>OX377618.1:75551531-76828531 GCA_947397865.1 Polietes domitor | reverse complement strand
AATTTTAAATTTTTTAAAATTTAATTCAATTAAATCGGGCTAGTGGTTCCCGAGTTATGCCGGACGAAACAAATTAACCAAAAAAAAATTTTTAAATTTAAAAAAAAAAAAAAATAAAAAAAAAACCAAACGAAAAAAAAATTTTTATTGCGTTTTTCGAGCTCATGTCAAGGTTATCTACACAGAAAAAATTATCGCATCCGGAGTACATGAATTTTTTTTTGAATTTCATCATTCTAGCTGTATTCGTTTAGTTGGTACTATTTTTATCCCCTGTAGCCATTGTATCCATTGAAAGTACGAATTTGGAAAAAACGTTTTATTTTTCGTGTCTACGTAGTCAGAGGAATGTATACTCCGAATTTCATGATTCTAGCTGCTGTCATTTGGTAGGTACTATTTGTATCCCCTTTTTCCATTTGAACCCCAAAAAGTACGAATTACGGAATTACGGAAAGTTCTTTTATTTTACGTGTCTACGCAATCAGAGGAATGTATATATCGAATTTCATTATTCTAGGTGCAGCCGTTAGGTTGGTACTATTTTTATCCCTCTATCCCCATTTAGTTTATGTAGATTGATCATGTTTTAATTTTTAAGGGGCAAAATTTGAAATAGTTTACGATGCAAATAATCCCATATTTCAGTTTTTAATTCACATTTAACCCACTGAGTATTAACAGAATGAAACAAGTAAAGACTAAAGTCGGGCGGGGCCGACTATATAATACCCTACACCACTCCCTGCGTATATACCTCGCTTTGATTACTAAACCCAGGTGCATGGGAACAATTTTATGTAGTTCATATAAATTATACAGTTAGTATAAATTCATCTTTAGTCAAATGAATGGTAAATAATAAAGTAATTGGTCCATTTTTCCAGCAGATATTCCAGGAAAGTAAATATAACATGATATGGAAAAATTGATCAAGATCCAATGATAAATACAGATTATACAGCGGTAATAGGATGAATCGGACGGACATTTGAAGGGGGCCTATAACAACACTTGAGGCCCGTGCCAAAACATGAGCCTATATATTTCTCATTCACGATAATGATGATAATGATAATGTTGCATTTGATGAAGATTCGATGTAAGATGCAGTTTTTAGAGCTGTAATAGAGCAGAATGGGCCCCATTTGGGTTATACCAAATGGATATATGGGCATCTCCCCAACAAGTATGGAAAAGTTAAAGACGGATGGAGCCGACTATATGATACACACCACTTTCTATCTCATTACAATTCAATCCGGTAAAAAATTGAAATCGGGAAGGTTTTTTGATTCATGTAAATGAATGTGTTTGACAAAAACTGTTAATTGTATCCATTGGAAGTACGAATTTGGAAAAAACGTTTTATTTTTCGTGTCTACGTAGTCAGAGGAATGTATACTCCGAATTTCATGATTCTAGCTGCTGTCATTTGGTAGGTACTATTTGTATCCCCTTTTTCCATTTGAACCCCAAAAAGTACGAATTACGGAATTACGGAAAGTTCTTTTATTTTACGTGTCTACGCAATCAGAGGAATGTATATATCGAATTTCATTATTCTAGGTGCAGCCGTTAGGTTGGTACTATTTGTATCCCTCTATACCCATTTAACCCCTTAAAAGTACGAATTTAGAAAAAATACTTTTATATTATGTATCTACTCTATTAGAGGAATGTACACGCCAAATTTCGTGTTTCTATCTGTTGTCGTTTGATAGGTACCATTTTTATCCCTTTTTGTCCCATTTCGCCCCTATAAATAAAAATCACTCTATGGTGCCCTTTTATGCTATAGAGGGAATGCGCATTGCAAATATCAACAAAATACAAGCTAATATGTTCAAAAAACATGCTGAAATACTCTAAATATTAGGGGTATTTTCAGTCCTTGTGAGGGAAAATTTTTCCCTCTGGGCCGATTACGTCCACTTTCAATCCCAACCGATCTACAACCATAAGACACATTGAGGAAAAATTTTAACCTCCTAGCTCATTTCGTTCGGCCGCTATCGTGCTTTCAACAGACAGACAGACGGCCATGGCTTAGAATTTTACCACGACCCAGAATATATGTACTTTATGGGTCTCCGATGAATATTTCAAGGTGTTACAAACGGTATGACAAAGTGAATATACCCTCATCCTAGAGGTGGAGGGTATAAAAATATGAAGCCTTTTCAGTTTTGAATATTATGACATCCTAGAGGTGGAGGGTATAAAAATATGAAGCCTTTTCAGTTTTGAATATTATGACAAAGGAAATTTCCGATTATCTTAACTACAACCAAAGATATGAGATCTTAAAAAAATGCATTGGCATTTTTAAAAATAACATAACTTTCACGAGTTCGAATTTAAAACATTTTTTTTTAATTTTTCTTATAACCTCAAACTGAACCTAAGTGCACATTTTCATCGAAATTTCAGACCTAACATGACATTATTGATCGTTTTCCCATGGAAGTACTCATAAGTTTCAATTTGAACGATGTATATGCGAAATTCTTTTCGGTTTTGTTCGTTATGACTCTGTGAAAGTTTTCGGAACACAAAAATGTAGGTAATTTCAAAATTTTCAAAAAATTTGGACAAACAGCAAAAAATTTTAATATTTTTTTGATACATTTTCGTTTGCATATGGAAAATATACATATAAATCACATGCTTCAGATAATGCATTGCAACTAGCTGATCGACCATTGTCTACAACACTGCCATAATGATGACTTCGCCCAAACACTGTTTTGAATCAATCATCAAATAAACAGTTAAATTAAATTCATGGTATTTTCCACCGATGCATTACACAGACACGTATGAGCCATAATATTTGAATATTCAGAGTCAGAAAATTCGGACAAAATGCAATTAATCTTTATATATTATGCCAGAGATACAAGCCGACCGATTTTAAGCCGTCAAGCCGCCGCATATTTTAGCACGAGCCACGCCGCCGTCCATTTCAACGGCTCATTTCGACTTCAACCACGCCGACGAGTTAGAACTCCGTCAAATCTTACTAACAAAATACACAACCCACTTAAAATTACAAAAGAAAGTATAGCTGTCGACTTAGACAACCTTCTACAGTGAAATATATGGATCTTTCTTTGAATTTGGTATCCCACTATATGATGACGTCTATAGAAAGTTGAATGATTGTATTTTGATTTGAAAATCGCATTTATATAAGTCAATTCCAGTATGTGTGGCCATGTGTTCCTATAAAAAACAATAAACAACAGCTACTCTATTGTGCTTCTTTTGTGTATCAAAGTAGGTAGAGCTTTACCCTTCTTTGGAAGGATTATGATATTTCAGATGTTTTATTTTTTATATGACTTTTAATTTCCAAAGTATGTAAATGTTTCAATAATTAAGTTTCGCACTTTAGCGTAACATACAATGACGATATGAGTATCAAATGAAAGAGAAGAACATCTTATAAATATACTTTAAATTTCATGCGGGTATCTATGTTAATATAACATTAACAACCATTTCAATTTTTCCCCTTTAAAAAGTTTATGTAGATTGATCATGTTTTAATTTTTAAGGGGCAAAATTTGAAATAGTTTACGATGCAAATAATCCCATATTTCAGTTTTTAATTCACATTTAACCCACTGAGTATTAACAGAATGAAACAAGTAAAGACTAAAGTCGGGCGGGGCCGACTATATAATACCCTACACCACTCCCTGCGTATATACCTCGCTTTGATTACTAAACCCAGGTGCATGGGAACAATTTTATGTAGTTCATATAAATTATACAGTTAGTATAAATTCATCTTTAGTCAAATGAATGGTAAATAATAAAGTAATTGATCCATTTTTCCAGCAGATATTCCAGGAAAGTAAATATAACATGATATGGAAAAATTGATCAAGATCCAATGATAAATACAGATTATACAGCGGTAATAGGATGAATCGGACGGACATTTGAAGGGGGCCTATAACAACACTTGAGGCCCGTGCCAAAACATGAGCCTATATATTTCTCATTCACGATAATGATGATAATGATAATGTTGCATTTGATGAAGATTCGATGTAAGATGCAGTTTTTAGAGCTGTAATAGAGCAGAATGGGCCCCATTTGGGTTATACCAAATGGATATATGGGCATCTCCCCAACAAGTATGGAAAAGTTAAAGACGGATGGAGCCGACTATATGATACACACCACTTTCTATCTCATTACAATTCAATCCGGTAAAAAATTGAAATCGGGAAGGTTTTTTGATTCATGTAAATGAATGTGTTTGACAAAAACTGTTAATCGGAAAGGACATTTTCATGGGGGTATATTGAAAGCTAGAATGATGTGACCCGCTTTCACCATGTATGTTTATTGGTGAAATATAATATGTAAAGTTTGGCCAAAATCGGTTAAACATTCGGGAGCAACATTTGTATAGGGCTATATCTAATTCTGAACCGATCTTACCCACTTTCGCCATAGGTGTTTTTAGTTGGATTATAAGATGTTGTGCCAATTTTAAAGAAAATCGGGTACAATATGTGGTTTCTAGAGCGGAAAAAGTCAAATCGGGAGCGACATTTGTATTGAGGCTATATCTAAATCTGAACCGATTTCCTCCCACTTCAATACCGATCGTCCTTGGTCAAAAAAAAAAAATAACGTCTGGTAAATTTCATGACAATCGGACAACAATTGCGATCTGTAGAGTGCGAACAAGCTTAGATGGAAAGCAAACGGACGGACAGACATCGTTAAGTCGATTCAGCTGGTGATTCTAAGCCGATCTAGCTCGATTATTTCTTGGTGTTACAAACATTTGGCAGAAAACTAACTTATAATACCCTAGTCCGCGAAGTGGTGTAGGGTATAACAAATTTGCGGCCCTTAATGGATTAAAAAAATCTAAAAATTGCAATTGGTTATCAATACCTCTCCAACGAGCCCCTAAAAACATAAATCGAACTAAAAATGTGGACGTTATTGCGGTTTTTATAAAAAATGCATCAAAAATTGCATTAAAATTGTATAAATACTGGTTCATATTGCATGTTTTTAATATGGTTTGATAAGGCTCGGGTCGGATTTTAATTTTTAGTGGTTTTTTCTCCCATCGTGAATTCTTTTCAAGAAAAACCTGATTTTTCAAGGTTTAAAAAAAAATATTTAAAAAAATTAACGCGAACGGACAATGATAAAAGCGAAATACTTCGGGAGAACACATAAAACAAACTAATCTTTCATTTTAGTTGGGAACGTCAGCAACATTTTTTCCTTCCTCACAAAAGAAGCCACTCTAATATACATATACATATGATTTTTAATTTGAAATGGGATATTTTCCTGATTCAAACCATTTTGCATCTTCATTTTATAGATATCTATGGCTTCGCAGCGACTTTTCAACAACGTACCCGGCCTCTTTAAGTAAATTAATGAGAAGCACAACTCACTTGCCGAATATAAGTTTAAAAAATCGCCTTAAGTATTAAATCACACATTCCACCTTACAATCATCTCATTGAGTTGCATATGTAAGTATGTGTATATTCAGGTATTTACGTAAAGAGGCCGTTGAATAGTCGCTACAAAGCCATAGTGTGCAGCCAAGTAATAAATGTCACAGTGCAATTAGTAAATAATTTGCTTTCTATAAAATATAGTTGTAGAATGGCTTTGAGCCAGGAGAAATCAAATCCCAGTTCAAATCAAATATTGATTACAGACCAAAACAAAACAAACGAAAAAACTAAAACATATGATTTTTAATTTTTTTCTGATGTTTCGAATAGTTCTAATTTAAACAAGTAAGGAAAGCCCAATGTAGGGCTGGGCCGACTCTATGATACCCTCCACTTTTTATAGGGATATTTGTATGGGAGCTATATCTAAATTTGAACCAATTTGACCCACTTTCACCACAGTTATTTCTAGTTGGAATATAAAGTTCTGTGCCCAATTTGAAGATATTTGTTTAAAATATCTTGATTCTAAAGCCGACAAAATAAAATAGAGGGCGAAATTTGTATGCCAACTACATCTAAATCTAAACCGATCTGACCCACTTTGACCACAGTTGTTTCAACTTGAAATATAAGGTGAAGCAAATCGGTTAAAATGTATGGTTTCATGACCGGAAAAAACAAATCGAGAGCGAAATTTGTATTGGAGCTATATCTAAATCTCCTCCTTATGTTTATGTTTCTAGTTCATAAGGTACTGCGCCAAATTTGAAGAAAGACGGTTAAAATGTGTGGTCTCTAGAACGGAAAATGGTCAAATCGAGATCAACATTTGGGAGCTTTATATAAATCTGAACCGATCGTACTTACCTTTACCATAGATTTTTCTAGTTCAATTATAAGGTACTATGCTAAATTTGAAGCAAATTGAGTGAAATATGTGGTTGATAGAGCAAAAAAGTCAAATCGAAGCAAAAAAGTCAAATGGAGGCAAAAAAATCAATGTACAAGGGAAATCGTATTCTAGGGATCAAAATAAGAAATTTTGACGAAGGAACTTTACCTCTAAAACGAATTTTGATGTACCGGAATTTGAACCGTAGGGTCAAATTTTGAAGAATCCCACTTTGACCCATTTAGAGCGCCCCAATCGAGTCCAAATGTATGACCGACCCCACTAACTTTTGAGGCCCGCCCCACCCATGCCATTGGTACACCCCTTGAAACCCTCCTGCGGGTTCCCAATACAAACATTTCAAAAACCATTTTTGGCACTTTACATGAAAAAATCAGCGAAATGGCTATGTTTTTTCTTTTTGGAGTTTATATTTCTCTTTAGAAATTTATTTTTCGCACGTCTCTCTAATGTCGTCGCCATAACAGTCTCTTCATTTCCCGGTATAACTCTTTTGGAAACGCTAGCTAGCAATTGAACGTGTCGTTCCGTTCCTTATATGTCATCATCATCATTGATCATCTTGGTTTAAATATTATTTCAATGTATCGTACGGAATGCTTCGTGTGAATGGTGGTTCAAATACGTTATTTATATCATTCAAACTGATCATTTCTGTGTAACTTGTGAAATTAAAGTTTATATCTGGTTTTGTATAAACTCTAAGTTTCGTTGGGTCGTCAGCATCGGTTCGATAGCGTAGAATTTTCTTAATAGCACAGTTGTGCTTTTCTTTCCTATCTTCAAACAATAAAATAATCGGTTCAAGAAGATATGGATACAAGCACAAGTTCACAACACACAGAAAGATACGATTCTTTTAACTTTGCCTTGATATGTGACAGATTTGGTGTGTCTGATAGAGTAGCATCAGCATTAGGAACCGCTCTTTTCCAAAATTTTTTTAAATAGACCCGCCCTAATATATATATATATATATATATATATGAACTAGTGATCAAACCCGAAAACGAAAACCGGGCCAACCGGTTTTTTAGCCGAGAACGACCGTCGGGTTTTTTTAAAATCGCGGTTTTTGGAAAACCGATTAAATAATTTGCAGAACGCGTTATATCTTACCATGAAACGTACAATATGAGACTTGGTCACAATGGTCCATGATTAGGACTCTTACAAAAATCCTTCATGATTTCACTTTTTTACTGAATTGAATTGCAATGGGGTAGAATGTGGAGGGTAACATATAGTCGGCCCCGTCTGCGATTCACGACGGTCGGTCTCATTCAGGGTTGTCAGATATGGCGATTTCTCGCCAAACGTGGCGAGTTTTTAATGAGTTTGACGGTTTTTTTTTGATTTGGTGACATGGCGATTCATAAAATAGTTGGCGACTTTTTGGCTAATTTTTGAAAAATTTTAGTTTATTTCTATGTTTTTATTAATTCAGCGATTTTTTGTATTTTGTCGTTTTATATGTGATCATAAATACAAAATTCACATTTTTTGGTATTTTATCGAGAAACATATTACAAATTGTACCAAATTGACAGGCAATTTACTATCCCAAATAAAATTTACGGTTGTCCGAGAAGTCTTAGAAAAGTTTATGGAATCAAGCGTACCATTAGATGTGTATGAAACTCAGTGGGGAAAATTACAGTTTATAAATTTGACTGATTATTTTAATGATGAAATTCCAACAAATTTACTTGACTTTTGGCCAAAAGTTTTTGATTACCATAATGCAGCAGGAACATACCACTTTAAAGAAATATCACTACCCTCCTTAATATATTATTTATTCCAGCCAGTAATGTGTCGAAAGGGTATTCTCAATCAGGGCTGTGGAGTCGGAGCCGGAGTCTTACAGTCGGAGTCGGAGAAATTTGCTGGAGTCGGAGTGGGAAAAAATGGTCGACTCCGACTCCGGGTAAATGTTTTTGTATTATTAGAAATTATAATATAAAATGAAAAAATGAATAAATTAAAAAAAAAATAATAATAATAAATGCAGGCTTTAAAATCTTAAAATATAAGCCTGAGAAGTTCATGGGGGAACATTTTTTATCGTGTTGAAAACCCATCAGCAAACAGCAAATGGTAATGAGATAGGTTTCAGGTAGAACACTACGCTCTTCAATCCCGTTTTGCGGTGAGGGTTTCGGATGTATACATATCCATATGATAATGGTATGAAACTATGGACCAAAAGGGGTTACCTGGCGATTTTAGTTTTTTCATTCCCTTCACAGGACTACAAAGTTCCAAAGGACACCATTTTTCAAAAAAATATTTTAAATACTTATTCGCGCCCTATGAAAACGGCATTAGTTTCTAATTAAAGTGGAGAATATCTATTAAAAATACTTAAAATATCATGCTTCTATCTGTATTAGTTCAGCATTAACAAATATTTAAAATGTACCCCTTAGTTATTCTTGTTTATTCATATGATACTTTTTAAAAGGTAAAACTTGAAATGGTTGTTAAAGCTAGAAGCTTGCAATTTAAAGTATTTTTAGCACACATTCCCGTATTTAATTTGGCACTTATACCGGTATTATAGGGTGAGAAAAAGTATTTACCATAATTTTTGAAAAATTGTATCCTTTAGAACTTTGAGGTCCATTAAGGGATAGCGGGATGAGGAAATGAAAAACATCATCTGGTTCAAGTGTAATATCATGATAGGTGACGTTTATGTTTACGGAGCATTGAAGTTCGCTGTATAAACGCCTGGACTGTGCTGTCTCAGTGCAAGGTTAAATTACCACCATTGCTTCATGGCGAAAGACGAGAATCACTTCATTTTCTATTGAACACTCAGAAATATAACGGATGCTTTCAAATGACTTCATTTGGAGCAGATATTATTGATGAACGCAGATTCAATCCAAGAGGGTCGGCGCCAGGGCCGTGTTCAGGGGGGGTTTGGGGGTTCAAACCCCCCCAGAGAGGTTTCGAACATATACTTTTTAAAACCTTCTAGACTTTCTGAATCAATAAAATATAGAATTGTTAAGGTCTTTTTAAAATAACTCGTCTGAAATGGTAATTTTGCAGTAAAATCATGAAAAACACGAGAAATTACACAAAAAATCGTGGACACTTTCTTGAATTTCGGACAGAGGTTATGAAAAATACAAACAAACTAAACGAATTGTGCCAATTTCAAGATTGTGTAATGCTAATTTCGCTAATGGACACCAAATTGTTCGGAAAATTTTCATTTTTATTACCGATACCACTTCTTGACATTCGATTAAAGCTATATCTTATGAAGTTTTAATTGTGTACTGCAATATAAGTTTGGAAATTTAATAACAAAATCGTTTAGTAATTTTAAAAAAGTGTAGATAAGAATCACTATGATATCATAATAAAATCTAAAATATTCTTAATAAAAACAAATAATTTGCTTGATGCTTGTAGAGTACATATGTAACAAGTATTATTCAAAAGAGAAACAACAAATTCAGTAACTTGGATCTACGTAGGAAAACGAAACTCTAAAATACCAATTATTTGGTTTTTTGAAATTAAAATCTCTAGTTGTTTCTTCTTGCATCGAATACAAAAAACTGTATTTGTTATTCGAATTTATACATATTTAAGATTATAAAAATGAAGAAACATTTCCAAATATTTTATATTTAATCGGAATAAGTGTATAAAGATTTTGAGTAAACATCCTGTTACTCATGTCATATATAAATTAAAAACCCCAAAACTCTTTAGACATCCTATTTAGACCCATACTTTGTCAAAAAGTATATCAAATCATAGAAAAATGCGGGACTGAAGATTTTATCGCCGAGAAATTTGATCGTTTTTTGTGTAATATTTCTTCAAAATATATATCGAGGGCTTATGAACCATTTTCTCGAAAATGAGTTTTTGATGCCAAACTATTCTCAGATTTGGATGTCATCTGCCATAAAAATTTAGAAAAGATTTTTTTTCTAAAGCCATTTTTTTTAATTTTCTGATTTGGCTATCCCCCGCACGTAAGTTTGCGACTGCATAAGTGGCTATGAACATAAAAATAATAGACATAAAATAGTTCAACAATGGAGCAGCATAAAACCGAACGATTTTTCGCTACAACGATTTTGTTTAAAACATTTTTCTAGATTTAGGGAATATCGTACTATCAAATTCCATCATTTCGCATTAATAACATTTTGATTCCCCAGTTATCAGGCTAAAATAGGAAAAATGGTGGCTGTAAAGTCAAAAATTGTGAAAAGTATATTTAGAAAAAAAAAAAAAACCGGCGTAACTTTTTTATTATATTGAAAATACCAAAATATTTCTTTGGCATGTAATTGCTGACTTCATTTGTGTATGAAAAGTTTCAGAATTATGAATGAAGAAAGTTAAAATATAAGGAATTGCAACGGCGAATTTTCATCAATTGCAGCGATTTTCGTAACTGGCTACATATATTTTACAAGCGACCAATCTGACGGATGAAGCTGGAATCTTTAAATTCGCTGTGTACATCACAGAAAATGCGTTTTCTATACAACATTGCCAAGATTTCATGAAAAAAGTTATGGAGTTTACAATAAATCGTATTCTTATTTCAACATTCATAGTGCTCAATTTTAAACATACAAAAGTGGCTATGAACCATGAAACCGCGAATACAAGGAAATTTCGAAAACCTTTTAATCGTAGCAATTAGTAAACCTTTTTAGATTAAACTTTAGAATAATGATTAATAATTTCTCTTCAAATTAAGGAGAAAATCAGTTTTTTCGCTCTCCTGAAAAGTTATGTTTTTGTTCATAGCCACTTATGAATATGAGCGCTCGATATGTATGTATGTAATTTCAAGCAACTATAGGGTCCGCCATCTACCGTTTTTTTCAACTATTCAATCGTTGGACTATTATTTGTGGGGTGCCCGAGGCAGCCATTTGAATGAAATTATTTTCCATTATTAACCGGAAGGATTGTACTTTCAAATAAAAAAAGAAATTTGAGAAAATATTCAGTAGTTTTTTTATAGCATTTTCAAAAAAAAAAAGTTATTTGGCAGACCCTATATTTAAAAAAAGTTCTACACTTAGAGAACAAGACTGTCAATAAAAGTGATTGTATGCTGCCTATCAGCAGACACTTTTCTGCTATTACAGCTATAACAGCAGTTTTCACCTACTAAAGAGTTTGCAGTCTGCTAAAATTGGCTGTTGTTAATTAAAATATAAAAATAGATAAGCGTTAATAAGCGAGTTTAGCTCGAATTTTATTTTATATTAGCTTGGGACAATATGCATATCATATATATTGCTAAAAACAGCAAACAGATGTTTACCATCTCAGCAGATACAAATCTGCTGTCTCTTTTTTAACAGCAGAAAATCTGCTCTTTCAGTAGACTTTCTGCTTTCTTTTACTGACATATTCCTTTGAGTGTACTGATGATGGATTACTGAAATGCAATTTTGCCGACAATGTCTGTCGGACGACATTGGCAATAACATATGAGTGGTTTCCAAACGCTCCAGTAAAAATTTCCTCAAAAGCTGAAAAATTAACTAAGTATAACTAAAGTTTCCTTCTTTCAAAGCCATAGTAAATAGTTCATTTACTAGAAAAATGGTAGTAGATTTACTTAAAAATATTTCTTTGGATCTGATAAAAAATTCTTACAATTTCTAAGGTTTTAAGTGAGAAAAAAATCTGAAATTTTTTGTATGGAAAAAATTCCATTTAGGAAATTTTAACTTAAAAATGTGTTTTTTCCTAAAATTAAGTCAAAATGTTTACTAAAATTTATGCCGAGTTCTTCATGCATTTAAAAAATTCTTGAATATTAAAGTAAGAAGCAATTCTCGTTCGTTTGCAAAGACTTATTTCTTAAATACTTTATGAATTATTTTAAATAACCACAGCGAAGGCGCCTATCTTGTCTTCGCAACAATCATGGAGTAATAGCTCAACTCCTTATGGCAGAGGTATCATGAAACTTTTGAGAAATATTTCATGTTGTCATTTTTTGTATCAGTTTTGCATACTCTGATGCAAATCTATTTGTTTGTATGCTCCTTTTTTCCTAGTATAAAATAAAATTTTCCTCAGTTTAAGTACAAATTTACTCGTTTTGAGGAAAAAAATCAGCAAAATTGTCCTCAGTTTCAGTAAATATTTACTTGATTTGAGTAAACATTTACATAGTTTTAGGAAATTTTCAGCAAAATTCTACTAAGATTTAGTAAAAATTTACTTAGTTTTAGGAAAATTTTGCATAAATATAGTAAAAAATACTAGGTTTTACGAAAAATTTACTTAGATTTAGGAAAATTTCAGAAAAAATTCTACTTATATTTAGTAAAAATGTACTTGGTTCCTAAATTTTAGTTAATTTTACCTCATTATAGGGTTAACTTTTTTATGAGTGTAGATGAAAACCCCCCCAGGGGAAAATCCTGCGCACGGGCCTGGTCGGCGCAATGATTCCGAGAAACGGAGCGCCAATTTGGCGTATATTCTCATTTCCCATTTACGAAGGCTGTCAGACTGTTACTCATTTGGCAGTGTATCTGGAGAACGGTCAAACAGTTTATTTCACTGCAGCAAAAGTTTAAGTTTAAGTTTAATTTTATTGAGCCTTTTGAAATTCCGTTAATGTATAAACAGTAAATGTAATTTAAAGGAAACTTAAGACTATAATGTACTATCTTAATTCACATTAACCAAGTATACAGCACCATGCTTTCTAATATGAACGTTAAAATAAATAAAAAATTACATGTTAATGAAGATTGTTAAACGACCTTGCTCCCGGGGCTACTGTTGCTTGAGAGTGTACATATCTCATTTTGTCTTAAAAACTAATAATGACCTAACTAATTACATAACTAATACACAAAAAAGCAGACAAACATACAAAAAAAAAAAAAAACAAGAAACAAAAACAAAGGAAATGCAAATGAAAGAAAAGAAAAACTATCCCCTGTTTGTACCAGGCAATGCCTTTAAATAGAATCCCGGACGAATATTGACCGAAATGTCAAAATTCGGAGGGATTTCGTTAATATAGCCAATTGGCGACAGATAATTCGTATTCGACCAGTCAAAATCTTTCTGGCTGTCATAGATATCCAACATATACCCATTACTGTGGTTCGTCAACCTACATACAAATTTGGAGAGTAAATCGCAAATATATAAACCAACAGGAGTTATTCCGGACTCCCCGTATATTACCCTGTTAGAATATCGTTTACAACTAGACTCGTAGTACTTACCAATACAGTGACGCAGTATCTTTCTTTCCAAAATTTCCATTTCCCCTATAATCACGGGGGATACACTAAACCATATTGGGAAGCCATACAAAAAAACTGGTCTTATGCTCGTTTTATATAACAACAGCTTCGTACTCGTGGGAAGATTCCTATTCGAAAGCAGTCTCGAAAAAGAACGCAATATCTTGTATGACCTTTCCAATACCATTCTTGCGTGTTTATTAAATTTGAAAAGATTGCCGAACTTAATTCCCAAATACTTCATCTCATTCCTGAATGGAATTTCCACTCCATCTAAGAATAGAGACAATTCCTTACTTTCCGGTACAACAAATCGCTTACACTTCTTTGAAGCGTTCCTCAGACATATTGCCTCACATTTTGATGTATTAATTCTAATTCCCCAATCATGGTAAAAGCCCCTCACTTTTTCCAAATGACTATTTACCTTGTACAATGCGACAATGGGAGACTCATCATGAGCATAGAGCAGAGAGTCATCAGCATATAAAAGACCGTAGGAGTCAGAATCAATGTGCGGAAAATCATACATAAATATACTATACAAATGAGGAGACAAAATCGATCCTTGCGGAACACCACAATTAACATCCCCGAAAGTGGAGAAGACATTATTAAATTGAACACAGAAACGTCTACCAGAGAAGAAGCTATGAAACAGTCTCACTATGAAAGGATCAAAGTTCAGTCGAATCATCTTAAATAGAATTCCCAAATGGAAGGCATGGTCAAAAGCCTTCTCCACATCAAGTGACACTGCGACTGTGCACTGACGCTTTCGTAAATTACAAACGATGTCATTGTGAAATTTGAGCAGAGCATCCGTCGTTGAATGTCCCTTCCTAAAACCAAACTGTAAGCTTGGAATGTAGGAACCATCGATCCCAATATCCATCTTCTGTCGAATCGCCCGTTCAAATAATTTGCCGATATTCGATAGCATCGATATCGGCCTTAAGTTACCAATATCAGAATCATTCGCCTTCTTCGGAATAGGAACAATCCTCGAAACCTTCCACGCCACCGGAAAATAAGAATTATTGATACAATTGTTGAATACAATCGTCAGGTACTCAAAAGCTTTTGCCGGAAGTTTCCTTATCAAATAGTTCGAAATACCATCCAAGCCACAAGATCTCTTGCTGTTAATTTCCCTAGTATAATTGACAACCTCATCCAATGTCACAAGTCTCGAACTATCCTGAGAACCAAGGGCAGAAAATTGAGTGTCAAAAGTATATAAACTCGAAACAGATGAAACAGTCCCGTTGACGGCATCTATGATATCAGAAATATCCCTATTTGGAAGTGACCCTCTGTAAATATCAGCGTAATATTCCTTTAACCTCTCTATTCCTATTGATTCGTCATCTATATCCACTCCGTTCTCCGACAATTTATTCAATCTCGGACGTTTCCTGTAACCCAGGATGTTATAAACCTGTCTATGTGCCCTAGGACCAGGCCGTATCAATCGAAGTTTCTCAGAAAATAACCTAGACTGTTCGAGTTCAACCTGTCTTTTAATGATCACACTCAACAATTGTATCTGCTTCGACAGTCGCAAATACATGGGATCCGTTCGATCTAAGGTCCTTTTGAAAACTCTCTTCAACTCTTTCTGCCAACCATATTTAACCCTATAAAGCTTCTTTATGTTATCAGAAACAACGAATTTCCTATTTTCCAAATCAATGTTCTCAGAATGCATACTATCAACATTCTTCAACGTCGTCGTAAATTCCCCGATAAGATGGTCAATTTCAACATTGGACAGATTCCTAGAAGATTCCGGAAAATGATGCAGCAAAGCCCTAGTAGTATCATTTCTGAAGTCATCCCAATTAGTATTCCGATATGAGGTGTAACTCCTAGGAGGATCCATAAGTGTATCAAAATCAGGAAGATGTATATACAACCTAATAGGAAAATGGTCCGAAAACGTTGGCAAACTAGAAATTCGAAAGTTCGGAGATTGTAGGTCAACTAAATTTGCACTGACAATAAAATGATCAAGAAATGACGATCCATTTGGAAAGGAGGGAACGGAATCTGAAATTCTAAGAAAGTCCAGAGAAGATTGTTGGAGCCAGGAAAACAGAACACTCCCATTCATGTTATTTGTCGAATCGCCCCAGGATGGGTGTTTGGAATTGAAATCACCACCTAAAATAACACCCTCGTAATTCCGGGAAAACCTATATAAGACCGATAAACCATCATAAAACCTCGTGCGGTCCGAATTACAAGGAATGTAAATCGAACCTATAAGAAACTTTCTTTCCACGCTATTCGCCGTGAGGGATATACTCAAAAAGATACTGGGAAAATCGAAGCCGGCGACGTGAACCCTATGAAATTTGTAAGATTTTCTTAAAATAATTGCGACCCCTTGGGAACTACTATCCCTAACGAAAGTGAAATCGTCCAAAACCACCCTATGAACATCCCTTAAGTGCGTCTCCTGAATAAACGCAAAATCAATCCCATTAGTCTTCACTATGTTTAGCAACTCGATTCTACGGCTCACCTCAATAAGTGACCTTACATTAAAAGATAGAAAATTGAGAGAATTACGGCCCATATTGACGTTCAATTTCTGCCAAAAGTTCTAAGCACTGGCCCTTGGCCTGTTCCTTCGAAAGTGATCTGTACCGCCTAATAAAAGCTTCGATCCTATCCTCTAAAGATGGAGTATCCGGCTGGCAAATACTCCGGGCAATTCTCAAAAATTCCTCAACTATGGCTGGCCTAGATGGCCTACTAACATTCAAATGATTGGAGTCAGACAAAAAACTTGCATACGTCCTTCCTGGGTTAACATAGTTGGCAGCATTAACTGCCCTAGCGACATTCTCAGAGGCCAATAACTTCTTCTCCCTAGCGACGTCCTTCATCTCCTGTCTCCTCTTCAGATACATTTTATACGCTGGACAACCCCTGTAATTGGAAGGATGACCATTTTCCCCGCAGTTAGCACAATATGGTCGATTCTCATCGCCCCGAACAAACTTACAATCACCCGGAGCATGACTCTGGTCGCACTTTACGCAGACATACAATCTACTACAATTCTTCGAAATGTGACCCCATTGCTGGCATCGCCAACATTGTGCCACTTTCAAATCCACCTTCGGCGGTTCCCAAGAAACTCTCTGAGAGCACAGAAGCCTGTGGGATTTAAGTTCACTTACTGACTTACCCGGGAAAAGTGTTACTAGAAACAATCCCGTATCTATATTGTTCTTCCTGGAAAATTCGGTTGAAAACTTGGAAACTGTATCCACCGTATTGGGCACTAAATTATCCAGATCATTCTTAATGACTTCCAAATCTGTCTTGTAGTGCAATCCCTTCAAAACTAATCTGGTACGTCTTAACTCCTTCGGGGTGTACGAGTACGAAGGAATCTCCTTCTTCTTCAAAAGATCCATCATTTCAGAATGAACTGACGGATCCTTCAGATACAGTTTGCATTTCCGCTTGCTTTTGTTAACAATCTTAAAACAAACCTTCTTTATGTTCAATTGTTGGACTAGACTAGAAACATCTACATTAAAAAGAAAAATTGGTGGACAAAATGAATTTCCAACCGGATTATCCTTGCTTGGCTCTTCTGCCCTGGTACTGCTTACATTGTTCACATTCAAATTTACTTCAGCAGGTTTATGTGCCCTGGGAGTGCTGGGTTCGGTAAGGATATCAATTTCTCCCAATAGAGCAAACCGATTTTGTGTGACTTCATTGTTGATGTTGGGTTTTTGAAAATTTGGCTTCGACGATGTCGCTGAGGCAGTTAGTTTTTGACGTTTATTTCGGCTTTGCGAAAGTTCATTTTCTTCCAAAATTGAGATTTCTAAGTCCATTTGACTAACCTTTTCCTTCAAAAAACAAGCGTTGGCACAGAATTCATCTTCCGAGTATTTAGTAGGTTTAGAAAGACTTCCATCCTGTTTGTCATCTTGAGTAAATCTTCTTTCATCAAGAGCCTTGAATTTCTCTTTTGGTTTCGTTCCACTGTTCTTGGACTTTGTTCCGGTTATAAATCCTCCTGATTTGGAGACAGCGTTATCCACAGATGATTCCAGTAAAATTTTGCTTATTGAAGCTCTCATATTATCCCCACATTTATCTGGTGGTATGTTTTTGGAAGGATTCATGCCTTCCATAAGTTTGGAATTATCCATTCCACGAAAGAATCGTTCAATTATTTAGAATTCGAAAATTTCAAAAAATTTATTTTCTCGATCAAAAATTTAATTTGAAAATTTATTATTTTTTTTTCTCCGACAATAAAAACCAACGTCTACTCTGTTTCCTTGTTTTATCCGAACTCATCCTTCACTGCAGCAAATGCTGCTCAACGTGCTCAAAACCCACATTGACCAGTTTCTTCTCGAAAATTTATACGTTGAAAGCAAGGCGATGTAGTTCCTGGTCATTCGGATTTGCGTTCTACAGAAGCTCTTGGCCGTATTTATACAGTTCATCAAAAGAATGACGAATGCTTTTACTTGCGACTCATCATTTGAGTCACTTCGAAATATCCATGGTGTAGTGTTGCAAACATTTCGTGCTGCATGTCTGGAGCTCAATTTGCTTGAAAACTATACGCATTGGGATACGACAACCGCTGAAGCAACTGTTTCTGCATTCCCAAGTAAAATACGCCTATTATTTGCGATCATTATTGCCACATGTTTTGTATCAAATCCACGTGAATTGTGGGACAAGTACAAGTATGATATGTCAGAAGTCATTTTGCATCGAGTTCGTGTCCATTCAGTGAGATGAATGAAGAGATGCACAACCAGACTTTGGTTTTGATAGAAGGCATGTGTTACCTCATGTGCAGCAGTTTGTTAGTCAGGTTAGGAATGCCATTGCCAGATCGTCGACCATACGATCCTTTCGAACTAGAATTGCAGCGTGAACGTGAATACGACACAAACGCATTAGACCAATTGGATCGAACAATTGGCAAAGAACAAGGATGTGTATCACTTAAGCTGAACAATTCAATTAAATCGTTGGGTTTCCTTCAAATCTATCGACTGTGTAGCCAACGAAGGCGAATCGAGCAACTATCCAACTGAGATTTTGAATTCATTGGATGTGCCTGGATTGCCACCGCACAATTTTCACTTTAAGGTTGTTTCAGTTGTCATCATGTTTTGCAATATCAGTCAACCAAAATTATGCCAGGGAAAGCGTTTAGCGGTCACAAAACTCATGAGCAATGTGATTCACGCAAGAATACTAAAAGAAAAGTTCAAAGGAGAGGAAGTGATTCAATGAGGGAAAATGCAATTCAAAATCGACACGACCGTAAGCCATCCAGCAAATATAAAAAAAATCAATTGCAATGGACATTTGTCCACGGATTTTCTGTAATTTGAAATGAAGTAGGACAACGGCTGTGAGATGAAGTTCTCCGGATGCACTTAATAATAAAAAATAACACTAACGTTCTCTTAATCTATATATATAAAAAGAGTGGCGGTCAATTCGGATTGGTCGCTGGACAAACAAGAAGAATACCCAAGAAAATTCCCGAAATATTCCCGATTTGTATGGTGTGATTCTACTACGCCATCTTCATGATAGATGACGTTTATGTTTACAGTGCTTTGAAGTTCACTGTAGAAACGTCTGGATTGTGCTGTCTCCGTGACAAGGTTAAATTACCACCAGAGCCATTGCAATCTTTACTTCATTGTGAAAGACCAGAATCACTTCATTTTCTATCAAACACTCAGAAATATACGGATGCTTTCAAATGGCTTCATTTGGAGCAGATATTATTGATGAACTCGGATTCAATCCGACATTCAAAGTAAATAAGTAACCAATCATTTCCTTTTCATGTACAAAAATCATTGAATCACAGATCCAAGGCCAAATTCACAACCGAATTGGATCATTGATTGAGACGCCCAACATAATTTTCTACAAATCTACTTCATGGGCAATTCGGAAAATCAACTTGATAAGCGGCAAACAATCAATACGGGAATGAAAAGAGGAATTCTTCGAGATCTGCAGCAGCTACTTCCTGAACTCTGGACAATTGCAATGAATATCCGAAACACATCGTTCATATGATGCATTGCAATACCTACTGATGTTTTGGCAAGGAGACGATGCCGATTATATCAATATCTAGTTGATAAATCCATTGACCGGTGAATATCGATATCATAATAATTTTCATTTCAATAGGACACTAATATCATCTTACTTGAATACTTACTCAAATGTAGACAACTATTTGATTCGGTTTCTCCGATTGTTTCAGCAATTCCGCGTCGATATGTATGCCAAAATAGAAACGGAGCGCCTCCTTTTTATCAGATTAAATCAAACCAAGCTACGTACGGAGGAGTACATTCATTTACGCGATGCAATTCGCATCAAAGGAATTGCATCGGATATTGGTCGGTTGACCATTTTACCGGCGACGTTCGTTGGCAGCCCACGCCTTATGCATGAATATCCGCAAGATGCAATGACATATGTACGTCATTACGGCCGTCCAGACATGTTCATCACCTTCACGTACAATAAGGTTGCCGATGGACTATATAATTAAGCATCGTGTACTTGGGGATACTTGATGTTGGACGTATTCAATTGATTGGCATGCGCATTTTTTCATTTGGTTAGTCGGAAGAATCCAACCAACGAAGCAACCAACTCTCCAACTCAGTTTTTGAATTCATTGGATGTGTCTGGCTTGCCTCCACACAATTTACAATTGAAGGTTGGTTCAGTAGTCATTAATGATTCGCTTCAAATTAAATATCGTCCGTCTTCGACATGCAAAACCGTTTGTGTCAAGTTTCGTTAGAAACGGACAGTAATTGCGACCTGTATCGTGATTACAAGAAAAGATAGACAGACAGACGGACATGATTAAATCGATTCAAAAAAGTGATTCTATGTCGATCGGTATAATAAACGACGGGGCTGTCTTGCCTTCTTTTAGGTGTTACAAACAAGCGCATAAAGTCTTTCAAAGTCAAAGTAATCGGTAGTTCAAATTTTAAATTTTAAATGGCCCACCATGCATTTTCCAATGGGCTTAGAACTACAAGTAATGAAGAAATAAAATGAAAAGGAAGTTGCTAGATTTGAATTGAAGCTAACCGAAACAACACCACTGCCTTCGCATTCCCAACATGACCACAAAATCCGTTATTTCTTTCAAAAACACTAGTTTTTGAGTTTTTAAGCCACACTAATGTGAATTGTAGAGCGGTAAAAGATTGAAGCGTCAGTCACTGTCATAAACAAAAATTTTAAATTGCAGGACTATATTAGACTAAAATTGTAAATTGTTGGACTGCCCACTCAGCAGGTCTTTGAAAGCCGATCGGTACAATTAAGGGTGAGTCTAGCTCCATTTTTTTTCTTTGGCCTTACTATAATCTACTCCGTGGAGTGGTGGAGGGTATAAAAGGAAGTAATGTGTCTGATTGCATAGCTGGAACGATGGATGTAACTAAATGTATCCTTTATTGAAGAAGTGAACGTTTCAGAAGTGTACGATGGAAAATAAAATATTAATCTTCATTTAGCACTTACACTGAAATTCATATTCCATGTGAATACAATTCGGGGTTGTTGTGTAAAACAAAACCTTACCGCCAACCCCTCTGATAGTTGTATATATATAACACGGTTCTACGGCCCCTAAAATGAACGGCCTGAGGCTGATACCACCCAGGAGTAGAACAATTGAATGTAATTCTCAATTTGTTTGATTATACGCTTTTTCCCTATTTATTGTATATGTTTGGGTTCTTGACAACTCTTTGCGTTTTTGTTATTAATTAAATTTACTACTCAGATTTGTACTCGGCAACAAACCCAAGTACAGAAATGAAAATGAAAGAAATTAAAAAAAAATAAAAAGTTTCCCCTGTTGTTGTTGCCGAAACAATAGTTGGTTGAACAAGGCCATTATACCATCCTTTGGATCCTTTTCCACAAAAAAAAACTTCAATGTGAGTTTCCTCTCAATAGAACTCTTAACAGTTTCAAGCAGGAGGTTGCATGTAACTACTTGTGTGCTTGTAAATAGTTCACGATTCTTATAAAAACTAAATAAAACAGAACAATAACAACTATGAAATCTGAAAGGACCGAAATTCGGTTGAAGGGAATCTGCTCCAACGGCAAAGGAGGAAAGGGGAACCACAGCTTTGTCAAAACATTTCATACATAAAATATCTTGAAATATTCAGGTAAATTCTCCTTTCGACAGGCATGAACGGACAAACCTAAATAAACACAGCAAAACTGAAGCGAGCTGAACCGAACCGTATAGAACAAAAGCGAATGACGGTAAGTGGTGTTGGACGCAACGAAAGACTCCACTGGGACAAGCAATGCCAACTCCACTACCAATTGACGCATAAGTTCCTGTTGGCCTAGCCGATTTAGTGAGCGTGAACGGCGTGTGGGGGACTTGTTGTTGTGTGAGTGGAGTTGATGGATGGGATGGTAACGTGTACTGTACATCCACTATATGGAGGCACCACAAACAACAATGTCGAAAAGGGATCCATATCATATTTGCATAGGAAGCACATGTTGCTTGCCTGGAGGCGTATTGGCATCGTCCTTGGCTTACTAAAAATAAACAACAAAAGCAAAACAACTTACTACCCAAAACTATAAAAGGGTTTCATGCACCTAAGTTGAGTGAGTGTACGCGGCAGGTCTTATCTTGTGGTTTCCTTTCCCGTTTCCAGAGGATTTCCTTTCGATGGAGGCTAAACACCAGTAGAGTTGTAAGTCGGAATTATATAGTCTGCTTGTGAGTAAATGTGTTGGCTGTCGTTTATATATTTGAATTAAATATTCAGTTTTCAATAAGAGATTTTCTGTGAAATCATTTCTGTTTCATCAGCCCTTGACATGACATGGTGCATTTAAAATTGATGAATACGAAACAGGGGATTTCGCGTGACGAAATAGGAGCTGAAATACGTTGGTCGGTATACTGAAGAATAGATAAGTTTTAGTAATGAGGTTTTTTTTCTAAACGTGTCCTAAGTATTTTAACTAATTATAATAGAAAATTTCAAACTTGGGACTGTGAAAAATAAGGCGGAAACATGGACTATTAAGTATTGGTAAATCCTCAATTTTATGTTTCTATATGGATTGGATTATAAATTGTTCCAGTTTTTATTGCTGTAACACGCTTTTCCACATGTCCTAAGCCCAGGCATTTTATGGGGGCGATAAATTACACAGCATACTATTAAAATGAAAATCTTTTGCATTATGTTATTTACGAACAAAATCCTATCTCATTGTAGCTGTGCTTAGGGAAGAATATAACTATTATTTTCATGAAGATTGGCTGCAGTAAGTTGAATCTAGAGAGTTATTTAAACAAATCAGAAACTTATAATGAGCGCTGACAATTCCTCTGCGTAATGCTCCACTTTTGCTGTAACCGTTCATAACTGAAATATAATGTGATGTAGAAAATACGTCTAAAATCGGTATCCATGATCCACTTCATCAATAAATATTCCTATGTGAAATAATCCATGATCTGGGAAATTTGATCCAGATCCGATGTAATATGAAGGATTTGAGGTGATAATATTGAAAATGGTGGAACTGTTGGTATTCCGAGAGTAAATATATATGCATTTTGTTATTTGTTTTAAATTGGTCCGATGGATTTGAATTACAAGTTGAAAAAAATTAAATCAAATATAACAAGATCTGGAAAAAATTGACCCAAGATTCGATGAAAATCCAGATTTTGTAGGGGGCCTATAACAACACTTGGGGGTTGTGCCATAACATGACCCTATATAGTTCCCTTTAGGTATATCTAGTAGAAAATAGTCATGATCTGCAAAATTTGATAATAAGTTCTGGAGCGATAATAGTGTAAAATGAAGCGCATTTGTACGGGTGTTATACCAAAATGTGGATCCATATATTTGACGTTCATAGTAGGTATTACTAGTTGAAATAGAACATGATCTGCAAAATTTTATCAACTTCTGATGTAAAATGTTGGTTTTTGAGCGATGATATTATTAAGGGCCCATTTGTAAGGGCGCTACTTAAAAAAGTGGATCCATATAGATCACTTTCAAAGTAGGTTAGTTTTATTATAGTATGATCTGCAAAATGATATCAAGGTGCAATGTAACCCACGGTTATATTGTAAAGTGGAAGTATGTGGGCTATACCAAAACATGGACCTATGTAGCTGGCTTTCAAAGTAGGTTTTTCTAGTCTAAATGTAAAATGGGTTAGGAAATTTGATCAAGATCTGATGAAAAATGTGAATTTTAGAGCAATAGGTATTTGTATGGGGGCTATATCAAACATGGGCCCATATAGTCCACTTTTACGTTAGCTGTTTCTAGTTCAAATATAACATGATCCAGAATATGTTGTCAATATTCAATGTTAAATGGGTTTTCTAGAGCAGTAATATGGTAAATCGGAAGGATATTTGTATCTAAATCTAAACCGATTACCTCCAAATTCAATACCGATCGTCCCTGGGCTAAAAAAGATACTTTTGTAGAGTGCGAACAAGTTTAGGTGGACAGAAGACAGACAGACGGACAGAAAAACCTTGACTCTAAGACGATCGGTATACTTCAAGGTGGGTCTAGCTCGAATATTTCTTGGTGTTCTATTCCTATTTCACTAAGTGGTGTAGGGTATAATTATTGTTGTTGTTACCAAGTCTCCAGAAGAAGTCAACAAGTATTGACGAAATGTAGGAAAAAGTTAAATAAAAGGATTTTTATTTTTTCTTTAATGTTTGTCACATGTTTAAATAAGTTAATTAGATGCTGTCCAATAATTATTAACTTATCTGTTCCATTTCATACATTCAGTGAATTTCTTTCGATTCTTTTGCACTTGGAACCACACTGAGACAAAAATACAAATTCCTCATTAAACCTGATAATTCAATGATTGTATATAAAAATGATAAATGTATGATTGTTGTGAAATTATCATTTTTAGGTCTTAACAACCAACATATTAGCAACTACACAATTGCTTCAGATAATCATATTTTTATTTTTGAGGACCACAATCACATTATTATAAAATATTGACTATATTAAGATTGTCCAAAACATGTTAATATTAAAATTAAATTAAAAACTAAATAAAATGATCGCGATTGATTGTAGAGAACATTTATAGTCGCCGTGATAATGTTCAAACATATCTCTTTTTGTCTGTACGTATTCACAATGGAACCGTCAGTAGTTTCTAAATATCAGCAAATAAGTTAAGATGCTCATGTGTATTTCCTTTGAGTTATTATATGCATATTGAAATTTACTTTAATCAATAATTTTTTAATTTTTTTCTTGTGTAAATACCGACTAATCAAAATTATGGGTGGGTAAATCATTATACATAACATGAGGTGGTTCGCTTTTCTAATGACAAAATCGTCAACTATTTTTGTTGGCCCGCTGAATCAATGCTTTGGAAGTAACGAATGATGATAAGTTATTTGTTTATGCTAGTCAATCAATATTTTGTTTCCAAACTTTCACTTGCATCTATCTACCGTGTTCCTACACTAAGAAAAATAGCATTCATAAATCATAATTGAATTTGACTCCAGTTTAGTAAAAAATTCCTTAAAAGGGGTCCGGGAAAATATATTAAATTTCCCGGAAATACGGTAAATATAAGCAAGTACGGAAAGGCAAAAGTCGGGTGGGGCCGACTCTATGATACACTCCACTTTCTATCCGAATACAATTTAATTCGGCGAAAAAAGTGAAAACGTGAAGGATGTTTGTATCCTTTAAATGTATGTGTTTTTGGCAAAAAATGTTAAATCGGAAAGGACATTTGTATGGTGGTATATTGAAATCTGGAACGAAATAGGCGAAATATAATATGTCTAGTTTGGCCAAATTCGGTTAAACATTTGGGAGCAACATTTGTATTTGGGCTATATCTAAATCTGAACCGATCTAACCCACTTTCACCATAGGTAATCGTAATAAATTCATCATAGAAAATCGAGTACAATATGTGGTTTCTAAAGCGGCAAAAGGCAAATCGGGAGCGACATTTGTATAGGGGCTATATCTAAATCTGAAATGATCTTACCCAATTTCTGCATAGGTGTTTCTAGTTGGATTATAAGATGTTGTGTCAAATTAAAAAAAATCGGGTATAATATGTCGTTTCTAGAGCGGAAAATGTCAAATCGGGAGCGACATTTGTATGGGGGCTATATCTAAATCTGAACTGATCTTACCTAATTTCTGCATGTGTGTTTTTATATGGATTATAAGATGTTGTAAAAAATTTTAAGAAAATCGGGTACAATATGGGGTTTCTAGAGAGGAAAATGTCAAATCGGGAGAGACAAATTAAATAGCGTTCGTGCTTGAGCCACAAAACTTATTTGTGCCAATTTTTGTTAAGATCGGACTATAATTGCGAACTGTAATTTGATTACAACAACAGATGGACAGATATAATAGGCTGGGCCAGGAAAATAAATTGCAGCGGTCACCCCCCCCCCCAGAAATGATGATTGGATTGTTTAATGGTGATCTGCGTAATTTTGTAATTGTGTATTTAATCTGTGTAATTTTTTATACCCTACACCACAGGGTATAATGTCTTTGTGCATTTGTTTGTAACACCCAAAAGGAAACGAGATAGAGCTATCGTTTATTATGCCGATCGACTTAGAATCACTTTTTGATTCGATTTAGCGATGTCCGTCCGTCCATCTGTCCATCTATTCTTGTAATCAAAGTCCAGGTCAAAATTGTTGTTAGAACTAAATGAAACTTTGCACAACGAAGTTTTATCGGATAAGGACGAACGCTACTTAATTTGAAGCAAATCGGTTCAGATTTAAATATAGCTCCCATACAAATTTTGCTTCCGATTTTACTTTTTCCGCTCTAGAATCCACATATTCCAACTGATTTTCTTCAAATTTAGCAAAACGTCATATATTTTAACTAAAAATGGCTCTGGTAAAAATAGGACATATCGGTTCAGATTTATATATAACTCCCATACAAATGTCTCCTCCGATTTGTCTCTTTCCGCTCTAAAAACCACATATTTCAACAGATCTTCTTCAAATTTGGCAAAACAAATTATATTTCATCTTGTAAAAGCTCTGGTAAAAATGGGTCAGATCGGTTCAGATATATATATACATATATATATAGCTCCAATACAAATTTCGACAATGAATTGATTATTTCCGTTCTAAAAATAGCATATTTAAACAGATTTGCTTAAAATTTGGCAAACCAGCTCATATTTCAACTACAAACAGCCATGGCGAAAGTGGGTCAAATCGGTTGAGAGTTATATATAGCTCCCATATAAATGACTCCCCCGATTTAATTCTTTCCGCGCTAGAAACCACATATTTAACAGATTTTCGTCAAATTTGGAAAAGCGTCTTATATTTCAGAAAACTTATGCTAAAACTGTGTTAGATCGGTTCCGATTTATATAGCTCCCATTCAAAGTCTGTGTTCCAACTTTCTTACAAATGTAGTATAAGTATGAACTTTGTAGTATATATATCAGGTTCAAATGTAACGACCTTCTTATACCCTACACCACAGGCTATATTGACTAGGTGTAGGGTATCATATAGTCGGCACGCCCGACTTTAACCTTCCTTACTTGTTTTATGATTCATTTTTGCCGAAATTTTTTTCTGAATTAATAGACCATTGGGAGCACTATAAATAAAAATTGTGTATTCTTGTCTTAGAATAACTCCTTGGTAGTATTATTGGACTTTGATATTGATTTTTTGTGGTTTTCAATGTGACAGCTAAAAACACATATCATTATGAAAAATAAATAGAGGGAATTAATACCTTTCGAATGACACGTAAATGATGAATATCGGACGAAAAATGACGTCACTGACTCCTTGCTTGTAAAATAATTTAATACGCGAAATGGATGGAGTCTTTTGAATTACAAATGACGACTTTTGAATTTCAAATGGTGTCTTTTGAATTACAAATGACGAGTCAAATTCAAATGATTCGTTTTGAATTTCAAATGATATTTTTATACCCTACACCACTTCGTGGACTAGGGTATTATAAGTTAGTTTCGCGCCAAATGTTTGTAACACCAAGAAATAATCGAGCTAGACCCACCTTTAAGTATACCGATCGGCTTAGAATCACCAGCTGAGTCGATTTAACGATGTCTGTCTGTCCGTCTGTCCGTCCGTCCGTCTGCTGTCCATCTAAGCTTGTTCGCACTCTACAGGTCGCAATTGTTGTCCGATTGTCATGAAACTTGGCAGAAGTTATTTTTTCTGGCCAAGGACCATCGGTATTGAATTTGGAGGAAATCGGTTCAGATTTAGATATAGCCTCCATAGAAATGTCGCTCCCGATTTGACTTTTTCCGCTCTAGAAACGACATATTGTACCCGATTTTCTTTAAATTTGGCACAACATCTTATAATCCAACTAGAAACACCCATGCTGAAAGAGGGTAAGATCGGTTCAGATTTAGATATAACCCCCATACAAATGTCGCTCCCGATTTCACTTTTTCCGCTCTAGAAACCACATCTTGTATCCGTTTTTCTTTAAAATATGCACAACATCTTATAATCTAACTTAAAACACCTATGGTGAAAGTGGGTGAGATCGGTTCAGATTTAGATATAGCCCTCATACAAATCTTGCTCCCGAATGTTAAACCGATTTTGGCCAAACTTTACATATTACATATTTCGTCAATAAACATACATGGTGAAAGCGGGTCACATCGTTCCAGGTTTCAATATACCCCCATACAAATGTCCTTTCCGATTTAATATTTTTTGTCAATCACATACATTTACAGGATGCAAAAATCCTTCCCGATTTCACTTTTTACCGAATTGAATTGTAATGAGATTGAAAGTCCGTCCGTCTTTAGTCTTTCCTTACTTGTTTGGGAGATGCCCATATGTCCATACTTTGGTATAACCCAAATGGGGCCCCATTCTGATCAATTTTGCATATCATGATATTTTTCAACTAGGAATGCCAACCGTGAATGAGAAATATATAGGCCCATGTTTTGGACCAGGCCCAAAATGTTGTTATAGGCTCCCTTTTGAAATTTCGGTCCGATTCATCCTATTACTGCTGTATAATTTGTATTTGTCTGTCAGACAATTGGATCAATTACCATATTATTAACCATATTCGTTAAATATGACTAAAGATGAATTTATAGTATAATTTATATGAACTACATAAAATTGCTCCCATGAAATAACTGGGTTTAGTAATCAAAGCGAGGTACATACGCAGGGAGTGGTGTCGGGTATTATATAGTCGGCCCCGCCCGACTTTAGCCTTTCCTTACTTGTTTGAATTTCAATTGATATTTTTTGAATTTCAAATGGTGATTTTTGAATTACACTTGAAAATGGTGTAGTTCAAATATAAGATGTTTTGCCAACTTTGAAGAAAGTCTGTTAAAATAAGTGGTATCTAGAGTGAAACGAGTCAAATCGGGAGTGAAATTCGTATGGGGGCTATATCGAAATCTGGACCGATTTTGTTCAAATTAAATAGCGTTCGTCCTTATCTCGTTGTGCAAAGTTTCATTACGTTCTGGCTACAATTGCGACCTGTACTCTGATTACAAGAATAGATGGACGGACGGACGGACAGACAGACGGACATTGGTAAATCGATTCAAAAAGTGATTCTAAGTCGATCGGTATAATTAACAATGGGTCTATCTCGCTTCATTTCGGGTGTTACAAACAAATGCACAAAGACATAATACTCTCGTGGAGTGTATAAATATCACACTGACAAAACTAAGGCTGACATAGTGTCAATAGTTAACACCTCGTGCTATGTGGTTTAACTTTATATTTAAATTCCTTGTTTCTCACAAGAATCGACGAAATAAAAGGTGAAAATCTTATCAAAGAAGAATTTACTTTACATATGAAACCAGTAAGAAATGATCACCTGGAAACTTTCAAGAGAAGTCTAATAGGAATTGAAATGAAAGTGATAACTAATTATTGGACTATTCCAATGTTTATACCCTACTTCGTGGACTAGGGTATTATAAGTTAGTTTCGCTCCAAATGTTTGTAACACCAAGAAATAATCGAGCTAGACCCACCTTTAAGTATACCGATCGGCTTAGAATCACCAGCTGAGTCGATTTAACGATGTCTGTCTGTCCGTCCGTCTGCTGTCCATCTAAGCTTGTTCGCACTCTACAGGTCGCAATTGTTGTCCGATTATCATGAAACTTGGTAGAAGATATTTTTTCTGGCGAAGGACCATCGGTATTGAATTTGGAGGAAATCGGTTCAGATTTAGATATAGCCCCCATACAAATGTCGCTCCCGATTTAACATTTTCCGCTCTAGAAACCACATATTGTACCCGATTTTCTTTAAATTTGCTACAACATATTATAATCCAACTAGAAACACCTATGCAGAAATTGGGTAATGATGGTTCAGATTTAGATATAGCCCCCATACAAATGTCGCTCCCGATTTGACTTTTTCCGCTCTAGAAACCACATCTTGCACCCGATTTTCTTTAAATTTGGTACACCATCTTAAAATCCAACTAGAAACACCTATGTAGAAATTGGGTAAGATCGGTTCAGATTTAGATATAGCCCCCATACAAATGTCGCTCCCGATTTGACATTTTCCGCTCTAGAAACCACATCTTGTACCCGATTTTCTTGAAATTTGGTACAACATCTTATAATCCAACTAGAAACACCTATGCAGAAATTGGGTAAGATCGGTTCAGATTTAGATATAGCCCCCATACAAATGTCGCTCCCTATTTCACTCTTTCCGCTTTAGAAACCACATATTGTACCCGATTTTCTATAAAATTGGTACAACATTTTATAATTGATCTAGAATTGAATTGCAATGAGAATTGTTTGGGTGATGCCCATATGTCCATACTTTGGTATAACCCAAATGGGGCCCATTCTGATCTATTACAGCTCTAGAAACTACATCTTACATCGGATCTTCATCAAATTTTGCAGATCATTCTATGTTTCAACTAGGAATACCTACCGTAAATGAGAAATATATAGGCCCATGTTTTAGACCAGGCCAAGAATGTTGTTTTAGGCCCCTTTTTGAAATGTCGGTCCTATTACTACTGTATAATTTGTATTTGTCTGTCGGATAATTGGATCAATTACCATATTATTTACCATATTCGTTAAAATTGACTAAATTTAAATTTGTTCCCATGAAATACCTGAGATTAGTAATCAAAGCGAGGTACATACGCAAGGAGTGATGTAGGGTATTATATAGTCGGCCCCGCCCGACTTTAGTCTTTCCTTACATGTTTTTATATTTTTTATGAATTTATTTTATTAAAATTTAAATTTTTATAATATAACTAGCTTTTTGTACCCGGCGTTGCACGGGTTTTCGTCTTCCTTATTTATGTAACTTTGTTTGCTGGCAATTTTTGTTTTATATATTTTTACTTCTGTTAATTAGTTTAAATTAATACTTATTTATTTAAATGCATAAGTTACATTTTTAAAATATAAAAAGTGAAAATTTAAGTATTTTTTTAAGTGTTTCTTTAAAGAAAATGAAACATTTAAAAGAAAATATTTCTAAGAATGTATTTTTGTCTATTAGTTAAGTTAGTCAGTATTTCATTGGAGTACTTCGGGATACACGATATTTACAATTTTTCCACCTTGTTCAAGTACTCGTGAGCAAGCAACATATAACTGACCATGTGAAAAACATGGATTTTCCAGATTCAATGAGCAAACTTCAAGTGATTGTCCCTGTGCTTTGTTTATAGTCATCGAAAATGCTAGGCGAATCAGAAACTGTAGTCGTTTGAAATCGAATGGTAAATCGGTAGAAATCATGGGAATGCGTAGTATAAGGAGGTCTTTTCCTTTTGATTTTCCATTTAAAATCGTAGCTTGACGTTGGGCATTAGTCTCTCGACAGCAATTCTAGTACAATTGCATAATCGAGGAGGACTAACATTCCTTAGGAGAATTATAGGTGAACCCATTTTAAGAGATAATATGTGCGGCGGAATTCCTGGAAGGTCCATAGAATTTATAAATTCAATTCGATGCATCCGCATTCATGATACTGTCTATCGATAAAAACCACTCTTTGTTTCTATAGTTCGTGGAAATTTGTGGGAAGACTGTCTCTATTGCTTGCTGAATCGATTCCTGAATGACATTTTTTGAAAATTTAATACACCTTTTCACTGCATCATCTGATACTTTTCCATTAGCAACATCCATATAGCTGCTGAGTCATCGTGATGCAGATGTACACGCATATTGATGGTCAGATTAATTATACCCTCCACCTCCAGGATGGGGGTATACTAACTTTGTCATTCCATTTGTAACACCTTGAAATATCGACCTGAGACCCTATAAAGTATATATTCTTGATCGTCATAAAATTCTAAAACGATCTAGCCATGTCCGTCCGTCCGTCCGTCTGTCCGTCTGTTGAAAGCACGCTAGCATCTAAACGAAAGGAGCTAGAACGTTCAAAATTGCCATAAATGCGTCTTATAGTCGTAGATCGGTTGGGATTGAAACGGGGTGAAATCGGGCCAAAGGGAAATTTTTCCCTCACAAGGACTAAAAATACCAATAATAATCCCTAATATTTTAGCGTATTTAAGCAGGTGTTATCAAAATTTCTGTTTATATTGGCTTGATATTTGGTATGCGCATTCCCCTTATAGCAAAAACGTGCACCATAAAGTGATTCTTATTTGTAGGGGGTGAAATGGGGCAAAAAAGGGATAAAAATGGTACATATTAAACGGCAACAGCTAGAAACACCAAATTCGGTGTGTAGACTCCTCTAATTGAGTAGATACATGATATAAAAGTATTTTTTCCAAATTCGTACTTTTAAGGGGTTAAATGGGAATAGAGGGATAAAAATGGTACCAATCAAACGGCTGTACCTAGAATAATGAAATTAGGTGTATACATTCCTCTGATTGCATAGACAAGTAAAATACACGGTTTTTTTAAATTCGTACTTTTTGGGGTTAAAATGACAAAAGGGGATAAAAATATTACCAATCAAATGACCGCAGCTAGAGTCATGAAATTCGGTGTACACATTCCTCTGATAGCGTAGACACTTAAAATAAACGAATTTTTCGAAATTCGTACTTTTTGGGGTAAAATGAAAAAAGGGGATAAAAATAGTACCAATCAAATGACTGCAGCTAGAGCCATGAAATTTTGAGTATACATTCCTCTGACCGCGTAGACACGGAAAATAGACGAATTTTTCGAAATTCGATACAATGGTACAGGGGGGATAAAAATAGTAACAACTAAACGACTACAGTTAGAATGATGAAATTCGAATTGCGTAGAAACGTCAAGGAGGTAAAAATGGTACCAACCAAATGGGCGCGGCTGGAATCATGGAATTCGGTGTATACATTCTTCTGACTGCATAGACACGCAAAATAAAAAGTTTTTTTCCAAATTCGTACTTTTTCTTTTACGGCAAAAATTGGTTGAATCATGAAGTTAGGTTATTTTGCACTATGTACGTCTAATATGGATTTTCAAAATTTGTACTTTTGGAATTAACATAGAATGGAAATACAACCAACTGTAGCACCTACTGTCTCCAATCCAATATTTATGGTATTTAAGCTTTTTGAAAATATAAGTATAAGAATATTAATTTTTTGAATTAACGTTTTGGTAGCCTTGCCTTATAAGCGTGGTTTGAAACAATTAAAATGTTATATTTATTTATAAAATTATTTTTTCAATATTTGTATTTTTTTTGGTTTGGCTATATTAAAAAAAATTATATTTTCCTGTAATATTACTGCACTTCTACGAACACCGACAACCTCTGTGGAATGCAATCCATGGTGGAGGGTATATAAAGTTCGGCCGGCCGAACTTAACGCCTTTTTTACTTGTTTTTATATTGCTTATTTTTCTATGCTTCTGTAAAATATTTTCGTCACTAGACGAATGAATCTTCAAAATTAAAGATGTCATAACATTCTAAGCCACACGAGTTCTTTGTTTTCTTAATCATTTTTATACACTCCACTAGAGTATTATGTGTTTGTTCATTTGTTTGTAACATACAAAAGGTAACGAGTTGGACCCATCGTTTATTATACAGATCAGCTTAGAATCACTTTCGATTTAGCAATGTCAGTCTGTCTGTCCATCTATTGTTGTAATCAAATTACAGGTCGCAATTATAGTTCCATCTTAACAAAAATTGGCACAAGTAAGTTTTGTGTATCAAGGACGGACGCTATTTAATTTGAGGCAAATCGGTTAAGATTCAGATATAGCCCCCATACAAATGTGGCTCCCGATTTGACCTTTTCCGCTTTATACAGCACATATAGTACCCAATTTTCTTCAAATTTGACTTAGCACCCGTATATTTCACCTATAAACATACATGGTGAAAGCGGGTCACATCGTTCCATGTTTCAGTATACCATCTGTATGGGTCCTTTCCAATTTAACATTTTTTTGTCAAACACATACATTTACAAGATACAAAAATCCTTCCCGATTTCACTTTTTTACCGAATTGAATTGTAATGGGATAGAAAGTGGAGTGTATCATATAGTCGGCTCCGTCCGACTTTAGCCTTTCCTTACTTGTTTTATTTTGAATCTAGTGTAGATGTCAGTCAATAAAGCACACCAGTTACTAAATATTGATATTTTAAACCATATTAGACATACATAAAATAAATTATTTTTTCCCGGGAATGAAACTTTACATCCTCGTTTCCGGGGAAATGGAAATAGTCCGGCACACCCCAAACCCTATTTCAAAGTCATAGTAAAAACTTCATTTACTAGAAATATGGTAGTGATTTTATTTAAACACATTTTTGGATCTAATAAAAATTCTTATAATTGAGTATTCATACTAAAAAAGAAATAAGGAAAAAGAAAAATTCCAGTTCGGAAATTTGTAATTTATTCTTAAGCTAAGTTAATGTGTATACTGAAATTTAAGACGAGTTCTTCATACATTTAAATATTAAAAAACTCATACTGCCTTCGCAGCAATCGTGGAGTAATATCTCAACTCTAATATCTACAACTTTTATTATACACTACACATCCAGGATGGGGGTATACTAACTTTGTCATTCCGTTTGTAACACCTTGAAATATCGACCTGAGACCCTATAAAGTATATATATTCTTGATCGTCATAAAATTCTAAGATGATCTAGCCATGTCCGTCCGTCTGTTGAAAGCACGCTAGCATCTAAGCGAAAGAAGCTAGGAGGTCCAAATTTTGCATAAATACGTCTTATGGTCATAGATCGGTTGAGATTGAAACTGGGCGAAATCGGCCCAAAGGGAAATTTTTTTTCCCTCACAAGGACTAAAAATAATATTCCATAATATTTTAAGTATTTATTATACCCTGCACCACTTCGTGGTCTAGGGTATTATAAGTTAGTTTCGCGCCAAATGTTTGTAACACCAAGAAATAATCAAGCTAGAACCACCTTTAAGTATACCGATCGGCTTAGAATCACCAGCTGAGTCGATTTAACGATTTCTGTCTGTCCGTCCGTTCGTCCGTCCGTCTGCTGTCCATCTAAGCTTGTTCGCACTCTACAGGTCGCAATTGTTGTCCGATTGTCATGAAACATGGCAGAAGTTATTTTTTCTGGCCAAGGACCATCGGTATTGAATTTGGAGGAAATCGGTTTAGATTTAGATATATCCCCCATACAAATGTCGCTCCCGATTTGACTTTTTCCGCCCTAGTACCCGATTTTCTTCAAATTTGTCTTAACACCTTATAATCAAACTAGAAATACCTGTGGCGAAAGCGGATTAGATAGGTTCAGATTTAGATATAGCCCCAATGCAAATGTTGCTCCCGAATGGTTAACAGATGTTGGCCAAACTTTACATATTATATTTCACCAATAAACATACATCGTGAAAGCGGGTCACATCATTACAGGTTTCAATATACCCCCATACAAATGTCCTTTCTGATCTAACATTTTTTTGTCAAGCACATACATTTACATAATTCAAAAATCCTTCCCGATTTCACTTTTTTACCGAATTTAATTGTAATGAGATAGAAAGTGGGGTGTATCATATAGTCGGCTCCGTCCGACTTTTGCCTTTTCTTACTTGTTTGGGAGATGTCCATATGTTTGTACTTTGGTATAACCCAAATTTGGCCCCATTCTGCTCTATTACAGCTCTAGAAACTACATCTTACATCGGATCTTCATCAAATATTACAGATGTTTTAACTACGATATAGGCGCATGTTTTGGTATAGGCCTCAAGTGTTGTTATAGGACCCTTCAAATGTCCGTCCGATTCATCCTATTACCGATGTATAATCTCTATTTGTCTTTGGATCTTGATCAATTTTTCCAGATCATGTTATGTATTTTACTCGGAATATCTGCTAGAAAATTGGATCAATTACTTTATTATTTACCATATTCATTAACCTTGAATAAAGATGAATTTATAGTATAATTTGTATGAACTACATAAAATTGTTCCCATGAACTACCTGGGGTTAGTAATCAAAGCGAGGTATTCCTTACTTGTATATATATCTGTTGTACTTACTTGATATTGGGTGTGCGCATTCCACCGATAAACGATTTTTATTACTAGGGGGTGAAATGGGGCAAAAAGGGATAAAAATGGTACCTTTCAAACGGCAACAGCTAAAAACACGAAATTCGCTGTGTACATTCCTCTAATTGAGTAGATACATAATATGAAATTATTTTTTACAAATTCGTACTTTTAAGGGATAAAATGGGAATAGGGGGATACATGGTACCAACCAAAAGGCTGCACCTAGAATAATGCAATTCGGTGTATACATTCCTCTGACTGTGTAGACACATAAAATAGAAGGATTTTCGAAATTCATATTTTTTGGAGTTCAAATGGAAAAAGGGAATAAAAATAGTATCAACCAAATGAAAGCAGCTAGAGTCATGAAATTCGAAGTATACATTCCTCTGACTGCGTAGACACGAAAAATAAAAGGTTTTTCCAAATTCGTACTTTCAAGGGATAAACGGGATAAAAATAGCACAAACTAAACGAATACAGCTAGAATGATGAAATTTTGTGTGTACATCCCTCTAATTGTATAGACACGTAAAATTAAGAGAGTCGTACTCTTGAGGGGTTAAAATTGGATAAAGGGGATAAAAAGGGTACCAGCCAAATGGCCGCAGCTAAAATCAAGGAATTCGGTGTATACATTCGTCTGACTGCATAGACACGCAAAATAAAAAGATTTTTCCAAATTCGTACTTTTGCGGCAAAATTGGTTGAATCATGAAGTTAAGTTATTTTGCACTATGTACGTCTGATATTGGATTTTCAAAATTTTTACTTTTGGAATTAAAATAGAATAGAAATACAACCAACTGTAGCACCCACTACATACCAATATTTATTTAAGCTTTTTGAAAATATAAATATAAGAATATTTATTTTTTCAATTAACTTGAAGTATTATTTCGATATATATAGTGTAAACGTATTGGTAACCTCGTCTTATAAGCGTGGCTTGAAATAATAAAAATATTATATTTATTTATTTATAAAATTATTTGTATTTGTTTTGGTTTGGCTATATTAAAAAAATACATTTTCCTGTAATATTACTGCACTTCTACAAAAATCGACAGCCTCTGTGGAATGCAATCCATGGTGGAGGGTATATAAAGTTCGGCCCGGCCGAACTTAACGCCGTTTTTACTTGTTTTTATTTAAATTAAACTTATTTTAATCACTTTTTACTTGTATAAAGTAAAATATTCCCAAGCTTAAGTAAAAACAAGTAAGAAGGCGTTAAGTTCGGCCGGGCCGAATCTTATATACCATCCACCACGGATTGCATTTCACAGTATTACCAGCAGATTAAAGAATGTCGACTTTACATAGAAGTACAGTACCATATTACGAAAATTGTGATATTTTTTATGAACATTACTTATATTTGTTTACTATTTCAAACTATAATGTATACTTATGCGCACTGTTTAAAATCGACAATCAGTCGCCATTAGATAGAAGCATTTTCAGATACAGTCAAAGTGATAAGAATTTGCCCCATTCTCCGCCCAAATGTACAAATTTCGAAAAAAACCCTTTTTCGAGTCAGAATGTATACACCGAATTTCATGATTTCAACTTCAGCGGTTTGGTAGGTCCCATTTTTATCCCTTAAAAGTATGCATTTTGAAAAATCCCTCTATTTTACGTATCTATGCAATTAGAGGGATGTACACACCGAATTTCATGATTCTAGCTGTTGTCGTATCATTGGTACCATATTTTATCCCTTTTTGTCCCATTTCGCCCGCTAAAACTTTTATTTTTTTTTGTGCTTCCAAGCTACAAGAGGAATGTCCGCAACAAATTTTAACTGTATGAAAATAAGAAATTTAATTAATAAGCCAAGGCTACCTATATTTGTATACTATATATATATTGGATATAATACTTCAATTCATAAAGTAAATATAAGGGAGCAATCATAAATACGCTAAATATTGGGGGATAGAGAGTGTATTTTCAGCTACAGTCGTTTGGTTGGTTGTATTTCCATCCTATTTTAATTTCAAAAGTATAAATTTTGAAAATATCTTATCTCTCACGTACGCAGTACAAGACAACTTCATGATTCTACCAAAATAAAGTACGAATTTTGAAAATAATATTTTACGTGGCTATGCAGTCAGAGGAATGTATACACCGAATTCCATGATTCTATCAGCGGTCATTTTGTTGGTACCATTTTTATCCCCTTTTTCCAATTTTGCCCCCTCAAGAGTACGACTATCTAAAATCTCTTTATTTTACGTATTTACACAATTAGAGGGATGTTCATACTGAATTTCATCATTATACCCTCCACCTCCAGGATGGGGGTATATTCACTTTGTCATTCCGTTTGTAACACCTTGAAATATTCATCGGAGACCCCATAAAGTATATATATTCTGGGTCGTGGTAAAATTCTAAGACGATATAGCCATGTCCGTCTGTCCGTCTGTCCGTCTGTCCGTCTGTCTGTCTGTCTGTCTGTTGAAAGCACGATAGCGGCCGAACGAAATGAGCTAGGAGGTTCAAATTTTTCCTAAATGTGTCTTATGGTTGTAGATCGGTTGGGATTGAAAGTGGACGAAATCGGCCCAGAGGGAAAAATTTTTCCCTCACAAGGATTGAAAATACCCCTAATATTTAGAGTATTTCAGCATGTTTTTTGAACATATTAGCTTGTATTTACTTGATATTTGCAATGCGCATTCCCTTTATAGCATAAAAGGGCACAATAGAGTGATTTTTATTTTTTGGGGGCGAAATGGGACAAAAAGGGATAAAAATGGTACCTATCAAACAACAACAGATAGAAACACGAAATTTGGCGTGAACATTCCTCTAATAGAGTAGATAAATAATATAAAAGTACCTTTTCTAAATTCGTACTTTTAAGGGGTTAAATGAAGCTAAAGGGATAACAATAGTACCAACCTAACGGCTGCACCTAGAATAGTGAAATTCGATATATACATTCCTCTGATTGCGTAGACACGTAAAATAAAAGAACTTTCCAAAATTCGTACTTTTTGGGGTTCAAATGGAAAAAGGGGATAAAAATAGTACCTACCAAATGACAGCAGCTAGAATCATGAAATTCCTCTGACTGTGTAGACACGAAAAATAAAACGTTTTTTTCCAAATTCGTACTTTCAAGGGATACAATGACTACAGGGGATAAAAATAGTACCAACTAAACGAATACAGCTAGAATGATGAAATTCAGTGTGTACATCCCTCTAATTGTGTAGATACGTAAAATAAAGAGATTTTAGATATACTTGAGGGGGTAAAATTGGAAAAAGGGGATAAAAATGGTACCAACAAAATGACCGCTGATAGAATCATGGAATTCAGTGTATACATTCCTCTGACTGCATAGCCACGTAAAAGATATATTTTTTTTCAAATTCGTACTTTATTTTGTTGTTTTTACGAAAAAAATGGTAGAATCATGAAGTTGTCTTATACTGCGTACGTGAGAGATAAGGTATTTTCAAAATTTATACTTTTGAAATTAAAATAGGATGGAAATACAACCAGCCAAACGACTGTAGCTGAAAATACACTCTCTATCCCCCAATATTTAGTGTATTTATGATTGCTCCCTTATATTTACTTTATGAATTGAAGTATTATATCCATTATATATACATTATATATATAGTATACAAATATTCGTAGCATTGGCTTATTAATTAAATTTCTTATTTTCATACAGATAAATTTTGTTGCGGACATTACTCTTGTAGCTTGGAAGCACCACAAAGAAAATAAATGTTTTAGCGGGCGAAATGGGACAAAAATGGATAAAATATGGTACCAATGATACGACAATAGCTAGAATCATGAAATTCGGTGTGTACATCCCTCTAATTGCATAGACACGTAAAATTAAGGGAGTTTTTCGTAATTTGTACTTTTAAGGGATATAATTAAAAAGAGGCATAAAAATGGGACCTACCAAACCGCTGAAGTTGAAATCATGAAATTCGGTGTATACATATTGACTATGAAGACTCGAAAAAGGTTTTTTTTCGAAATTTGTACATTTGGGCGGAGAATGGGGCGAATGGGGATATCTTTAAAATTTATACTTTTCTTATCACTTTGTCTGTATCTCAAAATGCTTCTTTCTAATGGCGACTGACAATCGCCTAATATTTAGTCATGTTCACTTTCACAATTTCAGCATTTTATTTATATTTAGTAGTCGATTTTAAACAGTGCGCATAAGTATACATTATAGTTTGAAATAGTAAACAAATATAGAAATGTGCATAAAAATATCACAATTTTCGTAATACGGTACTGTGCTTCTATGTAAAGTCGACATCCTTTAATCGGCTGGTAGTACTGTGGAATGCACTCCGTGGTGGAGGGTATATAAGATTCGGCCCGGCCGAACTTAACGCCTTCTTACTTGTTCTAGCTGTATTAGTTTAGTTGGTACTATTTTTATCCCCTGTAGCCATTGTATCCCTTGAAAGTACGAATTTGGAAAGTTCTTTTATTTTACGTGTCTAAGCAATCAGAGGAATGTATATATCAAATTTCATTATTCTAGGTGCAGCCGTTAGGTTGGTACTATTTTTATCCCTCTATCCCCCTTTAACCCCTTAAAAGTACGAATTTAGAAAAAAATACTTTTATATTATGTATCTTCTCTATTAGAGGAATGTACACGCCAAATTTCGTGTTTCTATCTGTTGTCGTTTGATAGGTACCATTTTTATCCCTTTTTGTCCCACTTCGCCCCCTACAAATAAAAATCACTCTATGGTGCCCTTTTATGATGTAAAGGGAATGCGCATTGCAAATATCAAGTAAATACAAGCTAAGATGTTCAAAAAAACATGCTGAAATACTCTAAATATTAGGGGTATTTTCAGTCCTTGTGAGGGAAAAATTTTTCCCTCTTGGCCGATTTCGTCCAATTTCAATCCCAACCGATCTACAACCATAAGACACATTTAGGAAAAGTTTGAACCTCCTAGTTCATTTCGTTCGGCCGCTATCGTGCTTTCAACAGACAGACAGACAGACAGACGGACATGGCTATATCGTCTTAGAATTTTACCACGACCCAGAATATATATATACTTTATGGGGTCTCCGATGAATATTTTAAGGTGTTACAAATGGAATGACAAAGTGAATATACCCCCATCCTGGAGGTGGAGGGTATAATGAATTTGAGGAAAAATCATCAAAATTTTCCTAAGTTTGATTTGGGGGAAAATTTTACATCGTTTGAGAAGATTATTAATTGATTTTAATTATACCCTCCACCTCGAGGATGGGGGTATATTCACTTTGTCATTCCGTTTGTAACACCTTGAAATCGGAGACCCCATAAAGTATATATATTTTGTATCCTGGAAAAATTCTAGGTCGATTTAGCCATGTCCGTCTGTCTGTTGAAAGCACGATATCGGCAGAAGAAAATGAGCTAGGGGGTTGAAATTCTCCGTAAATGTGTCTTATGGTTGCAGATCGGTTGGGATTGAAAGTGGGCGAAATCGGCCCTGAGTGAAAAATGTTTCCCTAACAAGGACTGAAAATACCTCTAATATTTAGATTATGTAAGCGATTTTTTTAAATTTCCTGATTTTTATACACTTGAAATTTGTTTCGTACCTTCCTCTAGGAACGTGTAATCACCAAAAAGTACAAAAAAGATTTAGCTGCTGAAATGGGACAAAAGGGATAAAAATGGTACCAATGATACGAAAACAGCTAGTGACGTGATATTCGGTGTGTACATCCCTATAATTATGTAGACACGTAAAATAGAAAGATTTTTAGAAATTTGTACCTTTAAGGGATACAATTGGAAAAGAGGGATAAAAATGGAACCTACCAAAACGCTGAAGTTAAAATCATGAAATTCGGCCTATGCATTTATATGACTACGCGAAACACAAAGGATTTTTTTCGAAATTTGTACTTTTTTAGGCGGAAAATGTTGCGAAAGGGATAAAAATGGTACCAATCAAAAGGTTGTAGTTAGAATAGTGAAATTCGTTGTGTACATTGCTGTGAATGCGTAGACACGAAGAAAAAAAATACCTTTCGATATTCGTACATTTAGGATAAAAACGGGATAAAATTGGTACCAAGCAAAAGGATAAGCATGACATTAAATGTGTTAATTCCAATATGGGAGAAATCGGCCATGAGGAAAAATGTTTCTCCCTAATGACGACTGACAATACATCTAATATTTAGAGTACATTTTTGAAGATTGCTCCTTCATGTTCACTTTTTGATTACAATTGCAGTTTATATATGTATATATTAGTAGATTATTAATATTATAATAATGAAGCAATGAAATTTCTTTAAACAGTGGGCATAAGTATACCTTATAGTTTGGAATAGTAGACAAATATAGAAATGCGCATTAAAAATATCATAATTTTCAAAATATGATACTTCATTTCTTTGTAAAGTCGAAAGCCTCTAATTTACCGGTAATACTGAAGAATGCACTCCGTTCTGGAGGGTATATAAAATTCTTCCCTGATGAACTTAACGTATTTTTACTTGTTTTTACCTCATTGTAGAGTTAACTTATTTTTTAATCGCCGAAATTCGTAAAGGTATAAGAGTAAAAAAAGGTTAGAAATAAATAAATTTGAAGTATCTTCATCTGTCCATAAAATGCTCTATCAAAATAAACGATCATAAATATTTCTTCAGATGATAATATAAAAGTCGTTCAAACAACGAGCAGTTGCGATCACCGAGCTCCCACTGTGGAATCATATATCAATATCTCTCAAATATATTATGTAATATTAGTTTCTTAATATTTTACAGTACACTTTTAAATTAAATTAAATTAAGCTCTTATTTTTTTTTTACATATATTGGAGTGTTTGAAATACCCGTGCATATATTGCTCGCAAAAATATATTATTTTATCTTAATTAATATCTTATCTTTAACATCTAATCATCCACGAAGAGAAATATTGGAAATAATTTTTGAGGTTCTGCCACTGAAATTTTAAAACATGAGTTTCTGAACCAAAAATAGTACGTCGTGCAAAACACGTCGTTTGTAACACCCAAAAGGAGGCGAGATATACCCATTGTTAATTATACCGATCGACTTAGAATCACTTTTTGAATCGATTTAGCAATGTCCGTCTGTCTGTCTCTCTGATACAGGTCGCAATTGTAGACAGAACCAAATAAAACTTTGCACAACGAAGTTTTTCGGGACAAGGACGAACGCTATTTAATCTGAAGAAAATCGGTTCAGATAACTCCCATACAAATTTCGCTCCCGATTTGACTTTTTCCGCTCTAGAATCCACATATTTCATCAGATTGTCTTCAGATTTGGCAAAACATCTTATATTTATAATAGGAACACCTATGGTGAAAATAGATCAGATCGGTACAGATTTGACTTTTTCTGCTCTAGAAACCACATATTTTAACAGATCCTCTTCAAATTAGGCGAAATATCTTATATTTGTACTTTAAAAAGCCATGGGTCAAATCGATTCAGATTTATATATAGCTCCCGTACAAATTTCGCCCCCGTATTGACTTTTTCCGCCCCAGAATACACGTATTTTCACCGAATTTCTTCAAACTGACCATAACACGTTATACTTGAACTGGAAGGACCTATTGTGAAAGTGGTCACTTCATTCCATGTTTGGATATAGCCCCGAAACAAATATTCTTCTCCATTTGACAAATTGGGTCAGGATGATTAGGACACATACAAAAATCTTTCCCGTTTTCACTTGTTTTACGAATTGAATGGATTCGAATAGAAAGTGGAGTGTATCATATAGTCGCCCCCGCCGACTTTAGCCTTTCCTTACTTGTTTTAAATTGTACATAAATTTATTCATTTACATTAGTCTGGGTCGCCACACGCATATAATAATAATTTCCAGTCACTTCAGGAATATAATGTTTTTACTGTTAAGTGATGAATTGCATAATATTTCGTGACCAAGCATAAAAAAAACCTCTAAGAATCATGTTGTCCAAATTTCCAAATTTTTCTAAATTAATATTTTACTCTTGTCTTAGAATACCTGATTGGTAGTGTTTTTTGTGGCTTTTCGTAGGGACAACTGAAAACTTTTTCGTATTCTGTATAAAATAAATAAATGCAATCAATAAATACCTTTAGAATTAAAATATTCTACTTTTTATCATTTGGGACAAATAAGTGTAACAAATTGAAGCAGTGTATTTGGACCAAATTCGACCTTTTAAATTTTTTACGCCTTGTCCGTTTGGAATCAATTCAAACTTTGCAATTGGCTATACTGTTCCCAAACTTAGTTTAACTTCGAAGATGGGCGAAGTTGCCACGTCCCTTCTAATTCCTTCCTATATCAAATTAAAACTAATGTAACTTACACACGGGTCTTCGGAATCAGCTCTATTTCGGTATATGATAAGTTTACTAAATATGGCTTCTATTCGGATGGTCGGAATACTCTACAATTTTACCTTTGGCGATGCTTTTATAGACGTTTGCCCTTCTGGTACCTCCCACACTATGTGGCATAAGCATTGGTTAAAATAAAACCGATATAACTTCCATACGGGTTGTCAAAATCAGAAGCAATTTTAAAGATCTTTCGCCAGACGTATTAAAATGTGACTTACAGTGTTAAATTTCATTTGCTCAGGAGAATTTAGAAAAATTCAATTTTTGGCAAAATATCGCCTGGATTGGTGAATCGAACAATACGAATTGTGCCCTCCAAACATGCAGAACAACCCAAAGTACAAATCTGAGACGGTAAGGATTGTTGGCGAAAACCTGATGGTGTATACTGCGTTTTCTGGACACGGTGTTGTTCCCATACACAAAATCGATGCACTGATGGATCAGTATATTTACAAAAATCTACTTGTTGATACTATGATACCATAAGTTTTTTCCGGTCTGATTCATGTTTTTTTTTAATTTGTGCTAAATTACTGTCCAATCACTTTTCGTATTATTTGTACTTTAGGAAGCGGACGAACCGCGGATGCAAACGAATCGCGTTAAATAGCTATTGTATATGCGAATAAATCGCGGAAGCGGACGAATCGTAGGTCGAATCTGTGACATTAACTTTAGACAAGTTGTTTCGACTGTGGTCAATGCCACACATCTACTTTGGGTCTATTTCTAGCGACGCCGATTCATGACTTTGGTTGCACAACTTCATCATTAATTACATTTGGTAGAATGAACTTACTGAGAATTACTGTCATATAGTTTATTACGTACCACAATGAACATTAATTTGTCTAACATACTCTGTGTGTGGAGTAGTTTTCATTTGTATGTCGTCAACGTATGTTTGTTGTGTTTATGTATGAATATTATGTGTTTGTGTGGTGGTCCAGGCGTGTTTTATTAAGGGGGGGGGGTGGTGGGGTGTTATAATTACAGTGATGTGGGAGTAATATGTACGGACAGAATCAGAACTATTCTGATTCTGTCCACACGTCACGTCACAACTATCCTGAAGTATTGTGAAAACTTAGTTTCGATGCGAACTCGATCTCGTTAAATCCGAATACAATTCAATAAGAATATTTGTATCGGCGCCATATCCAAACGTGAAATGAAGAGATCCACTTTCACAATAGGTCCCTCCAGTTTAAGTTTAACGTGTTATGTTCAATTTGAAGAAATTCGGTGAAAATAAGTGGTTTCTAGTCAAGCCGGAAGCGAAATTGTATGAGAGATATATATAGATCTGAACCGATCTGACCCATTTTCACCATGGGTATTTCTAGTTGAAATATAGAATATTTTGGTTTTTATTCAAATCATTAGTTGAATCCCTAATGTGAAGCGTCTGTCATTTAATTATATTTAAGCAAATTATATAAACATGGAAAACACATCAACCGATTATCCTTGCCCTGGCCAGTAAGGAGGCAGTTCATTCATTCGAAGACACTTGCTGAGCTGAGGTGATGCTTACATGAAATGTATTAACATCTCTCTGGCATTAAAGGAACGACCACAGCAAGAACAGGGGCAGGGAATATTGACACACGTCTTTTGTGACATCCCACATCCACTTGATATGTATGCGGTCAATGTTTGCCTTTAAACAATGCAAGCATTTAAAACTTTGCTTACACACTTCATAACGCGTTTGCTTTTCCTGGTATGTGTAGCGAACCGAACCGAAAAGGAAAAAACAATATAACCACAATGGAAAATGAAAACTCTCCATTGTCTATGCGTTGGTCCCATGTTGGCGTTCTTTGCGTCGAATCGTGTGTGAAATATGTACATTAGGGCGTACCTCAAAAAAAAAGTTCGCCGTACACCTTCGAATATGAAGTATTATTGAAAGGTAGTTTCAAAAATTTTTTTTTTATTTTTTTATGCCGAACGTAGGGGTCGCGCTTTTACATTTTTCTATATAACTTCTGCATTTATAAACGGATTTTAAAGTGTGATACATCGATGTTTTTGTCTCGACGAGGCCGATTTTCTTGTCTTTGAAGTCATTGAGCTCAAGCATGATTCATGATTTTATGCGAGCTTTAATTTTCTGATATTAGAGTGGTACATTAGGGTAGTAGCAACTGAGATATGATGGGTAAGTACCAGAAGGGGGTGCTTGAGCTCAATGACTTCAAAGACAAAAAATCGGCCTCGTCGAGACAAAAACATCGATGTATCACACTTTAAAATCCGTTTATAAATGCAGAAGTTATATAGAAAAAATGTAAAAGCGCGACCCCTACGTTCGGCATAAAAAAATAAAAAAAAAATTGAAACTACCTTTCAATAATACTTCATATTCGAAGGTGTACGACGAACTTTTTTTTTTTTACTTGTAACCTGGTACGCTCTAATGTACATACATACGTATGTACATACTTCCGTGAAATAAAATTATAATTTTGGAGCGGGGTGGGCACAAGGCACCATACGTTTCACCATTGTCATGAACATTTTTCGAGTCACGCACGGTTGCTCACTCGCATTCCGGAGACCATTTGAATTTGAATGCTTCTGTTGTGGCACAGAGGATGAAGCTGGAACAATAAATGGAATACCAAACGCAACAACGAAGTCACACAGTGCGTATACATGTTGTTTTCCAGATGCTATGGACAATAGCTTGTTATCATCGTTGTCTATTGACGAATTGCATTGTGGCCTTCACTTCATATGATAATTCTTCAATAGTAGGGTTATCTTTTGCATCAAATATTGAACTTTACGACGTTTTCTAAAATTTAAAAGGGAGACATCACGATTTATCGACTTGTCTAAAACTAAAAAGCGAAGTACTTCGACGGGATATATAAAAAGCATAAACGTAAATTCGCAGTCCTTTGTATGTCTGACGTTTTTGATTTGTTCATCACACCGTTCGACAATTTAAAAAAAAATTCGTTGCACATGAATCAGACGATAAACGTATGAAACTATAGGCAAAATGGAGTTACTTGGCGTTTTTAGTTTTTTCTTTCCTCATACTTCCTTTGTAGTCCTTCCAAAGGATACAATTTTTCAAAAAGTATTTCAGTCACTTATTAGCACCCTAAGGTAATAACGGTACAAATAACCGTGTCAAGTAAAAATGGGGAATATCTATTGCAAATAATTTCAAATTTACCCCTTAGTTTTCTACACCACTTCCAATTGAAATTGAGAAAATTCCACTTGTAAGAATTAAGAATTTCCATTTCATATTGAGAAAATTTCATTTTAAATTAAGATTTTCCATTTCATAATGAGAAAATTCCAATTGAAATTGAGAATTTTTATTTATAATTGAAAATTTCAATTGAAATTGAGAATTTCCATTTATAATTGGGAAAAATTCCAATTGAAATTAAGAATTTTCATTTCATAATGAGAAAATTCTAAGTGAAATTGAGAATTTCCATTTTCAATGGAGAAAATTCCAATTGAAATTGAGAATTTACATTTCAAATTGGGATAATTCTAATTGAAATTGAGAATTTTCATTTAAAATTGAGAAAATTCCAAATGAAAATGACAAAATTCCATTTGAAATTGAGAATATTTCTGCTTTGGCATAAATCATATGTGTTGTGCAGTGGTATATATCATACGTGATGATTTATTGAATGTAACATAATTACATCAATTGTGCCACAGAAGAAAGGCTCATTCAGAGTGTTCCTTCAACATGTATCTAACGAACATGTAATTGTAACAGCTACTGGAATTATTATACTGAATAGAAGAATCGGATCATTCAAAACGCGTTCAACAAAAGAATGAATTCTGAGCAGATGAGTAATTTTAATGAACTTGTTTTGGTATACAATAACGCTTAATTCCGTAGCTGACTGGAAACAAGTCTTTGAAAACTGCCACTTGACAATGATATCGTAGTTATTTGATCCACGTCTAAATGGGATCTCAAATCGTCAAATGTAAGGCCACAGAGAATTGCATACAATATACACATATTCCTACATTTTAAATTTTTTATTGCAGAAGACAATTCAATAATATTTTTCCTGGGTGAAAAGAGAAATTTCAGAATTTTCTCAATTTCAAATGAAAATTTCACAATTTTAACTGGAATTTTCTCAATTTGAAATGGAAATTCTCAATTTCAATTGGAATTTTCGCAATTTGAAATGGAAGTTCTCAATTTCAATTGGAATTTTCTCAATATGAAATGGAAATTCTCAATTTCAAATGGAAAATCTGAATTTCATTTGGAATTTTCTCAAATTCAAATGGAAAATCTCAATTTTAAATGGAATTTTCCCAATTGCAATTGGAATTTTCCCAATTTCAATTTGAAATGGTGTAGTTTATTGCTACCTTGCTTTTGAAGAAAAACTTGAAATGGTTGTTAATGCTAAACAAAGTATTTTTAGCACACATTCTCTTCTCTAATTTGCACTTATACCGGTATCATAGGGTCCTTTGGAACTTTGTGGTCCTTTTAAGAGACAACACGATGAGGAAATAAAAAACTACCTCTTATTTTGTGTATTTGGTTTTTACTGTTTTCTACCTAGCGCGCTGTTTCCATGATTTTGATATTTTCTGAAATTATTACTTGTGAATTATAATAAATACTCATTTATAATTCTTTTAAATCGTGAATATCACTCTGTTAGTACGAAAATTTTTTCACATAACCTTATTATGGTATTCGCGAAAATAATTTAAAACTGTTTTAATAATGACTGTTTTAGATCTTGATTTACGCGAAGAAAATGTAGTTGCTCGACTGAATGGTTCAAAAATATATCCATGTTGTTCAAATCAATGCAATGAAGCGATCCCTAAGAATATGGCTGTGGATTTTCGTACGTATTTCATGAATTTAGATAAGGAATCCCAAGATTTAATTATTCTTGGACATCTGGCAGCTCACCGTGACGATGCAATGCTTAGGTCAAAAGTTTGTGATCGATCGCGAGCTGAAGAAACGGTACAATCAGATATATTATTTTCGAAGTTTGCCGATATGCACTTCTTCCTGTATATGTATGTACTTCTTCCTGTATACAATGGGAATTAAACGCTACAAAAATCTAATCGAACATTACGACAAAAATTGTGTTTATCCACGCGAACAACAAATTAATCGTACAGCATCTGTTTACTACTTAAAAAAAAAGAAATTGTTTCATTTATCTGCCGTTTTGCTGAAACTGTTGCTATCACTTTACCTGGACGTCAACCAAATCATCGTGATTATCGTTTATTGAAACTTCCAACTATTGAAAATAAGATTTCTGTTTACACTAGGTACACCAACAGCGTCGAACCGGGTGGTAAAATCGTAAAACTTCGCACTTTCCAAACGCTGTGGAAGACATATTGTCCCTACATCGTCACTATGAAGCCGGCATACGATTTGTGTCGAAATCTTGCAAAAGATGCTGTTAATACAGTAAACGTTACTGAAGTTGAAAAAGAAGCAGCATTGAAGGTGTATTCTGAACATTTGCAATCTGCCAGCACTCAGCGAGAGTACTATAACGACTTGAGAACATTAGTCAAGCCTGATCCAAATGCCATGTATCCAGGTGTTCCAGAGGAGGATTATCTAGTAATATCTATGGATTATGCTCAATATGGTAGGTTTCCGTCGGGTCCACAGCAAATAGGAACTGCATACTTTAAATCAGGTCGCAAAACAGCAATTTTCGGAATTACAAACGAACGTCAAAATATTCAACACAACTTCTGTATTGACGAAAGCGATTCCATTGGAAAAGGTCAGAATTCAGTATTATCAATGCTTGATTACTACCTACGAGAAGTGCATTCAACCAACTAAAAAATATATATCACGATTCGCTGTTAACTGTGTATCACAAAATAAAAACATTGCGATGATACGATATTTACAACACCTTGTCGATACTTCCAGATGTGAGTCAGTTCAATTGAACTTTTTGTTAACCGGCCTTACAAAATTTTCACCTGATCGTTTATTCGGAGTTTTCAAGTCAAAATATGCCCAAACTAAAGTCGACTGATTCATGGATGTAGTTGATTGTGTTAGAAAATCATCTAGTATTGGATTTAATGTTCCTGTACCTATTCGACTTCCAAACTCAAGTGAGCCTGTTGTTTAGTGGAGAAAATAATACGAATACTTCTCCACTAAATACAATCACTTTGTATTTATTGCTCAGTCACCAGTGCAATGTAAACTGTTTGCGAATTCAGCCAGCATAAATGAAAACATACATCTGAGTAACAATACCAGTTTCGATGACAAACCAATTATAATTCAGTCACCAGGGTTATCGATGATGCGTCAATGGTACTTGTATAAAGAGATGACGATTCAAAAAAAGATTCGGTTGCTCCTCTTCCTTTGGTCTCTGCAAATGGAAACGATGAGGAGGATTCGGAGGAAGTGGACAATCCTCAAGAAGTGGAGGCAGCAGACGTTAAGAAGAAATCGAAAAAAATAAAGGACCGGTATCGTCAAGTTCTAAGAAACCAATTCGCAAGAAATGTCGATTAAAATGATTTTTCTATTTTTTTTAAATTGTTCATAAGGAAAAAAATAAATAAATAAATGAAAATAAATAAATTTTACCGTTAGGTCCCTTTCTATTTGCGCTTAGCATCGTCGACTTCACTTTCATAAAACGCGCATATCTCTGGGAGGGAACACTTTTGGGGCATGGGATCGGTCTCATTCGATGCTCAGATGTTGTCCACATCAAAAATGTCACCATGCCATTTGTAAATAAATTTGCATTCTATTAAATATAGATGCAAAATGGTCTTGAGCCAGGACAATATTCCAGTTCAGTGAAAATTGATTTTTTTACCCTTAGGTCCTTTTCTCTATGCGCTGTCACTCATTACTTTGGAAGTAAGTTTTTAATATTTCACAATTCTGTTAGAGCGTATAGCATTCCATTCTGCAAATGTCAAATCATAAACCTGAAAATTCTACCTTTCAAATAGAGTCTGCCTTTTCCCCTACATTTTATTTCCCGGGAAACGGGATTTTTTCTATTTCCCGGGATCCCGGGACAGGACTGGATATCGTCAACATATTGTTTGTTTTATAAAAACTTATTTTTTTTCTTTTTTTACGGTTAACACATTCGAACTTTAATAAAGTAAATTATTATATTTCGCATAAAAACATATTGCAAACAAGTCCAAATGATTTATAAAAAATATCCCTCATTCTATTTGTAGAGAAATCCTCCTGGTTCAATATAATCAATGGGAATACAGACTACAATATGAGATAACTCCCCACATTTCCCTTCACTCATCATTCATTCTTTGACCCTACGTGAACTCGCCGGGCTGACGGGAATTCCCTGCAACCTATAAAGGAATAAAAAATAAAATCAACTATTTCCAAAGATGAAAAAATATAGGCATATTTTTTAAATTAATAGGTTTTTGAAATATAAAAACTGTTTAAAACAGTCAACGCATTTATAGACTCGTCTTATAGTCTATTTCTAATTTTATTGTAGAATGTGGGCGCGGTAGAAAATGTTATTTCGAGAAATGCATTATTATTGTTATTAAATATTCTAAATTATCAGTTCCCTTTCCCGTAGCTTCGAAAACCTAAACTGTTAATTGCATGCAGCATAATTGCCATTTTCAATACATAGTTCTTAATTGTTGAATGAATGAATATATTTTAATTTATAAGTAAAATTATATATAACACTGTACGATTTCTCCACAGATTTTGGCATATCACGAGCACAGTTTATCGGACTTTATTCTTTAAGATATCAAAAATTCTGAAATTGAGTTATCTCAAAATGTAAATAACATTATTTTTAACCTTTTATTCTTCTATAAAAAAAACGGCACCAACCAAATGACCGCAGATAGAATCAGGGAATTCGGTGTATACATTCCTCTGACTGCATAGACACGCAAAATATAAAGACTTTTCCAAATTCGTACTTTTTACTTTTGTGCAAAAATTGGCTGAATCATGAAGTTAGGTTATCTTGCACTGTGTACGTGAGAGATAATGGATTTTCAAAATTTGTACTTTTGGAATAAAGAACTTCCATCCTAATAAAATAATATCGAAGATTGCTGTCTTTTACTTACTTTTTGTATTGACTGAAGTATTATTTCGATATATATAGTAAATATAAACATAATTGTAGGTAGGCTTGCCTTATAAGTGTGGTTTGAAATAATAAAAATTTTATATTTATTTATAAAATTATTTCGGTACCAATTTTATCCCTCTTCACATTTAATGATAAATAAATCTTTAATTACTTTCCACGAATACATTTGATGAAATTGTAAAAAAAGTAATTAATTATACAATTTTTTAAAGAATATATCATATTGTTTGATGAACAAATGTTATTATAAAATCAAAAATGTATGTATTGTTTATTTCCGGCACATACATACATTTGTTCCATTTCATACAATTTAAATAATTTGGTTTAACAGCTCCTTCCTACGAAAAGAAGTCAGGTTTCTAAAATATATTCAATTTTTTTAGTTTTTTCGTTTGTATTTTTTTGGTCTGTAATCAATATTTGATTTGAACTGGGATATTGTCCTGGCTCAAGACCATTTTGCATCTATATGTAATAGAATGCAAATTTATTTACAAATGACATGGTGACATTTATTACTTGGCTGCAGACTACCACGATCATGATTTCGACCATGTCAAAAGTCTTTTCAAGTGGCTTCGCAGCGACTTTTCAACATCAAACCCGGCCTCTATATGGAGATAATTCACACAATCGAATGAGAATCACAACTCACTTGCCGAATTTGCATTTAAAAAAATTACAGACCAAAAAAATACAAACGAAAAAACTAAAACAAATGAGCGTTGGCACGACAGAAGTATTGCTGGGTAACTATACCTGCATATAAACATAAGGGGTGTTTTTTATTGAGGTATAGAACTTCGAATTGAAATAAAACACAAGAAAATCGTTTTAATGTCCATCAATTTGGCTTTATTGGAAGGATAATTTTATGCCATTAATGTTTAAATATGATTTCGGGCATGTGGCCGCCGCGGCTGGCTCGAATATAGTCAATTCTACAGGTCCAATTTTCAATAACGCCACGAATGTTGGCTTCCAAGTCCCCTAACGTTTCTGGTTTGTTGGCGTAGACGAGCGACTTCACATATCCCCAAAGAAAATAATCCAATGGTGTCAAATCACACGATCTTGGTGGCCAATTGACAGGTCCATTCCGCGAAATTATGCGCTCATCGAATGTTTCCTTCAATAATTCGATTGTGACGTGCGCTGTGTGGCATGTAGCGCCGGTGAACTTCGCGAACTGAACCATTACTTTCGAAATAAATTTGCACGATTTGCAAGCGTTGTTCTTTTGTCAACCTGTTCATGATGAAATGGCAAACCAAACTAAATATTAATCACTTGACAGCTGACAAAATGGCCGCCAGTTAAAAAAGTGATGCCAACTTAAAGTTCTATACCCCAATAAAAAACACCCTTTACTTACATATGCAACTAAATGAGATGCTTGTAAGATGGCATGTGTGCTTTATTACTTGGTGCGATTTTTTTAACGCAAATTCGGCAAGTGAGTTGAGATCTTATTACTTATTCTTCGGATATTCGTGATCTTATTACGCCCGTGAGAACGTTCGGTAGAGATACGCGATTTTCCAGGAATTCTCACCCATTTGTTATCAATTGGACAACCAACCACACCACACATTACAGATTGAATTCGTTCTTCGCCCGCACTATCCGTATGTGGAATCGACTTCCGGCAGATATATTCCCAGCTAATTATGATATTCAGAAGGTTAAAACAAAGGTCAACAAACACTACTCCCTCTTTCCTTCTTCCAATACCGTATCTTAGTCCCGCCAACACAATGCGATGCATTTATAGGGGACATCCCCCGAGTGTTGGTTCAGTGAAAAAAAAATATGGCCGCCGCGGGCACGTCGGCAGAGGTCGATTCATTGGACCCAATTTGCGATGACTAGGTCACACATTTCGGCGGTAACGGCCGCCATTTCACGTACAACGTTGGCTCTGAGTTCTTCCACCGTCGTCGGCTTGTTGGCATAGACCAATGATTTGACGTAGCCGCAAAGAAAAACTCGAGAGGCGTTAAATCGCACGAAAGAGGCGGCCAATTGACTTCTTGGGATAACACTCACCAAATTTACTTTTCGATAAATAGATTGTAACGTGTGCTGTGTGGGTTATGGTACCGCCCTGTTGAAACCACATCTCGTCCAAGTCCATCTTTTACACTTCGGGCCAAAAATTATAGGTAACCATAGCGCGATCGTCATTCACAATAACGTGATCGTTATTGTCGACGAAAAAATATGTCCTAATGACGCCGCCGGCATACAAACCGCACCAAACAGTTATTTTTTGTGGATGAAGTGGTGATTCATGAATCACATGTGGATTTTCACCAAACCAATAACGCATATTTTGCTTATTGACGAACCCAATGAGCCAAAAATGAGCTTCGTTACTGAAGATGATTTTGCGATGAATTTCATCATCTTGGTTCTACTTCTCCAGAGCCCAATCAGAGAACGTACGTCGCGTCAAATGGTCCATCGGCTTCAATTCTTGAGTCGGCTTGACCATGAAGAGGTGTAAACCAAGATCCTTATGCGAAATTTGCCATAAAGTGGTCTTGGCGATACCCAGTTCTTGAGAAAGCCGCAGAATCAACTGATTTGGATCGTTTGCTACGGACTCCTAAACGACACCGATATTTTCGTCACTTCGACCAACCCGTTGTCTCATTGGCACGGCAGCATTACACAATGAATAATTTTTGCACTAAACTTGTTACTGCTTGTGTACTAGTGGTCATAATAATAATTTGCATACGTTGTACGTTCGTGTACTTTACCATGATGAAAATGTTTAGTTTACTGAAAAAAGGAAAGTAACAGTTGGATGATCAGTGAAATAGTGCGTTCACAAATTAAATTCAAAGTTGTCAAGTACCTACTGGAAAATCCTTTATTACTGATAGCGGGAAAGAACGATTGTAATACGGATTTTATACATTTCTGATCACCTGCAGGAGCAATTTGAAGACGGATTTTTATTGTTATATTTATGTGACGTGACAAAAAGTGGTTACACTCAGAAAAAGGTGTACCCTATAAGGAGTTAAAATGATCTAAAAATTAGTAAAATTGAACTTCGTTTCCTAAATATAAGTAAATTTGTCCTAAATCTTAGTAAAATTTTGCTAAGTAATTTTTTTACGAAAATAAAGTAAATATTTACTTAAACTGAGGACAATTTTGCTGATTTTTTCCTTAATACAAGTAATTTTTTCCTTATACTGAGAAAAATATTACTTGACACAGGGAAAAAAAGTGAACTTAAAATAAGTTCAATTTAACTAAAAAATCAAACAAATGGTTTTGTTGCAGAGTATGCAAAACTGATACAAAAAGTGACACCATGAAATATTTCTCAAAAGTTTCACGATACCTCTGCCACAAAGAGTTGAGCTATTACTCCATGATTGCTGCGAAGGCAAGAGAGGCGCTTCGCAGTGTTTGCGAATGTACTTGAAGTGTCTAAGAAATATTTCTCTACCAACGCACAATGCACTAGGAATTTTCTAAACAATTTCAGATAATTTGTTATAAGTTCATTAATACTTAAATGTTTGATGAACTCGACATAAGTTTCAGTAAACATATTAACTTAATTTTAGGAAAAAATTGAATTTTTTTTCATACAAAAAATTTCCGAGTTTTTTTCTTACTTAAATCCTTGGAGATGTTCTTCCACATAAGTATGAATTTACTAAATCGTAAAATTTTTTAATAGATCCAAAGAAATGTTTTTAAGTAAAATTACTACCCTATTTCTAGTACATGAACTATTTGCTATGGCTTTGAAAGAGAGAAACTTTACTCATATTTAGTTAACTTACCAACCTTTTAGGAAATTTGAGTAAAATTGTTGAACTAAATTGTAGTATGGATTCTACTCATACTACTCAGGTCGAAATTGATGGTATGGATTTGACGATGGAGAATGATATATTTGAGGTCCGATTTTGAGTTTTTATTTTGTTGGCGTATAGGCGTGCCAAGAAAGAAAAATTTGAAGCCGTTCTTCGGTTTTTCAGTTTTCGAGCTAAGGGATGATGCCAAAGAGTTTTTAGGGCTAGATTCTGACTTTCTGAAACATGAAAGTATATAATAACACTAGTCAACAGTCAAAATGTACTCGGGATGCGATAATTTTTTCTGTGTAGATAACCTTGACATGAGCTCGAAAAACGCAATAAAATTTTTTTTTTCGTTTGGTTTTTGTTTTATTTTTTTTTTTTTTAAATTTAAAAAATTTTTTTTGGTTAATTTGTTTCGTCCGGCATAACTCGGGAACCACTAGCCCGATTTAATTGAATTAAATTTTAAAAAATTTAAAATTACAATTCCCTTAATCTGTTCATATATTGTTTTCCTATACAAGCAACAGTTTCCAAGTTAAAAATGAATATATAAAGGAAAAAACTTATTTTTTGCCTAAAGATATATTTTTTTTTTTTAAATCCATAAAAAATCCAAAGTGAAAAAAATGTCAAATCTTATTACTTTTACGTAAAGTCACATGAAAATCGATGCACGCGTTTCGCTTTTATTCGCAATTGAGTAAAGGTATGAATTTCAAAAATTTGCTCGACATATGCACAACTTTGTCTATGGTAAGGTTTTTTCTTTTTTTTTTTTGATTCTCAGAATTAACAAAACGGAATAAACAAAGGGTTATTTAATTTTTATGATTGCGTAAGCAAAGTAATAAACGCTAATAAATGTGCGTGAACAATTAAAAGGAAAAAAGGAAAGGGGACTTTTTTAATTATTTGGGTTTTCCGTTGGCTACCTGTATGATTTTTTTACAGAAATGCAACCCACATTGAAGGGTGGTCATTATTCGGAAAATTTAAGACTCACACATGGTGAAACAGGTATGTAGCCACCGTAAAAAAATATACACCCATTTATAAGTACCTGTCAGTAAAATACTAAACAATACACAGTATAAATAGGTCTTCATTGATCGATTTTACTCATTCAACAAGTGTCGACGAACGCGATAGTTAAAATGAGCAAACGTTCGCGAGGATTTGAATGCAATACCAATCCAAGTAATTTTTGTTACATGTGCGGAGAATACGTTTCTGAAAAAAACAAGCGTTGTTTTTCACCTAAATTGAGAGATTCATTTGAAGAGAGCTTCAATTTAAAGGTCTCAAACATAGATGAGCGGTGGACACCAAGTGCTCTATGTCCAAGGTGCTACGTACAGCTAGCTGACTCAAGGTAAGTGTAGATTACGAAATTCAAGAATATATATAACTTATTATTGAAATTCTTTCAGACGACAGCCGAGAATCATCATACCAATGCTTTGGAGAGCTCCGCTTTGCCATGTAACAGATTGCTACTTCTGTCTTAGCAAAAAAACAGGCGTGGGAAAAAATATACGATGGACTTACGCTGCTGTTTCAACAGTGAATTTTCCAGTGCCATTTTCCGAAGAACCAGTGGACCCGCAACCGTCCGTTTCAAGATGGGCATCTAATAATGAGGCGATACATCCAACATCAGATCCGGAGACAGTAGAAACCACATCAGAATGCGAGTCAACATATACATTGCATGGAGGTCAACGCTTATGTTCCCAAGCAGAACTGAACGATTGGGTTAGAGAATTGAAACTCTCCAAGGAAGATGCAGAGTTGCATGCATCGCGCATGCAACAGTTCGGTTTCTTGGCTCCTGGTGTGGTGACAACAATCTACAGGAAGCGTCATGAACCATACGCAAGGTACTACACAAAAAAAGACAACATCTGTTTTTGTAAGGACATTCCCGGATTATTTGGTGAACTCGGGTACTCTTACGATCCAGGAGAGTGGCGTCTTTTCATCGACAGCAACAAGCACAGCCTTAAAGCAATTTTACTGCACAACGGCAACGAGAAACCTTCGATTCCAATTGCTCATGCCGTTGACACCAAGGAAACATACGAAGTCATGGACAATCTACTAAAGTGCCTTAACTATGAGAGGCACGATTGGAAAGTTTGTGCCGACCTTAAGGTTATCGGTATCCTTTGTGGATTACAAGGTGGATTCACAAAGTACTGTAGTTTTCTCTGCCTTTGGGACAGCCGCGATCGTCAACACCATTACACCAGGAGGAGTTGGACAGAAAGAGTTAACTTCATCCCCGGCAGCGACAACGTGAAATATACACCACTCATAAAAAAGGAAAATGTTTTTCTCCCACCTCTTCACATAAAGCTCGGACTCATAAAAAACTTCGTGAAAGCTATCAACAAAGATGGCGAAGCGTTCGCCTATTTAAAATCCATTTTTCCTCACCTTTCATCGGCAAAGATTAAGGAAGGCGTTTTCGACGGTCCGCAAATTAAAAAGTTGTTGCAAGACCAACAGTTTGAGCACATTTTATCACCAAATGAAGCTGCAGCTTGGAACTCATTTCGGCAAATTGTTTCCGGATTTCTTGGAAACAACAAAAGCTCAAATTACAGAGAGATCGTCGAACAACTACTCCAAAATTATAAAAAAATTAGAGCAAATATGTCGCTTAAGATACATTTTCTACACTCGCACTTAGACTTCTTTCCGGACAACCTGGGCGATGTGAGTGACGAGCATGGTGAGCGTTTTCATCAGCAAATGAAAGAAATTGAGCACCGATACCAAGGATTTTGGAACGAAGCTATGATGGGGGACTATATCTGGTTCCTGATAAGAGAAACAGACCCACAACAATATAAAAGAAAGACAAAAGCACATAATTATTTTTAATTTGAAGGTTTTTATTTTTGTGTTTAGATATTTTTTTTAAAAACTTTTTTATAATTAATTAATGTTGATATCCTTAGGATAATTTCTTGTACATATATCGAATTGTTTTTTAATTTAAAGTCATATATTTTTGTCACCCAACAAATTTTAATTTTTTTTGTAATAAAAAAGAAAAAACCTTATCATAGACAAAGTTGGGCATATGTCGAGCAAATTTTTGAAATTCATACCTTTACTCAATTGCGAATAAAAGCGAAACGCGTGCATCGATTTTCATGATCTTTGTCTCATTTTGCTCATAGGTTATGTGACTTTACGTAAAAGTAATAAGATTTGACATTTTTTTTCATTTTGGATTTTTTATGGATTTAAAAAAAAAAATTTAAATCTTTAGGCAAAAAATAAGTTTTTTCCTTTATATATTCATTTTTAACTTGGAAACTGTTGCTTGTATAGGAAAACAATATATGAACAGATTAAGGGAATTGTAATTTTAAATTTTTTAAAATTTAATTAGTGGTTCCCGAGTTATGCCGGACGAAACAAATTAACCAAAAAAAGATTTTTAAAATTTAAAAAAAAAAAAAATAAAACAAAAACCAAACGAAAAAAAAAAATTTATTGCGTTTTTCGAGCTCATGTCAAGGTTATCTACACAGAAAAAATTATCGCATCCGGAGTACATGAAATTTTTTTCATTTTGTTGAGTAGTGTAATCAGTAAAATGTAATCAGAAAAACTTGTCGACAACATCAAATTTAACTATAAACAAGTAGTTAATTTCCAAAAATACATTTGATGAAATTTAACAAAAAGTAAAAAGTCAACTAATAATAACAATTCTTTTATAGGAAAAAGTGTAACGCATTGAAGGAGTGACTTAAGACCCTAAGTATGTCCTAAATTCCTTTCACGTCCATCTGTCTGGTGTACACGATAACTCTCGCGTCCATCTGTCTGATGTACACGATAACTCTCGAAGGGAGTTAAGGAATTTATTCAAACTCTGAACAAAGTACTTAGTTTAAATTCGGATATGGATGAAATTCCTAGTAAAATATTCGGAACCAGTTTTATTATGATATTTAATAAAGTTTTTATAATCACTTTAAGCGTTCGAATAATGATTTTGCCACGACTCTTCATGTACCTCCCACACAAATCACCATTACTTACGTAGAATTAAATCTTTTATAAATTCTGTACGGATGATCGGAATACTGTGAAATTTGATCTTTGGCAATATTTTCATATATGCTGCACACACCTAAATATTAGCGATTTTGTCACATCCCTTTTGGTACTTCACACACAAATTGGCATAGGCTTTAGTCACAATAAAACTGATATAACTTCCATACGGATAGTCGAAATCAACTTTTTGGATCTCAAAATGTTTTTATAAGCACTTTAAACCTACAAAATATGTATGCTTTTGCCATGCCCTATCATGATTGTAGTACCTATCCAAGGTTCTACATATAACTTCAATACCGGTGCATGACCTGAAATCAGAACTTATAAATAGAACAAACTTTTTATATAATGTTCGCACAGAACTTCACGATTCTAGTTCAATATTTTAGTAGGTACTATTTGTATCCCTTTTTGTCTCCAATTTCTAAAAATTCATTAATGTTAGTAAGTGGGTACCATTTTTACCCCTTTTTGTGCCACCTTTAAACGTACAAATTTCACAAAATTAATTTATATTGTGCATGTACACACCGAATTTCTAATAACCTTTTCATATTCTAACTGGAACCCAATTTCCCCAATTTGTTTTGTACGATTTTTATCACTTTTGATCCGCTTCCACTTTTAAAGTATATATTTTGATGAGATGTATTGCATGTCAGAGTAATTATGTAAATATAGTGAAACTTCGATATAACGAAAAACCCAATATAACAAATTTGTCCTGAGTCCCTTGAAAACCCCTCTTTTTTAGTAAAACGAAGAAATTCTGAGCTATAAAGCCTCTATATAGCGAAGTATTCATTCAATAGCCTCTATGCATCGAAATCCCGAAATCAACGTTTATCAAAACAAAGAATTCTAAATGTGTTTTGCAAGTTACTGGCTACATAAAAGAGTCGAAGATGGTTAATCGATTTATCAATGTCTGTCTGTCCGTCCGTCCATCTAAGTTTGTTCACACTCTACAGGTCGCAATTGTTGTACAATTGCCCTGAAATTTGGCAGAAGTATTTTTTTCAGCCCAAGGAAAATCGCAATTGAATTTGGAGGATATGCGTTCAGATTTAGATATAGCCTCCATGCCATAATGCAAAAAATGTTTATAAATTTTGCCATATTCGTTAAATTTGACTAAAGATACTATATAATGTATATGAACTACATAAAATCGCCCCCATAAAAGAGCTTGGTTTAGTAATCATTAGGGTATCATATAGTCGGTACCGCCCGACTTTTCGTTTTTGCTGTTTATCGAAGTTTCACTGTACCTCATGCGTTACATTTTTGTTCCGATCGACTTAAAATTATGAATTTTGAAAAACCCTTTAGAGGTCAGAGGAATATACACGCCGAATTTCTGGTTTCTAGTTTCAGCCGTGTTGTTGGTACCAACTGAATCCCTCTTTTCCTCATTATTCTTAACATTATTTCGTAAAATTTTATGCTTGGGGATGTACAAAACTACACATTTCGAAAAATTCTTTCTTATCTCTCATATAGCTGAAGAGGAATTTGCGTACCATGTTTCGAGGCCCAGCCGTTTGGTCGTTGGGTAGTACTAACCCCATTTTACCCTTTAAAAGTATTAATTACGAAAAATTCCCTTCATATCTGATCTCTACGCTGTAAGAGAAAGGTATACAAAAAAAAGGTATACAAATGATTCTAACTTTGACCGTGTTTTTGTCCCTTTTAGTCGCAAATGCAACTTCATGCAGCAAGTGCAATGTCCATACCAAATTTCAAGATTCTAGGCCCAGCCGTTAGCTCATTGTGTTGGTACACTTTTTATCACTTTTTACTCCTTTAAAGAACGAATATCGAAAGATCTCGTCTTACCACACCGCCACACTGTAAGAAAAATGTACACAACAAAGTTCACGAATCTTGCTCTAGCCGTTTTGTCTGGGGGAGTGATAAGTCAGTCTCTCAATCACGCAAATATAGATAAAAGCTGCAGCAACAGTACTTAGAACTTATTTTGGTTATTGAGTGATATTCTAAACTAAAAGTGATAGAACTAAAACTAATAGTAAAACTATAAAAATAAGCCAAAAAAATAGAAAAAAGCTAAAATAAAAGTGTTAAATTAATGGGCGTTTTTGGGGTTTCCCATTATTTTGGCGGGTTCATATTTTGGAATACTGAAATTCTTTAACTTATTTCTTGACATTTCTTCAAGCTATTGACACTTTAAAAATGTTAAAATTTTAGACTTATTCAGGATGAACCGATATAATAAAAAGAAAAAAAAGGAAGTAAATAAATATTCTATATACAGCTATTTTATTTAAAAATAAATCAAATAGCAGATTTCTTATTTTTGCGCTATTTTGCGGAATTCATATATATATATATATAATTCAATAATAATTTTAATGTATTCATATATATGTATTTTTCGACAAAAGTTATGATTTAATAAAACACCGATAAATGTATATACTTCTCGTAAAACATATTTTTGATTATACGTATTTCAAAAAATATTGACGTATTGATATAGACTGGTGTCGTAACAGGATTTCCGTCAAAATGTCACGCCCGTTACAATTTAAATATCCTATATTTCCCATGTTCATAAGGAGATGTCGGTAACGTATACTTTAGATGAAAGTGTATGAACTAATCTTTTGATTAGCAAAAATGAATAAAGGTGTGTAAGGGAAGAACATTACCGAATTCAAGAAAATAAGTAAAACGTCAAGATTTTATTCAAAGCTAAGGTCCACCGGTGATGCTGTAGTTTGTTGTATATCTCCAATATTTAAAACGCTAAGACATATATATATATTTGTAATAAAATTCCGATTAACCAGCGGTTTTCAAATGGCAATATAGTAAAAATCGCAGTCAATGAAGATGGGAGATATTTAAACATATTTAAGCAAAAGTGTCACATCCGTTCCAATGGAATCACCAATATACAAGTGTGGCTTTCCTTTGGATGGAACGATATTTATTATGTCATTCCCTGAAATATTCATCGGAGACCCCATATATCATATATATTCTGAGTCGTGGTACAATTCTAAGGCAAATTAGCCATGTCCGTCCTGAAACCTTTTGTACTTGTTAAATAATGCTTCAGAGTTCAGTCTTCTACAAATAAGATTGTCCGTAATTTGTACGGCCTTATTGTCTGCCCACAGACATTTGCCGCGTAACACAACGCCTATTTGTCAGCTATTATGTACTATAAAATTGTATTACCGGTCCTCGTACCCATCTGGGCATAGCATGTTCTCCGTGTACATGTGAGTGCGTGTTCATCAAGTGTATTACATACACATCTCCGTTTAAATGAACAAGCTAAACGATATTAAGCGCTGCGTTGTCTAAGACGGCCATTTCTGCCACAGGAAGAATGTTGGGTGGCTTCATTTGTTGCCATCAACACTTGCAGACTGGTGCGAGGCTGGCAATCATTCATTTTGTGGTTGATTGACGTCTACTTTGCTTTGTCAAAATGCTAGCGTTTCAAACTGAATCCTCACAGTACTGAAATGAGGCTTCTGCACTAACAACAACAAAATTAAATAATTCAATATGTACGTTTGTACGTCTGTATGTGAGGGTGTCAGTGTGTCTAATGTGAAAAGGAAATCCACCCGGAGAATTGTGTGTGTGTGTCAAAGTTGTTGCGGCAACGATTTCTATGGCAGCGGAGCTGTCTAAAGGTGACTTACGCACGTCCTGTACGATTTAACGAATTTCTACTGTCGGAAACCGCCAGAGAGGCCACACACGTCCGCCCACCCGCGCAATATATAATTCGTATGTTATGTAAATTACTTTTTCATTTATATACAATACGCATGTATATATGTATGTACATACGAAACGGTAGATGTAAATAAGCGCGTTTTCTCCACTTAATTGTATTACGAGTAGGTTCATTTGGAGGCAGATTTCGGAGAAATGATGGATGGTTGGATGGGTGTAACAATGGAATTGATGCCTCATGATGGGGCAGAATCCGCAAACGTACGGTTCATATTTATGTTTATTTAAAATCATTCTTGTATGATTAATGATATAAAATCGCTGAAATTGAAGTGTATTGTTTGCTCACAAGTTCAGAAAATAGTATGTGCTCCAGCAATGGCGTCCTGTTGAACAATAAACGAATGTCGGAAGGTTTCCGGGCGTTTCTTGTTTTCCGCCATTGTTTTATTTCGCATCATCATTATAAACACTGTGCACTTTTGTTTTAAGACTACGGGAATAAAATGGAAAATGTCCGGATATTGTTTTAAAGAAAACAAAAAAGGGGGAAGAAAGGAGTACGTTTCCTCATTGTGTTCGGGGGGAATCACATCCTCTGCGCAATTAATTACAACAATTAAAATTCGTTAACACAGATGTGCCACCTTCGTAATCGAATCATGAAGAACACGAAATCTGCACGTGCTCCTACTTGGCCAGACACAATGGAACACATTAAATCCATTAAAATATTCTTCGCAAGGTGATTAACAGCATCCAAGAGGTTACCAACACTCTTTTCTAGAACGAAAGTTATCTCTGAAGTGTTTTTTGATTGTTGGCGAGGGGGAAAGGGTACGAATTTATTATGGCTCCATACACACGGAGTGGAACTTAGGCTGGGGCTGAGTTAGCCGAAGTGAGCATTCGTTTTTACTTTATACTGATGTACCGAATTCTAAATTCGTTTTCTTTTGGTTTTTAAATATTTAAGTAATTTTAAATTCACTAGCGTTGTTTGTCTGTCTCTCCGTCTGGTGCAGAGTAGATGTGGGCACGAGTCACCTGAAATGGGCGATTCACGCGAGATGTAATATTGTTGTTTATTCACATGGGTGTGCGTGAATAGGAGTCGCATGATTCAAAATTGGTTTGCTTCGTGAGCGTGCCTGAAATTAAGTCAAAAACTTTTTGGTTCATCTCTAGTGTAGAAGGATCGAAATCATATTTTTTAATTTATGATTATCAAACTACAGAATTTTTTGTCTCATTCCACCGATGCTTTCTCTATTTTCTTTTGTTACAATGAAAATATATATAGTGAGCAACAAAAGTCGTAAAACGAATTATATACAACTAATTTGTATGCTCAATTTTATACTAAATCAAACGAAATAAATTTTCTATCCCACTACTATGTTATTCGTTGAAAAACGTAAAATCTGGAATTATATTTCTATGGGTTTCCAAAACCCATTTCTTATTTTTATATTCTGCTGACTTCATTTATTTAAATTTGAACATTGTTAATTTTTACTATGAAAAAAAACTATTGATCTAGTTACATTTGATTGTGTTCAATATGTACTACTATTACTATTTTTAAATGTTTAAAATCTTTCCTACAATATTTTTAAATAAATTATTTGATTTTGTACAAAGTGCGTTTATACACTCCACGAGAGTATTATGTCTCTGTCCATTTGTTTGTAACACCCAAAAAGAAACGATTTAGACTCATCCTTTATTATACAGATCGGCGTCGATTTAGCAATGTCCGTCTGTCCATCTATTGTTGTAATCAAAGTACAGGTCGCAATTATAGTCCGATATTGTACCCGATTTTCTTTAAATTCCGCACAACATCTTATAATCTACCTAGAAATAACTGTGGCGAAAGCAGGTTAGATCGGTTCAGATTTAGATATAGACCCCATACAAATGTCGCTCCCGATTTGAGTTTTCCGCTCTAGATACCACATATTGTTCCCGATTTTCTTTAAATTTGGCACAATATCCTATAATCTAACTAGAAACACCTATGGTGAAAGTGGGTAAGATCGGTTGGGATTTCGATATAAATTTATTTATATATATACAAATGTTGCTCCCAAATGTTTAACCGATTTTGGCCAAACTTTACATATTATATTTCACCTATAAACATACATGGTGTCACATCGTTCCATGTTTCAATATACCCCCATAAAGATGTCCTTTCCGATTTATTTTTTTTTTTGTTAAACACATACATTTACAGGATACAAAAAACTCCCCGATTTCACTTTTTTACAGAATTGAATTGTAATTGGATAGAAAGTGGAGTGTATCATATAGTCCGCTCCGTCCGACTTTAGCCTTTCCTTACTTGTTTTTTTACCGAATTGAATTGTAATAGGATAGAGAGTGGAGTGTATCATATAGTCGGCTCCGTTCGACTTTAGCCTTTCCTTACTTGTTTATTAATAACACTGTCCAACAGCATTTTTGGAACAGAGCAGCGACTCTCTAATTCTGAAAGGACGTGTTTAGTAGATCATTTTTGTAGAATAAACTTATAGTCCTGTTGGTCTGAGTTTCTTTTTATAGCGGGTCAAAGTTGTCATTTTTTGGTCGAAGGAAGCATTATACTATGCAAAAAAAGTGTTGTAATTAATGTCTGAGGGATTCTTATTGTCAGAACTATATTGTCTGATTTTATGGGCATCAGTTTTGTGGAAGATATTAAGCCTCTAGCATCTCTCTTTATGGGTCAGTTTGACCCAGACTGGACTGGACTATAAGTTTATTCTACAAATGTTATCTACTCAACATGCTCTTTCAGAATTATAGGGTCGATATTCCTTTCCATTCAATTATTAGGTTGTTGGACAGAGTAATTGCACAAAATCATCTACAATTGGTGACCAGAATATAAATTGGATATACGCAAATTTAAAACGTGCCTCTTTCTGGTAACGAAGAAGCCTCCAGTCAACAACGGATCAGAATCAACATGCTCAGAAAATTTTAGCATTCAAGATGTTTTTTACAGGTTTAAGCCAGTTTCCGCATTTATGGAATTACAGTAATTCAAAACAAGTAAGAACTGTGTTAAGTTCGTCCGGGCCGATTTTTATATTCCATCCACCGTGGATTGCATTCCACAGATGCTGTCGATTTTCGTAGAAGTGAAGTAACATTACAGGAATATATTTAATTTTGGTAATATAGCCAAACCAAAATAAATAAAAATATTGAAAAAAGAATTTTACAAATTAATATCAAATATTTATTATTTCAAACCAAGACAAAAAGGAAAGGCTAAAGTCGTGGGGGCCGACTATATGACTAATCATAGGCTAATATGACCTGACCCAATTTGTCGGATATAGAAGAATATTTGTGTCGGAGCTATATATACATCTGAACCGATCTGACCTATTTCGATCTGACAAATTGAAGAAGATCTCTTAAAATATATGGTTTCTAGAACAGAAAAAGCGAAATTTGAATGGGAGCTATATATAAATCTGAACCGATCTGACCTATTTTCAATATGGGTGTTTCTGGTGGAAACATAAGATATTTTGCCAAATTTGAAGAAGATCTGTTAAAATGTGTGGTCTGTGCAGCGGAAAAAGTCAAATCGGAAGTGAAATTCGTATGGGGGTTATATCTAAATCTGAAAATCTTCGTTGTGCAAAGTTTCGCTTGATTCTGGCGACAATTGCGACCTGTACTTTGTTTACAAGAATAGATGGACAGATAGACGGACGGTCGGATGGACAGACAGACGGGCATTGCTAAATCGATTCAGAAACTGATTCTAAGTCGACCGGTATACTTAACAATGGGTCTATCTCGCTTCCTTGTTACAAACAAATGCACAGACATAATACTCTCGTGGAGTGTTTAAATATCAAAATATTTCAAACCAATATATCAAAATAATACTTTAAGTCAATTCAGAAAAAATAATACAACAGTCTTCAAAAACGCCTAAATACCATTAATATTGGTAGATAGTGTGTGCTACAGTTGGCTGTATTTCCATCCTATTTTAATTCCAAAAGTATTTCACCATCTAAAATAACGAATTTCAAAAAATTCCGTTATTTTACGTGTTTACGCAATCCGTGGAATGTATACACAAAATTTCATAGTTTTAGGTTGGTACCACTGAATCTCTTTATTCCCATTTTACCTCCTAAAAGTGCGAATTTGTAGAAAGTACTTAGAGGAATGTAAATACCAAATTTCGTGTTTCTAGCTGTTGTCGTTTTATAGGTACCATTTTTATCCCTTTTTGTCCCATTTTACTCCCTACGAATAAGAATCGCTTTATGGTGCACGTTTTTTGTTTTGTTATAGGGGAATGCGCACACTCAATATAAAGTAAATACAAGCAGAAATATTGAAAAAACAAGTAAGGAAAGGCTAAAGTCGGGCGGGGCCGACTATATGATACACTCCACTTTCTACCGGAATACAATTCAGTTCAGTAAAAAAATGAAAACAGGAAAATTTGTTGTATGTTTCCTAATCACAGGCTAATATGACCTGGTAGAATTTGTCAAATCGAGAATAATATTTGTATCGGGGCTATATCCAAACATGGAATGAAGGGACTAACTTTCACAATAAGTTCTTCTAGTTGAATGTTTTTCCAATTTTGAAGAAAATCTGTTAAAATATGTGGATTCTGGAGCGGAAAAAATCAAATTGGGAGCGAAATTTGTATGGGAGCTATATATAAATCTGAACCGATCTAACATATTTTTATCACAGGTGTTTCCAGTTGAAATATAAGGTTTTTTGCGAGTTTAGAAGAAAATCTGTTAAAATATGTGGATTCTAGAGCGGAAAAATTCAAATTGGGAGCGAAATTTGTATGGGAGCTATATATAAATCTGAACCGATTTTTTTTTTCAAATTAAACAGCGTTCGTCCTTGTCCCGAAAAACTTCGTTGTGCAAAGTTTCGTTTAGTTCTGGCTACAATTGCGACCTGTATCGTGATTACAACAATAGATGGACAGACGGACATTGCTAAATCGACTCAGAAAGTGATTATAAGCCGATCGGTATAATTAACAATGGGTCTATCTCCCTTAATATTGGGTGTTACAAACAAATGCACAAAGACATAATACTCTCGTGGAGTGCATAAACATGTTTAAATATTGTAAAATATTAGGTGTTATTATGGCCATGTGAGGGAAAATTGTTCCCTTTGGACCGATTTCGCCCAGTTGCGATCCCAACTGATCTACGACTATAAGACTCAGTTATGGAAATTTTGGACATCCTAGCTCCTAGTTTTATTGCTAGCGTGTTTTCAACAGACGGACGGGCATGGCTATATCATCTTAAAAATTTATGACGATCAAGTGTATATATTACTTCATAGGGTCTCAGGTCGAAAAATGGCAACATTAAATATTTCTCAAAAGTTTCATTATACCTCTGCCATAAAGAGTTGATTGCTGCTATTTAAGAAGTCTCTGCAAACGAACGAGAATTGCTTCTTAGATTAATATTCAAGAGTTTTCTACACAATTTGAAGTGATTTGTAATAAAAAAAACCGACTTATATACCCTCACTCTCAGAGAACAGAAGTTATAAGAAATTAAATTTTACTTACCGGAAAATGTGTGTGGAAGGTACAAGAAGGTTCACGGCACATGGTCCCAGCTTCCATATTAAAAAAAAAAACAATTGTAACAAGTAAGAAGGCGTTAAGTTCGGCCGGGCCGAATCTTATATACCCTCCACCACGGAGTGCATTCCACAGTATTACCAGCATATTAAAGGATGTCGACTTTACATAGAAGCACAGTTCCATATTACGAAAATTGTGATATTTTTATGCACATTACTATATTTGTTTACTATTTCAAACTATAATGTATACTTATGCGCACTGTTTAAAATCGACAATAAGTCGCCATTAGAAAGAAGCATATTCAGATACAGACAAAGTGATAAGAAAAGTATAAATTTTAAAGATATCCCCATTCGCCCAATTCTCCGCCCAAATGTACAAATTTCGAAAAAAGCCCTTAGAGGGATGTACACACCGAATTTCATGATTCTAGCTGTTGTCGTATCATTGGTACCATATTTTATACCTTTTTGTCCCATTTCGCCCGCTAAAACTTGCTTCCAAGCTACAACTGGAATGCCCGCAACAAATTTTAACTGTATAAAAATAAGAAATTTAATTAATAAGCCAAGGCTACCAATATTTTTATACTATATATATAATGGATATAATACTTCAATTCATAAAGTAAATATAAGGGAGCAATCATAAATACCCTAAATATTGGGGGATAGAGAGTGTATTCTCAGCTACAGTCGTTGTATGTACATCCTATTTTAAATTCAAAAGATAGATTTTGAAAATACCTTATCTCTCACGTTCGCAGTACAAGACAACTTCATGACACTACCATTTTTTGTCGTAAAAGCAACAAAATAAAGTACGAATTTGGAAAAAAATATTTTACGTGGCTATGCAGTCAGAGGAATGTATACACCGAATTCCATGATTCTATCAGCGGCCATTTTGTTGGTACCATTTTTATCCCCTCAAGAGTAAGACTATCTAAAATCTCTTTATTTTACGTATCTACACAATTAGAGGGATGTACACACTGAATTTCATCATTCTAGCTGTATTCGTTTAGTTCGTACTATTTTTATCCCCTGTAGCCATTGTATCCCTTGAATGTACGAATTTGGAAAAAACGTATTATTTTTCGTGTCTACGCAGTCAGAGGAATGTCTACTCCGAATTTCATGATACTAGCTGCTGTCATTTGGTAGGTACTATTTTTATCCCCTTTTTCCATTTGAACCCCAAAAGAGTACGAATTTTGGAAAGTTCTTTTATTTTACGTGTCTACGCAATCAGAGGAATGTATATATCAAATTTCATTATTCTAGGTGCAGCCGTTAGGTTGGTACTATTTTTATCCCTCTATCCCCATTTAACCCTTAAAAGTACGAATTTAGAAAAAATGCTTTTATATTATTTATCTACTCTATTAGAGGAATGTACACGCCAAATTTCGTGTTTCTATCTGTTGTCGTTTGATAGGTACCATTTTTATCCCTTTTTGTCCCATTTCGTCCCCTACAAATAAAAATCACTCTATGGTGCCCTTTTATGCTATAAAGGGAATGCGCATTGCAAATATCAACTAAATACAAGCTAATATGTTCAAAAAACTTGCTGAAATACTCTAAATATTAGGGGTATTTTCAGTCCTTGTAAGGGAAAAATTTTTCCCTCTGGGCCGATTTCGTCCACTTTCAATCCCAACCGATCTACAACCATAAGACACATTTAGGAAAAGTTTGAACCTCCTAGCTCATTTCGTTCGGCCGCTATCGTGCTTTCAACAGACAGACAGACAGAGAGACAGACAGACGGACAGACGGACAGACGGACAGACGGACATGGCTATATCGTCTTAGAATTTTACCACGACCCAGAATATATATACTTTATGGGGTCTCCGATGAATATTTCAAGGTGTTACAAACGGAATGACAAAGTGAATATACCCCCATCCTGGAGGTGGAGGGTATAAAAACATGATCTCATATCACCTCATAGTGGATTCCGTGTACCAGCATGAAAGTTATAAAGGATTTAATTTCCTTAATTGTGTGGGAGGGATAAGAAGGGGCGTGGTTAAAAAGCGTAAATATTTTTTAGGTTTAAAGTGATTATAAAAACAAAAAGATTATAAAAACAAATATCAAATCTATATAATAACAAGTAAGGAAAGGCTAAAGTCGGGCGGGGCCGACTATATAATACCATACACCACTCCCTGCGTATGTACCTCGCTTTGATTACTAAACCCAGGTATTTCATGCGAGCAATTTTATTTAGTTCATATAAATTATACAGTTACTATAAATTAATCTTTAGTCATATCGGTCGCTCCCTATTTCACTTTTTCCGCTTTAGAAACCACATATTGTACCCAGTTTTCTTTAAATTTTGGAACATCTTATAATTCAACTAGAAACAGCTATGCAAAAATTGGGTAAGATCGGTTCAGATTTAGATATAGCCCCCATACAAATGTCACTCCCTATTTCACTTTTTCCGCTTTAGAAACCACATATTGTACCCGATTTTCTTTAAAATTGGCACAGCATCTTATAATCCAACTAAAAAACCTGTGATTAAAGCGGGTCACATCGTTCCAGGTTTCAATATACCCCCATACAAATGTCCTTTCCGATTTAACATTTTTTGTCAAACAATACATTTACAGGATGCAAAAATCCTTCCCGATTTCACTTTTTTGCCGAATTGAATTGTAATGAGAATTGTTTGGGTGATGCCCATATGTCCATACTTTGGTATAAAGCAAATGGGGCCCATTCTGATCTGTTACAGCTCTAGAAACTACATCTTACATCGGATCTTCATCACATTTTGCAGATCATGATATTATTTTCAACTAGGAATACCTACAGTGAATGAGAAATGTATAGGCCCATGCTTTGGACCAGGCCCAGAATGTTGTTATAGGCCCCCTTTTGAAATGTCGGTCCTTTACTACTGTATAATTTGTATTTGTCTGTCGGATAATTGGATCAATTGCCATATTATTAACCATATTCGTTAAATATGACTAAAGATGAATTTATAGTAACTGTATAATTTATATGAACTAAATAAAATTGCTCCCATGAAATACCTGGGTTTAGTAATCAAAGCGAGGTACATACGCAGGGAGTGGTGTAGGGTATTATATAGTCGGCCCCGCTCGACTTTAGCCTTTCCTTACTTGTTCTATAGTATTTTTGCTCAGCTCAAAATTGTAAGTCTCGATTTAAGCAATGAATATACGAAATTCCTTCAGTTATGTTCGCCATGATTCTGCGAAAGTTTTTAATACACAAAAATTTAGTTTATTTTAAAGAAAAGTCCGAAAATTCGGTCATCGTAATATCTTATGTATGTTTATGATAATCTGCGATAGGATCGTCCAATTTTGATGATTCGTTTTTTACTATCGTCTTTCCATCCCGTTACATATGGAAAATATTAAATGAGTGTACTTGACAGCTGTTAACGCACAACAACAAGAAGTAGACTCTCTAGAACGAATTCCAAGGGATAGTTGATAATTGCTTCGCTATATGGAAAATTCGGATCCAGTGGCAATTTTGTCCATCTTCGAACTTAAACTAAGTTTGGGAAAAATATTACCATGTGCAAAGTTTGAATTGACTCCTTAACTCCTGTCGAGAGTTATCGTGTACACCAGCCAGCCAGACGGACGGACATGACTCAAACAGCTTAAAAAGCCGTGAAACGGATTTGGTCCAAACATACTTGGGTCTTAAGTCACTCCTTCAATGCGTTACACTTTTTTTCTATCCCAAATGATATATACCCTCCTACTCTGTAGAGTGAGGGTATAAATGTATACATGTATTTTCAGCGATGAATTAGGATGGCGCTTATTAGGATTACACCATCGCAGATGTTTTGATTCCCTCAAACGCTCTTCTAATTCACTAATTATCTCAAAATATTTCAATTCGTGAAAAAATGATTTGTGAACCAAATACAATGATAACATGTCTGGAAATTCACAATGCGGCATTGAACGAAGTCAATGTTATTAATATTTATTAGTTCAACTAGAAATGACAGGAAATGTAATGTAATGCAATACGTTTTGATAACACACATCTCAATGAATCCGACCGACATCAGTTGTAACGAACTTTCCGCTATTAAATCGGCAGTTTTCGTGATTCTCCTCTTGGACGCTCACGTCGAACCGCAAGACTATTTTGTAAAACGATCACCAAGAAAGTAATTTTAATATGGGCAGGAATATTTCCGTCGGGTCAGCAAGAACTTATAACAATAAATTTTTCATATCTTTAAACGCTTTTTTGTAGTTGCTCCACCAGCTTTTTTTTTAATTCACACGACGATCACCAAGAAGGTAATTTTAATATGGGTAGGAATATTTCCGTCGGGTCAGCTAGAACATATAATAATAAATTATTCATATCTTTAAACGCTTTTTTGTAGTTGCTCCTTTTGTAATTCATTTCAAATTCTTTGCTTCTTAATTTCTTTCGTTTGGTTTTTGATGACAGACAAAAGTCCTTTGAAAGATTCATTCAACTCCGTACTCATGTTTGGTATCTGACTATAATTTGTTTTGTTTTATTTTTTTTTTTTAATTTATTTGTTCTCCTCTGCAATGCCAGGCAATTTTATTCGGGTAGTACGAGGTATGGACAGACATGAACTTCGTTAAATATTCTTTCTCAGATGCCTTGTGGTGATTGGATGTACAATGTACATGTAACACATATGTAAATATCTCATCACACGAGCACTGTATACAGTAAATCACTCATGATTGTCCCCACGCAGGACATGAAATATGTATGTACATAGTTGAGGTGTGTATAGTTGAGTGTGATTGTTCTTATTTCAATTACCAAAAACAAATTTCCTTCGTAAGTAGAAAAACTTTATCAAAATAGCTGGCATTCGAATGTAATGAATTAAACAAAAACGTAAAAGATTTTTTTCTATTTCTTGGGAGGATAGTCTTTCTAAGTCTTTTCCTCCATCACACAGTGGATCCAAGTTTATAATCAGATCGATTTTTTAATTTTGATTAAATTTTACTTGCTTTGAACAAAGGATTACACTCAGCAAGATAACATTCCTAAATTTGAGTAAAATCCATACTCCAACAATTTTACTCCAGTTTAGTAAAAATGTCCTTAAAAGTAGGAAAATTAAGTAAGTATGAGAAAAGTTTCCTTATTTTAAAGTCATCTTTTATTAGAAATAGGGTAGTAAAACATTTCATTGGATCTAATAAAAAAACTTACAAATGAGTAAATCCATACTTGTGTGGAAGAAAATTTTACAGGGTTTCAAGTAAAAACAAGTAAGGAAAGGCTAAAGTCATTCGGAGCCGACTATATGATACACTCCACATTCTATCTGAATACAATTCAATTCGGTAAAAAAATAAAATGGGAAGGATTTTTTATGCTTCCTAATCATATGCTAATATGACCTGACCCAATTTGTACATATATACATGGAATGATGCGATCCAATTGCGCAAAAAGTTAAGCCGGTAGCGATATTTATATGGGAGTTATATATAAATCTGAATAGATCTCACCTATCTGGAAATATAGGATATTGTGCCAAATTTGAAGAAAATCTGTTAAAATATGTGGTGAATAGAGTCAAATCGGGAGTGAAATTCGTATGAGGGCTATATCTGAACCTGAACCGATTTTCTTCAAATTAAATAGCGTTCGTTCTTATCCCGAAAAACCTGAACCGATTTTCTTCAAATTAAATAGCGTTCGTCCTTATCCCGAAAAACTTCGTTTGGCTCTGGCTACAATTGCGACCTGTACTTTGATTACAAGAATAAATGGGCAGACAGACGGACATTGCTAAATCGATTTAAAAAGTGACTCTAAGTCGATTGCTATAATTAAGAATTGGTCTATCTTGCTTCCTTTTATGTGTGTTGCAAACAAATGCACAAAGACACTCACGTGGAGTGTACTAAAATAATTCGAAATTGGAGCTAATGATGTTATCGAAAAATGTTCGTGTAACTCAAATATCTCTGTGCTTTTGGCAATAATTTCAAAATTTGACATGGCCGAGGTGACCAAATTTGGAGCATCGCCCAGTCTCTCCGATAGAACTTTGCAAATCATCTGGAAAACACTTCGTTCTAAACATGTGCACATTTATCAAGATATATATATATTTTTCCGTTTAAATTAATTCCGTTACACAAAGAACCGATGTGGATCCACTGTGCATGACTTAAATTTCTCTCTTCGTGTTCCTCCACACATTAAAAACCATTAGAGACACGTTTGTAAATACCGTCCACTACCTCATAAAGCCCACAAAGTTAAGCAATTGTTTCATCTCTGCTGGAAATGTACAGCTGCGGGGGAAAAATAGCACCATAATCTCTGTGGCCCTTTCTTCACAATTTTCTGTGTTATATACTTACCAAATTGAAGTTTTAACACATATTTTAGGAAAAAAAGTTGTAATAGGTTAAAATTCAAAAACTTTCCGTTTTATTTATTGGGCTTAAAATAAAATATAGGCAAAATATTGTAAATTGGGCGGTAAGAAAAATAGCTCTATGACCATAAAATAATATTAGGTGAAAAAGTTAAGACAAAAACGTCAAGTTTTTAACTAAAACGAAATGAAACAATAAATAATAAAAACCTTTAATATTAGGTTGTATTCCCTTTGTTGGCAATAACGGCGGTGGAACGTCTCGGCATTGTGTTGACCAGGTCTTCACATCTTTTTTGGAAATTTTTTGCCACGAATCGTTAACAACAGCCCAGAGTTGTTTATTTTTTGTTGGTTTTGCATCAGATACGTCTTTCTTGACGTCAGTCCAAATATTTTCAATTGGGTTTAGGTCTGGCGACTGTGCGGGCAACTCCATTTCGTTCCCCATTATCTAAAAACCATTGTCGTGCTTTTCTGCTGGTATGTTTGGGATCGTTATCCTGTTGGAAGACCCACAACAATGGCATTTCCTTTTGTAAAATTTCTACTTAAACATGTTGATCTGTTATTGTTTTTATTAAATGTATTGGACCCACTCCATAAAACATCCCCACATCATGATTCTAGAACCACCGTGCTTGATTGTCTTGCCGAGAACCTTTACCACCATATAAAACAATTTTTGACTCGTCTGCCCACAAAATATTTCTCCACTTACTCACTGGCCAGTTTACATGTTCAATTAAAAAGTGCATGTCGGTGATATTTTTTGCCGGCACTGTATAATGTTTTAAGTAGCACATTTAAAAACTGTAATACGCCCTAATGGACCAGGTGTACTTGGAAATCTAATTTAATTACAAGATTCTCTGAAGAAGTGAACATATAGTGACGAATCTACGGGACAAAAATGTAAAAAGGGTCTATTTTACAACGATGGTTTAGGTCAACATAGCTTCACAAATATACTGCACAAAATATATGTTCGTTTTCATTCACACTTTTATTTTATCGAATTTTTACAGAACAAAATGGAAAACTGTAATCCAATTCGATTTCAAGTTAATTCCAAATGAAATCGATACAGAGATGTGCTAAAGTTTTGTATAATTGTACGTGATTCAAGCAGAAATGTGACTCGCACATAGCACCCCACCTACACGCACATACACTTGAGTAAGAATGAAAATTACTTATACTCACGCGAGATTCACGAAATTCGTGATACTGTTGACCATCTCTAGACCCGACCCACCTTAGTGTGTTTGATGATCCGACTATTTATTGACAACACGATAACACGTGTTCTTGGCAGATGTTGTGTGCATGTCTGTATATAAGCATGGCCCAAAACGTAAAGAACCCGATAATGAAAAATGTTATGTTGCATGTTGGTGTAAAGTCAATATGTCAATATCATGGCCCCGTTCCTATTTTATTGTAATAACGAATGGTTACTAGATATAGGGTAGAAGGGAGAGCATACGCCACTTTTTTTCAAACTGCTGGTGCCAATAATTGTTTCCAAAAATTCTTTTTATTTAAAGATTTACATCTGCTATCTTTAATGTTTATAGTTTCAATAGCAGTGATTGTAATATTTAGAACATATTTAGCGGATTTCTGCGTCATGTTTACTTTTTGATTACTCGTAATCATGAAGCATCACGTATCTTGGGAAACAGCGCAGATAATTAAGCTTTATAGCCGTAATATGCGTAAAATATTACCATTTTCCCAATATGGTGCAGTTCTATGTAAAGCTGGTAGTCACTAATCTGACAGTAATACTGCGGAATGCACTCCGAGGTGGAGTATATAGAGATTCGGCCCTGCCGAATTTAACGACTTATAACTCGTTTTAAAACATTTTGTGGTTGAATTTAGTTAGAACACGGGCGGCAAAAAAGTAAGAATTTCCAACAAAACGCCTGAGAGTCAGAACGATGGGTTGCTTCCCTGGTATGTACGCCACATGTCATTGGGACCAATGCTTAATTTTTCTTACGTCAATCTCTCGGATTGCTTAGACAATTTCAGAATTTAAAGAGCTTCTGATCTGGTGTTAAATAGTATTGACCCGCTGTTAAAAACGTGTCAGTAGATATGATGGGTGTTATTTTCTCTTTTGATTTTTTTATATACTTATTTCTAGATTAAATCGATACGACTACTCAAGGGCCAAAGGAGTTGTATTACTCAGTTGCAAAATTGGGGCAGAAAGCATTAGGAAAGCTGGAATCTACAACATTCTGCCGTAATCTGGTTTGTTGAAACGTGATGATTATGTTAGCAAATCTAAATATGTTATGTTAGTAAATAAAAACAAGTAAGGAAAGCCTAAAGTCGGTCGGTGCCGACTATATGATACCCAACATATTTGAACAGATTGTCTACTAATTTGGCACATCAGATAATGTTTCAAATAGAAACAACTAAGCGAAAGTGAGTCAAATCGGTTCAGATTATATATAGCTCCCGATTTGAATATTTCCGCTCTAGAAACCACATATTTAACACTCCATAAAATTTGGGAAAACGTTTAATATTTCAACGGTTTAGATTTGTATATAGCTCCCATTCATATTTTGTGTTCAAATTTTCTTACAAATACAGATAGAAGTATGGAATGTTAGTATATTCTCCTCTTATAGCTGCACCGCTTCAAATGTAATGACCCTTTTTATATCCTACACCATAGGGTATAATGACTAAGTGTAGAGTATTATATAGTCGACCACTCCCGACTTTAACCTTCCTTACTTGTTTCTAACGTAGATATAAGGTGTTGTGCAAAATCGCTTCAATTATGTGGTTTCTAGAGTAGAAAAAGTCAAATCGGGACCAACATTTGTATGGGGGTATATTAAATCCTTGAAAAAAAAAAAACAGATTGCTATGAACCTGATTCTAGTTACATTTTCCTCAAACCAAGTAATTATTTACTCAAACAGAAAAAATACAGTAAATGTTTCCTCAAACCAAGTAAAATTTTACTGAATGTAACTAAAATGTTGCTGACATTTTCCCAAACTAAGTAATTTTCTACTCAAATCAAGTAAATATTTACTCATTTTTTTCGTAACAATCATTAAATTATAATAAAGTGAAAAGATATAAATGACTTCTTGATGTCCATCGACCAAAATTCAATAACTTTTGTTCTAGTAGACATTTTTGAGTTCTGTAAAAAAACCAAATTAGACAAGGACCCAAGGATTATTTTGATATATGAAATATGAGATAATGAGTAAAAAGGTACAAGTTTATCTTGCCCAAAAAAAATACAACCAAGCGATTTGGATGTGAGATTAATTCTGGCTTTATTGGTATTTTCAATTTTACATTTTGGTTCTTAACATAAACTTATTCTTACTCAACATTGCTTACAAAGCATTACAAAGTAGTTTTGCTTATTCATTAGTCTGTTTCGTTTCCTGTCTTCACCATTGGGAACGAAATAGTGTAATTAAATTCTATGAATTTTCAGGTGTTGGATTAAGCGAATTATGGTAACAAGCAATATACGATATTTGTGTTTATGTTGACATATTTTGGGATTGTGCAATTGTTTTATGTATTAAACTTTATTGGTAAACAGTATACGTATGCGTTTTAAATAAAAGAACGAAATTATTTGGAATTGTCTGTTCCAAATAATTTTGTTAAGATTTCGAATTTTATTGTTTTTTAAATAATTTCTATTTTTGATGTCGTAACACCCCCACCGTTTGATTGAGGCTCCGACGAAATTACAAATTTTTGTTTAGATTTTGACAAGAATATTATACATATAGTTACAATAGAAATTATGATTATTACATCAATGCTAAAGCTTATTATTTTGGATTTATCATTATGGTAAATAATTTCGTCTAAGTTGTTTTTATATTCAATTTGTTTCATAAAAAGGGATTCAAGTTTTATATTGCTTAGTGTAAAATTTTGGGTTTCTTTAATTTTTGTTACAATGTTTGGTAAGATAATTTTATCGTAAATTTTTATGTGTACATTTATGAATGTTTTATTTAAAGTTTCAATTTTACAATTTTCAAATTTGAGTATAAAGTTTCCTGTTTGTTTTATCTTGATTTTATTACAACTATGGGTAATGTTCGAATAGAAGTTTTTAAAGATTAAGACACCTGGAATTATTTCCACCACTTCTGTGTCTTTAAGGTATTTCATTGGACATTTTGCCTCTTCGAATAGTAAAATATTTATTAAGCATTCATTGTCTATCTTTATCATATTTTTCATTAATTTGTTATTAACATTTGTTTCATATATATTATTGTTTAAATCAACTAATACCTCTTTTGTATCGAGTATGATAGATTTATTTAGTGTATTAGGGACGGGTTCGAATAGAATTTTCGAAAAGTAAGTCTCAGACAATTTGGGTATTTGCAGAATAATTATCAAGCTATCCTCATGAAATGCCACTGAAACTATAATGTCTTTGTAGCTCTCGAAGTCAGTTATAAGGTCTAGTTCCGTTCTGGTCAAGATGTTTGAAGGAATTATTCCTAGTTTACTAGAAAATATAATCTGTCCTATATCGTCTATGTGATCTTTGAATAGTAAGATATCATTATTTAATTGGTAAACTTGTGTCATGTACGTAAATTCGTCCTCTAGCGTGCTAATCTTGTTTTGAAGTAAATTTCTGAAATCGTCCAAGTATTTCCCGATTTTATATTGTTGATTATTTATATGACTTGTAATGTTCTGTATTTGTGAGGAAATTAAGTTATTAACTTGTGTAAGTGTATCGAATTTTTCAGTTAAGTTAATTTGTCTGTTATGAAGAGATTTAAGTTTGTTTTCTATATCTTTTTCGTCGTCACTGTCCATTGTTCCAGCTATTAGTTTTAATCCTTTTCCTAAGATGTTTACCAGTCCGCGTTTTTCTCTAAAATGAGGATGTAAATTATCAACTTTTACTTGAAGAAGTTCAAAATTTTTCTCTATTGTGTCTAAAAGGGGTTTGTTGCTAATTGTATTTGTCTTGAGTGTATTGATATTTTGTGCTATAATATTTAGGGTTTGTCTGTATTCGGTCAGATTCAGAATGTGTAGGATTTTATTATAATGTTCAATAGGTCTAAATTCTCCAGTTTTTATGGGCACATACCCATTGTTGTTGGTCAGGTCTTGTATGTCGATTGTTTGAGCCATGATAGTAGTAACCAGTATCAGTACCAGTATGCGATCCATTGCCTAGAAAGATTTGAAATTTATTTTTTAGTTTTAATCGTTGGATTGTCTCTGTCTTGGTATTTCTTTTTTTGTTTGACGTGTGTTTTATAATATTTATGTTTGGTTAGTGTGGTTTCTATGTGGTCCTCGTCTAATTTTTTACTATCTATTTTCCTAAACTTTCTGTGATTTTTGCCACCTCTAATTTCCTTTATGAAATTTGTTCCATCTTCCAATATGACATCTTTTTTCCCCTCATTCAATTTACTTATATATTTTTCCTTTTTTGAGAGTATTAAATCATGTATTTCCTGATATGAATCCTCATGAATTTTCCCATTAATAAAGTCAATAGGTCTATGTCCAGTTGTGCTATGAATTGTGTTATTATAGTATCCAATTATTCTGATCATTTTTTCTTCAATTGTCTCGGTATTGTTTTTGGCATCATGTCTTAGTAGTCTTAAATGTTCGTTTATTGTGTTATGTAGTCTTTCGATGTCCGCGTTAGAAGTGTGGTTGCTGTTAGACGTAAAATGTATGTTTATATTTTCATCCGCTAGGAATTGTTGCATCGGTATTGCTTTAAATCCGAGTTCATTGTCAACGATAATTTTATCCATCTTTCCGAAGGTATTGATCATCTGAAGTAATTTTGTCTTAAACTCAGTCCAGGATCTTCCGATTATCGGATATGCCATTGCAAATTTGGTAAACTTATCAATTGCTGTCATGAACAGGCTTTTGTTAAGTGAATAAAAAACATCTATGTGTATAATTTCTCTAGGTTTTGCTGGTGTTTCAGTTATTTGAAACGGTACTTTAGGAGGATTTCTGTCGTATTTTTCGATGTTGCATACTTCACAGTTATTTATAAATTGTGTGATTCTCAATTTTAATTTTGGATTGTAAATTTTGCTTTTAAGTTCCTCGAAGACTGCCTGTATTCCTCTATGATTTTTACTTAGATGTTCTAATTCGATAATCTCCGTTAACTTGTTTTCATCTTCTATGTCATCTAATTTCACTTTACATCTTACTATTTTAAAACTTTCATTGTTTGAGAACAGTTCGTTGTATGTATTCTCGAATGTGTCATAAAATGTGTTATCAATTATTATAGCGTTTTGTTGTATGGGATTAAAGTGGTTTTTTAGTAAGGTGATTGTTGATGATCGGTCCAAATCTTTAAAATAGAATGTTTTTCGGAAATGTTTGAATATTTTTGTGGTTTTGAATTTCGTTGATCCTGATAATATTTTCCGTATTATTATTTGATTTTTGTAAAAATTTATAGGCGCAAGGCTTTCCTTTATTCCAGTTGTGATCTCAATTTGATTAACTTCAGGGGTTTCAGGTATTATCCTTGATAGTGCGTCAGCGTTTCCATTTTTCACCCCTTTTTTGTACTTTATTTCGTAATCATATTCGGAAAGTTTGAGTCTCCATCTAACAAGTTTGGAGTTGGGTTCCTTGATTGAGAACAACCATGTTAAGGGTTTATGGTCTGTTTCGATTAGAAATTTTCTTCCAAAGAGGTAAGGTCGAAAATATTTGGTAGCCCAGACTATTGCTAATAATTCTTTCTCGATTGTACTGTAGTTGATTTCGTGTTCATTCAACGTCCTACTTCCGAAACATATAGGCCGATCATTTTGAGACAATATTGCGCCAAGGGCATAATTACTAGCATCTGTGGTCAGTGTGAATGTTTTAGAAAAATCTGGATATATTAATATAGGATCGTTAGTTAAAATCTTTTTCAAAGTTTCAAAACATTGGATATATGATGGATCTGCTATATTCAATTTTGCATCCTTTTTTAAATATTTTGTCATGGGTTTGGCTAAATGAGAATAATCTTTAATGAATTTTCGGTAGTATCCCGTAAGTCCGAGAAATTGTTTTATTTGTTTCTGTGTTTTCGGTATTGGAAAATTCACAACACATTCTACTTTTGCTGGGTTTGGTTTTACACCATCTTGAGTAACGATATGTCCCAGAAATTGTGTTTCTCTTTTGCAAAACTCCGATTTATCTAATTGTACTTTAAGATTAGCTTCTTCTAAGCACTTAAAAATAAGTTTAAGTGACAGTACATGTTCTTGGAGGGAAGTTGAAAATATGATTATATCATCTAAGTATACTAGACAAATTTTGCCAATATGTTCTTTTAAGACGTTGTTCATTAAACGTTGGAAAGTAGCGGGTGCTGTCTTCAATCCGAATGGCATTCTCAAAAATTCATAATGGCCTCCTTCGACCGAAAATGCTGTCTTATGTACGTCCTCTTCTTCGACCTCTATTTGGTAGAATCCTTTCGCTAAATCTAAAGTTGTAAAATACATACTTTTTCCTAGTTTGTCAAGGATTTCGTCGATGTTAGGTATGGGGTATCGATCGTCGATAGTGACTTCATTTAGTTTTCTATAGTCCACTACTAGCCTCCATTTTTTCTTTCCGCTAGCATCATCTTTTTTAGGGACTATCCATATTGGAGCAGAGTATGGTGAGGTACTATGCCTAATAATACCATTAGTAAGCATCTCTTGGATTTGTGTTTGTACTTCATCCTTATGAATATACGGGTAGCGATAAGATTTTGTGTAAATGGGTATATTGTCGACCGTCTTTATGTTATGCTTTATTGCATTCGTAAATGTTAATTGAGAATTTGGCTCATAAAAGATATTTTTGTATCTTTTTATCACCTTCAATATCTCTGTTCGTTCTTCAGAGTTCATATGTGATGTACGAATCTGCTGAAGAATTGGTTCAGTTTGTTGGAATTCGGTGTTGAAAATGCAGAAATTTTTTGCATTGACAACAGTGGTGTCTGTGGTTTTTACATGGATTATTTCTTTGCTTTCCATTGAAGTTTTAACTTCGATTTTGAAGTTTTGAACATTGTAAACTCCTTCTTGTAGGACCAAGTCACCATTATTATTACATTGTTCATTGATATGAACTAATCCAGTTTCTTCTCCTACTATAAATTTTACAGTACGAGTATTCGCGTACAATAAAGGAATTCGCAAATTATTGATTAGTAGAATGTCTTGCATATAATCTATTGTAGCTCTGTATCGTTTGAGAACATCATTTCCGATGATTCCATCGTAAAAATCATGAAATTTACATTCTATTAAATTAAACTTCTCATTTTCATTTCCTAATTCTGAAAATAGTGGTACTCTGTAAGTTGTGGTGGTTCTAATTTCATTCTGGAGGGTTTTGAGAGTCATTGCATTTGATTTAATTTTCCATTTTGGATGGCATAATCCCGGATTAACTATTGAATGTGTGGCTCCCGTGTCGATTATGAATTTTAGTTTATTCTTAACTATTATATGGGGTAGTTCACCCGTGAGGCTTGTATATGAAAATTTGTTGGTGTATTGTCAGGCATATCTTGGTTATCATTATAGTAAAACGAGTTATTATCGCCTTCATCGTTTTGATATCCATTTTCCTGATTGTGGTCTTCAACTGTGTTGGTTTGATTGCCGTTTTCATATATATTTTCTTGGCTATGGTGTTGGTTATGATTTTCAACCATATTGATATCCATTGGTTCTGGTGTGCGTTGGTCACCATTGTTGGGTCGATATCCAACGTTCTGATGGTTTCTGATGGGTTCTGATGGACGTTGGTTACCATTGTTGGGCCGATATCCGCCGGTCTCGTGTCTAGGTTGTTGGTTATTGTTATTTTTATAGTGTTGGTTCCCATTATTATATCTACCAAGTTTGCTCGCATTATGGTCGGTCTGGTTCGGTTTTTCTTTTCCTTTTCCCTGTTGGTTATGGTTTTTTTCGTTTGGGGCTCCATTTCTTGTATGGTAAGCATATCCAGACTGAAACAGGATATCCATTGCTTCTTCCAGACTATCTGGGTTTCGGCAAGTTATGATGGTTTTCATTGGCTCGGGCAATTTCTCTCTAAAGACATTTAATGCCGTCCTCATGTTGTTCCTTGCACATTCGTTGGCTGCTGGCACTGTCCCTACCAAGCATATTGTCTTAGTATTAAGACTCCGCAATCGATTTTTTATATCGTTATAAAATTCGACGCTATTGGTTTTGAAATATACACTTTTCAATTTGTCAAATAGTTCTTCTATACTATACCTTTCTCCGAAATTATTCATTAAAACAGTTTTTATGTCATTCCATGATTGAGCTTGACAATTAATTTCGATAATTTCTCTAGCTTTTCCTTTCAATCTACTTTTGATTATGTCGGAAAATAAGAGTTGAGAGAGTTCATCGTATGTTCTTAAAAGTGGAAAGACTCTGTCGACTAAAGTAATGAATGTCTGTAGATCTCGATGATCTCCATTAAACTCTGGAAGTCGATCAAGGTATTTCAATGGGTCTATGCTAATTGAACGGGGTGCATTCTCGTTCTCCATTACTATTTTTTCTTTTCACACAGATATTATAACAGAAGAATTAAGAAAAGAATTAAATTATTTTTTTTGTAAAAAAATAAAAGTCCTAGTTTAATAAATGAATTATTCGAGCTTCCTTTAGATATTTTAATTTTCTTTAATTATATTCACTATTTCGTCACTTTGTATAGTTTTTTAGGAATTGTTTGTTATAAAATTATATATATTTTTTAATTATTATTAGTTTAAATAAAAGGAGAGGAAAAAATCGGAATACAAAAAATTTCTTTTTCTCTGCATTTATTTTATTATATTTTTTCCTTTTTATAATTTTTCATATTTTTAGGTAAATTTTCTTATAGCTTTAATTGTCTCTAGTTCGATTGTAGTAGGGTTTTCTATATCTTCCCTTGTCGGGGTACCCTTTATTCCTAAAATTTTCCAAAGGTTTTTTAACATTTGTATTTGAGATTCTATTGTAATTTCTTTTTCACGGTATGAGAAATCTATTACATTTTTCATTATATATTCTTTATTTAAATATAACTTAAATCTATTCTTACTTTGAATGTATAAATTTGTTTCTCTTGCTGTTGTTGTTGATAATGTTGATGTTGCTGATGTTGTTGATTATAGTTGTATTTGTTGTCGTGTTGTCGTCTGGTTGTAGTTCCTTATTGCTTCTTGAAGTGTTGTCTTCTGTTGCGTTGGGATTGGTTGTGTTTTGGCTATTCTTCTCTTCCTTCACTATATAGTTCAGTGTATATTGATTCGTTGTTTTATATTGTCACTTGAGTGTCCCGTAGGGTTTGCAGTAGGGTTTTGGTTTTAAATTTTTATTATTTCACCACTGGAGGGTCCCGTAGGATTCGCAGTAGGGTTCTATTTTAAAGTTTTGGTTTTAAATTTTTATTATTTCACCACTGGAGGGTCCCGTAGGATTCGCAGTAGGATTTAAAGTTTTCGCTTTAAAGGTGCTTAAGTTTTTTAGTTTAACTAATCAGAAAATAAATTTTTCTGTTTTTAATTTTTTTTTTATTTCACTTTTAAATTTTCACTTTAAAGGGTTCTTAAATCTTTTAGTTTAATTTTATTTTAAACAAATCAGAAAATAAATTTTTCTGTTTTTAAATTTTTTTTTTTTTTTAAATTTCACTTTTAAATTTTCACTTTAAAGGGTTCTTAATGTTCAAATTAATTTTGAACTGACAGAAAGTAAATCTGTCTTTTGCACTTCGATTCGCGTTAAACCGTTAAAACGTTAAAAGGATTTATTCCTTTCGCGAATATCCTACCGACTGCGCCAGTAAAAAGGTACAAGTTTATCTTGCCCAAAAAAAATACAACCAAGCGATTTGGATGTGAGATTAATTCTGGCTTTATTGATATTTTCAATTTTACATTTTGGTTCTTAACATAAACTTATTCTTACTCAACATTGCTTACAAAGCATTACAAAGTAGTTTTGCTTATTCATTAGTCTGTTTCGTTTCCTGTCTTCACCATTGGGAACGAAATAGTGTAATTAAATTCTATGAATTTTCAGGTGTTGGATTAAGCGAATTATGGTAACAAGCAATATACGATATTTGTGTTTATGTTGACATATTTTGGGATTGTGCAATTGTTTTATGTATTAAACTTTATTGGTAAACAGTATACGTATGCGTTTTAAATAAAAGAACGAAATTATTTGGAATTGTCTGTTCCAAATAATTTTGTTAAGATTTCGAATTTTATTGTTTTTTAAATAATTTCTATTTTTGATGTCGTAACAATAATGCTCTGTATTCTCATGCTAAACCTAAAAAATAATGCTAAATCAATTGTTATTACGACTTTTTGGGCATATTATCGGCAAATGAACTCCGATTGTTATAAAATTTAGCGAGGATAAAGGAAATTTACTCATCTTTTTATTTGCGTACCTACTTTTCAGAAGTTAGTGGGAGAAAAATAAGGAAATTGCCCTTTGGAACTAAAAAATCGGACTTTTGGCACTAAATGTATCCTATCTTCCAAGGGTGCAGTTTCGTGCAGGCAAAAGTTACCCTACAAAAAAGTGGAACACTACTGACATTTGTTCAAAAAGGACATTTTTTAAAATATTCATTACAATCAAACTATATTTGGCACAATCATAGTTTTGGCGTCATAATAAAGCTAAGAAATCACAATTTCTAACAAAACAAGTAAGGAAAGGCTAAAGTAGGGCGGGGATGACTATATGATACACTCCACTTTCTTTGCGAATACAATTCAATTCGGTAAAAAAAGTGAAAATGGATGGATTTTTGTATGTTCCCTAATCATAGCTAATATAACCTGATCCAATTTGTTAAATCGAAAAGAATATTTGTATCGGGGCTATATCCATCCATGGAATGAAGTGACCCACATTCACAATAGAATATTCCAGTTCAAGTATAAGGTGTTATGCTCAATTTGAAGAAATTCGATGAAAATCCGTAGTTTCTGGTGCGGAAAAGGTCAAACCGGGAGCGAAATTTGTATTGGGCTATATATAACTCAGAACCTATCTGACCCATTTTCACGATGGGTGTTTCTGTTTGGAATATAAGATATTTTGGAAGATTTGAAGAAGATCTGTTAAAAAATCTGTTCTCTAGAGCGGAAAAAGTGCGAAATTTGTATGAACCGATCTGACAGTTCGATTAAGTCAAAGAAGTAAGGAAATGTTAAAGTCGGGCGGGGCCGACCACTTTCTAGCGGAATACAATTCAATTCAGTAAACAAGTAAGGAAAGGCTAAAGTCGGGCGGGCCTACTCTATTATACACTCCACTTTCTATCCGAATAAAATTCAATTCGGTAAAAAAGTGAAAGCGGGAAGGATTTTTGTATCCTGTAAATGTATGTGTTTGACAAAAAATGTTAAATCGGAAAGGACATTTGTATGGAGGTATATTGAAACATGGAACGAACTAGGTGAACTATAATATGTAGAGTTTGGCCAAAATCGGTTAAACATTTGGGAGCAACATTTGCATCTGGGCTATATCTAAATCTGAACGAATCTTACCCACTTTCACCATAGGTTTTTTAGTTGGATTATAAGATGTTGCGGCAATTTTAAAGAAAATCGCGTATAATATGTGGTTTCAAGAGCGGCAAAAGTCAAATCGGGAGCGACATTTGTATGGAGGATATATCTAAATCTGAACCGATCTAACCCGCTTTAGCCACAGGTGTTTCTAGTTAGATTATAAGCTGTTGTGCCAAGTTTAAAGAAAATCGGGTACAATATGTGGTTTCTAGAGCGGTAAATGTCAAATCGGGAGCGAGATTTGTATGAGGGCTATATCTAAATCTGAACCGATCTTATCCAATTTCTGCATAGTTGTTTCTAGTTGGATTATGAGATATTGTGCCACATTTAAAGTAAATCGGGTACAATATGTGGTTTCTAGAGCGGAATATGTCAAATCGGGATCGAGATTTGTATGGGGGCTAATCTAAATCTGAACCGATCTTATCCAATTTCTGCACAAGTGTTTCTAGTTAGATTATATGCTGTTGTGCTAAATTTAAAGAAAATCGGGTGCAATATGTGGTTTCTAGAGCGGAAAATGTCAAATCGGGAGCGAGATTTGTATGAGGGCTATATCTAAATCTGAACCGATCTTATCCAATTTCTGCATAGTTGTTTCTAGTTGGATTATGAGATATTGTGCCAAATTTAAAGTAAATCGGGTACAATATGTGGTTTCTAGAGCGGAATATGTCAAATCGGGATCGAGATTTGTATGGGGGCTATATCTAAATCTGAACCGATCTTATCCAATTTCTGCACAAGTGTTTCTAGTTAGATTATATGCTGTTGTGCTAAATTTAAAGAAAATCGGTTGCAATATGTGGTTTCTAGAGCGGAAAATGTCAAATCGGGAGTGAGATTTGTATGAGGGCTATATCTAAATCTGACCCGATCTTATCCAATTTCTGCATAGTTGTTTCTAGTTGGATTATGAGATATTGTGCCAAATTTAAAGAAAATCGGGTACAATATGTGGTGTCTAGAGAGGAAAATGTCAGATCGGGAGCGAGATTTGTATGGGGGCTATATATAAAATTTAACCGATTTGCCTCAAATTAAATAGCGTTCGTCCTTGATCCACAAAACTTATTTCTGCCAATTTTTGTTAAGATCGGAGTATAATTGCGACCTGCAATTTGATTACAACAATAGATGGGCAGACGGACAGACAGACGGACATTGCTAAATCGACTCAGAAAGCTATTCTAAGCCGATCTGTACAATAAACGATGGGTCTAACACGTTTCCTTTGGGGTGTTACAAACAAATGCACGAAGACATAATACTCTCGTGGAGTGTCTACAAAGTGAAAACGGGAAAAATGTTTGTATGTTTCCTTATCACAGGTTAATATGACCTGGTCCAATTTGTCAAATCGAGAATAATATTTGTTTCGGGGCTATATCTAAACATGGAATGAAGTGACTAACTTTCACAATAAGTTCTTCCAGTTGAAGTATAACGTGGTATTCTGAAATATAGCGGATTTCCCGATTTTTATTATTAATATCTCAATATACTATAATAATAATATCTCCTTGTCTAATTTTGGATTTTTACAGAACTCAAAAGTGTCTACTACTAGCACAAAAGATATTGAATTTTGATTCTGAACCACTGTGCGTCGGTTATAAGCCTTTCCCGCTTATATGCATTCAAACTTGTGCAATTTCACTTTGTCATTTAAAATACACGGAAATTTGTTTGCTTATAAGCATTCGTTTTTATGCATTTCTTGCTTTTATGCATCGGGAATTTGGAGAATTTAAAGCAATCCCATACAGCTAATACATACAGCTCCAATTTCTTTGATTATTTTGAATAAATTATCGATAAAGCACAGTTTGTGCGTACATTTTTCCATTTCTAATGATATCTCTTAATTGTTTAACAATTTTTATATTAAACTATATAAGTCCTAAAAGACAAATCAATTAAAGGTGATCACTTATTTTATTTTAAACGTACACATTCTTATGAATTTCCTTCAATAAAATTTAATTTAGACAAATCTTGTTTGAAACCAAATATTGCAACATATACATACATTGTATGTACATAAGTATACATAAACTCGGTTACATATATCTATCTAACCGAGTTTTTATATATGCACCGATGATGTATATAACCGATGATTTATGTATGCATATCCCGCTTATATGCACTTAAAGTCGAACATTTTTGGGAATGCATATAAGCGATAAATACTTAAATATTTATTGAGATTTTATGGCTCCTTTAATTTTTGTGTGATGAATCCGATCGGTTTGCTTAACGGTGGGTTTAGTTCCATTATTTCTTTGTGTTACAAACACATCCTGTGAATCTAACATATAATAACCTATTTTGCTGAATATAAGTAATATTTCATTAAATAATTGAAAATAGAAAACATTTTGTGGTGATTAAATTTCGATTCCTAAGCATTGATAATCGATTCCAGTATAAAGTCGGAAGCGTGTAATCGATTACAAAAGAATGCTCCAAAATCGATTTTCGATTAGAATCGAAATCGATTTACCAGTCACTATTATGATATGATATCGAAGTAAGAAAAGGAAGAAACTTGATAAAAATTACCACAAATCGCGGTTGGAAGTTCATTACTGGGGTAAAGTTATTCGTGAGATGACTGAATGTATACACTGTCTTGATTAAAACTAGTCGAATTGATTAAAACTAGTCGAATTGATTAAAACTAGTCGGATTTTATATTGTCAAATATAATATGATCAGCATTAACCTGCGGATTTTAGATCTTCACTGCAGACATCAACAGAAATGGCCCAGAGGCATCACCTTCTCAGCGTGGTAACATGCAAATCTACCCTGTAGTCTATCATAATCTGAGATATCTGCTAATTTCTGAATTTCATATGCTTTTGGGCCACACTAATGTTCATATATTTGTATGTTACAATTAAATGTATGTCTTTCCGAATATGCCCTCAGAGGAAATCCATAATGTTCATTCAATTTATAGCAAAAACTCCTAACATTGTTATCTGTTGCTTGTGGCCTCCGCACGGAAAGTTCCGAAAACAACAGCAGAATAAACTGAACTACGTGCACAAGACAACATTCATTAACGACAAGTCCACATATACGGGTATCTATGGTATGAGTGTGTGTGTTGTGTGTGTGCGTGTTCGTGTATGTATGCATGTATTATTATGCAATAAGGACTTATGGCTAATGGCTGATTTTGTTATGTCTCTCTTTGTTTGTGAGAGTGAATGTGTTCCATCCGGCTAAGTATAAACACCTACATACATACATATGTATGTATGCTTGTACATTGTACATCGACTGATAGCGGAGCGTAGAATGAGCGATGTTGTTGCCTGCCTGCGTCAATGGTTTTCTTCGTTAACACCATAAAATTGCCGGAATGTTGATTTTGATGTTGATAATGGTGATGAAGATTAAAGTAATGACGATATAATTTGTAGCCCAATGTATTCAATTGCCTTCAATATAATTTTATGAACAGATGTACAAACACATATGTGTGCATTTGTACGTATGTATTTGTGTATGTCCATACATACATAGATATGTATATAACAAGTAAGGAAAGGCTAAAGTCGGGCGGGGCCGACTCTATGATACACTCCACTTTCAATCCGAATACAATTTAATTCGGTGAAAAAGTGAAAACGGGAAGGATTTTTGTAACCTGTAAATGTATGTGTTTGACAAAAAATGTTAAATCGGAAAGGACATTTGTATGCGGGTATATAGAAATCTGGAACGAAATAGGTGAAATATAATATGTATAGTTTGGACAAAATCGGTTAAACATTGGGGAGCAACATTTGTATTTGCGCTATATCTAAATCTGAACCGATCTTAGCCACTTTCACCATAGGTTTTTTACTTGGATTATAAGCTGTTGTGCCACATTTAAAGAAAATCGAGTACAATATGTGGTTTCTAAAGCGGCAAAAGTAAAACCGGGAGCCACATTTGTTTGGGAGCTATATCTAAATCTGAACCGATATTACCCACTTTCAGCATAGGTGTTTCTAGTTGGATTGTAAGATGTTGTGCCAAATTTAAAGAAAATCGGGTACAATATGTCGTTTCTAGAGCGGAAAATGTAAAATCGGGAGCGACATTTGTATGGGGGCTATATCTAAATCTGAACCGATCTTATCAAATTTTTGCATAGGTGTTTCTAGTTGGATTATAAGATGTTGTGCCAAATTTAAAGAAAATTGGGTACAATATGTGGTTTCTAGAGCGGAAAATGTCAAATCGGGAGCGACGTTTGTATGGGGCCTATATCTAAATCTGAACCGATATTACCCACTTTCAGCATAGGTGTTTCTAGTTGGATTATAAGATGTTGTGCCAAATTTAAAGAAAATCGGGTACAATATGTCGTTTCTAGAGCGGAAAATGTCAAATCGGGAGCGATTTTTGTATGGGGGCTATATCTAAATCTGAACCGATTTGCCTCAAATTAAATAGCGTTCGCCCTTGATCCACAAAATTTACTTGTGCCAATTTTTGATAAGATCGGACTGTAATTGCGACCTGTAGTTTGATTACAACAATAGATGGACAGACAGACGGACAGACGGACAGACGGACAGACGGACATTGCTAAATCGACTCAGAAAGTGATTCTAAGTCGATCGGTATACTTAACAATGGGTCTATATCGTTTCCTTTTGGGTGTTACAAACAAATGCACAAAGACATAATACTCTCGTGGAGTGTATAAATATCCTAATATCCAGCAAATGACCAAACCAACACCGAGTTCAGATGGACCCAACCTCATCCGAACAAAAACATTGTGAGGGATATGGCGCGCCTGCATCTATATTTCATGATGTTAATGGTTTCGTTTCCGCTGGAAATGTGAAAGGAAATCGAGGAAAATACGCACTGCGTGCCCATCATTACGAATGTTCGAGTATGTGGACGGCGACCACTGACTTTCATATTTCCAATATCCAATATTTGTTTGCTTTTGTTTCTAAATGCCCACTTTTATCCAGTTTGTATTTTCATCATGAGGCTACACACATACATATGCATGTGTGGCTGCTCACTTTTGTTCATGTTTGCATTAATTTATGGAAAACATAAAATAATTGATATGCACATTAGTTAGTTTAAGAAATTTTTGAAAATATGCTGATATAAATTGTGTATTTTGCGAGAACATAAAGTGCAGCGTTCCCCGCAATTTTCGTATCCCGAGATACGGAAATTATTTTTCATCAATCTCGTCAATAAATTTTATTTTAATGCGCCTTAAAATTATAGAACACTTGATTTGAACTGTAACTAGTAATTAGTAACTAAATTTGCATTCTATAACAAATAGATGCAACATTGGACAGCATCCCAGTTAGGGTTTGGGGTTTCCCGTACTTTTTTCATTTCCCGGGAAAACATAGTTTATTTTAGGTACGTCCCATATGGTTTAAAATATCAACATTGGCGTGCTTTTTTAGCCCATTGAAGTATACCGTACACGTCCGTGTACACTATCTAAAGGTTTTCGTAAATTTTTAATAATTTTCAATATGAATGTAATTCATAATAAAACTATATGGCACAAGGGATCGGGAAGAACAGAACAGAACAATATAATAATAATCTAAAAATAAATATTTTGTATTATTGTTGTAGTTATTACGAAAATAATTGAAAAGAAAATTAATAAATGAAAATAACATTAGGGTTAAAATACTGACATATCACAAATTAAAAACGAAAGTTTTTGTTGAAATATTTAAGAAATTAGTTTCCATTTTAAAAATATTTTACTCTACACAAATCAGAAACGATTGGAGGAGTCAATAATTTAAATAAATTCATAAAAAATAAAAACATTGAAATAGTGCAGTCCTTAGTTCTCACATATGGCCATTTAAATATTTCTGTTCATATTAGAAATCTTTTGAAAGTTTCCAAGTGAACAATTCAAAATTGTATCCCTATTTTTAGACCTTTTCTTACTGGTTTCATATGTAAAGTAAATTTTTCTTTGAGAAGATTTTCACCTTTTATTTCGCGCATATTTTTGGAAAACAAGAAATTTAATGTCAGCCATAGTATTGTTAGTATGATGTTTTTGTTTCACGATAAAAATCTTGCAAATATCTTCACAAAAAGTGTGTATTCCATTATTTGGTTTTCGCAATTTTCCTTTTATATAGTATAACTAAATTAGTGCTCAAAATAATCAATAAAATATTTTTTAATATTTCTCGTATTCCCGGGAATTAAAAATTGTTTCCCGGGAATTCCCGTCCAAATTTTTTGGGGAATTCCTGGAACCCAAACCCTAATCCCAGTTCACTGTGCGACACTACTTTTGGACCTGAACAAATCCATATACACATGATACTAGAGATAATATGTAGAAGAACTGTGTTTTTCATTTGGAGGTCCTTTATCCTTTTTACAGGAAAGACATACACACATGGTATGGGTATCAAATGAAAGAAAATAATGTCTGTTAAAAATACTATAAACTGCATGCATCTATCTGTATTAGTTTAGCATTAACATTTTAAGTTTTCTCCCTTAAGTAGTAAAAAATGAATAAACTAAATAATTAAGGGTGAAACTTGAAGTTGTCGTTTTTTATACTAAACTAATACATATAGAAGTATTATATTTAAGGTACTTTTAACAGATATTCTTCTCTTTCATTTGATACCCACATCGCTTTTGTGTGACTCGTTAAAGTATAAAAATAAATTATTTAAACATATATATCCTTTGGAAATGAAAAATCCTGTAAAAAGGAGAAAGGATCGCCAAATAAAAAATTGAGTATACAGTTTTTCTACACACGATCTCAATTTCTCAATTTTCTAATGATGTTGCAAATAAATATTATTTTTTATTGTGGTCAGTTCAATTTGTGTAATTAGCGCACACATTGTGACGAAGATAGCTTTTTACGATTGCACACTTAGTTTTGTATTTCACAATATTAGCTCTGTTCCTTTACGTAGTTCTTTTATATTTTTTGCAAATTGTACTGTGTTGTTTTTGTAAAACCAGTTATGGCAATATTTTTAAATAAATATTAAATTAATTATTTTTAAATAAATGAAGTAAAACGTAATGGAAGAAAATATATAAATTTACTATCAGTGAACTGTGTTAATATCTTTTAACCCAATCTACAATACACAGTAAACATTCTATACAAGGAACTGAACAAATTTGTACATGTTTCATATGTACATTAGGTTGTATTCCATACAAATGGAAAAACAAGTTCCAGTAACCCCACGAAAATAAAGTTTAGATTGTTTAATGATGATTTGCAAAATATTTCGTTTCTAGATCAAGCCATCTGTGAGCTAAACGCTCCTGAAAATAACCCCAAAAATCATGTTTTTTCCGGTGTAAATTTTTTCCCAAAATAATAATTCTGCAATAATAGACCCTTGAAAGCACTTTAAATAAAAATTTTGATTCTTGTCTTAGAGCAACTTATTGGTCGAATTATTGGACTTTTATAGTATTTTTTTGTGGATTTTCACAGTGACTACCGAAAACTTTTTCGTATTCGGTGGTTGTATTTTATAAAACATAAATAGCTGCAGTCAATACCTTTCGAGTGATGCCTAAATGATGACCATCGGAATGAAATTGACGCCGCAGCGCTCATTTTTGTAAAAAGTGTTTGAACATTTTGGCTGTGAAAACCATCGCCTGCTTAAAATCATTTCACAATAATGGAGTCAGTGACGTTATTCATCATTTATTCAAGGTCATTTATTCATAGGTATTGATTCCTATTCAAGAAATATAAGTTTAAGTCACCTTGAAACCCCGCAAAAAATCAATATTAATGCCCTATAATTCTACCAATGAGTTATCTAAGACAAGAATACAAATTTTTATTTAAATTGCTCCCAAGGTTCTACTAATTCAAAAAAATGGTCAAAAATGCAACAAAATGTAATTTTTACACGGGAAAAAACCGATTTTGAGAGGTGCTTTCGGGAGCTTTTAGCTCACAGATGGCTTGATCTAGGAACGGAATATTTTACAAATCACCATTGAACAATCCAAACTTTATTTCTGGGGGTGAACGCTGCAATTTATTTTCGTGACTCATCCGAATGTACATATTAGAATTAAGGAGTATAAATTTTAAACAATTTAGTTAAAATAATCTATATATAAAAAGGCTGCCTTATCATTGACGTTGACGACGGAAAGATATTGCGATTGTTTTTTTTTAATGATACGCATACACCAGACTGCATTAGCAGACTACAAACTCTTTACTAGTATGAATGGTGATATAAGATTGTAGAATAACTGCTGTTATGCCAAAAAACTACTGTAATAGTAGAAAGGTGTCTGCTGCTAGGCTAGACTATCGCTGCTTTTATTAACCAACTTGTTCTCTAAGTGAAGAACTTCTTGAAAGTACATACATACATATATATTTTAAAGAAATATTACACAAAAAACGATATAATTCCTCGGCGCTTAACCCCCCTTCAGGCCGCGCATTTTTTCTATGATAAATGTAGAAAATTGGATATGCTTGTGGACAAAGTATGGGTCTAAATATGATGCCTAATGAGTTTCGGGGTTTTTTATTTATACAGTAGTTACATGAGTAACAGGATGTTCACTTAATATCTTTATACGCATATTCCGATTAAATAAAAAATATTTGGAAATGTTTCTTCATTTTTATAATCTTAAATATGTTTAAATTCGAATAACAATACAGCTTTTTTATATTCGATGAAATGCAAGACGAAAAAATTTTAATTCCAAAAAACCAAATAATTGGTATTTTAGAGTTTCGTCTTTCTACGTAGATCCAAGATAATGAATTTGTTGTTTCTCTTTTAAATAACACTTGTTACATATGTACACAAAAATAAAAAATATTAACTATGAAAAATATTTGACAGTGAAGTGAGAAATATGACAAAAAAATCAGTATGTTAAAACTCATTACTTATTGTTTCGCAACTTCGCAACAGTAGATTATAAAATATAGACCTACACGCAGAGAAAAAATGCATTACGTAGAAACGAAATTTTAGACACGTTAACATCGTTTTTGAGTTTCTTTTGTGGGTAAAATTAGTTTGTTTGCGGTAAACATGTTACAAACCACGCATTGCAAACGGAATATACGAATAGCCACACCATATTATTATATTTGACCTGTGAACATCTGTTGTGGAAGTGGAATATGTCAATGTTTTGATATAGCCTTCATACAAACGTCCCGCTCGATTTCTATACTCAGAGAAAGGTATATCATTCGTTTGAATTGAAAGAAATTTAAAAATTCAAATTGTATTTTATTTAAAAATTAAAGTATTGTACTTTCTTTTGTATATGTAAAAAATGTCTACATAAAAAAATCTTAGGTTACTCCAATACTTTTTCGTAGAAATGAAGAATTTCATCTCGCCAGTATATTTTTACATAATTATTAATTTAGAAGTAAATTAATTTTCAATGATTTCATTCCAATTAGATATACTACAAATTTGTCCAAAATTTAGCATCAAGCAAATTATATGCTTTTATTAAGAATGTTTTTAGATTTCATTATGATATCATAGTGATTCTAATTTAAACTTTTTTATACCCTCCACCTCCAGGATGGGGGTATACTAACTTTGTCATTCCGTTTGTAACACCTTGAAATATCGACCTGAAACCCTATAAAGTATATCGAGGGCTTATATTCAATAACCTCTATCTACAAAAACACAATTTTTCAGGAAAGCCAAAAAACTGTTTTATTCGCAAATTAGCAACAATTTTAATGAACTCATCTTCCACAATATTAACAAAATGTGTCTTACAAACACCCTAACTAAAAATTTTGTTGAAATTCGAGTTATTTTAGCTTCTTTGGTAGATAGAGGGTATTGACTCACAAATGAAATCATTGCGTAGGAAAATAATATGTAGATAGAGGGTATTGCCTTATTTTAAAATTAAGTTTGTTTTACGGTTTTTGTATGGGGATCCACAAAAAGGTGGGAGATAGGGGGTAGATATGTTCACAAGAAATGTTGGGGATGGAAAAATGGCAGGACCTGTTCTAACATTTGCACCCTACACAGAAAAAAACTTGTGTAATTATAATTTTGTAGTGAAAGCTATATTAAAGGATTATAATACATTTTCAGAATTTTTACTGCGCCTGGCTGAGATTATCATAGAAATAGTGATACTCCTCTGGAATTACCACCTTTAGATCCTGTAAATGTTTCCATTTGTTTTGCTGGATTGGGAGTCGACCGGTATGCAATAGCTTTGGTTCTATGTGACCTTCATATTGCTTGATTGTAATAGGTAGTTCAGTGTAATTATGATCAAAATTCACTTTAAACTGAATGCTACCACTTGGCGAATATAAGAGAGATCTTAGTTGGGATACTGTCGGATCATTTTTTGCTCGACCAGGTCTAATACTTGAAAATCGAATAAGGTTTGTATCCTTATAGTTTTTAAAAAAAACTATAATCTAAATATAATGCATCAAATGGCTTTTTATTGATTTTATTGTTGATTTTGACTGTTTTGCGGGCATCTTTGGTTAATCTGACGTAGTCGTATGGCAAATATATGGTCTGATTTTTCAACTTAGCCTCTATCTTTGCATGAGCACTGTCACACTCCATCTGTGTGTGTCCTTTCTCCAAGTATTTTTGTTCTATGATTTTGTTGTTTTCTATTGAAAAATTGGACAAAGCATTCGACAAATAGTGGTTACGGTTTTGGTAACCGCAACCATCTGAGTAAATTATTATTGGAAGAGTATCTGTTAGACAGTGTGTTGACAAATGGTGGATTATGCACGAAATAAACGTCGAAGCGGACAGGTCTCCATCAGTCTCGTTCCACCAGTAATTTGAACATTGATGCGTGGCGAGATTGTACACGGTAAAGTTGTGTACTTGTAGGCGTTGTTTATAATAAATGGCTGAGGCGTTAATGTCGGGGCAAAGCTTTACTGCTTGTGCATCCATGGTAAACACGTGACATCGTCCTTCTTCAGCTGCAAGTTTGTCTTGTTGTTTTTCAAGTTGAGCCCGTTGTTTATACATGATATGTGCATCGAATTCTTCAATTTTTATTTGCTTGGCCTTAAACCCCACACAAATATCGCACTGATCTTTGCGAGGCATAAAGAGCGCTAAATTTTGTTGGGCAAAAACTGTACAAAATTTAAAAATTGAAACGGGCTTTACTGCCTTCTCTGAACATTTTTCAAGGTAATCTTTAAAAACATCTGCTTTGGTTTTAAAAGTGGTGGCTATGTATATTTTAGTGGTGTCCTTGCGACAATAATGACTTTCCATCTTGTCTAAATTCTGCAGATATTTAGACAAGAAAATTTTACAACCCCCCTTCTGGGATTTTTTTTTGGTGCAAGTGTCGCCGAAATTGGTTTATCGTTCGAATTAATCCATCCTTTAACCATGTCAATACGTAAAGATAGCGTTGATAAGAACATGGGTCGACATACCTGCAACGGAAATTCGTTGTGTGGTAGTTTAAACATAAAGCTGTTCTGTTTTCTACTGTTTTCTACCGTGCATCTTTTTTTCATAATCTTTGTTACATACAGCTTTACAAACTCTTGCTTTGCTTCCCAAGTCTTGTTCCAAAATGTTTCAAAAATTTGTTTCCTTCTTCTCTCATCAAAGTTTTGGCAGTGTCTCACCTTACTTTTTCTACAAGTGCGCGATGAACATGTTGGGCCTATTTTTCTTTCTGCTTTTGGGAAGTTCTGTTTGAATCCTGCATCAACCGTTGAAAATCCTAAATATTGTTGTCCAAGCATTCGCTTACTACCATTCACACTCCGTTTTTTTGACGTTGAGTTATGGACTCTTTTAGATCTGTAGCGTATGGGCACATTTTCGATAACGTTTTCGTTTTCGGAATCTGGTTAAAATTTTGGAGTAAATTTGAGTAATTATTAGGCACATACTTTCATGTAGTTTCATATTACTTGCAGTTACGAACCTGTAATAAATACGCCCTCACTATCTTCGTCATTTGAAGATATGTAATCATATGCAATACGTTGTAAGGAGTTACAAGTAGCCATATTTTTAAACCTTCAACCATAACAATCAATCAATCAATGTAATCGATGTAAGTGTGTACATTACTTACCCACGCTCAAATTCTGGAATCACGCAATAACAATCTCAAAAGAAAGTATAAAATCAATTTCTCACTACGAAAAAACAATTGCTTTTAATCTTTTGGAATAAAATCTGACATATGTCAAAAATGACAGAAAGACAATAGGTCAGTTCGATTTTAATTCGAGGGGAAGTGGTAAATTTCAAATCAGTACTATTAATTTAACTAAAAAATAGCCTGAAATTAAATAAAACGAAACAATTATATGATGTAGATAGAGGGTTTTGCCTTTATAAAATTCATAAACAAGTATCTTTGTAGATAGACAAATGATAAAATACAGCATATATAGTACTAAAAATAGGTTTTTTCAATTGAAATTTTTACAGTAGATGCAGATGGGGTCAGTGATGAGTTTGGCATAAAAAAAAATTCGTCAAAATGTAGATAGAGGTTATTGAATAAAAGCCCTCGATATATATTCTTGATCGTCATAAAATTCTAAGACGATCTAGCCATGTCCGTCCGTCTGTTGAAAGCACGCTAGCATCTAAACGAAAGGAGCTAGAACATTCAAATTTTCCATAAATGCGTCTTATAGTTGTAGATCGGTTGGGATCGAAATGGGGCGATATCGGCCCAAAGGGACTAAAAATACCCATAATATAATCCCTAATATTTTAGCGTATTTAATCATTTTTATACCCTCCACCTCCAGGATGGGGGTATATTCACTTTGTCATTCCGTTTGTAACACCTTGAAATATTTATCGGAGACCCCATAAAGTATATATATTCTGGGTCGTGGTAAAATTCTAAGACGATATAGCCATGTCCGTCTGTCCGTCTGTCCGTCTGTCTGTTGAAAGCACGATAGCGGCCGAACGAAATGAGCTAGAAGGTTCAAATTTTTCCTAAATGTGTCTTATGGTTGTAGATCGCTTGGGATTGAAAGTGGACGAAATCGGTCCAGAGGGAAAAATTTTTCCCTCACAAGTACTGAAAATACCCCTAATATTTAGAGTATTTCAGCATGTTTTTTGAACATATTAGCTTGTATTTACTTGATATTTGCAATTCGCATTCCCTCGACATTCTTTAATCTACTGGTAATACTGTGGAATGCACTCCGTGGTGGAGGGTATATAAGATTCGGCCCGGCCGAACTTAACGCCTTCTTACTTGTTTTTTAATATGTCTGTTTATATTTGCTTGACATTTTTGTATGCGCATTCCCCTTATAGCAAAAACGTGCACCATAAAGTGATTCTTATTTGTGGAGGGTGAAATGGGGCAAAAAGGGATAAATAATATAAAATATTTTTTTCCAAATTCGTACTTTTAAGGGATAAAATGGGAAAAGAGGGATAAAAATGGTACCAACCAAACGGATGTACCTAGAATAATGAAAGTCGGTGTATACATTCCTCTGATTGCATAGACAAGTAATCAGTGTAGGATTTTTAAAAATTCGTACTTTTTGGGGTTAAAATGAAAAAAGGGGATAAAAATAGTAACAACCAAATGACCGCAGCTAGAGTCATGAAATTCGGAGTATACATTCATTTGACTACGTAGACAGGAAAAAATTTTTTTTTACCAAATTCGTACTTTCAACGGGTACAATGGGAACGGAGGGATAAAAATGGTACCAACCAAACGGCTACATCTGGAATAATGAAATTCGGTATATAGATTCATCTGATTGCGTAGACACTTAAAATAAACAGATTTTTCGAAATTCGTACTTTTTGGGGTTAAAATGAAAAAAGGGGATAAAAATACTCCGAATTTCATGACTCTAGCTGCGAATTTTTCGAAATTCGCACTTTTTGGGGTTAAAATGGAAAAAGGGGATACAAATAGTACCAACCAAATGACCGCAGCTAGAGTCAAGCAATTCGGTATATAAAGAGTGATTTTTTTGAGGTTAGGATTTTCATGCATTAGTATTTGACAGATCACGTGGGATTTCAGACATGGTGTCAAAGAGAAAGATGCTCAGTATGCTTTGACATTTCATCATGAATAGACTTACTAACGAGCAACGCTTGCAAATCATTGAATTTTATTACCAAAATCAGTGTTCGGTTCGAAATGTGTTTCGCGCTTTACGTCCGATTTATGGTCTACATAATCGACCAAGTGAGCAAACATTTAATGCGATTGTGACCAAGTTTCGCACTCAGTTTACTTTATTGGACATTAAACCAACCACACGAATGCGTACAGTGCGTACAGAAGAGAATATTGCGTCTGTTTCTGAGAGTGTTGCTGAAGACCGTGAAATGTCGATTCGTCGCCGTTCGCAGCAATTGGGTTTGTGTTATTCGACCACATGGAAGATTTTACGCAAAGATCTTGGTGTAAAACCGTATAAAATACAGCTCGTGCAAGAACTGAAGCCAAACGATCTGCCACAACGTCGAATTTTCAGTGAATGGGCCCTAGAAAAGTTGGCAGAAAATCCGCTTTTTTATCGACAAATTTTGTTCAGCGATGAGGCTCATTTCTGGTTGAATGGCTACGTAAATAAACAAAATTGCCGCATTTGGAGTGAAGAGCAACCAGAAGCCGCTACATGCCACACAGCTCGCGATTCTATGGCCATTTTGAGGGAAAACTTCGGAGAACAATTCATCTCAAGAAGTGGACCGGTAAGTTGGCCACCAAGATCATACGATTTGACGCCTTTAGACTATTTTTTGTGGGGCTACGTCAAGTCTAAAGTCTACAGAAATAAGCCAGCAACTATTCCAGCTTTGGAAGACAACATTTCCGAAGAAATTCGGGCTATTCCGGCCGAAATGCTCGAAAAAGTTGCCCAAAATTGGACTTTCCGAATGGACCACCTAAGACGCAGCCGCGGTCAACATTTAAATGAAATTATCTTCAAAAAGTAAATGTCATGGACCAATCTAACGTTTCAAATAAAGAACCGATGAGATTTTGCAAATTTTATGCGTTTTTTTTTTCAAGGGGGTAAAAATGGTACCAACCAAATGACCGCAGCTGGAATCATGGAATTCGGTGTATACATTCTCTGGCTGCATAGACACGCAAAATAAAAAGTTTTTTTCCAAATTCTTAATTTTTCTTTTACGGCAAAAATTTGTTGAATCATGAAGTTAGGTTATTTTGCACTATGTAGTCTGATAATGGATTTTCAAAATTTGTACTTTTGGAATTAAAATAGAATGGAAATACAACCAGCTGTAGCACCCACTATCTACCAATATTTCTGGCATTTAAGCTTTTTGAAAATATAAATATAAGAATATTTATTTTTTGGTTTGAAATAAATAATTGTTTGAAATATTTATATATAAAATTATTTTTTTTTTATATTTATTTATAAAATTATTTTTTCCATATTTGTATTTGTTCTGGTTTGGCTATATTAAAAAAATTATATTTTCCTGTAATATTACTGCAGTTCTACGAAAACCGACAACCTCTGTGGAATGCAATCCATGGTGGAGGGTATATAAAGTTCGGCCCGGCCGAACTTAACACCATTTTTACTTGTTAAAATTACTAAGAGATTTTTTATTAAATTTCCAAACTTTTATTGTCGTACACAATTAAAAGTTCATAAGATATTGGTCTAGTCAAATGTAAATAATTGCCGAAATTAGCACTACACAATCTTGAAATTGGCACAATTCGTTTAGTTTGTTTGTATTTTTCATAACCTTTGTCCGAAATTCAAGAAAGTGTCCACGATTTTTTATGTAATTTTCGTGTTTTCATGATTTTTTTTGCCAAAACTGCAGTTATTTTAAAAAGAACTTAAAAATTCTATATTTTTTTGCTTCAGAAAGTCTAAAAGGTTTTAAAAAAGTATAATCTGTTCGAAACCTCTCTGGGGGAATTTATACTGCAGTCAGCTACAATATGAAAAAAATAATTTTATATTTTGAATAAAAAAGTAACCTTTTATTGACGTTTGGTTATCACAGCTTGTAATCCCGGCTTAAAGAAAAACAACCCTAATAAGGATGAATTCCCGTTTTTGGGATTTTTATATGGGGTATCACACTGTATTAACTGTAACTGTATTTCAAAAAGTAACTTATATAAAAATCCTACAATTCCCAAAAAGGGGAAAATAAATCCCAAAAATTGAAATTTATTGTAAAAATAAACCTCATTCGTTAAAATTGTTTTTATCAGCTACATTCATAGATTAAAAAGTTTTCACTTTTAAAATCGAACCTCGATGTTCTGAGAATCAATTATCACCATAAATTATTTTTATGACAATTGGTCATATTCTAGTGATCCGGCTGAGCGAATTGCTATAGTTCTCTATTGCTTGATTCTTTGGCGTTTATCAACATGAAGTGCTCTTTACAAATGTATATAAGTATTGTCTTATCTCATTGTATATAACTTAATGAAGGTAGGTAAGAAATATCAAAGACAAAGTCTATTGAAAAACCACATTTTCCACATTTTGTTTTCTAACTTTATTGTAAAAAAAGTTGGGCAGATTGCTTTAGATTTTGATGTGGCGTTCATACATATGTGTTTTTCATTGTATGCGGCGTATTGACGGGGGAGACAAATCGCTCATTGAGTAAATTCTTAAAAATAGAAAATAGAAAAATTCCCTAACAAAACTTACTGTAATACATATTTAGATGATTACGGATCACGATTATAACTTGATGAAGGGAGATAGATCCATCCACTAATAAACCGATCGACCTAGAATCACTTTTTGAATAGATTTTGCATTGTCTGTCTATCTATTACTGTAATCAAAATTCAGATTGCAAGTATAAAATTTCAAGAAAAAAAAAACGTTAAATATTCAAATTCTAATATATTAAAACATAATAATGTAAACAATCAATATTTGGGGTTGTTTTTGTGTGTTGTCGCAAAATAAAAATTTTTCCAACGCGCACATTTTTTGGAGGAATGTTAATTTCGAGATCGCCTACGGGGATCTGGATCTAATTTTCTTGAGATGACCAGAATATACGTACTTATTTCACATGTTAATGCATATATACATTGGGCTGGGTCGCCGTCAATACAAATAGAAAACAAGGTTCCCCACGAAAATAAAGTTTGGATTGTTTAATGATGATGTGCAAAATATTTCGTTCCTAGCTCCAGCCATCTGTGAGCTAAACGCTCCTGAAAACACCTCTAAAAATCATGTTTTTCCGTGTAATTTCGTTAACACGACAAAAATGTCTGAAATAACTGACCCCTGAAAGCACTTTAAATAAAAATTTTGATTCTTGTCTTAGAGTAACTTTTTGGTAGAATTATTCGACATTTACAGTAATTTTTGTGGATTTTCTCAGCGACTACTGAAAACATTTTCGTCTTTTATAAAAAATAAATAGCTGCAGTCAATACATTTCGAATGATGCCTAAATGATGAACATCGGAATTAAATTGACGCCTCAGCGCTCATTTTTGTAAGAAGTGTTTGAACATTTTGGCTATGATAAATATCACCTGCATTAAATTATTTCACAAAAATGGAGTCAGTGACGTCATTTATCGTCCCATATTCATCATTTATACATCATTCGAAAAGTATTGATCCTCCTATTTATTTTTTATTACACCTCTTACAAAATGTTTCCAAGAAATTTTAGTTTTTAGCTGGCACCTTGCAAACCCGCAAAAAATCAATATAAAACCCATTAAGTCTACCAATGAGTTATTCTAAGACAAGAATAACAAATTTTATTTAAAATGTATCCAAGGGTCTATTAATTCAGAAAAAATTGGGATATATATAACATAAAAAATTACACTGGAAAAACATGATTTTTAGAGGTGTTTTCAGGAGCGTTTAGCTCACAGATGGCTTCAACCAGTGACGAAATATTTTGTAGATCATAATTAAACTGTCCATTTCTGGGGGTGATCGCTGCAAATTATTTTCGTGACCCATCCTAATGTACATAGGTATGAAAGCTCTGTTACAGATTTTTAGGGTGTCATTTTCCTCATGTTGATGGACGAGTTGCGGGACACCGACATTTTCAAAAAACTTCGACCGCGAAAAACGAAACGCTTGGGTTTTAGGAGGTAGGAGCCACAAATTAAAGCCATTCCTGAAGATCCCTTTAGTAATACAGGGAACGCAATTGAAAGACCCTACAACAAAAACACTCCGGTACACGGAGCAACGGAAAGTATAAATGAGAACTGCGTTCTGCACAATATGTGCAACAACAAGTGCTTCGACAACACAATTGGTGCCTATGAAGTTCGTGGCGAGATTATCTAGTACGCCGAGGATGAAGTATGAAGTAGAGAGGAGAGCAAAAAAAATATAAAAAATTGTTTTTTTTTTTTATTTATTTAAGCTTGCGACAGACAAAACACAATTGAGTGGTTTTGACATTTTCATTCGCTCAGATGACAGAAGAAAAAGTTAGTGGGTCCCGCTTTTACACTGAAATGCTTACGTTTTCTTTCGCTTTGTCGTTGTGGTGCCTGTTAGTGGGTCCCAAATAACGTTTGACATAAAAGTTTTAAAATAAATCTCCCAGATTTATTTTAAAATAAATCTGGGAGATTAATCACGTTACCCAACGAACGAAAATCATAGAATTTTATTTTGAACATCATCGATCAATAATTCAAACTCAACGAGCCTTTCGTCATCATTTTAATGTGCGGAATTCAACCTCCGAATCAATGATTCGACGTTTAGTGACGCGATTTCGGGAACAAGGTTCAGTGAGGGATCTTCCACGAAGCCGAAGCCCACGTTCTGTAATTAAAGTAGGAAATATTTAACGCGTTCAGGAGAGTATTGAAGGGAATCCTGAAACAGCTTCAAATGTATGACAGGTCTCTCTGTTCCAAAATTGTTTATGACCAGCTCTTTCTGACAATCCAGAGATATGGTTCAAACAAGATGGGGCCACTGCTCGAACCACTACGCACCTCCTAAGGGAAATTTTTGGCGAACGTTTAATTTCCAAAAATTCAGTATTCAATTGGCCGGCCCGTTCGCCAGATTCAACAGCACCTAACTTTTTTTTGGGGATATTTAAAAGAGAGGGTGTATACCAATAAACCCAAAATCCTTGAAAAGCTGAAGGAGAATATTCGAGCCGTAATAGGAGCGTTGCAGTCAGATACTTTGCTCTTGAAAGGGCTTAACTTTGCTCAAGGGCTCAACATTTAAAAAATCTACACATATTAAGAAAAATAAATTTAAATTAAATAAGTTACGATTGTTTTAAACCCCTTCACGACATTTGATGCACCCTATATATATCCCATTCAAATGTTCTCTTAATTTGTTCAAGTTGACCCATAGAGATCACATTCAAGGAAGGTATTCTTAGGAGACATATAACATGATCTGCGAAATTGTATCAAGATCCGATGTAAGATGTAGTTTCCAGAACGGTAATCGTGTTTGTATGGGGGCTATACCAAAACATGGATGTACATATAAAGTTAACTTTCATAGTAGATGTTTCTAGTTTAAAATTTAACATGTTGTGGAAAATTTTGTCCAAATTAAATGTAAAATGTGCATTTTACAGGAGTAATAGTGTAATTAGGAGGTACATTGGTATGGAAACTATACAAAAAATGAACCCATGTGGTTCACTTTCACGTTAGCTGTTTCTACCTCAAATATAACATGACCCTGAAATATTGTCAAGATCCCATGTATAGTTTATATTATAGGAATATGTGTATGGAGACTATATTTAAATCTGAACCGATTTCCTCTAAATTCGATCGTGCTTGGTATAAGCGGACAACAATTGCTACATAAAGAGCGCGAACAAGCTTTAGATGAACATACATCGTTAAATCTCAGAGGGCGATCGGTATACTTAAAGGTGGGCCTAGCTCGATTATTCCTTCGTGTTACAAACATTTGGCGTGAACGCAATACCCTACTTTTTAGTTTCTTTGTACATGTGAGTATCTCCCAGTGTTTCGAACGCGACATTCGCACGCCTTAAACAACGTTAAAAACAAGAAAGAAACTGAAAAAGTCGATCAGACTTTTTAGTGTTCTAAATCGCTTAAAGAGTACTAAATTTTCAAAATATATCGTCAGGCTTTAGTAAAAATTATGACAAAATTATAAACAATTTTACATTGAAACGGACGCTACAAAAACAGAAGTACTTTTGAAGCTCTTATAGAATTATACAAAGTTCAGCGATTTTTTGAGAACTCTGTTTTCCTATATAAACATGTAAATGAAGGTCAGAGGATATATTTTGTTCGTAGATTTATGAAATATAAGAATTATCTCTTAAATATGATAATATGATGATGTTAAAGATGATAATATGAGAATGATATACTTCAAATATCATGCTTCTATCTGTATTAATTCAGTAGTAACAACTATTTCAAGTTTACCCCTCAATTTATTTAGTTTATTCATATTTTACTTTATAAGAGGGAAGACTTGAAACGGATGTGTATAATATACACTGTATATATAACAAAAATTAAATGATGTTCGTAGGTAATCGCATCACTTGAGAACGGCTGCAACTTTATAAGAGGGAAGACTTGAAACGGATGTGTATAATATACACTGTATATATAACAAAAATTAAATGATGTTCGTAGGTAATCGCATCACTTGAGAACGGCTGCAACGATTTGGCTGTTTTTTTACAAACTATTCGTAGAAGTCCGAACTAGGTGTAAAGATGAAATAACTTTTGAATAGTTGACCGCAAAATTCAAAAAAGGGAAGGTGCATTTTTCTATAAAATTTTTTCATGAACTCAAACGTTACTCAATTTGAGCGATGTATAGCGAAATTTGGACAAAGTGCAAACAATTTTGTTGATACATTTTCGTTTGTATAGATAAAAAACTTGCTTCACAACGGAAAATGAATGATGACTTCGCCCAAACGCTGTTGGGCGAAATAAACATTTAAATCCAGTTCATGGTATTTTCCACCGATGACTTACGTAGACCCTCACGAGCCATACTATTTGACAATTCAGGAATGCAATTAATCGTTATATTTGATGCACTTTTTGTCAGAACATGCGGTAGGAACAAAATATTTTGTTGATTCCCTTTCGTTTGGTTCGTAATTTCAGTTCGTAATCAGTCATCAAATGAACAGGGAAATTCAGTTACAGGTATTTCATGTATTTTCATCGATTTATTAGGGAGGCTCTTATATTAGAATTACACCGTCGGTGATGGTTTGAATCTGTCTAACGCACCATAATTATCCCAAAATGTTTCAATTCGTAACCGAATGATTTGTGAACCAATTGCAAAATCAAAATAAGGCAATGACTTCATGCAATGCCTCAACTTTGTGTAAATCTCAACCGATCTGAACGATTTTTAATGGGTGTTTCTAGTCGAAATATAAGATATCGGGAGTGAAATTCGTATAGGGGTATATGGGGTGTTACAAACAAATGCACAAAGACATAATACTCTCGTGGAGTGTATAAAAATCGATATAATCAATGTGACGTTAGCATATCGATGTGTATATTTTATGCAAAGATGAATGAGATGATGATGAGAAATGGAATTTTTCTATTAATGAAACAATCAAAACCGGTAAGGTGGAGCATTTTTTTTTTTTTTGGCGATTTTAACCAAACACTGTCAGTGATTCCACGGCCTACTCCATGCAATAAACTAGATGATTGTTCGAATTCATTCTTTTTGCGGAACACGTCACGACTTTCAAAGGCCGAGCAAGCGTTTCGAATGGACGAATCTGCACAATTATATTCAAATCATTTGTCTGAAATTGTCAATGGCAAAATCGCCGTTGAAATTTCGGCCTTCCCCGTCGATTTTCCAGTTTACCGTCTGAATAATCGAACTTATGCGAAAAGTGTGCCTAAACATGGTTCACAATCTACTTAAGCGAACGTGCACATATTTTCAGCTGTGTACTGCCGACAGAATTCAACTTACAAATAAAATTCCCCATTGAATTAATTATCAGTGATCGTATCCTTAAATTGAATATCAAACGCTAATCGATACAATAATCACTGAGATCTACATTTTTATATTATACCGATCGACTTAGAATCACATTTTGAATCGATTTAGCAATGTCCGTCTTTCTGTCTGTCCATTCATTTATTCTTGTAATGAGAGCACAGGTCGCAATTGTAGTCAGAACCAAATGAAACTTTGCACAATGTAGATTTTCGGGAAAAGGGCGAACGCTTTTTAATTTGAAGAAAATCGGTTGAGATTTAGATATAACCCCCATAAGAAATTCACTCCCGATTTGGCTCTTTTCAAACTAGATGCCACATATTTTAATATATTTTCTTCAAACTTGGCAAAACATCTTTTATATCAACTAGAAAGGCCTGTAGTGAAAATGTGTGAGATCGGTTCAGTTTTATATATAGTTCCCATACAAATTTCGCTCCCGATTTGACCTTTTCCGCTCTAGAATTTAGAGTTTGCGAATTTAATCGTGGTCACAGTTCTCACAAGTCCTGATATTGCAAGATCGTCATGTGATTTATCTTAAGATTATGACATCATTGGTTATTAGTATGACGAGTATCAATAAGATATTGTACGAAAATATTTATTTATCAACAAGACACGATTTCTGCGGCGATGTGAACAATAAAATTTATGTTCAAATTACAAAATGCTCTGAATTAGGTAATAGTTAAAAACATCAAACATTCATTGGTAAACGTCATATGTCGTCTGTAAACAATTAGTACTAGCAAGGCTCAAATAAATAGCAACCATGGTAATACCTGAATGAGTCTTGTGTATTAAATACTTTACAAGATATTGTACACGGTCTTATTTGTTATACCCTCCACCTCCAGGATGGGGGTATACTAACTTTGTCATTCCGTTTGTAACATCTTGAAATATCGACCTGAGACCCTATAAAGTATATATATTCATGATCGTCATGTCCGTCTGTTGAAAGAACGCTAGCTTCTAAACGAAAGCGCGTATAAATTTTCCTTAAATACATCTTATAGTCCTACGACTATAAAATGTATTTAAGAAATTAGTATTGCAACTGGGCGAAATCAGTCCAGAGGGAAAAATTTTTCCCTCACAAGGACTGAGGGAAAATATAACCTCTATTTGCTCCTAAAGTGATTCTTATTCGTAGGGGGTGAAATGGGGCAAAAAGGGATACACATTTTACCTGTCAAACGACAACAGCTAGAAACACGAAATTCGGTGTGTACATTCCTCTAATTGTGTAGTTACATAATATAAACAAGCAAAATAAAAAGATTTTTTCGAATCCGTATTTTTTTACTTTTACGACAAAAAATGGTTGAATCATGAAGTTATTTCCACTGTGCGCGTGAAAGATAATGGATTTTCAAAATTTTCAAATGACCGCAGCTAGAGTCATGAAATTCGGAGTATACATTCCTTTGACTGCGTAGACACAGAAAATAAACGGATTTTTCGAAATTCGCACTTTCAAGGGATACAATGGTACAGAGGGATTAAAATAGTACCAACTAAACGACTACAGCTAAAATGATGAAACGTCAAGGGGGTAAAAATGGTACCAACCAAAGGGCGCAGCTGGAATCATGGAATTCGGTGTATACACTCCTCTGACTGCATTGACACGCAAATAAAAAGTTTTTCAAAATTCGTACTTTTTCTTTTACGGCAAAAATTGGTTGAATCATGAAGTTAGGTTATTTTGCACTATGTACGTCTGAATGGAAAAACACTATCTACCAATATTTATGTTATTTAAGCTTTTTGAAAATATAAGAATATAGTAAAATATAAGAATATTTAGTTTTTGATTTGAAATAAATAATGGTTTGAAATAATTAAAATATTATATTTATTTCTAATATTATTTTTTCAATATTTGTATTTGTTTTGGTTTGGCTATATTAAAAAAATTTATATTTTCCTGTAATATTTCTGTACTTCTACGAAAAGCGACAACCTCTGTGGAATGCAATCCATGGTGGAAGGTATATAAAGTTCGGCCCGGCCGAACTTAACGCCGTTTTTACTTGTTATATTTCATTTCCGGCTCGATTTTTTTAAATGTTGCAGCAATGCATGAGGCGAGCCATATTATTAAAAATGGTATATTACAGAAAAAGTCGCACCGAAATATTGATATATGTTTGGAAAGATTTTTAAAGTCGACATTCACACGTGACGGCTTAAATGTCGTTTCATGAAATCACAGCTATCACTTACTTTTAATGCAACTTTACCAAGGCTTGATTGTTTAAACGGCGTAGTCTTCGGTGCTCTTTTACATGTTCATTCATTTGCAGGTACCTTCTCTTTAGAAAATTGGACATTGCGTCAATGATCGATTATTTTGAACGCATAAAAAATGCACGAAAAGAACATTGTGTAAAATATATGCATACCTTCAGCACACACACATTTATCATAAAACGAAGAGAATATGTACTCATGTATGAATTCATCAAACCCGAACTCGGCACGGTCTCTGAACTGTGTTTCTGACAGTTTCTTGTTCAGGGATTAATATTTTGCGTAATTACCATTTGTTCATGGATGGTGAATGGCTTCGACTTCCGGCGTATTTGAAAAAAATAATAAACATGAACAAATCTTCATCATAAACTAGAATTTTCAGCCATAGTTAAATCAAACATGTAAAACGGCTTTAAGTTCGGCCGGGCCGAATCTTATATACCCTCCACCATGGATTACATTCAACAGTATTACCGACAGATTAGAGTCTATCGACTTCACGTAAAAATTATGGTATTTTTTGCTAATAGCTATATTTGTTAAATAAATTGTGACGTTTCATTATTATAAATTTAAAAATATTAAAATTAAAAAAAAAAAGTGTAACGCATTGAAGGAGCGACTTAAGACCTCAAGTATGATTAGACCAAATCCTTTTCACGACTTTTTAAGCTGTTTGAGCCATGTTCGTCCGTCCGTCTGGCTGGCTGGTGTACACGAAAACTACTGAAAGGAGTTTAGGAATCAATTGAATCTTTGTACATGGTAATATTTTTCCCAAGTTTAGCTTAAGTTCGAAGATGGGCGAAATTGCAACACCCCTTCAGGTACCTCCCACACAAATGACCCATATTCCTATGTCAAATTAAAACTTATGTAACTTCCACACAGTTGATAATGTTTTTATAGTCAGTTTAAGTGTACAAAATATGGCGGGTTTTGGCACGCCCTTTCCTGTACCTCCCACACAGATTACACAAAACTACGAAAAATTAAAGCTGTGATAACTTCTAATCAGATGATCGGAATACTGTGAAATTTGATATTTGGCAACACTTTTACAGAAGTTAAATTCGCATAGAATATGGGCGATATTGCCAAACCCATTCTGGTAATTGTAACCAAAGTGGCATAAACTTTGGTTACAATTAAACTCGCATAACATCCATACGGGTAGTGAAAATCATTTGATGTTTGAAACTGTTTTTATAATCACTTTAATCCTAAAAAATATTTACACTTTAGCCACACCCCTTCTAGTACCTCCCACACAATCGTCTCTATCCTAGGTAATATTAAATCCTTCAAACTACTACACTGGTGCATGGAATTATTATTAATTATTGATTCCCCCTGTTAGGGAAGAAGGTTTTCCTTTCGGACCGCTTCCGCCCATTTTCAATTCCAATCTTTCATAAAATCAAGGGGCATACATATCGAATTTCGTTCCATTTTTCGCCTTCACAATGAAATGTAAATTCCCAATCGTACGATTCTTGCTACAGCCGTTCTATTGGTACCAGTTTTATCTCTTTTACCCAATTTTGTCCCTGGAGAAAGCCTTTTATATTGTCCATCTACGAAGTCAGAGATTACAAAGAGTACACATTTAAAAAAAAACTTTTATGTTTTATGTAGAGTCCGACTCTACAGACTTGATGTTAGTTCAATTTGGCTAAATGATTTAGAAGAATAGTAATATGAAGACATTGTAAATTATTTTAGAACGATTTCCCATACATCTACAGAGTTTGGATGATAGCGTGTTTTCAGTGATGAACGAACCGACGGACATGTAAAAAGATGGAGAGTTAGCCACAGTAGAAGTAATCACTAAAATTAAACACATAGTTTTCGTGTGATATTACGATTAGAGTGATCAAAAACGCGGGTTTTCTGCCATGTCGGGTTTTTCGAAAACGGTGATTTAAAAGACACGGTTGCCCGTTTTTCTTGAAACAGTAAAAAATGGGTAAATTATTCATTAAAGGGTAATTACACAAAATGTTGACCCATTGCGCATACTCGTTCTTGGGGATAGGACAACTCTGATGTCATCATCAGATTCACTGAAAATTTTCGAAATTGACTCCAAACATTCCTGCCTGAATTAGGATCATTGCCAAAATCATGCATCTATTATTCCCAGAATATCAGTTTAGAACAGGTGTGAACACCGTAAAAACTACTCTTTGAATTACAAGGACCTTTCACTTTTCTCTTACATTCGCAAAGTTTATGAACCTCACATTACCTACAAAGGCGAGTATAATATACGTATAAGGCTGGATCGCGAAAAAATTGTTGTGGTCACCCCCTGAAATGAATGCTGGATTATTTAACGATGAACTGCCAATCGTCTGCGAGCTAGACGCTCCTGAAAACATCAATAATAACTAAAAATAATCACATATGTTCTTACGTGTATGGCTGGTCGACATTCGCAGCGGCAAATGGTCAACGGCATCGATTTTTCTTCGACATATTAGACTCACAGTATTGCCGTTCGTAAGTTTGTTTAGTTAATTTGCGGTTCGTAATAAAAAACATTCTATGAAGCTGGTGATAATATAAAAAGTTGCATATTATAAACAAATAAGCACCGAAAACGAGACTGTTTGTACTATGAAAAACCGGTTGAGACAGACATAAAAAACCGGGTTTCCCGGTTTTCCAAAAACCGCGATTTCATAAAACCCGACGGTCGGTCTCAATGAAAAACCCGGTTGACCCGGTTTTCGGTCTCGGGTCTGATCACTCCAACTACGATCTTATAAAAACCGGTTTTTTGAATCCTGAATTTGAGAACGTTTATAAATACATCTGCAATGACGTTCAATAGAGGGTAATAAATTCAAATATTCATCATGCCCTCACTCGCGTAAATCAAGAGCTTAGTGTATTCGCATAACCGTTTTTCAACATTGGATAGCTGAGAAGTGTAGAGAAGTAACTGTATGGAGGTGTGCTATCCCAGCGAACAATTTCTTCAGCATTTGTCCAAAAATCGACAATATATCTATATACACTTAGCTACTACAAAAAAATAAGTATTTAAATACAAGATAATTTTTCTTTTAATAGAGTTTTTATTCTCTGATAATTCAATAATGTGGTAGAAAATATAAAATTGCACACACAGGCGGCGGATTATTATTTACTTAGTTTGAGCGAAAATAATTAATAATAAAATTAATTCCAAGTTGGGAAAATTGTATCATGTTTAAAAATTTTAGGAACTGATTTTAAGATGCAATTATTAAGATGAAACGCAGGGTATAAACCCCTGGACGATAGAATAGAAGTTAATATAAAGGGTGATTTTTTAAAAGCTATAGGAAAGTTTAAAAAAACACATAAAATTCAGAAAAATGCATGAAATCTTTATATGAATCGATAGTGAATTAAGTGAAGTGAAGTGAATTAAGTTTTGCACAATCTGTTCTAGTAAACTTCTTATACACACGAGAGTATTACGTCTTTGTGCATTTGTTTGTAACACCCAAAAAGGAAGCGACATAGACCCATTGTTAATTATACCGATCGATTTAGAATCACATTTTGAATCGATTTAGCAATGTCCGATCTTAACAAAAATTGGCACAAGTAAGTTTTGTGGATCAAGGACGAAAGATATTTTGAGGCATATCGGTTCAGATTTAGATATAGCCCCCATACAAATGTCGTTCCCGATTTGACTTTTGCCGCTCCAGAAACCACATATTGTATTGTACCTAGAAACCAAATGTGTCCAAAATATTAGGTGTATTACACCGTCCGACAGTACTTTTTGGAGCTGAACAAAAACATATACACGTGAAATTAGACAATGTATATAGGAGAACTGTGTACTCAGTTCTCCATTTGATGATATTTTCTCCTTTTTACAGGACTAATAATTTCCAAAGTATATAATTTAATTTATTTTCATACATTTCCGAATCATACAAAGGGTGTCACATTAAAGCGAAGAATATCTCTTAGAAAAATTTCATTTTTGCCTTAAAAGTACAATTTTAGAAATATTCCTTTATATTTCACGTCACACAATCAGACGAATGCATACACCGAATTTCATGACTTCAGCTTCAGCATTTGAGTGGTTAAAAGTACGAATTTTGAAAAAAACCTCTATTTAATGTGTCTACGCAATAAGAGGGATTTGTATTCCATCTTTCATGTTTATTGTTGTCGTATCATTTTATATCCTTTTGACCCATTTCACCCGCTAATTCTTTTACTTAATTTCTGGTACTTTCACGCTACAAGGGGATTGGTTGCAACAAATAAAGTGCATATAAAGCAGAAATTTAAAAAAAAAATTGCTCAAATAATCCAAATATTGGGAGGTAGTTTCAATCCTTTTCAGAGAAAATTGTTTCCCTCTACAATCATTTTTCACGTTTTCGGAAAATTTGAAGCTCCTGGCTGTTTATGTTCGGAATCTAGCGTACATTCAACAGATATGGCTAATACGTCGTAGAATTTTACCAGGATACAGAATATATATACTTTATGGGGTCTCCGTTGAATACTTCAATGTGTTGCAAACGGAATGACAAAATGAATGGTGGAGAGTACAAAAACATATTGCTTTGTACCGGCTCTGCCGTTATTTTTCAGCGCTGTAACTAAATAATTTGAATTTCGTTATGCGGATACGCTTATACGCTTTTAGAAAAACAAAGTTAATAAACAGACGTACGACATGTCGCTGGGATGTGACTAGAACAACGCCAAGTAAGTAAGTACGTAGAGTAGACTGTTGGTATTTGGGGCAGTATTTTGCTGTGGTCTATTAAATGCGGTTCAGTGGTTATGTTTAGGGTTTTATTATTAGGTGAGCGAACTAAGCGGCTTCAATGAAATAAACTCCGTTTAAAAATAGTTTTGCCACCCAGCTCAGCCTGGATGTTGCTGGCGGGTCCCTCTACGAGTAGTGAACGACGACGGTCGCTGTAATAAATGAAACTTTGAACAGATTGAATGAGTTGATTGTAGGTAGTCGTCTGCCTGTGAATATGTGGATACATGGTTACACACCTTCGTATGTACATCGTACACACCTACATATATGCATGTATGTATGCGCTTATGGCAATGTATCGATGTGTGGGAGCCAGAGGACGGATTATTCGATGTGGAAATGTCTCCATTGTTGGGGTTCGCCGAATGGCTGTTATCCTTTCGATTAGTTATTTTGGACCTCTCCTACGACGAAGCGATGCTCGAACGAAATTATATTGTGTGCCATGTTAAAGTTTTATGTATTTTGCCATGCTTAGCACAGAGATTAAATTGTCACGTATCAAATGGAATTAACTTGCGAATAACGCTCCAGCTCCAGCTACGGCTACTGTTTCTATCGTTAGCAAGCAACGTACCCTCATCCGCTCCTTTTGACCAATCCCATTGAATCATTCATGTGGTCGTTGTTGGCTTCTTTTGTCAGTTTGATCTCGGCTAGTGTCGCCGTTGCCATTCCATTTGGTCGTTCCAGTTTCGTTGCTTTAATTCAATTACGTTTCATTAATTACGTATGATGATGTTGATGATTATTCTGAGAATGACAATGCCGATGACGATGGCGATGGCGACGGCGATAATAAGTTCCTTGGGATTACATCCCGTGACGTTTATCTCAATACTGGGAATTTCAGTCATTTCTCTTGAATAATTCACTAAAATGTGTTGCAGGACTCAACTGGCACGAACGTTATCATCCTCTGACCCTGAAAATAGTACTTGTTTTTGTATAATTTAGTCGATGTTGTCCATTTGAATGGATTCTTAAGTAGCATTGGGGAGGTGTGTGCGTGTGTGTGTGTGGGTGGGTGTTGAGGGTTATTCTCCCACACAATATGATTAAAAGTTAATCATGGTATTATAAGAACGACAAGTCACGATAGTCCATTTCATTTGATATCAGATGAAGGAATCGTAGACAAGAAAAACCTCGTGTGATGTGTGAGCGTGCGTGTGTTTGTGACAATTCTAACCCTTTTCAAACACGCAATGAACTTGTAGCGGATTAGTGACTTCTGATGAAGATGTTTGCGGCTTTGATAACATGACGAATTAAATGCTGCGGATTTAAGTTCATCTGACAGTATTACACGCAAAGACAAAATCGTTACACTCAACAAAATGTTCACCAACTACACTTTATTTGCGGCTAAATAACTTTGTTTGATGCAAATCGTAGTCCATCTCTGTCATATGAGAAGTGAAAATGTTTGTATTTGTACGTGCATGACCACAACTGTGGTGTATGAGTCAACTTCAAAAAATAAATATATATGCAGAGTGAGGCAGTACTTGTCAAGAGGGGAAATCTCGCTCTTTGTCTGTTAACTTGTAGAGAGGTAGGTAGAGCAATAACATTTGCTTCTGCAAAGTACAATTTTTTGTTGTTGTTATTTTACCGCTTTTATAAGGTTTTGCTGAAATTCAAATATATTTAAAAAAATTAGCAATCAACCAAATATATACATTTCATTTTTGTGTATATTTGTGTGGGTATCGATTGTTTTTCTTATTTTAATATTTTGCTGTAAAAAGCTAACATGGCTTTAACAGCAACATTCGCTGTTATTTCCCAACTTATTATGTAATATTTTTCTGTGTTGGAAGCAATCGATTTAAGGTTAACACAAACACCCAAAGACGGGGCCACGCGCAGGATTTCCCCTAGGACGAGTTTTCATATAGTTTTACAAAAAAACAAAGCAAGTGTAAATTCTGTTAATTATTTTAGTCAATTTTCAATCAATGTTCAATTTTTATCGTGATGTCTAGTCTATGGCGCAATGACAAATGACGTTAATTTGATTATGTGTGATTACGTGAGCGTTTGGCAACCATTCATATTTTATTACCAGGATCTTCGAGAAATATTTTGATACATTCGTCCGACGGACATCGTCGGCAAAATTGTATTCCAGTAATCCTTCTATCAGTACACTCAAAGCAATTTGTCAGTAAAAGAAAGCAGAAAGTCTACTGAAAGAACAGATTTTCTGCTGAAAAAGAGACCGTATATGCTGAGGTAGTAAACAGTTGTTTGCTTTTTTTGGCAATATAGAAAAAACTTTAAGTATGTGTACAGAACAGTATGACCACTTAAATATACATATTAACAACACTTTTTTGAATAGAAGTTATTATAAAGCAATTTATTACCACGGAATTATATTGCGATTGTCTTTTTAATGATACGCATATTGTCTCAATATATATTGGCTATACTATAAATATATATGTAATATATATATTAAACGACTTTTTTTTAAATAGTTGCTTGAAAGTACATACGTACATATATATTTTGAAGACATATTACACAAAAAACGGCGCTTTAACCCACTTTCATGCCCAGTATGGGTCTAAATATGATGTCTTTGTCATTCCGTTTGTAACACCTTGAAATATCGACTTGTGACCCTATAAAGTATATATCTTGATCGTGATAAAATTCTAAGACGATCTAGCCATGTCCGACAATCCGTCTGTCCGTCCGTCTGTTGAAAGCACGCTAGCATTTAAACGAAAGGAGGTAGGAGGTTTGTACTTTTAAGGGGTAAAATGGGAATAGAGGGATAAAAATGGTACCAACCAAACGGCTGCATCTAGAATAATGAAATTCGGTGTATACATTCCTCTGATTGCGTAGACACATAAAATAAACGGATTTTTCGAAATTCGTACTTTTTGGGGATAAAAAGGAAAAAGGGATAAAAATAATACCAACCAAATGACCGCGGCTAGAGTCATGAAATTTGGAGTATACATCCCTCTGACTGCGTAGACACAAAAAATAAAAGATTTTTTCCAAATTTGTACTTTCAAGGGATACAATGGGTGCAGAGGGATAAAAATAGTACCAACTAAACGACTACAGCTAGAAAGATGAAATTCGGTGTGTACATCCTTCTAATTGCTTAGACATCTATTCAAAGATATATTCACACCAAATTCTCTATTCCAGATCCTACGTAGCCGGAGGGATTTATACACCGAATTGATTTTTGTCCCCTTTGTACAAATTAAAAAAATCAATTTACACGGTGCCATTCATTTATACGTAGTCTATAGTTTAATTTAAGTAGGCACACAAATGCAACAATATGCTTGCAAAAAATCATATAAAGTAGCAAATGCTTTGCCCGTTTCTTTTTTAAGGTGCGATAATTATACCTTCACAATACAGAGTAGGAGCATATATATAATTTGGGAAAGTACAACGCATTGAAGGAGTGACGTCCGTCGGTCTGTCTGTCTGGAATTTATTCAAACTCTGAACAAGGAATTTAAGGAATTTATTCAAACTCTGAACAAAGTATTATTTTGCCCAGATTTAGTTTAAATTCGGAGAACTTCACGATTCTAGTGCAATATTTTGGTAGGTACTATTTTTATCCCTTTTTGTCTCAAATGTCTAAAAATTCATTTGTTTTAGTAAGTGGTACCATTTTTACCCCTTTTTTTTTGCCGCCCTTACATAAATTTATTTATCATTTATGTTGCGCGTCTACGTTCTCGGAGAAATGTACACACCGAATTTCCGTCTGTTTAATTGATACAATTTTTATCCCTCTTTACCCAATTTCGCCCTCAAATAGTACGAATTTTGCAAAAATATTTTCTTGGTCGCATTCGTATAATAATATGCGTTCTAAATTTCTAGATCCTAGGCCCAGCCGTTTGGTCAGAGCGGTAGTACAATTTTTAACCCACTTAATCCCTTAGAAGTACCTACACTGTAAAGCGAATATATACGACATTTCATGATTGCAGCGTCAGCTGTGCTTTTGGAACCTTTTTTGCCCCTTTTCTCGTCTACCCTTTAAAAGTACGAATTTCGAAAAATGCCTTCATTTTGCGTTTGCAAGCATTTTATATACACGTCGAATTTCATGATTCCAGGTCCATCTGTTTGATTGGTACCATTTTTACCCGATTTCGCTCTCAAAAAGTACGAATTTTAAAAAATATTTTATTGGACACATTGAAGCTATAAGAAGAATTTGCGTACCAAATTTCAAGATTCTAGGCCCAACCGTTTGGTCGTTGCTGTGGTACCATTTCTACCCCTTTCAACCCCATTTTACCCCTTCAAAGTACGAATTACGAAAGACTCCCTTCATGCCTGATCTATACGCTGTAAGAGAATTGTACACACCAAATTTCATGCTTCTAGCTTCAGCCGTGTTGTTTGTACCATTTTTTCCCCCTTTTGCCCAATTTAACGCCCCAAAAGTACGAACTTTGCAATAGCCACGCTTTGGGATGCATTCATACCGCAAGAGGAATACCCATACCAAATTTCAAGATTCTAGGCCCGGCCGTTTGGTCATTGCTGTGGTACCCATTTTACCAGCCTTATCACACCTCTACACTGCAAGAGAAATGTACACAGCAAATTTCATCATTATAGCTTTAGCCGTTTGGTCTGGGGAGTGATCAGTCAGTCACTCAATCACGCAACTCTTTTATATATACATATATATAGATGTCTTGCATAGATTAAAAATGCTACGATAAAACATCACGGCATTTAAATTAAGTACTATAATCTGCACAATTATATTCAAAACACTGACTTGAAAATGTCAATGGCAAAATCGTCGTTGAAATGACGACCTCCTGCATTATATTCCCCGTCGATTTTTCCAGTTCACTGTATGGAAAATTAAACTCATGCGAAAGGTGTTCCCAAATAGTGTTCAAAATCCACTTAAGCGAACGTGTAATCTGGTGTAATCTGAATTGGATCGTGTCATTAAATAGAATGTCGCTGCCAGCAAAAGTTAATCGATACAATTATCACCGAGAACAAATTTTTTCTCATTCCAGGTTTGCTTAAACATTTGAAATAGCTTCGGGTCAGCTAGTTCATTATAAAAAACAAACGTTTATAAATTATAAACAAAACTAAACAAAAACGGTTGGAATTGCATATAGGGAATCGTTGTCTTCATTGAGGTACAATCTGCATAACAAATGTCTGAGTATGGTAGCGGCTACCCCTCGTAGTGTACATGCGAAACCTCAGCACCCTACCATCATCGGAAGCCGATTCACCATGGATATAAATTTCAATGACCTATGTGCAAAAGTGGACATTTTCAGCATCTCACATTGATTATACCTACATATCACCGTAACATATTTCAATCCTATATGTGACATATAAATATTCCTCCAAAGTTTGTACATAGTGGTCATGATGAACCTTTGAATACATGTAGTATGTTTCGTAACAAACAAATTATTCTAATTTGTATACACTCCACAAGAGTATTATGTCTTTCTGCATTTGTTTGTAACACCCAAAAGGAAGCGAAATAGACTCAGTGTTAATTATACCAAATAAAACTTTGTACAATGAAGTTTTACACCCATGGTGAAATTTGTGTCGATTTGACAAATTGGTTCATGTCATACTAGCCTTTGATTAGGAAACATACAAAAATCCTTCCCGTTTTCACTTTTTTGCCGAAATGAATTGTATTCGGATAGAAAGTGGAGTGTATCATATAGTCGGCCCCGCCCGACTAAATTGTTAAACTTCTAAATGACTACTATAATATGAAATTACTACCGACATTTATAAGAACTAATATTTGTTTTGAAGTCATCACCAACTGAGATGCATTGATTTATCATGATACATTTCGACTATAAGCAAAACTCACAATAACTTAAAATATTCCTATTTGCATTTTATTATTATCTAATTTTGTCATACATACTGTAATGTATGTATATGAAAGCAAACAAATTGTATGTATGTTCTGTAAAAACTGTAATTCAAATCCATAATTATCGAATACAAAAAATTGTATTCAATCATCAAATGCCACCATTTGTTCATGATACAGGACACCAAATTCAAAAACAACATATAATTTAAAATTTATAATAATAACAATTTACAACTTTGGTAGTTAGATGCACCAACACATTTGGAAATTTAATTTCACTGTATTGATAGTACATACAGCTGAGGTCAAAAAAAGCAGCGACAAGATATAACAATGTAGGCAAAGAAAACAATTAAGGAAAGGCTAAAGTCGGGCGGGGCCGACTGTATGATACACTCCAGTTTCTATCCGACTACAATTCAATTCGGTAAAAAAGTCAAAATGGGAAGAATTTTTGTATGTTCCCTAATCATAAGCTGATATGACCTGACCCAATTTGTCAAATCGAGAAGAATATTTGTATCGGGGCTATATCCAAACATGAAGTGACCCACTTTCACAATAGTTTTTTTCAGTTCAAGTATAACGTTTTATGCTCAATTTGAAGGAATTCTGTGAATATACGTGGTTTCTGGGACGGAAAAAATCAAATCGGGACTGAAAAAAGTCAAATAAGGAGCGCAATTTGTATGGGAACTATATAGATTTATATATTAACCGATCTCACACATTTTCACTAGAGGCGTTTCTAGTTGAAATATAAGATGTTTTGCCAAGTTGGAAGAAAATCTGTTAAAATATGTGGTATATAGAGTGAAAAGAGTCAAAATCGGGAGAGAAATTCGTATATATAAATCTGAATCGATTTTCTTCAAATTAAATAGCGTTCGTCCTTATCCTGAAAAACTTCGTTGTGCAAAGCTTCATTTGCTATATATATAAATACAATTCCGACCTGTACTCTGATTACAAGAATAGAGGGACAGACGGACATCGCCAAATCGATTCAAAAAGTGATTCTATGACGATCGGTATAATTAACAATGGGTCTATCTCGCTTCCTTTTGGGTGTTACAAACAAATGCACAAAGACATAATACTCTCATGAAGTGTATAAATATTTTGTTTTAATTCACTTTAATTGAAAACTTTTTTGAATAATAACATAGATATCGATATTTCCTTGAATGTAATACTTAGTTGTACTGACTTTATGGCTTATTACTGTTACATAACGCCGTTTCATGGGGTCGACTAGTCTTTTTCACCTTTCACCCGATATTTTTGCCCGTGGCACTATAATATTGTATCAAAGCTCGTTATTGTTTTTTGGTTTTGCTAGTGAGACCTCATTTTCATAAGACATCAAATTCAAAATTTTTAATTATATTGAGATTCCGTGTATGCGCGAACCATTCCATATCGATATTATTGACTTCAAAACAGCTTTTTGCGAATCGGTGTATTTGTGATAATTGTCATGCTAGAAGACCCATTTAAGGGACATTCCATATTCTGCATACACAAACATAATATTATGCAGTATTTTTACGTACGGTGCAGAGTCCACGGTAGTTCTGGACCAAGGTATTGACCCAAACCATATTATGTAAAAGACCAAACCAAACCTTTACGCTTGATCCTCCATGTGAGACAGTTTTGCTACTACACCTGGAGACGTATTCCATGTTCTGTGTAAACTAGACATTATTAATTTGCGAATGGTTACAAGTGATATAAACGGGTTTCTGCCACGTGTTTTAGAATCTTCTTCATATAATATCGAATTTCTGATCATTTTAATAGAACACTGGAATAAAACTTGAATTTCGCTATAGATTTTTCCCGCAGATTTCAAACTTTTTATACGAACTCGAATTTTTTCATAAAATGCTCTCCTCGCCATACTTATTTTGGCCGCTCAAAAATGTCGAATAATCCAAAAATGTGAAATTTATTAAACAATGCAAATCATATCACCAAATAGATATTTATTTTGTGTTTGTACTCGCATAACACAGCACTTAATGCAGTAGGAGCAATAGAAATATGATCACACAAACAAATGTATAAAAATGGTGTGGTGCGCTGCTATTACTTCGATATATATTTATTAGGCTGGTTCGCCGACCATACAAACGGAAAAACATGTTCCAGTCACTCCACGAAAATAAAGTTTGGATTGCTTAATGATGAGTTGGAAAATATTTCGTTTCTAGATCGAGCCATCTGTGAGCTAAACTCTCCTGAAAATAACCCTAAATCATGTTTTTCCGGTGTACTTTTTTTCGTGTTACATTTTTTCTCATTTTTTTCTGAAAAAAAATATAAACTCTTCAAGAGCACTTTAAATATAAATTTTTATTCTTGTCTTAGAGTAACATATTGGACGAATTATTGGACGTTTATAGTATTTTATGTAGATTTTCACAGTGACCATTGATATTTTTTGTATTTGGTGGTAGTATTTTATAAAAAAATAAATAAAAAATAAATACCTTTCGAATTATGCCTAATAGATGAACAGCGGAATGAAATTGACGCCTTATAATCCACATAGAAACACCTATGCTGAAAGTGGGTAATATCGGTTCAGATTTAGATATAGCCCCCATACAAATGTCGCTCCCGACTTGACCTTTTCAATCTGGACTGGAAACCAAACAAAGTCGGGCTAAAGTCGGGCGGGCCCGACTATATGATACACTCCACTTTCAATCCAAATACATTTCAATTCGGTAAAAAAGTAAAAACGGGAAGAATTTTTCTATGTTTCCTAATCATAAGATATTTTGCAATATTTTATGAAAATCTTTTAAAATATGTGATTTCTGGAGCGGAAAAAGTAAAATTGGGAACGAAATTTGTATGGGAGCTATACATAAATCTGAACCGATCTAACACATTTTTACAACAGGTGTTTCCAGTTGAAATATAAGGTGTTTTGCCAATTTTGAAGAAAATCTGTTAAAATATGTGGATTCTAGAGTGGAAAAAATCAAATTGGGAACGAAATTTGTATGGGAGGTATATATAAATCTGAACCGATCTATTACATGTTTACCATAGGTGTTTCTAGTTGGACTATAAGATGTTTTGCCAATTTTGAAGAAAATCTGTTGAAATATGTGGTATCTAGAGTGAAAAGGGTCAAATCGGGAGTGAAATTTGTATGGGGGCTATATCTAAATCTGAACCGATTTTCTTCAAATTAAATAGCGTTCGTCCTTGTCCCGAAAAACTTCATTCTGCAAAGTTTCGTTTGGTTCTGCATACAATTGCGACCTGTATCGTGATTACAACAATAGATGGACAGACAGAAGGACAGATAGACGGGCATTGCTAAATCGACTCAGAAAGTGATTCTAAGCCGATCGGTATAGTTAACAATGGGTCTATCGCCCTTCCTTTTGGGTGTTACAAACAGATGCACAAAGACATAATACTCTCGTGGAGTGTATACAAAATGGAGTCCGCGACGTCATTTTTCGTTATTCATCATTTAGGCATGATTCGAAAGGTATTGTGAGTCCTCCTATTTATTTTTCATTACACCTCTTACAAAATGTTTCCAAGAAATATGAATTTTGAGCTGTCACCTTAAAAAACCGCAAAAAATTAATATAAACGTCTACCAATGAGTTATTCTAAGACAAGAATAATAATTTTTATTTTTAGTTAAAGTGCTATCAAGGGTCTACTAGGCAGAAAAAAATGGGACAAAAATTAAACATAAAAAAATTACACGGAAAAAACATAATTTTTAGATGTGTTTTCAGGAGCGTTTAGCTCACAGATGGCTTGACCCAGTTACGAAATATTTTGTAGATCACCATTAAACAATCTTCATTTCCGGGGTGACAGCTGCAATTTTTTTGTGATCCTTGGTCCTTGGTTGGCAAAGCCCACCCCAGAAAAATGTTAGCCCCACCAGAATTTCAAATTAATATAATACAATTTGTCCGCGTCACACAAATATCTTATTTTATAATTACTTAATTTGTTCAGTTTTGGAAAAAGTAAAAATCATTGTCAACACAAAAAGAAAAAATTGAACGTGAAAAAGGTTACATTTTTCCTTAAGTTTATAAGTTTAAGTTTTTATAATTTCGAAAATAAGGGCAATAGCGGCTGCCAAGTTATTTTTGCATTATTGTTTATTTACCAAAATTTAATATAAAATTAAAATGTCAAGCATCTAGCTGCGTATCAATAAATAAATACAAAACATATTCATGTGTAAACACCCCTAATGTTTCAAATCGTTGTAGGAACATTCGTTAATGGTAGTGATTTATTTAACTGTAATATTAACACAAACAACTTTAAACCGTTTTCAGTGTACTGAGCAGAACAGGGTACTGTGTTAAATTAGGACTGTGTGTTTAACCCATTATTTCCTGGTACCCGATCCTGTTGGAATTTGTTCTTGATATTTTGAGTACTATCTAATTTTGGCCCAATTATGAATATTTTAGACACAAAAATTGGATTTCTATACTGGTCTTCAAGACATGGCTGGGGTAGTTTCTACCCCTTGTGCCGTTGCATGTTTAATTTATTAATAATAATGAAACAATCATGTCAATAGTAAATTGAATATGTGTTCAATATACAATCTAAATATTTATTCTTCTAAATATTTGATAAATATCAACAAATAGTTGTTACTCCGACTAGTTTCGTAGATATCTCACTTTTAGTTCAGGGGTAGAAATATTTGTATCCAAACAAATTTTCAAAAAAGTATTTTCTGTTAACTTTTTTGGACTTAGCATCGATAACCATAAATTTGACTTACTCTGGATAAGTATCCAGTCTGAAAATTTTAATATAAAATTATTTTTCAAAGTTTGCTATCATACACACATTGATATTGCTGTTGCGGAAATTTTAAAAAATATTTTTTTATTTGAGTTAAATTTTAATTTTTTTTGTTATCACAGGTTAAGTATCCAGTCTTAAAGAACAGCCTTATTATCCGTGTGGCTATAAATATTTTTTTGACTTTTTAACAAATGTGGGGGGCTATAGCCACCCCCAGAAGAATATCCCTCCTACGCCAATGAGTATATATATACTCATGTTGCCCCATATGTCAAATAGACCTCCGGTACTATTTAGTTTAGACAATTTATTTACAAAGTTCAAATTATTGCAGCCAATCTTGAGAGAATGGTCCTTGTATTTGTTCTCAAGTCGGATCTAAAGTGACAGATTATCACACCGATGTAATGTTATTTTTAACTTGGTTCGTTTGAATTTCGTCTTTCCATCCTATTACATACGGAAACCCGTAAAATAGTATGCTTCACTGAGGATAACGCATTAAAAAAAGCTGATCCACTATTTAATGATGTAATGGAATTATGTTGACTACGTCTCTACCCCGCTCTGCCAGGATATTATACTTTGAATCAATCATCGAAGAAACAGGGAAATCAGTTCCAGGTATTTCATGAATTTTCCACCATTGCATTAGATCGACACACATTGGGATTATAAAATCACAGATGTTTTTATTCCCAATGACATTTTCTATAATTGATGTGACTGATGCGAATAATTTAGACATGATTATCCAGTTTTGCAACTAATAGCCTTTTCAGACTCCATGCGAAACCGAGCTGTAATGACATTAGGTCACTTGTTTTTTAGCATTACCTAATAATGACAGCTCGTTACGCCCTGCATTATCTTGAAGTATGAAATAATTACTTCCTTATAATGGTTTAAATAAATAGTTATTGGTAAGTTAAATTTCATAGAATTTCAGATTTTAAAAATTAATTTTCTACATTTTTGTGGAGAGTCAGAGAATAGCCGTACTGTTGTTATCGCTGCTTAGTTATCCAGGCTTAAAGAAAACCAGCCCTAAATTCAGATTGTTAACAAGTCGATAAAAAATATATATATTTAATAAAAATGTTGTTTGCATCACTTAATATGCCCAGTATTGATAATACATTATTTGGCTAGTTATCAATAATAGGGCTGTTTTTCTTTAAGCCGGTATAACAAGCTGCGATAACAAAAACTTTAATAAAAATTTAATTTTTCGTTCAAAATAAAAAATTATTTCTTCACATTGTCGCCAACTACAATATAAATATACGTATCAAAAGAAATTTTCAAAAGAATATTTTATGTCGACTTTATTGGACTTAGCCTCGATATCCATGACTTTGACTTACATTGGAGGCTAAGACAAACATTTTTAACACAAAAATATTTTTTCAAAATTTGTTTTCACACACACATTGATATTGCTTTTGGCGACAATTTTAAAAAAGAATTTTTTATTTTGAGTTAAATTTTAACATTTTATGTAGATTTTTGTTATCGCAGCTTAGTTATCCAGTCTTAAAGAAAAACAGCCATAATGACTTATTTTGTATCTTCCTGAGGCCACTTATTTTACAACTCGTTTAGAAGTACTTATTTATTAACTTTTCGTAAGCGTGCGTGGAAGTACTTATTTCTCAACTTTTTGTAATCCCTTTATAAAAATAATTAGAAACTGATCCGAAAAATAAGCAGTGAAGGTTTTTGGTTTTGCTTATTCCACACATTACTTGGTAATGAGAGTTTTTTCCTGGGATAACATCCCATACAAATTTGACATTTGGCTGAAATCGCATGATTTCGCATTGAGTCTGAGAAGGCTATAAGGGAGAAAATACACAGCGAAGTATTGAGTGCAGACATGTGACTGATATTAACTATAACTATCCGATGAAATAAAATGTGATTGTAATGCCTTGGGACAATCAGTTCTAACGCTCCGCTTTTGAATCAGCAACAAAAATATACTTACGACACAGCCATGAGGCTTATGAATGATTGAACTATAGTGATTTTCTTCTTGGACGGTCCCGGTGGAAAAATAAAATTGCTTCTTGCTTCGTCTGGAATTGCATTTGGATAGTTGGCTGCCGAAAATCATTAAACTCAAAAGTGCTGTTGATGTTTCTACTTCAACGTATGAAAAAGAAGTTTCGAAGCACCAGCTAAATCCAGCCGACTTGGTTTTCTGCTCGCTCTCAGTAGTTTGATGCAGAACATGTGTTTGCATTTTTTCGTTAAAACACAAGAGAAAAACTATTTTATGTTTAAGCTGAAATTTTATCAAACTCATAATAAACAAGTAAAAAGGCGTTAAGTTCGTCCGGGCCGTATCTTATATAGCCTCCACCACGGAGTGCATTCCACAGTATTACCGACAGATTAGAGGCATAGGAAAATATTATGAAAATTGTGGTAATTTTATACACATTACGATTTTTGTTTAAGGCTACAGGCCAAATGTCTATACCATTTTCGTACGAAAAGTACTAATATTGAGTTTTATTCCTTTTTTGACCCTAAAAGTACGAATTTGGAAAAATGATCTTATTCAGACGAGGGTAAACACTGAATTTCATTATTTTAGTTAAAGTCAAATTATATCATTATTTTTCGTATATGTTTTTATGTATACTCCGAATTTCATGATTTCAACTTAAGCGTTTGGTTGGCACCATTTCGCCCATCTTTTCCAATTGTATCCCTTAAAAGTATGATTTTCGAAAAATCGCTCTATTTTATGTACATTCCAACTGTCATGCTTCTAGCTGTTTTCGTATAATTGGTACCATTTTTATCACTATTTTTCCAATTTCGCCTGCTAAAACTTTTATTTCCTTTTTGGTACTTTTAAACTACAAGAGTAATGTACGCAACTAATTTCAAGTGCATATAAAGCAGAAATTAGATAGTCTAAATATTAGGGGACATTTTATCACGACCCAGAATATATATATACTTTATGGGTCTCCGATGAATATTTCAAGGTGCTACAAACGGAATAAGAAAGTGAATATGCCCCTTAGGTAGAGGGTATACAAATATAAATATACATACTTTCAATAGGAAAATTTCATCGTCGTCAATAGGAGATGTATCGAAATGAATTTGTAGGTTGGTTGTAATGAGTCCCAGATGATAACTTCAAACACAGGTGTGAAGCATGTAACAAGCTTCTTACTTGTGAAAAGTATGTCTTGTTAAAACACGCTACCACCCAAAAGCACAAACACAAAAGCGGTTAAAGATCTCGTATCACTGTCAGTAATATATATATTGTGGGGTTTACTTTTTTTTATTTCGTGTCTACACTGAGTTGAGCGAACAATTGCTGCAATATATGTACCGTCAACAGAATAAATGTTTTTTTCTCAAACTTCACACAACAACCACAAATAAAATAATTAAAATATGAACAGGAAAGTTCCTGTAATTTAGTAATTTAACATCCAGACCTACGAGCTTGGTAATACACATCAAGTTAATACTTATATTGGAAAGACGATAGTGATTATGATACGTATAGCATATTTGAAAATACAGAACTATACTGTTGACAATTTACAAAGAAGATGAAATGTATAAATTTTATATGTTTGTGGAAACTGCTATATTATTTGATTACACAGTGCAACACGAAAAAAAATAACCATATACGGACACCGCTACATGATAAAAGACCAAAAAAAAAAGACCCGTGTTTTTTTTTTCCCCCAAAGTCATGCACTTTTTTTATGGGCCCCCAGAGATTTGAGGCCTCGGTGTAATTTTTGGAAAAAAGTGATCATATTCTTAGGCTCATATCTTGCAAACCGTTCGGAATTTTGCTCTCTGAGGCAAAGTTCTAGCTCTTGTCATAAAGAACAAAAATTGTGAACATATAAAATCAAAAAAACTTCATCTTCAAGGTCAAAATCGCAAAAAACTTAAAAAAAATCGATTTTTTTTAACCTTTTTTCCCCTGTTCAGGTCCATAGGTAGCAAACCGTTGAAAATTCAGGGAAACAATCAACTACAAAAATGTACCTAAGATCTCAATAAACAACTTTCTAGAACATATGAACTTCCTAGGAATTATTCTTAACACCGTTTAGGTAGCGCTTAGGTAGCCGCAAAATTGAAAAATTGTTTATTCCAGTATTTCTTACCCACACGACATCATCGATGCCATTCAACAAACAACAACAAAGTCGTCGGTCCAAAAATTTGCACTAATAAAACACATGACAATTCAAAGCAGCGAAGTAGTCGCAATCCATTTTATGTTCACAATTTTTGTTCTTTATGACAAGAGCTAGAACTTTGCCTCAGAGAGTAAATCAAAATTCCGAACGGTTTGCAAGATATGAGCCTGAGAATATGATCACTTTTTTCCAAAAATTACACCGAGGCCTCAAATCTCTGGGGGACCATAAAAAAAAGTGCATGACTTTGGGAACAAAAAACACGGGTCTTTTTTTTTTGGTCTTTTATCATGTAGCGGTGTCCGTATATGGTTATTTTGAAATGACTTCAAAAATGTTGCACAGTGTTATTATACAAAAGTGTGTGAATTGATCGCGCAAAGAAAGTATTAAAACTAAAAGGAAAACTTTATAATATTTTGCCACAAATATTCCACAACGTCAAGGAAAGGAATTTTGGTTTCGTCAAGATGTAGACAAAATGTCTACATAACCACATAAAATAACTTCTTCCCCAAGTTTAGAAATTGTTAGCTGCCTCTACATTCACTTGATAACAGCGATCGTGATGAAGACAGTATGAATTATTATATTTTTTTGTAAATCTACAACACTGCAAAGTATTTGCAAATTCTAGGCATACATTTTATTTACATTCCAACTTTTAAGACAGTTTAAAAGTTACCTTTGTTATTTTCTTAATTTTATAAAACAAATTTTAATTTTGTTTGAATTAATATCCTTTATTTGTGGTATAGCATTTAGTCGGCCAATAAATCTTTTTCAATCCAGTTGACAGTATTCTGCGCATCTGGTCAACAAGTACGATGGATAAGAAATAACTTTCCTCTGATTTTTACATCTGCAAAAATTACTGACCGAACAAAATTCTGAGGAACTTCAGAGGTATGTTATAGATTCGAAGAATTATTGGTGAGTCGATCGCAATTATTTGGGTCGTGACGGCTGTATCTTCGCTGTATTTCGGTGAGACGGCTGTATTTCGGTGAGATTAAAAGAAGGAATACATTCATCCGTATCTGCAAAAATTCATACTATTTACCAGACAAAATTCTGAGGAATTTCAGTGGTCTGAGTAAAGTTATTTGGATGGTTCCATTTATTTCGATTTCGCATTATTTCACATTCGGAGTATATGGAGACAAAAATAAATTGAATTAAGTGTGTCGGAAAGTGTTGCATATGGGCATCTCCCAAAAAAGTTCTACCAAAAGAATTAAATCAGACCACACTAATAGCATTTAACTTTATTTTTTTCTTGTTTCGACAACTTTTTATACCCTACACCAATATAGGGTATTATAAGTTAGTTTCGCGCCAAATGTTTGTAACACCACGAAATAATCGAGCTAGACCCACCTTTAAGTATACGGATCGGCTTAGAATCACCAGCTGAATCGATTTACCGATGTCTGTCTGTCCGTCCGTCCGTCCGTCTATCCGTCTGCTGTCCATCTAAGCTTGTTCGCACTCTACAGGTCGCAATTGCTGTCCGATTATCATGAACTTTGGCAGAAGTTACTTTTTATACCCTCCACCTCCAGGATGGGGGTATACTAACTTTGTCATTCCGTTTGTAACACCTTGAAATATCGACCTGAGACCCTATAAAGTATATATATTCTTGATCGTCATAAAATTCTAAGACGATCTAGCCATGTCCGTCCGTCCGTCCGTCCGTCTGTCCGTCTGTTGAAAGCATGCTAGCATCTAAACGAAAGGAGCTAGAACGTTCAAATTTTCCACAAATGCGTCTTATAGTCGTAGATCGGTTGGGATTGAAATGGGGCGAAATCGGCCCAAAGGGAAAAATTTTTCCCTCACAAGGACTAAAAATACCCATAATAATCCCTAATATTTTAGCGTATTTAAGCATGTTTTTTGAATATGTCTGTTTATATTTGCTTGATATTTGGTATGCGCATTCCCCCTACAGCAAAAACGTGCACCATAAAGTGATTCTTATTTGTAGGGGGTAAAATGGGGCAAAAAAGGGATAAAAATGGTACATATTAAACGACAACAGCTAGAAACACGAAATTCGGCGTGTACATTCCTCTAATTGAGTAGATACATAATATAAAAGAATTTTTTCCAAATTCGTACTTTTAAGGGGTAAAATGGGAATAGAGGGATAAAAATGGTACCAACCAAACGGCTGTACCTAGAATAATGAAATTCGGTGTATACATTCCTCTGATTGCATAGACAAGTAAAATACACGGATTTTTTAAAATTCGTACTATTTGAGGTTAAACTGGAAAAAGGGGATAAAAATAGTACCAATCAAATGACCGTAGCTAGAGTCATGAAATTCGAAATATACATTCCTCTGACTCCGTAGACACGGAAAATAGACGAATTTTTCGAAATTCGTACTTTTTGGGGTCAAAATAGAAAAAGGGGATAAAAATAGTACCAACCAAATGACCGCAGCTAGAGTCATGAAATTCGGAGTATACATTCCTTTGACTACGTAGACATGAAAAACAAAAAGTTTATTCCAAATTCGTACTTTCAAGGGATACAATGGGTACGGAGGGATAAAAATGGTACCAACCAAACGGGTACACCTGGAATAATGAAATTCGGTGTTACATTCCTCTGATTGCATAGACACTTAAAATAAACATATTTTTCAAAATTCGTACGTTTTGGGGTTAAAAAGAAAAAATGGGATAAAAATAGTAAATATCAAACGACCGCAGCTAGAGTCATGACATTCGAAGTATACATTCCTCTGACTGCGTAGACACGAAAAATAAACGGATATTTCGAAATTCGTACTTTCAAGAGATACAATGGTACAGGGGGATAAAAAAAGTACCAACTAAACGACTACAGCTACAATGATAAAATTCTTATTGAGTAGAAATGTCAAGGGGTAAAAATGGTACCAACCAAATGGGCGCAGCTGGAATCATGGAATTCGATGTATACATTCCTCTGACTTCATAGACACGAAAAATAAAAAGTTTTTTTTTTTCCAAATTCGTACTTTTTCTTTTACGGCAAAAATTGGTTGAATCATGAAGTTAGGTTATTTTGCACTTTGCACATGTACGTCTGATAATGGATTTTCAAAATTTGTACTTTTGGAATTAAAATAGAATGGAAGTACAACCAACTGTAGCACCCACTATCTTCCAATATTTATTGTATGTAAGCTTTTTGAAAATATAAATATAAGAAAATAATGGTTTGATATAATGAAAATATTATATTTATTTATATAATTATTTTTTCAATATTTGTATTTGTTTTAGTTTGGCTATATTACAAAATTTATATTTTCCTGTAATATTGCTGCACTTCTACGAAAACCGACAACCTCTGTGGAATGCAATCCATGGTGGAGGGTATATAAAGTTCGGCCCGGCCGAACTTAACGTCGTTTTTACTTGTTTTGACCAAGGACGATCGGTATTGAATTTGGAGGAAATCGGTTCAGATTTAGATATAGTCCCCATACAAATGTCGCTCCCGATTTGACATTTTCCGCTCTAGAAACCACATCTTGTACCCGATTTTCTTTAAATTTGGCACAACATCTTATAATCCAACTAGAAATACCTATGCAGAAATTGGGTAAGATCGGTTCAGATTTAGATATAGTCCCCATACAAATGTCGCTCCCGATTTGACATTTTCTGCTCTAGAAACCACATCTTGTACCCGATTTTCTTTAAATTTGGCACAACATCTTATAATCCAACTAAAAAAACTATGATGAAAGAGGGTAAGATCGGTTCAGATTTAGATATAGCCCTCATACAAATGTTGCTCCCGAATGTTTAACCGATTTTGGCCAAACTTTACATATTATATTTCACCAATAAACATACATAGTGAAAGCGGGTCATATCGGTCCAGGTTTCAATATACCCCCATACAAATCTCCTTTCCGATTTAACATTTTTTGTCAAACACATACATTTACAGGATTCAAAAATCCTTCCCGTTTTCACTTTTTTGCCGAATTGAATTGTAATGAGAATTGTTTGGGTGATGCCCATATGTCCATACTTTGGTATAACCCAAATGGGGCCCTTTCTGCAATATTACAGCTACATCTTACATCGGATCTTCATCAAATTTTGCAGATCATGATATTTATACACTCCACGAGAGTATTATGTCTTTGTGCATTTGTTTGTAACACCCAAAAAGAAACGAGATAGACCCATTGTTAATTATACCGATCGTCTTAGAATCACTTTCTGAGTCGATTTAGCAATGTCAGTCTGTCTGTCTGTCTGTCCGTCCGTCCGTCCGTCCATCTATTCTTGTAATCACGATACAGGTCGCAATTGTAGACAGAACCAAATGAAACTTTGCACAACGACGTTTTTCGGGATAAGGACGAACGCTATTTAATTTGAAGAAAATCGGTTCAGATTTAGATATAGCCCCCATATGAATTTCACTCCCGATTTGACTCTTTTCACTCTAGATACCACATATTACAACAGATTTTCTTTAAAATTGGCAAAACATCTTATATTGTAACTAGAAACACCTGTGGTAAAAATGTGTTAGATCGGTTCAGATTTATATATAGCTCCCATACAAATTTCGCTCCCGATTTGACTTTTTCCGCTCTAGAAACCACATATTGTATCAGATTGTCTTCAGATTTGGCAAAACATCTTATATTCCCACTAGAAACTCCCATGGTGAATATCGGACTGAACGGTTCAGATTTATATATAGCTCCCATACAAATTTCGCTCCCGATTTGACTTTTTCCGCTCTAGAAACCACATAATGTTTCAGATTGTCTTCAGATTTGGTAAAACATCTTATATTTCCACTAGAAACACCCATGGTGAATATCGGTCAGATCGGTTCAGATTTATATAGAGCTCCCATACAAATTTCGCTCCCGATTTGACTTTTTCCGCTCTAGAGACCACATAATGTATCAGATTGTCTTCAGATTTGGTAAAACATCTTATATTCCCACTAGAAACTCCCATGGTGAATATCGGACAGAACGGTTCACTAGAACTAGAAACACCCATGGTGAATATCGGTCAGATCGGTTCAAATTTATATATAGCTCCCATACAAATTTCGCTTCCGATTTGACTTTTTCCGCTCTAGAAACCACATATTGTATCAGATTGTCTTCAGATTTGGCAAAACATCTTAAATTTAAACTAAGAACATCTATGGTGAAAATAGGTCAAATCGGTTCAGATTTAGATATAGCCCCCATACAAATGTCGTTCCCGATTTGACATTTTCCTCTGTAGAAACCACATATTGTACTCGATTTTCTTTAAATTTGGCACAACATCTTATAATCTTACTAGAAACACCTATGCAAAAATTGGGTAAGATCGGTTCAGATTTAGATATAGCCCCCATACAAATGTCGCTCCCGATTTGACTTTTGCCGCTTTAAAAGCCACATATTGTGCTCGATTCTCTTTAAATTTCGCACAACATCTTTTAATCTAACTAAACAAAACTATGGTGAAAGTGGGTAAGATCGGTTCAGATTTAAATATAGCCCAATTTCAAATGTTGCTCCCATAAGTTTAACCGATTTTGGCCAAACTATATACTTTATATTTCACCTATTTCGTTCCAGGTTTCAATATATCCTCATACAAATGTCCTTTCCGATATAAAATTCTTTGTCAAACACATACATTTACAAGATACAAAAAACCTTCCCGTTTTCACTTTTTCACCGAATTGAATTGTATTTGGATTGAAAGTGGAGTGTATCATAGAGTCGGCCCCGCCCGACTTTAGCCTTTCCTTACTGGTTTTTCAACTAGGAATACCTACAGTGATTGAGAAATATATAGGCCCATGTTTTGGACAACTCCCAGAAAGTTGTTAATGCCCCCCTTTTGAAATGTCGGTCCTAATACTACTGTATAATTTGTTTTGTATTCGTTAAATATGGCTAAAGATGAGTTTATAGTAGCTGTATAATTTATATGAACTACATAAAATTGCTCCCTTGAAATACCTGGGTTTAGTAATCAAAGCGAGGTACATACACAGGGAGTGGTGTAGGGTATTATATAGTCGGGCCCGCCCGACTTTAGCCTTTCTTTACTTGTTTATTATAAAACTTGAAGTTAACTTGTGTTATTTTATTTTTATTAAAAGTTGAAGTGTTATAACGAAAATTACTATTTTTTTACTACGCCTCCGTTTTGTTGCGCCCATATTTCTGCTGTACCTAATTAAAAAACTCTAAGAGAGAATTCTCATATTTCATAAATCTACTAATAAAATATATTCTCATTCGCGGTAGGTATTCCTAGTTGAAACCTATAATGATCTGAAAAATTTAATGAAGATCCGATGTAAGATGTAGTTTCTAGAGCTGAATGGGGCCCCATTTGGGTTATACCAAAGTATGGAAGTATGGGCATCTCCCCAACAAGTATGAGAAGGCTAAAGACGGACGGAGCCGTCAATATGATACATCCCATTTTCTATCTCTCTACATTATATTCGATAAAAAAGTGAAATCGGGAAGGATTTTTGAATCCTGTAAATGTATGTGTTTGACAAAAAATGTTAAATCGGAAATGACATTTGTATGGGGGTATATTGAAACCTCGAACGATGTGACCCGCTTTCACCATGTATGTTTATTGGTGAAATATAACATGTAAAGTTTGTCTTAGAATAACTCATTTCGAATGATGCCTAAATGATGTAAAATAATTTTCAGAGCTAACATTTTCAAACTATTTTCACAAAAATTACTGCTGCGGCATCAATTTCCATCCGATGTTCATCATTTAGACATCATACGAAGGGTATTGACTACCGCTATTTCTCTTTTATAAAATACTAACACCAAATACGAAAATTGTTTCAGTTGCCACTACGAAAAAACACAAAAAATACTATAAAGATCCAATAATTTGACCAATAAGTTACTCTTATGCTAGAATCAAAAATTATATTTAAAGTACTTTCAAGGGTCTATTATTAAAAAAAATGCAGCATAAAACATTACACTCGAAGAACATGCTTTTTAGTGGTATTTTCAGGAGCGTTTAGCTCAAATATTTTTATTTTGCAAATCATCACTAAACAATTCAAACTTCGTGGGGTGACTGGAAATTGTTTTTCCATTTGTATGGAACGCGACCCAGCCTAATACTTAATTATTATTTATTAGAAAAACATTTCTTGCAGTGCTAACGATCTATTAAATTTATGCGGAATCGGCTCGCTTAGTATTTCAGTAAATATTTTGTTTAAGAAATTGGGTATATGTAGATTCAATATAACTCAATAAAATTTGTAGTTACTGAAACGTTAGTATGGATGTATGATTATGTTCCGTCCATAAGCTCACATTCTTCCCTTGCCAATATATCTGATTGAATTACTCCTAAATTGTATATTAAGTGCCATATATGATCCACGTGATTTGTTTAAAGGTTTAAATCGTTGTTAATTCGAAATAAGTTTTCGAGGAATATTTCTTAAACTTTTAATTTCAGAATTATATTTCCAATATATTCCTTAAATCTGTAAACCTACGTCTGTGTAATTCGTGGATGGTTGTTAATGTATGTTGTTATAAAGGTTATGGTGGACATTTCTCAATTTCAGACTAACTCAATCATGTAGTTTTACAAAAAATAAAGTCAGTCTATGGCGCAATGATAAATGACGTTAATTTGATTATGTGTGATTACCTGAGCTTTTGGTAACCATTCATATTTTATTACCAGGATCTTTGAGAAATATTTTGATACATTCATCGGCAAAATTGCATTTCAGTAATCCATCTATCAGTACACTCAAAGGAATTTGTCAGTAAAATAAAGCAGAAAGTCTACCGCAAGAGCAGATTTTCTGCTGAAAAAGATTTGCTGATCTGCTGAGATGTTAAACAGCTGTTTTTAGCAATATAGAAAAAACTTTAAGCATATGTACAGAACGTTTTTGAATAGAAGTTATTATAAAGCAATTTGTTACCACGAAGATATTGCGATTGTCTTTTTAATGATACGCATATTGTCCCAAGCTAATATAAAAAGGGACGCTTATCTATTTTTATATTTTAATTAACAGCAGCAACTTTAGCAGACTGCAAACTCTTTAGCAGTGTGATGTAAGATTACAGAATAACTGCTGTTATCAAAAAAAACTGCTGTAATAGCAGAAAAGTTCTGCTGATAGGCAGCAGACAATCACTGTTTTTATTAACCGACTTGTTCTCTAAGTGTAGAACTTCTTTTTTTAAATAGTTCCTTGAAAGTACATACATAGATATATATTTTGAAGAAATATTACACAAAAAACCATCGAATTCCTCGACGATTAACCCCCTTCAGGCCCCGCATTTTTTCTATGATAAATGCAGAAAATTGGATGCGCATGACATGATTAACAGGGTATTTACTCAAAAACTTTATACGCATATTCCGATTAAATAAAAAATATTTGACACAAGTGAGAAATATGACAACAAATTTCACTAAGTTAAAACTTATTTCTTATTGTTTCGCAACTTTAAAATATATTTTAAAGTAGAGACCTACACGCAGAAAAAGAATACATTACGTAGAAACGAAACTTTAGACACGTGAACATCGTTTTTGAGTTTCTTTTGTGAAAAAAATTAGTTTGTTTGCGGCAGTCATGTCATCAGTTGTTGTAAATGAACAAAGAGAAATATGTTTACATATATCAAACAGTATTCTTCGTTTGTCGAAATGGATTTGTATTATCATTACAAACTCCCAAAACATTTAGAAGTTTCAGAAACCGTTATGATGAAAACAGGTCACATCGGTTCAGATTGAAATACAGCTCCATAAAAATATCGCATCGCAAATGTTACAAATCACGCATTGCAAACGGGATGTACGAGTAGCCACTCAATATTATATTTGACCTGTGAACATCTGTTGTGGAAGTGGAATATGTGGGTCAATGTTTTGATATAGCCCTTATACAAATATCCCACCCGATTTATATACTCAGAGAGTATAGAAGTTTAAAAATGGAAATTGTATTTTATTTAAAAATTAAAGTATTGTACTTTATTTTGTATAAGTAAAAAATGTCTACATAAAAAATTCTTAGGTTACTCCAATACTTTTTCGCAGAAACGAAGAAGTTCATCTCGTCAGTCGATTTTTATATAATTATTAATTTAGAGGTAAATTACTTTTATATATACAAATTTGACCAAAGTTTGGCACTTATAGTTAAGACACGGGTTAGCATCAAGCAAATTATTTGCTTTTATTAAGAACTAGCTGACCCGACAGAAATTTTCCTGTCAACATTTCAATTAGTTTCTTTATGATCGTTGTGTGCATTTTTGAAAATCTATTTAAATTATTTGAACAAAACTTAAATGAGAGAAAGGTAATTCTCAGTGATTAATGTATAGATTAACATTATCTCTTATAGATGTTCAATTTTAGGATACGGTCACGGATATTTGATTCATATTAATATAATGCAGAAGGTCGAAATGTCAACGGTGATTTTTGTTTTGAATATAATTGCGCAGATACGTCGTTCTACTACTTGATTGTCCTTAATTTGAATGTCGTGACGTGTTCCACAAAAAGGAGAAATTCGACCAATAATTTAGTTTATTGTGTGCAGTAGGCCGTGGAATCACTGGCGGTGTTTGTTTCGTTATTACCATGGAGTTTCGTTAATTTCCATATTCATCGCATCCTGATTGTTTTTCGGCAGTCTTCCCAGAACGCAGCTGAAATTCCTGATGAAACAAACACCACTTTAATTTAATCGAACGTAAATATTACACAACCACCAAACCTGATCCCTAGACTTACTATGCGCAATAGTACATTCGGAACCTATGAGTATATCAGTTTGAAAGATTGCTCGTTGGAGTTTCGTCATTATTATGTCATCATTATGTCATTATATCATTAAAAAACTGGTCAGTGTTGTAGACGATGGTCGATCTGCTTATTGTAATGCGTTATCTATTTTTCATATGTAGTGGGATGGAAAGACGAAAGTAATAAGAACCAAAAAAAAATTTAATGAAGAAAATATGTCGTTTCTAAGGCCAGTTATGCATAAAACATTACGATTTTTAGTAATATGTCCGAATTTTCCTTACAATTACCTACATTTTTTGAACTGAAAACTTTCGCCGATTCATAAAGTCCAAGAATTTCACATATTCATTGTGTGAATCGTGACATATAGTATTGAGTTCATTCAAAAATCCTATAGAAAAGGGCACATTCAGTTTATTACAATTTAGCCAATTTGGCGAGCAACTATACAACAGTTTTTTCATCTTAAAACCTAGGACTACTTCGAACAGTTTGTAACAAAAATCATCCAAATCGACTCAGATATTGCTCTAGTATAATGTCAAGAAGTGGCGAAATTAGCACTACACAATCTTGAAATAGGCACAATTCGTTTGATTGTACTTTTCATAACCTTCAAGAAAGTGTCCACGATGATTTATGTAATATTCGTGTTTACATGATTTTACTGCAAAATTACCATTTCAGACGAGTTATTTTAAAAAGAACTTAAAAATTCTATATTTTATTGCTTCAGAAAGTCTAGAAGGTTTTAAAAAAGTATATGTTCGAAACCTCTCTGGGGGGGTTGAATGATTCGATAATGTGGCACTAAAATAAGTTAGTTTATCTATTTCTAGAGAAGTCGCGTTATTAAATTTGTCCATTCTCAGTGATGATATGACCTTCATGAAGTTTATCTTGCGGAACTTCGAGTGTTTTTTCCCTCCTCTCTTCAGTTTTACATAAACCTCTCCAGTTTGAAGTTCGCAATCTTCGCGATCTTGGTTCAATATCCCTACGGCCTTCTCTTTGGCCTTTACAATTCGTTCCGTTATTTGAGGGTAGTAGTTAGCATTTATTTTCCCGCCGGTAATTTGAATCCTAGTTCGTTATATGTAGCTATTTTCTGAACATTCCCTACTATACTGAGGTATTGTACAAGAGCTTTCCTTAACTCAAATTATGCCCGGTTCTCTATCTTGATAGGTAGTCTTCCCAATACTATAAAATACATATGTATAAATGTATGATCTGTCTGGGTTCCTTCGGTGTCTCGGTAATCAGGAAATTCTCAAATTTGTCCTTATTGCGGTTATTGCAATTATTGATGAATTGAGTGATGATGATCATGAGTTTAGGAGATAAATAGTTCAGTACTTCAGTTGTGTAAAGTTTTCGTTTATACCCCTAAGGTTGTTTCTGATGTGTTCTTTTCGGTTGTGATCGACTAGTTCGTCCTCATCTAATATATATGTCAGGGTGTTATTGCATCTTATAATTCTAAAACCTCTGTTCCCTCAGATTGAACCAAAATGTTTTGTTTGCCAGTTTTCCTATTATTGTTGAATATTTTCTGTGTCCTAATTTTCAATGATACCGAATTTAATTTTCCAATTAGTATTTGAGTCTTGTAAATATTATGTGGATTGTCGTGTTTCAGCCGATTCATTACTAGTCGGAATGAATTATATATCGTCCAAGTATACTAGACAGATTCTATTGATCAATATTTTTCATGAGTCGTTGGTGCTGTTTTGAGTTCAAACGACATCCGGAGAAATTCAAATGCCTTCTTGTGGATCTATGTCAATTTCGACTTGGTGGAAACTTTTCGTTAGTTCGACTGTTGTGAAGTACGTACTCCTACCCAGTTTGTCGAGGATTTCGTCAATATTAGGAATCGGGTACTTGTCATCTATAGTCTTTTCGTTCAATTTGTGATCGTCTCCCGTTTTGTCTGGCCACTAGCGTCATCTTTCTTTGGAACTATTCAAATAGGAGTCGAGTAAGGAGAATTATTGTTGTCAAGCATTCGAATCTGTTTATATATTTTTTTTTGTATTGGGATGTTATCGACGGTATAAATTTGATGCTTAACAGCGTTTGTGAATGATAAATTTGATTTTATTTGATGTGTATTCACTGATTAGCGAATTTAGTTTTTCTTCTGAGTTCATATCGAGCCCTTAGCGCGGAATGAACGCAAGCGCCAAAACACACATTTTACAGGAGAAGGTTTTTATTCATTATTTTGAATTATTTGCATAAAATGAAATATGTTTTAATGCAAAATGTTTTAATTCCGCCGTACACAACGAATTATTATTAAAAATTTATTATTTGTTTACATCATACGGTACTTTTGGCGCTTGCGATACAAATTTTGTACCTGCGGCTACAAATACTGAAAAAACTATGGCGCTTACGATATAAGTTTTTTTCGATTAAACCTCGAAATTTTAGTAAAAACACACTTTTTATTATAAAAAATTGTTAAAACAACATAATAAAATAGATAACACTACTTTTAGAAAGGGAAAATGAACCGAAAAGTAATTCAAATCGTTAATAAACAACTATTTTAAACACAGTGGAATACCTATCATTAATAGTCAAATTTCATATAAAAGTTTTTAGGTAATATCGATATTGCATTTTTCTTTGAACGAATAATTAAATTAATATTCAACCACCCTACTATCTGCAAAATATCATATTTAAATTGTGAGCAAAATCCCAGTTTTTCAAAATGTGCCGATCTTAAACAATTAAATTTTATTTTAATGTTTGGCGGTAGAAATGCTGTAGAAAATTAATTCCAGTCCTTAAAATCTAAATGATTTAGTAAAATACTTTCATAACACTTCGGTATCGTGCGGGAATTTGTAATTATGGTCGGCCACTCAGGAGGGGCACAAATTATTCTTCTTTTACAAAATGATTCAATTGTAGAGTGTATAGGGTGAATAAAAATGTTATGTTAACGTTCTTAACGAAAACTGAAGTTTTTATACCAACCACCAAGTTTTTATACACCTTGAAATATCGACCTGAGACCCTATAAAGTATATATATTCTTGATCGTCATAAAATTCTAAGACGATCTGGCCATGTCCGTCCATCCGTCTGTTGAAAGCACGCTAGCATCTAAACGAATAAAGCTAGGACATCCAAATTTTCCATAAATACGTCTTATAGTCGTAGATCGGTTGGGATTGAACTGGGCGAAATCGGCCGAAAGGGAAAAAATTTTCCCTCACAAGGACTAAATATACCCATAAAAATCCCTAATATTTTAGAGTATTTAAGTACATTTTTTCAATATGTCTGCTTGTACTTACTTGATATTGAGTATGCGCAGTCCCCATATAACAAAAACGTGCACCGAAATTCGGAGTATACATTCCTCTGATCTGATTTATGGTATGTAAGCGTTTTTGAAAATATAAATATAAGAATATTTATTTTTTAATTGACTTGAAGTATTATTTCGTTTTATATATATTCTAAGCTTATTGGTAGCCTTTCCTAATAAGCGTGGTTTGAAATAATACAAATATTATATTTATTTATAAAATTACTTTTTTTTGTTTTGGTTTGGCTGTATTAAAAAATTATATTTTCCTATAATATTACTGGACTTCTACGAAAATGGAAAGCCTCTGTGGAATGGGTATATAAAGTAGTGGACGGTATATAAAGTTCGTCCCGTTTTTACTTGTCTACTCTTTAACTCTATAGAATTGTGGGCAATGTGCCCATTTTCATCACTATTTTAAGCTAAATATTATGTTTCTTTGTCAAATTTACCACTATTTGAATTAAATAAATGTTAACGTTTACCCACAATAATAGGGAAATGATACCAAAACCATGTATATAGTATTTGGCTTAATATACGAATATTCCAAGAAGTAAATTAAATTATTGTATATAAGGCCCACGTCATACAAAAGGCTTTGTGTTCTTCAAAAAGACAATAATTTAGAGCTACTTTCAGTTCTTGTCGATATACTTTTTTCTTCTGGATCGATAAAAAATACATAAAACAACTTCGAACCTCTTAGCTTAGTTTGTTCGTAACCTATCGTATCAACCAACGATACGATAGGTCGTTCTATGGTCGTGGGTATAAAAATACACTTATTGTTGCATCAATATATTGATAGTCCTATCTAAAACATTTATAAATATCTCTTACATTATCTGACAGTTTTTGCCTAAATTCATAAACTGTCGCTTACGATAAAATTGCTTTCTTTGATAATGTGAGCAGCGACTTACGATAAAATCTTAGCCCAATTTTTTATATAAACGTTAACAATTTTGACAATTTTTATTTACGTAGCAGCCCAAAAATTTTTAAATTCATCAATAAAAAATATTTTCCTAAAATGTCGCTTACGATAATTCTGCGCTAAGGGCTCGATATGGTCTTTTCTCATTGGATATAAAAGGGGTAGTTGACTGAAGTTGACTTTCGAAATATCTTCGTTAATTAAACAATTCTGGGATATTAGACTTCAGTTTTCACTTCTATTTCATTGAAGATCACTATATTTGAGCCATGAACCAGTCCACATTCGACATTGGTAATTAGTTTAGCGGTTTAATGCCTGCACATTCATGCTATTCATCTTCAAGGTGTTCTATTCGTAGTTCAGTATAGCCCCATATTTTCGTATAATGTCGTATAACGTCGTAAGTCTCATGGAATTTGTGTTCTATCTAGTGTATCCAGTCTTTTGAGTATCCTAATTCTCGGTATGTTCTGATTACGATATTCAGGAAGGTCTTCAGGGGTGGTGAATGATTGTTTTACTTGGGATTGCAGAGTTCTGGCTTGACTATTGAGTTACTGGGTCCAGCATCATTTTTACATTTTAGGAAACATTTTACTGTTATATGGAGTAATTCTCCGGAGAGGCGGGTAAATGAAAATTTTGTGGAGTATCGATATCTTCATTGTAATTGAAATAACTGCAATTTCATGTCTCTTCTTGGTAATTTGGGACATCATCTTCATTAGTTCGTTCAAATTGTTCTTCATAAATGGCTCGACGAGATTTTGGGCGATATTGACATCCAAGGTATTGGGGTTTTGTTGGTAAGATCGCCCATTTTGTGATCTCTGAAGTGTGTAAGGACCTGGTTGGGGGTACTAAGATCTCGTTCTTTGACTTGCATGACTGGTTTGTGCATTATTCCGATTGACAAAACCATTGTTGCTATTGTTATAATTTCAGTTGTAATAAACGTTACTCCATATATTTTTCCGGCTCTGTTCCGCGGATTGGCATCTTGTGATCGCCCCAGTTTCTTTTACTATATTCGTTGGGTATATTTGTCTTGTTGCCATAACCTGATTTTAATAGGACATGGCGTCTTCCAGAGTTTCTGGGTTTCTGCACGCGAGGTTTGGCTTCGGTATCTTTTCCCTGAAAATGTTTAACGCGGTTCTCATTTGACCGATTTTAATTTCGCCTTAATTTAATTTCCAAAGGATATATATGTTTAAATAATTTATTTTCACATCAAATAAAAGAGAAGAATATCTCTTAAAAATACTTTAAATATAACGATTTTATATCAATTTGTTTTGTATTAACAACAAGTTCAAATCTTTCCCCTTATTAATTTAGTTTATTCATATGTTACTATTTAAGGGAGAAAACTTGAAATTGTTCTTAATGCTAAACTAACATGGAGACATGCAATTTTTAGTATTTTAAAATACATTGTTCTCTTTTATTTGATACCCATATCGTATGGCTATGTATGATTCTCGTTTTTCTACATATTATCTCTAGTTCATGTATATATGATCTTATTCAGGTCCACAAAGTACTGTCGCACGGTGTTATTTGTCGATATATAAAATATTTAATGTTAATTCTGGCACCATAGCATATTCCTTGTAAAAGGATGAAAGAAAAAAGATAGTGAAATATTATTAATATTAAATGCAAACATTTATTTACTCACTTCTAATTTTATGGTAGACATTCTGGCGAATATGTCCATATCGACATACTACAATTTTATATTACGCTTTAAGTGCTTTCGCAACAACTAAAAAACTTCAGTATAACATTTTTGTGAAAAGTTGTTGTAGTTGTTAAAACAGCTGATTCAATTTGATGAAAAAAAAACGAATTTGCAAGGTCTTTACAATTGTTAAATTAAGGGAGATTTTACGTTATTTCCAAATACGCATATTCACTTTGTCATTCCGTTTGTAACACCTTAAAATATTCATCGGAGACTCCATGAAGTATATATATTCTGGATCGAGGTAAATTCTAAGACGATCTAGACATGTCCGTCTGTTCGTTTGTCTGTCTGTGTGTCTGTTGAAAGCACGATAGCGACTGGAAGAAATGAGCTACGAGGTTTAATTTTTCCCTAAATGTGTCTTATGTTTGCAGATCGGTTGGGATTGAAAGTGGGCGAAATTGGCCCAGAGGGAAACAATTTTCCCTAACAAGAACTGAAGGTACACCCTAATGTTTAGAATATTTAAGCATTTTTTTCAATTTCAGCTTCATATGCATTTGTAATAAAAAATATATATAACAGCTAGAAACATGAAATTTGGAATGTACATCTCTCTAATTGCGTTGATACCTAAAATAGAGGGATTTTTAAAGTTCGTATTTTTAAGGGATACAATTGGAAAAGCGGGATAAAAATGAAGTTGAACAATCAAATGGTTGTAGATAGAGTCATGATATTCAGTTTTTGCACTCGTCTGTCTACGTAGATGCGGAAAATACGAGGTGCGAATTTTTCTAAATTCGTACTTTTAAGGAAAAATAAGTGAATCTGGTACCAATATAACGGCTGTAGCTAAAATCATGAAATTAGGTGTAAACCATATTGGATCTTCAATATTACAACTTTTACTATAAAAATGGAACAGTCATTTAAGCTGTAGACGGAAACAAGAAATTGCAAATATGAGAGAAATAATATTTAGGGCTCTTTTTTGAATATTTCTGTCTAATAATTATATTAATATTTATATATAGTAAAGGACTACTAATATTTTAATTATGAAGAAACCAAATTTTCCTAATATAGTAGTGCACTTCTATGTAATGTCAACAGCATCTAATCTACCGATAATACTGTGGAATACAAATATTGGTGGAGGGTATATAAAATTCGGCCCGGCCGCACTTAACGCCTTTTTAATTGTTATTATTCCGGTAGAAGTTTTAAAACAAGCACTCACGTGAGGTGTGAGAGTGAAATAACCTCAGGTTGAGTACCAGAACAAACCTTAATAACATCGCATATATCTTCACTAATATAATTTAAATTTACATTACATTAGTTTCCACCAAATAAACATTTTGATAAGTTTGCTATTATTAATTTTCGCTAACAAAGTCACAACTAATGTTATTGGAGATGCTAGAGTGCGTAATAGCAAAATGTACTACAGACATGTACACTCAGAAAAAAGTGAACCCTATAACGAGTTAAAATGAACTAAAATTTAGGAAAATTTAACTTAGTATAGCACTAAAGCAATATTTCCTCATATCAAGTTCAAGCTTTTTCTTGTAAGTTGTACATACTTTGAAGTTGATTCTAGTTAAATTTTCCTCAAACCAAGTAAACATTTATTCAAACTAAGGAAAATTCCAGTAAGTTTTTCCTCCACCCAAGTACATTTTTACTAATTTTTACAAAACGAGTAAATTTTTACTTATACTTAGGAAAATTTTACTTGATACAAGAAAAAATGAACTTAAAATCAGTTCAACTTATCTAAAAATATTTCTTCTTCAGAGTATGCAAAACTGATACAAAAATTGGCAACATGAAATATTTCTCAAAAATGCATTATACCTCTGCCATAAATAGTTGAGCTATTATTCTATGATTGCTGCGTAGGCAACATAGGCGCCTTGGCAGTGGTTGTTTAGTATAATACTTGTAGTATTTAAGAAGTAAGTCTCGGCAAACGAATGAGAATTGCTTCTTAGATTAATATTCAAGAATTTTCGAAACAATTTCAAGTGATTTTTTATAAGTTCATTAATACTTAAATGTATGAAGAACTCGGCATAAATTTCAGTAAACACATTAACTTAATTTTAAGAAAAAAATAATTTTTTAATTACAATTTCCTAAATTATTAAATAATAATATATTTTTCTTACTTAAAACCTTGGAAATTTTCTTCCGCATAAGTATGAATTTACTCAATTTAAAAAATTAGATCCAATGAAATGTTTTTAAGTAAATTTACTACCCTATTTCTAGTAAATGAATTATTTGCTATGACTTTGAAATAAGGAAACTTTACTCATACTTAGTTAATTTTTCTACATTTAATGAAATGTTTACCGAACTGGAGTAAAATTGTTGAATTAAATTGGAGTATGGATTTAACTCAAATATAGGAATGCTATTTTTCTGAGTGTAACCTTTAAACTTTCAAATGAAATAAAGTGATGGGATCGTTTGCGCTCATAAAGGCTTTCTAGTACGAATGTCAATCCAATTCCCAGAACTGTTATTTTGAAAATATCGCTAATTTCAAAAGCCTTGGTACTTTGAGTTAAAAAGCCACCGCAATTAGCGTAAAGACCATCAAGTCGACATCACTGTGTCCGGAAATATTTCACTTTCTGGTTTAAATACACTGACCAACGGACGTCATACTTTCTTCTACACAATTCAATACAGATGTGGCTCAAGTGCTCGAGAGATGTGTTCGAACGACAGATACCCAGTTTTAGTTTCCAATATTAAGTCTGCTTGCAGAGTTTTCTCAGATGTTCAGATATTGAGCTGTGGCATTTTAGATTTTCTTTGTTTTTCCATTCGTTCGTAGCACGATGCCAGGACAACGTGACCAGAATATCAGAACTGAAGCAAACATGTTCATTCTAAACGTCTGTGTGTTCGTGCGTTTAAGCTCAAAACAACAACAAATCAAAATTGCATTTATTAACAAAGCATTTGTTGGATAGTCTAAACTACAGAATGAGTGGAGTTATACCCGAATGAAGAGAACCAATACATTGGGTGTAGGGGAATACCCATACCTACATTAGACTGGACGATATTATACCCTCCACTGGGGCAGAGATACAAGCCGACCGATTTTAAGCCGACACGCCGCCGCCGCCGCATGTTTCCCCACGAGCCGCGCCGCCGCCGATTTCATCGGCTCAAATCGACTTCAACTACGTCGCCGATTTCATCGGCTCAAATCGACTTCAACCACGCCGCCGATTTCATCGACTCATATCGACTTCAACCTCGCCGCCGAGATTTGACGGAGTTCTAACTCAGTCAAATCTTACTAGCAAAACAGACAACCCACTTAAAATTACAAAAGAAAATATAAATGTCAACTTAGACAACCTGTGAAATTTAGTATCCCACTATATGATGACGGCTATAGAAAATTGAATGACTTGAGAGTCGCATTTATATAAGTCAATTCCAGTACGTGTGGCCATGTGTTCCTATAAATAACAATGAACAACAGCTCTTCTATTCTGCTTCTTTAGTGTGTCAAAGTAGGTAGAGTATTATCATTCTTTGGAAGGATTATGATATTCAAGCCCCACATGAAAAGCTGTAATTACAAAAATATTTATTAAATTCATCCATATTATAAATTTTGGGAATGGATTCCCACTCCCAAAAATTATTGTATGGGATAACAATTAGGGTGTCCAACCGCGATTAATCGAATAATTTTTGTCAAATATTTGTTCGAATAATAAAAAATCATGATTTTCGAATAACGAATAATTCGAATAAATTGTCCCAAATAATCGATTAATCGATATTATAAGTTTTGCCTTAAAAACTACTGAAATCGTCGTATGCTTTGTATGATAAATTGATTTTGAATAGCCAGTTTGCTCCAAATATAAAACCACAATTTTTTCGATTTTTAATTTGTATGCTACACAGATATTAAAATAACGATTTATCCGACATCATTCAAAAATATCAAAAACTGGCCAAAGCTTCGGAATTATTTAAAATTTAAACAATAGTAATTTCATAGAATAGTAAATTCATAGAAAAATTGAGGTTAACACCGCGATAATAAAGTCAGTTCTGTTATAAATCATATGATCCATATTCAAAAATATCAATGGATAACTTCTGATATTGTGCGCATTTAAGGGAAGGTTCTTTATTTTGATAAGATATTAAGATTTTTGTCTACTTCTAATGAATTTCCAATTTGATATTACAATTTTTAAATAAAATCAGATACGTAATAAACGTTCAATATATAGTGGAACTACCCGTAAACTGGCGTGTCTTGTCTATATAACTCTTATTAATTATATTTTATTTAAGTGGACAATTGTTCGATTAGTCGTTTAATCGAAATATAACAAATATTAAAATATAACAATATTAAATTATTGGAACATTGGCTAATATTAACGAATATTGAACTACTTGGCAAAAATAGAAGAAAATTGTTCCTTCCGTTTTCCCAAAATTGTCAAATAAATAGGGGTAATCAAATGACAGAACAAGCCGGCAAATCAGCCGAAAGCCGCCGCCGCCGATAATTATGGTTCGGCTTGTAACTCTGCACTGGGGTACTATGTCTTTGTGCATTTGTTTGTAACACCCAAAACCCATCGTTTACTATACAGATCGGCTAGAGTCACTTTCTGAGTCGAACAAAGTACAAGTCGCAATTATTGTCCGATCTTAACAAAAATTGGCACAAGTAAATTTTATGGATCAAGTACGAACGCTAGTAATTGAAGCAAATCGGTTCGGATTTAAAATGTCGCTCCGGTTTGACTTGTTCGCTCTAGAAACCACATATTGTACCCAATTTTATCTAAATTTGGCATATCATCTTGTAATCGAAGTAGAAACACCTATGATGAATGCGGGGAAGATTGGTTCAGATTTATATATAGCCCCCATACAAATGTCGCATCCGATTTGACTTTTTCCGCTCTAGAAACCAGATATTTTAACGGATTTTCTTCAAATTTGGCACAACGCTTAAAAATCCAACTAGAAATACCTATGGTTAGAGACCGACCGTCGAGTTTTTTTAAAATCGCGACTTTTGGAAAACCGCGAAAACCGGGTTTTTTATTTCGGTCTCAACCGGTTTTTCATATTGCAAAAAAGTCTCTTTTTCAGTGCTTTTTTTACAATATACCACATTTTATATTACCACAAGATCATAGAACGTTATTTTTTCATATTTCACAATAAAAATTTTATTTTTTCTATTTTCATATCAATCCAGTTGGTATTTTTTTCTTGTATCCCTTGGGCGCCAATGTCTTTGATGACCATTCTGACAATATCTACGACGAGTGGTTCAGAATCAAAATTCATCGGCCAAAATTCAATTATTTTTGTTCTAGTTGATATTTTTGAGTTCTGTAAAAAAAAAAAAACAAAATTAGACATATGTATAAATAACAAAAATACAACAAACAAGCTCTAATTTGAGGGAAATTGATCTGTATTTTATTGCAGTACTACCTGTGTGCAGTTTTCATGCAGTAATACGATTTGTCTGTTAAATCAGGAATTTTTGGTTTTTGGACATATTTCCGGCGAATGAACTCCGTTTGTTATAAAATTTAGCATGAGGATAAAGGAAATATACTTACATTTATATCTGCGTACCTTTTTATCAGAAGTTAATGAGAAGCAAGTGCGTCAAGTTCGACCGCGTCGAATCTTATATACCTTCCACCACGGAGTGCAATCCACAGTACTATCGACTGATTAGAGGGTGTCCACTTACATAGAAATTCAGAACAATACTAGGAAAATTCTGAATTTTGTTAGCACATTGCGATATTTCTTAACTACTTCAAGGCACACTTATGCGTAGTGTTTTAAATAAATTGTGATACTTCACTATTATAATATTACTAGTCCTCTACTATATACTAGGATGAATCACGAAATTTTTTTCAGGTTTTCCGAAATGACAGCTAAAATTTGATATTTCTTGGAAAAAATCTTGTAAAATGTGTTATGAATGATGGCTAAATGATGGTTATCGAAGAAAAAATGACGTCTCTGACTACATTTTTGTGAAGGATGATTCCATGTCAAGTGACCCTTTTTCGACCAAATTTCAAAGTCAATGAATAATTTAAGAAAACGCCGATAAAAATCCATAATGTTTATAAATACTTTTCATAATACATATTTTTGATTATTTTTCATTAAAATTATGGCAACACTTGGTCTGATAATTTCCTTTTCCAGATATAGACTGGTTTCGTAACAGGATTTCCGTCAAAATGACACGCCCGTTATAATTTAAATATTCTATAGTTCCTATATTCATAAAGAGATGTCGGTAATGTAAACATTAGAAGGAGTATGAACTACTCTTTTGATTAGCAAAACATGAATAAAGTCATGTAATGGAAGAACATTACAGAATACAAGAAAATATGTAAATTGTAGTATATATTTAAAACACTAATTTGTATTTGCAATAATATTCCGATTAAGCTGACGTTTCCAATTGGCAATATAGCTAAAATCTCAGTCAATAAATATGGGAGATATTTAAACATATTTAAGGAAAAGTGTCACACCTGTTCCTGATCTAATTTAGTACAGGAGAGCCAACATTTGCAAACTCGTTATACAAAAAACTAGTAAGGAAAGGCTAAAGTCGGGCGGGGCCGACTATATAATACCCTACACCACTCCCTGCGTATGTACCTCGTTTTGATTGCTAAACCCATTTATTTCATGGGAGCAATTTTATGTAGTTCATATATATTATACTATAAATTAATCTTTAGTCATATTTAACGAATATGGTTAATAATATGGTAATTGATCCATTTATCCGACAGACAAATACAAATTATACAGTAGTAATAGGGTGAATCGGACCGACATTTCAAAAGGGTGCCTATAACAACATTTTGGGCCTGGTCCAAAACATGGGCCTATATATTTCTCATTCCCGGTAGGTATTCCTAGTTGAAACATAAATTGAAATTTGATGAAGATCCGATGTAAGATGTAGTTTCTAGAGCTTTAATAGATCAGAATGGGGCCCCATTTGTGTTATACCAAAGTATTGACATATGGGCATCTCCCAAATAAGTAAGGAAAGGCTAAAGACGGACGGACTTTCTATCTCACTACAATTTTTTGAATCCTGTAAATGTATCTGTTTGACAAAAAATATTAAATCGGAAATTACATTTGTATGGGGGTATATTGAAACCTGGATCGATGTGACCCGCTTTCACCATGTATGTATATTCAGTATAGGTGTTTCTAGTTAGATTATAAGATGTTGTGCCAAATTTAAAGAAAATCGGGTCTAGAGCGGAGGGAGTGACATTTGCTTGGGTCTATATCTAAATCTGAACCGATCTTACCCAATTTTTGCATAGGTATTTCTAGTTGGATTATAAGATGTTGTGCCAATTTTAAAGAAAATCGGGTACAATATGTGGTTTCTAAAGCGGAAAAACTGAAATAGGGAGCGACATTTGTATGGGGGCTATATCTAAATCTGAACCGATCTTACCCAATTTCAGCACTGGTGTTTCTAGTTCGATTATAAAATGTTGTGCCAAGTTTAAAGAAAATCGGGTACAATATGTGGTTTCTAAAGCGGAAAAAGTGAAATCGGGTGCGACATTTGTATTGGGGCTATATCTAAATATGAACCGATCTTACCCAATTTTTGCATACGTGTTTCTAGTTCGATTATAAGATGTTCTGCAAAATTTAAAGAAAATCGGGTACAATATGTCGTTTCTAGAGCGGAAAATATCAAATCGGGAGCAACATTTGTATGGGGGCTATATCTAAATCTGAACCGATCTTACCCAATTTTTGCATAGGTATTTCTAGTTGGATTATAAGATGTTGTGCCAATTTTAAAGAAAATCGGGTACAATATGTGGTTTCTAAAGCGGAAAAACTGAAATAGGGAGCGACATTTGTATGGGGGCTATATCTAAATCTGAACCGATCTTACCCAATTTCAGCACTGGTGTTTCTAGTTGGATTATAAGATGTTGTACCAAATGTAAAGAAAATCGGGTACAATATGTGGTTTCTAAAGTGGAAAATGTCAAATCGGGAGCGACATTTGTATGGGAGCTATATCTAAATCTGAACCGATTTCCTCCAAATTCAATACCGATGGTCCTTGGCAAGAAAAAATAACTTCTGCCAAGTTTCATGACAATCGGACAACAATTGCGACCTGTAGAGTGCGAACAAGCTTAGATGGACAGCAGACGGACAGACGGACGGACGGACGGACAGACAGACATCGTTTAATCGACTCAGCTGGTGATTCTAAGCCGATCGGTATACTTAAAGGTGGGTCTAGCTCGATTAATTCTTGGTGTTACAAACATTTGGCGCGAAACTAACTTATAATACCCTAGACCACGAAGTGGTGTAGGGTATAATGAGCGCTGCAGCATCCGATATTCATCCTTTAGGCGTCATTCGAAAGGTATTGACTGCAGCTATTTATTTGTATAAAATATTTAGTGGTAATATTTTATAAAAAATAAATAAATAAATACGAACATTTTTTTTGTCATATGAAAATTACTATACACAAAATTTACTATAAACGTCCAATAATTCTACCAATATGTTACAATAATATAATAAGTTGCAATAATAATACAAGAATCAAAATTTATATATAGAGTGCTTTCAAGTGCATTTTAGAAAAATTAATGTTTTGTGTTGCATTTCACAAAACAAACACTCACAGACGGCTTCATCCATTCCATTTGTATGCTACAGACCAATTGTTTCACGTCATAGTGGAATGCATACACATAATTGCATGTTTCTAGCTACAACTGTTTCCTTGGTACTAGTTTTATTTTCATTTCGACCTTAAAAGTACGAATTTGGGGAAGTACTCTTATTTTGCTTGTCTACGCAGTCAGACGAATGCTTAATACCAATTTCATTCCTAATATCGAAATATATCTTTATTTTTCGTGTCTACTCAGTCTGAGCAATATTCACACCGAATTTCTTTATTCTAACTGAAACCGTTTGGTTGGTTCTATTTTTATCCCCTTTCGCATCATTTATCCCCTAAAAGTACAAATTTAGAAAAAATCCTTTATGTTTCGCGTCTACACAGTCAGATGAATGTATATACTGAAATTCATGACTTCAACTTCAGCGGATTGGATGGTACCATTTTTATCCCTCTTTTCAAATTATATCCCTTAAAAGAACGAATTTTGAAAAAATCCATCTAATTTACGTGTTTACGCAATTATAGGATGTGCATTCCAAATTTCATGTTTCTTACTGTTATCGTATCATTGGTATCATTTGTATCCCTTTTCGTCCCAATTAGCCCACAAAAAAATTATTTACTTTTTGGTGCTTTCAGGCTACAACAGAAATGTACGCAACAAATTTCAAGTCCGTCAGTCTGCTTTCAGCAGACTCACGGAAAATCTGTAATACAAAAACAAGTAAGGAAAGCTATAGTCGGGCGGGCCGACTATATGATACACTCCACTTTCTATCCGAATACAATCTGAACCGTACTGACCTGTTTTCACCAGTTTAAACATAAGATGTCTTGCTAAATTTAAAGACAATCCAATAAAATGTTTGTTTTTTAGAGCGGAAAAAGTCGAATTGGCAGCAAAATTATATATATATATGCATATGAACCGATGTTTCTAGTTGAAATATAAGATGTTTTGCCAATTTTGAAGAAAATCTGTTAAAATATTTGGTATCTGCAGTGAAAAGAGTCAAAGCGAAATTCGTAATCTGAACCGATTTTCAAATTTCATTGTTCAAAGTTATAATTAACAATGGGTCTATGTGTAATTTTTCGAAAAAATTTTATTGCTGCATTTCAAATCTAATTTCATGATACGTTTATCCGCCAAAACATTTTAAGATTTATATCTTAATTGGTTCAGATTGTAGTAAAAGTATCTATGTGTTTCAGGTATAAAAACTCTTATCAAATGTAGCTATGTGTTCTCCAGCACATATCTATTTTTTGAACAAATTTCAAATGAAAAAATAAAAATTTTTATGAAGTCCCTGAAATTTGGTGAAACCAAATGATAGTTTTTAACAATTTAATACTGTTTTACGACACATTCTAAAAAGGACCACTAGTTTAGAGTTGTATACGAAACCGATGTAGAAAAAGTTATTTTTAGTGAAGAAACTAGGACCTAATCACGGCATTCGTAAGTAAAGAGTGATTTTTTTGAGGTTAGGATTTTCATGCATTAGTATTTGACAGATCACGTCGGATTTCAGACATGGTGTCAAAGAGAAAGATGCTCAGTATGCTTTGACATTTCATCATGAATCGTCTTACAAACGAACAACGCTTGCAAATTATTGAATTTTATTATCAAAATGCGTGCTCTGTTAAGAAAGTTCATTGCGCGCTTCCATTTTATGGTCAGTTTAATCGACCCACTGAAGCGGCTATTCGGGCTATTGTGACTAAATTTCGCACCAAATTTACATTGTTGGACATTAAACCACCAACACGCTTACGTAGAGTGCGAACTGAAGAAAATATCGCAGCTGTATCGGCCAGTGTTAATGATGACCACCAATTTTCGATTCGTCGCCGTTCGCACCAATTGGGTCTCTGTTACTCAAAAACGTGGAAATGCCAAAATTGGACTAAGCGGATGGACCACCTAAGACGCAGCCGCGGTCAACATTTAAATGAAATTATCTTCAAAAAGTAAATGTCATGGACCAATCTAACGTTTCAAATAAAGAACCGATGAGATTTTGCAAATTTTATGCGTTTTTTTTTAAAAAAAGTTATCAAGCTCTTAAAAAATCACCCTTTATTATCGCATCGTAAGAATTGTCGAAGGTATCACTTTCATTTTCTAATCGGTGCTTTGCGATTTAAAAATTTTGTATACGAAATTTTGGAGGGGACCTAGAGGGGGTCAGCTCATAGAATGATTTAAGAATTACATCTATATATCTCGAATATAAAATAAATTTGCACCTGCGTTGTCGCCTTTTCGGAAACCGACGATTTAAAATGGAAGTTTTGATTTCAGAAGCATATAACTTCTACTTGAAGTAAAACAATAACTCCAATCTTTTAACTATATAGCATATTTCAAACTAGCTGACCCGGCAAACGTTGTTTTGCCTTCAAATTTTATTTATTTATCGGTGCAGGAAATTCACATTTATGAAAAAAAAAAAACAAAAATGTGAATAGTTTATTAACTATTAAATGATTAAAAGTATATGCATAATTAAGAGAACGTTAGAGTTATTCATTATAGTGGACCCGGAGAACTTCATCTCACAGGCGTTGTCCTACGTCATTTCAAACTGCATAAAATCGGTGGTCAATTGTCCATTGCAATTGGTTGATTGATATTTCAAAGCATGATGACAACTGAAACAACCTTAAATTGTAAATTGTGCGGTGACAATCCAGGCACATCCAATGAATTCAAAAACTCAGTCGGATAATTGTTTGCTTCGTTTGTTACACAGTCGATAGATTTGAAGGAATGCAGTAAACCAATGAAATATCGACCTAAGACCATATAAAGTATATATATTCTTGATCGCCATACAATTCTAAGACGAACTAGCCATGTCCGTCCGTCTGTTGAAAGCATGCTAGCATGTAAACGAAAGGAGCTAGGACGTCCATAAATGCGTCTTATAGTCGTAGATCGGTTGGGATTGAAACTGGGCGAAATCGGCCCAAAGGGAAAAATTTTCCCTAACAAGGACTAAAAATACCCATAATAACCCTAATATTTACGAGTATTGAATCATATTTTGCCAATATGCCTGATACATAATGTAAAAGTATTTTTTTCACATTCGTACTTTTAAGGGGTAAATGGGAATAGAGGGATAAAAATGGCTGCACCTAGAATAATGAAAGTCGGTTTATACATTCCTCTGATTGCGTAGACATGTAAAATAAACGGATTTTCGACATTCGTACATTTGGGGTTAAAATAAAAAAGGGATAACAATAGTACCAACCAAATGACAGCATATAGAGTCAGGAAATTCGTAGTACCCATTCCTCTGACTGCGTAGACACAAAAAATAAAAGTTTTTTTCCAAATTCGTACTTTCAAGGCATAAAATGGGTACATAGGGATAAAAATAGTAAAAATTAAACGAGTACAGCTAGAATTATGAAATTCGGTATGTATGCACATCCCTCTAATTGCATAGACACGTAAAAAAAGAGATTTTAGAAAGTCGTACTCTTAAGGGGGTAAAATGGGATAAAAATGATACCAACTAAAGTGCCACAGCTATAATCATTGAATTCGGTGTACACATTCGTCTGACTGAATATTATATTTATTTATAAAATTATTTTTTTAATATTTGTTTTTGTTTTCTTTTGGTTATATTTAAAAAATGTATATTTTCCTGTAATATTACTGCACTTCTAAGAAAATCGACAGCCTCTGTGGAAAACAATCCATGGTGGAGGATATATAAAGTTCGGCCCTGCCCTTCGAATGGGGCAATTGGTTCTGAAATTATAGCTGTTTTTCAAAATAAATTCCTATTTCAGCAAGACATAATTTGTAATAGATGAAGGACGAAAAGTAATGACGGGTTGATATATTATTTAAAAAATAGCCAAACGATGCTACAGGAATGTTTGGAGTCATTTTCGAAAGATTTCAGTGAATCTGATTATGACATCAGAATTGACCTATTACCTTATAAGGATTAAAATTATTTTTAATTTCCACAACGTTCAAGGATTCCAGATTCAAGGATACCTTATTACCTTATAAGGATTAAAATTATTTTTAATTTCCACAAGGTTCAAGGATTCCAGATATCATGGTGATACAAACGGAATGAGTTATACTCCCATCTTGGAGGTGGAGAGTATAATGATAACAATCTGCTAAATAATTCCATGGCTTTATTTTTATACCCTCACTCTACAGAGTAGGAGGGTATATATCATTTTGTGAGTGACTTAAGACCCTAAGTATGTTTGGACCAAATCCGTTTCACGACCTTTTAAGATGTTTGAGCCAGGTCCGTCCGTCTGGCTGGCTGGTGTACACGATAACTCTCGAAAGGAGTTAAGGAATCAATTCGAGCTTTGCACATGGTAATATTTTTCCCAATCTTAGTTTAAGTTCGAAGATGGGCGAAATTGCCACGCCCCTTCTGGTACCTCCCACACTAATAGCCCATATTCCAATGTTAAATTAAAACCCATATAACTTCCACACGGCTATTCGCAATCAGCTATATTTTGGTATTTCATCACACAAAACTATGCAAAATTAAAGTTGTTATAACTTCTACACTGATTATCGGAATACTGTGAAATTTGATATTTAGTAATGATTTTATAGTGGTTACGTTGTCGTGGAATATGAACGATATTTCCATACCACACAAAGTGGAATAAACTTTGGTTACAATAAAACCGTCATAATATCCATACGGGTAGTCCAAATCATTTACAATTTTATATTAGAAAATGTTTTTATAATCACTTTAAACCTAAAAAATATTTACGTTTTAGCCACGCCCGTTCTTTTACCTCCCACTCACTTGTCTCTATGCAAGGTAATATTAAATCCATCATAATTTCTATACTGATGCATGGGATCCACTATGACTTGATATTAGATCATGTTATTGCAATTGTTTTATAAATGTTTTATACCTTACACACAATTTATCGTGACCTACGTTAAATTTAATTCCTTATAACTTCCGCATATAAGTTCTCTGAGAGTGAGGGTATATATAAGTCGGTTTAGTCGAAGGCAGCTTACTTACTTTTTTAAATATGATTTCGGGCATATATACGCTGCGGCTACGAGTGGTCCATTCAATCAGTCCAATATTTGACTACTTTTCCAATAACCCCAATCGTATGGAGTCCATGGTGTCTTGTATATTGATTTTCTAAATGGAATTTTTTCCAAACAAAAAATTTCTGATTTTTTTCTTACTTAAAATCTTGGAAATATTCTTTCACATAAGTATGAATTCACTCAATTGTAAGAATTATCGATTAGATCCAAAGAAATGTTTTTAAGTAAATTTGATACCCTATTTCTAGTAAATGAACTATGACTTTGAAAGAATGAAGCTTTACTCATACTAAGTTAATTTTCCTACTTTTAATGACATTTTTAATGAACTGGAGTAAAGTTGTAGAACTAAATTGTAGTATGGATTTTATTCAGATTTAGGAATGCAATTTTTCTGAGTGTAGGTATTGCTAGTTGAAATAGCGCTACAGTAAAAAGTGGGTCCTTATAGATCACTTTCAAAGTAGGTATTCTTTATTGAAATATACTATGATCTGCAACATGTTTATCATCTAGTTTAAATGTTTATTATCTGTTTCTAGTTCAAATATAATATAATCTTGAAAATGTTGTCATGATTCCATTAAAATTAGTATGCATTCTACCGCAGTAATAGTGTAAATTATAGGGATATTTGTATGGAGGCTATATCTTAATCTGAACCGATTTTCTCCAAATTCAATACAAATCGTCCTTGGACCAAAAAATAACTTCTGCCAAATTTCACGATAATCGGATAACAATTGTGACCTGTAGAGTGCGAACAAGCTTAGATGGAGAGCAGACGGACAGATGGACGGACGGACAGTAGGCTGGGCCACGAAAATAAATTGCAGCGGTCACAACCAGAAATGATGATTGGATTGTTTAATGATGATCTGCAAAATATTTCGACACTGGGTCAAGCCATCTGTGAGCTAAACGCTCCTGAAAACACCTCTAAAAATCATGTTTTTCCCGTGTAATTTTTATACACTCCACGAGAGTATTATGTCTTTGTGCATTTGTTTGTAACACCCAAAAGGAAGCGAGATAGACCCATTGTTAAGTATGCCGATAGACTTAGAATCACTTTTTGAGTAAATTTAGCAATGTCCTGTCTGTCCGTCTGTCTGTCCATCTATTGTTGTAATCAAATTACAGGTCGCAATTATAGTCCGATGTTAACAAAAATTGGCACAAATAAGTTTTGTGGATCGAGGACGAACGCTATTTAATTTCAGGCAAATCGGTTCAGATTTAGACATAGCCCCCATACAAATGTGGTTCCCGATTTGACTTTTGCCGCTTTAGAAACAACATATTGTACCCGATTTTCTTTAAATTTGGCGTAACATCTTATAATCCAACTAGAAACACCTGTGCAGAAAGTGGGTAAGATCAGTTCAGATTTAGATATAGCCCCCATACAAATTTCGCTCACGATTTAACATTTTCCGCTCTAGAAACCCAATTTTGTACTCGATTATCTTTAAATTTGGCACAACATCATATAATCGAAACACATATGCAGAAATTAGGTAAGATCGGTTCAGATTAAATTATAGCCCAAATACAAATGTTGCTCCCAAATGTTCAACCGATTTTGGCCAAACTATATATATTATATTTCACCTATTTCGTTCCAGATTTCAATATACCCCCATACAAATGTCCTTTCCGATACAAAAATCCTTCCTGTTTTCACTTTTTCACCGAATTAGATTGTATTCGGATAGAAAGTGGAGTGTATCATAGAGTCGGCCCCGCCCGACTTTAGCCTTTCCTTACTTGTTTTATGATGCATTTTTGCACAACAATTTTTTCTGAATTAATAGACCATTGGGAGCACTTTAAATAAAAATTTGTATTCTTGTCTTAGAATAACTCATTCGTAGTATTATTCGACGTTTGTATTGAATTTTTTGTGGTTTTCAAGGTGACAGCTAAAAACTCTTATTTCTTGGAAACATTTTGTAAGAGTTGATATGAAAAATAAATAGAAGGAATTAATACCTTTCGAATGACACCTAAATGATGAATATCGGACGAAAAATTACGTCATTGACTCCTTGTTTGTAAAATAATTTAATACAGGAGGTGGATTGACAGAGCAAAAAAATGCAAACTCTTTTTAGAAAAATGAGCGCAGAGGTGTAGAGGCGCTTGCCACAGACGTTTACTTAGCCTGATTTTTTTTTTTTACTTTTTATTTGAATTTTCTCTTTTACGCCATCTATACGTGAAATCAATAGGCGATACTTTTGGATTATGTATCTGCTTGTTGACGTTTTCTCTCCTTTATTTGGTAATACTTTTGTCTATAAACTGGAATAAAAATGTTATTTTAAGGCGTCTGCGAGGTTTCTTTTGTCAAAAAGACCGACCTCTCGTCCATTTTGTCATTGATCTTTCCTGAGTACATTGATATTGGAGACCAAAAATTGTATTACTCTACGCCAATTGAATTTTTAAAATTGTGTTGTTTTGTGTGTTTGATTTGCATGTATAAGGGGTAAGCATATTTACTATTTAATTAAATTTTGTAAAATGAAAAAAAAACTACGTGTTATTGTTCAGATAATTGCACGAACGTTACCATCCAAAACAAGAAAGTAGTGTGTCCAGGCTGAACTTTTTGCAGATGACAAGTTGCTTTGAATACCATCCACAACTTTATTCGTATTCCTTTTAATACCTTGGTGCCATCTCCTAAGAGGGGTAATATCTTTAATTGCAATTAATATTGAGTTTCTCTTCTAAAAGCAACAACAAAACTGTTTGTTTTATTTAGATTTGGCACTTATTGCTTGTTGCGGAACAGATTGGAATACGACAAAAAGAGGAATTGGGAAAAACTAGTGGCAGACTTCTTTGAATTCACCATAACGCTGCTCAGTATTGATTCAGTGTGGTGTAACGAAAGCCTAATATTTTCTAAGTTCTCCTGTGCCCTTTTTCTATGTTCCGTCGGTAAAGTCCCTAAGCTTGCATGCAAAGAACTACATAAATTTGGGTTTTAATTTGTGATTTGTGATTGAATTGGCGGTGGCAAATTTCCGACCTGGTATGCAGTGAACCTAGCTTGGTGTACAGCGAAGGAAAAAAAAAACAACAACTAAGGCGCTTACTTAACAACAACTAAGGCGCAACTTAACTAAAAGTTTTCGGAAAAAAACCTGTGCCTAAAAGTGTATCATAAACGTGTAATGTCTTTGAGTAGCAATTCTTGTTTCTTGTTTTGTTGAAATTTACAATTTTTGGTGCTAAATAGTTCATGAAAAAAAAAGAACTCACTGTGAAAAAAAAACCAATCAAGAAAGAAAAATGATACAAACGATGGTGTAAATAGAATATTAGCAAGAATTGTCACTCAAAAATATTTTAAAATAGTGTATAAATATTCCTATTTTCTTTTTTGTCTATAAATTCTACCGTTTTAGCTAGAAACACAAACTATATCACAAACAAATTAACATACATAACAATACAAATGTTAGACAAACAAACATTGTCGCTTTGCTTTGTTTCTCGGCAGTAACATTTTCGTGGTTATCCACTGTATATGACGATCGCTGTTAAATGTTAGGTTGTGTTTCTAGCTAACTTCGGATATAGATGTATCTTTAATGTTATCAGTGATTAATGTTAATGTGTGTTTCAGGTCGTAACATGATGTTGCTAGACGTTTAATAGCAACATCTCTCATCAAAGCAAAACAACATTATCAGAATTGTGCTTACTTTGCAGCATCCAGCAACTCTTCGAAAGGCCTTTCGTCGGGGGAGCAGCAGAGCATGTCAATGTAAGTGAGTGAGTTTACTCTTTTCTTTTTATTATTTTTGTTTTGGTTTTGCACTTTCGTTTTTTTTTTGTCGCAGTCAAAGGCTGATTGTGAGAATAGACATATTTGGTTTCATAGGAACAAGGTGACCATATAAACATCCAACGTTACAAGTAAAGCAAAATTATTGAATTATTAAATGAATGATGAAAAAGTTTGAGAACGTTTGGATTTTGGTTGGATCACACTTTGTTACACATATTGTTACAAACTTTGAAACACACATACTGTTCTAGTTAGTTAAGTCAAGGGATAATATCGTTTTTTTTTTAAATATGTATTTAGATTTGATTTTTTTATTATTATCATTGCAAACTGAGTTCTATTATAACTTAAACTTTTTCTCCTAACTAATATATGCTTTACGATTCAGTGCTGAAGGTAGTTTTTGTATTAAAATTAATTTCTTTTTATAAAGAAAATGAAATGAAATTAAACTTTTATTTTAATAAATCAAAAATGATTTCGGGCTAGAGTTCAAAATCTTCTGTTTGATTTCATAAGCTTTCGGTGAGTTAGGTTGTTGTAATTATGGGTATCACAAATATTCTCTCTTTATTTTGGTATCTCTTTAGATTTGTGATCAAGGTTGGGTGGGCATGTTAGACACTCTTACATCATGTTGTCTAACTCTCAAGTACGATTTTTTTTTTCTCCTTTTTTTATAATCTCACTTTCTTGCGTTTTTCTCTGTCCGCAGTTTCTACTTCTTTTGGTATCTCTCGGATTATTGTATCTTTTCTGTTTTCTATCCTATTCCTACCTCAAGCACGCAATTTTAATATTTTATAAGTAGTGACGTGGAAGTACTGGCAAAGAAGCACCGAACCCACCCTACGACGAGCAATAAGGCCGGTGATAATGCGTGCGACAGCTTCTCAAATGCCTATTATGAACATCTTTCCACATATCCCACAGGTTGCATGCTACATTATAAATTATTTGGCGCCCAACGTGGGGCCCGAACAAAATAACACTTTAGTACCATCATTTGTTTTACTTTAAGAGGTAATTCAAATTAAATTGTTCTGGCCCAAAACATATTCTTCTTTCTATCTTTTACATTCTTACATTCATTCTATTTCAAAATTGACTTTTTGAGTATTCGGTTCAGCAAAAGGATTTTGAGATTGATCACGATTATCCTTAATCATTTGTTCTCAGCCTTTGTTAAATGTATATTCCCTTCTGTTATAATCCATGATTCTTTTTGATTTGATCTTAAACTGAACGGAATGCAGTTTTTGGATATTTAGCTAGATCTGACCACAGTTTAGGCCAAGTTAAGAGATTCATCCTCTCACTATACCCTGTACCATGGATCAATTTAGTTTCCATCCAGTATAGTGAACATTTTCCTTCTCCTTTTTTTTCTATTCTGTACATGAGTTATTTTTCTAACAACAAACCTCAACCGAAACCTAACGAAATCAAACAGAGTAACCTATATATTATCTAAATAATCTACAAATTCTCAAAAAAAAAAAAAAAAAAAAAACATTCAAACATTTATTTATATAAGGCGGTTCATTTACTGAACAGTAGCTGGTTATGTGAAACTGTCTTTAATTATAATTTTCACTAATATTGACTTAATTAAAAAAAATCTTTATCGAATTTGGGTTTGGATTTTCGGCGTTTTTCATTAAGTTCTGAATAAATACAGTCGTGTTCCACTAAGGATTTTTTAGTTCTGTTAATTGAATATAAATTTTATATTAAAAATTAGCTATTATCACAGTTTCGAAGTGATTCATTACTATTTAATTCAATTTTTTTGGTATTTTTCTCATTTTGTTTTTTTATTCATCATGTCTACTCGCCCTGATGAGGAAACTGCATCAGCAGTTGGGTCTGATCCACAATCAGCTTGCAATGCATGCTCCGAATTAATTTTAACAGCAACTCACTTCCAAAAGATTGGTTGTGGGCATGTTTTCCATAAAGCATGCTTAGCTAAATGTGTGAAAACCAGACCTTTCTGTCCTATTTGTAATACTAGGATAGTTAGTGACCCTCAAACCCCGAGTGCTTCTCAAATGACAACACGTTCACAAAGCAGGTCAGCGGCAAACCAGATTTCGTCTGATAATGCAAATACTGCACAAGCTGATATAAATTTGGTCGGAACAGCGCAAAATTCTTCTGGATTAAATCCAGAAATGCTAAGAGAAATGGTTACTTCGATCGTTTCAGCTCAACAGGTTCAGTTTTTCGGTACATTGAGTTCTCAGATAGCTCAACTTATTGAGAATAATATTGAAGCAAGTATGTCTAGACTTACCCTTAGGAATCCCTCTGCATCTCAATCGCATCAACATCAGACATCACCTCAACAAATGCAAACACTTCCTGCTGTTGAGAATCGAACTTTTAGGGAATTGTTTGGCATTGTTCCAAACCCTAACCGAAGTAATATTTCGCCCAATAGGGTAGATCCAGCTACTGGAAATTCAGCACTGAATATATCTGCTTCAGGTACGTCGTCCGATTTAATTTCTCGTCCAGATAAAGTATTGCAAATAATGTCTAATTGGAAATTAAAATATAATGGAGGTCCGAATAGTCATTCTGTAGAGAATTTCATTTATAGGGTTGAAGTTTTGACAGCACAAACGTTACAGGGGAATTATGAATTACTTTGCGGGAATGCTAGCTCACTATTTGACGGGAAAGCGAATGATTGGTTCTGGCGATATCATCGTTCTGTGAACACTGTTACTTGGACGGATTTATGTAAGGCTCTGCGTCAGCAGTATCAAGACTCTAGGACTGATGTAGATATTCGAGAGCTAATCAGAGAGCGAAAACAAAAACCGAACGAGTCATTTGACTCCTTTTATGAGTCCATTGTTGCATTGACAGACAGACTTAAAGAGCCTCTGTCAGATGACACATTGGTGGAAATTTTGCGTAGAAACTTATTACCTGAAATTCAGCATGAAATTCTGAATATAGAGATAAAATCGCTCCAATTCTTGCGAGACACTTGTAGGCGTCGGGAATTTTTTATGCAAGATATTCGACGGAAACATGGGTTTACCCTTTCCAAACCAGGACTAATTCATAAAAGAGTATCCGAAATAGATTCGGACTTAGGAGATGACAATTTAGATAAGTCAGATTTACAGACAGAAGAGGTTTCAGCTCTGAGCTTGATATGCTGGAACTGCAAGAAGAGTGGTCATCGTTATCAAGATTGTCTCTCGGAGAGGACAATTTTTTGTTACGGATGTGATAGTCCAGATACGTACAAGCCAAACTGCACTAAATGTTTTCCAAAAAACGGCCGATTGAGTGCACAGAGAAGTGCACCGAAACAGAGATTGCTGGACCCAGACATCGAATAACAATTGTGCAAAGACCACAAGACATTACAACCGGACGTGACGTAAACCCAGAGTATGATACAGATTTACCCGGAAATGACAGGAAATGTATTGGTAGGGATTCCAATCGAGTTGATATAGGAGGTAGGATATCAGAGTTTCCAGCTCAATCTTTTAAGCCATTTCACATTCGCTTAATGGAATATACTGCCGCTCGTAATCGTATTTTTGGTGATGATCCCAAACCTTCCAGATCGGCAAAGCGAATGAATTCTTATTGGAAGAAAGTTAGGAGTTTTAAACGGAATTTTGTATGCTCAGTATTTAATAAGCCGTGTGACGTTAGGCCGTATGCTGAGGTCATTCTCTTTGGAAAGCCAATTTTAGGTCTTTTGGATACAGGCGCTTCCATTAGCTGTATAGGAGCAAAGGCGGCGGAAGATTTTCTCTCCTCTGGTCTTCCATATAAAAGATTAAAATCGACAGTTCGTACTGCTGATGGTAAAGGCCAGAACTTGATAGGATTTGTTGAATCAACCATTATTTTCAAAGACATGGAAAGGCCCATAACAATTTTTATTGTTCCTAGCCTAGAAAGAGATCTATTTCTTGGGATAGACTTTTGGAAAATGTATAATTTACTTCCTGTGGAGTTTCAACCCCCAGATTTTGCTATGACATCGGAAATAGCAGAACTTTCTAACCAGGTACCATTATCGAATATTTACAGACAGCGATTAAACCAAGTAATTGGATTATTTCCATCCTTCGCTAAAGAGGGATTAGGAAGAACAAACGTATTGTGTCATAGTATTGATACTGGCGACACAAAGCCTATAAAACAGCGTCATTTTTCTGTTTCTCCAGCTGTTGAAAAATTAATATATGAGGAGCTAGACAGGATGTTGGCATTAGGTGTAATTGAGGAATCAAATAGTGCGTGGTCCTCACCAGTGGTGCTTCACCGGAAACCAGGCAAAAACTGACTTTGTTTGGACAGTAGGAAATTGAACTCGGTCACAGTTGGGGATGCATATCCTATGCCTCAGATTGACGGTATACTTAGCAGGCTCCCTAAAGCCGAGTTCATAACCAGCTTAGATCTTAAAGATGCCTTCTGGCAAATTCCGCTTGATATGAGATCCAGGGAAAAGACAGCATTTACCGTCCCTGGGAGGCCGTTATACCATTTTAAAGTGATGCCCTTTGGGCTATGTAACGCCCCCCAAACGATGTCCCGATTAATGGATAAGGTGATTCCACCGGCTCTCAGGACGGAAGTATTTGTCTATCTCGATGATCTGTTGATCATATCGGATTCGTTCGATCGTCATCTTGATGTTCTAAGGTGTGTTGCTCAGAGACTACGTGAGTCTGGATTGACCATTAACGTTGAGAAAAGCCATTTTTGTGTCCCAGAAGTCAAATATTTAGGCCATGTGGTTGGTAACGGGGTTATTCAGACAGATCCGGATAAAGTGTCCGCTATTACAGAATTTCCCGTACCGAGATCTGTAAAACAAATCCGTAGATTTTTAGGAATGACGGGCTGGTACCGAAAATTTATCAGAAACTATGCGTCAATTACCACGCCTCTGACTGATTTATTGCAGGCAAAGAAGAAATTTATTTGGACCGATGAAGCTCAAGAAGCTTTCGAGGTTTTGAAGTCACATTTGAGCACCGCCCCCGTTCTACATAGTCCGAATTTCTCGCAGCCGTTCTATATACACTGCGACGCGAGTAGAACTGGAATAGGAACTGTATTGGTACAGAAAACTGCGGAGGGTGAAGAAGTTCCTATTGCATTTATGTCGAAGAAACTCAACAAAGCCCAACGTAACTATTCAGTTACCGAACAGGAATGCTTGGCAGCTATGTTAAGTGTTAAAAAGTTTAGAGCTTACGTTGAGGGACATGAGTTCACTGTCATAACCGACCATGCGTCATTGAAGTGGCTTATGTCTCAAACGGATCTTAGTACTCGGTTGGCTCGATGGGCTTTAAAATTACAAGGGTACAAATTTAACATTCAACATAGGCGGGGTAGCTTGAACATAGTGCCTGATACTCTTTCAAGGGCCAATACTGACGACTTGTCCGCTATATGTATTGAAAGTCTGTCCGATTTTGATAAAGACAATGGGGTTTTCGTAGATTTAAATTCTACACATTTTCAATCGGACGAATACAAACAACTTTTGGACAGAATTGGAAGGAATTTAGATAAAATGCCTGACTTACGGATTGTGGACGGCTACCTGTACCGACGGACTGAACATGCTACTGGTGAGCAAATTCAGGATGACCTTTCATGGAAGCTGTGGATTCCTCGCGAAATGGTTCCTGAAATATTGAAAAGAGCCCACGATAGTCCTTTGTCTTCTCATGGAGGTATCAACAAAACTTTAGATAGGATTCGTAAATTTTATTTCTGGCCAAATTTAGTTGTAGATGTGAAATCCTATGTGAATAGCTGTGAGATTTGTAAGGCTACAAAGCACCCAAACACCACTCTCAGACCCCCTATGGGAAAAACATCAGAAACACCTAGGTTTTTCCAAAAGTTGTTTGTTGATTTCCTTGGTCCATATCCGAGATCAAAATCAGGTCACATTGGGATATTTATTGTGTTGGACCATTTCTTAAAATTCCCTTTTTTGAAACCAGTAAAAAAATTTACAGCAGACGTTGTAGTTCAGTATTTGGAGAGTGAGCCGTTCCATACTTTTGGAGTGCCGGAAACTGTTGTCTCTGACAATGGTTCACAATTTCGATCCAATCAATTTAATCAACTTTTGACACGTTATGGAGTAACTCATATGTATACAGCTGTTCACGCTCCTCAGGCAAATGCCTCGGAGAGAGTTAATAGGTCGGTTTTAGCTGCTATTAAATCCTATGTGAAACCCGACCAGAAGAATTGGGATGATTTACTAAGTAGTATTTGTTGTTCTCTTCGTTCTTCTGTTCATACAGCTATAGGCACCTCTCCATATTACCTTACGTTTGGTCAGCACATGATTACCAATGGTTCTACGTACCCATTGTTACGCCAACTTGAAATGTTGGAGGATCGTTCAGTAAGATTTAATAGGAATGACTCACTGCAAATAATAGGAAAAAGGGCTACTGAATTGATGCAGAAACAGTTTGTTAGAAATGAAAGAACCTATAATTTACGTTCCAAGGAGGTTTCCTATGATGTAGGCCAGGAAGTATTTCGGCGAAATTTCAAGCAGAGCAATTTCGAACAAGGTTATAATGCCAAGCTTGCTCCAACATTCTTGAAGGCGCGTGTGAGAAGAAAGTTAGGAAAGTCTTACTATGAACTGGAAGATCTTAAAGGTACTCTTATTGGGACTTACCACGCTAAAGACATCCGACAATGATGATTTTCCTATCAATTTTTTTTAGAGTTCATATTTATTGTTTTTATTGTATATAAATATTGGTATTTTCATATTTATTTTTGCAAGCGTTATCAGCTTCGTAGATCATTCTCATCCACGAAGTCTGATTTTGGCGGGGGGGATTGTAGAGGCGCTTGCCACAGACGTTTACTTAGCCTGATTTTTTTTTTTACTTTTTATTTGAATTTTCTCTTTTACGCCATCTATACGTGAAATCAATAGGCGATACTTTTGGATTATGTATCTGCTTGTTGACGTTTTCTCTCCTTTATTTGGTAATACTTTTGTCTATAAACTGGAATAAAAATGTTATTTTAAGGCGTCTGCGAGGTTTCTTTTGTCAAAAAGACCGACCTCTCGTCCATTTTGTCATTGATCTTTCCTGAGTACATTGATATTGGAGACCAAAAATTGTATTACTCTACGCCAATTGAATTTTTAAAATTGTGTTTTTTTGTGTGTTTGATTTGCATGTATAAGGGGTAAGCATATTTACTATTTAATTAAATTTTGTAAAATGAAAAAAAAAACTACGTGTTATTGTTCAGATAATTGCACGAACGTTACCATCCAAAACAAGAAAGTAGTGTGTCCAGGCTGAACTTTTTGCAGATGACAAGTTGCTTTGAATACCATCCACAACTTTATTCGTATTCCTTTTAATACCTTGGTGCCATCTCCTAAGAGGGGTAATATCTTTAATTGCAATTAATATTGAGTTTCTCTTCTAAAAGCAACAACAAAACTGTTTGTTTTATTTAGATTTGGCACTTATTGCTTGTTGCGGAACAGATTGGAATACGACAAAAAGAGGAATTGGGAAAAACTAGTGGCAGACTTCTTTGAATTCACCATAACGCTGCTCAGTATTGATTCAGTGTGGTGTAACGAAAGCCTAATATTTTCTAAGTTCTCCTGTGCCCTTTTTCTATGTTCCGTCGGTAAAGTCCCTAAGCTTGCATGCAAAGAACTACATAAATTTGGGTTTTAATTTGTGATTTGTGATTGAATTGGCGGTGGCAAATTTCCGACCTGGTATGCAGTGAACCTAGCTTGGTGTACAGCGAAGGAAAAAAAAAACAACAACTAAGGCGCTTACTTAACAACAACTAAGGCGCAACTTAACTAAAAGTTTTCGGAAAAAAACCTGTGCCTAAAAGTGTATCATAAACGTGTAATGTCTTTGAGTAGCAATTCTTGTTTCTTGTTTTGTTGAAATTTACAATTTTTGGTGCTAAATAGTTCATGAAAAAAAAAGAACTCACTGTGAAAAAAAAACCAATCAAGAAAGAAAAATGATACAAACGATGGTGTAAATAGAATATTAGCAAGAATTGTCACTCAAAAATATTTTAAAATAGTGTATAAATATTCCTATTTTCTTTTTTGTCTATAAATTCTACCGTTTTAGCTAGAAACACAAACTATATCACAAACAAATTAACATACATAACAATACAAATGTTAGACAAACAAACATTGTCGCTTTGCTTTGTTTCTCGGCAGTAACATTTTCGTGGTTATCCACTGTATATGACGATCGCTGTTAAATGTTAGGTTGTGTTTCTAGCTAACTTCGGATATAGATGTATCTTTAATGTTATCAGTGATTAATGTTAATGTGTGTTTCAGGTCGTAACATGATGTTGCTAGACGTTTAATAGCAACATCTCTCATCAAAGCAAAACAACATTATCAGAATTGTGCTTACTTTGCAGCATCCAGCAACTCTTCGAAAGGCCTTTCGTCGGGGGAGCAGCAGAGCATGTCAATGTAAGTGAGTGAGTTTACTCTTTTCTTTTTATTATTTTTGTTTTGGTTTTGCACTTTCGTTTTTTTTTGTCGCAGTCAAAGGCTGATTGTGAGAATAGACAAATTTGGTTTCATAGGAACAAGGTGACCATATAAACATCCAACGTTACAAGTAAAGCAAAATTATTGAATTATTAAATGAATGATGAAAAAGTTTGAGAACGTTTGGATTTTGGTTGGATCACACTTTGTTACACATATTGTTACAAACTTTGAAACACACATACTGTTCTAGTTAGTTAAGTCAAGGGATAATATCGTTTTTTTTTTTAAATATGTATTTAGATTTGATTTTTTTATTATTATCATTGCAAACTGAGTTCTATTATAACTTAAACTTTTTCTCCTAACTAATATATGCTTTACGATTCAGTGCTGAAGGTAGTTTTTGTATTAAAATTAATTTCTTTTTATAAAGAAAATGAAATGAAATTAAACTTTTATTTTAATAAATCAAAAATGATTTCGGGCTAGAGTTCAAAATCTTCTGTTTGATTTCATAAGCTTTCGGTGAGTTAGGTTGTTGTAATTATGGGTATCACAAATATTCTCTCTTTATTTTGGTGTCTCTTTAGATTTGTGATCAAGGTTGGGTGGGCATGTTAGACACTCTTACATCATGTTGTCTAACTCTCAAGTACGATTTTTTTTTTTCTCCTTTTTTTATAATCTCACTTTCTTGCGTTTTTCTCTGTCCGCAGTTTCTACTTCTTTTGGTATCTCTCGGATTATTGTATCTTTTCTGTTTTCTATCCTATTCCTACCTCAAGCACGCAATTTTAATATTTTATAAGTAGTGACGTGGAAGTACTGGCAAAGAAGCACCGAACCCACCCTACGACGAGCAATAAGGCCGGTGATAATGCGTGCGACAGCTTCTCAAATGCCTATTATGAACATCTTTCCACATATCCCACAGGTTGCATGCTACAGAGGTGTCAATTTAATGCCGATGTTCATCATTAGGCATTTAGGCATCATTCGAAAGGTATTGACTGCAGCTATTTATATTTACTATATTTACTTTATTTATAAAATACTGCCGCTATAAAATAAAATACTGTTGTCGCTGTGAAAGTCAACAAAAAATTACTATAAACGTCCAATAATTCGACCAATAAGTTACTCTGAGACAAGAATCAAAATTTAAAGTGCTTTCAAGGGTCTAATATTTAAAAAAAAAAATTGGGAAAAAATGTAACAGAAAAAACTTATACCGGAAAGAACATGATTTTTAGGGTTATTTTCAGGAGCTTTTATCTCACAGACGGCTTGATCTAGGAACGTAATATTTTGCAAATCCTCGTTAAACAATCCAAACTTTATTTTCGTGGGGTGAATGGAACTTCTTTTTCCATTTGTATGGACGGCGACCCAGCCCAACGGACAGACAGACATCGTGAAATCGATTATTTCTTCGTGTTAGAAACATTTGGAGGAAAACTAACTTATTATACCCTAGTCCACGAAGTGGTGTAGGTGTATAAAAAGTCAAATTGGGAACGATCTTTGTATGGGAGCTATATATAAAACTGGTGTCTCGTCAACTATTAAGAAAATCAGTTAATCGGTTATGTAGTTTCTTAAGTAGAAAAAGTAAAATCGGGAGTGACATCTATATGAAAGCTATATATATAACTGAACCGATCTGACCCACATTCACTCTATGTCTGTAGTATTTTGATATGAAATTTACTAATACTGAAGGTCCATGACTCGAAACGCGTCCACAGTGGAATGTACACAACTAATTTCATAATTGGTACCAGTCGGCCGCTTGGTTGGTATCAATTTTATCCCATTTCGATCCTAAAGGTACGAATGTCAAAAGATATATTTATTTTTCGTGTCTACACTCAGAAAAGTAGCATTTTTAAAACTGAGTAAAATCCATACTCCAATTTCTTTTTCAATTTAACTGCAGATAAATTAAATTTTCCTTTCGGGAAGGAAAATTGAGTAGATATGATTACAGTTTCCTTATTTGAAAGCCATAAGAAATAGTACATGTACTCAAAATAGGGTAGAACATTTTGGAACTAGTAAAAATCACTTACAATTGAACATATTCATACTTGTGCGGAAGAAAATTTAATAGTTTTTAAGAAAGAAAATAATGGAGACATTTTTTGTCTGCAAAAATTCCATTTAGGAAGTTTCACTTAAAAATATGTTTATTCCTCGAAAAAAAGATAATGCGTGTACCTTAATTTATGCCAAGATCTTCATACATTTAAGTATTAATGAACTTATAAAAAATTCAGTGTATTTAGAACAAGTAAGGAAAGGCTAAAGTCGGGCGGGGCCGACTATATAATACCCTACACCTCTCCCTGCGCATGTAACTCGCTTCGATTACTAAACCCAGGTATTTCATGGGAGCAATTTTATGTAGTTCATACAAATTATATAAATTATATTCATATAATTTATATGCTATAAATTCATCTTTAGTCAAATTTAACGAATATGGTAATTGATCCAATTGTCCGCCAGACAAATACAAATTATACAGTAGTATACCAAAGTATGGGCATCACCCAAACAATTCTCATTGCAATTCAATTTAAATATCATGCTTCTCTCTGTATTAGTTCAGCATTAACATCTATTACAAGTTTACCCCTTAGTTTTTCTAGTTTATTCATATCCTGCTTTTTAAGAGACAAAACTTTAAATGGTTTCTTGAAATTTAAAGTATTTTAGCACACAGTATCTTCTTTGATTTTAAACATACACTGATACGACATCAGGGTGATAATAAGTATTAAAAATAATTTTTGAAAATTTTTATTAGACAGGAAATAAACAATATGCAAGAAATTTTGAAGTAAATATATGTTTAATCTTTCATTGGCAAACTTTACACTGATTACTTCCTTTCTTTGTCAAATTTCATAAATTGGGTCATATTGACCCAAATTTGCAATTGCAAATTTATTTACAAATGGCATGGTGACTTGGCTGCAGACTACCACTATCATGATTTCCACCCTGTCTAAAGGTTTCATTCAGGTGGCTTCGCAGCGACTTTTCAACATCAAACCCGGCCTCTATAAGGAGATGATTTTCACAAACGAACGAGAATCACAACTCACTTGCCGAATTTGCGTTTAAAAAATCGCACCAAGTAATAAAGTACACATGTCATCTTACAAGCATCTCATTGAGTTGTATATGCAGGTATAGTTACCCAGCAATACTTCTGCCAACGCTCATTTGTTTTAGTTTTTTCGATTGTATTTTTACCTTTTTTACTATACCTGCATATACACATACTTACATATGCAACTCAATGAGATGCTTGTAAGATGGCATGTGTACTTTATTACTTGGTGCGATACAAATTTCGCTCCCGATTTGACTTTTTCCGCTCTAGAAACCACATATTGTATCAGATTGTCTTCAGATTTGGCAAAACATCTTATATTTTCACTAGAAACAACCATGATGAATATAGGTCAGATCGGTTCAGATTTATATATAGCTCCCACACAAATTTCACTCCCGATTTCACCTTTTCCACTCTATAAACCACATATTTTAACAGATATTCTTCAAATCTTTCAAAATATCGCATATTTCAACTGGAAACACCCATGGTGAAAATGGGTCGTATAGCTCTCGTATAAATTTCGCCCCAAAAATTTCCCATACAAATTTCGGATATACTTTTTCCGCACCAGAAAGCACGAATTTTCACAAAATGAGCTTAACACGTTATATTTGAACTGGAAAGTTAGTCACTATATTCTATGTTTGGATATAGTACCGATATAAATATTTCCGATATGACAAATTGGACCAGGTAATATTAGCCTATGATTAGGAAACATACAAAAATTCTTCCCGTTTTCACTTTTTTACCGATTTGAATTGTATTTGGATAGAAAGTGTATCATATAGTCGGCCCCGTCCGACTTTAGCCTTTCCTTACTTGTTTTTTTTTTTAAATTAATGCTTTATAGGGATGAAATCGGGTAAAAGGGATAAAAGTGGAACAAATCGAACTGATGGAGCTGGAATCATAAAATTCGGTGTTTACATCCCTCAGCATGCTCAGAAACACATGAACGAATTTTTCGAAATTCCTACTTTTAAAGTGTAAACGGGAAAAAGGGGATAAAAAATGCAAACTATACGGATGACGCTACAATACCGAAATTCGGCGTGTATATTCGTTTTACAGCGCAGATGACTGATAATAAGGAATTTTTCGACATTTTTACTTTTAAAGGATTAAATGGGATACAAATTTTACCACTACCCAGAGCAAAAGGCTGGGCCTAGAAACTCGGCATTTGGAACGGGCTACACTTTTGTAGCACAAATGCGACCAACAAAATATTTTTTTTTTGTTGGAATATAGACTATATGTGTGGGGGAACCATTAACGTGTATATCGATTTCGCCCATCTCCGAATTTAAACTAAGTCTGCAGAGTTTGAATAAAGTCGTTAACTCCCTTTGAAAGTTTCATCTCTGCCAGCGAGCCAGACAGGCGGACGTGAAAGGGATTTGGGGCATACTTAGGGTTTTAAGTCACTCCTTCAATGCGTCAAACTTTTTGCTATCCCAAATGATATATACTCTCCTACTCTTTAGGGAGAGTGTAATTATCACAGCGAAAGATGTTTTTGTAAGCAATTTTTTTTTCATTTTGTGCCTTAAAATTAACCCATTTTTACCCGGTAACCGACCCTGTTGTAATTTTTTCATAATTTTTGGAGTATTTCCTAATTTTGACTTAAATAAGAATATTATAAAAACAAAAACCGTTACATATACTCAATATGTTTAGATTAATAATAATATTGAAACCATTTTAATACAGAATTCATCAAGTTTTATTGAATAGTGAATACTAGGAGAAAATATAACGATTTTCAATAATATTGATGTTCAGAATATTTGCTGAAACAGTTATCTTGTAGGTTTACATTACACATATGAGAGGAGTCTTTGATGAACATACTTACGTCGTCACCGCTTTTACCAGGAAAAGGTTTGATTTCATTGATATTGATATTGACAGCAGCGCTATATCTGCAATTGGTAATGTACTGTGACCAATATAATTTCCATGACGGAAGCACATGGTTACCACTTAGAAATAAAACACCGATGAATCGCTTCATTTCATATTGTTCTACTCTAAGGTTCTCATTTTTCTGCGCAGCGTATATGTTACTGCAATCGACTATCATTGAACACATGTCTTCGTCGAGAAAAAGGGCAAAGAGCTCCGCAGGAGATTTTCCGCCTAAAATTAGATAACTTTTATATTCACTTTCATACAATATTATAATTATAATAGACGTACTCTAAACTATTTTTGAATATTCAGCTTGAGATTTAAATTTTTTGACGGCGGTTCGAGATTTCCTGTTTTTTTCTGAAAATCTTTCGTGTTTTCGTCGACTGCATATTCTAGTTCGCAATATTCATTGTCACTTGCCTCATATACTCCTAGTGGCATATATACAACATTGAACTCAGTTGATCGATGGACAGCTGTAACAACTTCAGCTTCTTCATCAGATGTATTCAAAATTCCCATAATTTCATTCATGTTCAAAACTTTGAGTCGCAGCATTTTCTATGAATTTTATACTTACCAAATATTATTTAAGCTTAAAAAATAGTAATTATACTTGCCAACTACTAAAACAACTCTAAAGCACTCAAAGAACTAATAACAATGATGCAATAAACAAACGAAACTGAAATACACTGCAGAAAACCATGTGCTGCAATTACGGTTATTATTACATTGGCCCGAGGGGTAGAAAAAAGAGAGCATCCAAGAATTTTGAAAGTCTTAAGAGTTATTTTAAAGTGTTGCAAAGGTACCACTTTTTTAGTAGTTTCCATTTCTTTTTTAAAAAATCCGCCGCTACCGGGAGTAGAACAGCGGACCTTTTGGTAGCTACTACGGCACTCTAACCATCTCAGCAATCCTCTGCTGTGAGTGCTGAATAATTAAAGCAAACCATTTTGTTCGTTAGAACTGACAATAGGAAACTAAACAAAATATTTATTAAGTATGAATTAATAATAAAACGCAAATTAACTTTAAATTAAAGTAGCATTAAATAAATTATCATTAATTAATTTTACTGATATTATGTAGTGTTAATAATTAATAAAAAATTAAATATTTGAAGTAAATTAATAAAGCAATCAATTTGTATTTTTTAAGCAAAAATGTTTAAATTGTTAAAATTATACAAAATTAAACATTGTTTATTTATAAAAGTAATAATAAAACAAACAAAAAAGTTTTTTCACGAGCCACGATTCGCACCCAAGACATTCTGGGTGCATAGCGGACACCTTACCTCGGTGACCCCATACAAAAATTCGTTGTCATTCACTTGTGAAAATTATAAAATGTTACGGGATATTAACATATTATCTACTTTTTCGGAAGTTGTTTAAAAGGACTTCCTCAAAAGTTGGAAATGTACATTTGGAATTTGAGATGCGATTAAAATGTGCTTCCTATGGTACTTCCGGTACTTCTAATTTTTTGTTGGATATACAGGATGGCACAGAATGAGCTATTTTGTTTGAATTCTTTATAACTTTTTATACACTCCACGAGAGTATTATGTGTTTGTGCATTTGTTTGTAACACCCAAAAGGAAGAGAGATAGACCCATTGTTAATTATACCGATCGACTTAGAATCACTTTTTGAATCGATTTAGCAATGTCCGCCTGTCTGTCTGTCCGTACGTCCGTCCGTCCATCTATTGTAATCTCGATACAGGTCGCAATTGTAGACAGAACTAAATGAAACTTTGCACAACGAAGTTTTTCGGGATAGGAACGAACGCTATTTAATTTGAAGAAAGTCGGTTCAGATTTAGATGTAGCCCCCATACGAATTTCTCTCCCGATTTGACTCTTTTCACTCTAGATACCACATATAACAACAGATTTTCTTCAAAATTGGCAAACCATCTTATATTTCAACTAGAAACACCTGTGGTAAAAATGTGTTAGATCGGTTCAGATTTATATATAGCTCCCATACAAATTTCGCTCCCGATTTGACTTTTTCCGCTCTAGAAACCACATATTTTAACAGATCCTCTCCAAATTAGGCGATATATTATATTTGTCCTAGAAACACCCATAGTGAAAATGGGTCAGATCGGTTCCGATTTACATATAGCTCCCATACGAATTTCACTCCCGATTTGACTCTTTTCACTCTAGATACCATATATTACAAGAGATTTTCTTCAAAATTGGCAAAACATCTTATATTTAAACTAGAAACACCTGTGGTAAAAATGGGTCAGATCGGTTCAGATTTATATATAGCTCCCATACAAATTTCGCTCCCGATTTGACTTTTTCCGCTCTAGAAACCACATATTGTATCATTGTCTTCAGATTAGGCAAACCATCTTATATTTCAACTAGAAACACCTGTGGTAAAAATGGGTCAGATCGGTTCAGATTTATATATAGCTCTCAAACAAATTTCGCTCCCGATTTGACTTTTTCCGCTCTAGAAACCACATATTTTAACAGATCCTCTTCAAATTAGGCGATATATTATATTTGTCCTAGAAACACCCATAGTGAAAATGGGTCAGATCGGTTCAGATTTACATATAGCTCCCATACGAAATTCACTCCCGATTTGACTCTTTTCACTCTAGATACCATATATTACAAGAGATTTTCTTCAAAATTGGCAAAACATCATATATTTCAACTAGAAACACCTGCGGTAAAAATGGGTCAGATCGGTTCAGATTTATATATAGCTCCCATACAAATTTCGTTCCCGATTTAACTTTTTCCGCCCCAGAAACCACGAATTTTCACTGAATTTCTTCAAAGTTATTTGAACTGGAAGAACTTATTGACAAATCGAACCAGGTCATATTAGCCTATGATTAGGAAACATACAAAAATTCTTCCCGTTTTCACTTTTTTACCGAGTTGAATTGTATTCGGTTGGAAAGTGGAGTGTATCATATAGTCGGCCCCGCCCGACTTTAGCCTTTCCTTACTTGTTTATTATTATTTTTTCTTTAGTTTTTTCAGCATTTTCTGAAGGAGACTTGGTGAACTAATTATGAATCATTACACGATCGAACAACGTACAGTCACAATTCACAATATTCACAATTTCGTAATGAGCGATGAAGCCCATTTTCTGCTAAATGGGTACGTCAACAAGCAAAACTGGAAAATATATATTTTTAGCATATTTTCCATAACTTTTCTCAAATCCAAATCCTGCAGTTTTGCTTGTTGACGTACCCATTTAGCATACGTATGTGCGAAGCAGAAAATGGTCATCAGTTACAAGATATAATTTTTCAAATCTAATTGCAAATTTCCCAATAATATACTGCATTTAAAACAAGTTAAAAGGCGTTAAGTTCGGCTGGACCGAATCTTAAATACCCTACACAACGAAATGCATTCCACAGTATTACCGGCAGATTAGAGACTGCCAACTTTACATAGAAGTGCACTAATATATTAAAAAAATTGTGATATTTTTTATTCACATCACAATATTTGTTTACAATTTCTATAAGGCTGCTTTAAATAAATAGTGATGCTTCATTATTATAATATCAAAAGTTCTCTACTATATAAATATAAAACTTCAAGAGTAATCAAAAACAAAACTGCTTAATAATAGTTATATTCTTTTTTCCATTTTGACTCTAAAAATACGGATTTGAAAAAGTCCTCTTATTTTCCGCGTCTATGCAATCAGATGAATATCATGACACCAGCTACAGCCGCTTGATTGGTGTCAAATTTAATTCCATTTAGATTCTGAAGGTACGAATATCAATCAATTTCACTATTTAAGCTGTAGCCGTTTGGTTGGTACCACTTGTATCCCTGATCACTCCATTTTCCGTTTAAAAGTACAAATTTCGAAAAATTCCTTTATGTTTCGCGTCTAAGCAGCCAGATAAATGCATACACCTAATTTCACTTCAGAGGTTTGGTTGGTACTATATTTATCCCTCTTTATCCCTCGTATCCCTTAAAAGTACGAATTTAAAAAAATTCTTCTCTGCAATTAGAGGGATGTACATACCGAATTACATGACTCTAGCTGCTGTCGTATCATTGGTACCATTTGTATCCCTTTTCGCCCAAAGTCCGAATTCCTCTATTTTACATATCTGCGCAATTAAAGGGATGTGCATTCCAAATTTGGTGTTTATAGCTATCGTCGTATCATTGGTACCATTTTTATCCTTTTTTTTTGTCCCTAAAACGTGTATTTACTTCTTGGTGGAGGAAAGAGGAATATACGCAGCAAATTTCAAGTACATATAAAGCGGAAATTAAAAAAAATCTTAAATAGTCTAAATATTAGTGGCTATTTTCAGTCCTTGCCAGGGAAAATTGTTCCCTCTGGGTCTGGGCCGTTTTCGCCCACTTTCAATCTCAACCATAAGACACATTTTAGAAAAATTTGAAGCTTCTAGCACGGACATGGCTAGGTCGTCTTAGAATTTTACCACGGTCCAGAATATATATACTTTATGGAGTCTCCGATGAATATTTTAAAGTGTTACAAACGGAATGACAAAGTCAATGTACCCCATCCTAAGGTGGTAAATATAAAATTTTAATTAATAAGCCTACCAATATGTTTATTATCGCGCGTTGATTTGTATGGATAAAAAAATAAAAATCGTATTGCAAAAACGTAATCTAAATTAAATTCTAAGAAAATTCTCCGAAGAAACCATGGGTCTAAAATCAAATCCTAATACGCGCCTCTCGACTTGAAATGGTAATGGGGTCGGGGGAGAGAGGTCCTTTTTAGTGGATTCCAAATATTTTACAAAGTTGTTACTATGGCTAGTTTTACAGAAATCTCCTTTTTAGTTCAGGACATTAATGGGTACACAATAGACTACGTATAAATGGATGGCACAATATTTTTTTGAATTTGTACAAGGCGCATACATTCTGTGTATAAATCAAATAGAAAAGTTAGTGTGAATATATTTCTGACTACGTAGTTGCGCAACGTAAATCGATTTTTCAAAAATGATCAGCGTTTACAAACAATTTACCCTGAAAGGGATATACTTTGACTATGACAATTTCGAAATATAAAATAAAACATTTTGAATACCGAGAGAAAATACTGTCAATTTGAAACATTTCCGCATAGTTCAATATATATTTTGATCTAGCGAGGTGATGGACTTTGGGCGTTCATGCAGCACCCCTTGTTACGATTGCCTCTTGTTACGGCGTTCAGCTTGGACCTCCGACGCTCAGCACTCTCAGATTGTGGATTCTCAACCCGCCAAACTGCAACCCAGAGGTGAACAGAAAATTTAAAATAAAAAGAAACACGATATTACTTTACACATATGGGAATCTTCACTCTGACACCGAGATTTTGGGGTTTAGCCTCCCACTTAGCCCTCCCATCCTCGGCTCCATAGTTCCACAAAATTGATTTTTTATGAGCCCCGATTCCCACACTCTTCAGACCAAACTCACCTCATGTTGTTACGCACCCCTCTCTAACAAATAACACTTAGCACAACATTCTATTATACGAAAATAAACATTTTATTTAATATATTGACCTTTATCGACTTAACATTAACTATAACCCTAATACACAATTCCTTTTTTTTGAGACATATTAACGAATAATACCTGATGAAGTTTATTAGTGATTTTGTTTGCTTGAATAGGCTAAATCCTGGGATCAATAATCAAGATTTCTGAAAAGCCTTCGAAATCGGCCGCTTTTCCGGCCCGCAATTTACTTTATTCTTACCTACTAAAAGAGCTCTCTTAATGGTGAATTTTCAGCGAATTTTTTTTTTGCCTTTTTTAACTAACCTAAGATATCGTCGCCTACGGAAATCTAATTTATTTTTCTCTTGCCTGTTTTCTACTGAAGTTAACTTTTCAAGGTATTATCCCTATAATTAATCTATACATATATATATTTTTTTATCTACTTCATATAACTAATTTCGCAGTGTTTTCGAATACTTTCTGTCTTTATTCCCAGATAAGCTTGGCAGGATATGCATGACTGGGGTATTCCAAAATTCACACATCGGTTACAGCACACGAGAGTCACACAACACATATATCAATTACCTCGTTTTCTGGGTATAATATGCAATAGAAATATAATCGGTAAATTGTCCTAATTTCCACACACAATTAAATACTTCCGTCATTAAATACTTTCGTTATTTTTTTTGTAGATGCTGATGTTTTCTGGGTATTTCGTTCCAGTATCTCAGTGTTGACGTGACCAACTCGCCAGTGACTCTTTATTGATAACGCCGATGCAGATCCCAAACTGGAGGCTTTCCTGCCAAAAAAATCGCTGGCCCCCGTATGCTCGTATCGCGGAGGCCAGATATGAATTCCTTTAGGAGTTGGAATATCACACATAAACACACATGTTATAAAGCTCTACTTTTACTTTACAAAACACTCACTTTATTTTATTTCAAAACGCGACAACGGTTGCCTGTTGCTTCTTTACTTATTTGAATTTATAATAGATGACCAGGTAACGTCTAAGCCGCAACACTATGCACAATGGCTTCCTTCTTTCTAAGTCGATCTTTTTATACCCCAGGATTTATCCCGCCTGACGCCAACTGGCTTCAGGTCTCCATTTTTACGCCAACAAAACTTATTTACCTTGGGTAACAAATAACAAAACAACAAAAAACAAATGCCATCTTTTTTATATACCGCGTAACATCCCTGTCGCCTGACATGTTATTATCTACAACCCACTGAACACTCCCCTCGCGAACAGGTGGCAACACTACTTCCCTAAACGCAAGTTTTACCAAGATCGCCTCAAGCGTCGATCCGACACGCAACACCCTCATACCCTCTGTTAACCGTAAACTTAGCAAATCATTTGAAAAACACCTCTGCTCTAAGCATATCATAAGTGGTTATGAACCATTTTCTCGAATTTTTTGATGCCAAACTATTCTCTGATTTTTATGTCATCTGTCATATAAATTTGGACAAGAATATTTTTTCTAAAGCCATTTTTTTTAATTTTTCTGATTTGGTTATCTACTCACACGATAATTTTGACTGCAAAAGTGCCTATGAACATAAAAATAATATAAATAATATTATCTAGATTTAGGGCATATCGCATTATCAAATTCCATCATTTCGCGGTTAATAGCATTTTGGTTCCCATGTTATCAGGCTAAAATAGGATAAAAAGTGGTTGTAAAGTCAAAAATTGTGAAAAGTATTTTTAGAAAAAGCCGCGTAACTTTTTATCATATTGAGAATACCAAAATATTTTTATGACATATGATTGCTGACTTCATGGGGAATATTGTTGTGAGAAAAGTTTTAGAATTATGGATGAAGAGGGTTAAAATATAAGCAATTACAACCGTGAATTTTGAATTTGTCGACAATTGCAGCGATATTCGAGACTGGCTACATATATGTTAGAAGCGACATTGGTTCTTAACACACAAACAAAAATTCAGTCGGATCCGTTGGCTAGATTGCGAGAAAATCATAAAACAAATATTTGCCGCGAAAATGAAAATTTTCCAAAAATATCCAATTTGTATTTTTGTTTACCATGCCCTACCGCAATATCCACTTTTTGTAAAAAAATTTGAAAAAGGGATAAAAATGGTGCCAATCCGACAGATGAAGCTGCAATAGTTAAATTCGCTGTGTACATCCCAGAAAATGCATTTTCTACACAACATCTACACAATAAGTCTTATTTATTAATTGAGCATTAATGGCTATGTGCTTATTTCAAAATTCGTAGTGCTCCATTTTATACGTGCAAAAGTAGCTATGAACCATAAAACCACGAATAATAGGAAATATCGAAAACTTTTTAATCGTAACAATTAGTAATCCTCTTTAGCTTAAACTGTAGAAGAATGATTAATAACTACTCTTAACATTAAGGAGAAAATCAGTTTTTTCGGTCTCCTGAAAAGTTCTGTTTTTGTTCATAGCCATGTATGAATATAAGCACTCGATATGCAATTTCAAGATATATTTTTCCTTTCAAAAGTTATAGAATTAATTAAAAAATCGATGCAACCACTGTGCAAAATGGATAGCACCAATGGAACGGTTTTGGAGTCTTTTCACATTGTCAGGGGTTTTTTTTACAAATATGTATATGTATTGCGTATGCAGTTCCATCGTGCAATTGTACATAACATCCCAGCGCCGGAGAAAAAGGCACCTAGGCAGGAGGCCCTCTAGCAAACCTGCCAGAGAGCATTTACAGAAAGTGTTGGGGAACAAAATTAAATAATATATGCGAATGCATTAAATTTGTACATATTTTGCCGCCATTGAATCTTTAAATATTACATTTGATTAAAAGGTAATATCGTACACAGAAAAAACTTAAATCAGATTTTAATTAAAAAATTCGTAGATTCAACTAAAAAGTTTACTGATTTCAGACCTACAAACAAAATTCGCAAATTCAATTAAAATATTTAATTGAAATATTTCAAAAAAAAAAAATAATTTAATTGCATTTATTAATAGCTTTTTTTTAATTTTCAATTAAATGTTTCAATTGATTGGACCAATTAATAATTTAATCAAAAAATTTAAAAATAAGAAATAAACAAGTTCAATTTTCTGCATGTGAAAATAAACGCACAGCGACACCAACCGATGCTGAACTGCGACTGATTTGATTTGCGTTAAAGAAAGTGAAAAAATAAAAAAAAAATAAAACCAAAGTAGCTTTTTACCGTTTTCTGTTCATGCAAACCACAAGATGAAAGCATGAAGAACAGACGACTACTCTGCCATTTGTTTTTATTTCATGCCGCTCAACTAAGCACTCAACTTTTTCTCGCTCCCAAGTTTTTGTTGTTTGTTTGGTTGAACGACATCATTACTATGGACAAAAACATAATATAAAATTAATTGATATTATTAAAAAAGATTTAAACACAAATGTAATTAAAAAAATTAATTGATTGATTATGGAGACATTTATTGTAAACCAAATTTGATTTCAATAAAATATTTGCTTGAATATGTTGGCCCAATATTTTTTTCTGTGTACCACTCTAATACGCTGACCAAAAGTCAAATTTCGAACATACTTAAAACTCAAAATCTATATTATAAACTATTAAAGAACATACCGCACTGCGCAAAAAATGCATTTTGTTTTTGTCAAAAAATATTAACCCTTAAGGCCAAAACACATTCAAAGTACGCTTGTCGAGCATGCATGTATTATACGTATTTTTGCTGTTTGCACGACACATAGAAAGTATGCATGTACGCATGAAAACATATGTTCTTATTTTTCTTCTGAGCTTATTGTTTGAATGTAAACAATAACAAATGTGCGACATAATTAAAATGGAAATAAATGAAATTGCTTCGGTTGTCGTGATTATTACGATTATGCATGTACAAGTTTTTCAAAAAAATTGGGGCGGCGTAGATTTTGGGTAAGATCATTATACCAAAATAGAAATGTTGATGGGCTTTGTGCGTTAAGCTTTGAACATTTACACAACAATGACCACGAACAATTCCATAAAGGACGACACCACAGGTCTCACCAACTATTTTTCATGATGGAGGAAGACTTGACAAAGCGCAGCAAACGGCAGCTAAATGTCGGCTGTTTTTGACTCTAGTCTAAGTAAATTGTTAAAGATTATGTATATACAAAGGAATTTATAAAGTCTTTTTTATACAGCTATTTTGCACATGGGGATAGCACGCAATATATTTCTCTAACATTTAAAATGGGTGCATCAACAAAGCGAATAAAATGGGCTAACCTCTTTCCAAGCTACCACGCCATTCCAATCCGGCACGAATGGCATAAAATAGGAAATGATTTCGAAATGTTGGCGCCATCGTCCGCAGAATCCAAAGTAAAAGCGCCGTAACACTTCACAACTTCTTAAAAAAGAATGATGAAAAATATTCTGCTCACGAATTTACAGACAGTGATAATGAAGAATTTACTGTTGAAGGACTTCGGAGGAAAGAGGTTGGTTCGTTGCCAAAAGTGAAACGAAGTCACAAAAACAATGCCACAAAATTAGCCTTTTCCGAGATAAGCTAAAAGATTATATTTTAATAAAATAAGTTTTTTGAAGTTTTGTTCCGAATACTTTTGGAGTTATTTTACTTGAAAAAGTTGGATTCCATAAGACGACTCCACCTGGAGCCATGTCGTAACCTTAATTTCCAAAAAATAAATATAATACATTTTTAGTAGTTATACAAAAATCGTTTTATTAATTACTTATTACATATGCACCAAGACACATATTAAAAAATATCACAATTCATTTGTATTTTAGGTTTCAGCCCAACTTAAAGTTTAACGTTTTAAGAAGATAAATACAAGACACAATTTGATGGAATAAAGTAAAGTAGTAAAAATACATATTATGGAAATATCAAACAATTTATATTGATATGTATGTACCTGTAGAACAAGTGTAGAAACCACAAATTCTCTATATATAATATTTCCCTGAGTTCTAATTAAACATCCCCACAATCATCTTCAGTTATTTCATTAAGATCTGCAACAGCTTGGTCCAGAAATCCAGGATTTAATTTTACAAGCAAAATGTTTTCCAGTGTGTCTTTTTTTTAGCCGATTTCTGTTGTCAGCTAAGTCAAGTTTAAGAGATGAAAATGCGCGTTCAATAGAAACCTAAACATAGTCAACAAATGTATGTAATGTCAAGTTAGTATACAATAAAATTAAAAATTTTATAAAATTTCATTACCGAGAATAAATCAAAACAAATGTTTTAATTTTTGTCGAAAAATACAAAAATGTGTGGTGGTTTTATTCATTATATATAATATCGTGTATATGATTTTATATTTTACTTAGAACATACCTGTGTATTTTCTTTCTTTCCAAAACAATAACGTATTTGTAATATTCTTTACGTAAGGAAGATTCAACCATTTAAATATCATCGTTGTTGGCATTTTTCGCATGATTTTATATGTAATTCTCTCATTGCACTTTTGTTCCCCATCTCAAGATTTTTCTCTTTTTTTCTCTATTTGTTTAATTTTGAAGGTAGCGATTGTCATGTCCCTTGTCCTCATTCACCACTGACCACAAATTATTAAATTTCATTCTCTTATTGCTCTATTGTACTCCTTCCCTCTTTAATTCCTATAATTTTTAAAATTTGGAACTAGTGATTGTGGAAATCCCCTTCATTCGCTCTCCTTTCACTTTGAGCATTCCAATCTCTCATTATTTTCTTTGCAATGCAGTTTCAACAATTTGTGATAATCGCAATAGTGTTTCTTCTGGAAGTTGCACTACAGATCTGAATACATAATGAAACACTTACAAAAACTTTGTTTTTTTTTTAATTGTATGGATGTAACTGAAATTGTAAAAGAGAAAATCATATTGTTTTAAGTCTTTTAATAAGTTGTCATTTTTTATTATAATGGAACAAAGCTAATATATTTTAATATATTATTTTGAGAAATGTGTATTGTATTCGAAATTATTATAGCTTACGTTTTGGATTCATGTCAATGAATAATTTTCAAAAGAAATCTTTAGCTGCTATTTTCTGCAGATAGCTATTTCTATTAGCTGCGAAATTGTTCAGTCATAGATTTTTTAGCTGCGGTTTTGATCAGCCATACATTTCATTGGCACATAGTCAAATAGCCTACTTAAGCTATTGGATTTGTTTTTCTTCAATTTTATGGATATGGATTTTCGTCAAATATTTAAGCTGTTCGTGGTTGTTTCCTCTTTAGCTGTTCATTTCAAAAGCTATATCCATCTTAAGCTTATGTTATTGAAATTTGTTAGGATTAGAAGCTTTAGTTTTTTGTTGGCCGTTCAGTTTTATTTATTTTTAAAGCTGAAGAAACGTATTACTTTGGGTTTTTAGCTGAATTCGAGTCAGCTTTTGAAACACTGGTCATGATACACAATTAACTAATAACGATGTAAGCGAAGTAAGCATAATTTCGAGGTGAACAACTCCCGTTCTTCCTTCTCTATGCAGGCCTGGAAGTCCTTTTGAGATTCTTTAGAAGGTGTAGAGAAGGGCTCTTTGCATGGCTAAATTTAAGCAACGATAAATATCTACCTAAACTTCGAGTATGTCAGATGCATGCCTGCTTCGGAAGGCATATCAGAGTAGTGAGTCGCATAGACGACATGTTTCCAGGCCTCTTTAGTGTAGGCCTCTCCAATTCAGCAACTGGGATATCAATGGGCATTAAGGTGTCCCGAAAAATAAAATACGTACAATGCAATTTTATGATATTTATGTTAATGACTTCATATATATATGTATAATGGGAGATAAGTTCGCCGGACCAAATCATGGTCAGCATTCCACATTACGACAATACGTACAATTTCAGTATCATCCCAGCCAGCATTTTTTGACGATTTTAATCAGATTCGAGTCTTTTTTGATCCATCTGCGCGATTAAAAAAGCGGAATATGCGCTCATTTTCTGAGCATAAAAGATACTTTTGTCGGGAGAAAATGGTACCCTATCCGCGACTCTTCTTGATGAGTCATTTATGATTCATTTTTTTTGTTAGTTTAGAGTCATTTTCGACCCCTATTCTAATGGTATTTATAGTCTTCTTCGAATCTTTTTCTAGTCATTTATGAGTCTTATTTCATTTCATTTGTGTGTCTTTTTCCAGTCATTTACGAGACGTTTTTGAGTCATTTATTAGTCTGTTCGGGAGTCTTTTTGTAGGCATTTATCAGTCGTTTTTCTAATCTTTTCAGAGTCTTTTTACATCATTTGTGATTATTTTTCGGGTCATTTACGAGTCGTTTTTGAGTCATTTATTAGTCTGTTTGGGAGTCTTTATGTAGACATTTATCAGTCGTTTGTGATTATTTTCCGAGTCATTTGCTGTCGTATTGCTAATCGTATTTGACTCTTGTATAAGTGTTTTTTCAATGGGTCTGCTAAGAGTTTTATTAACAAAAATAAAAAGACATAATTCATTTAAGAATATTAACATTTATTTAAAATAAAAAAAAAACATGTATTAAATAATAGTAATTAAAAAAAATCAGTCCAGGTTAACATATACAAAAAAACTTAAAAAAAAATATTTTATACATTTTCATTTGTACATTTAATATTAAAAAAATATATATTTACGTTAATAAACATTTAAGTAAAATAAAAAAATATAAAATAATTAAATCTAATTTGTACGTTTTCTTTTTATCATCCTATCTTTAGCATGTACAAAATGCTTTTGCAGAACCACATTCATATCTTTGTCGGTGCTTTTATATTTAAGATGACATATATCTGAAACAAAAATATATAAGAATTTTCCTTTTTAATAACAGAATTATTAACCTACTTTTAATTGTAGTGATAAGAAAACACTTTTCGCCGCTGGGCTTTGTGCTGGTCCCCTTCCAGCTATATAAGGATACTAAGTCGTCTGAAAATAATTTTCGAACAGCAGCTCTTAAGAATTGTGCAGGTCCTTCACCGCCTGTCTTTGCAATATATTCTTTCTGAAAAATTTAATAGTTTTTAAAGAAATTTGTTTGACTTATATTGTTTAGTAAGTTGGTTGTTTGTTTTGATATTTACTATACTTACAAATTGTTTGAGCTTTTCTTCATTTTCCTGAACTAAAACGTCAAATGTATTTAACTCGTTTATAGCATTAAATGGAAGTTTTTGCGCCTCTTTGAATTCATCAACCATTATATTGTCGCCGTGGTGTTTTCTGCCTTCCAGTTTAACGACAATAACTTCTTCGGTTAATTTTATAAAGGACCGCTTATTTTCATCTTTTAGCTCTTTTACTTCTTTTTTTAAGTCTAGAACTGTAGTATTTAACGATGCTATTTCATTGCGCAATTCAGTTATTAAACTTGCAATGTTATCGGATTGGGGGACGTACACATTTTGCACTAAAAACAGATTTAAAAGTTAATAAATAAATAATAAAAAACACTTGCTAAAATCGGCCAAACTTGCTCAGAGCTGCTTTTGAATATCGGCAGGCCATCAATGCCGAATTCTAATGTTATATCAACTAATTTCCAACAATTTCTTACCAAGAAATCGGTTAATCCATTTTTTAAACCATAGTGGACATATGTGCCTTCACCAACCTTTCTCTCAACAATACAACTAGGCGTTTTTAAAAGAGTTCTAGCGTCTTTGGGAACTTTAATATTGCATTTAATTAACAATAGTAGAAGTGCATTAATTGCAACAAAGCTAACTTGAAATTGAATAGCCCATTTAGCCAGTCCTTCACACATATTAAATTCATTTTCTTCACTTTCATCTGTATCACTTGAATAGTTAAAACTGTCACTATCAAAACTATTTTCATTAGAATTTTGGTTTGATTCTTCATATTCCTGTATGTTTTCTTCATTTTGATTTTGTGTGCCCTTTTTACATTTATTTTTTGGCGAAATTAAATTTTCGGCTTCTTTTTTAGCAAATATTTTTATTTGTCTGACTGACATTGCCTTTTAATTTAATAACACTTTTTTATATTGTTTAATTCACCTTTTCAACTTTTATTTAAATTCACTTCCACTATTTAGTTAATCGATGTTAACACTTCAACGTTCAACGTAACTTTGTCAATAAACAAAAATTTTACGCATGATATTTTCTCCACGATACACAGAAATTGTCCCGTTAACTTAAACAGCATAACAAGCAGTGTTTAATAATCTGTCTGCGCAAATTATGATCATTGACACACAAAATAATCACATTTCAAACTCCTGCATGAACTGTTTATGATCAAGCAGTTTTCAATATTCTAGGTGCGCAAAATATGTTCATAAATAACGGATAATATACTCACATTTTAAACGCGTGGGTGATCGATTTGCGCTTTCTATACAATTTGTTATTGTATTTTAAATCAAGCACTTTTTAATCATAAACGCGATTCATTTTCAAGTCCTTTTTTAATCGTGTATGTGATTAATCAGTTTTTGATCATCAAAAGTACTCAAAGACTCAGCAAGGTGATTTTTGAAAAAACGATCTTCCAATTGCTATCTGGGTAGGATGGCATGAATATGACTAAACTTTCATGCTTACATCCCAGCCAGCATTTCGTGAAAATTTTAAACAAAAATGAGTAACATTTGACTCTTCTAGATGATTAAAACAATCGAATATGCGCTCATTATTTAGTCGTAAGTTACTCTCCAGTCGTGAGGAAACGGTACCCTGCAATGACTATTCCTACAGAATAGTTTATGATTTATGCTTTAAATCAGGTTTTACGAGTATTTGATATAACTTTTTACTTAATTTGGCAATCGTTTTGTGGTAATATTTGTAATCATTTTATGATCATATTTGAAGTCATATACAATAATTTTTTGATTATATTTAAAATCAATTTTGGCCCAATTTTATAGTCTGATATTACTATAATTATAATTCATTTTATGATTGGATGTGAAATAATTTTAAAATAAATTTTTTTTGTAATATTAATTTATTTCTATTCCATTTTAATTACATTTATTAAAGTTAATTAAATTTAAGTAAAAAAAGAAGTTAAATAGAATTTAAGTTAAAAAAGCAAAACAGAAAATAAAAACTTAATGTATACAAACTATAACTAATTTTTACATTGGCGTTTACGTTTTTGCAGGCGCTCTTTAGCATGCACAAAGTGTTGTTGGAGAATTCCATTAATTTCTTTCGCTTCAGCTTTATACTTCTGGTGGCAAATATCTGTAACAAAACATATTAAATACAAAATCATATTGTTATTTAAATTCATATAAATCTTACTTATGACTATGGTTGTAATAAACAACTTCTCAGCGCTTGGTTTTTCGTTGGTTCCCTTCCAACTGAATTGAGAAGCCAATTCATCAGAAAATACTTTCCTTATGGAACTTCTAAGGAACTGCGTCTGTCCATCGCCACCAATATTTCCAATAAAATTTTTCTATGACAAAAAAAATCAAAAGAAAAAGTAACATAAAAATATGGGACGGAATACATCGTTTCAATATACTTACAAAATCATCCAAAAATTCTTTGTCTTTCTCCAATTCACTATTGAAAGCGTTCAAATCATCCTTCAACATAAAAGGCAGTTTGTCAAATTTCGGGTTGTTCTTAAAGGCTATTGAATTGTGATGCTTTCTATTTTCTAATTTTACAGCAATTACTTCCTCTGTTAATTTTCCAATTGTCTTTCTGTTTTGCTGTACTTCTTTGTTAACACATCTATCTTTTTATTGCTTGTATCCAACAAACTTTTTAAGGATCTGACTTCATCCCTCAGCTCAATAAGTATATTGGATGAAGAACTGTTTTGCGGAACATAGACATTTTGTACTATTATATATGTATATAAATTGATTATTAATACTCAATGAATAATATTATGAAATTATATATATGAAATATATGAAATATAGAAATGTCTCAAATTTTAGACCACAACTTCTCACTATGAATCACAAAACTAAATGAATATAAATTTTATTTCAACTTCTCAAATTTTCAACTTGATATAAAAGTCCCGGTATAACTGTTTTAATAAAACACAAACATCAGTTTTCAATCATATAATTACCAACAAATGATAGCACCTGCACGTAGATCATATTTTAAACATATAATGAGTAAAAAATGATTTATATTTCTTTATTTTTTTTAACCAAGAATACATTTTTGTTATTATCATTTTTTGGTCATCTAGTGTAATCAATAATGACTCAGAAAATGATTAAAAAAATATCTTCAGTTTTCAATCATAAAGAATAGTCATATTTGACTGTTTCTTTTGTTTAAATACATGAAAACTTAGTTTTCAATCACCGAAAGTAGTCAAAAATGAGCCAGTTAGATGACTGCTGAAAATTCAATCATCCAAATGCTGGCTGGGAAGTTGGAAAAATCATTTTGTATGGTGCAGGTATGGTTCTCGTACGTACTAAATAACAAGTAAATACAGAAATCAAACGGAATGTTAAATGTACTATACTATAATAGCGGGTATAAAGATTGTGGGGTTTTCATTCGCGATGTTTTCGCGAACAGTTTCAGATATTCATGAAATTCTGTACTAAATGCTTATAAAGAAAGTATATATAATTGAAATGATTAAAATAACATACATATTTTAAATTGGCTTCAAAAGTATTTGTTGATGTGTCGCACTAAAATTAATCTATGCTTTCTTTTACACGTGAGCGAGCCAGCTTTTTATTATTTTAGTGCTATTTTTTATGCATTTTTGTAAAATTCGCAATTACTTCCACATGTTAGCTTCTATTTGTTTTTTAAGGGGTTCGCTGTCTACACCTTTTACCTTTCCTTTAATGGGTAGAGCAATTTTAGACAATCGAAGAACTCTTTTCCGTAATAAAACAACTGATTTTAACAAAATAGCAGATGCCTGAACATATCATACCAATTGCGAACTTTCACTTCTTATTGCAAAAGTTTCGTTTGAAATTGAGAAATGGGATTCTCAGTTTGAATTTGAGAAAATTTCAATTAAAACTGCGAATTTGCTTTTCATATTGAGAAAATTCAAACAAGTAAGGAAGTTTAAAGTCGGGCGTGGCCGACTATATGATATCCTACACTTAGTCATTATACCCCGTGGTATACGTCGTTATATTTGCACGATACAGCGGAGAATATACTACAAATTTAACACTTCTATCTGTATTTGTCGGAACATTTGAACACAATGGGAACTATATATAAGTCTGAACCAATCTGAACCATTTTTAGCATAGGTTTTCAAGTTGGAATATAAGACGCTTTCACAAATTTGAAATCATTCATTTCAATTTCACAAATCTGTGAAATATGTGGTTTCTAGAGCGGAAGGAATCAAATCGGGGGAGACACTTTTAAAGGAGCTTTATATAAATCTGAACCGATCTGCCCCACTTTCGTCAAAGATATTTTTAGTTGAAATATGAGCTGGTTTGCCAAATTTGTTCAGATATACTTTATCTAAAGCTGAAATAATTAATTCAGTGGCGAAATTTGTATTGGAGCTCTATATATCTGAACCGATCAGTTGTTTTGCCAAATTTGAAGAAAATCTATTAAAATTTGTGGATTATAGAGCGGAAAGAGTCAAATCGGAGAAGACATTTGTATGGGAGCTATATATAAATCTGAACCGATCAGGCCTATTTTTACTAGAGCTGTTTCTAGTTTAAGTATAAGGCGTTGTGCCAAATTGAAGGAAATCTGTTGTAATATGTGAGCGGATAGAGTAAAATCGGAAGCAAAATGTGTATGGTAGCTATATCTAAATCGATTTTCTTCAAATTAATAAACGATGAGTCTATCTCTCACCATACTTTGATTATAAAAGCTTTAATAAAGAGATTTTCGAAAGTCGTACTTTTGAGGGCGTGGTAAAATGGGAAAAATGTGATAAAAATTGTACCAACCAAATGGCCGGAGCTAGAATCATGGAATTCGGTGTATAGAATCCTCTGACTGCAGAGACTCGAAAACATAAAACGATTTCCGTAAATTCGTGCTTTTTTACTTTTACGGCAAAAATGGGTAGAATCATGAAGTTAGGTTATCTTGTATCGTGTACGTGGGAGATAATGCATTATCAAAATTTGTACTTTTGGAATCAAAATAGGATGGAAATACAACCAACCAAATGATTGCAGCTGAAAATGCTTCCACCATTCGCCAATATTTATTTTATTTAAGCTTTTTTGAAGATTGCTGCCTTATATTTACTTTTTTAATTGACTTGAAGTATTATTGTATTTTGTATAAACACATTGATAACCTTGCCTTATAAGAATCGTCTAAAATAATTAAAAACTTACTTATAAAATTATTTTGCCAATACTTTTAGTTGGTTTGTCTATATTAAACATTTTTCTGTAATGGCACTGCACTTCTACAAAAATCTACAGTCTTTGTACAAGCCATGGTCGAGGGTATATAACGCCGTTTTTACTTGTTTTATTTTTTGTTTAAGCCCATGTTTCTGTTGCCCTATGTATGCATATTCCTAAATGCAATCTTTAATTGTCGGGACACCTTATGATGTATAAAATCATTAGTACTCGTAGCTCTGGTTCTACATCTACCTTATTATTGCTATGATTATTATCCTTTTTCATTTTTGTTTTTCTTTCTGTGGAATGGCTTCTTTTCATCTTTTGATCAACGTGCTCATACGTACATAGACGCATATTCATTCGTACATGCATAAGCATAACACACTTGCACATACATTTTTCTGTTTTGTTTTCCTTTTGCTCCCTTTCTGTGTTATTATTTTTCCATTGCATAATTTTTAATTAAAAATCAATTCAAGCGGAAGACAATGCTCGTTCAAGAATTTCTAATTAATGCGTTTTCGACGACATCATCTTGGATGCATCATACCAACTGTGTTTTACTTTCACAGGAACCCTGTAGGCATGGTAGGTAGGTAGGGTGGGTCAATTTAAGTGGAAAAACAATGCGGAAAATGTTGGCAGTGTATGGCGTACAAAGAAATCATAAATGAAATATCAATTGTGACCCTTTAATTGTTTAAAACAAACTTCGACACCTTTCTGGAGAAATGTCCTACATAGGTGAAATTACACTTTGGAGCTCCATAAAAATTAAACTAATCAAATTATCTTGAGTTTTTTAATTGGACAGTTGAATTAACGCAACTCCATCGGGAAAACATACAAAGATCTGAGATGGCCAACGTTTATATCGGCCCGGAGGAGTGAACTATAGCCACTGTTGCTGCAATGATTCTGTTGGAAGGTGATTTTCGTTTCACATTACTGTCGATTCCTAGGCAATCTGCAAGAAAGTGAAGCAACACTTCTTTAAGGAATTAACGAATATGAAGACGTTTTAATAGCACGTACCTCAATGATTCAGATCGACATACCATGTCGATAATCAGTTGTAACAAACGTTCCGCTGTTAAATCACGAAAGTTGTGAACTATAGAATTGGAGTTATTCTTCTCTTCGACGCTCACGAGTTGTATAAAAAGATCGAACAGCTGATCAGCAATCAAACTGTCGTTAAATGTGCAGATTAAAGAAATTCCAACGAAATTTCAATTCAAGGATGTGCAGCAATATAAATTGATCGCTCGGTATGATTAAACGATGGCTCACATAAATTCTTTGGAGAAGTTAGACCAAATAATGACAAGACAAACCATTTTTATTCAAAAGTATAACTTGAAAAGATGGTTATAATTGAAAGACGACTCATGATTAAAATTACATGATTTAGATTTAGATCACAGTTTCAAATCGGTTTAGGTTTATATATAGCTCCCATACAAGTGTCGCTTCCAACTTTACTTTTTCCCATTTTTTACAGTTTTTTTCAGAACACGTTATATTTCACCTGAAAACATAGATTGTGAGAGTGTGTCTCATAGATCCATCATATAGGACACATGCCAAAATCTTCACCGATTGGAATTGTAATGGAGTAGAAAGCGGAGGGTATAAAAAACACAACTTCATTTGTGTACATTAGATGTGGAGAGCAAATAGCCGTCTGCAGCAACATTTTAGGGAACTTATTATAATTTTATGCAAATTGCGATATTTATTTACTATTGCATAACCACCACATCAACTTATAAATAAAGTGTGATATTTTATTAGCGAAATATTAGAACCAGAGCAATATCTCAGTTCAAATCAAATATTTACAAAAACTCTAAAGATTGCTCACGCTTCAAAGCTCTTTACACAGCCCTCGTCTATATATATCAATATAGTACTTAAAGCGAATTCAACAGTTATATGGCCTTTTGAATACACTTTAAGTAAGGTTGGGTCATGTAAAATTTTAAAATTGTCTTTGAAAGGTAGAATGACATTAATTTTGTCTGACATTTGCAAAACGGGACGCTACACGCTCGAACAAAATAGGGAAATATTAAAAACGCCCTTCCAAATTAGTGAGTCTTTAAATAAAACTTTAAGAAATTTTCGAGAATAGATCGGTCTTCAGTTCAGTTTGTGTGTCAATTTGGGAAGCGAGTTAATGAAAATGGATCGTTATTGGACAAACCACCCGTGTACGTTCTCGTCCAGTGCGTTCAATCGAAAACATTGCTGCTGTGGCTGAGAATGTCCAAGAACATCCATCAACATCAACTCGTTATCGTTCTCAGGATCTGTGCATTTTTCGCTCACTTCTTTGAGAAGAAGTTTGCATAAAGACATCGGTATGAAGGCTTACAAAGTTCAATTGGTCCAATAACTGAAGCCTCATCCGACGCGTTTTCGCTTCGCCCAAAGAGCTGAAGTTTTTTGGCAGGAGATGGAGAATTTTGCCAAAAGTCTTGTTTTCGGATGAAGCTCATTTTCATCCCGGTAGCTATGTCAATAAGCAAAATTACCGCATATGTGGTTCAGAGAACCCATACGTGACTACTGAGAAGCCAATGCCTCCACAACGAGTCACTGTCTGGTGTGGATTTTGAGCTGGCCGCCATGGCGGCATAAATGGGGACATTTTTCTTCGTTACCGTCAACGGTGAGCATTACCGTCAAATAATAAGCCGAAATTGTAATGTCAATTGATCGCCTCGGAGCTGTGATTTGAGATCTTTGGGTTATTTTCTGTAGGGAACCATTAAGGATAAATGTTACGCAAACCATTTAGAGAAATTTGAAGCTTTGAAACATGAAATCTAAGTTGTTATTGAAGAGATGTACTGAAAAATTAGGTTGGTCGGATGAGGTACTACCGAGCCAGTCATCGTAGTCAATGATATTGTGTTCCATTATTAAATGACAAAGTTCAACCTTTTCAACAGAGTTACAAGCCGAACCACTATTATCGGTGACGGCGGCGCTGCTCAAAATGGGTCGGCGGCGGCGGCTTTCGGCTGATTTGCCGGCTCGTTCTGTGATTCGATCACCCCTATTTATTTGACAATTTTGGGAAAATGGAAGGAACAATTTGTATTGGTTTTTAATACCGTTTCATTTATTTTTGGCAAGTAGTTCAATATACGTTAATATTAGCCAATGTTCCCATAATTTAATATTATTTTCCCATACAATTATTTTTTGGGATTGGGAATCCATTCCCAAAATTTATAATATGGATGAATTTAATAAATATATTTGCAATAACAGCTTTTCATGTGAAGCATATTTGACCAGACATCTTGAATATCATAATCCTTCCAAAGAATGGTAAAGCTCTACCTACTGTGACACCCTAAGAAGCGCAATGGAGGAGCTGTTGTTTATTATGCTTTATAGGAACATATGGCCACGCATACTGGAATTGACGTATATAAATGCGACTTCAAATCAAAATAGAATCTATACCAAATTCAAAGAAAAATCGATATATTTCTCAGTGGAAGGTTGTCTAAGTCGACAGTTATATTTCTTTTGTAATTTTAAGTGGGTTGTCTATTTTAGTAGTAAGATTTGACTGAGTTAGAACTCCGTCAAGTCTCGGATATGAGTTGCTGAAATCGGCGGCGTGGTTGAAGTCGATGTGAGCCGATGAAATCGACGGCGGCGGCGCTCGTGCAGAAACATGCGGCGGCGGCGGCTTGTCGGCTTAAAATCGGTCGGCTTCTATCTCTGCTTTTCAATAAAACCGGAAATTATAAGAAAATAATCACTACTTTTTAGAAGCGGCTAAATAAAAATTTAAAATGGTCCAGTAGTAGACAGCAAAATAATCAATGTTCAATTTCTGTTAGGGTAAATCTACCCACAGTCAGGGGAGCCTACACACTGAATTTCATGTTTCTACCTACAGCCATTAGTTTTGTTCCATTTTTTATCCATACTCAGAATAATAGCATTCCTAAATCTGAGTAAAATCTATACTCTAATTTAGTTCAACAATTTTACTCCAGTTTAGTAGAATTTTCCTTAAAAGTTGGAAAATTAACTAACTTAAAGCCATAGTAAATAGCTTATTTACTAGAAATATGGAAGTAAACTTACTTAAAAACATTTCATTGGATCCAATAAAAAATCTTACAATTGAGTAAATTCATACTTGTTGGGAAGATAATTTCCAAGGTATTAAGTAGGAAAATATTAAGAAATTTTTTGTATGGAAAAAATCCATTTAGGAAATGTTATCCAAAAAATGTTTTTTTTGTAAGTTAGTGCATTTACTGAAATTTATACCGAGTTCTTCATATATTTAAGTATTAATGAACTTATACAAAATCACTTAAATTTGTTTAGAAAATTCTCGAATATTAATCTAAGAAGAAATTCTCGTTTGTTTGCAGAGCCTTATTTCTTAAATGCTTCGAGGATCATTCTAAACAACCACTGCGAAGGCGCTTATCGTGCCTCATGGAGTAAACCATCAACTCTTTATGCCAGAGGTATCATGAAACTTTTGAGAAATATTTTATGTTTTCATTTTTTGTATTATTATTTTATATTTGTATTAGTTTTGCATACACTCAGAAAAAAGTGAACCCTAAAATGAGTTAAAATGAACCAAAATTTAAGAAAATTGAACTTCGTATAGCGCTAAAGCAATATTTCTTCATATCAATTTCTTCTTACCAAGTACGTATTTACTAAATCTAAGTAAATTTTTACTAAATTTGAGTAAAATTTTCCTAAAACTAAGTAAATTTTTACCCAAACCAAGTAAATTTTTACCCAAACCAAGTAAATTTTTACTAAATTTAATTAAAATTTTGACTTTATATTGATTTGATTTTCTAAAACTAAGATAATTTGTACTCAAATCTAGTAAATATAGTAAATATATAAATAGGACAATTTATTGATTTTTCCCTCAAAACAAATAAATTTGTACTTAAAAAAGTGAACTTAAAATAACGCAAGTATGAATTTACTCAATGGTAAGAATTTGTTATTAGATACAATGAAATGTTTTTTGAAGTAAATTTACTACCCTATTTCTAGTAAGAGAACTTTTTGCTATGGCTTTGAAATAAGGAAACTTTACTCATACTTAGTACTACTTTTAAGGACATTTTTACTAAATTGGAGTAAAATTGTTGAACTAAATTGAAGTATGGATTTTACTCAAATTTAGGAATGCTATTTTTCTGAGTGTACTCTGAAGCAAAATCATTTGTTTGAATTATTTTAGTTAAATTGAACTTATTCTAAGTTCACTGTTTTCCTTGTATCAAATAAAATGTTCCCCAGTTGAAGTAAAAATGTACTTGTTTTGAAGAAAAAATCAGCAATTTTGAGTACAGTTTTAGGAAAATTTCAGCGACATTTTACTTAGATTTTGTAAAAATTCACTCGGTTTGAGGAAAAATTTACTGGAAATTTCCTAAGTTTGAATAAATATTTACTTGGTTTGAGGAAAATTGAACTAGAATAAAGTTCAACGTTCATGTAGTACATTCAAGGAAAAGTTTGAACGTAATGTGAGGAAATATTGCGAAGTTCAATTTTCCTAAATTTTAGTTCATTTTAACTCATTATAGGGTTCACGTTTTTCTGAGTGCATCTTTTGCCATTGTACCCTTAAAAGTGCGTATTTCGGAAAATTATTGTTATTTTACATGTATGCGTAACATTCTTATCCCATTTTGCCATAGTTGACTCCCTAAAGTAAATCACTCTTTAGCTCGTTTCACTCTATTCTGAGGAGTGTCTCGATGCCCAGCCTTTGGGCATGTGTACGTATTATACATTGCCCCGTCAGCACTGGAAACAGCGTAGACAGTAAAAGATAGTCCGACCTCTTCATATCATATGAGCCGTCTGCGTAAAAATTGCAATAACGACTTCTACCACGAATTCCGCCCACCCAGTCATCCCTAGCATCCTGCTATAGTTCTTGTTGATCTGTGTCACCACCATGACCCATTGACGAGAAATTCTCAATCCTCCAAAGGGGAATACAATTATGTATATCTAGCCGCTCTTGATAACATCCCTCATTCCCACATTCGGAAATAGCAATTGTCCTATTGTAGATACTTATATCACCATCCACGAATCACACTAGTTACTTTAGCATACATCTGTAGTGTAAGAATGGGAGTATTGTAGCTAAGTAATCTATCAAAAGGTCAATTGACCCGCTGTAGCAGTACTAAATGGTAGTATAATGACTCGCCATAATGATAATAAATTTGTAATACAAAGTCATACTTTTTGCTACAATATATGCCAAACAAGGGTCGTATTAGACATGTAGCACTAATGCAACGCGAGCTTCAATAGCTGAGTGGGAGCGTGTTCGCCGTGCAATCAGAATGTCGCAAGTTCGTTTCCTGACTCAGCTAAAATCAGTTAAAGTTTTCCAATATCAGCAATAATTTGAAATTTATAACGACGAATATCAAATTCTAAAAATAAAACGCACGTAAGTAAAATAATTGTTCGTCTATTTTTAACAACCATTGTTGAATTTATTGGTCCGTAGTAACTAGCGAAGTGGTTGGAAAATGGTAATACAGAGGGTGACTATTATCCCCTTCCTATGACATCCCCATGTTAAAGTAAACAGTCAAAAGCATTGCGAGTGAGTTGACGAGTAACTAGTCGTGGTGGCACTAGCACCCCGGTCTAGCGGGGTATGCTTGCCTCCTACATCGATCGGTAATGCCTCCTTAGCAGTTGTCCTTATCGCTCCGCTTATGCCAGCTGTACTACGATGGCCAAAAATACATTTTCACAATTACTTTCAGTTTTATAGATAAGAGTTTCACTGAGAAAAAAATTGTTTTAATATATTGCCTTAGAAATAATGTATTGAAGTCACATGAATATTGTATCATGACAACTGACGAAAATTTGCATGCAGTTCAGTGTATGTCAGAAAAAATTTTGTGTGAAAAAATTGTTTTGAGTTGTATGAGCAGTGTGCCAGTTTCATCGCTCTTTTAAAATACAATTAAAATAATAATTCCGTAGAATTTAAAATTTGGAATATTTTTCCATTCACCCAAACTAAAGTAAAGCAACGACATGTGACTTCTGCAGCTATGGTAAGCCAAATACATAACATACGGAATCATGTGTCAATTTGATCCAATTAAACAAAGTCGATGTGCACATTATCCCACTTATTATTATTATTTTGATACAGGGTGTCCCTTACTTACAACAATGGACAACAAAACACGTTGTCTGACAATAAATACATACATACGTATGTTGTTATGTATGTACGCATTGAAGGTCAACATTGTTCATCGCTGGTATTAAATTACCTCAATTGAATTATTTCCATGTTTTAAGGAACAATAGTACAAACTTATTTATGTACATACATATGCATGTATGTATGTTTGATCCATAAATCCTGTAGTATGGATTAAATAACATTGAATGAACTCATATAACATGTCGGCATGACGTTTAACAGACATCGAGACAATTGAAATAAAAAAATATGATTAATTGCAATTAATTACTCCCATGGATGCCAGCCATAAGCAATTGCCCTGATTCAGTGGGTGGCTGACGAAAAATTCACATTTTTATAAATCGCTTCCAACAGCAATATTTTTCTGCCAACATCAAAATATATCCAGACACTGACACATACATTCTTACATACAACAATACACATGTATATAGGGGAAGTAATTGTAATATTGGGCAGTGTTTTTATTTGTATCAGGCCTGTTTTTCTTAAAGGCTGGATAACTAAGCTGCGATAAGAAGAGCCTAAATAGAGAGATAAAAATAATAAAAAAAACTATTTTTGTGTTAAAAATGTTGGACTTAGTCTGGATAATTATCCAGTGTAAGTCAAATTTATGGTTATCAAGTCCAAAGAAAGGCGACACAAAATATTTGTTTGAAAATTTCGAGTCGCCGACAAATGTGAAAAAATAGTTTATTTATTTTTTTTATCGCAGCTTGCGGAAAACTGGGCACACAAGTTAAACGGTGTTAATTTCGGCTGAGACTTTTATTATACTCTTGCAATGACTGTTCATATTTAATTTAGTACATCTAAGAATCCATGAGAGTTGCAGTTCTGTTTTTTTCTAAAAATAAAACACTTTGTATATACAGTATTATAACCTCTCTAATCCGCACAGATATAGTTTCGACAAAATGTTACAAATCGAATGGGGGTCTTTGCTTTATTTAGAAAAGTTTCTGAACAAATAATAAATAATCAAAAAGAAAGAAGAACAAGTAAAAAGGCGTTAAGTTCGGCCGGGCCGAATCTTATATACCCTCCACCACGGAGTGCATTCCACAGTATTACCAGCAGATTAAAGGATGTCGACTTTACATAGAATTACAGTACCATATTACGAAAATTGTGATATTTTTATGCACATTACTATATTTTCAAACTATAATGTATACTTATGCGCACTGTTTAAAATCGACTACTATATACATATAAATAAAATGCTGAACATGCCTAAATATAGATTTCGAAAAAACCCATTTTTTCGAGTCTTCATAGTCAGAATGTATACATCAAATTTCATGATTTAAACTTCAGCGGTTTGGTAGGTCCCATTTTTATCCCTCTTTTTCAATTATATCCCTTAAAAGTACAAATTTCAAAAAATCCCTCTATTTTACGTGTCTATGCCATTAGAGGGATTTACACACCGAATTTCATGATTATAGGTGCCATATGTTATACCATATGTTATCCCTTTTTGTCCCATTTCGCCCGCTAAAACTTTTATTTTATTTGTGGTGCTTCCAAGCTACAAGAGGAATGTCCGCAACAAATTTTAACTGTATGAAAATCAGAAATTTAATTAATAAGCCAAGGTTACCTATATTTGTATACTATGTATATATATAATGGAAAATAACACTTCAATTAATAAAGTAAATATAAAGCAGAAATCATAAATACCCAAATATTGGGGGACAGAGAGTGTATTTTCAGCTACAGTCGTTTGGTTGGTTGTATTTCCATCCTATTTTAATTTCAAAAGTATAAATTTTGAAAATACCTTATCTCTCACGTACGCAGTATAAGACAACTTCATGATTCTACCATTTTTTTGTCGTAAAAGCAACAAAATAAAGTACGAATTTGGAAAAAAATATTTTACGTCAGAGGAATTTATACTCCGAATTCCATGATTCTATCAGCGGCCATTTTGTTGGTACCATTTTTATCCCCTTTTTGCATTTTACCCCTTAAAAGTACCACTTTCGAAAATCTATGTATTTAACGTGTCTATGCAATTAGAGGGATGTACACACCGAATTTCATCATTCTAGCTGTAGCCTTTTAGTTGGTGCCATTTTTATCCCTCTGCTCTCATTGAACGAATTTTGGAAAAACCTTTTTATTCTTCGTGTCTACTCAGTCAGAGTCATTTTTTTGGTAACATTTTTATCCCCTTTTTCCATTTTACACCCTAAAAGTACGAATTTCGAAAAATTCTTTTATTTTATGTTTCTACGCAATCAGAGGAATATATACACCGAATTTCATTATTCTAGGTGCAGCCGTTTGGTTGGTACTATTTTTATCCCTCTATCCCCATTTAACCCCTTTAAAGTACGAATTAAAAAAAATACTTTTATATAATGTATCTACTCTATTAGAGGAATGTACACGCCAAATTTCGTATTTCTATCTGTTGTCGTTTGATAGGTACCATTTTTATCCCTTTTTGTCCCATTTCGGCCCCTACAAATAAAAATCACTCTATGGTGCCCTTTTATGCTATAAAGGGAATGCGCATTGCAAATATCAACTTAATACATGCTAATATGTTCAAAAAACAGGCTGAAATACTCTGAATATTAGGGGTATTTTCAGTCCTTGTGAGGGAAAATTTTTTCCCTCTAGGCCGATTTCGCCCACTTTCAATCCCAACCGATCTGCAACCATAAGACACATTTACGAAGAATTTGAACCTCCTAGCTCATTTCGTTCGGCCACTATCGTGCTTTCAACAGACAGACAGACAGACGGGCATGGCTATATCGTCTTAGAATTTTACCACGACCCAGAATATATATACTTTATGGGGTCTCCGATGAATATTTCAAGGTGATACAAACGGAATGACAAAGTGAATATATCCCCATCCTGGAAGTGGAGTGTATAAAAATCAAAATTAATAAAAGAAAGAATTACATATAAAATCAATATTAATGTTTGAAGTATGAACTTTTTATGAATTAGTTTTGAAGTTTTTTCTATTCAATCCATAAAATTGCTCTCGCAAAATGTTCGGTATGACATAACTGGCTGAAGTCTAAAGCAAATACATATTCTAGATATTAATTTCTGCATTGCAGGTCGAATCTATCGTTCTTAAGCGTCTTCTGTGAAAGCCTACGGCAGCGACTTTAACTAACTTTTAGTAATATTGATTTTAGTGATTCTAGCAGGGTTTAAAATAAATCCACAATGAAGTGAAACACTCTCTTTTAAAATAAGCATTTTATTATAGAATTAATATAGAAATAATAAAAAAATTTTCTCAATTCCAGCAGTTTAATAAAAAAGGTCTATTATTTTGAACAGCACTGTATATATATAGTATGAACATATTGGTAGCCTTGCCTTATAAGTGAGCTTAAAAATAATTAAAACTTTATATTTATTTATAAAGTTGTTTTTTATACCCTCCACCTCCAGGATGGGGGTATACTAACTTTGTCATTCCGTTTGTAACACCTTGAAATATCGACCTGCGACCCTATAAAGTATATATATTCTTGATCGTCATACAATTCTAAGACGATCTAGCCATGTCCGTCCGTCTGTTGAAAGCACGCCAGCATCTAAACGAAAGGAGCTAGAACGTTCAAATTTTCCATAAATGCGTCTTATAGTCGTAGATCGGTTGGGATTGAAATGGGGAGAAATCGGCTTAAAGGGAAAAATTTTTCCCTCACAAGGACTAAAAATACCCATAATAATCCCTAATATTTTAGCGTATTTAAGCATGTTTTTTGAATATTTCTGTTTATATTTGCTTGATATTTGGTATGCGCATTCCCCTTATAGCAAAAACGTACGCCATTATTGTCACATGTTTTCCATCAAATCCACGTGAATTGTGGGACAAGTACAAGGATGATATGTCAGAAGACATTTTGCATCGAGTTCGTGTCCATTCAGAGAATCCCCATATTGAGATGAATGAAGAGATGCACAACCAGGCCTTGGTTTTGGTAGAAGGCATGTGTTACCTCATGTGCAGCAGTTTGTTAGTCAGGTTAGGGATGCCATTGCCAGATCGTCGACCATACGACCCTTTCGAACTAGAATTGCAGCGTGAACGTGAATGCGCCACAAGCGCATTAAGCCAATTGGTTCGAATAATTGGCAAAGAACAAGGATGTGGATCACTTAAACTGAACAATTCAAAATCAAATCGTTGGTTCACTGCATTCCTTCAAATCTATCGACTGTGTAGCAAACAAAAACGAAGCAAGCAACTATCCAACTGAGTTCTTGAATTCATTGGATGTTCCTGGATTCTCACCGCACAATTTACAATTTAAGGTTGTTTCAGTTGTCATCATGCTTCGCAATCTCAATCAACCAAAATTATGCAACGGAACGCGTGTAGCGTTCACAAAACTCATAAGCAATGTGATTCACGAAAGAATTCTAAAAGGAAAGTTCAAAGGTGAGGAAGTTCTCATGCCGAGAATTCCAATGATGCCAACCGAATGCAATTCGAGTTTAATTTCTAATTTGGCTCGCATTCGCCTTGACTATCAATAAATCACAAGGCCAATCATTGAGTGTTTGTAGACGCAATCTGGAGAATGAATGTGTTTCGCACGGTCAACTGTATGTTGCATATTCCCGTGTCGGAAAACCAACCGCTTTGATCGTTTCCGCACCTGACAACAAAGCGAAAAACATTGTTTATCACAGAGTGCTTCTATGAAGGGAAATACTATTCGAAATCGACCCGACCACAACTCATCCAGCAAAGAATCAATTGCAATGGACAATTGACCATAAATTGTCTGCTATTTGAAATGCAACAATATAAATAAAATTTGAAGGCAGAACAACGTTTGCCGGGTCAGCTAGTTATTTTACATACATGGAGTCAATGACGTCAGTTTTCATCCGATATTCATCATTTAGGTATCTTCGAGAGGTATCCTTTTATTTATTTTTATAATACCACCTAAAAATGTTTCCAAGAAATATGAGTTTTAAGCTGTCAACTTGAAAACGCGAAAAGATCAATATAAACGTCCAGTAATACGACCAATGACAAGAATATTTATACACTCCACGAGAGTATTATGGCTTTGTGCAGTTGTTTGTAACACCCAAAAGGAAGCGAGATAGACCCATTGTTAAGTATATCGATCGACATAGAATCACTTTCTGAGTCGATTTAGCAATGTCCGTCTGTCTGTCCGTCAAATCAAATTACAGGTCGCAATTATAGTCCGATCTTAACAAAAATTGGCACAAGTAAATTTTGTGGATCAAGGACGAACGCAATTTAATTTGAGGCAAATCGGTTCAGATTTAGATATAGCCCCCATACAAATGTCGCTCCCGATTTGACATTTTCCGCTCTAGAAACCACATATTGTACCCGATTTTCTTGAAATTTGGCACAATATCTTATAATCCAACTAGAAACACCTATGCAAAAATTGGTTAAGATCGGTTCAGATTTAGATATAGCCCCCAAACAAATCCCGATTTGACTTTTGCCGCTTTAGAAACCACATATTGTACTCGATTTTCTTTAAATTTTGCACAACAGCTTATATTCCAAAATACCTATGATGAACCGATCTTAGCCACGATCGGTTCAGATTTAGATATAGCGCAAATACAAATGTTGCTCCCAAATGTTTAACTGATTTTTGGCCAAACTACAAATATTTTATTTCACCTATTTTGTTCCAGTTTTCAATATACCCTCATACAAATGTCCTTTCCGATTTAACATTTTTGGTCAAACACATACATTTAAAGGATACACAAATCCTTCCCGTTTTCACTTTTTCACCGAATTAAATTGTATTCGGATCGAAAGTGGAGTGTATCATAGAGTCGGCCCAGCCCGACTTTAGCCTTTCCTTACTTGTTTTATTTGAAGTGTTTCCAAGGGCCTATTAATTCAGAAAAAATTGGACAAAAATGCAACAAAAAATTACACAGGAAAACATGGTTTTTAGAGGTGTTTTCAGGAGCGTTTAGCTCACAGATGGCTTGACCCAGTGACGAAATATTTTTCAGGTCATCGTTAAACCATCCAATCTTCATTTCTTGGGGCGTGAAGACTGCATTTTATTTTCGTGACCCACTCTAATGTAATAAATAATATTACATACACAATTTCGACGCAATGATGCAGGTAGTAACTGTGTTATACTATTGTCAAATTCTTTAGAACTGTATCCAAACACGGAGTATGTACATACTTATGGTGCAGAGATACAAGCCTACCGATTTTAAGCCGACAAGCCGCCGCCGCCGCATGGATCTTCACGAGCCGCGCCGCCGCCGATTTCGTCGGCTCAAATCGACTTCAACACGCCGCCGATTTCATCGAATCATATCGACTTCAACCACGCCGCCGAGATTTGACGGAGTTCTAACTCAGTCAAATCTTACTACCAACCCACTTAAAATTACAAAAGAAAATATAACTGTCGACTTAGACAACCTACTACTGTGAAATATATTGACCTTTCTTTGAATTTAGTATCCCACATATGATGACGTCTATAGAATGTTGAATGATTGTATTTTGATTTGAAAGTCGCATTTACACAGTACAACATTTTTCAGTTCGTTGATTGCCAACTCAATTCTGAGAACAGTATGTGAAATTATACCCAAAAAGAATAATTTCTGCATCATTCGTTTTGTCTTCTTACCTGCCGAAATATTTTTAATATCGATTTGAAGTTAGTACTATCGTATAGGGGAATTTATCACGTTTTAGGCCCTGTTGTTTGACATAGCTCGACAGCCACTAGCCCGATTTAGTTGAAATAAATTTAAAAAAATTAAGAATTACAATTCCCTTAATCTGTTCATATATTGTTTTCCTATACAAGCAACAGTTTCCAAGTTAAAAATAAAAAAATTAAAATTCATAAAAAATACAAAACGGAAATAAGTTTCAAGTGTAGTTACTTTTTCGCAAAGTCACATAACCTATGAGCAAAATGAGACAAAGATCATGAAAATCGATGCACGCGTTTCGCTTTCATTCGCAATTTAATATTTAGAGTATTACAGAATTATTATTATATTATTTTTGAACATACTAGCTTGTATTTACTTGATATTTGCAATGCACATTCCCTTTATATCATAAAAGGGCACCATGGGGTGATTTTTATTTGTAGGGGGCGAAATGGGACAAAAAGGGATAAAAATGGTACCTATCAACCGACAACAGATAGAAACACGAAATTTGGCGTTTACATTCCTCTAATATAGTAGATAAATAATATAAAAGTATTTTTTCTAAATTCGTTCTTTTAAGGAGTTAAATGGGGATAGAGGGATAATAATTGTACCAACCAAATTGCTGCACCTAGAATAATGAAATTGGGTGTATATATTCCTCTGATTGCATAGACACACAAAATAAAATAATTTTTCGAAATTCGTACTTTTTGGTCGATATTAAGGCTGTTTTTCTTTAAGACTGAATAACTAAGCTGCGATAACAAAAATCTAAATAAAATGTTAAAATTTCACTCAAAATAAAAAATTCTTTTTTACAATTGTCGCCAAAAGCAATATCAATGTGTGTGTGAAAACAAATTTTGAAAAAATAATTTTGTGTTAAAAATGTTTGACTTAACCTGGATAATTATCCATTGTAAGTCAAAATGATGGTTATCGAGGCTAAGTCTAATAAAGTGAACAAAAAAAATATTTTTTGAAAATTTGTTTTGATACATATAATTATATTGTAGTTGGCGACAGTGTGGAAAAATATTTTTTTATTTTGGGCAAAAAAAATAATTTTTATTAACGTTGTTGTTACGCAGCTTGTTATCCCAACTTAAAGAAAAACAGCCCTAATATTTTCAAACAGTAGGCCTGTTCGATTGGGCTTACTAGCTTAATTTTTGTATGGAATTTACTCGCTTAACAAGAAAGTAGCTTACTACTCTTAGCTGTGTTGCCAGATTTTTCCTGTCAATCCATTTACGAAAAACCAATGTGTAGCAACGTTGCCAACTTATCAAGTTTCTTAATTGTAAGCTGCTAAGGCCAATCGAACAGGCCTAGTGTTAAGCCTAACGTGATTTTCCTGAGGCAGTAGTGCAGCCTTACATTTTCAAATAAGAATACACGACATGACACGGTTGGCGAAATGTAAGCAACGCGACAATTGCGCTGGTGTGCGAGCAACATTACAAAAAGAGAATTTTAATCAATTGACTTATATGCACTTTCTAATAAAATTATGATTTAATATTTCTGAGCTTTTTTTCCAAAATAATGGCAATATAAAGTGTGTATAAATATAAACGCAAATGAAAAGATGTAATACTAAAGTTGGCCTTATTTTCTGTGTGTAGAGAAAATCATCCCTTATTTGCGTAAGTTATCTCAGTTGTGAATGAAGTGAAATACATATTAATCTTTTAAACTTGCATTCATTGGTAAGTAAAATGCAGTGCTTTTTATGTGATCTTAAAATTAAATTGTAATACTCTTCCCAACGGAAGAACTATAATTACATGGCAAAATTTATGTAAAATATCATAACAAAGGGAAACATAAAATCTTTTAAGTTGGATAAACCCCACACTTCTAAAAACACTCCAGAACTAAAAAATATTTTTGATAAGTATATTTTGTACAAAATAGATTTTTTGCAGACCCAATTGAAAACTTTTAATTCGTAACGTATTTACAAAAAAGGACAGTTTCGAAAAAAAGTTTTTAAATTTTTTTTACAACAGGGTTTTTGGTTAGGTCAAAATTCTTGCGTAACATTGTAATATATTCTATACATTTATTCGTAGCACCTGAGTTAAGTACAACAAACTTCCTCTAGATTGATTTTCGTCAACCTACAGGTTGTGCTCAATTCCGTAAAATCACTTATTCAACGAGTGCAAAAATATTACCGAGTCTTTAACCCAAGTTAAGTAAACAGTAATAAACAGCGATATAAACAACCAAATGGCTTCAGACTGGTATGTATTAATTTCACATATTTATGACTTTTTAACTAATTTCACCAATTGTTTAACTTTAGATTGCTCAAGATTTCAATATCATATATAACAAGTAAAAACGGCGTTAAGTTCGGCCGGACCGAACTATATATACCCTTCAAATGGATTGCATTACACAGAGATTGTCGGTTTTCGTAGAAGTGCAGTAATATTAAAGGAAAATATAAATTTTGTAATATAGCCAAAGCAAAACAAATACAAATATTGAAAAAATAATTTTATAAATAAATATAATATTTTAACTATTTAAACCATTATTTATTTCAAATCAAAAAATAAATATTCTTATATTTATATTTTCAAAAAGCTTAAATACCTTAAATATTGGTAGATAGTGGGTGCTACAGTTGGTTGTATTTCCATTCTATTTTAATTCTAAAAGTACAAATTTTGAAAATCCATTATCAGACGTACAGAGTGCAAAATAAACTAACTTCATGATTCAACCAATTTTTGCCGTAAAAGAAAAATTACGAATTTGGAAAAAAAAACTTTTTATTTTGCGTGTCTCTGCAGTCAGAGGAATGTATACACCGAATTCCATGATCCCAGCTGTGCCCATTTGGTTGGTACCATTTTTACCCCCTTGACGTTTTTACGCAATTAGAACTTCATCATTCTAGCTGTAGTCGTTTAGTTGGTACTATTTTTATCCCTCTGTAACATTGTATCCCTTGAAAGTACGAATTTCGAGGAATGTATATAGAGGAATGTATACACCGAATTTCATTATTCCAGGTATAGCCGTTTGGTACAATTGTTATCCCTCCATAGCCCTTGTATACTTGAAAGTACGAATTTGGAAAAAAACCTTTTATTTTTCATGTCTACGTAGTCAAAGGAATGTATACTCCGAATTTCATGACTCTAGCTGAGGTCATTTGGTTGGTACTATTTTTATCCCCTTTTTTCTATTTTGACCCCAAAAAGTACGAATTTCGAAAAATCCGTGTATTTTACTTGTCTATGCAATCAGAGCAATGTATACACCGAATTTCATTATTCTAGGTACAGCCGTTTGTTTGGTACCATTTGTATCCCTCTATTCCCATTTTACCCCTTAGAAGTAAGAATTTGGAAAAAATACTTTTATATTATGTATCTACTCAATTAGAGGTATGTACGCATCGAATTTCGTGTTTCTAGCTGTAGTCGTTTAATATGTACCATTTTTATCCCTTTTTTGCCTCATTTCACCCCATACAAATAAGAATCACTTTATGGTGCACGTTTTTTGCTATAAGCGGAATGCGCATATCAAGCAAATATAAACACACATATTCAAAAACATGCTTAAATTCGCTAACATTTTGGGATTATTATTGGTATTTTTAGTCCTTGCGAGGGAAAAATTGTTCCCTTTGGGCCAATCCTAACCGGTCTACGACTATAAGACGCATTTATGGAAAATTTGAACGTTCTAGCTTCTTTCGTTTCGATGCTAGCGTGCTTTCAACAGACGGACGGCATGGCTAGATTTTTTTTTATGACGATCAAGAATATATATACTTTATAGGGTCTCAGGTCGATATTTCAAGGTGTTACAAACGGAATGACAAAGTTAGTATACCCCCATCCTGGAGGTGGAGGGTATAAAACCATAATGAATTGGTATGAAAAGATCGAAAGGCTGCTTGAATTTTTGAAGAATCGTGAAAATGTTCGAGACAAGGACTTGAAACATGTTCTGGAGTGCTTGGAAAAAAGTAACTACAACAAGGTGATTTATTTAATATTAAAGCAAAAGTAATTTTTTAATAACTATTTTTTGTAGACAAAGATGTATTTTATCTGAAAATTTGGTGGTGTATTCACAACCATCTTCTTCCCACAAAAAAAATCGTACGTAAAGATATAAATGGCAAAAATGGAACTGGAAGGTTTTCTATTAAAGACTCGCAGGAATCGTTTATCTACATAAATGAAACAATGCAATCTTTAGAAAACCACATTGATTTTTAAAAAGTAAAGGGAAGCCGATACAACCTTTCATTTTGGTTATCCGAAAACCTTTTCGTTTGGTGAACCGAAAACTCTAAATGTTTCAACATTTTATTTGTATTTGGATGGCCAATTTATTTAAACCATTCCATTTATTTATTTAAAGTGGAATACCCTTTACCATCGTGTACATTTTGGACCTTTATAGAGGAGTATTTCTACGGCATTGTCAAAGGTGATAAACCAATTAACAAAGTCTCTGTTCTTATAGATGAATTATCGGAGATAAAGTAGAACTAAAGCTAAAATTAATCAACAAAAGGAATGCACTTTCAGATAAAATATATAAAAACTAACAAACAATATCATGTACGCTATTTGAAATGCGTAAAACATAATTTCATAAACTATCTACATATTTCTATTTTCTTGTAACAGTCTCATTACATTTAAAAAATGCAAATTAACAAATGAATCCTAGTTCCTATTAAAAACTAAGTATTTTTAATACATATATATATTAAATATAAGAAAAAACATTCAATGTGTTCAAAATGTAAATCCAAAAATGTTGTATTTTAATACATAGAATTATATGTTAAAATCGTAATCAGATACACTATTTTAAATACATCAAAAGTGTAATCTTGTGAAAATCCAATTAAAATTTTAGATTTTCATTCAAATTAAATAAATGGTGACATTTATTACTTGGCTGCAGACTACCATGCCATTTGTAAAAAAATTTGCATTCTATTAAATATAGATACAAAATGGTCTTGAGCCAGGACAATATCCCAGTTCAAATCAAATATTGATTACAGACCAAAAAATGCAAACGAAAAAACTAAAACAAATGAGCGTTGGCACGGCAGAAGTATTGCTGGGTAACTATACCTGCATATACACATACTTACATATGCAACTCAATGAGATGCTTGTAAGATGGCATGTCTGCTTTATTACTTGGTGAGATTTTTTAAACGCAAATTCGGCAAGTGAGTTGTGCTTCTCGTTCGTTTGTGAGAATCATCTCCTTATAGAGGCCGGGTTTGATGTTGAAAAGTCGCTGCGAAGCCACTTGAAAAGACTTTTGACATGGTCGACATCATGATCGTGGTAGTCTGCAGCCAAGTAATAAATGTCACCATGCCATTTGTAAATAAATGTGCATTCTATTAAATATAGATGCAAAATGGTCTTGAGCCAGGACAATATCCCAGTTCAAATCAAATATTGATTACAGACCAAAATTTGATATAAATATGAAACTGAATATTTTTAATTTCTACTTTTTTATAATGCGTATTTCCATACCACAACACCTTAGGAACATGTATTTATAAGTAAAAGCTATATAATTTTTTCAGTACATCCATATTACAAATAAATGCATTTTAATTCAAATAACCAAAATTTTAAATTGTTTTAAATACAAGCTGACCACGGAAAGTAACGTTGCAGCAATGAAATAGGGTTGTTGCAGCAACGAAAAAGTGTTGTTGCAGCAATGAAATAGGGTTGTTGCAGCAACGAAACAGGTTTGTTGAAATAACGAAACAGGTTTGTTGCATCAACGAAACAGCGTTGTTGCAGCAACGAAAATATTCGTTGTGGAACCAAAATTTTCATTAAATGAAGTTTCGTTGCAGCAACGAACGCCGACGTAGAAATTCGTTCCGGTTACGAACGTTTTTCTTTCGACCACAATACACAATGGGAGTCCGTTCACCATAATATACCTTTGAACAAAAATGAACAAATTTATGAAAGGATATTGATGTTGCAAAGAAAAATATTGTAAAAGTAAAACGGTGGATTTTGTTTAATAAAAACCATTTTAATAAAAATTTTGTTTCATCTAAATATGCGGATTTTGTGTTTGCCGACCAAAACAATTATTATAAATTGCTCAAAAGGCAAGCGAGTGTCTCAAATTAACCGGAGTTATGTTTTCTTTAGTTCAGATCTTAAAACGGCAATTAAATCTGAATATTTCAATCGAGTATTCGCGAATTGTATTTGGACAATCCAAAAGTAACCACACAGTATAATTAGAATGGGTTGTGGGTGATTACATTGAAACAGCTGTAACCCTCTTTTGCTTAAATATGTATAAATATATTCCATATTCATTTTTTCGATATTGTCTGGTTAATCAAAATAGTATTGCATATATAAATACGTCTTAGCGCTTTAAATGTAGTACAGGGTGGCGCAGAATGAGCTATATGGTTTGAATTAAATGAATATAACTTTTTTAATTACACCGTTGAACAAAATGAAAAAATGCACATCAACCAAACTATATTTTTATGAAAGTAGTGACCCACTGTGTGAAAAACTCATACCAAGTTTTTCATTCTCTGGTCGAATTTTCCTTTAAAAGGACTTCGAAGTTGAAAGGACATGTCCCCTTCCACGAATTTTCGCCGTTTTTGTCGTCGTATTATCACAACATGGGTTTCAAATGAAAGCTGGCATTTTGAGCTTTCTTCCTATATTTTTATACACTCCACGAGAGTATTATGTCATTGTGCATTTGTTTGTAACACCCAAAAGGAAGAGAGATAGACCCATTGTTAATTATACCGATCGACTTAGAATCACTTTTTGAATCGATTTAACAATGTCCGTCTGTCTGTCTGTCTGTCCATCTATTCTTGTAATCACGATCGCAATTGTAGACAGAACCAAATGAAACTTTGCACAACAAAGTTTTTTGAGATAAGGACGAACGCTATTTAATTTGAAGAAAATCGGTTCAGATTTATATAGCTCCCATACAAATTTCACTCCAGATTTGACCTTTTTCGCTCTAGAAACCAAATTTTTTAATAGATCTTCTTCAAATCTTCCAAGATACATTATATTTCAACCAGAAACACCCATGGTGAAAATAGGTCAGATCGGTTCAGATGGATATAGCCCCGATACAAATATTTTCTCGATTTAACAAATTGGGGCAGGTCATATTAGCCTATAATTAGGAAACATACAAATCCTTCCCGTTTTCTCTTTTTTACCGAATTGATTTGTATTCGGATAGAAAGTGGAGTGTATCATATAGTAGGCCCCGCCCGACTTTAGCCTTTCCTTACTTGTTTATTTTTACCATATGGACCAATAAAGGATAAAAAAGTCCTTTCAAATTTTTATCCTTTATTATCTTTGAAAATCCGTGGTAGAAAATTCCAGGAAAAATATATTTTATTGGCTCTTGTCTTCTTTTACACTCTTCCAAAATTCATAGGTCCACTGCATACAGTTTAGTCTCCAGAAATATTTTAAAATTTCTAACACAATTTATGTATGTTATGTTTCGTTTTTACAGTATTAGCGGATATTCATTTAGCCTTTCCTTACTTGTTTATTTTTACCATATGGACCAATAAAGGATAAAAAAGTCCTTTCAAATTTTTATCCTTTATTATCTTTGAAAATCCGTGGTAGAAAATTCCAGGAAAAATATATTTTATTGGCTCTTGTCTTCTTTTACACTCTTCCAAATATGCATATAGTTTAGTCTCCAGAAATATTTTAAAATTTCTAACACAATTTATGTATGTTATGTTTCGTTTTTACAGTATTAGCGGATAATCATTTGGATTTGTTTTACACACTTCTAATTATTTGGAATTCTAATCTAGTTTTCTTTGATATGTTCTACAAAATAGATTTATATTTAGTCCTCGTGTCATCGCCAGATCAACAGTATGTTTCGCAAAACAAAAATGTTCTTTGTCCGAATCGCAATAAGGTTTGTTTTGTTTGTGGATTGTTTGCTCCTAAAACTAAATCGCGTAAAATTACAAAAAGAGCGGTTGAATGTTATCAAAATTGTTTTTTAATTAAGTTGGAAAACATCAAATGGTATGGGCCAGATGTTATGTGTATTTCTTGTTACACAGGAATACTAAGGTCTAGGAATGGTAAAAACAATGCATCAATAAAATACGCACATCCAGTTATTTTGTTGCATCGCAAAGAACATTCCGTGGAATCGTGTTATTTTTGTCTGTCACTTCCGCATATAAAGGTTAAATATCAAAACCGAGATACAATCCCGTACCCAACTTGCAAATCTATGAAACTTCATGAAAACAGAGATGATATTCGTGATATGACTGCGGAAGAATACTGTGTGCCGGATGATGCTGTTAGTAATAATTCTGATTCAAATTTTGAAAATGCAATGGATATGGCACAGCCACATCTGATAACCCAAAATTATTTTAAAGACCTGGTTCGAGATACAGGTATACCACGAGTTAGTGCTGATATTGATTGATAGGATCTCGTTTACAACAGTGGGGCTAGTTTCATCCGATTTTCGGGTTACTTATTCTTATAAAATTCTTCAACCCGATTTATAAAGTGGAATAACGTACGCAGAAGATATTCAAAACCTTTTCGACGACATTGGTCAACCTTATATTTCAAGTGAATGGCGCATTTTCATAGATGGATCTGTCACAAGTCTGAAAGGAGTACTTTTGAATATTGGGAATAAATACCCACCTGTTCCAATTATTTACGGCACAGACATAAAGGAAAACTTTGAAAATGTTGCCACTATACTTAAATTAGTTAATTACGAAACTCACCGTTGGCTGATTTGTTCTGACTTGAAAATGGTAGGCATTCTTATGGGCTTAAAACAAGGTTACCCAAAGCACCAATGTTTTTTGTGTCTATGAGAAGTCCGACGGAAAGATTTACACTATACCGACTTTAAATGGCAGTCACGTATCAACTATAAAATTGGATACGATAGCAGAATAAATATTGCACTAGTACCCGCATCGAAAATCATACTGCCACCTCTTCACATAAAATTGGGCCTTGGGCCCTCGTACGACCATGATGCATCTAAAACATTTTTTCCAAAAATAAGTACCGGTAAGTAAATATTTGGTACAATTTGATCCACATACAATATTCTATTTATAAAGGCTTTTTCAATGGACCACAACTGAACAAATTAATCAAAAACAAGACATTCCCTGATCTGTTGACACCAAACGAAATACGTGGCGCGGCCTGGAAAAAGTTACACACTTTTTTTTGGGAAATAATTTCAAATACTTAGTAAAAGAGCTAGTTCACAGTTTCGGAGCTATGGGCGTTAACATGTCTTTAAAAATACACTTTTTGGCGCTCCATATTGAATTTTCCCCGATAATTTGGGTGATTTTAGCGATGAGCATGGTGAGCGATTTCACAAAGACATCGCCAATATTGAAAATCGCTTTAAAGGGAAAAGTACAATGCATATGCTGGGTGAATACTGCTGGTCTATTTGTCGAAACACACAAGTTAAACATAAGCGCCAAAGTAACCGTATTCAATTTTCTTACCATAATTTAGTACAATATTTACTATATACTGAAATGTTGAGTAATCCAATTAACATCAAATTAATAGCAATATTGTTTGCACCAATACACTACTAAAAAAAATTATGAAACATAACATACATAAACCGTGTGGGGAATTTTGTGAAAAAAAGTAACATATTTGTGGAGACTAATCTATATGCAGTAGACCTATGGATTTTGGAAGAGTGTAAATGAAGATAATAACCCACAAAATATATTTTTTCCGGAATTTTCTAAAAATTGAAAGGACTTTTTTTTATCATTTTTTGATCCATATGGTAAAAATAAAAAATCTAGGAAGAAAGTTCAAAATGTCACCTTTCATTTGATACCCATGTTAACACGATTGCACAAAAACGGCGAAAATGCATGGAAGGGGACATGTCCTTTGCAACTTCGAAGGGAAAATTCGACCAGAGAATGAAAAACTGAGTATCAGGTTTTGGGATGGTGGATCACTACTTTCATAAAAATATATTTTGGTTGATATGCAAAAAGTGCTATTCAACGGTATTATTATTCTTTCTTTGTTTTTTCAGCATTTTGTGAAGAAGACTTGGGGAATTAATTATGAATCATTACACGATCGAAAAACGTACAAAAATAATTGAATTTTATTTTTCAAACCAACAGTCACAATTCACAATTTAAATGGGTATGTCAATAAGCAAAACTGCAGGATTTGGGCTACGGAAAGTACAATAGCAGTTCATTAGCGACAATCACACTCACTTAAGTGTACTGCTTGGTGCGGTATAACCTCCGAATGGATAATTGGCCCATATTTTTTTGAAAATGAAAGTGGACATTCAAAGCTAATTGCAAAAAATTCCCCAATAATATACAGTATTTAATAAATATATAATAATCGCACAAATAAAAAAGTTATAAACCATATATTTCATTCTGCGCCACCCTGTATATATAACACAAACTACAGCGAGTGTGACCTTATATTTCGAAAACAAGTTTGGTTTTGCTTACTTTCTTTAATTCTGTAATGTTCCTCAGTGCCATGACAGTCCACTTTTGCTAATCAAATGATTACACTAGTCAACAGTCAAAATGTACTCGGGATGCGATAATTTTTTCTGTGTAGATAACCTTGACATGAGCTCGAAAAACGCAATAAAATTTTTTTTTTTTCGTTTGGTTTTTGTTTTATTTTTTTTTTTTAAATTTTAAAAATTTTTTTTTGCGTTTTTCGAGCTCATGTCAAGGTTATCTACACAGAAAAAATTATCGCATCCCGAGTACATGAAATTTTTTTCATTTTGTTGAGTAGTGTTATATACGAATATATGAAAAGTTGTTTTGCAACGGGCGTGAGATTTTGACGGAAAATTCGTCACGACATCGGTCTATTACTAAGAAAGGAAATGAACACAACTTTGTGGGAACATATCAATCTTCGTTTCTTACTTATCTGGCTCCATGCAGAATGAGTCGCTTTACTGAACACATGTATGAGCAAATTAATAACAAACATTTTCAAATACTTTTGGAATGTGTTGAAATACGTACATACGTACATACATACATACGCATTAATCAATCCCAGTTGGCAAACCCCCGACATATGCCACTTGTCTTTATCGACATTCTTATATAAATTGTCGTTCAAAGACAAAGTCTTGTATATGTATGTATGGATGTCGTGTATCAGACTGTATCAGACTGGATTGAGGAAAACTTGGGCGACTCTCTCTTGATGTTGTTGTCAATCACTGTTTATGTGTTATTATTTAGTTTGTTGTAAACATCATGTGTGGTATAACGGTGTAAGTATTGTGCCAAGCAACTCCAAGGGCAAGGCCATCAGACCTTATTATCTGGTGGCGACATCATATTAATCCTCTAACCTCCAAATATCTAATTCAATTATTTAAGTTTTCTTTTGAACAGTGGCTTGAGGCACTCTTGGAGGGTTAAAACGTCTCTAGCATTAGCTATTCGTAGCAAGACAGTAAGTACATAATTACATGGTACCATTTCCTCTTTCAGGATCATGTATTTCTTTGTAGACACCAGATATTGATATGTGGAAAATATTTGTACAACAATGCCGCATTTACAGCGAAGGAAATCCACGAAATACAATTTCAAACTGCACAGTGGAACAAATGCTTAATCTGACGCACAAGAGAGATTGAGTCCGAACACAATGCTACACACTGGCGGCGGCGCTCGCACATGTATTTCTTATGGGTGATGAAAAATCGCCACCACCAGCCTCAGCGGCTAGCGTCTCGCCGCCAGAATAGATTTTATTCTATTTTCAAGGAGGCGCTCTCTCATTCTCTCACAATTCTAAAAACGGCGTTGCCACATATTATTGAAAAATGCACAAAGGTACCCTTTGCCAGAATTCAGATGAGGAAGAATAATACCAAAAAATAAAATAGTTTTAATTTTATTCAACATAAATGATTGATTAAAGCCCAATTAGGCCTTTCTGATAGTAAATTAATGTATTAAATTGTGATGGAGGACAAATTATTGAAATGAATGTTATATTTTGTATCAAATGTCATTACTCAAATAGTATGTACAACACGCTATTGTTAATTATAATTTCTCTAGTATGTTTTTGTTCCTCAGCACATTTCAAATGATTAGATTTTTATAATTAAAATGCAAAAAAATCATGAATATAGAAAATGTGTCAATAGCCGCTATCTCTCGTGTTTGGTTTCGCCGCCGCCAGTGCGTAGCATTGTGTTTGGGCTCTTTAACTCGACTTAGGCAGCTAAAGATGTGAAATTTTGAATGCAGCAGGGAAGTTAAATGGACCAGAATGTCGCAAAATGTGCTCAGTATCTAACGGGGCGTTGTACTTATTACAAAGTAAAGGCGCAACATCATCACAAGGAAGCTAGGCCGGATCAAATACCATGGATGGAGTTCTGTCTCTAGCATGTAATGGCGAAAAGCTTCAAAACTTACGGTGTATCCACAGGACATGATTTTTAAAATACTTTGCAGTGTCTTCTTAAGACTTCGATAGCTTCCGTTTCACTCGATTTTAAGGACGATTCACTAAAAAACCGTTGGTAGTGTTTCCGCCATTTATTGAAACCCCTTCCAAAACGTCAAAACTTGGCAGCTATGTTGTTTTTTTTTTTTTGAAGACTACGAGCTTGTAGCAATACTACTGTAGAGTAATCAACTATTTCAAAATATTTCATTGAATTTTATTAATTGTTATGTCAAAAACTGAAAAAATTAATTTAGAGAGTTTTAAGTTTTTTGAAGTAAACGGAACGCTCAAAATATTACGCAGTTTTACCCGAACTTGATTCTGAATTATAACCTTTTAAATGAGCCCAAATTGTGAACATCGGAAGGAAAATGACATCTCATTTTTGCAAACAGAGTTTGTCATTTTCTTTTTTCAAAATTATGTTTATACCCTACACCACTTCGTGGAATAGGGTATAGTAACTTAGTTTCGCTTCAAATGTTTGTAACACCAAGAAATAATCGAGCTAGACCCACATTTAAGTATACCGATCGGCTTAGAATCACCAGCTGAATCGATTTAACGATGTCTGTCTGTCCGTCCGTCTGCTGACCATCTAAGCTTGTTCGCACTCTACAGGTCGCAATTGCTGTCCGATTATCATGAAATTTGGCAGAAGTTACTTTTTTTGGCCAAGGACGATCGGTATTGAATTTGGAGGAAATCGGTTCAGATTTAGATATAGCCCCCGTACAAATGTCACTCCCGATTTGACTTTTTCCGCTTTAGAAACCACATATCGTAGCAGATTTTCTTTCAAATTGGCACAACATTTTATAATCGAACTGGAAACACCTATGGTGAAAGTGGGTAAGATCGGTTCAGATTTAGATATAGACCCAATACAAATGTCGCTCCCGATTTGACTTTTTCCGTTCTAGAAACCACATATTGTACCCGATTGTCTTTAAAATTGGCACAACATTTTATAATCGAACTGGAAACACCTATGGTGAAAGTGGGTAAAATCGGTTCAGATTTATATATAGCCCCCGTACAAATGTCGCTTCCGATTTGACTTTTTCCGCTTTAGAAACCACATATTGTAGCAGATTTTCTTTTTAAAATTTAAAACACCTATGGTGAAAGTGGGTAAGATCGGTTCAGATTTAGATATAGACCCAATACAAATGTCGCTCGCGATTTGACTTTTTCCTCTCTAGAAACCACATATTGTACCCAATTTTCTTTAAAATTGGCACAACATTTTATAATTGAACTAGAACACCTATGCTGAAAGTGGGTAAGATCGGTTCAGATTTAGATATAGCCCCCATACAAATATCGCTCCCGATTTGACTTTTTCCGTTCTAGAAACCACCTATTGTACCCGATTTTCTTTAAAATTGGCACAACATTTTATAATCGAACTGGAAACACCTATGGTGAAAGTGGGTAAGATCGATTCAGATTTAGATATAGCCCCCATACAAATGTCGCTCCCGATTTGACTTTTCTGCTCTATAAACCACATATTGAACCCGATTATCTGTAAAATTGGAAAAACATCTTATAATCCAACTAAAAACACCTCTGCAGAAATTTGGTAAGATCGGTTCAGATTTAGTATAGCCCCCATACAAATGTCGCTCCCGATTTGACTTTTTCCGCTCTAGAAACCACATATTGTACACGACTTTCTTTAATATTGGCACAACATTTTATAATCGAACTGGAAACACCTATGGTGAAAGTGGGTAAGATCGGTTCTGATTTAGATATAGGCCCAATACAAATGTTGCTCCCGATTTGACTTTTTCCGCTAAGAAATCATATATTGTACCCGATTTTCTTTAAAATTGGCACAACATTTTATAATCGAACTAGAAACACCTATGCTAAAAGTGGGTAAGATCGGTTCAGATTTAGATATAGCCCCAATACAAATGTTGCTTCCTTTACATATTATATTTCACCAATAAACATACATGGTGAAAGCGGGTCACATCGTTCCAGATTTCAATATACCCCCTTTCCGATATAACAGTTTTTGTCAAACATTTACATATAAAGGATTCAAAAATCCTTCCCGATTTCACTTTTTTACCGAATTGAATTGCAGTGAGATAAAAAGTGGGATGTATCATATAGTCGGCTCCGTCCGACCAGATCATTATATGTAGGAATACCTACCGTGGATGAGAAATATATAGGCGCATGTTTTGGAACAGGCTTCAAGTGTTATTATAGACCCCCTTTAAATGTCCGTCCGATTCATCCTATTACCGCTGTATAATCTGTATTTATCATTGAATATTGATAAATTTTTCCATATCATGTTATATTTACTTTAATCGGAATATCTGCTGGCAAATTGGATCAATTCCTTTATTATTTACCGTATTCGTTAAATATGACTAAAGATGAATTTAAAGTATACTGTATAATTTATATGCACTACATTAAATTGCTCCCATGAAATGTCTGGGTTTAGTAATCAAAGCGTGTTATATAGTCGGTCCCGCCCGACTTTAGCCTTTCCTTACTTGTTTTATATTAAACTGTTTTCACAAAAAATGAATTCAGTGGCGTCATATTCATAAGTGTCAACTACTTTTGAATCCTTCTAATTAGAGAGTGAGTTAATCTACTACAAGAATAAAAAATTATATTTAAAGTGCTTTCGGGGTTCTCTTAATTCGGAACAAATTGAAAAAATGCAACATAAAAAACTACACGGGAAAATATTCACTGTCGACTTGATCCAATGAGGAATATTGTGCAGATTATAATTAAACAGCCCAATTTTCGTTTCGGTCCAATCTTCTAGACATTTCGACGCCTCCGAACAATTGTCACAGAGACAAATTCCCTTCGGAAATGGAATGTAAAAATTTTCGAAAAAAAAACTACCAAAATCGTGTAGGTTCTACAAAACTTTAATTAGTTTTAAAATCTGTACAAATATGTCCATAAATATATAGGTTTAGCGAATAACGAAAAAGTATTAAATCCTTTATATATGTAACAATTAAAAACGGCGTTATGTATATATATACCCTCCACAATGGATTGAGTTTCATAGAGGCTGTCGATTTTCGTAGAAGTGCAGTAATATTACAGGAATATATATTAGACCGGTCCTTATTTCTTTTTTTTTTGAATTCGTATGACGGCAAGCGCTAAAACTACTCTATATGAACCTAAAAATACACAAAAAAAATTTGAGATTGATTGGACAATTTTTAGGCGTGCCCCCGCCAACAATTGTTTGTCATTAAAGTTAGTTACTATCATATAGGGGAAATTATCACCTTTGGTGCTCTTTTTTTGACATAACTCGAGAACCACTAGTCCGATTTTGTTTAAATAAATTGAAAAATAATTAAGAATTAGAATTCCTTTAAAATGTGTATATATAGCGTTTTTCTATATAATCAACAGTTTAGCCGGTAAAAATAAATGTATGAAGAAAATAAATATTTTTTGCCTAAAATATTAATATTTTTTTATTTTTTAAATTCATAGAAAATCCAAAACGAAGAAATACATTTTAAAATTAAAAATCTAAAGCGATGACAACCAAAAGACTTCGATCGGATGATGACATTATGTTAATTGGCGTAATGGACCACCAAATTACTGGAGCTAAATTACCAGGAAGAAAACAAGTGCTACAAGTTTTATTTTATAATTTAAGAATAGTTGGCTTAAATTTAAGAGAAAGTTCTAGATTAGTTGTTGCTGAGGTCAGCACGTTTTGGCAAAAAGCACGAATTCCAACACACCATGAAAAACACTGCATTGAGAAGCTGGAAAAATTATACAACAAGTGGAGAGATATTACAAAGCATCATGGTCGAAAAACAGAATGTCAAAACAGGAAAGAAACTGAATTTCAAGATAAATTAGATGATTTAATCGATATCGCACATGCAAACGCGTTTGAATTAATTAAAATACAAGAAGACAAAGAGTTCTTAAAAAAGCAACGAGAAAAAGGAAGACCAGGTTGTATGCTAGGAACGGATAAAATTGTAATGCAGAAAGAAAAGCGAAAGACAGTCCAGAAAGAACAAGAAAACCAGCGTCGAATAAAAGAAGATGAACGAAAAGAGTTATATGAACAACAGATTCAAAGAGGTATAAAATTAAATATTCTATCTTTTAAGCAAATCAGAATTATTGTTGTAAAACATATGATTGACATTGACGACGAAAGCGATATTGAAGTTGTAGCAACAACATCAACATCTGTATCAAATCCAAATCCAGGTATATCAGGTATCTCCAGAGGTAAAACAATTTTTTTTACACCAAGACTGCTTTCAACTTTGGATAAGTGGAAAATCACTGATGCTGCAGCAGTTCATATCCTAAGCGCAACTGCTGACGCGTTGGGCTATGATATCGAAGATCTTATACTAAATAGATCATCAATTCGTCGAATGCGTCAGAAGCATCGTGCAACAACAGCACAAAACATTGCAGCAAACTTTGATGTAAGTACTGTAATGTGGGTTTTCCCTATGCTTCTTTTTTTATGTTTTGAGTATAAATTAAGAAACTTGAGTTTTTATTTCCAGATTCCACGTAGTTTTGTTTTGCACTGGGATGGTACAATGTTACCAGAAATTAGTGGCAGGGAAAAAGTTGACCGCTTGCCAATCATAGTCTCATCTCAAGGTATCGATAAACTACTTGGCATTCCAAAGTTAAAATCTTCGAGTGGAAAAGAAATATCAGATGCCGTGTTTAATTCAATAAATGAATATGAAATGCTTCATCTAGTTCAAATAATCTGCTTCGACACAACTGCTCATAATACAGGAGTTCAAAGCGGTGCTGCTGCTCTGCTTGAAGGAAAACTAGGTCGCGATTTATTATATTTTCCCTGCAGACACCATATTTACGAGTTGTTGATCCGTAAAGTGTTTGAAATTAGAGTGGCTACTACAGCCGGTCCAGAAGTGCTAATTTTTAATCGCTTTAGCAAATACTGGATTAATATTGACAAATTAAATTACAAGAGTTGTTTAGAAGATGAACACATTATTACAGTATTGACTGCTGAAGAACGTGGAACAATTTTAAATTACTGTCTAGATAACTTAAAACAAGCTCATAGCAGACGCGACTACAAAGAATTATTGCAATTAGTTGTCACTTTTCTTGGTGGTACGGTGCCGAATTTTAACACCTTTCGTATACCTGGTGCAACTTCTCATGCTCGATGGATGTCAAAATGTATTTATGCACTTAAAATGTATTTGTTTCGTAATGAATTCAATATGACCAACCAAGAGTTAAACGGTATACGTAGTGTCTGTCTGTTCGTAGTTCGTATTTATGTAAAAGCCTGGTTTGGATGCACTAAAGCAATTGAAGCAGCAAATCAAGACTTAAATTTAATTAAAAATATTATGGCTTATCCTGAAAGGGATATAGCTCTTGCTTTGCTACAAAAAATCAGCAATCATTTGTGGTATTTGTCGGAAGAAGCAGTCGGTCTTTCATTCTTCGATCCTAATGTAAGTGTTGCAATTAAAAAAAATGGTTCAGGCAATTAATGTTGAAGCAAATACAGAAAAATGCAAGCGAATAATAACTAATCCAACAAATATCGGCACATTTGCGCAAAAAGATTTAAGCGATTTTGTAAATTCCAATACACACGCATTCTTTGATCGTTTAGAAATTTCAAAAGAATTTTTGCAAGTCGATCCATCGGATTGGAATGAAAGATTTGACCACGCTCACGGATCACAAATTTGTAAAAACCTATCTGTAGTGAATGATGCAGCTGAAAGAGGCGCCAAATTCATTACAGATTATAATAATAAATTAACCCACAACGAAGAGGAGAAACAATTCCTTTTTCAGGTGGTTAAAGAATATAACATGAATTATCCCACTTTTAAAAAGACTTCACTATTAAATTAAAATAATATTAATGTTACTATGAGTATGTAATTAATAAAAATATTTAAGTTTATTCTTAATTTTCAAATAAATGTAAATAAAATAAAAAATATATATATTTTTGCCTTATTTCTCATAATAAAAACGAAAAGGTGCTTGGGGCACGGCTAAAAATTATCCAATCGTTGTCAAATTTTTTTTTATGCTTTTTGGGACAAAAACGAATATTTTTAGCGCTTGCCGTAACATATATTCGAGAAAATAAATTTGTCCATATAAATAAGGACCGGTCTAATATATATATATATATATATATATATATATATATATATATATATATATATATATATATATATATATATATATATATATATATTGAATATAACCAAAACAAATACAAATTTTGAAAATCCAGTAGCTCAAGTGCAAAATATCCTACCTTCATGATTCAACAAATTTTTGCCGTAAAAATAAAAGTACGATTTTGGAAAAATCTTTTTAATTTGCGTGTCTATGTAGTCAGAGGAATGTCTACACCGAATTCCATGTTCTAGCTGCGGTCATTTGGTTGGTACCATTTTTTCCCCCTTTTTACAATTTTACCCCCTTAAGAGTACGACTTAAAATCTAAAATCTCTTTATTTTACTTGTCCAAGCAATTAGATGGATGTACACATCGAATTTCATCATTCTAGCTGTAGCCGTTAAGTTGGTACTATTTTTATCCCTCTGTACCCATTGTATCCCTTAAAAGAATTTGAAAAAAAGCATTTATTTTTTATCCCCTTTTCTATTTTATGTGTCTACGCAATCAGAGGAATGTATACACGAATTTCATGATTCTAGCTGCGAACATTCGGTAGGTACTATTTTTATCCCCTTTTCTATTTTAACCCCAAAAAGTACGAATTTCGAAAAATCCGATTATTTTACGTGTCTAAGCAATCAGAGGAATCACCGCAATCACCGAATTTCATTATTTTGGTTTGGTTAGTACCATTTTTATCCCTCTATTCCAATTTTATCCCTTAAAGGTACGAATTTGGAAAAAATAATTTCATATTATGTACCTACTCAATTAGTGGAGTGTACATACCAAATTTCGTGGTTCTCGCGTTTGATAGGTACCATTTTTATTTTTGCCCCACTTCACCCTACGAATAAAAATCGTTTTATGGCGCACGTTTTTGTTATCGGGAGAATGCGCGTACCCAATATCAAGTAAGTACAAGCAGACATATTGAAAAAATATGCTTAAATACTCTAAAATATTAGGGTTATTATGTTTTTTTTCTGTCCTTGCAAGGGAAAAATTTTTCCCTTTGGACCGATTTCGTCCAGTCCAACCGATCTACGACTATAAGACTCCTAGCTCCTTTCGTTTAGATGCTAGCGTGCTTTCAACAGACGGACGGACGGACATGGCTAGATGGTCTTAGAATTTTATGACGATCAAGAATATATATACTTTATGGGGTCTCAGGTCGATATTTCAAGGTGTTACAAACGGAATGACAAAGTTAGTATACCGCCATCCTGGAGGGAGAGGGTATAAACACGTCCTTTATATGTGTGTACGTCAAAATAATATTCGACTGGTCAAAACTCTAAATCTTGCAAATGTTATCGTCAAACATACAAATATTTTATTCCGTTGTGTTGGAAATTAATACATTTTCTATTTAAAAAATTAGTTTTCCTCTCCCAAAAAAATAGTTCCGGCATTTTTATAAAATAAAAGTTATATTCTATGGATTATATCAGAGCTGTTAAGTAATGATTAGTAATCGTAATCATTAGTAATTAGATTACTTTTTTTAAAGTAGAAGTAATGATTACAATACGATTACATTCAGTTTTATACGATTAGTCCCCTTTTCCACAGGCAAATTTTTATTTGGCAAATTTTTTGTTTTCTCTTTTGAAATTTTCGCTTGCTTTTCCACTAGCAAATTTTTCTTTGCCAAATTTGCGAATCAAAATACAAAAGAAAGAAAGAAACGTCAAAAGTGTTTACATTTTAAAGAATTTTTCGAAGAAGTGTATACATAATTTAAAATAAAAAATATAATAATAATATAATATAATAATATAATAATAATTTAAAATATACATAAAATTAAAAATTAAATTTCACTTGCACAAATTAAAGCAACAGGTTTGTAAACAAAAGCCGGCTGTGTGTCAGTAAAACGAATAGGTTAAAAAGGAAATGTCAACAAAATTGTTTTCAACGAACAGAGCAAAGCAGAAATTGCGTGTACCGCAAATTCTGAACAGGCAAAGTTTTGTTTCTCTTCCTCGCACCCCTCTCGCCTACAAACTCAGAATTTGCCTGTGGAAAAGGGGACTTAGTAATTGATTACGATTACAAGTAATCAAAAAATAATCAGGATTACTTGCGATTACTGAAAAATAATCAAAAATAATCATTATTTATTCATTTTATTGTAGCAGAATTTAATTTATTTATGTTACTTGCTTAATTCAGATTTTCAATTATTTAGCGGATTCACCCTAACTTAACTTTGTATAGTTTTTTTTTTCAATAAATGTAATGTACAAGATTCCTTTAAATATAATCAAAAGTAATCACAAAAAATCAAAAATAATCAAAAGTAATCACAAAAAATCAAAAGTAATCAAAAATAGTCAAAAGTAATCTTTTAAAGTAGTCGAACTCATTTTTGATTACTTTTGATTATTTGTGATTATTTTTCAGTAATCGCAAGTAATCCTGTTTATTTTTTGATTATTTGTAATCGTAATCAATTAGTAATCAGAAATTGTTGAATAGTGGATTATATAATCATTACGATTCTTTTTAAAAAGTAATGTAATTGATTACTAATCGTAATCGAAATTTAACAGCTTTGGATTATATAACCATAGAAAAAAAACCAAACTTTTCTCTATGATTTCGTTTCAAAATAATATGCAAATCAGAAGAAATCATACGCATATTCTGACCCGAAATAATAAAGAAATAAGAAATACAGGACAGAATTGGAGTAAGATCAGGCTTTATTGCGGTCCTATCCGGGTTTCGGGTTTTAAAATTTGAAAAACCGGTAAAACCATTTCAAAGAAAATGGTCAATGTCGTAGATGGCGGTCGATCAGCTTGTTGTAACGCGTTATCCGCTGTGAAGTACACTCTTTGTCCATTTTCTAGATGTACGGCCAAATGTACAACAGTGGGATGTCGTTCATGAATGGCGAATGAAAAACTTCTCCAAATTGCTTCGTTACTGCTAACATAGCGGCCCATTTGATATTGAGTGACTTCATCATTGGAGTGCTCTGCACCAACACCAATCACTGCCATGTCACCTCCTTTAGTCACATACTTGCAAATATATTTTATGGACTTCACGTAGTGAGAAAATTCGACATTGATGATCGCTTTGAATGTTTTTGAGAGTAATGGTGAATACGGAACAATCCAAAGATTATCAACTTCAACGTCCTGTCGATTCACTTTTACAAGTGTTGATCTTCCGCAGACCGTTGTAGATCGACGGCGATGCAGTGGATAACCGTCATTTCCGATAATTGTTTCTGCTACTAAGGCCCGTGGATAACGTTTCGAACACTTCCCGTCGACCATACATGGATAATTGCCGTTTAATGTTGGGGCCATGAATCATATTTTTAACAACAGTATCATGTAAGTCTAGCTTTTCTGCTTCATTTGGAATTTCTGCTCACATCATCGATCTCATTAAGCCTCATCTTCTCAATCAACCAAATGAGGATATGTAGGTATAGTAATCCGCGTTTCTGTCATTCCACTGAATACAACCAACAGCGCGTCTCGCTGAACATCCGATATTTCACAAATAAATCCATCAGTGATTTAAATTTTTGTTTGAAGATTCTCGCGATGACATCATGACGATCGATGGACGATTGGTCTGGGAATAATGCTTCTTGAACTTCTATCCACTTCGGATTACCAGTGAACGTGATGGCGGGCGTACGACATGGAATCTTGAGCTTAATCGTGCATATGCCGTGGACAACCGACGTACGTTGCTGGGAGTATAGTCATTCGAGCCACATTTGTACGTTTCCGTCAGCATCAATCGCATCTCGAAGGTGAATGTACTCTTCGGAACGGAGTTTTGACTGGTCCAATCTGATGAATGTCAACCTTTCGGTTTCCACTTTGACGTCGACATTTCAAGATGTGATTATCATTATTTTCAAGAACCATCAGTCGTTAAGCGGATTTGTCATCTTAATCGAGAAATGATAACCGTCTTCACCTTGAAAAAATATGATGGGATATTGCAATGCATCATATGATCTGTGCGTTTCGTACACACGCTGTAGCTGATATTTCCGCCGGTGTAGAACGATATCGCGTGATTCCAAATTTTCACTAACGACAATTGCGACATCATCAATTGTTGGCTCATTGAAACGTCTTGAGTGTTCTCCCGCTGGCGTCTTATCGTCTCTGATTACAATTTGATGATTATCTGATGGCATGAGGTGTTTTTCATTTTAAAACTTAGTTCGGAATACAACGAACATTTTGTAATTAAAATCAGCCAAATCGGTTCAGCCGTTCTCAACTGATGCGATTACCAACGAACATCATTTCATTTTTATTATAGAGAAGAAGGAAGATGAATATGATAAACAAGAAACAAAATTATTTAGCAAATGTTCCAGCTTTCCACATATGACTGCTGCTACTGGCTAGAAATTCACTTGAAAGGAATGTTAGAAATAGTCATTTCCTAGGACTACTTACGATATGGGTGCTATGTCGTAGAGTATTTCCGTTTATCAGATGTGTCCAGTGATCCTGACTAGAAATTGAAAACGGAAAAATTCCCATGGCCACTTGCGTGAGGTTAGAAATTGAATATGGAAAAAGTGTAAAGGCAGTTCGATAGTCCCTTCCTAAGACTACTTACGGTATGAGTGCTAGAGATGTGTCCAGTGATCATGTCTAGAAAATCACTTGAAAAGACCAACTTTTTGAAGAAAAAGCGGGTGTATAGCTTCTTCCTGGGACTACTTGTGCATCCTAAAACGTAAGGTATTTCAATTGGCTTGATATGACCTTTGCTCCTGGCCAGAAATTCACTCGAAAAGGAAAGAATTTCCATGGACACTATCTTGAGGTTGGACAGATATGGCCACTGATCCTGAGGTTGGACAGATATGGCCACTGATCCTGGCCAGAAATTTAAGTGAAAAAAGTACAAATATTGTTCGTCCAATTTTGGATTGAATCTGGGAATACTGTATATACAAGACAATAGATCCTTCCCGGTACTTCCATACCATCATCGCTGTACCGTTTTCCAGATATAATTCTTAATCCTTACCAGATTTCCCTTTGCTCATATAGTTTTTGTGCATCAATTCTGGAAGTTACTATTTTGTACGATAGAGTGATCTCCTGGCAACGTATACTCAAATTTTCATCGCTATGTTCCCTCTAGTTATCTAGAAAATGTTTTTTTTTTCGAAAATACCCAAATTCCATTGTGCCTAATATATTACAATTGCTTTGTGTCTTCTGATCTAGCCATGTCCGTCCGTCCGTCTGTCCATCTGTTGAAAGCACGCTAGCATCTAGACGAAAGGAGCTAGGACATCCAAATTTTCCATAAATAAGTCTTATAGTTGTAGATCGGTTGGGATTGAAACTGGGTAGAGTATCTAAGCATATTTTTTCAATATGTATTCGTACTTTTATGGGGTAAAATGTGAATAGAGTGATAACAATAGCACCAACAGTCGATTAGCTAGAATGCTAGAATGTTGAAATTCGGTGTGGACATCCGTCTAATTCCGTAGACACGTAAAATAAAGAGATTTTAGAAAGTCGTACTCTTAAGGACGTAAAATAGGAAAAAGGGGATAAAATGGTACCAACCAAACGGCCGTAACCGGAATCATGGAATTCGGTGTATTCATTCCTCTGACTGCATAGACACGCAAAATAAAAATATTTTTCCAAATTCGTAATTTGTACTTTAACGGCAAAAATTGGTTTAATCACGAAGTTAGGTTATTTTGCACTATGTACGTGAGACATTGGATTTTCAAAATTTGTTTGGAATTATAATATAATGGAAATACAACCTGTAACACCCACTATCGACCAATGTTTATGGTATTTAAGCTTTTTGAAAATATAACAAGAAAGGAAAGGCTAAAGTCGGTTGTGGCCGACTATATGATACTCTCCACTTTCTACCCAATTGCAATTGAATTCGGGGTAAAAAGTGATATCGGGAACGATTTTTGTATGTGAACTATATATGTGGGCTATAGAGCGGAAAAACCAAATCCGGAGCTACATTTGTATTCGCGTTATATATAAATCTCAACCGATCTAACTGCCTTTCACCATAGATGTTTCCAGTTGAAATATAAAGTTCTGTGGCAAATTTCTAGACTATCGGTTAAATTATTTGTTTTCTAGAGCGGAAAGCGTCAAATCTGGAGCGAAATTTGTATTGGAGCTATATATAAATCTAAACCGATCTGACTCACTTTCACCACAAGTGTTTCTTGTTGGATTATAAGATGTTGTACCAAATTTCGAGAAATTCGGGTAAAGCATGTGATTCTAAGAGCGGAAAAAGTCAAATCGGTAGCGACATGTGTATGGGAGCTATATGTAAATCTGAACCGATCTTACTCGCTTTTACCATAAGTGTTCCTGGTTAGATTATAAGATGTTGTGCTAAATTTAAAGAAAATTGGGTACAATATGTGGATTCTAGAGCGGAAAAAGTCAAATCAGAAGCAACATTTGTACGGGGTCTATATCTAAATCTTAACCGATTTGCTTCAATTAAATAGCGTTCGTCCTTGATTCACAAAACTTACTTGTTCCAATTTTTGTTATGATCGGACAATAATTGCGACCTGTACTTTGATTACAACAATAGATGGACAGACGGACATTGCTAAATCGACTCAGAAAGTGATACTAAGCCGATGCCTATAATAAACGATGGGTCTAATAGTTTCCTTTTGTGTGTTACAAACAATTACACAAAGACATTTGTGGAGGGTATAAATATTAAAATATTTATTTTCTTGAATTAACTTGAAATATTATTTCGATATGTAAACGTATTATAAGTGTGGTTTGAAATAATAAAAATATTACATTTATTTATAAAATTATTTTTTCAATATTTGTGTTTGTTTTGGTTTGGCTATATTAAAAAATACATTTCCTGTAATATTACTGGTTTTCTACGAAAATCGATAGCCTCTGTGGAATGTGGTGGAGGGTATATAAAGTTCGGCACGGTCGAACTTAACACCGTTTTTACTTGTTTATATTTCGTTATCCATACGCACTTTCCGAAGAAGTTTTACAATTTCAATACAATTTTGAAATCAAATCAGTGTACATTAAAAATTAACATGTATATACAGAATTCCAAACAACCCAAGGTGAGTTAGGAACTATACCCCCACACTGTACAAGCCAGGATGACAATGACGCTCTTGTACGTGCTGTGAATATATCGCAAATTAGCAAACAAGATGGTTTGCAGCCTTGAGCTATTTCAGAGGAACATCTGCACGAAATCGGCAAATAAACAACATTTTGATGAGTGTTTTCATATGGATGACACAACTAAAAATAACATACGCTTCGACCAAAGGAAAACTTTTTGAAGTCATTGGTCATGCCTACGATCACGATGAATGACGTTTCTTTATTGATGGTTTTGTGAAAAGCTTGAAAGGGGTCATGTTACATATTGTGAAACACACATAATCGTCAAACGTCATGCCAAAAAGACTTCTGTTTCTATAGCAAGCAAACTTGCTTTGTCGACTTTCCTTTTACAGTAAGACAATCGCCGAGGCAAAAATGCCTCAGCAAGAAGTTGGAAGTACTTCCGCAGGAAGCACATTTTATTCGCATCCCAAAATCCCAATTTGCATATTTCACGCATTTGAGAAAGTTATTCTGTTGTTGATATCTTGTAACATTTTACGAATAGCATTTTCATGGTATGAGGTCACCGAGGGAAGGTGTCCGGTTTACACCTAGAAGGTGTCGGGTTCGGGTGACTCGGGAAACAACTTTTTTTATTATTATTATAAATAAACAATGCTTAATTTTCTATAATTTCATTTATTTAAACAATGGTGCTTAACAATTTTATAAAATAGTTGTTTTATTAAGGTACTTCAAATATTTAGTTTTTTATTAATTCCTTATTCCGATAGAGCGGTTAGAAAAAGAATATACGTATATCGGTGTTTTGTTTTTTATTTTTGATATTTTCTTTTCATAGTTTTTGTTGTAACTCAGATCATTTGTGTTTATTTTCTTAAACAGAAAACAAAGTATTTTAAAAAGAAGGGCAGACGATCGTTTCAATGTCCAGTGCAATGTTACAACTACTCTGGTTAATTATTGGTTGTATATCTGCATCGCAAACTCAATTGAATGAGAATTGCTTCGGACTTAACATACACCCAAAAATCTCAGTTAAAAAATCGGAACCGATCTGACCAATTTTTATATTTTATATGAGATTTTTTGCCAAATTTGAAAAAAATCTGTTAAAATATGTGGTATCTAGCGTGAAAAGAGTAAAATCGGGAGTGAAATTCGTATGAGGTCTATATCTAAATCGGAACCGATATTCGTCAAATTAAATAGCGTTCGTCCTTATCCCGAAAAACTTCGTTGTGCAAAGTTTCGTTTGGCTACAATTGTGGCCTGTACTTTGATTACAAGGATCGATTCAAAAAGTGATTCTAACTCGATCGGTATACTTAACAATGGGTGTATCTCGCTTCCTTTTGGGTGTTACAAACAAATGCACAAAGACATAATACTCTCGTGGAGTGCATAAAAAACAAATGATCTCGAACCTGAGTAAGAGTTACAACAAAAACTACGTTTTACATAATTACGCCATTTTAGACGGGGTGAATATTTTCCCCTTTGGCACATTTTTATACTGAATCGACATAGCAAACCTTGTAACCCTTACATTTTAAGATAGGATGTGTTCAGATTAACTACGAGGAACATTTTAACCGTCTAGGTCCTCAATATAGGGGTATTTTTGTGCAAAAGGGTAAAAAGCAACCATAAAACAGAGGTTTAACGGATCAAAATGGGACATTCAAATGGGAATTTTTCAGGACCAGTTTCTCCCATTTGCAATTTCTTGATTCAGCTACGAACGGATTTTGATAAGAAAAGTACAAATTTCAGAAATCCGTTGTGTTCGCATCCATATTGGTATCAGCACATCTAATTTCATGAATCTAGATACATCCGTTTGCTTGGTACCAATGTATCATTTTTTAAAATGTTTACCCTACAAGTACGATTTTGGATAAATACTCTTATTGTACGTGTCTAACAAAATAGACGAGTATAACCACTGAATTTCATGATCCTAGCGACAGGCATTTGCAAATTTTATTCCGTTTTGATCATAAAGGTATGAATAACTAAAGGTGGCTTTATTTTTCGTGTCTACGCACTATTCTAATTGCAACCGTTTGATTGGTAATAGTTTTATCCCTTTCGCCCCATTTTCCGCCTAAAAGTAAACAATTTCGAAAAAATCCTTTATGTTTCGCGTCTACACAATCAGATAAAAGCATGCACCGATTTTATCTTCACCGGTTTGGTTGGTACCATTTTGATCTCTCTTTTCCATTTGTATCGCTTAAAAGTACAAATTTCGAAAAATCTCTTATCTTACGTTTCTACGTAATTATAGGGACTTACACAACTAATTTCATGTTTCTAGCTGTTGTCGTATAATTGGTACCATTTTTATTCCGTTTTCCTCACTTCACCCGCTAAATATTTTTTGTACTTTTTGGTGATTACACGTTCCTAGAGGAAAGTACGAAACAAATTTCAAGTGTATAAAAATCGGAAATTTTCAAAAAAAAACTTAAATAGCCTAAATATTAGGGGTATATTCAGTCTTTGTTAGGGAAAAAATTTTCCCTCTCTGCCGATTTCGCCCACTTTCAATGCCAACCGATCTGCAACCATAAGACACATTTACGGAAAATTTCAACCTCCTAGCTCATTTCGTTCGGAAGCTAGCATGCTTTCAACAGACAGACAGGCGGACATGGCTAAATCGTCTTAGAATTTTACCACGACCCAGAATATATATACTTTATATTTCAAGGTGTTACAAACGGAATGACAAAGTGAATATACCCCCATCCTGGAGGTGGAGGGCATATAAATATGCATTGAATGGAATTTGTAATAAAGTATTTAATAATAATATTATTATTAATAATATTAATGAGGCTCCAAATTCCTATAAACAGAAAAACAAAACACCCAATTGTTACGCAGCAAAAAATATTGCGTCTCCAGATGCAGTTGTGTAAAGCCAGTCAAATTGCCTTGTATTTAAAAATTGTGTTAGACTTCACATCTTTTGCATTAATTTTTGTTTTAATTTTTTCATTCGAGATCTGATTTTTAGCAAACGCTTTTAAATCACTTTGATTTCAAACAATCTAAAATTTCAAAATTTTCCGCATACCAACCATTATGAAATCCAAATAAACTGAAACGTATACAAAAAGTGAAGAGTCAAACAGAAAACGATACACTTGCGTCCAATGAAAACAAAATATGTATAATGTATGTAAGCTAGAACATTGTTAATTTCTTAATTGAATTTAACCCATTAACGCCCACCGTACACGTCCGTGTATTCGATAATGAATGCATGATCGAGAAGGAACAAAACAAAAAATAACAATTTACATTTTCTTCATTACCGAATTATTTACCAAAAAGTTTATTTTTTACTTGATTGAATAATTAGTTTTATTTACAACAAACGTTACATACGTTTGTTGGGCTCAATTTTAGTCTGTTCCAATACAAACAAGTAAAAACGGCGTTAAGTTCGGCCGGGCCGAACTTTATATACCCTCCACCATGGATTGCATTCCACAGAGGTTGTCGGTTTTCGTAGAAGTGCAGTAATATTACAGGAAAATATAATTTTTTTAATATAGCCAAACCAAAACAAATACAAATATTGAAAAAATAATTTTATAAATAAATATAATATTTTAATTATTTCAAACCATTATTTATGTCAAATCAAAAAATAAATATTCTTATATTTATATTTTCAAAAAGCTTACCATACCATAAATATTGGTAGATAGTGGGAGCTACAGTTGGTTGTATTTTCATTCTATGAAAAAGTACAAAAAAATCCATTATGAGACGTACATAGTGCAAAATAACCTAACTTCATTACTCAACAAATTTTTGCCATAATAGAAAAGGTACAAATTTGGAACAAAAAACTTTTTATTTTGCGTGTCTATGCAGGCAGAGGAATGTATACACCGAATTCCATAATTCCAGCTGCGACCATGTGGTTGGTACCATTTTTACCCCCTTGACGTTTCTACGCAATTAGAATTTCATCATTCTAGCTGTAGTCATTTAGTTGGTACTATTTATGTCCCTCTGTACCATTGTATCCCTTGAAAGTACGAATTTCGAAAAATTCGTTTATTTTCCGATTCCTACTCAATCAGAGGAATGTATACTCCGAATTGCATGACTCTAGCTGCGGTAATATGGTTGGTACTATTTGTATCCCCTTTTTCAATTTTAACTCCAAAATTCAAATTCGTCTATTTTCCGTGTCTACGCAGTCAGAGGAATGTATACTCAGAATTTCATGACTCTAGCTCATTTAATTGGTATTTTTTTTATCCCTTTTTTCATTTTAACCCCAAAAAGTACGAATTTCGAAAAACCTGTTTATTTTAAGTGTCTACGCAATCAGAGGAATGCATACACCGAATTTCATTATTTCAGGTGTAGCCGTTTGGTTGGTACCATTTTTATCCCTCCGTACCCATTGTATCCCTTGAAAGTACGAATTTGGAAAAAACCTTTTATTTTTCATGTCTACGTAGTCAAAGGAATGTATACTTCGAATTTCATGACTCTAGCTGCGGTCATTTGGTTGGTACTATTTTTATCCCCTTTTTCTATTTTGTCCCCAAAAAGTACGAATTTCGAAAAATCCGTATATTTTCCGTGTATACACAGTCATGTCTACGTAGTCAGAGGAATGTATACTTCGAATTTCATGACTCTAGCTGCGGTCATTTGGTTGGTACTATTTTATCCCCTTTTTCTATTTTGTCCCCAAAAAGTACAAATTTCGAAAAATCAGTTTATTTTCCGTGTGTACACAGTCAGAGGAATGTATACTCCGAATTTCATGACTCTAGCTGCGGTCATTTGATTGGTACTATTTTTATCCCCTTTTTTTCATATTAACCCCAAAAAGTACGAATTTTGAAAAATCCGCGTATTTTACTTGTCTATGCAATCAGAGGAATGTATACACCGAATTTCATTATTCTAGGTACAGCCGTTAGGTTGGTACCATTTTTATCCCTCTTTTCCCATTTTACCCCTTAAAAGTACGAATTTGAAAATATACTTTTATATCATGTATCTACTCAATTAGAGGAATGTACACACCGAATTTCGAGTTTCTAGCTGTTGTCGTTTAATGTGTACCATTTTTATCCCTTTTTTGCCCCATTTCACCCCCTACAAATAAGAATCACTTTATGGTGCAGTTTTTTGCTATAAGGGTAATACGCATACCAAATATCAAGCAAATATAAACAGACATATTCAAAAAACATGCTTAAATACGCTAAAATAGTAGGGATTATTATGGGTATTTTTAGTCCTTGTGAGGGAAAAATTTTTCCCTTTGGGCCGATTTCGCCCCATTTCAATCCCAACCGATCTACGACTATAAGACGCATTTATGGAAAATTTGGACTTCCTAGCTCCTTTCGTTTATATGCTAGCGTGCTTTCAACAGACGGACAGACGGACAGACGGACGGACGGACGGACGGACGGACGGACGGACGGACGGACATGGCTAGATCGTCTTAGAATTTTATGACGATCAAGAATATATATACTTTATAGGGTCTCAGGTCAATATTTCAAGGTGTTACAAACGGAATGACAAAGTTAGTATACCCCCATCCTGGAGGTGGAGGGTATAAAAATATGTTGGCAAATGTAGACAATAATATTTAACATTTAGACACGCAAAAATAAGAAACATTTATGTTTATGTGTCTAAATTATAAGAGAACAAGAAGAAGAATTCGACAATTATTTATAATTTCTCTGTCGATTCAACAATGGAGCAAGAAAAGTAATAAATGTGATAAATTTAAAAGTCTTTGTTAAATTTAATTAGTTTAATTACTAATATATAAAATAATGGCAGACGAAATACTGAAAATGGTTTTGTATTTTCCCCATCTGACATACAAACAAATTACACAATTTCGGCAACTATAGCTACATTAATTCCTGTCCACATATTGAAAAGGAACATACTTAGTTCCTGGTCTTCTAGGGATGAAAAACGGGCAATGGATTCATCAGGTGGATCACCACCATAACGGAAATATTATCAAAAAGTGCATTCCATAATGGGATCCTTCACATAGAACAGAATGGAATCAGTGATGTGAGAAAGCACAGGTAGTGTTTATTTACAAGTTTTGTCATTTGGTTAAAGAACACGATTTTGTTGGTTTGTATACAAATTCACTTCCAATTTGTTTCTTTTTTAGATTTGTATAGATGTAATTTGTAATTTTAAATAGGGTTACAAATAGTTAGCTAGGCTTTCAGAATTCAAGAGACGATTTTTATACACTCCACGAGAGTATTATGTCTCTATGCATTTGTTTGTAACACCCAAAAGGAAACGAGTTAGACCCACCGTTTATTATACAGATCGGCTTAGAATCACTTTCTGAGTCGATTTAGCAATGTCCGTCTGTCCATCTATTGTTGTAATCAAATTACAGGTCGCAATTATAGTCCGATCTTAACAAAAATTGGCACAAGTAAGTTTTGTGCATCAAGGACGAACGCTATTTAATTTGAAGCAAATCGGTTCAGATTTAGATATAGACCCCATACAAATGTCGCTCCCGATTTGACATTTTCCGTTTTAGAAACCATATATTGTACCCGATATTCTTTAAATTCTTCACAACATCTTATAATCAAACTAGAAACACTTATATACAAATGTTGCTCCCAAATGTTTAACCGATTTTGGCCAAACTTTACATATTATATTTCATCTATAAACATACATAGTTAATGCGGGTCACATCGTTCAATGTTTCAATATACACCAATAAAAAATCCTTCCCGTTTTCACTTTTTTACAGAATTGAATTATAATATATATAGTCGGCTCCGTCCGACTTTAGCCTTTCCTTACTTGTTCCCATTGTGTTTTAATTTGTTTGTTATGGTTTTAATTAGCAAAAGTAGTTTTTAGTTATCAAATTTTAGATGTAGTTATTTTAATACAAAATGTTGAAGTAGTAAATTGTAAGTGTTAGTAATATAGTAGGGTTTAGTTAGCAAATTACAAATATATTTAGCACAATAATTTTAATTTAGCAAATAACATTTAATCAATTAATTCATGTTTCTTAATATCGACTTTTCTGGAGAGCGAAAAAACTGATTTTCTTCTAAATTTTAAGAGTAATTATGAATCATTCCTTTACATTTTAATCTAAAGAGGATTACTAATCGCTACGATTAAAAAGTTTTCGAAATTTCCCATTATTCCCGGTTTTATGGTTCATTGTCACTTTTGCACTTTTAAAATTGAGCACTATGAATTTTGAAATAAGCACATAGCCATTAATGCTCAAATATATAAATAAGACTTATTGTAAACTCGATGACGTTTTTTATGAAATGTTGGCAATGTTGTGTAGAAAACGCATTTTCTGTGCTGTATACAGCGAATTCCAGAAAGATTCCAGCTTCATCCGTCAGATTGGTACCATTTTTATCCCTTTTTTCATTTTTTTACAAAAAGTGGATATTATGGTAGGGCATTGTAAAAAACAAATACAAATTGGATATTTTTGAAACATGACATTTTTGTTTTATGATTTTCTCGCGATCTAGCCAACGGATCCGACCAGTAGCCAGTTTGAAAATCGCTGCAATTGTTGAAAAATCCAAAATTCGCGGTTGCAATTGCTTTTATTTTTACTTTCTACAGGATTCTGAAACCTTTCTGACACAAATATTCTGAATGAAGTGACCAATCATATGCCATACAAATATTTTGGTGTTCTCAATATGATAAAAAGATACGCGGGTTTTGCTAAAGATACTTGTCACAATTTTTGACTTTACAGCCACTTTTATCCTATTTTAGCTCGATAACTTGGGAAGCAAAATGCTATTAACCACGAAATGATGGAATTTGAAAGTACGATATGCCCTAAATCTAGAAAAATGTTTTAAACAAAATCGTTGTAGAGAATTATAACCTTCGGTGTTATGCTGCTCCATTTTTGAACTATTTTATTTATATTATTTGCCACTTAATCAGTCACAAACTAACGTGTGAGCCAAATCAGAAAAAATGGCTTAAGAAAAAAATTCTTCTCCGAATTTATATGACAGATGACATCCAAATCTAAGAATAGTTTGGCATCAAAAACTCATTTTCGAGAAAGTGGTTCAAGCCACTTATTAATATAAGCCCTCGATATGTTCTAAATGTATATTTTTAATTATTCAGTAATTCATTATTTTTACAATATTTGTATATTATTTTGTAGGTACATGTGTGTGAGTGTTTTAATTTATTAACTTGTCACAGTCACGGGAGGAAAAAGCGCACGCATTCAAACGATAATAAACAACAAGTACGAAAATCTGTTATTCGGGAGTGAATATGTCTATATGGGCATTTCCGCAGAAAAAAGTTCTTGTAAAACGCTTTGTTTTATTATATTTGCATAAAGAAATAATTAAATTTAACTTATGTAAAAAAATTTTACTTTAATTCATATCCTATCTTGAGATACTTGAGTGCTCAAGTGCAATATTACTCTTTCGAATATTTCTCTTGCATATTTTGGTTTGATAAAAGTTCTTAAATAGAGACATTACACTTTGACTTTTGCTGTCTAAAATCTTTCAGGGAGTACAAAGAGTCAAAAAAGAAAGGATACGAAGTTATACGACTGCTATTAACTGTATCTTTTTGGTTTGCATTATCACATATTTCGATGTCACGTTAGACATGGAAAAACAACATTTGTTGCTACTGTGTCCAAAGTACATGCAGAAAGATCACAAAATTTTGAGTACAAACAGAGATTTGTATTCAATTTAAATAAAAATCAACGTTACTGGAAAATGAGAAGATTTGTTAGCTTGGTACTTCATTAAAGTTGGTCACGTGCGTAATCTTAAGTGTGAAAATTAAAAATTAAAAAAAAATCTTACTTCAATAATTTGTTTTTGTAAGAAAATACTTTTGTAATTTATTTATTAGCAAAAACGGAGGAAAAAAATAAAGAGAGCTGAAAACAGCGGAGAGAAAGTTGAAATAAAATCAGCTAAAATTTCAAATTAATAATTTGAAAAACAAAATTTTGCTTTTTGCTGTTATTATTTGAGAATGAATACATTGAATACTTCTGTGGATTACAAAAAATATATATTATCTATAATTTCGTAAAAATTGCAACTGAAACAACATAAATACCATGATGGAAAAAATGTCACGTGCGTAATGTCACGTGCGTAATTTACAATTTATTTTTTTCTTCGCCAACCCATGCATAGTTGCTTTTGAACAAAACATGATTATAAAGGCCCATTACTAACCTTTATAAAAACATTTTTCCCGAAATAAAAACCTCCTACAATTCGCTTACTTTCGCACTTTTTCTTACGGTCCTAAAAGGCACTTCTATTTTTGTCACGTGAGTAAGTCAACTTTGATTGCATGGCATTTGGGTACCCAGTGCTCAATTTACCATTATATATACTTTTTAGAAAGAACTCATCACAAACAATGTAACGATTCTAGAATTCATTCTAAAATTCCAATCCACTTCTATTTTTTTAATATTCAAACACAATAAAACGCGTACAAATTTCGCGTGCATAACCAGAGAAACACCCATATCTAAATCTGAACCGACTTCCTTTAAATTAAATAGCGTTCTTCCTTATCCCGAAAAACTTCATTGTGCATTTGTTCATTTGGTTTCATTTGGTTCTGGCTACAATTGCGACCATTACCCTGATTACAAGAATAGATGGACAGACGGACATTAGAATGAGTCACGAAAATAAATTGCAGCGGTCACCCCTAGACCTGAAGATTGGATTGTTTAATGATGATCTGCAAAATATTTCGTCGCTGGGTCAAGCCATTTGTGTGCTAAAAGCTCCTGAAAACACCTCTAATAACAATGTTTTTCCCTTTGTCCAAAATAGTAGAACTCTTTTTACAAAAATGAGCGGTGCGGCGTCAATTTTCTTCCGATGTTTATCATTTAAACATCATTTGATAGATATTGACTGTCGACAGAAAACAAGTAAGGAAAGGCTAAAGTCGGACGGAGCCGACTATATGATACACTCCACTTTCTATCCAATTACAATTCAATTCTGTAAAAAAGTGAAATCGGTGAGGTTTTTTGTATCCTGTAAATGTATGTATGTGTTTGACAAAAAAAATTTAAATCGGAAAGGACATCTTTATGTGCCAACTTGAAGCAAATCGAGTGAAATATGTGGTTTCTAGAGCGGGAAAAGTCAAATCGGGAGCGACATTTGTATGGGGGCTATATCTAAATCTGAACCGATCTGACCGATTTTCACCACTGCTATTACCACTTCAATTATAGGGTACTGTGCCAAATTTGAAGCAAATCGAGTGAAATATGTGGTTTCTAGAGCTCATAAATTCAAATCGAGAGCGACATTTGTATGGGGCTATATCTAAATCTGAACCGATTTGCTTCAAATTAAGTAGAGTTCTTCCTTGGTCCACAAAACGTACTTGTGCTAATTTTTGTAAGGATCGGACTATAATTGCGACCTGTAATTTGATTACAACAATAGATGGACAGACAGACAGACGGACATTGCTAAATCGACTCAGAAAATGATTCTAAGCCGATCTGTATAATAAACGATGGGTCTAACTTGTTTCCTTTTGGGTGTTACAAACAAATGCACAAAGACATAATACTCTCGTGGAGTGTATAAAAATACAAAAAATAATTATTGTGTCCTTTAAAAATTCCAAGTCCTTAAACATGAACTCGACCCGACGTTTTGTTATTTGTGATGTCTACTTTGAACATTTACACGACCCATCAATATTTTTCATGTTGTCGCGTTGTAATTAAATAGTTGCAAGTATTCGTAGTAGAGGCAACATTAAATATGGATTAGGCTGTTGTACATATTTAAAGACGTTTTCTTAAAAAAATAATTGTGCTAAATGTAAAGGTACTAGCGACACCTCTAAAATAAGATCATGTTGAATTTCGTACACAAAACTGATTCAGAGATATGATCAAATACGTCTACTATGTCTAATCGAAAAATAAATCAATCCTTACCTTGTTAAAATAAGAATACATGTAGGCAAAATTGAACACAGCGGCTGACCGTTCGGATTTAGGTTGTACCGTTAAGTAGCCCATAGGGGAGTTTATACATAAAGAAAGTAGAAATTGCTGAAAACTTAAAAATTTAAACATTTTCTGATGAAAAAAGAGTTTTTTCAATTACTTAACACTAATCTACATTTATAAAAATCAATGTTTGTCTGTATATTCCGTATAGGACACCAAACCGGTGGACCGATTAGCTTGAAAATTGTACTGTATTATGCTTTAAATCCCTGCGTGGTATTAGACCACCCCAGACAACCCCTTCATAACCCTATGCGTATGTTACAACAAGCAGCAGTACCTGGCGAAGCTGCTACCTCTACCTCTGCTACCATACACTCAACCTACTCCCCTTTGCCCAAGGTACTGCAACTACTCAACATTCTTTTCTTGTATATCATCATACTTAAATTTTAGCAAACAGGATTTTACGCAGGAATAGCAGCAAACATCACGAGAGTGGTTTTTGGACTATAGTCCCACAGTACAGTGTTGCAGCAGCCACTTAAATACGTTGAAATCAGTAAATCTGGATGTTGCATCCATTGTTGTTTGTTGAGTACAAGAACTGTTAAAATGTACGAGACAATTTTCTTCAATTTTCTAAATCTGAAAAAGCTGGAAATTTTTAATACGAAAACAATTTATGCGCATTATGAACAAAAGTCAAAATATGTCAAAAAACAATAATATACAAAATGTAGACTACCTTGAGATAATTTCTAAAATACATTCTTATTTTTTAATATCTCAAAATAATCCTTGGGTCCTTCCATAATTTAAATTTTTTACACAAGTTAAATATGATGGATCAGAATCAAAATCCATCGGCCAAAATTCTATAACTTTTGTTCTACACCATTTCCAAGTGTAATTCAGAAAAGATCAATTGCAATTCAGAATTTCCATTTGAAATTCAGAGCACATTAGTTGATATTCAGAAATTCCATTTTAAATTCAGAACTCATAACTTGATATTCAGAAATTCCATTTGAAATTCAGATCTCGTCACTTGATATTCAGAAATTCCATTTGAAATTCAGAATTCATCAATTGAAAATCAGAACTTTTCATTTGAAATTCAGAAGTTATCAATTCAGAAATTATATTCTACTTATGTAAAACTTTTTAAAAGATTTTTACATACAATGTAAATTATTTATTAATTACGGTTGCATATATTCTTAGCTTTATAAATCGCCGAAATTAAATCATGTAAATCTCTTAATACAAAGAGTAGAATGGTAACACACATAGATCGTAAAACTACAGGAGGAAAAATCTCACTATTTGTATGCTAACTTCCAGAAATGCGAGAGTAACAATTGCTTCTGCAAAGCACATTTGTTTGTTGTTATTTTACTGTTTTATAAGGTTTTGCTGATTTAACGTGTAAACATGGCTGCAAAATTAGCATTCTTTGTCATCTCTCAACGTTGCGTCGGTAATAACAGCAAAGAGCGAGATTACTTGTCTTGAGTATAGAAAGTCTTTGGTAACACTCCACTTATCTTGTAAAGTTGGTTAACTCGGCCAAGTTAAATTTTTAAATGAAAATTATGTACCGATAACGGAAAAATGCTCTTTTTGTTGTTTTTAATTTCACGTCTATTGACGGTCAAAAAGTGATTCGCTATTAATTACCTGTTAAATATTATTAAAGCTTGTGTTCTCCCATTTCCAATATAACAATCTATTTCTTGATTTCATTGCATATTTATAATTCAAATAATAAACAACATATTAAAATAATTAATTGTGTTCTTTATTGAATTTTATCAATTTAAATATATTTATGTATGACTGACTTTGGAGTATATCGAGTTATTTCTCTATAAATGTTTTCCGAATTTTGTTTGATAACTTCTGAATTTCATATGAAATGTTCTGAAATTCATTTGATGAGTTCTGAATTTCAAATAACAAGTTCTGATTTTCAATTGATGAGTTCTGAATTTCAAATGGAATTTCTGAATTTCAATTGATGAGTTCTGAATTTCAAATGAAATTTCTGAATTCCAATTGACGAGTTCTGAATTACACTTGGAGATGGTGTAGTAAACATTATTGAGTTCTGTAAAAAATCAAAATTAAACAAGGACCCAAGGATTATTTTGAGATAATAACATTGGATATCTTTTACAATATTCATTACAACCAAACTATAATTGGCACAAACATCGTTTTGCGTCATAATAAAGCTAAGAAACCACAATTTCTAATAAAAAAGATGTGGGTGCAAAATCTCTTAAAATGTGTGAGAAACAGTTCGACAAAGTCATAAAAAGAAATTAAGTGTTTTCAATTTTTAAAATCTGAAACGTGAAAATCTGTAATACAAAAAACAAGTAAAAACGGCGTTAAGTTCGGCCGGGCCGAACTTTATATACCCTCCACCATGGATTGCATTCCACAGAGGTTGTCGGTTTTCGTAGAAGTGCAGTAATATTACAGGAAAATATAATTTTTTTAATATAGCCAAACCAAAACAAATACAAATATTGAAAAAATAATTTTATAAATAAATATAATATTTTAATTATTTCAAACCATTATTTATTTCAAATCAAAAAATAAATATTCTTATATTTATATTTTCAAAAAGCTTACCATACCATAAATATTGGTAGATAGTGGGAGCTACAGTTGGTTGTATTTTCATTCTATGAAAAAGTACAAAAAAATCCATTATGAGACGTACATAGTGCAAAATAACCTAACTTCATTACTCAACAAATTTTTGCCATAATAGAAAAGGTACAAATTTGGAACAAAAAACTTTTTATTTTGCGTGTCTATGCAGGCAGAGGAATGTATACACCGAATTCCATAATTCCAGCTGCGACCATGTGGTTGGTACCATTTTTACCCCCTTGACGTTTCTACGCAATTAGAATTTCATCATTCTAGCTGTAGTCATTTAGTTGGTACTATTTATGTCCCTCTGTACCATTGTATCCCTTGAAAGTACGAATTTCGAAAAATTCGTTTATTTTCCGATTCCTACTCAATCAGAGGAATGTATACTCCGAATTGCATGACTCTAGCTGCGGTAATATGGTTGGTACTATTTGTATCCCCTTTTTCAATTTTAACTCCAAAATTCAAATTCGTCTATTTTCCGTGTCTACGCAGTCAGAGGAATGTATACTCAGAATTTCATGACTCTAGCTCATTTAATTGGTATTTTTTTTATCCCTTTTTTCATTTTAACCCCAAAAAGTACGAATTTCGAAAAACCTGTTTATTTTAAGTGTCTACGCAATCAGAGGAATGCATACACCGAATTTCATTATTTCAGGTGTAGCCGTTTGGTTGGTACCATTTTTATCCCTCCGTACCCATTGTATCCCTTGAAAGTACGAATTTGGAAAAAACCTTTTATTTTTCATGTCTACGTAGTCAAAGGAATGTATACTTCGAATTTCATGACTCTAGCTGCGGTCATTTGGTTGGTACTATTTTTATCCCCTTTTTCTATTTTGTCCCCAAAAAGTACGAATTTCGAAAAATCCGTATATTTTCCGTGTATACACAGTCATGTCTACGTAGTCAGAGGAATGTATACTTCGAATTTCATGACTCTAGCTGCGGTCATTTGGTTGGTACTATTTTATCCCCTTTTTCTATTTTGTCCCCAAAAAGTACAAATTTCGAAAAATCAGTTTATTTTCCGTGTGTACACAGTCAGAGGAATGTATACTCCGAATTTCATGACTCTAGCTGCGGTCATTTGATTGGTACTATTTTTATCCCCTTTTTTTCATATTAACCCCAAAAAGTACGAATTTTGAAAAATCCGCGTATTTTACTTGTCTATGCAATCAGAGGAATGTATACACCGAATTTCATTATTCTAGGTACAGCCGTTAGGTTGGTACCATTTTTATCCCTCTTTTCCCATTTTACCCCTTAAAAGTACGAATTTGAAAATATACTTTTATATCATGTATCTACTCAATTAGAGGAATGTACACACCGAATTTCGAGTTTCTAGCTGTTGTCGTTTAATGTGTACCATTTTTATCCCTTTTTTGCCCCATTTCACCCCCTACAAATAAGAATCACTTTATGGTGCAGTTTTTTGCTATAAGGGTAATACGCATACCAAATATCAAGCAAATATAAACAGACATATTCAAAAAACATGCTTAAATACGCTAAAATAGTAGGGATTATTATGGGTATTTTTAGTCCTTGTGAGGGAAAAATTTTTCCCTTTGGGCCGATTTCGCCCCATTTCAATCCCAACCGATCTACGACTATAAGACGCATTTATGGAAAATTTGGACTTCCTAGCTCCTTTCGTTTATATGCTAGCGTGCTTTCAACAGACGGACAGACGGACAGACGGACGGACGGACGGACGGACGGACGGACGGACGGACGGACGGACGGACGGACGGACGGACGGACATGGCTAGATCGTCTTAGAATTTTATGACGATCAAGAATATATATACTTTATAGGGTCTCAGGTCAATATTTCAAGGTGTTACAAACGGAATGACAAAGTTAGTATACCCCCATCCTGGAGGTGGAGGGTATAAAAATAAATTTTTTTCTTCGCATTATGAACAAATATGTAAAAAAAGACATAAAAACAAAAAAAAATTAAAATTTAATTTTCTTTAAAATCCAAAAATACGAAAAGTAGTCAACTTTGGGCCGATTTCTAAAATATATCCGATTTCCCGATTTTTAATGTTAATAACTGAAAATAATCCTTGGGTCCTTGTCTAATTTGGTTTTTTGCAGAACTCAAAAATGTCTACTAGAACAATTTTTTATTGAATTTTGGCCGATGTATTTGGATTCTGAACCACTGTGTGACGGTGATATGCATTCGAATGTAGACATAGATGAACTTTAGAAAAGTTCGGTTGTTGGACTGTGGCCAGGGCTTTGTAAAATCGTGGATGAACCTCATATCGTGGTTCATGATTTTGTTGAAGAATTGAAGTTTTTAAAAATGGACAAAAATATTGCTGAAAAAATGAATCTACGAATCGGCAACTATTAGCCATTACCCGGCGTGGTCGTTCATATGTGAAACAAAGGGCCACAATGCATGAAGAAGGATCACGTACCGGAAACAGAACCTGTTGGTCCAACAAGAACAGACAATGACTTCAAGAGCCGAAAAGATGTACTCTTTCACAAAAGAATGATGTTACAATCTGAATACGCTTCGGATTCTTTGAGTTTTGCATCGAGGAAAGGAATGAAGAAGTGGAGTGTGAATTGAATTGGGATCTTTGCTCGTCTGCCCAGGGTTTCTCCCTGAGAATACCGTCGTTATTAACGATCCTTTATCTTTTATATAAATGAAAGGAAATAGAGACAATCGAAATTGAAAACTCAAATTCTCATATATAAATTTACCATTAATTGCTCGACGTTAGTTACCATATTATGAATAACGTTACATTTTATTTTGTAAAATTGATACGGTGAGAGTTTTGTGTGGATACCGATGTTTAAAAAGTTTTTACACGCTGATATAAAAGCCTCTCTAACATATTTTCTTAAAACATATGCATATTAGCGTAGGAATTTAGCCGAAGCGTCCCAAAACCACCAAAGAGACATTATAACTAGAGACGCAAAACATGGCACTCCAATATTGGGGACAAAGTTTCGCCGCGAAACTAACACCTAAGTACGGAGGACCATGGTGTAAATATATTGTCCCGGCAAAAATATATGGTCATCCCCCAAGCAAAATAATTGTCAAGGCTCGAAATCTCCGAAGACGGGTCCGAGAGAAATATCTGACCCCGACGAAGTCGAAACATTACCTAGACCAGAGGATAAGTTGGAGGACATCGACGAGGTTAAAGAAGTGATCACGGTATCGACGACCGGACTATGATAATTCGATATGGAGAAGATCACCAACCAACACCCCTAAAAAGAAAAAGTCTAGGGAGAATCGAGGTAACTGAGGAAAATGTCAGTATTCAGTTCCCTTGAACATACCCAACCCGTAAATCATCCGTACCAAGCTTGTCACCAGAGTCCATATATATACATATATATTATCGAAAAAAAAAACCAAACAACTGGTGGAAGGGTTGGGGAGGTAAAACTAGACAGGACAATAAAGATGGCCAATTATCTGTACCAGTGACACCATCAAGTGTCAGGAATTCTTCCGACCGGTAAGCGTGTATAGGCAGTCGCTTCCGAATCAAACTTTCGGTAACGCTTTTAACGTAGGAGGGGGAGTAATGTAACGACAAAAGTCGGTATCCTCGTTTTTGCCAACATATAGTTCCTATTTCGTTTATATTAAGTATCATTTTTTATTGTATGTTATATTTTAATTACTATGTCCCTTTTACACGTGAAGTATCATGTAGTGTTTACACATGTAGTATTAGCGGAAGAATTATATTACCTGAATATTTGAATAATAAGCTAGAATTAGTTTATAATCATGTTTTATTTATAAAAAATCAAATTTAACACGTTTATGTACATGAGATATTCATGATATGTAAATATAAGTTTTGGTGGGAAATAATGTTTCCCAAACATCTAATATCTGCATACGTATGTTTTAATATTATTCGGATTTTATTTTTTAATAAAAAGTAGATTTTAATTATTTTATTACAGACGTTTTTATTTTTATTACAGATGTGCGTTGCACGGACAATCAATGTGAAATACTGAAACAAAGGTTAATTCTACAATAGTTTTGGTTATTTATTATAATGAAACAAAATAGAATCATTCATACAGCCTATAAACCTATTTATTTTCAAATATGTGGTTCTTTACAGGAATACTCCTTTTACATGTTATTTTGCCGAGAAGCACTCAGATTGCGAGGAATATGCAAATTAACGAAACTCCATCTTTCGACCATACAAAGATGTGAGATGACTAACGTTTAGATCGGACCGAGGAGTGTACTATGGCGATCTGTTGGTGCAATGATTCTGTTGCAAGGTGATTTTCGTTTCACATTCCGCAGAAATCTCTAAGAAATTAAAGAATATCGTATTGAAGTAACACTTCTTAAAGGAAATCACGAAGTTGAAGACGTTTTGATAGTACGTATCTCAGTGATACAGACCGACATACCATGTCGAGAATCAGTTGTCCGCTATTAAATCGACAATCATGAAAGTCTTGAACGAATGAACGTTTGGACGCTCGAAACAGCCAGACTATTTTTTTTATCGCGCAGATTTTGGCTACGATTCTCTGTCAGTGATTTTACGGCCTACTCCACGTAATAAACTAAATGATTGCTCGAATTCGTCCTTTTTGGAACACATCACAACATTCAAAGGATGACCAAACTGCATCATCGGACCGTACCAGCTTATAGTGCTCTAGGTTTTATGAAGCGCTGGAGTAAGGAGTTTTCTGATCCATCCGTCACCAAGCAATTATATATCTCTTTGAGTTACTAAAGTCCATAAAATTTATTATGATAATATAATATAGTTCAATTATGTATGGCACAAAATATCGGCCAAATAGCCGCCGCGACTTCGGCGGCACTCCTCCATCCGATGGACCAAATTTTCGATGACGCTGAGGCCGGTACGCCGTTAGTGTTCCGATTTTTTCATCATTTAGCTCTTGCTGGCTTATCGACGTACACCCGTCAAATCACATGATATTGGTGGCCACCACGTGAGATAGCACATCGATTCAGATTTTATCGTGAATAGAATGATTATAAATATTCCTACCAGACCTACTAGATATTTTCATTCGATTCACGTTGATTACTTCCGCACAAATTATGCAATAATGATCCTTTCCTCCTTGTGTGTTCAATTTAATAAATACTACCACATCATTGAATTATCGGAAAATAAAAACTCTATTAAAAGAAAAAAAGATGATATTGTATTTAAATACCTAATTATTAAGTAGTTGCTAAGTGTATATATGTACATAAGTTTTTAGTCTGTAAGGATATTTGTATCTGTAGACTTAAAAATAACAAAAAGAAAATGACAATAATTTCCTAAATGATACGTGCTTTAGTCAAAATCAGCTTCAGCCCTTAATTTTAACCACCCTATATATGGATATTTTTAAATAGTATCCAGTCTGTAAGGATACTTAGAAGATCAATAGACTAATAAATACAAAAGAAGTCAGGAAAGGCTAAATTCGGGCGTTGCCGACTATCTGATACCATCCACTTTCTACGCCATTACAATTCAATTTGGTGAGGATTTTGGCATGTGTCCAATATCATGAACCGGAAAGACCCACCTTCTCAATTTCTGAAAATGGGTCAATTTCAATATAGGTGTTTCTAGTTAATATATAAACAGTTGTGCCAAATTTCAAGAAAATCTGTTAAAAGCTATGTAAATCGACTTGACACAATCTCACCAAAGATGTTTCTAGTTGAAATATAAGATGTTATACCAAATTTTTTTCTAGAGTGGTAAATATCAAACCGGGAACGAAATTTGTATGGATGCTATATCTAAATCCGAACCGATTGGATCAATTATCACAGAAGATTTTCTTGTTAAAATAATAGGTGTTGTGCAACATTTAAACAAAATCGTTTAATTTAGTGATTTCTACAACGGAAAATGTGAAATTGGGCGACATTTGTATGGGAGGCTATATCTAAATCTGAACCGATTTGCTCCTTGGCCCTCAAAACTTAATTTTGCCAATTTTTGTATGGATCGGACAATATTTGCTACCTGTACTTTGATTCCTAGAATAAAACAAAAAAAAATACAAAAACCTAGTGGAGTTTATAAAAATTTGTGTTGAAAACGCTAATTAGTTACATACCAAGGACATGGACATTTGCCTATTGAAATGGTCATTAATTATGGAACTTCACTAAAAATATGTTGGATTAGAACAAGACAATAAAATCCACGTATTAGATATTTGCATGTTACGTTTTGATCACATATATAATTTTGCCTATTTTGCCATGTGTTACTTACACAAACTATTAGCAAATTCAGCCCAGATAAAATATTATTTTAGGAAGTAGATGTCCCAAATATACTGGAATCGATAGTCAAAAATACATTGGAATAAATATTCAGATACATGTATGTCAAATATTAACTCCAATTATAGAAGAAGACTAGCTGGACCCCGCCCGCTTCGCCAGGCAAAAAAAAAACAAATGGTAAAATTAAAATCAGGTTTCATATTGATCTTATCACATTGATATTATCGTGGTCAGTAATATATACGTTCCAACTTTCAGCCTTCTAGCTAAAAAATGGTCACCATTAACACTGGCCGATACAGCTGCGATATTTTCTTCAGTTCGCACAATGTAAATTTGGTCCGAAATTTAGCCACAACAGCCCGAATAGCCGCTTCAGTGGGTCGATTAAACTGACCATAAAATGGAAGCGCGCGATGAACAGAGCACGCATTTTGATAATAAAATTCAATAATTTGCTAGCGTTGTTCGTTTGTAAGACGATTCATGGTCAAATTATAGACCAAACTGAAGATGTCTGACAGTGAAACAGAACACGAAACGTGCGTCAGCTGTTTAAACCAGTGTTGCCAAAAATATAATAGCTAAAAAATCACCCTTTACATTCCAATTTTCAGCCTTCTAACTCAAGTAACACTATTGCCACGGCCACTATGGATGAAAATCCAAATTTCGGCATCATATTTATCATTCTCGTGGTCAGTAATAAATATGACCAATTTTCAGCCTTCTAGCTCTCAAAAACACTATTGGCACGCCCCCTCCGCTCACAGAGTAATTTTTTAAAAATTCTATAGCCTATAGTTCCTTCCAGACCTATCTGTGCTGAAAATTTCAACAACATCGGTTCAGCCGTTTACATTTGATTGTGGAACTAACAGACAGACAGACATACTTACACTAATTCTTAGAATTAAGAACCCTTTCAATTTTTCCTCTTAAAAATGGTTATTTTTTTTTTTCAAAAATTAGCTTTCAGTTTTTACTTCACACCTTAATGGTTTAAGAAGTTCTAAAAATTGCAATTGGTCATCAATAACTCTCCAACGAGGCCCTATAAACACAAATCGAATTATGAAAATTGCACTAAAATCTTAAAAAGTGTTTCTAATTTGATTTGATTTCTTCTTCAGACCAGATTTTAATTTCTAATGGATTTTTTCTAAATACTATTCTCATAATATTTACTATTTTTCAAGGAAAACCTGATTTATTTTGATCACGTCCAGCTCACGAACGGGCAACGATAAAAGTGAAATATTTTGAGGGAACGCATAAAATAAACCAATCTTTCATTTTAGTCGGTAAAACCGACAACTTTTTATTTGAAGCCATTCTAATATTTATGTATTGGTAAGAAAATGTGAGTGTAATGTGTTTTTCGAATTTATACAAAATCAACTTGAATTTAGTCAATCTGAAAAGTTATTGTGTTTTAAAAAATAAACTTAAGGATTATATTTGTCTTGATACTAAATTACTTACAAAGTCAATAAAGGAATTTCAGATAGAATAAAAAATTTTGTCTTTTTAACAGAATTTCAATCGTAAATAACCATTAAGTTAATGCATAACGATTTTTTATGGTGTCTACTTCACTTTCATACCATTTATGGAGAAACTTAAAAATATGAGAATTTTTCGACGAAATGTAAGTGTGAAGCTTGCTTGATTCGGACGTTGACTACCCATATCGACGTTATGGGATGCTATTTGCCATTTTCATTTATATAAAGGGTGTTTTTTTATTGGGGTATAGAACTTTAAGTTGGCATCACTTTTTTAACTGGCGGCCATTTTGTCAGCTGTCAAGTGATTAATATTTAGTTTGGTTTGCCATTTCATCATGAACAGGTTGACAAAAGAACAACGCTTGCAAATCGTGCAAATTTATTTCGAAAGTAATGGTTCAGTTCGCGAAGTTCACCGCAAGCTCCGTCCATTTTATGGTCGACATAATCGTCCATCAGAGCAATTAATTCGGTTAACCGCATAATTTCGCGGAATGGACCTGTCAATTGGCCACCAAGATCGTGTGATTTGACACCATTGGATTATTTTCTTTGGGGATATGTGAAGTCGCTCGTCTACGCCAACAAACCAGAAACGTTAGGGGACTTGGAAGCCAACATTCGTGGCGTTATTGCCAACATACGGCCCCATATGCTGGCTATATTCGAGCCAGCCGCGGAGCCACATGCCCGAAATCATATTTAAACATTAATGGCATAAAATTATCCTTCCAATAAAGCCAAATTGATGGACATTAAAACGATTTTCTTGTGTTTTATTTCAATTCGAAGTTCTATACCTCAATAAAAAACACCCTTTATGTATTTACATACATGCAGCTATTTACATGACATATCGTATCCCCAAATATATAGGGGGTAAGCGAATGAATCCAGCATTATGGGCTACTTCATACCTAATTCGGCTATGTCAATGTTCTTGTATTTTGTAAATTGTACATTTCTTCTTCCGTTTCGTCTTTATGGTAAAATATATAATACAATGCATGGCTGTGTACGTATGTATGTTCCATAGAATACCACGCCTGCAATTGTTAATGCAATTTTTGCTGACGGATGGGCAGTGAACGGCTTCTGCTTATACTAAGTCATTTTCCCGGCCGTTTTTCATTCCGGAGTTCCGGGAATTTTCTACGGGAATTGTTCTTCACTGAATTTTCCCATTGCGATTTATATCACAAAATAGAATGTTTATTAATTTGGTTTGGTTTCCCGTGATTCAGTAAGATTTCATTGATTCTGAATATGACCAATTCTAATGCTGTTCGCGCTAAATGACAGAACTTATTCAAATTAACGAGATTGAAAAATTAAAGGCCTCTGTCGGCATCATTTGTGTTCAGTGGGAAATTTTCTAAAATTTTAGTTTTTCGTTTGTTTTATTTTGGTCTGTAATCGATATTTGATTTGAACAGGGATATTCTCCTGGCTCAAGACCATTTGGCATCTATATTTTATCCCTCTAGTTCCCAAATTTTTTTTCAAAAAAAATTATTTTTGTATTGGTTTCGCCTCAAAATGAAATGTTTGTTCTGGAAAAATTTTATATTCTTAGAGAATTAGGACTTATAGCGTCAAATACTTACCCCGCCAACAGGCGGTCTTGGGAAACAAAGCCAAAAAAATTTACGATACATAAAATTTTATTTTTTTTTTATTTTTTTGTTTATTAACATAAAAAAGTGGGTAAAATTCATACATTTTTAATTTTCTTAAAAAATAATTCTAAAACTGAACAAAAAAGTACATATTCGGTAAACAAAAAGGGACTATTCCAATAGTTTCAACATAAAATAATATAAGAAATTGATGAAGAAAAATTCATTTGTGATGAAAATCAAAGAAACAATCTTTTTGCTGGGAAAAACAAAGATTTATTTTGCATTTTCGGCACATAACTTGCGTTTCAGAAGCGCATCCTGGATTTTTACAAGTCTTTTTCCCCCCATTTCGTGGCAAAAATTCTGGAAAATGTTCAACTCCATCAAAGCGAATCTCTACAGGCGGTAAAAAAGTCTTCTTACCATGACCTTTGTTTTGAGGAGCAATTAAATGTGTAAATATGCGATTGGTGTAGAAATGCACCAGCATCATTTACGTTGTTTTCTGTAGGCTCATTATCAGTGGCATGACTTATATTTTTAGGCTCAATGATAGCAAGCGGACGGCGTTTACGTTTCGGTATCGGAGAATTATTTGAAGTGTTCGAAGTTGATGGTGATAACATTGAAGCCGTACTGTCATCTAAGCACATCACTGACTGAAGTTCTGATTCCGACATACATACAACCTCGTTTATCCCCATATCGATTTCATTATACTCACAAGGATCTTCATCTAAATCGTCTTCATTTTCTTCTTCATTATCCGTGTCGCCATCAAAATCTATCATATTTAAAACTTTTCTGATGTCATCATCAGATAACGATGATAATTTAAGAGTTTGTTTACGATCCATGGCTAAGGTAAAACGATTCATATATAATATCTCACTTTTGAAACTTACTTTGAAATATTTTTTTTGACAAGCTATCCCAATACCGCCTGTAGGCGGGTTACCCATGCACACAGCTAAAAAGCTCACAAACACGTTCCTTTTAAAATTAAATGACTTTTTGTTAAATAAAGATATGCAGCAACACACAGATAATTTTTTTCACCTACGTTTATTAATAATATTTATTTTAATTATTTGATTTTCGCACTCCGCGCAAAATAATTATTTTTGGTGATTTTCACAAACTTCTGCATTCAAATGACATTGAAAACTGACTTTCGTACTAGCGAAAGCTGCAAAAGCACCAATATGAAAATTTGGGATTCCCCAAAACAGATGAAACGAAAAAAGAAGCAAAACTTAATTAGAACCATGATTGACCGTGTACTGAACTTAGACCGCCTAGAGGCGGTCTTGGGAACTAGAGGGTTATAGAACGCACATTTCTTTACAAATAGCATGGTGGCTTTTATTACTTGTCTGCACACTACCACTATCATGATTTCCGGCCTGTGAAAGCCTTCATAAGGTAGCTTCACAGCGACTTTTCAACCACATACCCGGCCTCTTTAAGTAAATGATTCTCAGACGAGAAAAATTGAGTTATGCTTCTCATTCGTTTGAGAGATATTACCGATAACATAATAAAGTGTGTTTTGAAACGATTATAACTTTAAATTTAAATAAGATAAAGAAAAATATGTGGCAAACACATTATTTAAACTTCATTCCTACAACAGACAAATTCAATTCACGATGGAAGAGGAACTTAAAAACAGGATATAATATTTGGACGCATTCATAATTAGGGAATGAAACAAACTTAAGCTAGATTGGTACCAGAAGAAACTATCATTATAAACACCCAAGGAGGACGATCATAAACACAGCGACGAATTATATATCAAGAGTTTTAAAAATGATTGACAAGGAATTCCATAAATCGAACAAGCAGAAAATACGCAATATATTAAAAATGAATGACTTCTACAACGAAACCATTAAAGATTTACTAAAACAAGCCATGCAACAAAGGAAAAATACTCAGGACACAGCAGCACCAAAGATATACAAATCAATGACTTTTATACCTGGACTGTCGGAAAGATTTAAACAATCAAATATATCTGACAAAGATAAAATCGAAGTAGCTTATTAATCACATAATACGACGAACCAATTATTTAGCAGGACAAAATCACTAGTGATAAAAGAAGATATTCTAGTATATTAAACAACGTGCAATATGGACGAGTCTGACATATACCAAAAAGGTATATATCGGTACAACGAAGACAAAATTAAAAACTAGACTTTCATCACACAAATATGACCATAAAGCCATCGACAAACCTCTAGAACAAAAGACAACACTTGCAGAACACTGTACACTGACTGGACATAAACCAAATTTTGACGATGTAAATGTATTAGTGGAAGAGAAAAATTATTTCGGACGATATACACTAGAGATGCTTTACATTTCTGACGTTCCTGCTGAAAAGAGATTTAATTACAAAACTGACACTGATAGATGCTCTCAAATGTATCGATACATTATCAAGAAACGCGGACGAAACAAGAGCTACTTGGTAATAAACTTTCACAGTGGACACCCGTATATCTTGTATTTTAAAATTTAAATGTAAATATCTATAATACATATGTGTTCGTTGTTAGATCCCCTTAATATGACTAAACAAAATTTAAAAACCTTTTATTAGCAAGAACCTTGAACCGAACTACAACATAAACAATTAACAATAGAAGGTCAACAATCAATACCCTCGAAATCATCAATAACTTTAACAACAAAACAAGAAAAGCGAAGAGGAAATCTTTTATGAACTTCGGTAGTATTATACAAAGACCCAGTCACTCCAGGACTGACTTGGAGCATGCTATATTAAATAGTGGGCCCTTTATTCTTTATTGAAATATAAGACGATCTTCAAAATTGTATCAAGATCCAATGTAAGATGTGGGTTCTATAGCAATAATAGTGTAAACTGGGGGACCCACTTGTATGGGGCTATACCAAAACATTGACTTATACAACTGGCATCCAAAATAGGGTTTTCCAGGCTAAATGTAACAATGTGTGGGAGGTTTTATCAAGATCCGATGTAAAATGTGCATGTTAGAGCAGTAATATTGTAAATCGGAGGTACATTTGTATGGGGACTATATCAAAACATGGACCCATGTGGTCCACTTTCCCCTTAGCTGTTTCTAGTTCAGATATACACGATCCTGATAATTCGGTCATGATCCCATGTAAAATATGTATTCTAGAGCAGTAATAGTGTAGATTATAGGGATATTTGTATGGAGGCTATATCTAAATCAGAACCGATTTGCTCCAAATTCAATACCGATTATCCTTGGCCAAAAAAATAACTTCTCCAAATTTCATAATAATCGGACCACAATTTCGATCTGTATAGTGCGAACAAGCTTAGATGGACAGCAGAAGGACGGACGGACAGACAGACTAGTTAAACCGATTCAGCTGGTGATTCTAAGCCGATCCGCATACCTAAAGGTGGGTCTACCTCGATTATTTCTTGGTGTTACAAACATTTTGCAAACAACTAACTTATAATACCTTAGCCCACGGAGTGGTGTATTAACAACTTCTATTCACTAAACCATATAAAAATCATATAAACCTATGGAGACTTAACTATTTATTTTCTCTGATTGATCAGCATACGAAGAGAAATGTAGAAGCAACACCACAAAACGGAAAAAACCGAAGCAAAGCACACACATTCAAATAAAGGGTGTTTTTTATTGAGGTATAGAACTTCGAATTGAAATAAAACACAAGAAAATCGTTTTAATGTCCATCAATTTGGCTTTATTGGAAGGATAATTTTATGCCATTAATGTTTAAATATGATTTCGGGCATGTGGCTCCGCGGCTGGCTCGAATATAGCCAGCATATGGGGCCGTATGTTGGCAATAACGCCACGAATGTTGGCTTCCAAGTCCCCTAACGTTTCTGGTTTGTTGGCGTAGACGAGCGACTTCACATATCCCCAAAGAAAATAATCCAATGGTGTCAAATCACACGATCTTGGTGGCCAATTGACAGGTCCATTCCGGTGAACTTCGCGAACTGAACCATTACTTTCGAAATAAATTTGCACGATTTGCAAGCGTTGTTCTTTTGTCAACCTGTTCATGATGAAATGGCAAACCAAACTAAATATTAATCACTTGACAGCTGACAAAATGGCCGCCAGTTAAAAAAGTGATGCCAACTTAAAGTTCTATACCCCAATAAAAAAACACCCTTTATAAATGATTGTCTCTTTGCGAATAACTCTTTCTATCAGAGATGAAAGAAAACAAAACCAAAAGCATACGCACACAATAGTCAAAATAGTCTTCGTGAAGTGTGCTCTCTTGAAAATATTCGAATACAACAATAAACAAGCCGACTATATGATACCCTACACTTTCTACTCCACTACATTTCATTTCGGTGAAAATGTGATCGACATTTGTATGGGAGCTATATATAAGTCTGTGCCTATCTCGTGTATATATAAGATGTCTTGCCGAATTTGAAGAAAATCGGTTGAGGTATGTGGTTTTTACAGCGGTTAACCTCAAATCGGGAGCGAAATTTGTATGGGAGCTATATATAAATCTGAGCCGATTTGACCCATTTGAACAAGAAATGTTTCTAGTTGAAATATAAGGTGTTAAGCTAAATTAGAACAAAATCTGCTTCAATTTACGGTTTCTAGACAGTAAAATGTCAAATAGGGAGCGAAATTTGTATGGTGGCTATATCTAAATCTGAACCGATTTGACACATTTTCGTGACGGATGTTTGTAGTTAAAATATTAGGTGTTGCACCAAATTTAATCAAAATCGGTTAAATTATGTGGTTTCTAGAGCAAAAAAAAGTCAAATCGGATGCGACAATTGTATGGGAGCTATATATAAATCTGAACCAATTAGCTTCAAATTAAATAGCTTCCGTCCTCGGCATGCAAAAATCGTTTGTGTCAAGTTTAGTTAGAATTGGACAATAATTGCGTGATTACAGTAATAGATGGACATACAGACAGACTGACGGACATGGTTAAATCGATTCAAAAAGTGATTCTATTTCGATCGGTATAATAAAGGGTCTATCTCTCCTTCTTTTGGGTGTTAAAAACAAATGGTGTAGGGTATAAACACACACGAAATATACAAGTAAGGAAAGGCTAAAGTCGGACGGGCCGATTATATGGTACACTTTACTTTCTATCCGAATACAACTCAATTTAGTAAAATAGTGAAAACGGGATGACTTTTTGTATGTTTCCTAAACATAGGCTGATATGACCTGACCGAATTTGTCTCATCGAGAAGAATATCTGTATCGGGGCTATATCGAAACATGAAATAAAGTGACCCACATTCACAATAGAATATTCCAGTTCAACAATAACGTGTTATGCTTAATTTGAAGAAATTCGGTGAAAATCCGTGGTTTCTGGTGCGGAAAAAGTCAAGCCAGGAGCGAAATTTGTTTGTGGCTATATATAAATCTGAACCGATCTGACCCTTATCCCGAAAAACTTCGTTATGCAAATTTTCATTTGGTTCTACCTAGAATTGCGACCTATATCGTGATTACAAGAATAGATGGACAGACAGACAGACGGACATTTCAAACAAATGCACAAAGACATAATACTATCGTGGAGTGTATAAAAATATTAATTATTATTAAACTAAAGATATACAATTCTGCACATTGGGGCAAGAACTTTCCAATGATATATAATTCGTATATATTGAGCCTATAAAACGCCGTAAAATGATACCCAAAAATTCATGCTTGCCGTTTTAATATTTTGGTTTGAGTAAAAATTTACTTAGTTTTAGGAAATTTTCAGCAAAATGTTACTTAGATTTAGTAAAAATTTACTTGGTTTAAGTAAAAATTACTTAGTTCAGGAAAATAGAGATTATTGCATGTCCAGACAATAAACACCACAAAATGACGCTCGTTTTATTGTATGCGCCTTTGCAAAACCACATCACCCTGCTGCCATCATTTGAATATTCAGAATTTGATTTCGGCATGTCTATTGATAATCATATTTCCTTCCTGTATCTATTTTGTATATTAAGATTTCTTTGCTTTACTTGTTACTATTTCGAACCTGCTACTGCTTTATGTCTAGTCTGTATGAAATTCATAAAATGCGTCTGAATTGGTGCATTGAGCGGCAAAATTTCCAATTTTCTCATATATGAATCAACTGACGTATATAAAAGATGATCTTACTGTTTTAATGAAATCTACGAAAGTAGCAGCTAAATTTCTAGATAGTGTAAATCTGAACCGATCTGACCCTTATCCCGAAAAACTTCGTTATGCAAATTTTCATTTGGTTCTACCTAGAATTGCGACCTATATCGTGATTACAAGAATAGATGGACAGACAGACAGACGGACATTTCAAACAAATGCACAAAGACATAATACTATCGTGGAGTGTATAAAAATATTAATTATTATTAAACTAAAGATATACAATTCTGCACATTGGGGCAAGAACTTTCCAATGATATATAATTCGTATATATTGAGCCTATAAAACGCCGTAAAATGATACCCAAAAATTCATGCTTGCCGTTTTAATATTTTGGTTTGAGTAAAAATTTACTTAGTTTTAGGAAATTTTCAGCAAAATGTTACTTAGATTTAGTAAAAATTTACTTGGTTTAAGTAAAAATTACTTAGTTCAGGAAAATAGAGATTATTGCATGTCCAGACAATAAACACCACAAAATGACGCTCGTTTTATTGTATGCGCCTTTGCAAAACCACATCACCCTGCTGCCATCATTTGAATATTCAGAATTTGATTTCGGCATGTCTATTGATAATCATATTTCCTTCCTGTATCTATTTTGTATATTAAGATTTCTTTGCTTTACTTGTTACTATTTCGAACCTGCTACTGCTTTATGTCTAGTCTGTATGAAATTCATAAAATGCGTCTGAATTGGTGCATTGAGCGGCAAAATTTCCAATTTTCTCATATATGAATCAACTGACGTATATAAAAGATGATCTTACTGTTTTAATGAAATCTACGAAAGTAGCAGCTAAATTTCTAGATAGTGTAAGTTGTGGAATCCTTGATATTTTTGGTGCCTTACACAACCCAGGACTCCGCCGGACTCATTAGCTGTGGCTTAGGAAAAAACACAATATGTTTAATATCACTAACAAAAATATTGTATCGAAAAATACCTCGTATGAGTCACACTTTACATTTTTGTGACTCGCACTGCACTTTAACGCATAAATAATTTTTTATTTTGAATATTCCGAAAATTGCAAATTTAGCGATTCAGAGAAAAACTACCTTGATCATTGAAGACATTTACATTTTTCTAAAAAAAAAGAGAACGGTCTTGTTGCTACTACCCTTAACTCTCTGATTATTGTTTGTTTATTCCATTTCTTTTTTATATGATCCAGAAATAGAAAGATCAAATTTCGAAAAAAAAATTTTGTGCAGAGTTGGTGAAAATGGGAGTTAGTCGAATTCTCTCACACCTTTCTGTCGTTGGTGGCGACAATGTGATCAATTAATTTTTCCATTGAGTGAAAAATTTGAGCATTTTGTTTACGTTTCTGTTATTGCAGCTTTGTTATCCATTTAAAAAAAAACAGCTCTAGTGTTACCTGATATGCTACCCTGTACCCTCGAAACGTGACGGGTGAATGCAGTTTGGAATTTTTTAGTTGTCCGTTTTTAGCTTCGGTTCTGTAAAAATCTTTTGTGATAGCTTCATAAAGACGCTTTGCCATCACGCACGCAAATAAAGCTGCTCTTGGTCGTATACCAAACGCACATTATTGAAAAGCAGCTGAATTTCGCAAGACAACATTATAATCTCCTGAGTTAGCAAACTGAAAATGCTAGAATCATGTTTCTAATATGCTACTGCACCTCTACATGACGACAGCCATTAATATGCCGATAATGTTGTTCCTTTGGATCCTATAAAGATCATAGGGCATTAAATATTTTTTTCCACTTAGATCTATCTAATGCTAGCGCTTTTAATTGTCCCCAACTAGTGCCCTGTGTGGCAGCTTCTTTCTGAATCTGCCGTCGCCATGTATGGACCGGTCTATTGCTGTTTTGGCGATATCTTCATCAGGCTTTCTCAGCATGTGGCCAATCCACCTCAATTTCCTTCTTCGCATGTCCACTACAAATGGTGCAGATCTTTGTTTTGCAGATGTTTATCTAGAGATTTGCTCTGTATGCTTGTAATTGTATATCGTTTAATTTATTCTGCATATCATCGAATCTGCGTGAAGGCCAACCAAAAAAATGACATCAAGCCACACTAATAGCTTTTAACTTTATTTTTTCTTATTTCGACTACTTTTTATACCTTCCACCTCCATGATGGGGGTATACTAACTTTGTCATTCCGTTTGTAAGGTATATATATTCTTGATCGTCATAAAATTCTAAGACGATCTAGCCATGTCCGTCCGTCTGTTGAAAGCACGGTAGCATCTAAACGAAATGAGTTAGAACGTTCAAATTTTCCATAAATGCGTTTTATAGTCGTAGATCGGTTGGGATTGAAACGGGACGAAATCGGCCCACAGGGAAAATTTTTTCCCTCACAAGGACTAAAAATTCCCATAACAATCCCTAATATTTTAGAGTATTTAAGCATATTTTTGTAATATGTCTGCTTTTAGTTTCTTGATATAGGGTATGCGCATTCCTCCTATAACAAAAACGTGCACCATAAAGTGATTCTTATTTGTAGGGGGTGAAATGGGCCAAAAAGGGATAAAAATGGTACATATTAAATGACAACAGCTAGAAACGCGAAATTCGGTGTGTACATTCCTCTAATAGAGTAGATACATAATATAAAAGTATTTTTTCCAAATTAGTACTTTTAAGGGGTAAAATGGGAATAGAGGGATAAAAATGGTACCAACCAAACGGCTGCCCCTAGAATAATGAAATTCGGTGTATACATTCCTCTGATTGCACAGACACGTAGAGGATTTTTCGAAATTCGTACTTTTTGGGGTTAAAATAAAAAAGGGGATACAAATAGTACCAATCAAATGACCGCAGCTAGAGTCATGAAATTTGGAGTATACATTCCTCTGACTGTGTAGAGACGGATAATAAACGGATTTTTCGAAATTCGTACTTTTTGGTGTCAAAATGGAAAAAGGGGATACAAATAGTACCAAACAAATGACCGCAGCTGGAGTCATGAAATTCTGAGTATACATTCCTCTGACTGCGTAGACACGGAAAATTCGTACTTTCAAAGTACAATTCAACGTACAATTGTACAGAGGGATAAAAATAGTATTAACTAAACGACTACAGCTAGAATGATGAAATTCTAATTGGTAGAAACGTCAAATAAAGAGATTTTAGATAGTCGTACTCTTAAGGGGGTAAAAATGGTATCAACCAAATGGCCGCAGCTGCATTGATACGCAAAATAAAAAGTTTTTTCCAAATTCGTACTTTTTCTTTTATTTTGCACTATGTATGCCTGATAATGGATTTTCAAAATTTGTACTTTATAGAATTGAAATACAAACAACTGTAGCACCCACTATCTACCAATATTTATGATATTTAAGTTTTTTGAAAATATAAATAGAATTGAATTGACGTATTGGTAGCCTTGCCTTATAAGCGTGGTTTGAAATAATTGAAATATTATATTTATTTATAAAATTATTTTGTTTAATATTTGTATTTGTTTTGATTTGGCTATATAAAAAATTATATTTTCCTGTAATATTACTGCACTTCTACGAAAATCGAAATCCTCTGCGGAACGCCTATTACGAGTCTGTTGTTAAGACAAGATTCTATAGTCATTCTTTCAGCGCCATGTCGCACACTGTCACGGTTTCAACGACGAGTGGCCAGAACTAGAAGGAATTATCGTAGAAATTTGAAATTTGGTACATGCTTATATAGCAACTAAATATGATTATGTAATTAATTTCGAAAAAATTGGAGATAGTTAACACACAATATATGAGTCATTATATGCCAAACCGGCCAAAAAAATTTTCACAAATATTCAGAAAATATTCTTCTTTAAAAAACATTTTACAGGTGTCTTAGGCAAAAAATCTTAAAATTTTCTTTGTCAGAGTTATAGCCATTGCAATTTCCACAAAAACTTTAAAATCCTATTGACGAGTATATATTAAAATCCTTGTATTTCGCAATCCGTTTAACGGATTTTAAAGTTTTATATCCTGTTTGAAAGGTCTTCATGTGTACTTTAAGCTTGCTTTAATTTGTTTATTTCAATTCCGGTTGAGCTTTACAAACAATTAATTATTTTCAATTGTGGTATTGATGTTTTAAAATAATTACATCAGTACATTGCACCATCCCAAAATACTCTAAGATCATTTTAGATGTGTTTCCATGTGCTCTGAACATTTTAGGCAGCAGATTTAATGGGTTGTATTTAAATATATATCAACATAACATTATGAACCAAATATAACAGAAATAATAGAAACATCACAGCTAGCTTCCCATCTGGTTAATTTTTAGGAAAATTTGGTTTGAGAATTTAGAATATATTTTAATATTTGCGGTAAAAGTTATTTTAGTCCAATTTAAAGTCTATTTCATCAATTTGGTTTTTAAAATGACAATTTTCTAGCGATATTTAGACTTAAATTTTCATAAACGATTCTACTGATGCATGTACATTCAGATTTGCTTCGGATTGGATAACCATTATTTCAATTAAATCGTTATTGTAATTAATTCATAAGTTTTTTTCATGAATGATACTGGCGTTTTTCGGAATATTTTATGGATTCACGCCTTCTTCGAGAGGGATTCCATTTACGTTTATTGATTTTCTTATTAAATCTTAATGGTGAATTAATATCATATTTGTTGTGTAGCCACTTGGAATAGTAACATTTTCTATTAATTTTTAGGGTCAGTTTCCAGTAATGTCGGTGAATTGTCGATATTGGCAAACAAATCTTCTAGTCCTATTCACAGCATTACTCCAACCATATTCAGTCTTCACCATGTGTACATATAACCCCTTTTCATTTTACAGGAATGCTCGGTTTCTTGACGCAACAACAGTTGTTAGGTGGCTGTATTCCAAGTTCAAATCGTGTCCATTTCTTAAATCTAAAGTTCGTCTTCGGAGAGATCATTTGGTTATAATTTGTTGTGGTTTCGATAATCAGCAACTCATGGTGGAGAGTATATTAGGTTCGAGCGTCGTTAAGTTAAAATAATTTCTAATGATATGTACCTATGTAAATGAATAGGAAATATTCGGCTTCGGTAGAATAATAGACTGTCAGCCGAATATCTGTGCGGTTTCGTCCTGAAATATCGACTTCCGGCCGGCTGTAGTCTTCATCAAGTAGAATTGTTTGCACTTCAAAAACATCGTCCCGTTGTACAAATCCTTCCTCTACTTATTTTTGCATACTTAAGCATTGGGCGCGAGTACAACATAAAAAGTGATGATGAAAATATTACAGCACAATGCAAACACAGGCCAGACCAATTGTTCCGTCCTGAAGTTGGCGTTGAGTCCTTAACGGAGGGACGGCCGGTTGTTTGAGTGCGGAGTACGAGTCGATACAATGTTTTTGATAGTTTTGTTTATGGGCATTTTTAATATTTCAATACTTTGTTATTTCATTATAATGTGGCCATCATGGTAGGATACTCTCGCACAAAAACAAGCAAACAAAAGAGCTGGGCAAATTGAGAAAACAACAATATATGGCCGGCAGTCAACCAACCACCACGAGCACAAAATACTATATTTTTTTCTGTTCTGGCTAACGATTGTGCCGTTCCCAAGGCAACAGTGTCAAAACCTAAACAAACACACAAAACATCGACCCTTTTAAACAATGCCCCACTACCACCAACCATCAACCACCAAGAACAAGGCCGACCGACGACCAAACTCAAGTGTAGGTTGTTATGTTAACTCGTTGCCGGCCCAGTCCGTTGGCGTTAGTTGTGTGCAGTTGAAGCGTGCTCGTCCTTCTTGAAACCATAAAAAATGCTGGAAGCATTTCATATGGAAAATTGAAAAGCGGCCAAGAAGACATCGGCTCTCTAGTCGGTTTTTGTTAAATTGTTGAAAACATTGCAACAATTTTAATGCGAAATTCATTGGGACTGGACATTAGCAGCTAGACACACGCGTATATTGTATCCGCCGTTGTAAGCAGAAGAGGGCGAATCGTCCACCACACTAAGCGGGCACATTCCATTTGGCCGAAATTATCCTCGTGATTGTGGTGGCTTAAGCTGCATTCCAGCGGCTGCCATTTAATTACATTCTGCAATGAGTGCGGAAATTGTAAAAGATGCCACTGGCAACACATCACCCACGATGTCTTTGGAAGCAACCCGCAGTCAGGCTCAGACACAGGTTGTTCCGCCGCCACCGACAGCTGCTGGTCGTCCGCCAACGACATTACTTTTTTCGGTACGTATGTATGTCTGATGGTGTGCGCGAGTGTGCCTGTGTAAATGTGTGAACAAAAAGATGTGTTGAGAGGGGGGAGGGGGTCACACCAGTCTGTCCTTATTATAAGGATACCCAGAAACATTCGCACACAAACGAACTTTGTACGAACTGAACACACATACCAAAACAAATACATACAAACACACACAGACAATGTACATACATGTGAATGTAAATTGCTGTGAAAATGAATTTAAATTTGCAAAAACGAAATTGTTTTATTAGCGTGGAAATTTAGTTAGCAGCCGCTTGGGAGGCGATAAAGGCGCACTGGCACGTCCTTCCACGTCTGTACGTGCCGTGGGCTATGCAGCCAACAACAGTGGATCGGCTGGCCAACGGTTTGATCAGTTTTTCGTGGAGAAGGCCAAACAACAAACACTGTCGTCGGCCAATGCTGCTGTTGTGGCCAAAAAAGAAGTCAGGTACGTGGTGTTGGCATATTCCGGGTCAATGACTCCTCATACATACAAGCATACATACATATTTCGATATGATAAGTGTTTGTTTTGCAGTCCGCAGGTGAAGTACAAAAATCTGGAGGCAAAAATTATTAAATTGCTGGAGTCGTCCATTGTATTAGCAGCGAAGGCTACATCAGTCAATAAACTGGCAGGCGAAGTGCATGGCCAGGAGGCGACATCGGCAGAAATGAAAACGGCTCTGGCCGAGGCTCTTAATAAAGCCAAAGAATCGTTTTCTCTAGATCGAACTTTGCACCGGTTTCGGGATCAACACGGCGAAAACATATTCCATAATTTCGATCTCACATATGCCGTAAGTACCAATAGATTTCTTTCAGCCAGATATATGGCGCGTTTAAAGCAACAGTTGCTTAACCGACAAAACAAACAAAAGTTGAGTTGGAGTAATTTTTCTGTAGATATAAATGATTTGAATTTGTAATTTATTTTTTATTTTTATTAGAATTCAACTTAAGAAATATTTGTTGCATGACATGAAACAGTGGCCCTAGGAGCATTAATTAAGAATTCGTTAACAGTAAAATGAATTGCATTTTAGGTCTATGATGAAAGTAAATAAATCTATTGATGCTTAATTAAAAGCCACAGGATAGAAGAAAAATCAGCGAATAATGTTGTTAGCCTCTCCATAATTTTAAACATCCTCCATTCATGAACTATGTAATAAAATGAAATGATGTTCGTTGGTAATCGCATCACTTGAGAACGGCTGAACAGATTTGGCTGATCTTTGTTACAAACTGGTCGTGGTAGTACGAAATAGGTTTTAAGATGAAAAAACTTTTGGATAGTTGACCGCAAAATAGGAAAATGTGTAAAAACTTCAAGCAATGGATATGCGAAATTCTTTTATGTTATTTTCGTTTTGATTCTATGGAAATTTTCTGAAAAAAAAAATCAAATAATTGTAAAGGAAAGTCAACAAAATGCAATAAAATCGTTATATTTTATGCACTTTTTGTCAGAACTGACGATAGGAAAGGAATATTTTGTTGATTCATTTTTGTTTGGTTCATACTTGCAATTCGTAATCAGTCATCAAATAAACAGGGAATTCCAGTCACACGTATTTCATGTATTTTTACCGATTCGTGAACCAAGTACAAAGAGGACATTTCTGAAAATTCACAATGAGGCATTGAGTGAAGACATGCGATTAATATTAGCCCAACTATGAATGACAGCACTACACTATCTGAGTTGGAATGCACGGCAAAAATAATGTGAATACGATGCATTGCGAGAATAAGATGCTTACGGAACACACGGCACGATTGAACTATAGCGATTTGCTTCTTGGACGCTCTCGGTGGAGCCGGAAAATCTTTTTCGATCTTACCAATTTTGGCAAAAATTCGGTAGCTAAATTTAAGGTTAGGTTGTTTCATTATGTAATTTAACGAATATCTGATATGACCAAGGTTTTGATCGGACCCGAGCACTTGGTTCAATGATGCTGTTGGAAGGTGATTTTCGATTTATATTACTGGCGATTCCACGGCAATCATCAGCTTACGCACAGAATCATGGGTTGTGGAACGGCCAATCTGGAGTATTTTCAAAACAATTGCTGGGCATTCGCTGTATGAAAAGTGCTGTTGATATTGGGAATGTTGATATTTAGATTTTTTTTCAGTTCGTGTTGCTCAAAATTATGTCGTTCAGCGAACATGTTTTCTAGCGAAATTTATTTTGACAACTGGATTATTTAATTTCAATGTACTTGCGCAGCCTATCGCCTTAGAATCTTCAGTTAATATCCGATTATATTTTGCATTGATGGTTATAATTGTATGGCGACTTCACACAAATGATTCTCATGATTAATATTTAAAAAATCGATATAACCAATATTATGTTAGCATATGTTGCATAGATTAAAAATGCAATGATAAAAAATATATTTTGTGGAAAACATCAGGACATTGAAATTTAGTAGTATAAAGCGACATTTAAACTAAGTACTATATATCAAAAACTATTGCTAGAAAATGTCAATGGCAAAATCGCTGTTGAAATGTCGACCTTCTCGATTTTTACAGTTCACCGTATGAAAAATCAAACACATGCGAAAGGTGTTCAAAATCAACTTAAGCGAATGTGCAGACACTTCCATTGGCGCAATCTGAATTAGATCGTGCCATTAAATTTAATATCTATGCCAGCAAACGTTCATCGATACAATAATCACTGAGAACAAAAATTTTCTCGTTCCAGGTTTGCTTAAACATTTAAAATAGATTTTCAAAAATACACACGATGGTCACAAACAATCTAATTGAAATAAGTACAGGAACATTTTGTCGGGTCAGCTAGTATAATATATATATATATATACATCCCTCTAATTGCGTAGATACGTAAAATAGAGTGACTTTTCAAAATCCGTACTTTTAAGGGATACAATTGGTACCAACCAAACCGCTGAAGTTGAAATCAAGAAATTCGGTGTGCACATTCATCTGACTGTGAAGATCCGAAATAAAAAGTATTTTTTCGAAACTTGTACTTTTATGCGGACGATATTGTGCAAGTCACCATATTTCAAGAAGTGATTTCGGCTGTTGGAATGCATCGAACACTATCACAATTTCCGTGGTCTGCGTATACGACGAATATATAAGGGAATCCCCATTCCTATGCCATTTTAACCAAAATCATTGTCGTCCTTTCGTAGACTGAAAATGAAAATGTGGTAAATAGTACACAAGCATGTGTTAAAAGTTCCTTAAGTTTGTGACAGCTAGAGTTTGTCACCTTCCATATTTCGCATCCAAAAAGGGGAATGGGTTTTATGCCGGTATCGAATATTCCTTTTTTGTTCGTCTACTTGTGCCATGTGTCGCATTTTGCGATACGCATATCTACCCGAGCTTATCCGGTTTGCTACATCCTCATCCGTGTTATGATGCTGCCGTGGTATAGAAATGTATCTACATCTTCCACGTTTTTTTGTCGGTGGTGGGAGATGTTTTCTTACCGCTTGTTATTCTGTTTTTTTCCATCAGACACGCTGATTACGACTGTATCCAACTTGAGATATGACTCATAAAACATATGTCGTCATCGTAGTCCAGGTTTTTTTATGACATCGACATTTACTCCATCAGGTGCATAAAGATTTGAGTTTGACAGGAGCGTCAACATTTGTCTTGATTGTCAGAAACCACCACAAAGATGTGTGGCAAAAGTACACAGCCCTTGCGCGCAATAACCGCAGTCCAATTTGAAGTTGCCAATAATATCATAAATATCAGGAAGTTGTGCGGTATGACGGTCTGGACCTGTAAGAAATTAAGCGTCTTTTTGCAACAGATTTTGGTCAAATTTATCATGTCCCAATATATTTCACATTTCATGTTCCGATCAGTTCCGATATCACATAATATTTCAGTCTAAAACATCACAGAAGTCGTCAGATTTTTAACAGACCGCTAGATTTTAGCAATGGAGAACTAAATGGAAACAGGAGAACAAAGGACTGACTACATAACAACAGTGTCTCTAACTTTTGGCTGTGAGTACTTTCTATCGCATTACTGGAATAATTCGAGAAAAAAAAACTTTTCATATAAAGTGTTTATTATTATCTCATTTAACTCCTACAAGGAGCATAGAGGCAAAACAACGTCATTTCATACCGGCTTGTCCGACGTCATAGGGTGTTTGCTTCGGTTTCAATTTGTGGACGCCAGGATGTGGTCTGCCTTTTCTGCAGGTGCCTTGCGTATTCCATTCAATAGATTGTATTGATATATCTTCCGGAGGTTTACGAGGGGTGTGACCTATCCAACGTCATTTTCTTCCTCGTATTTCGATGTTTATGAAATCCTGATTTGTTTGGGACGATAGTCTTATGTTGGTTATGGTGACTGGTCGTAATATTTTCATAATAAAGGGTGTTTTTTATTGGGGTATAGAACTTTAAGTTGGCATCACTTTTTTAACTGGCGGCCATGTTGTCAGCTGTCAAGTGATTAATATTTAGTTTGGTTTGCCATTTCATCATGAACAGGTTGACAAAAGAACAACGCATGCAAATCGTGCAAATTTATTTCGAAAGTAATGGTTCAGTTCGCGAAGTTCACCGCAAGCTCCGTCCATTTTATGGTCGACATAATCGTCCATCAGAGCAATTAATTCGGTTAACCGCATAATTACGCGGAATGGACCTGTCAATTGGCCACCAAGATCGTGTGATTTGACACCATTGGATTATTTTCTTTGGGGGTATGTGAAGTCGCTCGTCTACGCCAACAAACCAGAAACGTTAGGGGACTTGGAAGCCAACATTCGTGGCGTTATTGCCAACATACGGCCCCATATGCTCGAAAAAGTGGTTGAAAATTGGACCTGTAGAATTGGCTATATTCGAGCCAGCCGCGGCGGCCACATGCCCGAAATCATATTTAAACATTAATGGCATAAAATTATCCTTCCAATAAAGCCAAATTGATGGACATTAAAACGATTTTCTTGTGTTTTATTTCAATTCGAAGTTCTATACCTCAATAAAAAACACCCTTTATAAATGCAACTTTCAAATCAAAATACAATCATTCAACTTTCTATAGACGTCATCATATGTGGGATACTAAATTCAAAGAAGGTCAATTGATTTCGGGCATGTGGCCGCCGCGGCTGGCTCGAATATAGCCAATTCTACAGGTCCAATTTTCAACCACTTTTCGAGCATATGGGGCCGTATGTTGGCAATAACGCCACGAATGTTGGCTTCCAAGTCCCCTAACGTTTCTGGTTTGTTGGCGACGCATTGCATGGTCTCGCGGCTTTAATTCTTGCACAAGCTGGATCTTGTAAGGTCGCAAGCCAAGATCTTTGCGCAAAATCTTCCATAAAGTTGATGGACAAAGCTCCAATTGCTGTGCACGGTGGCGAATCGATTCATTCGGGTCCTCTTCAACACTTTGCTCTACAGCGGCAATTGTTTCTTCGGTGCGCACTGTTCGACGTCTCTGCGGATGCGTATTATCACATAGAGTAAACGTAGTGCGAAAACGATCCATGGTTAACCGAATTAATTGCTCTGATGGACGATTATGTCGACCATAAAATGGACGGAGCTTGCGGTGAACTTCGCGAAATGAACCAATACTTTCGAAATAAATTTGCACGATTTGCAAGCGTTGTTCTTTTGTCAACCTGTTCATGATAAAATGGCAAACAAAACTAAATATTAATCACTTGACAGCTGACAAAATGGCCGGCAGTTAAAAAAGTGATGCCAACTTAAAGTTCTATACCCCAATAAAAAACACCCTTTATAAGACAATTCCAGTACACGTGGCCATGTGTTCCTATAAATAACAATAAGGCTTTTTTCTTTAAGACTGGATAACTGAGCTGTGATAAGAAAAAACCAAATAAAAAGTTAAAATTGAACTCAAAATAAAAATTTCTTTTTAAAATTATCAGCAATAACAATGTGTGTATAAAAACAAATTTTGACAAAAATATTTTATGTTAAAAATATTGGACTTAGCATGGATAATTATCCAGTGTAGGTCCAATTTATGGTTATCGACCATAAGTCTGAAAAAGTCAAAAGAAAATATTTTTTTTTGAAAATTAGTTTTGCTACAAATATTTATATTGTTGTTGCCGACAATTAATTTTTTATTTTGGGTAAAAAATTAAATTTTTATTAACGTTTTTGTTATCGCAGCTTCTTATCACGGCTTAAAGAAAAACAGCCTTATTAAACAACAGCTTCTCTATTGTGCTTCTTTAGTGTGTCAAAGTATGTATAGTAATTTCATTCATTGGAATGATTATGATATTCAAGATGTCTGGTCAAATATACCTCACACGAAAAGCTGTAATTGCAAAAATATTTATTAAATTCATTCATATTATAAATTTTGAGAATGGAGTCCCACTTCCAAAAAATAATTGTATGGGATAATAATATTAAATTATGGGAACATTGGCTAATATTAACGAATATTGAACTATAATATATATATATATATATACATTGAATAAAAGAAAAGGTGTTAAAAACCAATACAAATTATTCCTTCCATTTTCCCAAAATTGTCAAATAAATAGGGGTGATCGAATGACAGAACGAGCCGACAAATCAGCCGAAAGCCGCCGACCCATTTTGCACAGCGCCGCCGCCGATAATTATGGATCGGCTTGTAACTCTGATCGTTTCAAATACCTAACTTTTTTGATTTTTTTTTAAATTGAGAGGACACAAACCCATTGTTTGAGCGAACAGTACCAACAAGAACTATGCATTCATAGACAAAATTCACTGGTACGCCCCGCAGGAAAATAAATAATGATAAACTTCACGATTACCGTCAATAGCTTTTCCTCTGTATATTTGATCTCTTAGGGGATAATTTGTATTTGCATGGCATATCTACCAAACTTTCATGTCATATTTAGCTGGTTTCGATGGAATATATTGAGTGAAACGCCCCTGGGATGTATGCTATTGCTACAAGCAGGCACCAGATGTCATCTATGCCAGCTGACTTGCTCAATGCTTGTCGCGCAGATCGGGTATTTCAAACCGAAAGAAACGATGTAGCACACATAAACGATTCCACGGCATCAGTGGTCTAGCCGGACCACAATGCGTAACTTACTTAAATCTATACAAAATACATTTTTGTAAACACCTTGACAATAGAATTCAAGATTCAATCCAAGCAGATTTTTAATTTTTTGCAAAAAAAATTATGGCCCTTCAGAGTCAAATTTGGCCTGGTCAGACCCTATAGCGAATCCAAGGGATAATATTTATATATAGAAGAGGACTAATAATATTATAATAATGAAGAATAACAATTTTCCTAATATGGTAGTGCATTTCTATTTAATGTCGACAGCCTCTAATCTACCGATAATACTGTGGAATAAACTCCGTGGTGGATGGTATATAAGATTCGGCTCGGCCGAACTTAACGCCTTTTTACATGTTTTTGGTTTGTCTGGAGATCAGGGTGGATCGTCAAATATAATCCAGACTTCCAAATGATTGTCTTCCAGTTTGTATGCGATTTTCTACATTGTCAGAGGAGCCGCTTGACAAGACACTTCCCAGATAGTAAATGTTGAAACCTCTTCAAGATTTTGCTCATCTATCTTGAGAGTCATATAATTTGTTGCATTAATTCTCATTGCCTTAGTCTTTATGATATTAATATTAAATTCAGTTTTGGCCGCTTCCAAGTGCATTATGTTTATCTTTGCCTGCATATCATTATAATTATGCGACAGTAAGCAGATGTCGTCGGCATAGTCCAAATCCTCGAGCCTTCTATTGAGACCCCATCTTATTTCTCTGCGTTCGCGCGAGCATCTCATCATAATATTGTCCAGGAAAATTTTAAAAAGTAGAGGGATAGTACTCGTCCCTACTTTTAATGAAATTGGTTCGCTCACACTGCCCTCGTGTACAATTCGACAATTTGCGTTATAGTATAGTGCCTTTATGATCTCAGTAATCTTTATAGGGGTTCCTTTGCACTCTAATGAGCTCCAAATGGCGGAGTGTCGAAAGCCTTCTCGAAGTCTATGAAGACCAGATTCAGTGGCGATCTCCATTCCACAGATTGTTCGATGACAATCCGTAGGCTATTGACGTGATCTTTGCACGATTTACGTGGTCGGCTTTAGCCTTTCATTACTTGATTTGTATACCTTAAATACATTATTTTGTGGCAACAACCCCAAAGTGAATACCAATTTAAAATGGCTAACCAAGCACAAGGCACCCCTAAATTTATGTTAATTATTAATTGTTAACTCAATAAATTTATTTTAATTTTATGCTTTTGGTATCCAACAAATAAGAATGCATAGGATTCTGTATACAAATGATTTTTCTTGTCATTTGTGCCGCAGGCAAACGAACTTCACAAGAAAGTCAGAAATTTTAATGTCAAAAAACAAGATTGTAGGTACACTAGGTATAGCAATTTCACAAACAACCTCCGCACCAAATGCAATGTAGAAGTGCTGTACCACATCAGGAAAATTATGATCTTTTTCATTGCAAATTGTGAGCACTGTTTACTGCTGCTTTAAATAAATTGGGATGTGAACATTTCAAAAATCAAACAATTTCAAATACATATTAATTAATGAAACCAGAAACGAATACGATATTGATAGACAATACTTTGAATCAATAAAATTCTAATACTCTGCGTGCCTCATCGGCTGTCTTAACCTCTCTGGCGAGCACAGGCATTTTTGCTATCTTTCTCCTAATTGATTGGCAGAAATAGAACCAATGTCCTTTTAACCGTGAATTTGGAAACATCTTCGAACGTGTTGGTTTTGCTATTTCTTGCGCCAGTGCTTTGCAAGTTTATTGATAACAAATTTATCTTCTAATTTTTTTCAACTTTTTTAATTTTATACTCTGATTTGTACTTATAAAGTTACTTATCATAGGGTGTATACTAGACCGGTCCTTATTTATATGGACAAATTTATTTGTATATATATGTTACGGCAAGCGCTAAAAATATTCGTTTTAGTCCCAAAAAGCATAAAAAACGATTGGATAATTTTTAGCCGTGCCCCAAGCACCTTTTTGTTTTTATTATGAGAAATAAGGCAAACAAATATATATTTTTTATTTTATTTACATTTATTTGAAAATTAAGAATAAACTTAAATATTTTTATTAATTACATACTCATAGTAACATTAATATTATTTTAATTTAATAGTGAAGTCTTTTTAAAAGTGGGATAATTCATGTTATATTCTTTAACCACCTGAAAAAGGAATTGTTTCTCCTCTTCGTTGTGGGTTAATTTATTATTATAATCTGTAATGAATTTGGCGCCTCTTTCAGCTGCATCATTCACTACAGATAGGTTTTTACAAATTTGTGATCCGTGAGCGTGGTCAAATCTTTCATTCCAATCCGATGGATCGACTTGCAAAAATTCTATTGAAATTTCTAAACGATCAAAGAATGCGTGTGTATTGGAATTTACAAAATCGCTTAAATCTTTTTGCGCAAATGTGCCGATATTTGTTGGATTAGTTATTATTCGCTTGCATTTTTCTGTATTTGCTTCAACATTAATTGCCTGAACCATTTTTTTTAATTGCAACACTTACATTAGGATCGAAGAATGAAAGACCGACTGCTTCTTCCGACAAATACCACAAATGATTGCTGATTTTTTGTAGCAAAGCAAGAGCTATATCCCTTTCAGGATAAGCCATAATATTTTTAATTAAATTTAAGTCTTGATTTGGTGCTTCAATTGCTTTAGTGCATCCAAACCAGGCTTTTACATAAATACGAACTACGAACAGACAGACACTACGTATACCGTTTAACTCTTGGTTGGTCATATTGAATTCATTACGAAACAAATACATTTTAAGTGCATAAATACATTTTGACATCCATCGAGCATGAGAAGTTGCACCAGGTATACGAAAGGTGTTAAAATTCGGCACCGTACCACCAAGAAAAGTGACAACTAATTGCAATAATTCTTTGTAGTCGCGTCTGCTATGAGCTTGTTTTAAGTTATCTAGACAGTAATTTAAAATTGTTCCACGTTCTTCAGCAGTCAATACTGTAATAATGTGTTCATCTTCTAAACAACTCTTGTAATTTAATTTGTCAATATTAATCCAGTATTTGCTAAAGCGATTAAAAATTAGCACTTCTGGACCGGCTGTAGTAGCCACTCTAATTTCAAACACTTTACGGATCAACAACTCGTAAATATGGTGTCTGCAGGGAAAATATAATAAATCGCGACATAGTTTTCCTTCAAGCAGAGCAGCAGCACCGCTTTGAACTCCTGTATTATGAGCAGTTGTGTCGAAGCAGATTATTTGAACTAGATCAAGCATTTCATATTCATTTATTGAATTAAACACGGCATCTGATATTTCTTTTCCACTCGAAGATTTTAACTTTGGAATGCCAAGTAGTTTATCGATACCTTGAGATGAGACTATGATTGGCAAGCGGTCAACTTTTTCCCTGCCACTAATTTCTGGTAACATTGTACCATCCCAGTGCAAAACAAAACTACGTGGAATCTGGAAATAAAAACTCAAGTTTCTTAATTTATACTCAAAACATAAAAAAAGAAGCATAGGGAAAACCCACATTACAGTACTTACATCAAAGTTTGCTGCAATGTTTTGTGCTGTTGTTGCACGATGCTTCTGACGCATTCGACGAATTGATGATCTATTTAGTATAAGATCTTCGATATCATAGCCCAACGCGTCAGCAGTTGCGCTTAGGATATGAACTGCAGCACCATCAGTGATTTTCCACTTATCCAAAGTTGAAAGCAGTCTTGGTGTAAAAAAAATTGTTTTACCTCTGGAGATACCTGATGTACCTGGATTTGGATTTGATACAGATGTTGATGTTGATGCTAGAACTTCAATATCGTTTTCGTCGTCAATGTCAATCATACCTGTTTTACAACAATAATTCTGATTTGCTTAAAAGATAGAATATTTAATTGTATACCTCTTTGAATCTGTTGTTCATATAACTCTTTTCGTTCATCTTCTTTTATTCGACGCTGGTTTTCTTGTTCTTTCTGGACTGCCTTTCGCTTTTCTTTCTGCATTACAATTTTATCCGTTCCTAGCATACCTTCCTTTTTCTCGTTGCTTTTTTAAGAACTCTTTGTCTTCTTGTATTTTAATTAATTCAAACGCGTTTGCATATGCGATATCGAATAAATCATCTAATTTATCTTGAAATTCAGTTTCTTTCCTGTTTTGACATTCTGTTTTTCGACCATGATGCTTTGTAATATCTCTCCACTTGTTGTATAATTTTTCCAGCTTCTCAATGCAGTGTTTTTCATGGTGTGTTGGAATTCGTGCTTTTTGCCAAAACGTGCTGACCTCAGCAACAACTAATCTAGAACTTTCTCTTAAATTTAAGCCAACTATTCTTAAATTATAAAATAAAACTTGTAGCACTTGTTTTCTTCCTGGTAATTTAGCTCCAGTAATTTGGTGGTCCATTACGCCAATTAACATAATGTCATCATCCGATCGAAGTCTTTTGGTTGTCATCGCTTTAGATTTTTAATTTTAAAAAGAAATAAGGACCGGTCTAGTGTATACATTAAGTGCCAAGGAGTTATTAGTGCAGGAATTGCCAGATCTTTCTCGAGAACACTTTTAGCCCATGTTAAACAATCCTTCTGTTTGTGAGTGAGGATCTTCTCATCTAGATTATCCTGTCTTATAATTTTTTTTGGGCCATACGCCGTGCTTTCCAATTTAATTTGGAGGGACAGATATGTCGTACCGCCAGCACTGGATCACTTGTAGTAAATGTAGGGACAATTTTGCCTTTCGTTGGCATGGGTCTGAGCGACGGGCGATATCTTCTGCGTTCCGGTTCGAAATCGAGGTCGAAATAGACTGGTCTCCGGAGTGTTCATGCCTGTCTTTGTTATTTGTAAATGTAATCTATTCATTTTGATTCCCACGTGTGTGGGGTAGATGAAGACCACCGCATCATAGCCCCCGATAACAAGGCAAGGGCTTGATGGTTTCAAGATCACCTGAGGTACTCAGGTATCAGCAAAGCTTTGCTCCCTGACAGCAAAACGAAGAGCATGTCCAAATACTTTGTTTGAGTCAAAAACTAAATGTCGACCAAAACAGACAATGTCAGATTACTCAAAATCGCAAAACAGTATAAATATAAATTTCTTCAGTCGTATCTGATCTACAGTTTTTGTGCTATAAGAAAATTACATTGGATCATTTTTGAATACCATCTTAAATAACGGGGCCCTATCAAGTGCACCAAATGTAAATAAATTAAGGCCATTTTAAACAAGCAAAATATTTGCACAAAATTTTGTATTTGTGTAGTATCACCAAAATATGTAAAACCTATTATCTCGCATTTTGCGCAACAAGTTTTTGTCTAAATATGCGGTGTGTCTAAACCCCTTTTTACGGCTGTTTTTCTTTAACCCTCTCATGCCCGAATTTTCTTCTTAATAAATATATAAAACTTACTATGCTTTTTGATGAGGTATGGGTCTAAATATGATTGGGGTTCTAATTCATACAGGACATGAGCAACAGGATGTTTCTTAAAATCATTATACTGCAGATATCGGTTAAACAAAAAAATACTTTTAAATGGTCTCTTCATTTTAAATATCTTCGATACGTATCTCTTCGAATAACAAAGAAAGTTTTTCTTGTACTAAAAATAAGAAGAATATCTAAACAATTTCAAATTACAAGAAACTCAAACAATTGAAATTTGAGACTTCACATTTGTTTTCGCCTTCCTACGCAAACCCAAGTTACCGAATTTGTTGGTTCCCTTTTAAATATTCCTTGTTGTTATGTAAATAAAAATGAAAATGTGTATATATATATATTTATTTTTTTATACAAATATTTACATGTTAGTTGGCGACAATGTGAAAACATATTTTGTATTTTGAGTAAAAAGTTAATTTTTTTAACGTTTTTATAACCTCACTCTACAGAGTAGGAGGGAATATATCATTTGGGACAGAAAAAAGTGTAACGCATTAATGGAGTGACTCAAGACCCTACGTATGTTTGGACCAAATCTGTTTCATGTTTGAGCCATATCCGTCCGTCCGTCTATCTGGCTGGTGTACACGATAACTCTCGAAAGGAGTTAAGGAATTAATTCAAACTTTGTGTGTGGTAATATTTTTCCCAAACTTAGTTTTAGTTCGAAGATGGGCGAAATTACAACGCCCCTTCTGGTACCTCCCACACAAATAGTCCGTATTCCTATTTTAAATAAAAACCAGTGAAACTTCCACACGGATATTCGGAAGTATCTATAGCTTGGTATATGATAAAGTTTTTATAATCAATTTAAGCGTGCACGATATGACGGGTTTTGCCACGCCCACACAAATCATCCCATCATACCTAAAATGAAGGCTGTTATCACTTACATTCGGATGGTCGGAATACTCTGAAATTTGACCTTGGACAATGCTATTATGTATGGGCGATATTCCCACATCCCTTCTGGTACTTCCCACACAAAATGACGTACGCCTTGGTTAAAATAAAGCCGATATAACTTTATAACATACGGGTAGTCAAAATCAGTTGCAATTTGATGTTTGAAAATGATGTTATAATCGCATTTAATCTAGTAAATATTTATGCTTTAGCCCCTTCCATAACCTCCCTCTCAATTGTCTCTCTCTAAAATTAAATGCTTTATAACTCCTATACCAGTGCCTGAAATCCGTTATGACTTCATATTTGATCATGTTTTTACAGTTATTAACAAATGTGGAAGCTGGGTCCAATTGCCACAAGCTTCCAGTACCTCCCACACACATAATCCGGCACTAAGTAAAATCTAAGTCCTTCCACACACATGTTCTCTGAGAGTGAGGGTATATAAGTCGGTTTAACCGACTGAAGCTTACTTACTTGTTGTTATCGCAGCTTGTTATCCCGGCTTAAAGAAAAACAGATCGTATGTTGTTGGCACTTGTCTGACATTGTGTTATTTAAAATTTTCGATTCTTTTCTTAAGAAATAATGTCATTACGCTCAAACAATTTGTGGGCTCTGAGTCATTTGCCGTTTTTGGGCGAAATAACGTTTTGGGATTTACGCCAGCGTGTGCGTATTTACTCTTTAACTTTTTGGTTGTCTACTAGTAAGTCCTGCCGGCATTTGTTGTAAAAGAAATTAAAATTATTGTATTTTGTTTTGGATACTCCAGATGACCGTTTCAAACTTACCCCATATTAGTTTAACTCAGATAGCATTGTAAATAAAGTTTGAAGCAAAACAACAACAATTTCGTTTCTCCTTCGTCTTTGTATCATACATTTTCCATTTCATCGGGTTTCGGACATTCCTTTTGGAATAACTATTTCATGTAGTTACTGTCAGTTAAATAGTTTGGTCGCTAACATTTGGCTGAATGGAGTTACGGATTGTTGTGTCTGAAACATGTTCTTTCAAATTCTGCCTTTGACACCCCCAATCCAGTCTGTGATATCTGTGGTTTATATGTGTTTTTATTCAAACAAACCGTCTTCTAAAGCCCCACTGGTTTTTCGTCAGTTTTGGATATTTTTACAAGAGACTATAAAAATTTTGCCAATCCTTGGTTTACCACACGCCAAAGTCAAAAAGCATCTGGTTGCTCCCAACACCACACTATCATTTGAAAAAGTTTAATAACTTCTGATTTATTGCGTGTAAATGTTTGAAAACGTTTTGTCCCACTTAAGGGTGAGCATAACAAAAATATTTGTGGTGTAGAAATTAATGTAATTTTTTTGGCGTTGTTCTTGAAACAGAGTTTTTGGGCGTAGTCTCACACAAACTATTTTGAGGCGACAATATATGTGTTTTATATCCTTACATGTGTGTCTTAAGTGCTTACAAACATACTTTCGATTGTATGACAAACGTATGCACGTGTACATTAGACTTGGTCAGCGCCAGAAATGAAGATTGTATGATGAATTGCTCTTGTAATTTTTGTTGTTGCATTTTTGTCAATTTATTATCGTAATTAATATAAAGTTTCATTATTGTCTTAGAATTTAGTATTTTTATTAGTATTTTTTCGTTAGTAAAAATATTTCTTGAAATTGTTAACAAGTAAATTAGTTTCAGTCGGTTAAACCGACTTATATATACCCTCACTCTCAGAGAACATGTGTATGGAAGGACTTAAATTGTACTTAGTGCTGGATTATGTGTGTTGGATGATCAAATATGAAGCCATAATGGATTTCAGGCACCCGTATAAAGGATTTAATTTTACCTAGTGTGGGAGGTACTGGAAGGGGCGTGGCTAGAGAATAAATATTTTTTAAGTGTAAAGAGATTATAGCAACATTTTCAAATATCAAATTGCAACTGATTTTGATGACCCGTGTGGACCTTATAACAATTTTATTTTAACCAAAACTTCTGCCACTTTGTGTGGGAGGTACCACAAGGGGTGTGGCAATATTGCCATGTAAAGTCTATAAATACATTGCCGAATGTGAAATTTCAATGACAGCTTTAATTTTACGTAACTTAGGATGATTTGTGTGTGAGATCCTAGAATGGGCGTGGTAAAACCCGTCATATTTAGTACACTTAAAGTGATTATAAAATCATTATTAAATACCAAAATAGAGCTGATTCCGAAGATCCGTCTGGAAGTTACATTAGTTTTAGTTTAATATAGGAGTATGGTTCATTTGTGTGGGAGGTGGCAGAAGGGCTGTGGCGTCGCCCATCTTCGAACGCAAGGTTTGAATTGATTCCTTAACTCCTTTCGAGAGCTATCGTGTACACCAGCCAGCCAGACAGACGGACGGACATGGCTCCAACAGCTTCAAAAGTCATGAAACGGATTTGGCCCAAACATACATTGGGTCTTAAGTCGCTCCTTCAATGTGTTACACTTTTTGTCTGTCCCGAATGATATATATCCTCCTACTCTGTAGAGTAAGGGTATACAAATTAACGCTTCGGCGTCAATTTCCTTCCGATGTTCATTATTTAAGCATGATGCGATAGGTATTGGTTTGCACCTATTTATTTTTTACTTATTTTCAATTTCCAATTGTTACTATGAAACTATACCCCATACCACTTCCTGCGTATATACAATTGAGTAAATTTATAATTGTGTGGAATAAAATTTCCAAGGTTTTAAGTTAGAAAAATATTAAAAAATTGTTTGTATAGAAAAAAATTCATTTATTAAATTATAACTAAAAAAATTACTTTTTCTTAAAAAGAAATTAATTTGCTTAATGAAATTTATGCCGAGTTCTTCATACATTTAAGTATTAACGAACATACAAAAAATCACTTGAAATTGTTTAGAAAATTCTTGAATATAAATCTAAGCAGCAATAGTCGTTCGTTTGCAGAGAGATATTTCTTATTATTATTCTTAACGTCCACTGTGAAGGAGCCTATCTTTCCTTCGCAGCAATTATGGAGTAATAGCTCAACTCTATATGACAGAGGTATCATTAAACTTTTGAGAAATATTTCATGCTGTCAATTTTATACCCTCCTCCTCTAGGATGGGGGTATACTAACTTTGTCATTCCATTTGTAACACCTTGAAATATCGACCTGAGACCCTATAAAGTATATATATTCTTGATCGTCATAAAATTCTAAGACGATCTAGCCATGTCCGTTCGTCTGTTGAAAGCACGCTAGCATCTGAACGAAAGAAGCTAGGCGTCCAAATTTTCCATAAATGCGTCCTATAGTCGTGGATCGGTCGGGATTGAAACTGAAATTGAAAATTTTGCCCTCACAAGGACTAAAAATACCCATAATGAAACCTAATATTGTAGAGTATTTAAGCCTATTTTTTATATGTCTGTAAAATGGGAATAGAGTGTTCAAATGCCACCAACCAAACGACTGGACCTAGAATAATGAAATTCGGTGTATACATTCCTCTGATTGCGTAGACACGTAAAATAAATTTTTCGAAATTCGTACTTTTTGGGGTTAAAATGGAAAAAGGAGATAAAATAGTTTCAACCAAATGACCACAGCTAGAGTCATGAAATTCGGAGTATACATTCCTCTGACTGTGTAGACACAAAAAATAAAAGTTTTTTCCAAATTCGTACTTTTTACTTTTACGGCAAAAATTAGTTGAATCATGAAGTTAGTTTATCTTGCATTATATTGAGAGATAGTGGATTTTCAAAATTTGTACCTTGGACCACTATCTACCAATATTTATGGTATTTAAGTTTTTGAAAATATAAATATAAGAATATTTATTTTTTGAATTGAATTGAAGTAGTATTCCGATATGTAAATGTATTGGTAGCCTAGCCTTATAATAAAAATATTATATTTATTTATAAAATTATTTTTTCAATATTTGTATTTGTTTAGGTTTGGCTATATTAAAAAATATATTTTCATGTAATATTACTGCACTTCTACGAAGATCGACAGCTTCTGTGGAATGCAATCCATGGTGGAGAGTATATAAAGTTCGACGCGGCCGAACTTAACACCGTTTCTACTTGTTTGTATTAGTTTTACATACTCTGAAGAAATTATTTTTTTTATTATTTTTATTAGCTAAATTTATTTTTCAATTTTTTTCCAAGTATCATTTAAAATTTTCTTCAGTTTAAGTACAAATTTGTGGTTCTCCTCCTTTCTTTGCCAAAACAAAGATTTCCTTCTTAAGACGAAATTACTTGATCGAATAGCTGAATTTCGAAAGTATTACATTCAAAACAAAATCAGCAAATTTGTCCTCATTTTAAGTAAATATTTACTTGATTTGAATAACAATTTCAGCAACATTTATTTAACTTTAGTAAAAATTTACTTAGTTTAAGGAAATTTTTACTTAAATTTAGTAAAAATTTACTTGGTTTGAGAAAAAACTTACTGCAATTTTCCTCAGTTTGAGTAAAGTGAACTAGAATCAAGTTCAAAGCATGTACTAGTTCAAGTTAAAATTGCCTAGATATTAGTTCCTTTTAACTCACTATAGGGTTCACTTTTTTGAGTCCAGGCGTTTCATGGGAGCAATTTTATGTATTTAGTTCATATAAATTATTCAGAATACTATAAATTCTTATTTAGTCAAACTTAACGAATGTGGTAATTGATCCAATGTCCCGGCAGATATTCCGAGTAAAGTAAATAAAACATGATCTGGAAAAATTGATCAAGATCCAATGACAAATACAGATTATACAGCGGTAATAGGATGAATCGGACGGACATTTGATGGGAACGGAAGGTATTCCTAGTTGAAATATATCATGATCCGATGTAAGACGTAGTTTTTAGAGGTGTAATAGAGTAGAATGGGGGTATTCCAAAGTATGGACACATGTTTGACATTTTTGAATCAAGATCCAATGTAATATGTGGGTTCTAGAGCTATAATAGTGTAAACTGGAGGCCCATTTGTATGGGTGCTATACCAAAACATTGACCTATATATCTTGTTTTCTAAATAGGTGTTTCTAAACCAAATGTAACATTGTGCGGGAAATTTGATTAAGATCCATGTAAAATGTGCATTTTAAAGCAGGGGCTATATCAAAACATAGACCCATGTTGTCCACTTTTCCGTTAGCTGTTTCTAGTTCAAATCCAGAAAATTTGGTCATGATCCCATGAAAAATGTGTGTTCTAGAGCAGTAATAGTTTAAATTATAGGGATATTTTTATGGAGGCTGTATCTAAATCTGAACCGATTACCTCCAAATTCAATACCAATGGTCCTTCAAAAAGTGATTCTAAGTCGATCGGTATAATTAACTATGGGTCTATCTCGTTTCCTTTTGGGTGTTACAAACAAATGCACAAAGACATAATACTCTCGTGGAGTGTATAAACATGATGTTTAGAGGATCTAGGAAAGAAATATTTTGCAAATCATTTTTGAACAATACAAACTTTGTTTCCTTCTTGTGATAATATCCAGTCATTTTTATTTGTATGGACCGTCACCCATCCTAATGTGCATGTGTATACTAGCATGTGTCATACACACAAAACGAATGGCCGCATATTCGTGTTGAACTACTTAGAAAGCTAATATTAGGTTTGTTCCATACATGTTTGTTAGTAAAAGCAGTAAAAAAGAGTGTTTTGTCAACAATTTTCTCAGAGAAGAAAAGTTACCGAAAGTACGGATGAGAATACTATGTGAATACTACTACGAAAATTATTACATAGAGGAACAGACCTAATACAAAAAACTATCGCAAATGAAGTAAGGTATGGCTAAAGTCGAAATGTATCCTCTCATTTTCTGTCCCGAGAATTGGCTCGGGATTTCCGGAATTTATCCAAGCTATCTAATCTATATTATTGACGTAGTTATATTATATATAAAGGGTGGTTAAGTTGTAAGGGCCGATGTTGAATGTGAACCACATATAAACGTTAGGTTTTTTTCTGCATTTCATTTGAAATTTCTAAATTTGAACCATGGAATGATACACAATCGAGCAATGCGTTAAAGTTATGCAGGCTTATTATGAAAATGGGCGTTCAAATCAAAATGCAGATCGTGCACTGCGTGATTTTTTCGATCAATTTAATCACACATTTTCACTTCAGTGGATTCGTCAATAAGCAGAATTGCCACATTTGACAATCCAAGAGTGATTGTCGAAAAACCAATGCACACACAAAGAGTGACTGTTTGGCGCGGTTTATGGTCTGGCGGCATCATCGGGCCGTATTTTTTCCAAAATGAGGCCGGTCAGGCAGTTACTGTGAATGGTCTTCCCTATAGTGGAATGATAACGAAATTTTTATGGCCCGAATCGGAAGATATGGATGTGGACGATATGTGGTTTCAACAGGACACACAGCTAACGAAACAATGGCTCTTTTGCGCGACAAAATCAATGGTTGTGTTATCTCACGTGGTGGCGATGTCAATTGGCCGCCAATATCATGTGATTTGATACCGTTGGACTTCTTTCTTTGGGGTTATTTGAGAGAAAAGGTGAACGTCGATAAGCCAGCAACAATTCAAGAGCTAAAGGATGAGATAATTTGGCACATTAACGGCATAGAACCTCAATTAGGTGTGCCGCCGAAGTCGCGGCGGACATTTAGACAATATTTTGTTCCATACATAATTGAACCATACCAATATTATCATAATAAAAATGAAATGACAATAATTTTCTAAATAATTTTTGTTTTATTCGAAATCAACATCGGCCATTAAAAATTAACCACCCTCCTGTTATTATAGAATGCTCAGTTGGCAGTGATCCTGTATAGTTGTGTTGTTCCTGTAATTATAAATCAATATACAAATGATGGAGGAGATGATTATTTCAACGCATTACCATTACCCTAGTATGTGCGAGAAGAATTCGCATAATCACGTATATGAAAATATGAGAAAAGAATCTACAACTATTCGAAAAGAAAAAATATGGTTAGGATGATCATAATGGAAGGGTATCATGCATGATTGGAGTTATGATTGTAGCCAATCATAATATAGTTATTATGTTATGATCCCAATGATCATACAGTTATCATAATATGATACCTACTAAATCATAATAATCATAAAATAATTGTAATGCCGCCGCAATCACATAATGATCCCCAGATAGATCAGATAGTCATAGTGTGATTAAAATTGCTATGTTGCTATATTTTTGTAATGAATACAATTGTTATGCTACATTATGGCTGTTTTTCTTTAAGACTGGATAACTAAGCTGCGATAACAAAAATCTAAATAAAATGTTAAAATTTCACTCAAAATAAAAATTCTTTTTTAAAATTGTCGCCAAAAGCAATATCAATGTGTGTGTGAAAACAAATTTTGAAAAAATAATTTTGTGTTAAAATTTCTTGACTTAGCCTGGATAATTATCCAGTGTAAGTCAAAATGATGGATATCGAGGCTAAGTCCAATAAAGTCGACACAAAATATTTTTTTGAAAATTTTTATTAAAGTTTTTGTTATCGCAGCTTGTTATCCCGGCTTAAAGAAAAAACAGGCCTATTGATATGATTATTTTAAAAAAGTACAAAATATAATTCAAATCAATAGTATTACTTATTAATTCAAGAAAAGAGTACTTATTCGTATATTCTTGTACAGATAGTTGTGCAGAGTATATGCGGGTATTATTACTATTTTTTCATAAATCAGCTTATGGACTTTGAACCGTTCCACCGGTGTCCAGTTTCACTGTCCGCAATAAGTATATTCTGTATAATTTAAAAGATAGGAAATTATAAATGTGTACCTTTCAATAATTTGTAATTTGTATTTTAATCTTCTTTTGTCTAGTGTTCGGCAACTGATGGGGCTTGTCCACATTTTGATTTAGAAAAATAAACTATTAAATGCTGATCCATAGTGAATTGAATTTGTTACAGATTACGCACATCCTCCGTGTCCTTTATGTATTCCAAATCGTCTATTATATATTCTATTGAATCAAACTCCAACAATATATTTCTTAGTTTTACATGATTCTCCTATTATCTTGAAGCCCTCCAGTGTGAACTTATGCTGTTGGTATAGTTGATCAACTGCACAGTATTAAAATGTAAACAACAATGATGAAATTCAGTCTAACAGGTTTTTGCAAGCAAAAATAAAATTGACCATAATATGATTATTAAACAAACATTGTATGACCAACAGCAGTGATGAAAACCAATCTAACGGGATTTTGCAAGCACATTTAAATTTGAACATAATATGACTATTAAACAAACATAGTATGATCAACAAGTCTAACGGGATTTATCAAATAAATTTGCTGGAGGTATTTTTATTTAATGTTTGTGGTATGTTTAAATAAGATTGCAAGACGTCTGCATCGAGAAACCTTGTCCACACATATATTCAATTGTTTTCTATTATAAAGCACCTTAGATCTTTTCAAATATTACTTACCCATCTGTTTCAATTTATACATTCACCAAATTTCTTTCTTTTTTTAAAACACTGAACTGAGGCAAAAATATAAATTTCTCAGTAACACTCAGTAACAGTAAAATGGGACAAAAGGGATAAACATCGAACTTTCGTCCTGACTAAACGGCAGTAGCTAGTAACATGAAATTCGGTGTTCCTTGCACTAACCATGCAGAAGAGCTACAAATAGGGATTTTTCGAAATTTGTACTTTTAAGGGAGGAAAGAGGCAAAAAGGGATAAAAATGGTACCAATTTAAGAATTGCAGCTAGAATCGTGAAAATCGGTATTTACATTCCTCTGACAACGTAGACTTGCAATATAAATTGATTTTTGGAAATTTGTACTTATAATGGGTGAGCGGGACAAAAAGGGATAAAAATGGTACCAACTAAAATATTACACCTAGAATCGTGAAATTTGGTATGTAAATTCCTCTGACAACGTAGACTTGCAACATAAATGGATTTTTCGAAATTTGTACTTATTAGGGGTGAGCAGGACAAAAGTGGATAAAAATGGTACCAACTAAAGTGTTACAGCTTGAATCGTGAAATATGGTGTGTAAATTTCTCTGACAATGTAGTAGCGCAAATCTAAATGGATTTTTCGAAATTTGTACTTATAAGGGGTGAGCGGGACAAAAAGGGATAAAATGGTACCAATTTAAGTATTGCAGCTATAGTCGTGAAATTTGGTGTGTAAATTCCTTTGGCAACGTAGACTGGCAGCATAATCGATTTTTTTGCAATTTGTACTTTTAATGCGTGAGTGGGACAAAAGGGAAAAAATTGTACCAACTGAAGCTTGAATCGTGCAATTTGGTATGTAAACTTCTCTGACCATACAAGCGCAGTAAAATTTGATTTTTCGCAGTACATTTGTACTTCTAAGGGTTGCGTGGGAAGTAAAATGGTGTACCCTTTAATTACGTAAACGCGGAAAATAAATGTATATTTCAAAATGTGTACTTGTTAGGAGGATGGGGGACGAAAAGAGATAAACGTGGTACCATATAAAGTACATGTTTTTAGGAGAAATAAAAAAAAATGTAGTGATTATTAAAAATGTGTACTGTTTGGGAAAGAGGTGCAAAAATGTATAAGATGGCGGGGTGCATCTAAAACATCAGATCGAAGATATGAAAGCTCTGCGATTATATTTTTTTGTTCTAAACTGGGTAGAAAATGATAAAAGTTATACATACGAAGGGACTTCAGCCAAAATAGTGCAATTCGAATAATATGAAAAATATGAGGTTTCCAAATTACCATTTTATCTGTATCCAGTTATTTATTATCTATTAACAAATAAATGTCTTTTTCGCGTGCGAAGCAGCGGGTACTGCTAGTAATTGTATATAACTTGATAATAGTAGATAACTTGATAATAGTATGATTGATCTGTGATTACAGAATTGTTGTGCAATTATCATAGTTTGGTCTTAACAATCTTATTCGACATATACAATTGTTGGGATAATCATATTTTTATTTTTATGGATCACAATCATATTATTATACAATTCCAACTATTTTATGATGGCCCAAACAATATCATTGTTAAAATTAAAGCAAAAACAAAATAATACGATTGCGACAAAAAATGTGATTGCCGTGACCATGTTCAATCATTTTTTCTTTGGGTGTAGAGATGTACCCCCTGAATTTGTAAAACGCAACGCGAAAGCTCAAGTTTTTTCTGAACATTTTGTTCTTGTTACAAAAACAACAACGAACGTTGAATTTTTGGCATTTAGGTTGAGACTTAAAATGCTGACCCTTAAAACATCTGCACAAAAGGGGACCAAAAAGTCCACTATATTGTAGAGGTGGAGGCTAATATTGTTTCACAAAAATGTTCCTCGTAGTATTTTAAGTAAAATTTCGGAACACATACCATACTTCATCATAAGAATGTGCAAAGTGAACACCATACGTAAAACCTGCAGATATATTCTCTATGAGAATCAGTTGCCAAAACTTTTTTTTTCGAAAAAGTATAATTTTATTGTACAGTGTAATTGTATGTATTCAAACATTTTAATTAATAACGCAACTTAACCGATTATAGTTATAGTTCGGCTCAAGGTCTTTGCTAATTAAAAAGGCGTGATTAAATTTAAATGTTATTTATTTTTGCCCAATATATTGACTAACGTCGTTAGCCATCTTTAGGGGATCTTACAAAAAACATATTATTATCACATTTTTATCAAACAATAACAAATCACTGATATTTACATTTAAATTTAAAAATACCAAATATACGGCTGTCCACTGCGAAAGTTCAACCAACTAGCTCGATCGATACATTTGAGAGCATCTATCGGTGTCAGTTTTGTAGTTAAGTCTCTTTTCAGCGGGAACGTCAGTAATGTAAAGCATCTCTAGTGTATATCGTCTGAAGTAATTTTTCTCTTCCACTAATTCATTTCCATCGTCAAAATTTGGTTTATGTCTTGTCAGTGTACAGTGGGCTACAAGTGCTGTCTTTTGTTCTAGAGGTTTGTCGATGGTTTTATGGTCAGATTTGTGTGATGAAAGGTATTAAATATACTAGATTATATCTATATTCTTTCATCACTGATTTTGATTTTGTCCTGCTAAATAATTGGTTCGTCGTATTATGTGATTTATAAGCTAGTTCGATTTTATTTTTGTCATATATAGTCGATTATACAATTACAGAATTTTCAACCTAGAACTAATATAATTACAACATCTGCCACTATTAAACATGTATATGTTGTGTTATCAAAATACTTAAAAATCGTCTATGTTGTATATCTAACCTATTGCAAGCAGTCTAGGTTTAATGAGTTTGCCTTGTAATTGAAAGACCTTAAGTTTGGCTCTACCTCTTCCATAGTATTTCCTATAATAAACTTCCTGAGAACTTTTGTCCGAAACTTTGCTCGAGGTGAACCAATTTTTGATTTTTTTTGTTGTGGCAATACCAATACCAATTTTCAAATGTTATAAATTTTAAACTTTGTAGGTAATACCAAAAAGTTTTAATACCTTCATCAGCATTAACAATATTAACAAATTTATTTTTGTTATATTTGCCTTGAAACATGCAACAGTTTACTAGATATTAAAAGAAAGTTTACCTTTCTTTTAATGTCTTAGCTTGGGGATATTTGAATGCAAAATCTAGATTTTTCTGAAAATAAAACACATATATAGATTATACATTATATGAAAACAAGAATTCTTCAAACTATTTGAAATGGTTTCAAGGCAATTTAAATGAAAATTTCACTCACCAAATTTATACCAGACTTTGAGTAGTTTGAAGTATTCCGGTCATTGCACGATGACCAGTTGTAGAGGCAAAGAAGAATTGGAGACAGCTACACTTTTGAATTTTCGTATATGTAGTTATAGTGGTACCAAAGTCGCCTATAAAAATTCTGAGTTGACACGACCACTTACAGTGGGATGGTAGTAGATTTTTTGAGGCAAAATATCTTAGGAAACATGTAAACCTTTTAAACTTCGTACATATAATTATGCTGCTTACAGAAATTCTTTAGAAAAAATTAAGTTTCTCAACCTACTGCCACGCCTACTTACTACCATCCCAGTTGGTTTTTTGAGCCAAAATACCTTTCGAAACAGATAGACATTTTAAATTCGTACATAGATAGGCCTTTAAATTCCGTACATGTACTTATGGTGCTTACTGAAGTTGTCTAGCCATATTTTAAGTTGATCTTTGAAATGTATTCCAGTTATCTTGATGGTTGCCAATCCTTTCAAAATACGAGTTGACACCTGGTTCCAACTTTCCATTTTTGGTAATTTTAAAATGTTAGTAACACGCTGCCATTATTACTTTTTGAAAATGAGTTAGATCAAAAATTGACCTTTTGCCTTAAAAATTAGTATCTGGCCCCATCGTGGCACATGTAATATATATTCATAAAATTGTACATATTATGTAAAATTGGGTTACATATACATTTATAGTACACTGGATAATTGACATGGACTGTTTAAACTAGGGTGTCCAAAAAACCGGTTATTTTAGAAAAACGGTTTTCGGTTTAACCGAAAATTCATTTTTTAAAAAAACCGTAGTTTTTTTACAAACCGTTTATAACCTGTTTTTTTTTTTTGATCAAAGCACGAAAATATTTAAATTAATTTTTTATTGCGAAAGTAAATACAGTTCATTTTTAGTAAAGGTACATTAAATAAAGAACTTCAGTAGCATTTTTTTTGTTTCGGATCATTTTAAAATAAAGTCAATTCTATAAAATAATTCATATTTTTACGTACAAAAACATTAATAATAAGTTTACTTATAATTCTTCTTATAATAATATCGCAATACCAGTATACAATTCAAGTGCTAATTTTGTAAACGATTTTATGTTTGTTTTTGTTTTCTTGACGTAGAAAAAACACGCTCGCTAAATGTTGATGTAGGGCTAAGTCATCAAGGCATCGTATAAGTAACTTAGCTTTTCAGTTTTTTCTTTGTTTTGTCAAAAAAATGAAAGAAATCGAGCAATTTTGGGGTTTTGGATGTGGTTTATTTTTTGGTTTAAATCCAACATTAAATTACAAGACTCTTTGATGTCTCAACTTACATTCGAATCTGAACTGTTGTCTAAATCTGGTTCTGCAGAAATTTCGGGGAAAACACGTTTGTATAATTCATTTGCAAATACCTTTGTGTCCGATTTTTATGAGTATTTCAATACGTCATCGTTTAGCGGAAATTTTCCGGAACTTAAAAACAGCAAACGTGTATTCAATGTTTTTACTCTTCTTTCTTCCAGCCTCATCATCAGCTTTTGGCACAAATACTGGGCGTATGTGTCTTCTATCTTTTTTAAATTGTTGAATAAAAATTGTTGTATTGCTTCAGCTTCTATGAGTGTTGCTGAGTCCTTTGATAGTTCTTTAATTGCTAACACAAGAGGCTTTTGAATTTTACTTATGGAAGTTACATATGTGTCACAATGTGCAATGTTCACGTATTTACCAAAAACCGGTTAACCGCCACGAAAAACCCGGTTTTCGCGGTTAACCGAAAATGGTCATTTTACAAAAACCAGGCCGACGGTTGCAGATGATGAAACCGTTTAACCGGTTTTGGACACCCTAGTATAAACTATTCCCATAGATATTAAAACACCAGTGTTTTTTAAAACCAAGTATAGTGGTGTAGGGTATTACATAGTCGGCCACGTTCAGATTTAGCCTTTTGTTACTTGTTAAATAATACATTAATTATAAACACTTCTGTGAAATTTCGCGGAGATCAATGGCATTTCGGCCATTTTCTAACCGAAATTTTACAATATCTGAATTTTTAACTTTAATACAATTTTAAATCAGATTTTTTTTGCTGCAGCCCAATCTACCGTCATATTAAAGTGCACCTTTTACCCTATCTTCTCATATATATGGTCCAGCGAATACGTTCGAATAAACAAAGTTCTATTCCAAGAAATACAGGAACGATGCGTAAACATACACGAAAAACGAAGTGCATTGCTTTTTGCAATAACATTGTTAATTTTTTTTATAATTTTTGATTAATTTACATATCTGGGTTAGTATTTTCTAATTTTCAAAAAAGTTCTTAACTTGTGCCTTTTCGTTTTACAACAGACGTGTTTTCATATTATTCTTGGTTGAACTGTCAAAAGTGAAACAAAAGCAAAATAGTAACTTTGACAGCATGGTTTGAAAAAACGAGTTGCCACCTGGTTCCAAATTTTTAATTTTTGCCATTTTAAAGTGTTGGCAATAATCTGCCATTATTACACTCTGACAATAAGTCACATCAAAATTGACTTTTGCCTCTCATATTGGTGTTTGGCCCCATCGTGCATTGTTTAAATCGTGATGGTGCACACTTTCTCCAGCAAATATCGAACTCGTCCTTTGATGTGTTTTGACTTCGAAGAATGGTAGCCACAGGTTTAACGTAATTGTTATAAACAATTGTTTTGCTATATTATATCAACGCTGAACCAATGTAAACTGTAGCACAATTTTATGCCAAACTCAATTATAGTTCGATTGAGCTCAAATTTGGTATTTAGACGAATATTAAGGTCGCCAATCGAATTCTGTCTGCGTGGATGAAATATGTAGTGAGTATGCAAAAAATATTACATATGTGCAAAATATGTATTTACCAGCAGAAAAAATTAAAATTAGGTTTCATATAGATTTTTCGTGATCAGTAATATATGTACCAATTATAATTAAGGTACGTCCCCGAGATACTAAAGAAATGGAGATGTTCTATGGAGAAGAGAACGTTAGTGTCTTGTAACCGAATATGCTCTAAAACCGGGTTTAACTTCAGAACTCTCGGTCCCATCGAACTGAATATATTCGATAATAGATTTTAACTTCGTACGGATGGTGCCACGCCCACTTTTCCACTATCGCCTAGTTTTGGCACAACTACATATTGGTGCTGGAAGCATTCACACAAAATTTCAGTACTCTAGGTGTCATAGAATTAAATATATTCGATAATATGCTTTAACTTCGTATGGGAGGTTCAATGCTATGGTTGGGGTAAATAGTTCATCCCATGATATTTTAGTACTTTTATATGCATGTACTGTACGTCTCCCAAATATCGAACGGCAAACAAATCCTTAAATCACCGTTATTCCTCGACAGCGAATTAGCTAATATAGCTTAAAGTTTGTAATTAAGCTGTGTAGACTAGGCTTTATAAATCATTTTCGAAGAATAAAATATGACACCATATAATGTACGTAATACAGGGTGGCGCAAAAGTAATGTTATGTGAATTGTTTACTACTTTGTTATAAATGAAAATGACTTCCGTTCTGTGTCACAAATGTTTATTTGAGGATACACAATTTATTCATTTGATTTTCGATTTATTTATTACACGTTCAGATAGATATATATTTATACTGTTATACTATATAAATACTTTACTCTACTATATTACATCAGGCCTGTTCGATTGGGCTAGTAAGTCCTAATTTTTGTATGGAATTTACTCGCTTAGCAAGAAAGTATCTTGCTAATCTCTTAGTGTTACTGCCAGATTTTTCTTGTTGAACGTTGTCACCTTATCAAGTATCTTAATTATAAGCTAGTAAGACCAATCGAATAGGTCTATTTTCTACAATTTTTAAGAGCTTTTTACTTCTGGTGAAAAGTCTTTTATGTTTTTCTCCTTCTGCAGACGTATTTGGCTGATATATGACGAAGAATTGTATGCTTGTTGCTAGACTCAAGTGAACACTTTCGGCTCTTTTCAGCTCGAAGACGAAGAAGAAGGTAATCATTTTTTAAAAATTATTTTGAATACACCCTCTGATAGCGGTATTAGTGTCAAAATAAAGAGGAGAATATCTGTTTTAAAAGTACTTTTAGGGGGCAAAAAAGGATGATGAAATGAAAAATTAAAACCACCAATTAACTCCATTTCAAATACAGTTTCAGACGCATATAATTTGGTCCAAGTGTAATGCGGGCTTTCGCACAGTGTAATATCCACATCTATTTCCAAAAGTTAATCACTTATATTCGAAAATATGTTGTAGCGTCCAAAGTGGAACGAAGGTGCAGGCGAAATTTTCACTGGTGATACAGAACACCTTAACGAAGACTCTCATTTTTTTAGTAACAACTATGACTTTTTTTAGCTATAAGAAACGTAATTTATAAACAAGTAAGGAAAGGCTAAAGTCGGGCGGGGCCGACTCTATGACACACTCCACTTTCTATCCGAATACAATTCAATTCGGTGAAAAAGTGAAAACGGGAAGGATTATTCTTTAAATGTATGTGTTTGACAAGAAATGTTAAATCGGAAAGGACATTTGTATGGGGGTATATTGAAACCTTGAACGAAATAGGTGAAATATAGTAAGAATAGTTTGGCCAAAATCATTTAAACATTTGGGAGCAACATTTGTATTGGGGCTTTACATAATCTGAACCGATCTTACCCACTTTCTGCATATGTGTTTCTAGTTGGATTATAAGATGTTGTGCCAAATTTAAAGAAAATGGAGTATAATATGGGGTTTCTAGAGCGGAAAATGTCAAATCGGGAACGACATTTGTATGGGGGCTATATCTAAATCTGAACCGATCTTATCCAATTTTTGCATAGGTATTTCTAGTTAGATTATAAGATGTTGTGCAAAATTTAAAGAAAATTGGGTACAATATGTGGTTTCTAGAGTGAAAAGAGTCAAATCGGCATTTGTATGGGGGCTATTTCTAAATCTGAACCGATTTGCCTCAAATTAAATAGCGTTCGTCCTTGATCCACAAAACTTACTTGTGCCAATTTTTGTTAAGATCGGATTATAATTGCGACCTGTAATTTGATTACAACAATAGATGGACAGACAGATGGACATTGCTAAATCGACTCAGAAAGTGAATCTACGTCGATCGGTATACTTAGCAATGGGTCTATCTCGCTTCCTTTTGGGTGTTACAAACAAATGCACAAAGACATAATACTCTCGTGGAGTGTATAAAAATCAATATTTTGTGCTAAAAAATTACTGTATTACAATTGAAGTTTTACCCACCAAAACAAATGAAAAATTAAAACACCTACATATATACTCTTTTATTCTGCACAGAATATACATAAAGCCTGTATACAGAGTGGTCACCTTTTTTCTCCATTCTATCCATACAACACTTTAAAATTTATCTAACTGTTCTCTAAATATAGGTTAAAATATATGCTTATCTTTGGCCAGTTATATGATCGCCTGAATATTCATATCTCTTGTTTATAGTTTCCATATAATATATTTTAACTTTCTCTCTCCAGGATTCTGTAACTTTTCTGACGCAAATATTCCCCATGAAGTCAGCAATCATATGATGATAAAATGATATGATAAAAAGTTACGCGGGTTTTTCTGAAGATACTATTCCAATTTTTTTACTTTACGGCCAACATTTACCCTACTTTAGCCTAATAACTTGGGAAGTAAAATGCTATTAACGGCGAAGCGATGGAATTTGATAGTACTATGTATATACCCTAAATCTAGAAAAATGCTTTTAACGAAATCGTTGTAGAGAATTACGACCTCCGGTTGAACTATTTTATTTATTTCATTTGTATGCCCATAGTCGTTTTTACATTCAGAAACTAACGTGTGAGTGTACAGCCAAATCAGAAAAATTTGAAAAGATGGCTTTAGCAAAAAATCTTTTCCAAATTACTGTCATATTAATTAATGGCACCCAAATCTGAGAACAGTTTGGCATCAAAAAATCATTTTCGAGAAAATGCTTCCTAGCCACTTTTGAATATAAGCCCTCGATATGCTATATTTATGCAACTATGCACTTTGTATGAAATAAACAAAGTTGTGAAAAATATGTTTATATATTTCGAATAAATTTTTGATGAGAAACATTTGTGTGGCATTACCTCTTCGATACAACCTTCAATTGCATATTTTCCGCTGTCTATATATGGCCCATAAAATTTATCTACCGTATTTCGGCAATATATTTCTAACTGGCATTTTAAACAACCTTGTTAATTATTCAAAGCCTCGGAAGGTTTGGTTTTGTATGATTACATTAAAATAAAATATCGGCACAATTTATGTTGCAAATTTTGTTTAATCTTTTAGTATTTGGGAATTTATCTTTTCTTACTTTGTTAATTGGGTATAAAGGACGGCTTGACGGACGGACACAGTAAAAATGTCTTCAGAATGCGATCAATCGACATCGTATATTTTTGGCACATTTCATATTCCTTTGATGCCTTACCCAACAGAACTAAATAAAAATATCTTTGAGTAATGTATCACTTACATCTTTTGTTTTAAAAGTTGCTGAAAATTCTTTGAATAATTCTCATTTTCAATTTAGTTCTGTTTTGAGTGGAACATTAACAAGATATTAGATATAATTTGTTACAAATACAAGTCATTAATAGATATTTCTACAACTTTAATCATTAGCGTATCGCTATTCAACTTTATGTCATTTATAAAATTAAGTTTTAACACCACTACAATATTAGCGCACCGCGGAAATTGTTGGAGAAGTATTATTAATGCCATGAATTTTATGACGAATTAAGCTCTGGTGTGTTTAGACAGTTTGACACGAAAAATACCAACAATATGTTTGCCAGCCTCTCTCTTGTATATCACCATTGGCGTAGCCAATTTATGGTTTGCTCCAATTTACCCTATTACTACTCTAGGATACATATTTGACACGAACATTTCCCTTATAGCGTGAATTCATAATTTTAGGGCACCAAAATGGATACAAATAGTACCAATTAAACGACAACACCCGAAAAATGAAGATAATTATTTGTAAAATAAATGGATATTTCAAATTCATCTTCTGAATTAGACGGGTGTACATAACGAATTTCGTGAGTCCAGCTTCAGTCGTTAGAGTTGTATTATTTTTAAAAATAAAGTAAACATTTTGAAAACGTCATTTTTGTGCGTTTTCACGTTTTTCCCCTTTCACGTTTTCCACCTCTGTCTCATTTAACCCCCAAAGAGCTACAAAATCAATTTTTATGTAAAAAATTTCAATATTCTAATCAGGAAATTCACCTCTACGACGTAAGAGAAATTTTCACCTGAAATTGCAACATTCAAGCACCAGCCAGACACGGAATAGCAAAGAATGCATATTGCAAAAATTAAAATACACGCCGCACAGTGGTTCAGAATCAAAATCCGTCGGGCAAAATTCGATAAAATTTGCTCTAGTTCTGTAAAAAAAATATAGAACTCATGACTCAAGGATTATTTGGAGATATTAATATTGAAAATCGGCAATCGGATATATTTTAGAAATTAGACCAAAGTTAATTACTTTTCGATTTAAAAGAAAAGTAAAATCTTTTTATTCCATTTTTAGTCCATTGAGGTGAATTTAATTGACATACAAATTAGCTTGAGGAAAAGAAAATTTGCACATCTTCTTGGCTTTTACTTTTCAAAAGTTAATGAGAAAAATGAGTAATTCGCGTTTTGGGATCATCATCTTCCAAGGGTGCAATTTCGTGCAGACAAAAGTTACCACGAAAAAACGGGGAAACCTCAACCTTTTTATATAAGTTAGTTTCGCGCCAAATGTTTGTAACACCAAGAAATAATCGAGCTAGACCCACCTTTAAGTATACCGATCGGCTTAGAATCACCAGCTGAGTCGATTTAACGATGTCTGTCTGTCCGTCCGTCCGTCCGTCCGTCCGTCCGTCCGTCCGTCTGCTGTCCATCTAAGCTTGTTCGCACTCTACAGGTCGCAATTGTTGTCCGATTGTCATGAAACTTGGCAGAAGTTATTTTTCTGGCCAAGGACCATCGGTTCAGAGTTAGATATAGCCCCCATACAAATGTCGCTCCCTATTTCACTTTTTCCGCTCTAGAAACGACATATTGTACCCGATTTTCTTTAAATTTGGCAGAACATCTTATAATCCAACTAGAAACACGTATGCAAAAATTGGGTAAGGTCGTTTCAGATTTAGATATAGCCCCCATACAAATGTCGCTCCCGATTTCACTTTTTCCGCTTTAGAAACCACACATTGTACCCGATTTTCTTTAAAATTGGCACAACATTTTATAATCGAAGTAGAAACACCTATGCTGAAAGTGGGTTCGATCGGTTCAGATTTAGATATAGCCCCCATACAAATGTCGCTCCCAATTTGACTTTTTCCGCTCTAAAATCCGCATATTGTACCCGGTTTTCTTTAAAATTGGCACAACATCTTATAATCCAACCTATATGGTGAAAGTGGGTAAGATCGGTTCAGATTTAGATATAGCCCTCATACAAATGTTGCTCCGGAATGTTTAACCGATTTTGGCCAAATTTTACATATTATATTTCACCAATAAACAGACATGGTGAAAGCGGGTCACATCGTTCCAGGTTTCAATATACCCCCATACAAATGTCCTTTCCGATTTAACATTTTTCGTCAAACACATACATTAACAGGATGCAAAAATCCTTCCCGATGTAAATTTTTTACCAAATTGAATTGCAATGAGAATTGTTTGGGTGATGCCCATATGTCCATACTTTGGTATACTACTGTATAATTTGTATTTGTCTGTCGGACAATTGGATCAATTACCATATTATTTACCATATTCGTTAAATTTGACTAAAGATGAATTTATAGCATATAAATTATATGAATATAATTTATATAATTTGTATGAACTACATAAAATTGCTCCCATGAAATACCTGGGTTTAGTAATCAAAGCGAGGTACATACGCAGGGAGTGGTGTAGGGTATTATATAGTCGGCCCCGCCCGACTTTAGCCTTTCCTTACTTGTTAAATGTGTATTAAATTCTTCAAATGCTTTCATAGGAAAAAGGTTATGTTGGTCCAAAGTCAAACAAGCACAGTTCTGGTGCCATAATAATGCTAAGATATCACAATTTCTAATAAAACAAATTCGAGAGCAAACTCTCTTAAAATGTGATAGAAACAGTTCGACAAAGTCGAAAAAGGAATTTCTTTCTTTTCAATTTTCAAAATTTTGCGCATTATGAACAAATACGTAAAATAAAACATAGAAACTAATAATAAAAATTTTATTTTTCTTTAAAATCAAATAAAAAGTCAACTTAAAAGTACGAATTTGGAAAAAGTACTTTTCTATTATTACACACAGAAAACAGATTCATTACCACAATCGAATTTTTTGCCAACCGAATTTTTGTAGTACTACGTACTATCGCAATATTGCATGCGTGATTCCATCAGTATAACCGACTTTATATTGCAAAATGCTATTTCAGTACTGCGAACGGAAAATATTTGTTGCAGAGACATTAAATATAGAATGTTTTGGTACATCGAACTATCAAAACGGTAACTACAAATTAATTGTTATATATATCTGTTGTTATTATCATTTGTTGGTTATATGTTGTTTTCAAAATTTGTAGTCCAGATTACGATTTTCGGTTGTTGCGACCATTTGTTGATTGGATACATTTTTTGTATTCGATTATCCTGGCCGAAATTCATTACAAAAACATGGTTCTACTATTTTGAATGTTTTTTTATTACATTATAAAATACAGTATAATATAATAACTAATATTTCCACAAAACAAATACCAAATATGTGATGCGAATTTTATATTTAGGATTTTTAATTAAACATAATTAACTCTGTAGGGGAAAAATGTACCATGTTTGTATAATTTTAACACACTAGAATTTTCACATTTCAGAATAATATGCTCAATTAATCCAAAAAACATGGGAACTATTTTTAGATACATCCAAACCAAACCCTACATTCCTTTTCAAAAGTAAATTACCAATCATGACACAAGTTATTGGCCAAAGAGCATTTATATAAGATTTTGAGGAGTCTGAAAATTGAAGCGTCTTTAGGAAATTGAAACTACATTAAATAATCTTTCTGGCAAGCCATCACATATTCTTCATTTACGTAGACGCTACTTTTTATATGAATAAAGTCATCTGATTCAACTGAAAATTATGAATTAATATGTTAGTACTTTCTTTTTATTATTTTGTTGTAATGTGTCTTACCTCGTATATCAGCACCCACAATATTTTTGCTTACGTAGTCTATTGGATCTTGAGATAAAGTTATTAATTCAGCGAAAAACAAATTATATTGACGAGTTACTCTAAAAAATTAAGACAATATTCCTGTAATATTATTTATCAAACCAAAAGTAAAGTGCAGTTTTGAATATAGGGTAGATTTTTGTTTTTATATCGCTAATTTCTTTCACATTTCACATCTTTTATTGGACAATTTTTCAATATATTTTGTTGAAAACTGAGGTCATCCAAACTTATATCCATGGTGGATCGCCTTTGATGTATACAGCTTGTACATTAATGAAGATAACAGTTTCATATATGTAATTCCAACTTACTTCTTTTGTTTAGTTTCCAAATTTCCACACTTATTTTGTTAATAACACTAGTCAACAGTCAAAATGTACTCGGGATGCGATAATTTTTTCTGTGTAGATAACCTTGACATGAGCTCGAAAAACGCAATAAAAAATTTTTTTTTCGTTTGGTTTTTGTTTTATTTTTTTTTTTAATTTTAAAATTTTTTTTTGGTTAATTTGTTTCGTCCGGCATAACTCGGGAACCACTAGCCCGATTTAATTGAATTAAATTTTAAAAAATTTAAAATTACAATTCCCTTAATCTGTTCATATATTGTTTTCCTATACAAGCAACAGTTTCCAAGTTAAAAATTAATATATAAAGGAAAAAACTTATTTTTTGCCTAAAGATTTAAATTTTTTTTTTAAATCCATAAAAAATCCAAAATGAAAAAAATGTCAAATCTTATTACTTTTACGTAAAGTCACATAACCTATGAGCAAAATGAGACAAAGATCATGAAAATCGATGCACGCGTTTCGCTTTTATTCGCAATTGAGTAAAGGTATGAATTTCAAAAATTTGCTCGACATATGCACAACTTTGTCTATGGTAAGGTTTTTTCTTTTTTTTTTGATTCTCAGAATTAACAAAACGGAATAAACAAAGGGTTATTTAATTTTTATGATTGCGTAAGCAAAGTAATAAACGCTAATAAATGTGCGTGAACAATTAAAAGGAAAAAAGGAAAGGGGACTTTTTTAATTATTTGGGTTTTCCGTTGGCTACCTGTATGATTTTTTTACAGAAATGCAACCCACATTTAAGGGTGGTCATTATTCGGAAAATTTAAGACTCAAACATGGTGAAACAGGTATGTAGCCACCGTAAAAAAATATACACCCATTTATAAGTACCTGTCAGTAAAATATTAAACAATACACAGTATAAATAGGTCTTCATTGATCGATTTTACTCATTCAACAAGTGTCGACGAACGCGATAGTTAAAATGAGCAAACGCTCGCGAGGATTTGAATGCAATACCAATCCAAGTAATTTTTGTTACATGTGCGGAGAATACGTTTCTGAAACAAGTAAGAAGGCGTTAAGTTCGGCCGGGCCGAATCTTATATACCCTCCACCACGGAGTGAATTCCACAGTATTACCAGCAGATTGAAGGATGTCAACATAGAAGTACAGAACCATATTGAAAATTGTGATATGTTTATGCGCACTGTTTAAAAACTACTACTCTAAATAAATACAATGCTGTAATTGTGAAAGTGAACATACCGAAAATATTAGGCGATTGTCAGTCGCCATTAGGGAGAAGCATTTTCAGATACAGACAAAGTGACTGCATTATTTTGATAAGAAAAGTACAAATTTTAAAGATATCCCCATTCGCCCCATTCAGCGCCCAAATGTACAAATTTGGAAAAAACCCTTTTTGTTTCGAGTCTTCATAGTCAGACCACCGAATACACACCGAATTTCATGATATCAACTTCAGAGGTTTAGCATTTTAATCCCTCTTTTTCAATTATATCCCTTAAAAGTACGAATTTCGAAAAATCCCTCTTTTTTCGTGTCTATGCAATTAAAGGGATGTACACACCGAATTTTATGATTCCCTTTTTGTCCCATTTATTTTCTTTGTGGTGCTTCCAAGCTACAAGAGGAAATAAACTGTATGAAAATAAGAAATTTAATTAATAAGCCAAGTATTATATATATATATATGTAATGGATATAATACTTCAATTCATAAAGTAAATTTTCAGCTACAGTCGTTTGGTTGGTTGTATTTCCATCCTATTTTAATTTCAAAAGTATAATTTTTTAAACTTCATGATTCTACTATTTTTTGTCGTAAAAACAACAAAATAAAATACGAATTTGGAAGAAAAAATATTTTACGTGGCTATGCTATGTATACACCGAATTCCGTGATTCTATCAGCGGCCATTTTGTTGGTACCATTTTTATCCCCTTTTTCCAATTTGCCCCCTCAAGAGTACGACTATCTAAAATCACTTTATTTTACGTATCTACACAATTAGAGGGATGTACACACTGAATTTCATCATTCCAGCTGTATTCGTTTAGTTGGTACTATTTTTATCCCCTGTAGCCATTGTATCCCTTGAAAGTACGAATTTTGGAAAAAAACGTTTTATTTTTCGGTCTACGCAGTCAGAGGAATGTATATTCCGAATTTCATGATTTCAGCTGCTGTCATTTGGTAGGTACTATTTTTATCCCCTTTTTCCATTAGAACCCCAAAAAGTACGAATTTTAGAAAGTTCTTTTATTTTACGTGTCACGCAATCAGAGGAATGTATATATCGAATTTCATTATTCTGGGTGCAGCCGTTAAGTTGGTACTATTTTTATCCCTCTATCCCCATTTAATCCCTTAAAAGTACGATTTAAAAAAAATACTTTTATATTATGTATTTACTCTATTAGAGGAATGTACACGCCAAATTTCGTGTTTCTATCTGTTGTCGTTTGATAGGTACTATTTTTATCCCTTTTTCGTCCCATTTCGCACCCTACAAATAAAAATCACTCTTTGGTGCCCTTTTATGCTATAAAGGGAATACGAATTGCAAATATCAAGTAAATACAAGCTATTATGTTCAAAAAAACATGCTGAAATACTCTAAATATAAGGGGTATTTTCAGTCCTTGTGAGGGAAAAATTTTTCCCTCTGGCCCGATTTCGCCCACTTTCAATCCCAACCGATCTGCAACCATAAGACACATTTAGGAAAAATTTGAACCTCCTAGCTCATTTCGTTCGACCGCTATCGTGCTTTCAACAGACAGACAGACAGACAGACGGACAGACGGACAGACGGACATGGCTATATCGTCTTAGAATTTTACCACGAACCAGAATATATATACTTTATGGGGTCTCCGATTAATATTTTAAGGTGTTACAAACGGAATGACAAAGTGAATATACCCCCATCCTGGAGGTGGAGGGTATAAAAACAAGCGTTGTTTTTCACCTAAATTGAGAGATTCATTTGAAGAGAGCTTCAACTTAAGGGTCTCAAACATAGATGAGCGGTGGACACCAAGTGCTCTATGTCCAAGGTGCTACGTACAGCTAGCTGACTCAAGGTAAGTGTAGATTACGAAATTCAAGAACATATATAACTTATTATTGAAATTCTTTCAGACGACAGCCGAGAATCATCATGCCAATGCTTTGGAGAGCTCCGCTTTGCCATGTAACAGATTGCTACTTCTGTCTTAGCAAAAAAACAGGCGTGGGAAAAAATATACGATGGACTTACGCTGCTGTTTCAACAGTGAATTTTCCAGTGCCATTTTGCGAAGAACCAGTGGACCCGCAACCGTCCGTTTCAAGATGGGCATCTAATAATGAGGCGATACATCCAACATCAGATCCGGAGACAGTAGAAACCACATCAGAATGCGAGTCAACATATACATTGCATGGAGGTCAACGCTTATGTTCCCAAGCAGAACTGAACGATTGGGTTAGAGAATTGAAACTCTCCAAGGAAGATGCAGAGTTGCATGCATCGCGCATGCAACAGTTCGGTTTCTTGGCTCCTGGTGTGGTGACAACAATCTACAGGAAGCGTCATGAACCATACGCAAGGTACTACACAAAAAAAGACAACATCTGTTTTTGTAAGGACATTCCCGGATTATTTGGTGAACTCGGGTACTCTTACGATCCAGGAGAGTGGCGTCTTTTCATCGACAGCAACAAGCAGAGCCTTAAAGCAATTTTACTGCACAACGGCAACGAGAAACCTTCGATTCCAATTGCTCATGCCGTTGACACCAAGGAAACATACGAAGTCATGGACAATCTACTAAAGTGCCTTAACTATGAGAGGCACGATTGGAAAGTTTGTGCCGACCTTAAGGTTATCGGTATCCTTTGTGGATTACAAGGTGGATTCACAAAGTACTGTTGTTTTCTCTGCCTTTGGGACAGCCGCGATCGTCAACATCATTACACCAGGAGGAGTTGGACAGAAAGAGTTAACTTCATCCCTGGCAGCGACAACGTGAAATATACACCACTCATAAAAAAGGAAAATGTTTTTCTCCCACCTCTTCACATAAAGCTCGGACTCATAAAAAACTTCGTGAAAGCTATCAACAAAGATGGCGAAGCGTTCGCCTATTTAAAAACCATTTTTCCTCACCTTTCATCGGCAAAGATTAAGGAAGGCGTTTTCGACGGTCCGCAAATTAAAAAGTTGTTGCAAGACCAACAGTTTGAGCACATTTTATCACCAAATGAAGCTGCAGCTTGGAACTCATTTCGGCAAATTGTTTCCGGATTTCTTGGAAACAACAAAAGCTCAAATTACAGAGAGATCGTCGAACAACTACTCCAAAATTATAAAAAAATTAGAGCAAATATGTCGCTTAAGATACATTTTCTACACTCGCACTTGGACTTCTTTCCGGACAACCTGGGCGATGTGAGTGACGAGCATGGTGAGCGTTTTCATCAGCAAATGAAAGAAATTGAGCACCGATACCAAGGATTTTGGAACGAAGCTATGATGGGGGACTATATCTGGTTCCTGATAAGAGAAACAGACCCACAACAATAATTTAAAGTCATATATTTTTGTCACCCAACAAATTTTAATTTTTTTTGTAATAAAAAAGAAAAAACCTTACCATAGACAAAGTTGTGCATATGTCGAGCAAATTTTTGAAATTCATACCTTTACTCAATTGCGAATAAAAGCGAAACGCGTGCATCGATTTTCATGATCTTTGTCTCATTTTGCTCATAGGTTATGTGACTTTACGTAAAAGTAATAAGATTTGACATTTTTTTTCATTTTGGATTTTTTATGGATTTAAAAAAAAAAAATTAAATCTTTAGGCAAAAAATAAGTTTTTTCCTTTATATATTCATTTTTAACTTGGCAACTGTTGCTTGTATAGGAAAACAATATATGAACAGATTAAGGGAATTGTAATTTTAAATTTTTTAAAATTTAATTCAATTAAATCAGGCTAGTGGTTCCCGAGTTATGCCGGACGAAACAAAATAACCAAAAAAAAATTTTTAAAATTTAAAAAAAAAAAAATAAAACAAAAACCAAACGAAAAAAAAATTTTTATTGCGTTTTTCGAGCTCATGTCAAGGTTATCTACACAGAAAAAATTATCGCATCCGGAGTACATGAAATTTTTTTCATTTTGTTGAGTAGTGTAATTTATAGCCTTTTGTTTTTCATTACGATTGTTTTCTTTTTGGGCTTGTGTTTGTCAGCCTAGTGAATAGGGTTATCCAAATTCATTTAATATTTTATATCTTTATGAAAATGATTACTACGACCAATAATATTATTATAGTTCAATACCTTCCGATGTTGGGATAATTATCAGAAAGTGATGACAAAAAATCAAGCTTTTTTTGATATGTATTTCATTGTTAGAAATAAATTATTTATTTGTCATCACTAATTATTGATACTAAAGTATTCTTTTTCTGTATAAAAGTAGTTGTCACAATTGTAAGAGCTAAACACAAAATATATTTAATATCTTCGATTGATATATCCAATGTTTTTGCTGTCTTTACTTTCTTTTGGTTATGACCACGTTAATATAGTATATTAAACTAGATATCTATGAAGATTATGGAAATATAGTGTTTTCAATAAAAATAGTTGTGGTTATATCATTATTTATTGGTTCTGATGGATTTCTAACAATCTCATTCTCTGTGTGTAGGTATCTACTTAATTAGAGGGATGTACACACCGAATTTGGAAAAATGTTATCCCTTTTCGCCCCATTTCACCCCTACGAATAAGAATCAACCAATAAGTTACTCTAAGACAAGAACAAAAATTTATATTAAAAGTGCTTCCGAGGGTAAATTAAATCAGAAAAAGGTTTGGACAAACATTACACGAGAAAAACATAGTTTTAGGGGTGTTTTTAGGAGTGTTTAGCTCACAGACTGTTTGATCTAGGAACGAAATGCAAATCATCATTAAACAATCCAAACTTTATGCTTGTGGGGTGACTGGAAATTGTTTTTCCATTTGTATGGACCGCGATCCAGCCTAATGTATTAAATGTGCATCATAGCAGAAGTGCGCACAATTATTTCTGAAAATCTGATAGATGTGTAGAATAATTACCCTAATTACATTTTATCAAATGTAATAAATTTATTATTAGTTATTTCTTTTATAAAATTCATTACAGTATTCACTTTCTTATACAACATATATTTATCAAAGTATTTTAAGAAAATAAGAGAAATTTGCAATGAAAACAGGTGATCTGTTAGGTTTCAGCTATTCGGTCTTTCTACGCCGAATACCGAATCGGAGCCGAAAATCATTTTTTGGCCCAAGTAGAATATTCGGTAGGGTTTTACTCTTTACGCTAATTGAGGCAATTATGCTCATTCAGTCTATCCGATAGGCCTATCTACGCCATTGTCTATCGCCATTACAAACAGTTTCCAGCGAAGTATTATTCATTTAAGAACTCGACGCAAATCGCTACTCGGTCTCACCTTGCGTGCGTAAATTTAATCTTTAATTCTATTATTTTGGTTTCATTAAAAAGTTTTCCCAAACTAACTGAAAAACTAAAAACTACCACTTTTCACAATTCCATTTTTCATCTGTTTCATGTGTCCGTCTGTCTGTCCGTCATCGAAACGCTCATCCAAAAGAATAATGAAGGTGTGTGTGTGTGTTGAAGAAGTGATATCCAGCATCATTTCCTATTTACACAACCACTTTCCGTATCCGAGGACATACATACCTACTCGTACACGTACACTCAGACTAACACATTCTAAAGTGTATTAGTTTTACTTTTGTTAGCAAACTTTCACTTTCACTTTCACTTTCGCACCGAAAAGAAATTGAATTGGAAAGAAAGCTAAGCAAAGAAAGGTGTAGGATGGAGGGTGGAGAGTGGAGGAGGGGGCAAAAAAGCTCGTTGTCAGACTAACTAGTCATCCATTTAAACTTTGCAGGTCTTCTTCAATCTGGCCGAGCAGTACGAGAGGAATGATATGCACATTGAGGCGTTGAACACTTACAGCATCATGACGAAGAATAAAATGTTCCCACATGTGAACCAGCTGAAACTGAATATGGGCAACATTTACTATCGCATGGGCATGTACCCGAAGGCTATTAAAATGTATCGCATGGCTCTGGACTCGGTGCCGAACAATTTGAAGCAGTTGCGCCTGAAAATCACGCAGAACATTGGCATACTTTTCGTGCGTATGGGTCAGTATGCCGATGCGGCAGCCAGCTTTGAGTTTATCATGTCTGAGCGAGCGGACATACGGAGCGGCATTCACTTGGTCCTCTGCTACTATGCCATGGGCGATGTGGATAAAATAAAGAATACTTTTCGCAATTTATGTGATGTCCAGCCGATGGAGGCAGAGAAGGATTTGGACAATGAGAACAATATACTGAAGCTACAACAACATGTGGTTAATGAGCAGCAAAGTAAGCAGCAGCAGACGCCTCAGCAATCGCAACGCAATTTACATCATCAGAGTGGATTCGAACATTCGCCAACGGCCGAAATAGAGGTAATCAATAGCGGAAACGGCAGCGGTGCTGGCGATGGTGGCGGCAGTTTCGATATTGACGATAAAAACAATGCAAATAATGGCGGTGGTGGTGCTGTTGTTGGCAACGATGCAAACGACCACCGCCCAAAGACTGGTTTACGGCCTGTCGACCGTAATGGCTACATATTTCAATCGCTAAAGTCCGACGAGCTGGCAATTTATATCAAGCAACGTAAAAACAATGAAAAACGCGCCATAACAATGATTGTCGATTTAATTTCTCCCATCATAGAGGAAAACTACAACGATGGTAAGTCGATGGATGGCAAACTGTTGTCGTGTATTTTTTTCCAAATAGGGATGTCGATTCAGAAATCATGTCATTTCTGTTTCTATATAAATTCCAGACTTAGTAGCATTTGTATACCCTCCACCTGCAGGATGGGGGTATACTAACTATGTCGTTCCGTTTGTAACACCTTGAAATATCGATCTGAGACTCTATAAAGTATGTATATATATTCTTGATCGTCATAAAATTCTAAGACGATTTAGCCATGTCCGTCCGTCTGTTGAAAGCACGCTGGCGTCTAAACGAAAGGAGTCAGGGCGCTCCTAAATGCGTTTTATAGTCGTAGATCGGTTGGGATTGAAACTGGACGAAATCGGCCCAAAGGGGAAATTTTTTCCCTCACAAGGACTGAAAATACCCATAATATTTTAGAGTATTTAAGCATGTTTTTTTAATATGTCTGATTGTACTTACTTGATATTGGGTATGCGCATTCCCCCACTAACAAAAAGTGCACAATAAAGTAATTTTTATTCGTTGGGGATGAAATGGGCCAAAAAAACACAGTTCATTGTCTTTTGCTAAATATATTTAATTAAAAAATGCATTAAAAATAGCACAACAATCTTAAAAAAACTGGCCAGCTGACGAATGGACAACCATAAAGTTGAAATTTTGGTTGGTGCAAATTGTATCCCCTTTTTCCATTTGAACCAGAAAAAGTACGAATTTCGTAAAATCCTTTTATTTTGCTCGTCTCTGCAATCAGAGGAATGTATACACCGAATTCCCATTTTACCTCTTAATAGTATGAATTTGGTAAACACACTTTTATATTATGTATCCACTCAATTAGAGGAATGCATACACCGAATATTGTGTTTCTAGCTATTGTCGATTTTGGTACCATTTTTATCCCTTTTGCCCCATTTCACCCTCTACAAATAAAAATCCCCTTATTGTTCAAGTTTTTTATACGGGGAATGCGCATACCAAATATGAAACAAATATAAGCAGAAATATTCAAAAAACGCGATGAAATACTCTAAATATTATGGGAATTTTCAGTTCTTATGAGGGAAATTTTTTCCCTTAAGGCCGATTTCACCCATATGCAATCCCAACCGATCTACAACTATAAGACGTATTCATGCAAAATACATTGGAAAAAAATAAGTTTGACACAAGGTAAACACGATTGACGATTTCCCTGACGATGCTATCCCGGGATCCCGGCAAATGGAAATAATAATTCCTGTTTCCCGGGAAATAAATAGTACGGGAAAGTGCAAACCCTAAACTTTAAATAAAAAAAGCCGTATGAGGGACGATAGACAACGACGAATAAATGAAAAAAAAATTGAACCAAATCGGTTCAGTAGATTCGGAGACATTATGCACACCAGTTTGAAAAAAGTCGTTTCGCGAAAAGCGCAAAAGAAAAAAATACTGCTTTGTACCGACTCTGCCGTGCCAATTTCTAAGAGACGCATAAAATATTCTTTAAAGAATAAAGGATATTCAGAGAAAACAAAGATCAGGGTTGTCAATAACAGACTCTTTATCCCATCCTGAAATTTTGACTGCTTTTATAGAAGATCATGGGATATTTTTTGACGATTTTGTCTATAAAAATCCAAATTCATGAAATACAAACTACATTGAATATTGCCAAAATTTGGACGTCAACATTTCGCAGCAACGAGGAGAACAAACGTGGCAAATTTTATACAAATCGGAGGACCTCGGGTCCGCGATTTTATTGCAATCAACGATTATGCCACTTTGTGTGGGAGGTACCAGAAGGGGTGTGTCAATTTCGCCCATATTCCATGCAAATGTAACCACTAAAAAAGCATTGCTAAATATCAAATTTCACAGTATTCCGATCATCAGTATAGATGTTATAACTGCTTTAATTTTACGTAGTTTTGCGTGGCAATTTCGCCCATCTTCGAACTTAAACTAAGTTTGGAAAAAATATTACCATGTTCAAAGTTTGAATTGATTCCTTAGCTCCTTTCGAGAGTTATCATGTACACCAGCCAGACAGACGGACGGACAGGAGGACGGACATGGCTCAAACATCTTAAAAAGTCGTGAAACGGTTTTGGTACAAATATACTCTTAAGTCACTCCTTCAATGCGTTACACTTTTTTCTGTTCCAAAAGATATATACCCTACTACTCTGTAGAGTGAGGGTATAAAAACAAGTAAGAAGGCGCTAAGTTCGGCAGGGCCGAATCTTATGTACCCACCACCACGGACTGCATTCCACAGTATTACCGACAGAGTAGAGGTTGTCGACTTTAAATGGTAGTGCACTACCATAGTAGGAACATTTGTGATGCTTCGTTATAATAATATTAATCGTCTTTTACAAGTATAATGAAAAAGTGAACATGAGACAGCAATCTTCAAAAATATACCTTAAATATTTGGTGTCGGGCGTTATTAGGTGGAAATAATTTTCCTCAAGTCCGATTTTCCCCACTTGCAACTTCCTAATTTCAGCTATAGCCTAAATGTCTGTACCATTTTGATAGGAAACGTTCTAATATAGAAGATCAAATATGTTTCAGAGTGAAATATACACACTTACATACATTTCATGATTTTAGCTTCAGCCGTTTGTTTGGCACCACTTTCACTCCTTTTTCCATGTTGGCCCTAAAAGAAGAAATAATTTAGAATAAATCGTATCTCTTATTTTCCGCCTATACGCAGTCAGACGAAAGACTATCATGATTTTAGATACAGCCGTTTGATTGGTGCCAAATGTGGTGATAAGGGCACGAATATCGAAATATCTCTTTATTTTTCGCGTCTACACAGTCGAAATTCATTATTATAGCTGCAGTCATTTAGTTGGTAGCATTCGCCTCATTTACCGCATAAAAGTACAAATTTCGAAAAAATCCTTTTTGTTTCGAATCTTTACAGTCAGATGAGTGTACGCAATTTCATGATTTAAACTTCCACTATTTGGTTGGTACCATTTTATCCCTCTTTTCCATTTGTATCCCTTAAATTTTGAAAAATCTCTCTATTTTACGTATCCGCGCACTTAAAGGGAAACTTTTAATTACTTTTTGGTGCTTTTACGCTACAAGGGAAATGTACGAAACAAATTCCAATATGCTTAAATAGTCTATATATTAGGGGGTATCTTCAGTCCTTGTTAGAGTAAATTATTTCCCTTTGGCATATTTCGTCCACTTTCAAGCACAACCGATCTGCAACCGCAAGACACCTTTAGGGAAGATTTCACTATTCTAGGTGCAGCCGTTTGGTTGGTACTATTTTTATCCCTCTATTTCCATTTTGCCCCTTAAAAGTACGAATTTGGAAAAATACTTTTATATTATGTATCCACTCAACTAGAGGAATGTGCACACCTAGTATCGCATTTCTATCTGTTTTCGTTTGATAGATACCCTTCTGACTCTAAGGGAAATACATATACCAAATATCAAAAAATATAAGCAGACATGTTCAAAATGATGAAATACTCGAGATAGAGATATTTTCAGTCCATGTTAGAGAAATTTATTCCCCCTGGGGCGATTTCGCCCCCTTTTAATCCCAACCGATCTGCAGCCATAAGACACATTCAGAGAAAATTTGAACCTCATTTCGGACGGCGTCTAGTGTGCTTTCGATAGACAGACGGACATGACTAGATCGTCTTAGAATTTTACCACGAGCCAGAATGTATATACTTTATGGGGTCTCCGATTAATATTTCCAGGTGTTACAAACGGAATGGCAAAGTGACTATACGCCCATCCTTAGGAGGAGGCTATACAAATACAATATAGATACACCCACTAACAGCTATGCATATCCAAATAATTAATCTAAATCTTTACTTGCACTCACTCAAAAGAATAATTGCCATGAGAAATCAAATATCAAGTTTAAATCCTCTGGCGTATCAGGGACATTTCAGAACAGAAAATTGTCATTCCCATATTATCGTAGAATTGTGGCCAGGCCAAGAATATATATTTTGCAATGCCAAAAAAAATATGAAACTTAAATTTGAAATGAAATTCAATCGACTCCCCTACATGAACGTATGCACATGCGGAAGTGCACACACGCTCTGCACGGTTTTCACCCATTTATTCACTTGCAATTTGTTACAGGATACAACTGGTGCATTGAGGTCATTAAAACATCCAATCTATCATGGCTGGCCAGCGAATTGGAATTGAATAAGGCTCTGGTCTATCTGCGTCAGAACGATGTCAATCAGGCAATTGAAACTCTACAAATGTACGACCGCAAAAGCGAAGGATCCATGACTGCCAGCGCGCTCACCAATTTAAGTTTCATTTATATCAATGTAAGTATGTGGTCAGTCCACATTCCACAATCAAAAAACAACATGGTCACTGTTAATTTAACCAAATATGCTTCGCACTGCGGGTATATCGAGCAAGTTTTATTAGAGAATTAAAAACATTTAACTAGTGCAGTTGCAAATAAACAATGCCTCCTGATTAGTTTAAGAGTTATAGAAACCGTACAAATTATAAGAGATAACGAAACAAAATGCGTTTTATACTTTACACTAGGTTATTATGCTGCTGTGCATTTGTTTGTAACGCCAAAAAGGAAGAGAGAGATAGACTCATTGTTTAGCGCTTGTCCAGGAAGGAAGGCTTAATTAGTAAAAATGAAGAAATAAAAAACTGATATTTTCTATTTCAATATGTTGATCGCGGTTGTACCTTCTTTAATGAAGTCATAAGAGTAACATAAATAAAAATTGTCCACTTTAGGCGATAAAAAGCCATAATTACATTCATTAATTTTATTTAATTTATGGACAATATAGTTCCTTACAGACTAGCAATATACAAACATAATAATAATTTTAATTAATTAAGTTACTTAACAATATCTTAATCTTAAAACTAGGAAGTCTTAAATCGATCAATTCACAAATAGACTTGTAAAGTCTCATTGATTTCAGTTGGTTACGGGCATAATTGTAACAAGTAAAAAGGAGTTAAGTTCGGCCCTCCACAACGGAGTGCATTCCACAATTTTACCGGTAGATTAGAGGCTGTCGACTTTACAAAGAAGCGAAGTAAAATTTTTGGAAAATTATCATATTTGATTTGAACTGGGATATTGTCCTGGCTCAAGACCATTTTGCATCTATATTTAATAGAATGCAAATTTATTTATAAATGACATGGTGACATTTATTACTTGGCTGCAGACTACCACGAATTTCACTATTCTAACTGGTTGGTACCATTTTTATCCAATTCGCCCCATTTTCCGCCTAAAAGTAAAAATTTCGAAAAAATCCTTTATGGTTCGCACCAAGCAAATTTCAAGCGTATAAATATTATACATTTTCAAAAAATTGCTTAAATAATCTAAATATTAGGGATATTTTAAATCCTTGTTAGGGAAACATTTTTCCCTCTGGGCCGATTCCGACACTGTCAATCCCAAACGATCTGCAACCATATGACATATGTACGGTAAATTTCAACCTCCTAGATCATTTCGTTCGGCCTCTATCGTGCTTTCAACAGACAGACAGACGGACAAGGCTAAATCTTCCTAGAAATTTAACAAGGATACAGAATATATATATATATATATATATATATATATATATATATATATATCTTCCTAGAAATTTAACAAGGATACAGAATATATATATATATATATATATATTTTATGGGGTCTCCGTTGAATATTTCATGGTCTTACAAATGACAAAGTGAACCCCATCCTGGATATGGAGTAGGATTTGCATCCCGGGATTTCTCGCGGGAAAATTCCCGGGAATTCGCACATTTTTCATTTCCCGTATCCCTGGAAATTCGTACGGGAATCCAGCGGGAATTCAGTAGAAAATTTTACATATTTCTTCGCATATTTTTTTTCCATCAGTTCCACAATAAAATTAAAAATGTTTTATAAAAATTTAGATCACATAGATTTTAATCAGGTATGTATGTCAAATATTGCAGTTAGATGACAAAATATTTTTAAGCTGCGTTCGGATTTAGACTCAAAATCCACTTTAAAATCCGGGAAAAATAGATTTTGGGTGTGTTTCCGAACGCCAAATATAAATAATTTAAAGTTTTTTCATTTAATGCTCTACTCACTATTAATGTGAACGATCGATCTCCGTCGCGTCCACATTTTCCTATCAAATAAGAGATATGTGATCTTTAATTAATTTTGAAACTTGAAAAGATGTTTGAATTGATCTCACATTGCCCTATATTATATGTATATATTCTTTACTTAATATGTTGGCGTGTAATTTTGCCAATTAATCGTAAAGAGCTTTATTTACAACAATGGTGTCTTTGGTGACCCCCACTGAAATTTTCAGGCAAACATTTTCGTAGAATATTTTAATCCTTAAATGTCCTTTTTTAAAGGATATTTTTTGATTTTCTCGAAAAAAGGGTCAAATTGACCCATAAAGAGACCAGTTAGAGGGTTAAGATCTTCCACAAAAATAATCCTCATACAATTCCACAATACAACTCTGACCATAAGAATTCTCTCAGACATTAACTTACAGCATTTTTTTCATATAGTATAATGTTCCCTTCGACAAAAAAATGAAAACTTTGACCCACTGTAAAAAAAACTCAGACGTGCTGGACCATAAGTTTGTTCTACAAAAATGATCTACTCAACATACCCTTTCAGAATTATGGGGTCGCTATTCTGTTCCATTCAAAAAGTCTTAATTTGTTGGACAGTGTTATTAGAGATTTACAGAATTTTTTTAGAATAAAATCTGAAACTCTATCTGAATCCAACCTAAAAGAATGTGATAACTTTGTGCAAAGATTTATGTCATTGTTAGGAACCAATGTTACGGATTTCGTCCATTGGCAATCGTCCACACAGCCAGAGGAGCGGACATACCGGATTTTATGATTCCAGCTTAGCCGTTTGATTGGTACGATTTTGATCCGAAAACTACGAATTTCGAAAATCAATTATCTAACGCGTCTACAACCTAATTGCATGATACATTGAAGCCACTGATTGCAATAATCGCAAATTCGAAAAGCCGTTAATTTTAAATCATGTTAATTTTAGTTGTTTTTATGACCTTATCAATGATGATACATACCTTTGAAAATCTTATTTTAATTTGTATACTTTCTTTTTAATTTCCTGTCACTGTTCCCGGAATATCGATCTAGTTGGGCAATTTAGAAATGGCCTCACACTGCATTCATCAGCTGAATGAAATTGGTGCTTTGCAAACCAATGCCATGGCTCTGGTGAATGCCAGTATCATCGATTACCAGAAACAAAACTATACAGCAGCACGCAACAAATTGGAGCGAGCCCTCCAAATACAGCCGGACAACTTCGAGGCCAATTACAATCTGGGCCTGGTGGCCATGCAGGAGAATGATTTCTCTCTGGCCGAAGAGCAATTTGAGAACTTGAAGGCGCAACTGATGGTTCCACACTCGGTGCAGCACAGTCACATATATTACCAGTGTGCCAAACTGCAGGAGAGGTTGAACACCACGACCATAGGAGGTGGCAGTTTCAAGCTGAGCAGCACATCGACAGCTCTGCAGATGTATCTGCAGGTTTTGGGCATATCGGCCGGGGAGATTGATTCGCATTTATTTGAGAAAGTCGGCTCCATCTACGAGCAGTTGAATGACCATCAGGAAGCCAATCAGTATTACAACGAGGCGTATCGCATAAACCCAAGTGACATAAGCATCGCCAGTTCCATCGGATCCTATTATATCAAACTGCAAGCTATCGAGAAAGCTCTGTACTACTACGAAAGGGCAGTGCTGGCTGATCCCAACGATCCGAATTTGATGCTGCGCATAGCCAGTTGCTTTCGCAATTCCTACCTGCCCCCCAAACAATACTTGGGAATGTTTGAGAAAATATACGCCCTGTTTCCGGACAACTTGAATTGTGTCCGGGCACTGGTTCAAGTCACGAAGAGTCTCGCTATGACTGAACTCAACGAGAAGTATGCCGGGGAGTATGCACGCCTGCATAAGGCGCAAACGGAGAGGGAAAATGAGCAACGATATCAACAGCAACGTCTATCGTCGGCCGCATCCGGAAGAATGGGCAGCAGTCGTTTGAGAGGTATTATCGCGTGAATGCGTCCTTGACAATAATAACAATAATTTGTATTTCAGTTTTTCGAAACGATCGAATTCCCGACTCGGAAGGTGGTCTATCGAATGCAATTACAGCCAATTTCAATGGCGATCATTACGTACGCACTACGGAAGCCGGCTATCCAGGTAATTACTTTTGAGATTTTAAGCAATTTGTTAAACAAAATTAATTCCAAATTGAAAAGACATCGTGTTATATGAACTGTCAAACATCTGCAGAAATTTGGCTCCAGGCGTGATATGTTGCACCGCTTATTTACGTATACGGCAAATACAACAAGTAAGAAAAGGCTACAGTCGGGCGGGCCCGACTATATGATACACTCCACATTTTCTCCGAATACAATTCAATTCGGTAAACAAGTGAAAACGGGAAGGATTTTTGTATGTGTCCTAATCATAGACTGATATGACCTGACCCAGTTTGTCAAATCGAGAAGAATATTTGTATCGAGGCTATATCCAAACATGGAATGAAGTGATCCACTTTCACAATAGGTGCTTCCAGTTCAAGTATAAGATGTTATGCTCAATGTGATGGAATTCGGTGAAAATACATTGTTTCTGGGGTGAAATTTGTATGGGAGCTATATATAAATGTGAACCGATCTGATTCATTTTCGCCATGGGTGTTTCTAGTTGATGTACAGGATATTTTGCCAGATTTGAAGAAGATCTGTTAAAATGTGTGGTTTATGGAGTACAAAAAGTCAAATTGGGAACGAAAGTTGTGTGGGAGCTTTATATAAATCCCAACCGATCTGACCTATTTTCACCACAATTGTTCCTAGTTTAAATATAAGATGTTTGGCCAAATTTGAAGACAATCTGATAAAATATGTGGTTTATAGAGCGGAAAAAGTCAAATTGGGAAAGAAAATTTTGTGGGAGCTATATGTATATAAATCTGAACCGATCTGACCCATTTTCACCATAGGTGTTTCTAGTTGAAATGTAAAATGTTTTGTCAATTTTGAAGAATATCTGTCCAGATCGAAAAGAGTCAAATTGTGAATGAATTTCGTATGGGGGCTATATCTAAATCTGAACCGATTTTCTTCAAATTAAATAGCCTTCGTCCTTATCCCGAAAAGCTTCGTTGCGAAAAGTTTCATTCGGTTCTGGCTGCAATAGCGACCTGTAGTCTGATTACAAGAATAAACGGACGGACGGACAGGCGGACTTTGCATTCAAAAAGTGATTCTCAATCGCTTCCTTTTGGGTGTTACAAACAAATGCACAGAGACATAATACTCTCGTTAGCATTACGGACACCAAATTTCTGCAGATTTTGAATACTTTTTTAAAACACAATGACATGTTCCTCACAGCACCCACTTATTCCATTATAATTTTCAACTAATCACCAGGTTGTAACGAAAATACGTCTAATATGTGCTCTTGCTAATTTAAAAACACCTTTTTTCACAGTTGCGCAGCATACGGATCCTTTAGGACCTCCCGCCGAACGCCCCCGTACCGGTGCGATAAAGCACGATGCCAGCCAAGACTCCGACGATGAGGAGATGAATGCCGAAAGCTTATTGCCAATATAAATGTTAATTGTTCATAACAAACAAACAAAGAAGCACAACAGAAATCCATTTAAAATTCATCGGCGCTATGAGTAACAAATAAATGTAATTCTAACAGTCGTACATACATACTTATAAATGTATGCATACATACAAGTGTGCACACTAGGTTGTCCTGGACAAACGAATCGCACCCCATAAGCATAGCCTTTTAAGCAAATCCTGTAACGACGAATATTGTTTTAGATCGAGTGAACCGAAGTAGGTTGGATTTAATAATCCGCTTTCGTGTTTTTACATAATACATAAGGGAAGGAAAATAAAAATAAATAATAAAACAACACCACAAGTTTTTTCATGGCTTCAAGCTACACAAAGGACTTTGAACTACATAATTAGGTTCAAATATTTAAATTGAAATAAAATTATGAGACTACATAATATCGAACGATTTTGAACGGAAGTCCAATTTTGGAAAACAAATCAAGAAATGAAATGGTTTCTTTTCACTTATCTTGGCATTTGTTCGCACAATGTCGCCTTCTATGGCGTCCAAAGTTTCCGGTTTGTTCATATAAACAAAGAGTATAGATAATTTGAAGAATGTTCATTAAGTTCGAAACAATTTTTCGAACTTAGCGAGCTCTGGCTGCAATGAGATACCGAACCCACAGGGCTGCATTTGAAGTCTATCAATGCTAAAATGTGGGTGGACAACAGCATGTATTTGCAAAATTAACATCGCAGATCAGATCGCGTTTTGTGCGAGCGGTCTAAGCGTAACTTTAATCTATGTTTTTGATGAAAAGGTATCAAATATTGTACGTATCAATATTTTTTATTTTTGAACTGGGATATTGTCCTGGCTCAAGACCATTTTGCCTCTATATTTAATAGAATGCAAATTCATTTACAAATGGCATGGTGACATTTATTACTTGGCTGCAGACTACCACGATCATGATTTCGACCATGTCAAAAGTCTTTTCAAGTGGCTTCGCAGCGACTTTTCAACATCAAACCCGGCCTCTATAAGGAGATGATTCTCACAAACGAACGAGAAGCACAACTTGAAAAGACTTTTGACATGGTCGAAATCATGATCGTGGTAGTATGCAGCCAAGTAATAAATGTCACCATGCCATTTGTAAATAAATTTGCATTCTATTAAATATAGAAGCAAAATGGTCTTGATCCAGGACAATATCCCAGTTCAAATCAAATATTGATTACAGACCAAAAAAATGCAAACGAAAAAACTAAAACAAATGAGCGTTGGCACGGCAGAAGTATTGCTGGGTAACTATACCTGCATATACACATACCTACATATGCAACTCAATGAGATGCTTGTAAGATGGCATGTGTGCTTTATTACTTGGTGCGATTTTTGAAACGCAAATTCGGCAAGTGAGTTGTGATTCTCGTTCGTTTGTGAAAATCATCTCCTTATAGAGGCCGGGTTTGATGTTGAAAAGTCGCTCCGAAGCCACCTGAATGAAACCTTTAGACAGGGTGGAAATCATGATAGTGGTAGTCTGCAGCCAAGTAATAAATGTCACCATGCCATTTGTACATAAATTTGCATTCTATTAAATATAGATGCAAAATGGTCTTGAGCCAGGACAATATCCCAGTTCAAATCAAATATTGATTACAGACCAAAAAATACAAACGAAAAAAACTAAAATTTTATTTATTTTTAGTTTTTTTACTAACTTTGTCATTCTGTTTGTAAAACCTTGAAATATCGACCTAAAGTATATATATTCTGGATCGTCATAATATTCTAAGACGTATGTGAGTTTGTTTGTAGCCATGTCCGTCCGTCTGTATAAACCACGCTAGCATCTAAACGAAAGAATCTAGAACGTCCACATTTTACGTAAAAGCGTCTTATTGTCGTAGATCGGTTGGAATTGAGACTGGGCGAAATCGGCCCAAAGGAAAAACTTTTTCCCTCAGAAGGACTAAAAAATATATGAACATTTCTCCAGAAAGGTCCACCATGCTCGAAAAATAAAAAGTTAAAAGTAATCGAAAATATAATTAATTAATTAATTCCTAAAATGTTGAAAATTAATCACAAAATGTTTTTGAATGTTTTCCAAAACAATACCCAAATTAACAAAGTGGGGAAAATATGTTAAAAAGGTTGAGATTTTTTTACTAAAACGGTCGCAATTTATTTATTTACCGCAGGGATGTAAAAAGATTTGAGAATTTTTGCAAATACATTTGAAAAAGTAGGAATTTTGGAGAGGACCTACCGGGGAAGTCCGCTGACCAAAATGATTGGTAAAGGATATTAAACGCCTCTAAACTATATCTTTATGAAGAAAAAATTTGCAAGCGAAATAATGTTTTACCCTTTTTAGAAAACAACGTTAAAGTGTGACCCTTTTGGATGATTTGTTTTTGAACTAATTTACTTAAAATTTTATAAGAAATCCAACAATGTGAACAGTTCTAAATTTGTGTAAATAATAAGTTCTCAACGTTCAAAATACGAAACCAAAGGCACATTTTTTGTACAGAATTAATTAAAACAAGTAAAAAGGCGTTATGTTCGGCCAGGCGGAATCGTATATACCCTACACCTCGGAGTGTATTCGACAGCATTACCGGCAGATTAGCGGCAGTCAAGTTTAAGTAGAAGTGCATTATTACGAAAATTGTGATGCTTCATTATTATAATATTAATAAAGGACTATATAAAAATGTTAAACCTCATATGGAATCAAAAAGAGAACTTTAGGCAGCAATCTTCAAAAATGTGCCTTAAATATAGGATGGGTCATTTAAAATATTAAATTTGAACTACCGATTACTCTGACTTTGAAATGTAGAATAACATTCATTTTTATTTTCAGGGTTATGTCTGACATTTAATGGATGATTTTTTACCTATTATCTTTTAGGCAACACTGGTTTAAATAGCTGACGCACGTTTCGTGTTTTGTTTCACTGTCAAACATCTTCAGTTTGGTCTATAATTTAACCATGAATCGTCTTACAAACGAACAACGTTTGCAAATTATTGAATTTTATTATCAAAATGCGTGCTCTGTTCATCGCGCGCTTCCATTTTATGGTCAGTTTAATCGACCCACTGAAGCGGCTATTCGGGCTATTGTGACTAAATTTCGCACCAAATTTACTTTGTTGGACATTAAACCACCAACACGCTTACGTAGAGTGCGAACTGAAGAAAATATCGCAGCTGTATCGGCCAGTGTTAATGATGACCATCAATTATCGATTCGTGCCGGTCGCAGCAATTGGGCCTCTGTTACTCAAGAACGTGGAAATGCCAAAATTGGACTAAGTGGATGGACCATTTGAGGCGCAGTCAAGGTCAGCATTTGCATGAAATAATCTTCAAACATTAAATTATATGGACCGTACTATCGATTCAAATAAAGATTTCATGCATTTGTCTGATTTTTCTGAATTTTATGTTTTTTTTTTTTTTGAAAAACTTTCCTATAGCTTTTAAAAAATCACCCTTTACAAAGTGGGAAGCTATACGCTCGAAGAAAATTGGAAAATTTGAAAAACATGCTTCCAAAATAGTAAGTCTTTAACGCAAACTGTAAGAAATTTACGTGGAAAAATGTCGAGGAGAGATCGGCCTTCAGTTCAGCCTTCATGAAGGTAATTTTCATCTCAGTGGCTATGTCAATAAGCAAAATTACCGCAAATGGGGTTCAGAGAACCCACACGCGACTATTGAGAAACCAATGCATCCACAATGTTTGGTGTGAAATTGGATAGATACCAACTAAAGTATTGTAGCTAGAATCGTGAAATTTGATATGTACAACAATTTTGGTATGGACAACGTAGACTTGCAACATAAATGGATTTTTCGAAATGTTTACTTTTAAGGGGAGAGCGGGACCAAAAAGGATAAATATGGTACCAACATTAGGATTACAGCTAGAATTATGAAATTTAGTATGTAAATTCCTCTGACCATGTAGAAGCGTCATCAAAATGTATTATTTTTCGAATAAAAGGCTCTGCGGTTGTAATTTTTTGTTAAAAACTGGGTAGAAAATGATAAAAAATATATATATACGAAGGGAGTTCAGCTAAAACAGTGCACATCGTCAAGCACATTCCTTTGACTGTATATGAGTGCTATGTTTCAAATTTACTGTATTAGAAAAGAAAATCAAATAAATACTATCCTAAAACAGAGACGAATAATAACAAATACCTGGCTTTTTCGCGTGCGAAGCAGCGGGTACTGCTTGTGATTAATTAAAGAACAATGAAAGAATGTTAAAAGTTTAACAAAGAATAATGAAAGTAAGCAAAACTTTAATAAACACATCGAATTAAGTTCCTCAACGCACATCTATACTCGTCTAGTTCTCTATGGCAACTGCTCATTCTGCTCGTGAACAAAACGTTCGTTGAGCTGTGTGTACTGCGTATGTGTAGCAGCTAGGGTTTGGGGTCCGGGAATTCCCGGAAAAATTTGGACGGGAATTCCCGGGAAACAATTTTCAATTTCCCGGGAATACGGGAAATATTAAAAAAATAATTTATTTATGATGTTGATCAATAATTTAATGTCACTACATAAATTGGAATTTTTAGATGTATTTAAAATTCATATATGTGTTTACATTACTGGCAATAATGAGTATTTATTGAGTATTTGTTTATATTATAAATATTACTACAAACAAAACTTTTTAAATTCGCTAAATAGTCATTTTATGCGAAACCCAGCTAGGGGAATAAAAACTTTTTGTGAGGCTACTTGCAGGATCTTTATTGTGAAATAAAAATATCATGCCGACAATACTATGGCTTACATAATCTAAATTTTCTTGTTTTCCTAGAAGAATCGAGGTGAACATATTCTTCAAGAACAATTTACTTTACATATGTAGCCAGAAAGAAATGGTCTAAAAATAGGAATACAATAAAAATTGTTCGCCTGGAAACTTTCAAGAGAAATCTAATAGGAATATAAATATATGCTACGGTGTATTTAAATGGTCATTTGTAAGAATTAATGACTGGACTATTTCAATATTTTTATTTTTTATGAATTTATTAAAATAATATTAATTTTTTATGTTTCTATTGTTTTTACAGTTTAGAATTTCCCCCTGTTTCTATGAAATATTTTTGTCTCCAGACGAATGAATATTCTAAATTAAATGCGTCATAACATTCTCCGTAAATTAGTTATTTGTTTCCTTAATCGTGTTCAATTTTGAATCTAGTGTAGGTGTCAGTCACTTCTACCTGGGATATAAAAGTCAAATTCTGACGATTAGTCTACAACTTTTCAAGTTTATAATGAGAAAATATAATTTATAATCGGAATATGTAAGTTCACGATGAGAAATGTAAATTCATAATAGGAGCATGATAATTCATAATCAGCACTGTAAATTCGTAATGTGAAATGTAAATTCATATTGACAAATATAAATTCATAATAAGAACATACAAATTGATAATGAGATATATAAATACAAAATGAGAAAATCCAAATTGATAATGAGAAAATATAAATTCTTATTCAGGAATATATATTCATAAAATATAAATGCATAATTAGGAACTCTAAAATTTATAATCGAAGGTATGTACAGTGGTGGCGAAAACATATGCAACTAAGTGTGACTTACTTTAATTGGCTCTGTAAGTTTGTAAATTTAAATGACAAAGGGAACAGTGTTGTTCGTTTATAGGAAGAGACAAATGAGTCTATTTTCACAAGTCTGCTCATAAAATTGTCCGTCCGATCACTTATCCTTTGCGGTCAATCACTGCGGTGTACAACAGCAATTTTTGATTTCCTTTAAAAAATTAGCAATAATGCGAAATATTGAATTTTTGTGAACATTATATTTCTGGACAATGTCTTTGTGTTATATTCCACCAAAATAAGCAGTGATAATTCGTTGTTTGAGCTAAGATCATAATTTATCCGATGCCATTTCAATACAAACTCTATTTTAACTTCAATAGAAAAATAACAAAGTAAAATAAAATTTTCTTATAAATTTCTTTACACAGGCTTATTATTTACTAATACGAACAACAAATCAAAATAAATATCAAAAATTCCGTTATTTAAAACAAAATTGTCGAGTTGCATATATTTTGTCCACACCGATTTTTATAATTATCAACAAAAATGTCGATAATAAAAAAATGTTAACAGAATATGTGAATTTTATTAATTATTTGAAATCTTAATGTTGTATTAATATTTATTTTAACAACACTGTTCCCTTTGTCATTTAAATTTACAAACTTACAGAGCCAATTAAAGTAAGTCACCCTTAGTTGCATATGTTTTGGCCACCACTATATGTACATTTTTCTATGAATATTTTCGTAGAGACACATATTTTATCAATGTTCTCATTATAAACTTACACTTTCTCAATATGAATTTATATTTTCTCATTATGAATTCATATTTTCTGAATATGAAAACGTATTTTCTGATTATGAATTTGGATTTTCTGATTACAAACTTGTATATTTCATTATGAATTGGTATGTTCCTATTATGAATTATGATTTTTATATCTCATTATGAATTAACATGTTCCTATTATAAATTTACATTACCCATTAGGAATTTATATGTCCCTAATATGAATTTACATTTCTCAATATAAATCTGTATGTTCCGAATATAATCTTGAAAAGGTGTAAAGTAAAATATTTGTAAAATGAAAAATAATTTGTAAAATATTTTGACCATAACATTCGTTCTTAATTTGTAATATGACAGTATAGAAAAAACACACCAGTTATTAAATGTTGATATTTTAAACCATATTGAACATACCTATAAATAAATTACTTTTTCCCGGGAATTCCCGGGATTCCCGGGAAATGAAAAAAGTCCGGGAAACCCCAAACCCTAGTAGCAGCGTCTGTATATTAGAGCGTACCAGGTTACAAGTAAAAAAAAAAAGTTCGCCGTACACCTTCGAATATGAAGTATTATTGAAAGGTAGTTTCAAAAAATTTTTTTTTATTTTTTTATGCCGAACGTAGGGGTCGCGCTTTTACATTTTTCTATATAACTTCTGCATTTATAAACGGATTTTAAAGTGTGATACATCGATGTTTTTGTCCGATTTTTTTGTCTTTGAAGTCATTGAGCTCAAACATGATTCATGATTTTATGCGAGCTTTAATTTTCGATTATTAGAGTGGTACATTAGGGTAGTAGCAACTGAGAAATGATGGGTAAGTACCAGAAGGGGGTGCTTGAGCTCAATGACTTCAAAGACAAAAAAATCGGCCTCGTCGAGACAAAAACATCGATGTATCACACTTTAAAATCCGTTTATAAATACAAGTTATATAGAAAAATGTAAAAGCGCGACCCCTACGTTCGGCATAAAAAAATAAAAATTTTTTTTTTGAAACTACCTTTCAATAATACTTCATATTCGAAGGTGTACGGCGAACTTTTTTTTTGAGGTACGCCCTACTGTATATACCAAACACGCATCTAAATAATACCGCCGACGTCCGTCTTCTTGTCAGTCTATAGGCTTGTTCGATTGGTCTTACTAGCTTACGATAGAGACTTGATAAGATGGCATCATTGTTGCCCATTGGTTTATCTTAAATGAATCAACAAGAAAAATGTGGCAGCAACGCTAACTTTCTTGTTAAGAGAGTATATTCTAGGGTATCCAATTGTTAGTACTTTTGGATTATTCGATTACTCGTTTATTCGAAAATACAGAATTTCCAATTGACCGAATTCCTGTAAATTATTTAGATTTTGATAGGAATATATAACACATACTCTAGTTTCATAGTTTTATTTGAAAAAGCTATTGGATTTAAGGCGATTCTTTTGCACATTTGCTTGACATAACATACTTAAAAAATAAAATTGGGCCGATCGGACCACGTCCACTATCACCTTCCATATAAACTCAATACATAACCAACATAATTATCACCCTGTATTAGTACAGGGTGACCAAAAACAAATTATTATGAAAGCTTAAAAGAATGAAACTTATTTCGCTTTGACGAACAATGTTTTTCTGAACATTATTAAAAGGCAAATATAGCACACAAATATTCTACTTGAAACTGCAATTTAAATAATTATTTCAGGAAATAATATGAAATGTCTACATGTGTACAGAAAAGTGAATGACGTTATATACAATTTTAAAGGTACTTGCAATTGTGCTAAAATAAAGTGGTAATTGTAGGAGTTTGCCTAAAAATGCTGACGAGATATTAATTCCACCATAAACTGCACACTCAGACGAACACTTTCACATTTACACTTTGAGACAAGACTACAGTAATAACAAAATATTAAATATATTTTTTTAACTACTTACGCCTGCCTTCAATTTCAATAATATAGTCAATTCATTACTTATTTTTACGCCTTAGTTTTAAGTATTTTGTATAACTGCTTTAGGACCGATTTAATCCCACTTATTTCAGCGGCAAACTTTAAATGCCTCTTGCATAGCCACGTGAAATAGAGAGATTTTTCGAAATTCGTACTTTTAAGGGATACAATTGAAAAGAGGGATAAAAATGATATCAAACCAAATCGTTGTAGTTGAAATCTTGAAATTCGGCGTATACATTAAACTGACTGTATAGGCGCGAAACATAAAGGAATTTTTCGAAATTTGCACTTTTAGGCAATCGGCTGCAGCTGAAATCATGTACATTCTACTAACACGAATGGTAGAGCACTTCTATGTAAAGATGACAGCCAGTTATGGAATGCACTCAGTGGTGGAGGCCCGGGTAATGGGTAATATAAAATAAAAATAGTATCTATAGTACTATAATATATTTTTGCCAAATTTTGTGCCTTAAGGTCCAAAATGGGCAAACAGCAAACCAATTTTAATCTTTTACGGCAAAAATTGGTTGAATCAAGAAGTTAGGTTATTTTGCACTATGTACGTCTGATAATGGATTTTCAAAATTTAGACTTTTGGAATTAAAATAGAATGGAAATACAACCAACTGTAGCACCCACTATTTATGGTATTTAGGCTTTTTGAAAAAATATATAGAAGAATATTTATTTTTTGAATTGACGTATTGGTAGCCTTGCCTTATAGGCGTGGTTTGAAAAAAATAAAAATATTATATTTATTAATATTTTTTTTAATATTTGTATTTGTTTTGATTTGGCTATATAAAAAAATTTTATTTTCCTGTAATATTACTGCAGTTCTACTCAAATGGACATCCTCTGTGGAATGCAATCACAGGGTATATAAAGTTCGACCCGGCCGAACTTAACGCCGTTTTTACTTGTTTGATCTAGTTTTGCCTTTCCTTACTTGTTATACCTCAAACTTATTTTTGTGTTGCAAAAAAATATTTGATATAAATATATATTGTATAAGTGTTTCTGTTTGTGTGCAAAGCAAAAGGGGCGTGTCAATTTCGCCCATATTCGAGGGTCCTCATCGGGGTCAAAGGTGAGGGAAAAAATACACAAAAAGCCCCAAAACTGCCTCGGAGTCATCCCCAGAGGAGTTAAATGTAAGACCGACCCCAATAATTTTCCCTTCCCAACATTTTTTTCGAACACACATACCCCCTATCACCACTCATTAGGGGTAGGGATGTGCGTTACTCGGCGTGAACGGGAGGAACGACAAAATGTTCGTGCGTGAGTATAATTTCTGCGTGAATCACGTAATTTTTTCGTGAGTCGCACATATTTGTTAATTCATTTATTTTCATTATATTTTTTATACACTCCACGAGAGTATTATGTCTTTGTGCATTTATTTGTAACACCCAAAAGGAAACGAGATAGACCCATTGTTAATTATACCGATCGTCTTAGAATCACTTTCTGAGTCGATTTAGCAATGTCCGTTTGTCTGTCCGTCCGTCCGTCCGTCCATCTATTCTTGTAATCACGATACAGGTCGCAATTGTAGACAGAACCAAATTAAACTTTGCACAACGATGTTTTTCGGGATAAGGACGAACGCTATTTAATTTGAAGAAAATCGGTTCAGATTTACGAATTTCACTCCCGATTTGACTCTTTTCACTCTAGATACCACATATTACAACAGATTTTCTTTAAAATTGGCAAAACATCTTATATTGTAACTAGAAACACCTGTGGTAAAAATCTGTTAGATCGGTTCAGATTTATATATAGCTCCCATACAAATTTCTCTCCCGATTTGACTTTTTCCGCTCTAGAGACCACATATTGTATCAGATTGTCTTCAGATTTGGTAAAACATCTTATATTCCCACTAGAAACTCCCATGGTGAATATCGGACAGATCGGTAAAGATTTATATATAGCTCCCATACAAATTTCGCTCCCGATTTGACTTTTTCCGCTCTAGATTCGATTTTCTTTAAATTTGGCACAACATCTTATAATCTTACTAGAAACACCTATGCAGAAATTGGATAAGATCGGTTCAGATTTAGATATAGCCCTCATATAAATGTCGCTCCCGATATGAGTTTTTCCGCTTTAATTGCCACATATTCAGGGCCGTGCGCAGGGGGGGGGGGGGTTTGGGGGTTCAAACCCCCCAGAGAGGTTTCGAACATATACTTTTTAAAACCTTCTAGACTTTCTGAAGCAATAAAATATAGAATTTTTAAGGTCTTTTTAAAATAACTCCTCTGAAATGGTAATTTTGCAGTAAAATCATGAAAACAGGAAAATTACATAAAAAATCGTGGACACTTTCTTGAATTTCTGTCAAAGGTTATGAAAAATACAAACAAGCTAAACGAATTGAGCCAATTTAAAGATTGTGTAGTGCTAATTTCGCTAATGGACACCAAATTGTTAGGAAAATTTTCATTTTTATTAACCGATACCACTTCTTGAAATTCGACTAGAGCTATATCTTATGAACTTTTAATTGTGTACTGCAATAAAAGTTTGGAAATTGAATAACAAAATCGTTTAGTAATTTTAAAAAGTGTAGATAAGAATCACTATGATATCATAATGAAATCTAAAATATTCTTAATAAAAGCAAATAATTTGCTTGATGCTTGTAGAGCGCTAAGATGTAACATTTGCGATTGGACATTTTTATGGAGCTGTATCTAAATCTGAACCGATGTGTCTTATTTTCATCACAGATGCAACAACAACGGTTTCTGTTACTTCCAATGTTTTGGGTGTGTGCAATTATAATACAAATCTATTTCGACAAACGAAGAAAACTGTTTGATATACATAAACTTATTTCTCTTTGTTCATTTACAATAACTGATGACATGTTTACCGCAAACAAACTAATTTTTCCCACAAAAGAAACTCAAAAACGATGTTAACGTGTTTAAAATTTCGTTTCTACGAAATGCATTTTTTCTCTGCATGTAGGTCTCTATTTTTAAATATACTTTAAAGTTGCGAAACAATAAGAAATGAGTTTTAACTTACTAAAATGTTTGTTATATTTATCACTTATGTCAAATATTTTTCAGAGTTAGTATTTTTTTGTATATATGTAACAAGTATTATTCAAAAGAGATACAACAAATTCAGCAACTTGGATCTAAACTCTAAAATACGAATTATTTGGTTTTTTGGAATTAAAATTTATAGTTGTTTCTTCTTGCATTTCATCGAATACAAAAAACTGTATTTGTTATTCGAATTCAGACATATTTAAGATTATAAAAATGAAGAAACATTTCCAAATATTTTTTATTTAATCGGAATATACGTATAAAGATTTTGAGTAAACATCCTGTTACTCATGTCCTATATAAATTAAAAACCCCAAAACTCTTTAAACATCCTATTTAGACCCATACTTTGTCAAAAACATATCCAATTTTCTGCATTTATCACAGAAAAAATGCGGGACAGAAGGGTTTACCGCCGAGGAATTTGACCGTTTCTTGTGTAATATTTCTTCAAAATATATATCGAGGGCTTATATTCAAAAGTTGCTATGAACCATTTTCTTGAAAATGAGTTTTTGATGCCAAACTATTCTCAGATTTGGATGTCATCTGTCATATAAATTTGGAAAAGATTTTTTTCTAAAGCCATGTTTTTAATTTTCTGATTTGGCTATCCCCTCGCACGTAAGTTTGTGAATGCATAAGTGACAATGAACATAAAAATAACTGAAATAAAATAGTTCAACAATGGAGCAGCATGAAACCGAAACGATTTTGTTTAAAACATTTTTCTAGATTTAGGGCATATCGTACTATCAAATGCCATCATTTCGCGTTAACAGCATTTTGATTCCCCAGTTATCAGGCTAAAATAGGAAAAATGGTGGCTGTAAAGTCAAAAATTGTGAAAAGTATATTTAGAAAAACCCGCGTAACTTTTGATCATATTGAGAATACCAAAATATTTCTTTGACATGTGATTGCTGACTTCATGGGGAATATTTGTTTCAGAATTATGAATGAAGAAAGTTAAAATATAAGGAATTGCAACTGCGAATTTTGGATTTTTCATCAATTGCAGCGATTGGCTACATATATGTTACAAGCGACCAATCTGACGGATGAAGCTGGAATCATTAATTCGCTGTGTGATGTATACGTTTCAATCACGTTTTCTATACAACACTGCCAAGATTTCATGAAAATAGTTACGGAGTTTACAATAAATCGTATTCTTATTTCAACATTCATACAACTTTTTAATCGTAGCAATTATTAATCCTTTTTAGATTAAACTGTAGAATAATGATTAATAATTTCTCTTCAAATTAAGGAGAAAATCAGTTTTTTCGCTCTCCTGAAAAGTTATATTTTTGTTCGTAGCCACTTATAAGCCCTCGATATGTATGTATGTAATTTCAAGCAACTATTTAAAAAAAGTTCTACACTTAGAGAACAAGTCTGTTAATAAAAGCAGCTGCCTATCAGCAGACACTTTTCTGCTATTACAGCTGTTTTTTTGTGGCATAACAGCAGTTTTCTGCAATCTAACATCACCATCCACACTGCTAAAGACTTTGCTAAAATTGGCTGTTGTTAATTAAAATATAAAAATAGATAAGCGTTCATAAGCGAGTTTAGCTCGAATTTTCTTTTATATTAGCTTGGGACAATATGCGTATCATATATATTGCTAAAAACAGCAAACAGCTGTTTACCATCTCAGCAGATACAAATCTGCTGTCTCTTTTTTAACAGCAGAAAATGTGCTCTTTCAGTAGACTTTCTGCTTTCTTTTACTGGCGTATTCCTTTGAGTGTGCTGATAGATGAATTACTGAAATCCAATTTGAGTACAGTATTCTTCTTCCAAAGCCATAGTAAATAGTTCATTTACTAGAAAAAGGGTAGTAGATTTACTTAAGAACATTTCTTTGGATCTAATACAAAATTCTTACAGTTGAGTAAATTCAAACTTATGTGGCAGAATATTTTCAAGGTTTTAAGTGAGAAAAAAATCTGAAATTTTTTGTATGGAAAAATTCCATTTAGGAAATTTTAACTTAAAAATGTGTTTATTTCCTTAAAGTAAGTTAATATGTTTACAGAAATTTATGCCGAGTTCTTCATACATTTAGGTATTAATGAACTTATAAAAAACATTTGAAATTGTTAAAAAATTCTTGAATATTAATCTAAGAAGCAATTCTCGTTCGTTTGCAGAGACTTATTTCTTAAATACTTTATGAATTATTTTAAACAACCACTGCGATGGCGCCTATCTTGCCTTCGCAACAATCATGGTCTAATAACTCAACTCTTTATGGCAGAGGTATCATGAAACTTTTGAGAAATATTTCATGTTGTCATTTTTTGTATCAGTTTGGCATACTCTGAAGCAAAACTATTTGTTTGATTTTTTAGTTAAATTAATTGAAATTATTTTAATTTCACCTTTTTTCCTTGTATAAAATAATATTTTCTTCAGTTTAAGTACAAATTTACTCGTTTTGAGGAAAAAAATCAGCAAAATTGTCCTCAGTTTGAGTAAATATTTACTTGACTTTATAAAGGGTGATTTTTTAAGAGCTTGATAACTTTTTTTTAAAAAAAAACGCATAAAATTTGCAAAATCTCATCGGTTCTTTATTTGAAACGTTAGATTGGTCCATGACATTTACTTTTTGAAGATAATTTCATTTAAATGTTGACCGCGGCTGCGTCTTAGGTGGTCCATCCGCTTAGTCCAATTTTGGCATTTCCACGTTTTTGAGTAACAGAGACCCAATTGGTGCGAACGGCGACGAATCGAAAATTGGTGGTCATCATTAACACTGGCCGATACAGCTGCGATATTTTCTTCAGTTCGCACTCTACGTAAGCGTGTTGGTGGTTTAATGTCCAACAATGTAAATTTGGTGCGAAATTTAGTCACAATAGCCCGAATAGCCGCTTCAGTGGGTCGATTAAACTGACCATAAAATGGAAGCGCGCAATGAACTTTCTTAACAGAGCACGCATTTTGATAATAAAATTCAATAATTTGCAAGCGCTGTTCGTTTGTAAGACGATTCATGATGAAATGTCAAAGCATACTGAGCATCTTTGTCTTTGACACCATGTCTGAAATCCCACGTGATCTGTCAAATACTAATGCATGAAAATCCTAACCTCAAAAAAATCACTCTTTATATATATATAAAATTTTAAAAATACGAATTTAAGACAAACATCTAAACTCCTCCTATCGTCAACCCTTAGGGTGGTCCCATACGAATATTTTATTTTTTATAATTTTTGTTATGACATTAAAAAAATGTGTGGGGACCACCTTAAGGCTTGTAGATAGAGGGTTTGGCACAAACCGCTTAAAATGTTGTGTATCCGATTTAGGGTCTTAAATCACTCCTCCAATGCGTTCGAATTTTTTCTGTCCCAAATGATAGATACTCCATAAAATAGTATACAAATTCACAATCAATCTAAATATATATGAGGGAATCTCTGCAAAACGGATCAAAAATTGTTCTTCGTTTTTTTGCACAAATTAGAAGTTTATGTTAGTACGAAATACTGTCTAGAACTGAAGGTGGGTCTCATGTACCGTTTCCGCGCAACGCGAGGAGTGTGCGATAGAGGTTTTTAAAATCCATAACATCTGACATAGTTGAGATATTTCAATGTATTTCCGTGTGGATTTACCATATAAAACGGAAAAGCAATTTCCAGTCACCCCACGAGAATAAATTTTGAATTGTTTAAGGATGATTTGCAAAATATTTCGGTTCTATATCAAGTCAATCTGTGAGCTAAACGCTCCTGAAAATAACACTAAAAATCATGATTTTCCGGTGTAATTTTTTTGTGTTACATTTTTTCTCAATTTTTTTATGGATTAATAGACCCTTGAGAGCACTTTAAATATAAATTTTTATTCTTGTCTTAGAGTAGCTTATTGGTCGAATTATTGGACGTTTTTAGTAATTTTTTGCATATTTTCACAGTGACTTGGTAATATTTTTCACTTGGTGCTTGGTGTTAAGTAGCTGCCGTCAATACCTTTCGAATGATGCCTAAATGATGAAAATCGGAATGAAATTGACGCCGCAGCGCTCATTTTTGTAAAAAGTGTTTGAGCATTTTGGCTGTGAAAACCATCGCGTGCATTAAATTATTTCACAAAAATTGAGTCTGTGACGTCTTTTTTATTTTATTTCACTTCTTGCAAAATGTTTTCCAGAAATATGAGTTTTTAGCTGTCGCCTTGAAAACCCACAATAAATCAATATAAATGCCCAATAATTCTACCAATGAGTTATTCTAAGACAAGAATAAAAAAATTTATTTAAAGTGCTTCCAATGGTCTATTAATACAGCAAAAATTTTTTTCCAAAAATGCAACATAAAACATGTAAGGAAAGGCTAAAGTCGGGCGGGGCCGACTATATAATACCCTACACCACTCCCTGCGTATATACCACGCTTTGATTACTAAAGCCTCACTCAGAAAAATAGCATTACTAAATTTGAGTAAAATCCATACTCCAATTTAGTTAAACAATTTTACTCCAGTAAAAATTTCCATAAAAGTAGGAAAATTAACTAAGTAGAGTACAATTTCCTTATTCCAAAGTCATAGGAAAATTTTACTTAAATTTAGTAAAAATTTACTTTGTTTGAGGAAAAATTTACGTAGATTTATGAAAATTTGAGAAAAATGTTATTTTGATTTAGAAATGTACTTGATTTGAGGAAAAACTTGCAATACTGCAATTACCCTCAGTTTGAGTAAATATTTACTTAGTTTGAGGAAAATTTAACTAGAATCAAGTTCAAAGCATGTTCTAATTTAAGTTCAAATTTCCTAGATATTAGTTCATTTTAACTAAATTTTTCAATTTTTTCTGAGTCCGACTGTTTCATGGGAGAAATTTTATGTAGTTCATATATATTATACAGTATACTATAAATTCATCTTTAGTCAAATTTAACGAATATGGTAATTGCTTAAATTTTCCGGCAGATATTTCGAGTAAAGTAAATGTAACATGTTCTGGAAAAATTGATCAATATTATACAGCGGATCCGATAGAAGATCCGAAGTAAGATGTAGTTTCTAGAGCTGAGCTAATAGAGTATAATGGGGTCCCCATTTGGGTTATACCAAATTATGGACACATATATTTGACTTTTATATGATGTTTTCTCAGTGAAATATAATATAATCTGCAAAATTTTAAAAACTTCCGATGTAGACTGTGGGACCTAGACGAGTAATAACAAAAATGAGGGCCATTTGGGAGGGCGCTACATTAAAAAGTGGGCCCATATAGATCAGTTTCAGTTTCTTAGTTCAGATATAACATGATCGTCAAAATTGTATCGGGATCCAATGCACGATGTGGGTTCTAGAGCTGTAATAGGGTAGAATAGGGCCCAATTTGTATGGGGGTTATACCAAAATATGGATCCATATATTTGACTTTCAGAGTATGTATTATGCAATATATAGTTGCAATATAATATAATCTGCAAAATCTGATAAACTTCCGATGTAAATTGTGGGTCCTAGATGAGTAATAATACAAATGGAGGTCCATTTGTAAGGGCGCTACATTAAAAAGTGGGCCTTTATAGATCACTTTCAAAGTTGGTATTCTCTATTGAAATAAAACATGATTTGCAAAATTGTATAAAGATCCAATGTAAGATGTGGGTTCTAGAGAGATAATAGTGTAAACTGGGGGCCCATTTGTATGGGGCCTATACCAAAACATTTACTTATATAGCTGGCTTTCAAAATAGGTGTTTCTAGTATAAATGTAACATTGCGTGGGGAATAGAGCAGTAATATTGTAAAACGGAGGTACATTTGTATGGGGGCTATATCAAAACATAGACCCATGTAGTCTACTTTCCCGTTTGCTGTTTCTAGATCAAATGTAACACGATCCTGAAAAATTGGTCATGATCCCATGTAAAATGTGCATTATGGAGCAGTAATAGTGTAAATTATAAGGAGGCTATATCTAAATCTGAACCGATTTCTTCCAAATTCAATACCAATCGTCCTTGGCCAAAAAAAGTAACTTTCGCCAAATTTCATGATAATCGAACAACAACAGAACTGTAGAGTGCGAATAGAATGAACAGCAGACGGACGGACAGACAGAAATCGTTAAATCGATTCAGCTGGTGATTCTAAGCCGATACGTATACTTAAAGGTAGGTCTAGCTCGATTATTTCTTGGTGTTACAAACTTTTGGCGGAAAACTAACTTATAATACACTAGTCCACGAAGTTATGTAGGGTATAATAATACCTTAGTCCACGAAGTGTTGTAGGGTAGGATAGGTTGAAAGGGTTGCCCGCTGGTAGTAACAACATCATATGTATACGCAACCAAGCGAGTTCAGTCGGAGACTATTTGTCTATTATAGTGTCAGTCGTTGTTAGATTGCCTGGTGTTTCTACTGGAGAACCAGTTGGCCTTATCTATGAATTTATATAGGGGTTTTAGAGGAACGCTTGCTACTTCTGCCAGACTGCTAAAGAACCTGCTAAAGAGCCTGCTTCCAAGATAATGTAGCCTAAGCACCTGCAGTCTATGGCATGAGCATAGCAGATGTTCCACCGACACCTCTTCTTCTTCGTCGAGGCAGCTTCTGCAGTAGTCCATATGAGGGATTCCCATACGCTCTGCCATACGGCCTATTGCGCAGTGCCCTGTAAGGACTCCAATGAGGATGCTTGTGTTTCTTTTGCCGAGTGCCAGTAGTTCCTTTGTTCTACTAGGGTTTATTTTCGGCCATAAGTTACGTGTTATTTTTCAGTTATGAACTGAGTCCCATCGCATCTTTGTTTCTCGGTCTATTTGATGGAGTATTTCGATGAAAGGCGTGCGTATGTTCGTATTACATGGAACGTCCGTCTCCTTGGAGCCATTCCGTGCACATTCGTCTGCCATTTCGTTTCCAGGTACATCCGTGTGACCCGGTACCCATACATTGTGACGTCATATATTTGGAGTCGGTCTAGAGAATCTAAGCAGTCATGTACGCATATTGATCTGATAGTCTTGGAGTTTAAGGCATTAAGAGGTGCCATACTGTCCACAAAAATTCTGAATTTTGATGGATCGATGTCCCTTTCCAGAATATTTCTCGCGGCTATGTTGATGGTATAGACTTCTGCCTGAAAGACTGTGCAAGTGATTGACAGTTGGATGGATATTTTAAGGTTTAAAGGTTCAGAGAAGACTCCTGATCCCGTACTTGTCTCCATTTTCGAGCCATCAGTGAAGATTGAGTTTTCCTCGTCGGTCATGACAATGTTGGATGCCCATTCTTCTTTGGTGGGTATTACTGGGCTTAAGAAAATCTGAATTTTTATCTAGCTTCCCGTATGATTCGATGGCTCCTAAAATGGAGCTGTGCCCAAGCGTGTCGTTTTTCAGCATACCGAGTTCTCTGATACGCAATACTACCCATGCTGCACATCTCCTTACGAAAATGTCCATGAGTTGTATATTGAGTATAGTTTCTAGTCCGGCTTGAGAAGCTGATCTCATTATCCCCGCAATGCCCAAGCATACAATCTTCTGTACTTTGTTGAGATTTGCTAGGAGTGATTTTCTTTTTACTGCGCTTCACCAGACCAATGCCCCGTATGTGAGTATTGGACTTACTATCGCCGTGTACAGCCAGTGTACCATCTTTGGTTGTAGTCCCCATCTTTTCCCGAACATCTTTTTGCAGGTATAAAAGGCGCAGAGTGCTTTTCTTCCTCCCTCTTTTGTGTTTCCTTTCCAAGAAAGTTTCGTGTCCAGGATTATGCCAAGGTATTTTGCTGCCATTGATAGATGCAATGTCTCCCCGTCCAATTTGGGGAGATCGAAGTCCGGAATTTTATATTTTCTCGTGAACAGAACCAACTCTGTTTTCCATGGGTTAACTCCTAACCCATTTCTTGTCGCCCATCTTGAGTACTTCATTAGTGATCTTTCCATGACCTCACTAATCGTTGGTAAGAATTTACCTCGCACCAGCAGTACTAAGTCGTCGGCATATGCCGTCACCGTAATTCCGTCTCTGTTGAGGTCAAGTTCATTTATCACCAGGTTCCAAAGCATCGGCGAGATCACACCTCCTTGCGGTGTGCCTCTTGTAACACGTTTCCTCACAACTTTCTCGCCCAATTTCGAGTTAATAATCCTGCTTTCTGACATTCTGCCCGTCCATTGGGTTATGCCTTGGTTATTTTGATGATATTCTACGTCTAGAGAAGCTGCCATCGTGTAGTCTTTGCACAACAAGGAGCTTTCAATATAGCCTACCACCTCATGTAATGCGGTTTCCACTGACCTTCCTTTAAGGTATGCGTGTTGTGCCTCGCTGAAGTCGTCTGTCTCCCTGACATGTAAGTCGATCAGTCTTTCCATGGTTTTTAGTAAAAACGATGATAGATTAATGGGTCTATAATATTTTGTCGTGTTGTGGTTTATTTTTCCCGCCTTGGGGATAAAGACCACCCCGACTTCTCCCCATGCCTTTGGTATGTAGGACCATCTCAGGCTTGCGGAGAAAATTATCCGGTCCAGGGAGACCTGCAGTTGTGCTGGTATAATTTCATCTGGTCCTGCTGACATGTATGGTCTAAAAGAACGTATGACCCACATTATTTTTTCGTCATCAACTATTGTGTTGATGAACTCGTCCGTGCAAACGGAGGGAAGGGCTACTGTTTCTTCAATGCTTGGCATCCTGGGAAGGAGTTCTACCGTTTCTGCACTGCTTTCTGTGAACAGTCCATCCGGTTGCATCAAGAATCCTGGAGTGCTAGGTTCCTTGGAGAGCGCTTTGCGAAATCTGGCGACCTCGTTTGTACCCTCCAATTCCTCGCAGAAGTTCGTCCAAGATTTCCATTTTGCTTTTTTGATCTGTTTTTTGAAGTCGTTGAAGACCTCTTTGTAGTCGTTCCAGCCTTCTGGAGTTTTCTCCTTTTTGCTCTGTTGAAGAGTCTCCTACTTTCCTTCCTGAGTGGCGTGATCTCCGGTTTCACCAGGGGGAGGTCGCTGCTGGCAGTATTTTTTGAAGGATTCTGAAAGGGAAGATGGCAGTTGATTCACTGCACCCTCCAGTTCATGCACGTTACTAATCTCTCTGTCCGGAGAAGGCAGTGACTTCATCAGATTTCTGAAGAGGTTCCAGTTAGTCTTTTTGGGATTTCTGTAGGGTTTCCCCCTAATTATATTGTGCTCTATGTTGAAGAGTATTCTAAAGTGGTCCGAGAAGGAACATTCTGTAGATACCATCCAATTTGAGACTCTAATCGTTTCACTATTTGATACTAGAGTTATATCTATAACCTGTTCCCTAGTTCTATTATAGAACGTCGGCCTATTGCTCTTGTTGACTCACCTCTTTTATTGATGTCAGTGCTACCCCAAAGGGTGTGGTGCGCGTTTGCATCGCCACCGAGTTCCAGATCGTGCCCATTTCGTCAGCACCAATCTACCAGGGCCTGGACCTTGTTTGATGGGGTGTTAGATAAGAAGGGTGGGAGATAAGAAGGTTAGATTCAAATCTTTCTTGGCTTCAATACAGCTACGGATTTTACCTTCGTTTTGTGGGGATATGAGCTTTAGGTTTCGTGACCTCAGTTCTTCTCAGTTCCGTGTAATCCAGGGTTCTTGTACCAGAGCCAAGTCCGTGCCCTCTTTCCCCATATGTCGCAGCAGTTCATCCGATGCTGCAGATTAATTTGCACCAGTTGTAGGTATAACACCACTTCGTGGACTAGGGTATAATAATATCCTAGTCTACGAAGTGTATTATAATACCCTAGTCCACGAAGTGGTGTAAGGTATAATAATATCCTAGTCTACGAAGTGTATTATAATACCCTAGTCCACGAAGTGGTGTAAGGTATAATAATATCCTAGTCTACGAAGTGTATTATAATACCCTAGTCCACGAAGTGGTGTAAGGTATAATAATATCCTAGTCTACGAAGTGTATTATAATACCCTAGTCCACGAAGTGGTGTAAGGTATAATAATATCCTAGTCTACGAAGTGTATTATAATACCCTAGTCCACGAAGTGGTGTAAGGTATAATAATATCCTAGTCTACGAAGTGTATTATAATACCCTAGTCCACGAAGTGGTGTAAGGTATAATAATATCCTAGTCTACGAAGTGTATTATAATACCCTAGTCCACGAAGTGGTGTAAGGTATAATAATATCCTAGTCTACGAAGTGTATTATAATACCCTAGTCCACGAAGTGGTGTAAGGTATAATAATATCCTAGTCTACGAAGTGTATTATAATACCCTAGTCCACGAAGTGGTGTAAGGTATAATAATATCCTAGTCTACGAAGTGTATTATAATACCCTAGTCCACGAAGTGGTGTAAGGTATAATAATATCCTAGTCTACGAAGTGTATTATAATACCCTAGTCCACGAAGTGGTGTAGGGTATAATAATATCCTAGTCCACGAAGTGGTGTAGGGTATAATAATATCCTAGTCTACGAAGTGTATTATAATACCCTAGTCCACGAAGTGGTGTAGGGTATAATAATATCCTAGTCCACGAAGTGGTGTAGCGTATAATAATATCCTAGTCCACGAAGTGGTGTAGTGTATAATAATACCCTAGTCCACGAAGTGGTGTAGGGTATAATAATACCCCAGTCCACGAAGTGGTGTAGTGTATAATAATACCCTAGTCCACGAAGTGGTGTAGGGTATAATGATACCCTAGTCCACGAAGTGGTGTAGGGTATAAAAAGTACACGGGAAAAACATGATTTTTAGAGGTGTTTTCAGGAGCGTTTAGCTCACAGATGGCTTGACCCAGAGACGAAATATTTTGTAGATCATCATTGAACAATCAAATTTTCATTTCTGGGGGGTTAAAGCTGCAATTTATTTTCGTGACCCATCCTAATATACATATGTCACAGAAATTTAAATCGTACGAAAATGAAAAAGAAAACTATTTTATGTAGCTTCTCTACAAATCGAAAATGTGAATTAAATCTTTTTCGTACATTTTCTGTGACATGCCTCTATATATGTATGTATATATTTTTAAATAATATAATAATAACAATTTCTTTCATTTCTTTCGATTCGTGTGAGATACCATGAATTTATTTTTGGCAATTGTCAAGTTTTCATGAACAGTAATAATTTTTCATAGCTGCGTGAAATCCATATTTACTCATTTTTGTTGTGGGAAAATATAAATTGTTCGGTTATTATATAGGGTGGGCCATTTAAAATTTTAAATTTGTACAACCGTTTACTTTGACTTTGAAAGGTAGAATAACATTAATTTTTATTTTCAGGATTATGTTTGGCATTTGCAAAATTGAACGCTATACGCTCCAAACAATTTGGGGAAAAATAAAAAGCTTCCTTCCAAAGAAGTGAGTCTTTAAGGCAAACTGTAAGAAATTTGCGTGGAAAATTTTCGAGAAGTGATCGGCCTTCCGTTCAGCTTTCATGAAGCTCACTTTCATATCGGTAGCTATGTCAATAAGCAAAATAGCCACACGTGACTATTGAGAAACCAATGCACCCACAAAGAGTCACTATTTGGCGTGGATTTTGGGCTGTACTGAAAAATTGGGTTGATAGGATCTGATATGAATGATTCAATTTTAAAAGAAACCGGGTGATGTACGTGTGAAACTATAGACAAAATGGAGTTACTTGGCGTTTTCTTTTCCTCATCCTGTAGCCTGTTTACAGGACTACACAGTTCCAAAGGATACATTTTTTCAAAAATTATTTTTAATACTTATTTGCACCCTACGAAAAACTAGAAACGCAAATTAACTATATTTCACCTATATCTTCAGATGTATGTATATCAATTGGTTTAAGCGTAATATGGACTGTCGGACAGTGCTATTAAATGACAAAATTCAACCTTTCCAATCAAACCAAAAATTTGAAAAAAATAGTCAGTACTTTTTTCATAGCCGATTCTAAATTAAAATGTTACATGGCCCATGTTACTTGAATTTTGCCCTCGCGTTTTCTCACTACACCATTTTCAATGTTCATACATCGGCACGTTTTTCTTGATTTTCGCAATTTTCAATAGGTAATATATTTTGAAAAAAAAATCGGGTTAAAAAACAAAAAACACGTGTAAAATATTTTTAACAGTAGAATATGTCTGCGGAAAATCGGAGTCGTGGTCGTATTTTTTACGAAAATCGTTCGGATTGATATGGAATGAACGATATGTATTTCGAATAAATGTTTCTCATTTGTGTGGCATTACCATTTCGATACAACCATCCGATCAAAATATGCAATTACATATATTCCGCCTTCTAATTATCAATAAACAGGGAAACAGGTATTTCATGTATTTTCACCCATGCATTGGGTCAATACTTTTTGGGATACGCCATCGCAGATGATTTAATTACGGCAATCTATCTCAAAATGTTTCCATTCGTAACCGAATTCGTAATGGGAAGGAAAGCGCCCAACTGTCCGATGCGCAACCCTTTTAATAAAGAGTTGGAATGCAATACGAAAACAATGTGATTACAATGCACTGCGAGAATAAGTTCTAAGGAACGTTCTGCTGTTGAATCTTAGAAGCTCCCTGTGGAAACGGAAAAATATATTTGGTCGTATTAATTTTGGCAAAAATTCGCTCGAAAAAAGGGATGCTTGCGTCATCAGCAATATCAGCTGCGATCTTGGAAGACTGTCGAAAAGCACTCAGGTTGAGATGAATATGCAAATTAAGGAAACTGCCAATCCGGAATATTTTCAAAACAATTTCTGGATATTTGCCATAGAAAACAATGCCGTTGGTATTGCGAATGCAACATTATATTTATATTTTTTCACTTCCCATACGTTGCTCAAAATTGTATTTTGTTGATCGAACGTGCTGTATTGGCTGCGAAAAACACTGATTCGGATGATTCCGTTTCTAGCGAAAATTATATTGACTGTTATAGAAGCGATTTTTTAAGCCCACTGTTCGATAGCACGCATTTTAATGATTCCGACATACCATGTCGAGAATCAGTTATAACGAATGTACGACACTCAAGAAAGTTGTGAACGATAGAATTGGATAGATTCTTGGACGCTCACGGTGAACCGCAAGACTATTTTGATCAATCAAAATGCTGTTGAATATGCAGATTCAAAAATTCCAACGTGCTAACCGTCGAATAACTGTGCCGATGGTCAAGGTTGTGCAGTAATGTATATTGATCGCTCGGGATGTATATGGGCTGTTTTACTTTAAGCCGGGATAACAAGTTGCGATAGCAAAAACTTTAATAAAAAGTATTTTTTATCTAAATAAAAAAACTTAAACGTACACTGGATAATTAATTATCTAAGTTCAAATTTTTTAAAATAATGTTTTTTCTCAAATTTGGTTTTAGACACACATTTTGTCTTTTGAATGGAATTTTTACTTTTTATTTAGGTTTTTATCGAAGCTTAGTTATCCAGTCTTAAAGAAACAGCCCTAATGACTAGGCAGCCGATTTTTGACTTCACACAAATCATCACTTTACGACATTCAAATTAAAAACAATCAAGCGTTTCGAGTTGCAGAAGAGCGAATCTGCACGATTATATATAAAATAAATCAATGGCAAAATCACAGATATTTCAGAATTCTCTAATTACTTAATATGAATAAAATATCCGTGACCGTATCCTTAAATTGAATATTTGAATTGAACTACATTTTTATACCCTACACCACTTCGTGGTCTAGGATATTATAAGTTAGTTTCGCGCCAAATGTTTGTAACACCAAGAAATAATCGAGCTAGACCCACCTTTAAGTATACCGATCGGCTTAGAATCACCAGCTGAGTCGATTTAACGATGTCTGTCTGTCCGTCTGTCCGTCCGTCCGTCTGCTGTCCATCTAAGCTTGTTCGCACTCTACAGGTCGCAATTGTTGTCCGATTGTCATGAAACTTGGCAGAAGTTATTTTTTCTGGCCAAGGACCATCGGTATTGAATTTGGAGGAAATCGGTTCAGATTTAGATATAGCCACCATACAAATGTCACTCCCGATTTGACATTTTCCGCTCTAGAAACGACATATTGTACCCGATTTTCTTTAAATTTTGCAGAACATCTTATAATCCAACTAGAAACACGTATGCAAAATTGGATAAGATCGGTTCAGATTTAGATATAGCCCCCATACACCCGATTTGACATTTTCCGCTCTAGAAACGACATATTGTACCCGATTTTCTTTAAATTTGGCAGAACATCTTATAATCCAACTAGAAACACGTATGCAAAAACTGGATAAGATTGGTTCAGATTTAGATATAGCCCCCATACAAATGTCGCACCCGATTTGACATTTTCCGCTCTAGAAACGACATATTGTACCCGATTTTCTTTAAATTTGGCAGAACATCTTATAATCCAACTAGAAACACGTATGCAAAAACTGGATAAGATTGGTTCAGATTTAGATATAGCCCCCATACAAATGTCGCACCCGATTTGACATTTTCCGCTCTAGAAACGACATATTGTACCCGATTTTCTTTAAATTTTGCAGAACATCTTATAATCCAACTAGAAACACGTATGCAGAAATTGGGTAAGATCGGTTCAGATTTAGATATAGCCCCCATACAAATGTCGCTCCTGATTTGACATTTTCCGCTCTAGAAACAACATATTGTACCCGATTTTCTTTAAATTTTGCAGAACATCTTATAATCCAACTAGAAATACGTATGCAAAAATTGGGTAAGATCGGTTCGGATTTAGATATAGCCCCCATACAAATTTCGCTCCCGATTTGACATTTTCCGTTCTAGAAACGACATATTGTACCTGATTTTCTTTAAATTTGGCAGAACATCTTTTAATCCAACTAGAAACACGTATACAAAAATTGGGTAAGATCGGTTCAGATTTAGATATAGCCCCCATACAAATGTCGCTCCCGAATTGACATTTTCCGCTCTAGAAACAACATATTGTACCCGATTTTCGTTAAATTTTGCAGAACATCTTATAATCCAACAAGAAACACGTATGCAAAAATTGGGTAAGATCGCTTCAGATTTAGATATAGCCCCCATACAAATATCGCTCCCGATTTGACTTTTTCCGCTCTAAAATCCACATATTGTACCCGTTTTTCTTTAAAATTGGCACATCTTATAATCCAACTAAAAAACCTATGGTGAAAGTGGGTAAGATCGGTGTAGATATAGCCCTCATATATTTCAACTAAGAAGACATATTATGAAAGTCAAATATATGGGTCCATATTTTGGTGTAACCCCCATACAAATTGGGCCCCATTCCACTCTATTACATCTCTAGAACCCACATCGCGCATTAGATCTCGATATAATTTTGCATATCATGTCATATTTCAACTAAGAATACCTACTTTGAAAGTGATCTATATGGAACCTCTTTTTAATGTAGAGCACTTACAAATGGCCCCATTTTAATTTTTACCCCTCAAGAACGCAAATTTTACATCGGATTTTTTTTCAAATTTTGCAGATTATATTATATTTCAGAATACAAAGTCAAATGTATGTGTCCACTCTTTGGAATAACCCAATAACCCATTCTACTCTAATACAGCTCTACAAACTACGTCTTACATCGGATCATGATATATTTCAACTATGAATACCTACAGTGAATGAGAAATATATAGGCCCATGTTTTGAGCCGGTGTTGTTATAGGCCTCCTTTCAAATGTCGGTCCGATTTATCCTATTACTAATGTATAATTTGTATTTGTCTGCCGGAAAATTGGATCAATATTCGTTAAATATGACTAAAGATAAATTTATACTGTATAATTTATATGAACTACATAAAATTGCTCCCATGAAACACCTGGGTTTAGTAATAAAAGCGATGTATATACGCAGGGAGTGGTGTAGGGTATTATATAGTCGGCCCCGCCCGACTTTAGCCTTTCCTTACTTGTTCTCATTTCAGTAGCTTTTCAAAAATTCACGCGTCGATCACAAACAATCTAATTGAAACATGGACAGGACAATTTCGGGACAGCTAGTACACAAATAAAAACAATAAATTTAGAAATATGTGCCAAACTGTTTTATACCCTCAATCTACAGAGTAGCAGGTATATATCATTTGGTATTAAAACTGTTATAACTTATATAGGGATGATCGTCAATGTTGCATTCACCTCAAATATGGTGATATTGGCACACCCCTTCTGATACCTCACACACAAATCGGCATAAGCTTTGGTCAAAATAAAACTAATGTAACTTCCATTCTGTTCGTCGGAATCAGACCGTCCGTCAGTCGATATTACACTTGAACCGAATGATATACGTCTCTGTAAACCTCATCCTGTTGTCCCTTCACAGGACTACAAAGTTCCATAGGATATAATTTTTCAAAAATTATTTTGTTATATTTTTCAAATTAAGTACTTCATGATAAATTCATTGTCACATTCACACTGTGCGATTTCGACCAAACAGCTATTACGGATCTAACTTTTATTTGTGTTCCCTCCACTAGGGTATTAAACGGTGATTTTTTTTAACCCCAAAGAAAGAAGTTCAACGGTGTCAAATTGTTTCGTTATCTGTGTGGCAAGTGCACCGTCCTATTGAAACCACATCCATATCTTCCAATTCGGGCCATAAAAAGTTCGTTATCATCTCACGATAGCGAAGACTATTCATATTAACTGCCCGACCGGCTTCATTTTGGAAAAAAATACGGCCCGATAAAGCCGCCAGTCCATAAACCGCACCAAACAGTCATTCTTTGTGCGTGCATTGGTGTTTCGACAACCACACTTGGATTATCATGCGGCAATTCTGCTTATTGACCAATCCACAGAGGTGAAAATGTGCCTCATCACTGAAGATGGTTTTCATCGAAAATTGATCATCCACTGTTGCCAATTCTTGCCACCATTCTGACCATTGACGACGTTTGGAATGGTCAACGGACTTTAGTTCTTGAGACAATTGCACCAATTGAAGGCGTGTAAATGCAAGTCTTTATGCAATTGTTGGGCACGACGGCGAGTTGAAGTGGACGGCTCTTCAGCCACACTATCCCAAACAGCAGCAATATTTTCTGCAGTACGAGCTGTACGAGCACGCACTGGTGTTTTCGCATCTACTATAGACCCGGTTTGCTGGTTCCACTTTTACTCCTAGATTCCCATTTCACCCCCTTAAGGATACGAATTTGTTTATTTTATGTGTCTTTTCGCGTTTCTATCTGTGGTCATTTGATAGGTACCATTTGCTTAAATAATCTAAATATTAGGGATATTTTCTGTCCTTGTTAGGGGAAACATTTTTCATATATACATATTATACATATATTATTCTTGGAAAATTTTGACGTCCTGACTCCTTTCGTTTAGGTGCTAACGTGCTTTCAACAGACGGCCGGAGAGACATGGTCGACTTACAATTGTATGACGATCAGGAATATATATACTTTATAGGGCCTAAGGTCGATATTTCAAGGAGTTATAAACGGAATGACGAACTTAGTAGACCCTCATCCTGTGGTGGAGGGTATTTGGAAAAGGGATAAAATAAGTACCCACTAAATAGCTGTAGCTATAATTATAAATCACATTCCTCTGACTATGTAGTTATTTAAGCATAATTGATTGAAGATTACTTACTTTTTGAATGCACTTGAAGTATTATTTATACATATATATTCAAGGACTATTACGCCATAAAAACATTTTTGTAACCTCGACCTATAAGTGGTCTTGATTTTAAATTAATTAATATAATTCAAAATAATAATAATTGAACATCAGAATATCGCAATTAATAAAAACTATGACAATAAGATATTAGGTTACAGTACTTCTACGTGAAGTCGACAGCCTCTACTCTGTCGACTTATACTGAGGAGTGCAATCCATGGTGGCAAAATCATTTCAATTATTATTGAAGTAAAAAATCAGAATTTTCTAATTTTCTCTTATTTTATTATGACTAAATATTTACTTGATTTAAAAATATCAAAGAAAAAATTATAAGAAAATGTCAGTAAAATTTTACTTAGATTTAGTAAATATTTACTTTGTTTGAGGAAAAAATAATATTGTTTTTTGCTCAATTTGAGTAAATATTTACTTGGTAAATATCAAATATTTTTAGTAAATATTTACGACTGAACATTAATATTTAGGGGATATCTATGAAGATTGCCGCCTTGTATTATTCTTTATTTCATTTCTGGGACTTGATTTCAACCAGAATATTTTTGTGACTTGGCTGCTCACTACCTTTATCATGATTTTTGGTCGGTGCAGGCATTCAAATTAGAAAAATCAAATGCCATCGACCAAAAGTAACATTGAAAAGAAATTGTAATAACGTGCTTAATATTATCAATAAAAATTTAAATTACAAATTATTATCATTACAACTGTTTATAGGTTGGCTGAAGACAATTAGCTATAATCATTCGCTTTCATCCAACAAGACGTCACACGACACATCACGACATTGTTATATATATATTGTTATTTTTACACGATATAAGTTTTTCTTCATTGTTCTTATTTCCAATGATTCGGAAAACTTGGACACACACACTGAAAGCAATTCAAGTAAAAATTAAGGAAATTAGTATTTATTTGCACCCGTATTCCTTTATTCAGTTCATACTCAAATCCAACAAATTAAACTAAAATTTTAGTATGATCCAGACCACTTGATTGAGTTGCTGTTTCACCCGTTTGAAATCATTAAATTGTCTAGAACGAAGTGTACTTGTACTGCAATTTTAAATAAAGATCTTGATCACAACATAGGATTGACAAATAAACAAATCATTCATAATTTCCATTTCTTTTGGTAGAATTCTTTTAAATAAAACTCTTTTTTATCTTTGGGGAAAATTGGTGATTGTTGTGGCTACTTTGGGGACAAAGGAAAAATTCATCTGGCAAGCACTTGCATATAGATAAGCTAACACGAAATTAAAAAATTCTGTATAGAAAATGTTAAAAAAAGCAGGATTCTGTGTGATTTTGTCACACATTTCTATATTTTTCCGCCATTATCGAAATTTGGGTAAGTTTTGACACACTATTTTGTAAGGTGAGCGTAGTATTAGTGAATTTACTTGAAAATACGTCTAGCGAGGAGTCAAACGCCAATTATAAGACAAATATTGCAACCGGATATCTGAATATAGTCAATGGTGATATCCTCATGTGGCCGCAGTTCATGTACCTCAACGTTGGTAGACAATTTAGTCCTTATGCCGCTTCGGTTGCATCTTCTCTAGCTTGTACAGACTCTATTGCTATAGTCACGACACGACAATTAAAAAAGTCGTTACACAGGGTGATATACGTCTAAAACTATAGGCATATCATCAACAAAGTTCCAAAGAATACAATTTTTCAAAACTTATTTTAAATAGTTATTCACACTCTATGATAACGTAATGATCAAATTAAAGTGGAGATAATTTGTTAAAAATAATTCAAATATCATACTTCTGTCTGTATTAGTTTATTTATTTAGTTTATTCATATTTTCCATTTTAAGATGGAGAACTTGATATAACTTTAATGTTAAACTAATGCAGATATGCTAAACTAATACAATTAGAATTATTTTTAGCACATATTCTCTTCTTTAATTTGGAATTTATACCGGTGTCATAAAGTGCGAATAAGTATTTAAAATAATTTTTGAAAAACTGTAGCTTTTGAAATTTTGTTGTCCTTCATCTCTTGAGAAGAAAATTAAATCGGGAAGGACAATTATATTAAAACCTGAAAATATGTGGAAATATAATGTATTATGTCAAATTTACAGAAGATCGTTTAAAATATATGGTTTCTAGTGCGGAAATGGTCAAATCGGGAGCGACATTTTTATGAGTCCTATATCCTATATATTTCACCATAATGTTTCCAGTAGAAATATAAGTTGCTATGGCATATTTGAAGAAAATCGATTTATAAATGTTGTTTCTAGAGCGCAAAAAGTTAAATGGGGACCGAAATTTGTATGGGAGCTATATCTAAATCTGAGCCGATCTGACACACTTTCAAACATAGTTCAAATATAAGGTTTCGTGCCAAGTTAGAAAAAAATCGCTTAAAATATGTGGTTTCTAGAGTAGAATGATCAAACCCGAACTCGAAACAGTTTTAAGAAAAACCCGAATAAACCAGGATTTCCCAAAAAAAGAAAACCGGGAAACCGGTTTATTAAAAATCACGGTTTTCGAGGAACCCGAAAGCCCGTCATCATAGAAAAACCGGATTTTTTATCAATCTATTATAGAGCGCAAGAAGAGAACGAATTTTAAATGGAAGCTATATCTAAATCTGACCCATTTTTACCACATTCATAACCTTCTAGTACAAAATTTGAAGAAAATATGTTGATTCTAAATGGGAAAGATTCAAATCGAATGCGAAATTTGTATGGGAGCTATGTTGTTTCTAGGGCGGAAAAAGCCAAATCAGGAGCGACATTTGTATGGAGGCTATATCTAAATCTGATTTGCTTCAAATTAAATAGAGTTCGTCCTTGGGCCGCAAAAGTGACTTGTGTCAATGTATTTTAGAATCGGTCAATAATTGCGACCTGTACTTTGATTACAAGAATAGCTGGACGGACAGGCGGGCGGATATTACTAAATACTTAACAATGGGTCTATTTCGCTTCCTCTTGGATGTTACAAACAATAATAATATCCGATTGGAGGGTTTAAAAATGCTCTCTTTTAGTTGTGGAGCATCGTCTCTCTTCACAGCTACAATAAAACAGCACCTAAAGCGAACATGTTATTTGCGAATATCACAATTTATTTAACAAAATATAGAAATGAACCTTTAACCTAATGTCGATGTTTCCAATCTATTGTTAATACTGTCAAATTGTTCATGTTTGTGTTTTGTATAGAAACATCAACAATAATGGTTTGATATAGCGCCCATACATCCCGATTTAAACATTTACAGCTCCAAGAGCTACATATTGCAACAGGATATTGATTTGCAGGATATTGAACACAGTGAACGCGTCGGCCAATGTTTTCCTATAGCCGCCATACAAATATCCCTACCGATTTGACTAGTTAATATTGAAAATAAACTTGAAAATAATTCTGATCAGTTCGACACAGTCCGTAATATATCTGTGGTCACAACCCTTAACAGCCTAACTCGAGTTAGGACACAATTGAGTTATTAGCACCATCGTATTCAGCGTATCTACATTTATTTGCTCTAAATTTTTCATGTTTGTATCTCTTCTAGGAAGGCAATTAATCCTAAAAAACCTAATAGCTTAAGTTATTTTTCTTAATTACTGTTTTGGCATAACTGCCTAAGTCAATTTAGGATTACAACAAATATAAACATTATTTTTTCATCATTGCCTAAATCAACTTAAGTCGTTAATCCAAAAAACAAAGAAACAATTTTATTTTCCTAACTTGAGTTAAGCTCTTATTCCGAATTACAATTTCGTTTTTTGATAAACATAAATTGAGTTAAGGTCTTTCTCCAAACAAAAAAAAAGTTTTAAAATAGCATGTCAACTTGAACTTTTTGACATTCTTTCGTTCAACAATTCATAAGAGCCTAAGTGTCTTTTTCGATAATATCTTTTGACTGCGAGAATAAACAACTATTTTTTGTTAACAACTAAGTAAAGAAATTCGTTTCCTTGGAATCTGTAGCAAAGTTTTCCAAAAAACACCTTCTCCTGATTTTCAGAGAAGATTCAAAACTTTAAACTCCTGTACTGAAAATATCGAAAAACAGACTTAGGCTGTTATGGGTTGTGACCACAGATATTAGCAATAATCAATATGAAGTACTCTGGTGTATCAATGACCACATTTTTATATTAGAACCCTATGAGACCGTAGAATCGCACCCCCATTTCGTATGTAATGAATGTCGGCAATAAAATCGTTGCAATGGGTCGGGAGTGGATGATGTTATATAGTCGGCCCAGCCCGACTTTAGTATTTCCTTATTCATATTTATGTACGACTAGTTGTCATTTAAAATAATGAGTTTTCATCTAAAACATACGTTTTTTTTCTGCTGGTACACACAGAAAAAAATCACTGTCAAATCAACGTGAATAGCTATGATTCAACATGGTTTTCCCTATGATTCTGCTTCATATCTGGTTTCATGTAGAAAAAATTATATATTTTCAATTTTAATACAACATGAAATCATTTTGAATTGAAGTGATCTTCATTTTGATGACCATCATGACTATCATGTAGCATTATACATATTTCCCATTGAATCAACGTGACCACCATGTTGAAATAACAGGAATATTGTGTTGAAGCATAATGATTCTAATATTGAAATAACGTGTTGATCTCTTTGAATCATCATGTTAAATATGATTGTTATATGATGTTAAAATAACATGTACGCCCTCTTAAACCTTAGTTATGGTAAATAAATAATAAATAATACGACGATTTCAGATCATTTTTTAAAAACGTTCGTTTTTTTATTGTGTATTGAGAGTACATAGATTACATAAATAAGTTTTAAGAATCAATTACATATTGGATGCAAATTCATGGAGGAAAAGAACATCTGCTTCCTCAATTTTCCCATTTCTCATGCTTGTAAGTAATCATCAAAATAAATTAGTTCAACTTCCGAACATAAAACTTGAATGTCAGTTCAAAATATCGCAAAGTGTGACATTTTGTATAGCTTAAGAATATGTTTTTGTATACTTAGATAACTATTTTTTGTAGACTCTACCAGTGAAGCTTATTTTATTATAAAATACTATCAAATCAAACATTTTCAATTTTATTATTAAGTTTTTAAAAAGTTGAGTAAAGAGCTGTTTTGATATTAACGGCAAGAGTAATTTCGTAGAAATAATCTAGTATGAAAATTCAGGGACCTTAACAAACAGACTGTAACTGCACAAAAATGTGTCGAATTTCAAGTGTTTTGTCAATATAAACGTAGAACTCTTTAAGGTCATATATACTTAATCCTACGACTATAATAAGTGGTGAAATGTCAAACCTTTATTGTAATATTTCTGTCAAAGCTCGGATAATGCTCTTTCATAATAACTTGTAGTTGTAAGATTCAGTATGAAGATTTCGTTATCATCTGGTATAGCAATCTTCTTTGAGTGCTATGTAGATTTATCGAAAAAGAGCGCCGTAGGTAAAATTACTGAATTTACAAGAAGCGCATGTATATAATCAAATGAGCCTACAATGTGAAATAACATTTAAAGTTAGATTAATTATAATCAAATGTTACTACAACTTACTTTTATCTTTTATTTTCCTAGAATTCATTCCATTTGTCTTTAACCTCATCCCAGTTAGAGAAATCTCTCGAGAGTGAGAGTTTCAAGGATTGTATATCGAGACCTCTAATTCCACCTCGTGCGTTAATTTAAGTGACAGTTTTTGGTTCACGTATTTATCCCAAAGCTTTCCTCCAGTGTTCTTTTTCTGGCATTCCTAATAATATTGAAACAACTATAGTTGCGTTACGCTATAAATCAGAAAATACATACTTTAATTTCGTTGGGGAAGTTTTCTAGGATTTCGTCCATTAAAATCTTTCGGCGATGATTCAATCAAATTGTCATTCTTAGCATAATAGTCTACAATAGCCTTTCCTTTTAGGCTTTCTGGTAAAACAAGACTCTAAAAAATAAGCAGAATTAACGATTTTGTGACGTTGTACCCAGCTATGTATTTACCTTAGAGAGATTAGAACATTTAACTACTACTGAATAAGATGATGGTGGTGTTGGTGTCGTATTTCGACAAACATCTTATACTTTCAGCTTCTGCAAGTTGAAATATGATTAATCTGAAAGAAGTTTTGTCAAAAAATTTATACTAATATTTACATGTTAAATAATATTTCACTTCTGTAAAATTAAACAGTTCCAATAGCTCGTCTTATTGATCACACTGGGTCTTGCTGTTAAATCCTGGTATATTTAGAACAATATTTCCGTACTCGTCACTTTGCACATTTATAACTTCATTAATTACTGTGTTTTTTCGGCAGCCATTATTGCAAAATGTATCCTTAAAAACTCACAATAACCCAACACTACTAAGAAGAGAATGATGATTGTTGGTCTTCTGAAATAACGTCATTTAATACAAGATCCACATTATTTCAACACGATTCAATATTACAATAACATTGATCAACTTCATTTGATTTAAAGTGCCTAATTTTATTTCAATGTTAATTTTAAGGGAAAGAATCTTCTTTAAAAGTGATCTAATGTTGAAATCACATGTCAAATGTATAAGTTTGTATACAATTGTATACGTATTTTTATACCATCCGCCTCCAGGATGGGGGTATACTAACTTTGTCATTCCGTTTGTAACACCTTGAAATATCGACCTGAGACCCTATAAAGTATATATATTCTTGATCGCCATAAAATTCTAAGACGATCTAGCCATGTCCGTCCGTCCGTCCGTCTGTTGAAAGCACGCTAGCATCTAAACGAAAGGAGCTAGAACGTTCAAATTTTCCATAAATGCGTCTTATAGTCGTAGATCGGTTGGGATTGAAATGGAGCGAAATCGGCCCAAAGGGAAAAATTTTTCCCTCACAAGGACTAAAAATACCCATAATAATCCCTATTATTTCAGCGTATTTAAGCATGTTTTTTGAATATGTCAGTTTATATTTGCTTGATATTTGGTATGCGCATTCCCCTTATAGCAAAAACTTGCACCATAAAGTGATTATTATTTGTAGGGGGTGAAATGGGGCAAAAAAGGGATAAAAATGGTACATATTAAACAAAAACAACTAGAAACACGAAATTCGGTGTGTACATTCCTCTAATTGAGTAGATACATAATATAAAAGTATTTTTTCCAAATTCGTACTTTTAAGGGGTAAAATAGGAATAGAGGGATAAAAATGGTACCAACCAAACGGCTGTACCTAGAATAATGAAATTCGGTGTACACATTCCTCTGATTGCATAGATAAGTAAAATACACCGATTTTTCAAAATTCGTACTTTTTGGGGTTAAAATGAAAAAAGGGGATAAAAATAGTACCAATCTAATGACCGCAGCTAGAGTCATGAAATTCGGAGTATACATTCCTCTGACTGCGTAGACACGGAAAATAGACGAATTTTTTGAAATTAGTATTTTTTGGGGTTTAAATGAAAAAAGGGGATACAAATAGTACCAATCTAATGACAACAGCTAGAGTCATGAAATTCGGAGTATACATTCCTCTGAGTGTGTAGACACGGAAAATAAACTGATTTTTCGATATTCGTACTTTTTTGGGTTTAAATGAAAAAAGGGGATAAAAATAGTACCAATCAAATGACCGCAGCTAGAGTCATGAAATTCGGAGTATACATTCCTCTGACTGCGTAGACACGGAAAATAGACGAATTTATCGAAATTAGTACTTTCAAGGGATACAATGGTACAGAGGGATAAAAATAGTACCAACTAAACGACCACAGCTAGAATGATAAAATTCTAATTGCGTAGAAACGTCAAGGGGTTAAAAATGGTACCAACCAAATGGGCGCAGCTGGAATCATGGATTTCGGTGTATACATTCCTCTGACTGCATAGACACGCAAAATAAAAAGTTTTTTCCAAATTCGTACTTTTTCTTTTACGGCAAAAATTGGTTGAATCATGAAGTTAGGTTATTTTGCACTTTACACATGTACGTCTGATAATGGATTTTCAAAATTTGTACTTTTGGAATTCAAATAGAATGGAAATACAACCAACTGTAGCACCCACTATCTACCAATATTTATGGCTTTGAAAATGTAAATATAAGAATATTTATTTTTTGAATTGACGTATTGGTAGCATTGAAATAATTAAAATATTATATTTATTTATAAAATTAACTTTTCAATATTTGTATTTGTTTTGGTTTGGCAATATTAAAAAAATTAGATTTTCCTGTAATATTACTGCACTTCTACGAAAACCGACAACCTCTGTGGAATGCAATCCATGGTGGAGGGTATATAAAGTTCGGCCCGGCCGAACTTAACGCCTTTTTTACTTGATTTCTTTCATTTTAATATCGTTCACTGTTGATTTAAAGTGAAGTAACGTTGCATATGAAATCATTTTGTTTTAAAATGGAGAAATGTAATTTTCAAATCATAGAGTAAAACATTTTATTTTAACAGTTTATAATGTTAATTTAAAGTTGTCCAATTTTATTTTAACATGAAAGTATTGTTGTTTTTCTCGTCTGGTCATTAAAAACTTTAATTCAACATTTTAAAATTTAGATTCAACATGAACACATTTTGAATCAAAGTGAAAAATTGTATCTTAAATGAATTTGCCTTAATTTAAAATAAACAATTCTTAACTTTGATTTTACATTGACATATTTTTCTGTGTGTATAAGCGAGTGCAGATTTTCGCTATCCCAACTTCGTACATACTGCTGTCAGGACAACCTAATGCATGAATAATACATGTATGTACAGTAGGGCGTACCTCAAAAAAAAGTTCGCCGTACACCTTCGAATATGAAGTATTATTGAAAGGTAGTTTCAAAAAAAAAATTTTTATTTTTTTATGCCGAACGTAGGGGTCGCGCTTTTACATTTTTCTATATAACTTGTATTTATAAACGGATTTTAAAGTGTGATACATCGATGTTTTTGTCTCGACGAGGCCGATTTTTTTGTCTTTGAAGTCATTGAGCTCAAGCACCCCCTTCTGGTACTTACCCATCATTTCTCAGTTGCTACTACCCTAATGTACCACTCTAATAATCGAAAATTAAAGCTCGCATAAAATCATGAATCATGTTTGAGCTCAATGACTTCAAAGACAAAAAAAATCGGACAAAAACATCGATGTATCACACTTTAAAATCCGTTTATAAATGCAGAAGTTATATAGAAAAATGTAAAAGCGCGACCCCTACGTTCGGCATAAAAAAATAAAAAAAATTTTTTTGAAACTACCTTTCAATAATACTTCATATTCGAAGGTGTACGGCGAACTTTTTTTTTTTTACTTGTAACCTGGTACGCTCTAAATGTACAGATGTATGTTTTGTTTGCAGAGATGTGCAAGTACTTACACAACTTATTTGTACATTTATCATTCTGTGGGTAATCATATATCATACTTATCCGTAATCTGCACTCATACCCGAAAAATGCTTTACAAATCTAACACATACAATAAATTACTTCACTCAAACACTCGAACCAACCGGGCGAGCGGAATGAGGTATGAATACACTCGCTCCGAGACTGGGTACGTACTTGCGTACGAAGGAAAATACCTAGAAGCGTGTGTCTGTCTATACAATGTACACACAAACAGACAATGTAAATGTGCGTACTTGAATCGAAATCCTCAATCATGGATGTGTGCATGCTTATCCGTAAATGTAATTTTTAAATAATTTAAAAGATATTCATCTTTTTTGGAATAGTTCACCTGTCTCTCACATCCACAAGGAGTATGGGCTCGTGTCAATTATGCGCTCGCTCTCTACACTACGTGCAAAGGAATAAAATTTAATTATACTTTTCTGTAGCAGGTGCTCCAATCCCTTAGGTTGTATAATGAATTGTTCACAAATAACAAACCCCCCAAACTTCCAATACATTACGACTTATCAATCTGCGATGCGAACTTAATGATTTTAAACTCCAAATGCTCGTTTGTGAAAGTGGAGATTGTTTAGAAAAACGACTTCGGTGGCGATGTAAACACTTCCAACGTAGCGATTGTAGAGATTTTTAAGGAAAAGACACATCACGACAACAGCAAATTGCGGCGACATTGAAAAGTTCATGTATTTATGGCGTAGCGTAATTTCGTCTAAAACGATAAATGATAGGCTACGAAAATGTCAATGTCACCCAAATCTAGCATCTTTATCGATTACCCCAGGGGAGAAATCATTAAGCTCGGTCGAAGGCCCGCAAAGCTGGAAACCTTTACTTTACTGGACACAGACCATAGGAGAAAATCTTCAATCCCGGCCAAAAGCCGGAAACGCTAGGAGTCGTTACTTTGCGTAGCTTTGGACAGGCCACCTAGGAGGAAATCTTTAATCCCGCGTAAATCTTTTTTGCTTAACACCTTCTCTAATCGCGATTTTAAAATTGTGAACGATCAATCACTCTCCTCTGAAGTTATGTTGGTTATTGATGTACAAATTCAAAATCTGATGGACACTATTAATTATCTTTACAAAAAGTATATTCCGTTGAAAGCAGGAACTATAGACAGTGACTGAAATCCATGGTTCGAATTATTAATTGAAAGAAGAAATGACTCCAACTTGTTTTCAACGAGGGATACAAATATAACGCACAGGTTACCGCTCAAAAATAAGAAAATTAATTATTTTGGCAAAAGCATGGAGCATGTTACACAATCAAATGATATCTCGGCTTGTATCTCTGCAATGGTTTGAGTCAATTGAAAACTACTTTCCACCTTTCTCATCCGACGAGTAAAGATTGACCTCAGGAATTTCACAGACGAACTGTTGGATCGGACTTCTCATTTGCAGATGACAGCAACCCCTGTCGTACACACTCATTTTACAATAGACCAAGTCTTCAAGAAATTTAGGAAAAATAGCGATTGATGGATGACTCTTTCAGATACATTGCGATCTTCGTTGGACACAACATGTATTTGATGTGTCAGAGGAAGCATTCAAGTGTCTATGCTGTTTAAAGCGATGTAATAAATATTTCACTCTATCTGATCTTCTCCATATCTACATCAGACCTAATATGAAAGATGGTCGGGTGCTCCAAGATCTTCCTTGACCGTGTTCAGAAAAGGGCGATATTTTTGATTGGTGACAGTAGGATATCCAATTATATTGTCTTCCGTGTCGTTGCTCTATCGTTACTTTCAAGTTGTTTGTTCTTTGGATATTCGTGATCTCACTCCGGACGAGATGACGCTCGGTAGAGATACGCGTCTTTAAAGAAAATTCGTATGTGAAATCGACTTCTTCAAATACTTCTCCCTCTCTCCTCCTTCCAACTCCACATATTCCTTTCATTACCAAAGATGAAATCAAGAAGAAAATATTTTATTTCAACACAGAATTTAAAAAGTGAATAATGTATTTCGTATATATACAGATTGTTGGTCTAGAATCTTTATATTGAAATTATTATTTACTATTCAAATATTATGATTGTATATGTTATTTAAACTATCTAAATAACGTAAAGCTGACATTATACATAAAAACGTGTGTTAGTGTGACTTAGACCACTTTCAAATTACTACAAAAGACAAGTTTGGTGTGCATAAAATTAGAAATGTCATTGTAACGGTATATTTTTTAAAAAACTCGTTTTCCCGGCAAATAAAAAAGTCCCAGAAACCCCAAACCCTACTTGTAATATATGTCATATAACTATTTATAAATATGTAGTATAAAGATGCAATTATTGCAAAAACGTTTTAAATACGACTAAAAAGGGTCAAATTTAAGATAGGGTCACATTGACACATGAAGAGAGATCTACAAAAATGATTCTCAAAAAATTCCACAATATAGTTCTCACAATAAGAATTGTCACATTGTCGGTTTGTAACACTTTGAAATACCGACCTGAGACCCTATAAAGTATACACATTCTTCATCGTCATAATATTGCAGGACGATCTAGTCATATTCGTATGTTAAAAGCTCGCTAGCATCTCAACGAAAGGAGCCAGGGCGTCCAAGTTTTCCCAGAAAATGTGGGCGAAATCTGTCTATAGGGAAAATATTTTCTCTCCCAAGGATTGAAAATACCCCTAATAGTTGGAGTATGTAAGCATGCATGCAACAGCTAGAAACGCGAAAATCGGTGTGTACATTCCTCCAATTGAGTGGACACTAGACCGGTCCTTATTTATATGGAATGAAAGACCGACTGCTTCTTCCGACAAATACCACAAATGATTGCTGATTTTTTGTAGCAAAGCAATATATCCCTTTCAGGATAAGCCATAATATTTTTTATTAAATTTAAGTCTTGATTTGGTGCTTCAATTGCTTTAGTGCATCCAAACCAGGCTTTTACATAAATACGAACTACGAACAGACAGACACTACGTATACCGTTTAACTCTTGGTTGGTCATATTGAATTCATTACGAAACAAATACATTTTAAGTGCATAAATACATTTTGACATCCATCGAGCATGAGAAGTTGCACCAGGTATACGAAAGGTGTTAAAATTCGGCACCGTACCACCAAGAAAAGTGACAACTAATTGCAATAATTCTTTGTAGTCGCGTCTGCTATGAGCTTGTTTTAAGTTATCTAGACAGTAATTTAAAATTGTTCCACGTTCTTCAGCAGTCAATACTGTAATAATGTGTTCATCTTCTAAACAACTCTTGTAATTTAATTTGTCAATATTAATCCAGTATTTGCTAAAGCGATTAAAAATTAGCACTTCTGGACCGGCTGTAGTAGCCACTCTAATTTCAAACACTTTACGGATCAACAACTCGTAAATATGGTGTCTGCAGGGAAAATATAATAAATCGCGACCTAGTTTTCCTTCAAGCAGAGCAGCAGCACCGCTTTGAACTCCTGTATTATGAGCAGTTGTGTCGAAGCAGATTATTTGAACTAGATGAAGCATTTCATATTCATTTATTGAATTAAACACGGCATCTGATATTTCTTTTCCACTCGAAGATTTTAACTTTGGAATGCCAAGTAGTTTATCGATACCTTGAGATGAGACTATGATTGGCAAGCGGTCAACTTTTTCCCTGCCACTAATTTCTGGTAACATTGTACCATCCCAGTGCAAAACAAAACTACGTGGAATCTGGAAATAAAAACTCAAGTTTCTTAATTTATACTCAAAACATAAAAAAAGAAGCATAGGGAAAACCCACATTACAGTACTTACATCAAAGTTTGCTGCAATGTTTTGTGCTGTTGTTGCACGATGCTTCTGACGCATTCGACGAATTGATGATCTATTTAGTATAAGATCTTCGATATCATAGCCCAACGCGTCAGCAGTTGCGCTTAGGATATGAACTGCAGCACCATCAGTGATTTTCCACTTATCCAAAGTTGAAAGCAGTCTTGGTGTAAAAAAAATTGTTTTACCTCTGGAGATACCTGATATACCTGGATTTGGATTTGATACAGATGTTGATGTTGATGCTACAACTTCAATATCGTTTTCGTCGTCAATGTCAATCATACCTGTTTTGCAACAATAATTCTGATTTGCTTAAAAGATAGAATATTTAATTGTATACCTCTTTGAATCTGTTGTTCATATAACTCTTTTCGTTCGTCTTCTTTTATTCGACGCTGGTTTTCTTGTTCTTTCTGGACTGCCTTTCGCTTTTCTTTCTGCATTACAATTTTATCCGTTCCTAGCATACAACCTGGTCTTCCTTTTTCTCGTTGCTTTTATAAGAACTCTTTGTCTTCTTGTATTTTAATTAATTCAAACGCGTTTGCATGTGCGATATCGAATAAATCATCTAATTTATCTTGAAATTCAGTTTCTTTCCTGTTTTGACATTCTGTTTTTCGACCATGATGCTTTGTAATATCTCTCCACTTGTTGTATAATTTTTCCAGCTTCTCAATGCAGTGTTTTTCATGGTGTGTTGGAATTCGTGCTTTTTGCCAAAACGTGCTGACCTCAGCAACAACTAATCTAGAACTTTCTCTTAAATTTAAGCCAACTATTCTTAAATTATAAAATAAAACTTGTAGCACTTGTTTTCTTCCTGGTAATTTAGCTCCAGTAATTTGGTGGTCCATTATGCCAATTAACATAATGTCATCATCCGATCGAAGTCTTTTGGTTGTCATCGCTTTAGATTTTTAATTTTAAAATGTATTTGTTCGTTTTGGATTTTCTATGAATTTAAAAAATAAAAAATATTAATATTTTAGGCAAAAAATATTTATTTTCTTCATACATTTATTTTTACCGGCTAAACTGTTGATTATATAGAAAAACGCTATATATACACATTTTAAAGGAATTCTAATTCTTAATTATTTTCGATTTATTTAAACAAAATCGGACTAGTGGTTCTCGAGTTATGTCAAAAAAAGAGCACCAAAGGTGATAATTTCCCCTATATGATAGTAACTAACTTTAATGACAAACAATTGTTGGCGGGGGCACGCCTAAAAATTGTCCAATCAAGCTCAAATTTTTTTTTGTGTATTTTTAGGTTCAAATAGAGTAGTTTTAGCGCTTGCCGTCATACGAATTCAAAAAAAAAAAAAAGAAATAAGGACCGGTCTAGTGGACACATATATATTATATATATATAAGTTTTCCTTTAAATTCGATAAATAGTACCAACGAAACGGCTGCAATTAGAATAGTGAAATTCGGTGCACACATTCCTGACACACAAATATGATATGTCAGAAGACATTTTGCATCGAGTTCGTGTCCATTCCGAGGATCACCATATTGGGATGAATGAAGAGATGCACAACCAGGCTTTGGTTTTGTTTGAATGTTTGTTCGAACTAGAATTGTAGCGTGAACGTGAATGCGACACAAACGCATTAAGCCAATTGCTTGGAACAATTGGCAAAGATCGTTTGTTCACTGCATTCCTTCAAATCTATCAACTGTGTAACAAACGAAGACGAACCAAGCAACTATCCAACTGAGTTTTTGAATTCATTGCATGTGACTGGATTGCCACCGCACAATTTACAATTTAAGGTTGTTTCAGTTGTCATCATGCTTTGCAATATCAATCACGCGTGTAGCGTAAGAATACTAAAAGAAAAGTTCAAAGGTGAAGAAGTTCTCATGTCGAGTATTCCAATGATTCCAACCGATATGCCATTCCAGTTTAAGCGAATCCAATTTCCAATTCGTCCCGCAATCGCCATGACAATCAATAAATCACATTGAGTGTCTGTGGCCTCAGTCTGGAGAATGAATGTTTTTCACACGGTCAACTGCATTTTTACCTGAACCGATAAATAAATAAAATTTGAAGGCAAAACAATGTTTGCCGGGTCAGCTAGTTTAGATATATATACTAGTATAAACATATTGGTTGCCTTGCCTTATAAGCAGATTGAAAATAAATAAAATGTGGTTTAAAATATATAAAATTTTGTATTTTTTTATATTATACCCTCCACCTCCAGGATGGGGGTAGTAAACTTTGTCATTCCGTTTGTAACATCTTGTAACACCGACCTGAGACCCTATAAAGTATATATATTCTTGATCGTCATAAAATTCTAAGACGATCTAGCTATGTCCGTCTGTCTGTTGAGAGCACGCTAGCTTCCGAACAAAAATAGCTAAGAGATTCAAATTTTACATAAATGTGTCTGATAGTCGTAGTTGGGATTGAAAGTGGGTGAAATCTACCCAAAGGGAAAAACTTTTCCCTCACAAGGACTAAAAATACCCATAAATAAATATTAGGTGCTATCCCTAATATTACTTGATATTGGATTCGTACATTTTACTTTTACGGCAAAAATTCGTTGAATCATGAAGTTAGGTTATTCTGCACTATGTACGTGAGATAATGGATTATGTACTTTTGGAATTAAAATAGAAGGGAAATACAACCAACTGTAACACCCACTATCTACCAATATTTGTGGTATTTAAGCTTTTTGAAAATATAATTATAAGAATATTTATTTTTTGAAGTGACTTGAAGTATTATTTCGATATGTAAACGTATTGGTAGCCTTGCTTATATGTGTGGTTTAAAATAATAAAAATACTATTTTTATTTATAAAATTATTTTTTCAATATTTTTATTTCTTTCGGTTTGGCTATATTAAAAAAATTTTGTATTAAGTAATGCCTTTTGAAGATCAGTACATTAATGAGTTTGTACAAATTATATACTCTAGAAATCCGCCATATTTGTACGACTATATAAGATTCCCAAGATCTGCTGGAGGATGTGGGCTTATTCATATAAGACACAACAGACATATTTGTGATCATTTCTCTTTTATTAACGCAATCCATCAATTCCCTACAAGAATACAGATAATAAACAGCGACAGGCGATTTAAACTCAATCTATTCAGTCTCTAACAATAATCAAAACATACTGCATTATTGTTGCTATATATTTGTTGTCATCAAATTATTTAATCTGTAATTATTTTATTATCACCTTAATTATGTTGATTGTCTTTGCAAACTCCTACGCTTTGCATTATAAATCATTTCACTTGCATATTGGATTGCCATAAATAACAAGTAAAACGGCGTTAAGTTCAGCCGGGCCGAATCTTATATACCCTCCACCACGTAGTACTACCGACAGATTAGAGGCTGTCGTCTTTGCACAGTAGTGCACTACCAGGTAGGTAAATTGTGATATAAGGCATGCTTGTTTTTACACTGTTTTATATAAATTGTGTCCAACAACAGATCAAATGTCTGTACAATTTTCATACGAAAAGTACCAATGCTGAAAACCCATTATGTTTTGCGGTCACAGTGCACACTGGTCCCAAATCCATATTTTTTGGCAGAAATTCGAAAAATTATTAACTGTGTATATATTTTCCTAATGGCAACACTCAAAGCAATCAAGAAAATCAGTTGGCAGCACCGCAAGTCTGTTAGATTAATTCGGGTCTAAATCGTTTATACAAAATACTAAATTATGTGACTATTATCGGTTAACCGGTTTTTGGTAAATAAGTGAACATTGGACATCGAAGAGTCTTGTAATTTAGTGCTGGATTTAAACCAAACAATACATTTAGCGAGCGTGTTTTTTCTACGTCGGGCTTTATCAAAAACAAACAAAATTATCACTTGAATTGTATACTTGTATTGCGATATTATCATAAGAAGGATTCTACGTAAACTTTTATTCAAGTTTTTGTAAGTAAAAATATGAATTATATTATAGAATTGACTTTATTTTAAAATGATCTCAAAGTTCCTTATTTTTTTTTCACTGAACCAACACTCAGGGGATGTCCCCTATAAATGCAGTGCATTGCGTTGGTAGAAGGAAGATAAGGTATTGGAAGGAGGAAAGAGGGAGTAGTGTCTGTTGACATCTGTTTTGAATCTCTGAATGTCGTAATTGGAGGGAAAGATATTTGCCGGAAGTCGATTCCACATACGGATAATACAGGCGAAGAACGAATTTATTCTGTAATGTGTAGTGCGGCCGGTTGTCCAATCGACAACAAATGGGTGAGCGTTCCTGGAGAGTCGCGTATCTCTACCGAACGTTCTCACGGGCGGTATAAGATCACGAATTTCCGAAGAACAAACACCATGAAAGTATCGGTAGAACAATGACACACAACCAACATTACGACGGTGTTCAAGGGGGACAATAGAATTGGATATCCTACCGTCAGCTATCAACACCATCGCCCTCCTCTGGACACGGTCAAGTAGCTCCAGTGATGAAGCTGGAGCACCCGACCATATATGGGAGTTGTATTCCATCTTTGGTCTGATGTAGGTAGTGTAGATATTGAGAAGATCAGAGGGTGTGAAATATTTCTTACATCTTTTTAAAAAGCCTAAACATTTGAAGGCATCTTTCGACACATCAAATACAGTGGCCGACAAAAGTCAACATACGACCCACATTTTTGCGATTTAGCGAGTTCCAAAACATATTTGAAAAAAGTAATGATGCGGTTTTGTTTGAAATCGTGTTTTATTCATATAACAATAACAAAATGCATTACTTCAATATAAACACAAAAGATATTAACAGAGTACGCAGAAAAAACCTTGACAAAAGTCTACATACGGATTGAGATGAGACATAAAAAATGCAATTTAACGTGACAAAATGATACTATTATATAATTTAATATTTTGTTGGTCCACCATGAGCATCTACAACAGCCAGCAATCGTCTGGGCATTGATGCAACTAAGTTTTCCAATTCCGCAGGTGATATTTGTCGCCATTCCTCTTCCAGCTTGTTTTTAGCGTTTGGGCGCTAGTTATGTGATGTTTTCGGATCCTGCGTTGCAGAATCTCCCACACATGTTCAATAATATTCAGGTCGGGGCTTTGTGGCGGCGAATAAAGTTGTCTTGGAGCATGGTAAATCAGCCAATCTTTAACAAATTGGGCTGTGTGCTTCGGATCGTTATCTTGTTGGAAAATCCAGCGCTCTCCGAGGTTTAAATTATCGACCGATGCCTTCAGATTTTGTTCCAATATGGATTTATATTGATAGCGATCCATGTTACCCTCAATAAACGCAAGATTTCCAACTCCAGACGCCGCGACTGCACCCCAAACCATTACGTTGCCACCACAATGCTTTACCGTAGCAAGTAAATTCTTCGGATTCATTGCCGTATACGCTTTTCTCCATACTTTGGCTCTCCCGTCACTTCCAAATATATTATACTTCGACTCGTCCGTAAATAAAACCCGCTTCCAGAAGTCTAATCCCTTGTCCAAGTGTTGCTGGGCGAATTCAAGGCGAAGCTTACGATTCTTTTCACTTATAATAGGTTTTTTGCGTGGCGTTCTGCTTCGGAAACCATTATTATTCAGACTTCTTTGAATTGTTCTTGGATGTACAATTGTATCCGACCTTTCTGCGAGTTGTTTGGACAACATTGTAGCATTCACTTTCGGGTTTTCATTAACTTCTTTTCATAAGTTTTTTTGGACGCCCACTTCTGGGCTTATTTTCAACAGTACCCGTATTTTCGAAGTTTTTGCATATAGTTTGGACAGTTGATTTACTTAAATTAACCATTTTAGCTATTTCGCCTAAAGATTTCCTTTCGTTTCTGCATTTTATTACTAAATTTCGAATATCAGTTGCAATTTCTTTACGAGAAGCCATTTTCGCGGACTAATGTTTCTTGAATTATATTTATTTAAAGAAGAGCAAGCACAAGACAAATGACAATACAAATTTCGTCAATTCTCCTATAAAGTACATTATAAAAAATGACGTAAAGCATGGGATGCTATGTCGTATGTAGACTTTTGTCAAGGTGTTTTTTGTTTATTTTGCCAATATCTTTTAAGTTTATATTGAAGTAAAGCATTTTGTTATTGTTATATGAATAAAAAACGATTTCAAACAAAACCGCATCATTACTTTTTTCAAATATTTTTTGGAACTCGCTAAAACGCAAAAATGTGGGTCGTATGTTGACTTTTGTCGGCCACTGTACATGTTTTGTCCAACGAACATCACGTTGTATTTTTATGCCAAGAACAACGAGAGCATCTGATTGCTCAATATCTACACCGTTCATTAAAATCGACGACACCGTTGGATCAGTGAATCGTTTGTGAGACAACAAGGAGCACTGGGTCTTACGTGCATTAAAATCTACTCTATTCTCTCGACCCCATTCAGAAATTGCCATCAAATCCTGGCTAAGTGACTCATCCATCAATCGCCTTTTATCCTCAATTTCTTGACGACTTGGTCTATGATCGAATGAGTATGAATGGCAGAGGTTGCTGCTGAGTATATTGGATTCACAGTCCGATCCAAGAGGTCGTCGATGAAAATAAGAAAAAGGGAGGGGAAAGGACAGAGCCCTGTGGTACTCCTGCGGTTAACCTATGCTCGTCGGATGAGAACCCATCTACAACAACACGTATAGTGCGATCTCTGAGGAAGCTCGATATAAATCGAGAGAAGTCACTACCAACACCAAAAGCGATAAGCTTTGATATGAGTGCGCCGTGCCAAACTCTATCAGAGGCCTTGGAGATATCTAGAGCAACGACCTTATTCTCACCAAGCTTGTGAATAAATCGATTCCATTTTTCGGCTAGCAGTGTCATCAGGTCTCCCGTAGATCGATTCCTACGGAAGCCATACTGTCGATCATTAAGTAAGTCATTAGTTTCTAAATACCTCACAAGATGGTGGTTAACCATACTCTCCATAACCTTCGAAAGTGCTGAGCAAATCGCGATCGGTCGATAGTTAGCAGGATTGTTAGCCTCACCTTTTTTAGGGATGGGCTGGATGTTCGCAATCTTCCAACGCGCTGGGAAAACCCCTACACGGTATGCAAGGTTGAAAAGATTACGAAGGGGACGGGCAAGCGTCGAAGAGCTCTTACATAGGACAAGTGCTGAAATGCCATCAGGGCCTGGAGATTTATTTACGTCAAGATTTGCGAGAACCCTTTTAACTCCACGTGTTCGAAAAAATATCTGAGTACCTTTGATGTACCTTTACTAAAAATGAACTGTATTTATTTTCGTAATAAAAAATTTTAATTTAAATATTTCGTACTTTGATTTAAAAAAACCGGTTTAACGGTTTTGCAAAGAAACTATAACCGAAAACCAGTTTTTAAAAAGTTGAATTTTCCGTTAAAACTTTCTAAAATAACCGTTTTTTGGACACCACTTTATTTTAGCACAATTTTCGATTAGCCATAGTACACCTATTTGATCATATCTCTGAATCAGATTTATGTTTGATAATTAGGAATACAGGGTGATAATTATGTTGGTTATATATTGAGTTTATATGGGAGGTGATAGTGAGCGTGGGACGTTCGGCCCAATTTTATATTCATTTTTTAAGCATGTTATTTCTAGAAAGTGTGCAAACTTACAAGATTGTATCTTTATTTTTCGACTTTATGCCATACAAAATGGATTTGGGACCAGTGTGCAGTGGAATGTACACTCCTAATTTCATGATTTATTATGTTTCGCGATGCATTCCACAATGCATATACCGAATTTCATGATTTCAACTTCAGCGGTATAGGTGGTACCATTTTTATCCCTCTTTTCCAATTATATCAATTAAAAGTACGAATTTTGAAACATCCCTCTTGTTTACGTGTCTACGCAATTAAAGAGATTTACATTCCAAATTTCATGTTTCTAGCAGTTGTCGTATTACACTGTCCGACAGTCCACATTACACTTGAACCAGATGATATACGTTGGAGACTATAGGTGAAATGAAGGTATGCTCATCCTGCTCCCCTTAAAAAGACTACAAAGTTCCAATGCGTACAATTTTCAAAAATTGTAACAGGATGAAGCAGGAATCTTTAAATTCGCTGTGTACATCACAGAAAATGCGTTTTCTATACAATATTGCCAAGATTTCCTGAAAAACGTTATCGAGTTTACAATAAACCCTATTTATATATTTGGACATAAATGGCTATGTGCTTATTCCAGCATTCATAGTGCTCAATTTTAAACGTGCAAAAGTGGCTATGAACATAAAACCGTAAATAATAGGAAAATTCGAAAACTTTTTAATCGTAACAATTAGTAATGCTTTCTAGATTAAACTGTAGAAAAATTATTAATAATTACTCTTAAAATTAAGGAGAAACTCAGTTTTTTCGCTCTCCTGACAACTTCTGATTTTGTTCATATACACTTATGAATATAAGCCCTCGATATATTATATTTCAACTATAAACTCTCATTGTGAAAGCGGGTCCAGGTTTCAATATACCCCCATACAAATGTCCTTTCCGAGTTAACATATTTTGTCAAACACATACATTTACAGGATACAAAGATTTGGGTCCTCGTTGTAATTTTTGCAAAATGTGGCCATTGTCTCAGGATCATAACTTGCAAACCGTTTTATTTTACTCTCATACGAAAAAAAAATCTGAACAATTTCATCTTCAAAGTCAAAATCGCAAAAGACTTTAAAAACTTACAGGTTCATAGGTAGCAAACCGTTCAAAATTCAAGGGAACAATCAACTACTTACAAAGATGTACCTAAGATCTCACTATACAACCTTCTACAACATATGCACTTCTTAGGAATGATTCTTAACGCCGTATATGTAGCGCTTATGTAGCGACAACGCACCGACCGCAGCACCACAGGCAAAGCCGTAAGCGCGAAATCAACGAGTGCTCAGCGGTGAAAGTTATAGAGAAAGAGCTATAGCACAATTCGCACACAACCTTGGAAACTTACAATTTGAATTTCAGAGCCTCCACTCTCTAAATGATAATAATTCGTTCGCTTACTGCAACGATATAAAAGCTTTGGTGGTAAAAATGGGAATGATTAATGGTTCTGTTTCAAGTTTGGAAGCAGCGTTGTTGCATGCGTCGAACCGCTAGCAACGAGAAAGAAAGCTATGAAAAATTGAAATATATAATGAAAAAATCCAATACTACGAAAATAAATGGAAGATTTGCTGTGATTTGAAGGTCATCAACATTTTGCAAGGGAACATCGATAAGGACGGCTTTACAAAATTCTTTTGTTTTCTTTGTAATTTAATAAATACCAAGAGCAACTTTGAATCATCGCTTGATGAAAATCATTCAGCGGCATGGCTTTAACTTCAGCGTGTATGCACCAGAGTCTTGGGATGGGATCGAGACACGGATCCGGAAGCAAGAGAATGGGTGAATAAAAGATTTATTATCTTGGTACATCGGTACATCGATGACATTAAGGCTGCATTTTCTTCACTTTCATTTTGACGATTTTATGAAACAACTCCCCACTGAATTTGTTTCGAGAACGGTTTCACCAAACCACAATGCCCATGGAAAAACGGACAATGGCAAAAAATTCGACACATTGCTTGCAGAGGTAATATCAACTTAATTGATGCATTGTTTGGCATTCCTTTTTTTTTTGATTTCTTTTCTAATTCATTGCAGGTATGTTGGTGGAATCACAAGATCACCCTGTATGAAGAAGAAGAAAAAGCTGATGATGGAGGGCAGTCGGGAAGAAACGTGCCTGTGGGCACCTTAAGTTCTGAATCAGAGTCAGATTCGGGCGAAGATTTGGATCCACAACATAAACGAGTGCGATTTGCAAGTCCAGGGCCATCAACATAATACGAATATTTTTTATTATTTTGGTAATAGATAGCAGAGTATCTCAATGTTGAAGTAGAGAAAAAAAAATCGGGAAAATTTTCACTTTTGCGGCTACCTAAAACGTGTTAAGAATCATGCCTAGGAAGTTCATGTGTTCTATAAAGTTGCTTATTGAAATCTTACATTTGATGTTGAATGTTTCCTTGAATTTTGAACGTAGACCCTCTAGAGTCTACTGCGGGGCAGTTTTGGGCCTTTCTTTCATTAAGAATATAAAAAATAGGCAAATGTATGGGGGCCGCCTTAAGGGTTGCAGATGGAGGGTAGGTGTGTTCTGAAAAAATATAGGGGGTGGGTCTTACATTTGACCCCACTAGCGGTCTCCTGGGGCCAGTAAAAGCGGTGGGGACACATTTTATAAAAAATAATACCCTAGACACGAAGTGGTGTAGGGTATAAAAATATTTTTTCTATGGGAGCCCCCTTAACGAGTGGGGATAGAGGGTATGTGTGTTCGAAATAAATGTTGGGGAGGGAAAATTAATGGGGGTCGGTCTTTAACCCCTTGGGGCGACTCCGTGGCAGTTTTGGGACTTTTCCTGTATTTTTACCACTTACCTTTGACCCCGATGAGCGCCCACTTACACTCACCCCTCCACCCCCATTTTTTTACTCATGAATTTTATTTCGGAACCTTACAAAATAGGGGGTTCTAGCATATCAAAATCCAAAAGTCGTGCACTATCCCACCCCTACTGAACAATAACTAAATTAACCCTTAATGGGCAATTTTGAATTCGATTGATTTTTGGCGTTTGAGTTAAGTTTTGGGTTTTGGTGTCAGAACAATTACAATTTGTTAGAACAAAGCCAAAAAATGCCGTTGTGAGGGGTAGTTAGAGGGTTAATATGTTCTACAAAAATATCATATCATTATCTACAAAGTTGCTGAACATACCCTATGCCTCAGATGTAAAGAAAGCACAGTTTTATACACCGATATGCTGCAAGAAGAGGCCAGAGTTGGGAAACTTTAATCGTCTATAAAATGAAATTCAAATGTGATCTAAAAAAACGCCGATACACGTATATTTTTTTGTCTCCTCTTTCAGAATCCATTGTCAGAACCCCGTAATTTTTTCGTGTTGTACTGTGTAATCAATCTAACTCGCTGACTATCGGAATGAAAAAAGATAAGAAATGGAACATGAAACAGACGAAACATATTGAAAGTGTCGAAACAAACGCAAATTGAGATGGAACAAGCAAAGAATTCCTTCATTGAACTTCATCCACACATCGACAGAGGTATAGAACTCGCGCAAGAATTCTATTCCGTATAATTACAATTTTATGTCCATATGAGAAACGCTGATGTATAAGTAAAGGTGAATTTTTACAGCAAACGGCGAATGTGCCTAGCAACATTAATCAAACCTTTATCACTTCACTGCACTATGAACTATGGCAGTAAAAGAGTTATGGGCAAGGAAGGAATGCGACTCATGACAGTAAATGGACAGTTGCTTGTTGAGTTATGCGGCAGTTTTAACTTGGCGCTCGGCGGCACACGATTCACATACAAGCATGTGCATAAGCTAAAGTGGTTCTCCCCAGACAAGAAAACAGGAGAAGAAATGGACCACTTTACGATTAGCTGAAAACCACTAAATTTGCTAATCCGGGAAATTGCGGAGGGTGTTCCAGGATTCTTTTAATATATTTTTTTGGGAACAGTTTTTTTTAACTTACGTCGCGACGTCTACACTAATTTAAGACTAAATAAAGACTTCTTGAATGGAACAGAATATGTATCCTATACTTTTTGCAGAATAAACTTATAGTCCAACTGGTCTGAGTTTCTTTTACAGTAGATCAATGTTTTCATTTTTTTCTATTCTAATTGAAAAAGTGTTGTAAGGTAATGTCTGAGAGAATTCTTATTGTCAGAATTACTTTGTGGAATTTTCAGACGATTATTTTTGTGCAAGACCTTAACCCTCTAGTTCCTCTCTTTATGGGTCAATTTGACAATTTTATCAAGAAAATCCAAAAAAGTCCATTTAAGAATTACAATTTTCTACGAAAAAATTTGTCGGAAAATTCCTTTGGGGTTACCGAAGACACCAAAGTTGTAAATAAAGCTATTCATGCTTAAATAACAAAATTACACGGCTACTAGGGTTGACCACTAACTTACTAGGGTTAAAATTGGTCCATGCTTTTTGGAAGATCGATCTTTTTCGACAAAAAAAATGTTAGTATTTGCATATTTTTGCAAAATTTTGCTACTCTGTTCCAAAAATGCTGTTGGACTTATTTTGGGTAGTTTTATCCGGGCGAAGTCTCAACATTTTATTATCAAATTTTTTAATACATCCACATTTATATTGTTGTTGGCGATAATATGATCCATTATTTCTTCCATTGAGTGAAAAACTAACAGGAACTCTAAGGGGATCACTCCCGGACGCGAGGAATAAACGATGAGCTGATGATCACTTACTTATAGTCGAAGTCCGCTTGAAACTAAGAACCAAAGCGCATACCACTGTGTGTAATAAAGAAGATATTTTGCTAACAGACTGAGCATTCATGAGGTGATTGTACAGCATTTTACTGCATCCCACTTTTAGGAAAGGGTTAATTATAAAATATGCAGAAGATAAAATGTACAAAAAACGTATGTATACATTGGAGTGTGTGCAGTGACGTTCACTGTGATGAACCAATAAACGAAATTATATGTAATTACCGAAGCTGGCCTGCTGGAGTAGATGTTGTTTTTGTTTTGAGAATCACCACAAGAGAGCTGGAGCAAAACACATCACAAATTAAACAGAATTAGAGGGAGACACACAAAGCACAATATAATTACATCTGTATGTATGTACGTTAATTTGTTTTTGTAAAAAAATCTTCCACCACTAAATTGATGAAGTAAACGGCCAACACTAGGGTGTCCAAACAAAGGTTTACCAAACCAAAATTTAGTTTTCTTAATAACCGGGCTCGGTTATTGTTTAAATGAACAACTGGCGCTTAAAACTTCCTATCAAAATAATTAAAAATGATAATGCTCACTACAGTGAGCTATAAAACAATAGTAAACGACAGTTAAGATGCCAGAACCGGTTTTTGGTTTATTTGAAAATTTTAAAACCCCGTTTTTCGGTTTTTTTTAAATAAGCTAAATTTAATATTTCATATTATTTGTATTTGAGTTTATTGAATACAAATAATTTCACACTTGGAAGATAGGATACATTTAGGTCCAAAACGCGAATTACACATTTTTTCTCATTAACTTTTAAAAAGTGAGTACGCAGCCAAAAAGATGGCCAAATATTCTCAAAATAATCCTTCGGTCCTTGACTAATTTCATTCTTTACAGAACTCATAAATGTTTACTAGAAAGTTATTGAATTTTGGCTGCGTAAATTTCGGCCGGCCGAACTTTATGTACCGTCCACCACGGATTGTATTCCACAGATGCTATCGATTTTCGTAGACGTGCAGTAACAGTATAGAAAAATTTTACATATTTCAAAATATAGCCAAACCAAAAACAATATAAAATTTTAATTATTCTTAGCCACGCTTATAAGGCAAGGCTACAAATATGTTATCGAAATAATACTTCAAATCAATTCAAAAAGTAAATATATGGAAACCATCTTCAAAATATTGGCGGAAATTGGGTGCATTTTCATATACAGATGTTTGGTTGGTTGTATTTTCATCCTGCTTTGATTCCAAAAGTACTAATTTTTCAAATCCATTATCTCTCTCGTGCACAGTGCAAGATTATACCCATTTTGCCGTAAATGTAATAAAGTACGAATTTGGAAAAATATTTTTATTTTGCGAGTCTAAGCAGTCAAATGAATGTATACACCGAATTCCATGAATCTAGCTGCGGCCCTTTTGTTGATACCTTTTTATCCCCGTTTCCCATTTAACCCCTTATTTCGAAAATATCTTTATTTTACGTGTCTACGCAATTAAAGGGATGTACACACCAAATTGCATCATTCTAGCTGTAGTCCTTTAGTCGGTACCATTTGTATCCCTCTATTCCCATTGTATCCCTTAAAAGTACGAATATGGAAAAACCTTTTTATTTTTCGTGTCTGTGCAGTCAGATAATTTTATACTATATACATATATCATGACTCTATATATACTACTATACATATCATGACTCTACCTCCGACCAATTGGTTGGTACAATTTTTATCCCCTTTTTCCATTTTACCCCATAAACTTACTAATATCGAAAAATCCCTTTATTCTACGTGCCTACGCAATCAGAGGAATGTAGACACTGAATTTCATTATTCTAGGTGCAGTGGTTTTGTTACCATTATCCCCTTGGAAAAAATACATTTATATTATGTATCTACCCAATTAGAGGAATGTACACGCCGAATTTCGTGTTTCTAGTTGTTGAAAAACATTCTGAAATACTCTAAATATTATGGGTATATTCAGTCCTTGTGACGGAAAAAATTTTCCTCTGGACCGATTTCGCCTAGTTGCAATCCAAACGCATTTATGAAAAATGTTTACCTTCTAACTCCTTTCAGTAAGATGCTAACTTGCTTTCATCAGACGGACATGACTAGATAGATCAAGAATATATACTTTATAGTGTCTCAGGTCGTTATTTCAAGGTATTGCAAACGGAATGACAACGTTGTGTTGTGGTGGAATATATTAAAGTAAATCACCTCAATCAGGGTATATACTACAGAGAGCGTATAATTTTAAATCCTGAATGAGAATTTGATTACATTTCGGAAGTGATTTTGAAGGACCTCCAATAAGCCGTTTGGAATAAATTCTATTGAATGAATAAATCGTAGACAAGCACTAAGATTTGTAAAAAATAATGATTTTTTAATCAAATGATAGATTAACTTCTGCACTCGAAATTGCACTACTCAAAACATCGAAAAGCGATGTTTGACGTAAGAATGTCACTGTTTAATCAAGAAGAGCTCTGATCTGTTGAAGTCCGTATGTGTGTTGGGTAACAACTATTGCAGCTCATTGTGTTGTCTGAAAAGGAATAACGAATACTTTCGTCCGATGAACTAAATCAAGTTGGTGGTAATTTAGTTTTAATTACATTTTTTAATTTACGTTCTGCTTCAGGCAGCTTTTGTAACTAGGTCAGTCACAGTAAAAATTAAATTTTAGGTAGCAATGTAAACAAAAACAAGTAAGGAAAGTCTAAAGTCGGGCGGGGCCGACTCTATGATACACTCCACTTTCAATCCGAATACAATTTAATTCGGCGAAAAAGTGAAAACGGGAAGGATTTTTGTATCCTGTAAATGTATGTGTTTGACAAAAAATGTTAAATCAGAAAGGACATTTGTATGGGGGTGTATTGAAATCTGGAACGAAATAGGTGAAATGTATAGTTTGGCCAAAATCTGTTAAAGATTTGGGAGCAACATTTGTATTTGCGCTATATCTAAATCTGAACCGATCTTAGCCACTTTCTGCATAGGTGTTTCTAATTGGATTATAAGATGTGTCAAATTTAAAGAAAATTGCGTACAATATGTCGTTTCTACAGCGGAAAATGTCAAATCGGGAGCGAGATTTGTATGGCGCCTATATCTAAATCTGAACCGATCTTACCTAATTTCTGTATATGTGTCTCTACTTAGATTATAAGATGTTGTGCCAAATTTAAAGAAAATCGAGTATGATATCGGGAGCAACATTTGTATGGGGGCTATATCTAAATCTGAACCAATCTTGCCGAATTTCTGCGTAGGTGTTTCTAGTTGGATTGTAAGATGTTGTGTCAAATTTAAAGAAAATCGGGTACAATATGTCGTTTCTACAGCGGAAAATGTAAAATCGGGAGCGACATTTGTATGGGGGCTATATCTAACTATGAACCGATCTTATCCAATTTTTGCATAAGTGTTTCTAGTTGGATTATAAGATGTTGTGCCAAATTTAAAGAAAATTGGGAACAATATGTGGTTTCTAGAGCGGAAAATGTCAAATCGGGAGCGACATTTGTATGGGGGCTATATCTAAATCTGAACCGATCTGACCGATTTTCACCATAGCTGTTTCCACTTCAATTATAGGGTACTGTGACAAATTTGAAGCAAATCGAGTAAAATATGTGGTTTCTAGAGCGGAAAAAGTCAAATCGGGAGCGACATTAGTATGTGGGCTATATCTAAATCTGAACCGATATGACCCACTTTCGCCATAGCTGTTTCTACTTAAATTATAGGGTACTGTGCCAAATTTGAAGCAAATCAAGTGAACTATGTGGTTTCTAAAGCGGAAAAAGTCAAATCGGGAGCGACTATGGGGGATATATCTAAATCTGAACCGATCTGATCGATTTTCACCATCGCTGTTTCCACTTCAATTATAGGGTACTGTACCAAATTTGAAGCAAATCGAGAGAAATATGTGGTTTCTAGAACGGAAAAAGTCAAATCGGGAGCGACATTTGTATGGGGGCTATATCTAAATCTGAACCGATCTGACCGATTTTCACCATCGCTGTTTCCACTTCAATTATAGGGTACTGTGCCAAATTTGAAGCAAATCGAGTGAAATATGTGGTTTCTAAAGCGGAAAAAGTCAAATCTGGAGCGACATTTGTATGGGGGCTATATCTAAATCTGAACCGATCTGACCGATTTTCAACATCGCTATTTCCACTTCAATTATAGGGTACTGTGCCAAATTGGAAGCAAATCGAGTGAAATATGTGGTTTCTAGAGCGGAAAAAGTCAAGTCGGGAGCGACATTTGTATGGGGTCTATATCTAAATCTGAACCGATCTGACCGATTTTCACCATCGCTGTTTCCACTTCAATTATAGGGTACTGTGCCAAATTTGAAACAAATCGAGTGAAATATGTGGTTTCTAGAGCGGAAAAAGTCAAATCGGGAGCGACATTTGTATGGGGGCTATATCTAAATCTGAACCGATTTGCTTCAAATTAAATAGCGTTCGTCCTTGATCCACAAAACTTACTTGTGCCAATTTTTGTTAAGATCGGACTATAGTTGCGACCTGTAATTTGATTACAACAATAGATGGACAGACGGACAGACAGACGGACAGACAGACGGACATTGCTAAATCGACTCAGAAAGTGATTCTAAGCCGATCTGTATAATAAACGGTGGGTCTAACTCGTTTCCTTTTAGGTGTTACAAACAAATGCACAAAGACATAATACTCTCGTGGAGTGTATAAACAGGAACCGACAGATGAGTTGTATCATAAAAGAAGGGCAAGACAGAATAATAAGAAAATATGTAGTTATTCTTTCCAAGTGGCAATACCCACCCAATCATGTCGACTTCTTGCTAAATTCATGTCAGCCCATTTAAATTCCCATTAATAAGCCTTCAATTTCGTCGAAATAAAAAACCATATCTAATTTATTACATCATACTAGCTAAGCGAATTGAGAACAAAACTTACGTTAAAATAAATCGTAAAGTGTGATGCCGAAATAGTCATACACGTAGTCATTAAAACAAATTACTGAAAATAAGACATACAAATATGCCTGCCATGTACGAGATGAACTCTCGCAATATTTTATTAGCGATGGGAATGTTTTTAATCACTTTACTTGCTAAAGCTAAAATAAAAATAAAATATTTTATTCCAAATAAAACTAACATTTGTTCAAAATTTAATTTAATTTGGCATTCAATGTCCCAAAATGGAAAGAAATGCAATTTCCTCAATACATATAACATTGTTTTAAGTAAGCTATTATGTTCTATTTTATTAGTTAACTAGTAAATCAAAAAAAAAATTTTTCAAATCCATGCTTTATGCAAGCAGAATTCTATTGGGCCTAGAAATTCTTTTTTAGTTATCTTTTGTAGAAGGAAAAATTACTGCGTTATCAGGAGCAGAAATAATAGATTTTTAATTTGTGGTTTGTATGGGAGGTACCACGCCCACTTTTGCATTACCGCCCATTTTAGGCGCAACTACGCACATTGATGCTAGATGCACTTACACAAAATTTGAGCACTATACGTGTCATAGAACTGACACTATTCGATAATATGTTTTAACTTCGTATGGGAGGTGGTACGCCCACTATTCCAATACCGCCCATTTTTGGCAGAACTACGCACATTGATGGTAGATGCACTTACACAAAATTTCAGCACTCTAGGTGTCATAGAACTGACAATATTCAATAATAGGTTTTAACTTCGTATGGGAGGTGCCACGCCCACTTTTCCAATACCGCCCATTTTTGGCACAACTATGCACATTGATGCTAGATGCACTTACACAAAATTTCAGCACTCTGGGTGTCATAGAACTGACAATATTCAATAATAGGTTTTATAAGTGAAGTTCACGGAAATGCCGCTACTCCTTTACAAATTGAAAAAACCATTCCGCAAAATACTGTAGTTGCTGCATTGGACGTAACCCCGTCTGGATCTACAAAATTCTACTCGCCTACACACACACCCAATAAATCCAACCCTCCTAAACAATTAGTAGTGGTGTCATCAAAAAAAACTATATTTGCTGCCCGTTTTGCTGCTGATACTACAGTAGAAGATGTTGCTTCATATGTTAAATCAAAGTTGGATGAAAATATTGAAATTAATGTCTTTAAATTTAAATATACGGAGAAACGTAGCAAGGCCTCTTTTAAAATCATCGTTCCAGAAGACGTATTCGATGCTGTTGTTAATCCTGATTTCTGGCCGCCAAAAGCTATAATTCACGAATATGTGTATAGAGATAATGGTCGAACCGATATAGCATATTTACCGTTGCGCTCAAGTGAAGTATCAAAAAACTAATACATCTACCTTCCGATAATTATGCTCATTTAGTTTATCAAAATGTTAGAGGCTTAAATTCTAATTCCTTTATTCCTTTACTGAAACTTGGCTTACAGAAAAAATTTTAAATTCCGAAATTCTATGTGGAAAGTATCAGATATTCAGATGTGATCGTGTGGATAAAAGTAAAAAAACAGGTGGTGGGGTTCTAATTGCAGTCTCCATCGACTTTTCTGCCGAACAAATTATACTATCTTCCGTTGTTGGTATTGAATTTGTAGCAGTAAAAGTTCGATTTAGAACTTTTTCTTTATTCGTTTCATGTTCTTACATTCCTCCCGGTTCTGATGTTTCATTTTACACCAAACATGTTTCCGCAATTAAATTGGCTTTCAAATCTTCGACTTCACGTGACATCCTAATTGTTCTTGGTGATTTCAACTTACCTGTTATCACTTGGAATCAGTTATTTGACTCGAATGTTCTATTGCCTGTTATTGTAAACACCTGTGTTAATGAATACATTGAATCATTGGTAGATTATGGACTATCTCAAGTTAATAACGTTTATAATTCATTTGGTAAACTTTTAGATCTAATTTTTGTCAACCAACCGTCGGAAGTTTTGCTGAACTCGTCTAATCCGGTGACACACCCTGAAGATCGCTATCATCCTACAATTGATTTAAAAATAATGATTCCTTCAAACTCTTTTACAAACACTTCAAAATGTATTAAAAGTAAAAAAGAATACTGTTTTTCTAAAACAGATTACTCTAAACTCAACACACTTTTATCCACTATTAATTGGAATGATATTCTCTCGTCCAATGTTTTAGACGTTGTGATAGAAAATTTCTACAGTGCATTGCATAATTGTATTTCTAAATCAGTTCCTAAAATATTAAAACGTGACAATATTGGCCCACCTTGGAACACTAATCAACTGGCAAGATTCAAGAATAAGAAAAACAAATTATTTAAAAGATACAAAAAAACTGGTTCTTCTACTGACTTTTCTAAATATTCCATCGCAAGATCTAATTACAATACTGAGAACAGAAGAGCATACAATAATTACGTGATATCTATGAAAAACCAACTGAAAAGTAATCCTAAATCTTTTTATAAATTTGTAAATTCCAAACGCCGATTACGTACTTTTCCAAACTCTTTGAAATTTGGCCCCATTGTTGCTGATGATGATATATCAATTAGTAACATATTTGCTAACTTTTTTTCAACGACTTACTCTAATAAAACATTTGATCAGTCAAGTTCTTATCCTTATAACATCGTTGAATATTCACCAGTAAATGTTTCTTATATAAGTAGGTGTACGGTCTTGGAAAATTTGAAGTCATTAAAGAGTACATTTAATCCTGGTCCTGATGGAATTCCCACTAACATACTAAAATATAGTGCTGATGTTCTTTCGTATCCTCTCTGCTTAATATTTAATAGATCATTATGTTATGGTTATTTACCACCTCTTTGGAAAGAATCATATATAATCCCAATGTTTAAATCTGGTAGCAAGATGGACGTATCGAATTATAGAGGCATTGCAAAACTTAGCGCTATTCCAAAGCTTTTGGAGAAAATTGTAACTGACATGTTATCTCATCAAGTTTCGCCATTGTTGTCCTGTTGTCAACACGGATTTCGTAGATCCCGATCAACCATAACGAATATATTGGAACTTACTACAGTTGTGAATGATGGATTTAAAAGTCGAATGCAAGCGGATACGATTTACACAGATTTTAGTAAGGCTTTTGATAAAGTTAATCATAACCTTCTCTTGAAAAAATTAGATTATATGGGCTTTAGTAACTTATTATTATCTTGGTTAAAATGCTATTTATGTGGTCGAATCCAAAGGGTAAAATTCGGAAATGCTATTTCAAAGGAAATTTTGGTGTCTTCCGGTGTACCACAAGGAAGTCATCTTGGCCCTGTCTTATTTACACTATTTATTAATGACCTTCCATCTGTAATTCGACATTCCAGTATTCTAATGTATGCTGATGATGTGAAAATATTTCGGTCGTTTAAAGACCCGTTGGAGCAATATTACCTACAATCTGATCTTGATTGCTTTTATGAATGGTGTAAAGTAAATTTAATGGAACTAAATATTTTGAAATGTAAACATATAGCATTTTCTAGAGTTAAACATCCTAGAACCAATTATTTCCTTGGTGATCAAGAACTTGATACTGTAGATACTTTTCTGGACCTCGGAATCTTATTAGATCAACGTCTGAACTTTCGACTTCACATTTCAATGATAGTAAACAAAGCTTATAGTGCTTTTGTTTTTATGAAGCGTTGGAGTAAGTAGTTTTCTGATCTTTCAGTCACTAAGCAATTATATACCTCTTTGGTTCGCTGTATACTTGAGTATGGTTCTGTTATATGGGATCCATCTTACACTATTCATAGTAACATTATTGAATCTGTGCAAAAACAATTCCTCTTATTTTGTCTACGTGGACGTGGGTGGAACCCCCGTACACTGCCGTCATATGAGTATAGACTTAATCTTATTAAATTACCATCTTTGAGAAGTCGTCGTACTATGCTGAACATTACTTTCCTGATGAATGTTTTACAGGGCAACATTGATTCAAATTTTATCATGAACAGAATGTTTATAAATATACCTCATAGACCTACTAGAAATTTTCAGTTGATTCACATTGATTACTTCCGCACAAATTACGCTAATAATGATCCGTTCCGCCGCTTATGTGTTCAATTTAATAAATACTACCACATCATTGAATTATCGGAAAATAAAAACTCTATTAAAAGAAAAATTATTTTGTATTTAAATACCTAAAAATTAAGTAATTCATAAGTGTATATATGTATATTAGTCTTTTAGTCTGTAAGGATATTTGTATCTATAGACTAATAATAAAAAAAAAAAAAAAAAAAAAAAAAAAAAAACTTCGTATGGGAGATGCCACGCCCACTTTTCCAATACCGCCCATTTTTGGCACAACTATGCGAATTGATGCTAGATGCACTTACACAAAATTTCAGCATTCTAGGTGTCATAGAACTGACAATATTCAATAATAGGTTTTAACTTCGTATGGGAGGTTCCACGCCCACTTTTCCAATACCGCCCATTTTTGGCACAGCTATGCACATTGATGCTAGATGCACTTACACAAAATTTCAGCACTCTAGGTGTCATAGAACTGACAATATTCAATAATAGGTTTTAACTTTGTATGGGAGGTGCCACGCCCCTTTGTCCAATTGGTCAAATTTTTCCATTTCCTTGTATTGTCATCGAAAATGATTAAGTGTGCAAAATTTGAGCAAAATTGGTTGAAAAAAAAGTTTCAAAAATTGATTTCAAATTTTGTGGCACACAAACATATATAGAAAGTAACCTTATATAAAGCATGGAAAAACATTTATTTTTTTAATAGATTTTAATATTTCGAAAAAATAAATTTCTCTTTCTAGTACATTTCATAATTACTCATAAGTAGGAAAAATGTATCAAAAGAGATCATTGTGAATTAAAATCTCAAAATAGTGATAACCACAGATATTTAATCTACAATAGGCGAGCGCATTCGAACGGATTTATTTGAACAAATTGCGTCAATTCATAATCCATTGGGCCAAACAATGCTCGATGCTATAACAAATCGTACTGCTGAATCGAACAAAACTGAATGTTATAGTTTTGCAGGAATTGACTTTTATTATTTGTTTTTTTATTTGTTTTTACTGGTTTACGTGGCCACTCTCGCGGTTGTATCATTAATGCCTTAAGGTGCCGTTTTGAATTTATTTATTTATTTTTTACTTATTAAACTAAAATCTGAATATTTAATTTTTATTTAAACCATTAAGTGCGTTTATTGTTCGGTTTTTAGTACAAATAGTTGGTTTCACAAATTAGATTTTTGATTAACACATTGAGTGCCACATCGTACGTTTCCGTACGACAGTGATTGCTTTTACTTATAGCCAAAAAATGTTTGGCCTCCTGGGAAGTTTTGCGTTAAATCCGTTTGGCACTCAATGTGTTAATAAAAATGTACTTCTATAGCAAAAATGTTGTTCAGTTAACTAATTATTCATTCGTCCGGGAACTCAAAAAAGAAATCCCGCTATCCCGGGAAATGAAAAAGTCCCTAAAACGAGAAACTCTAAAATCATCTCCAGTGTATAATGTCTGAAGTAATACTTCTCTTCCACTAATACATTTACTTCGTCAAAGTTTGGTTTATGTCCATTCACTGTACAGTGAGCTGCAAGTGCCGTCTTAAGGGTTCGTCGCTGAAAATTTTTCAATTTGTTAATTGTAAGCCCTGTCCAAAATTCCATGACATTCGAACCAATACAAATAATTTTGAGTTATATGGACGGTATGTGGCCAATGTTGATGAAATTTTCATAAAATTTTCACTTTGTTAATTGTAAACTCTGTGCAATATATCAAGACATTTCGACCAAATCAAAAAATTTTGTATGAAAAATTCATTTTAAGATACATGGGCGGCATGTGATGGTCGCGGCCGATTTTTATGAAACTTCACTTCTACAAGCACTCGTTCTATTTTTTTGCACGCATTAATAAACAAGTTTTATTCGAGTTCTTGTTTGAAATTTTATATATGTGTTTTACAAATGTCAAATGAACAACGGTTATAATATTACACACTAAACGAACTCTTTAGCATATTTTTGATATTATTATTTTTTCTAGATTTTAATTATTTTTAATAATACTGTCCAAAAAATTAAGACTTTTTGAATGGAACAGAATGGCGGCCATATAATTCTGAAAGGGCATGTTGAGTAGACCATTTTTGCAGAATAAATAATAGTCCAGCTGGTCTGAGTTACTTTTTACAGTGGATCAACGTTTTTTGGTCAAAGGGAGCATTATACTAAGTGAAAAAAGTGTTGTAATTAAATGTCTGAGAGAATTCTTATTATCAGAACTGATTATTGTGGAATTTTATGACGAACATTTTTGTGGAAGATCTTAACCCTCTTACTCCTCTGACTCTTTTTTCGAGAAAAGACACCAATATTGTAAATAATGATCTTCCCGTTTAAATAACAAAATAAGTAAATAAGCTTCAGTCGACTTATATATATCCTCACTCTCAGATAACATATAGGCGGAAGTTATAACGAGTTGTATAATTCGAATTTACTTAGGGGAAGATAATTTGTGTGGAAGGTAAAAGGAGGCTTATATCACATGGTCCAAGCTTCTACATTTGTAAAACAATTGTAAAAACATTATCAAGTATCAAGACATAGTGGATTCCTTGCATAGAAGTTATGAAGGATTTAATATTACCTAGGATAGAGACATTTGTGTGGGAGGTAAAAGAAGAGGCGTGGTACCCGTACGAATATTATGTCGATTTTATTGTAACCAAAGTTTATGCCACTTTGTATGGGAGGTACCAGAAGGGGTGTGGCAATATCGCCCATATTCCATGTAAAGTATGTTCTATAAAAGCATTGCCAAATATGAAATTTCACTGTATTCCGATCATCCGCATAAAAGTTATAATAGCTTTAATTTTATGTAGTTTAGGGTGATTTGTGTGGGATGTACTAGAAGGGGTTATAAAAACATTATCAAATACCAAAATATAGATGATTCCGAAAATCTGCATGGAAGCTACATTAGTTTTAATTTGACATAGGAATATGAATCATTTGTGTGGGAGGTACCAGAAGGGGCATGGAAATTTCACCCATCTTCGAACTTAATCTAAGTTTGGGAAAATATAAACATGAGCAAAGTTTGAATTGATTCCTTAACTCCTGTCGAGAGTTATCGTGTACAACAGCCACACAGACGGACGGACATGGCTCAAACATCTTAAAAAGTCGTGAAACGGATTTATTCCAATCATACTTAGGGTCTTAAGTCATTCCTTCAATGCGTTACACTTTTTTCTGTCCCAAATGATATATACCCTCCAACTCTGTAGAGTGAGGGTATAATTACACCCCAGCTTATACAACAAAATTATTAGGGTTAATATGGAGCCATTATGGTTTTTTTGGAAGATCGATCTGTTTTGTACAATTGACATTGATGACATTTTTATTTTGTAATTTTCTCGCGATTTTCCTGCCGATTTAAGAACCAATTTCGCTTGTAACATACATGTAGTAAGTAGCGAAAAAAGCTGCAATTGTTTCAATAATGCAAAATTCTTCACGTGGGGTTTTCTTGAGGCACTTTTCACAATTTTTTATTTTACATTTTTTCCGTTTACTCTTATTTGGAGTGGCATCTCTCATACAATTCATACACCTATAACACTGTCCGACAATCCATATTACACTTGAACAAGATGACATACATCTGAAACTAGAAGCGAAATAGAGTTAATTGGCGTTTTTAATTTTGCATTTTCGCATCCTGTTGCCCCTAAAAAGGACTACAAAGATCCCAAGGATACAATTTTTCAAAAATTATTTTTAATATTTATTCGTACTCTAGGACACGGGTATAAGTACCAAATCAATGAAGAGAATACGTGCAAAAAATACTTTAAATTTCAAGTAAATTTCTATCTATATATACTAATAGAGTATTAACTACCATTTAAAGTTCTCTCTCTCTTAACATGCAAGATATGAATAAACTAGAACAACTAAGAGGTAAACTTGATATAGACGATAATGCTGAACTAATACACTGAAAGAAAAACGCACGTAACCGGAACGAAATTGTACGTTGCTGCAACGAATTTGTTCATTGACAGTCAACCAACGTCGGCGTTCGTTGCTACAACGAATCTTGATTTAATGGGAATTATAGTTCCGCAACGAATATGTTCATTGCTGCAACAATGTTTTTCGTTGCTGCAACAATTCTGTTTCATTGCTGCAACAGCTCTAATTCATTGGTGCAACAACTCTGGTTTGTTGCTTAAACAGTGTGGTCTCGAAAATATTCGTTGAATTAAATTAAACGATAAAGTTTCGTTGCTGCAACAACGTTAGTTGATTTCCAAAAACTAAATTCGTCCCGGCCTTGGACTTTTTTCTTTCAGTATAGATAATTTAGATTCATGATGACCACCGGCAATGGACTTCGAAGTGATTATTCGCAACAGCAGCTCAACTACTTAAGGCAGAACTCCAACAACGTGAATGAGAATTACTATTGAATACATCCCAAAAACACACACTAGAAAAACACATAATTTGTGTATCTCCGATTGTTGCACCAACGAATAAGTTGTTAAGGCAAGTGTTCCACCCAAACTCCATTATTTTTAATAGTTTTTGACAAAATAATATGGATTTGCATAAAAACAATGATTATAATCAGAAATTTATAGATTTTTTTGTATTATTAAATGTTTTCCCATGTAAAAAATGAAAGAGAGTATTTTCGTTGCATCAAAGAATATTGAATTGTTGCAGGAACGAAACTACGAAAAACGAAATGGCAATAACGAACCTGATTCGTTGATGCAACGAACGATTTTTCTTTCAGTTTACAGATAGAAGTACGATATTTGAAGTATTTTTAAAAGATATTCTCCTCTTTAATTTGACACTAATACCGTTATCATAGGGTGCGAATAATATATAATCTATTTTTTAAATGTATCATTTGTAGTCCTGTGAAGGAGCAACAGGATGAGAAACTGAAACACTAAAAACGCCAAGTAACTCAATTTTTTCTATAGTTTCACACGTATATCATCCGTAATTGTCAAACGGTGTAATCATATAGTTGTCATTGCATGGCAACAAGAAACATAAAGTTGTGAGTGAGTTCATTTATTATTAACGTGCGTATTTGTACAAAATATGGGCGCGTATTGAAAAAGTGAAAGTGATAAGAATCCCACATGGAGCTTATTTTCGTTCGTCTCCCGACACAATGAATTATAGACTCTTGCGTTTTATAGAATTCAAGCAATAGCTAAGTAATTTGTAGTCATTCGAAAATCTTTCACATAAAAATACCTACAGTAAATATTTATTTTTTACTATTTATTATATACTATATTATTATATATTATATTAATGTTATATTACTATTAATGTTATAAAAGCTTTTTTTATTTTTTTGTAAATTACACATGGACGTGAGGAAGGATCAATACGCTATGTAAATATTAGAATAAACTTGGATTGTAGACGGATGAGCCGTGGCAAAACTGTTAGAGCAGCCTTGTGGAAAATTTGTGTCGAGCATAGCACAGTGGCTTCAAATCGTTTTTTATGCACCTAACTCAGCAGCTTCTGAATTAGCATGCTTTGAAGTGATTTCCTAATTATTTGCAAACATTTTGGATTCCTAGTGGGTATGTGAGCTACTGGTATATGGTAAAGTACAATTATGTGACGATTGCGCAGTTATTTATTTTTATCTTTATATATAAAAATGAATCTGTGTTCGTAAGTTTGTTTGTTCTTTATAGCAGCCTAAACTTCTGAACCGATCTTCTTGAAATTTTCACAGAATGTTCATGCTGAACATACGAAGTTAAAACCTATTATTGAATATTGTCAGTTCTATGACACCTAGAGTGCTGTAATTTTGTGTAAGTGAAACTAGCATAAACATGAGTAGTTGTGTCAAAAAATGGGCGGTATTGGAAAAGTGGGCGTGGTACCTCCCATACGAAGTTAAAACCCATTTTCGAATACAACAGTGAAATTTTGTGTAAGTGCATCTAGCATCAATGTGCGTAACTGTGCCAAAAAATGGGAGATATTGGATAAAAGGGCGTGGTACCTCCCATACGAAGTTAAAACCTATTCTCGAATATATTCAGTTCTATGACAGCTACAATACTTATCTTTTGTGTGAGTGCATCTAGCATAAACCTGCGTAGTTGTGCCAAAAATGGACGCTATTGGGAAAGTGGGCGTGGTACCTCACATACGAAGTTAAAACATAGACCTAGAGTGCTGAAATTTTGTGTGAATAGTGTAAATAGTTGTGCAAAGATGGGCGGGAAGTGAAATTAAAAAAAATGTTTTTGAGTATATTCTACACCGAGATTCCTATATTTTTGTGTGAGTTAATATAGTAGTAACCTGCTTAGACAATATACAAATGGGCGGGATTTGAAAGATGGAGCATTTTTAATTTGAATTTTGTAAAATTACACGTTTTCTGTGGATTTTCTTAGCACAGTAGTAAAGAAAGGTTATAAAAAAATATTCATTCGTCAACAGCCGACTTAAGTCAAGAAAACGGAAATTATATTAATTTTTTTAGTTTTTGTGTGGTTTTATTAGTGAACAATTTGATTGATTTTCTATGTGTTTTGAATGTAATGTAACTTCTTCCTACGAATGAAGTTTTTTGTTTAGGTAATGGAAAGGAGGAGAATAACAAAAAATCAATTTGATTTTGACATTTTTTCCATAATTCGCCGTATACTAACGTTATCCGTGGAACATATCCATTTCTTTAGTATCTCAGGGAAGAACCTTGATTATAATTGGTCCATCAGGACAAAAATTAATATGAAAGCAGATTTTAATTTTACCGTTTGTTTTTTTTTTGCCTGGCGAAGCGGCGGGGGTTCAGCTAGTTTATTATATTGATAGATTGCTTACAAAATGCAAATGTGTTACTTCAATTGGAAGTTATGGGCTTCTAAAAAGAAATGCTTCCGAAAACGGTCCCATTTTTATCGTGTTTATACCCTATACCCTTTGTGCATTTGTTTGTAACACCCAAAAGGAAACGAGATAGACCCATCGTTTATTATACCGATCGACTTAGAATCACTTTTTGAATCGATTTAACAATGTCCGTCCGTCTGTCCATCTATTCTTGTAATCAAAGTCCAGGTCGCAATTGTGGTTAGAACTAAATGAAACTTTGCACAACGAAGTTTCATGGGATAAGGACGAACGCTATTTAATTTGAAGAAAATCGGTTCAGATTTAGATATAGCTCCCGATTTTACTTTTTCCGCTCTAGAAACCATATATTTCAACAGATTTTCTTCTAATTTAGCAAAACGTCATATATTTTAACTAGAAATAGCTCTGGTAAAATTAGGCCAGATCGGTTCAGATTTATATATATCTCCCATATGAATTTCGCTCACAATTTGACTTTTTCCGCTCTAACAGATTTTCTTCAAATTTAGCTATGGTAAAAATGTGCCAGATCGGGTCAGATATATATATTGCTCCCAAATGTCTCCCATGATTTGATTATTTTCGCTCTATAAACCACATAATTTAGCAGATTTTCTTAAAATTTGGCAAAACATATTCTAGTTCAACTATAAACATCTATGCCGAAAGTGGGTCATATCGGTTCAGATTTATATATAGCTCCCACACAAATGTCACCTCCGATTTGACTATTTCCGCTCTAGAAACCACATATTTTATCAGTTTTTCTTCAAATTTGGCAAAACAAATTATATTTCAACTAGAAACAGCTCTTGTAAAAATGGACCAGATCGGATCAGATATATATATAGCTCCAATACAAATTTCGACGCTGAATTGATTTCTTTTTCGGTTTTCATGGGCTTTTATTACCAAACAAGGAAGATTAAACATGTATGTGAAATTATGACACATCACTGTTATATTTAACCTAAATATACGAAATTCGTCGGCTCTAGACTTCTTGTCTACAGTCTTTTTGGAATAATATATGAATATGAAATATAATGGTGCGCGGCAAATCCGGCCAAAGGTTGTAATTGGGAGAAACATGTTCATTCAGTGCCCGCTACTTCGTATGTGAAGAAGGCTGTTATATGTTATCAGATTTATCCATTTCTGCTTTTGGATGGTATTTATTAAATTTGCTTTTGGTGCATATAAATAAATCTAACAAGTAATTTTGAAACATCCTTTTATATATATCACATACGCAGTCAGAGATATGTGCATGCCGAATTGCACTATTCTGGCTAAACTTTCTTCGCAAGTATCTTTTTTATCCTTTTCTACAAAGTTTCGTACAAAAAATAGTCCCGTAGATTTCTTTACTTCCTCGTTCTCGTGTTCTTAGATGCGGCCGGCCGTTTCATCACTTTCTGTTCCTCTTTCCCAAAATGTACACATTTTGAAAAAAACCCTATAGGTAACATTCTCGCTTCTGCCTTTTCTAAAAATTACTTTATGCTGCGCATTTAGGTTGTAACTTTATTTCGTTCATCTCTTTTCGTCCCTCATCAACAATTTTGAAAAAATTGATTTGAACTAGGATATTGTCCTGGCTCAAGACCATTTTGCATCTATATTTAATAAAATGCAAATTTATTTACTAATGGCATGGTGACATCAAAAATCAAATATTGATTACAGACCAAAAAAAAAAACAAAAGAAAAACACTAAAAAAAATTGAAAAATCTCTTTGTGTTGCGTGTCTACGTAGTTGGAGTACTGTTCACATCGAGTTCAGCTACAAAAATTGGTTGGTACAACTTTTATCCTTTTTTTGTCTGACTCAGCCCTTCAAATTAAAATTTTTTGAAGAATCCGTTTAAGCTGCGCTTCTACGTTTTTAGAGAATTGTATACACCGAATTTAACGATTTTAGCTGTAATGGATTGATAGTACCATTTCTATCTTTTACGAGGTCAGAGGAATTTACAAACCGAATTCCACAATTCCTGCTGCAATACATAAGCTGGTACTTGCTTTTTCTCATGCTTTCCAAGTTTCGAAGAATTAATTAATGTTGTAGATGCACATGGTCGGAGTAATGTATGTATTAACCGAATTTCACGATTCAGTTTGCAATACTTTGATTGGTACAATCTTTATCCCTTTTTGTACCGCTTCCCATTCAAAGTACATATTTCGATAAATTCATTTGTATTGCGCTTCTAAGTGGTCAGAGGAATTTACACACCGAAGTTTACGATTCTAGCTGCAATAATTTAGTTTGTACCTTTTGTATGCTTTTTTTCCCACTCCCCTCTTAAAAGTTCAAATTAAAAAATCCATTAATGTACTTTAGTCTATACTATTTTTATCCGTTTTCGTCCCGCTTTGAAAAATTTATTTATATTGCGTTTGTACAAGGTCAGAGAAATATTCACACCGAATTTCACGATGATAACTATGGTTTGACTGCTGACAATGTCAAACTTTGTTGATATTTCTGTTCACAAGGTATGTCATTATAAATTGTTTAACGCCAGATCAACACTTCCAAATTATGGAAATGTGTTTAAAAACTATTAGTGCAGTTACTCTTTCTTACTATTCAAGAAGACAAAGAAATGTGCGAAAATGTGAAAACGAAGAACGAAGTAGCTGTTGTTACGGTGAATGGCGAGCGCTATAGAGCCACGAATTGGTGCAACTTGCCATACAGCGCACTTAACAATCAATTGCAATTTGGTGACAACTTCATTTCCGGAAGTGTTACTGTTCACTGGCCCCTCGTTATGTAAGGATAACATGGTCCCTACTGCTTAAGAATATGCCAATGGATCAAGGTGAACGCCCAACTTCATATATTTTCAGACTGCCGATACTATCTTACTTTTTGTCTACTTTTTTGTTTTGTTTTTTGATGTATAATGTAATTATTAAGCAAGTAAAAAGGTGTTAAGTTCGGCGATGCCAAATCTTATATACCCTCCACCACGGAGTGCACTCCAAAGTATTACCGGCAGTTAGTGGCAGTCAACTTTGAATAGAAGTGCTCTACTTTCGCTTTTTTAGCTGCAGCCGTTTAGTTAGTACCATTTTTAAAAATACAAATTAAAAAAACATTATGTTTCGCATCAAAGGCAGATGAATGTATCCACTGAATTTCATGATTTCAACTTCAACGGTTTGGTTGGTACCTTTTTTATCCCTCCTTTTCAATTGTATACCTTGACAGTAGGAATTTCGAAAAATCATTCTATTTTACGTGTCTATGCAATTAGGGGGATGTAGAAACCGAATTTCATATTTGTAGCTGTTGTTGTAGCATTCGCACTAATTTCATCCCCTTTTGTCCCATTTCAGCCGCTAAATCTTGTATATACTTTTTGGTGCTTTCACGCTACAAGAGGAATGTACGCAACACATTCCAAGTGCATATAAAGGAGAAATTTTCAAAAAAAAAAAAACAAATAAGGAATGGGCTAAGACTAAGTCGGGCGGGACCGACTATATGATACACTCCACTTTCTATGACCTGGTCCGATTTGTCACATCGAAAAGAATATTTGTATCGGGACTAGGGTTTGGGGTTTCCCGGACTTTTTTCGTTTCCCGGGAAAACGGGAATGAAAAATTTCATTCCCGGGAAAAAGTAATTTATTTATAGGTATATCCAATATGGTTTGAAATATCAACATTTAATAACTGGTGTGTTGTTTTTTTCAATACTGTCATATTACAAATTAAAAACGAATGTTATTGTCAAAATATTTTACAAATTATTTTTCATTTTACAAATATTTTACTCTACAACTTTTCAAGGTTATATTCGGAACATACAAATTGATATTGAGAAATGTAAATTTATATTAGGAACATATAATTGTTCATTTATATTGAGAACAATTAATACATAATAGGAACATACCATTTCATAATGAAATATTCAAGTTTGTAATCAGAAAATCCAAATTCATAATCAGAAAATACGTTTTCATATTCAGAAAATATGAATTCATAATGAGAAAATATCAAATCATATTGAGAAAATGTAAATTTATAATGAGAACATTGATAAAATATGTGTTTCTACGAAAATATCCATAGAAAAACGTAGATATATAGCTTTGATTATAAATTTTATAGTTCTGATTATGAATTTATATTTTATGAATATATATGAATAAGAATTTATATTTTCTCATTTTGTATTTATTTATCTCATTATCAATTTTTATGTTCTTACTATGGTTTTATATTTCTCAATATGAATTTACATTTCACATTACGAATTTACAGTGCTGATTGTGATCATGCTCCTATTATGAATTTACATTCCTCATCATGAACTTACATATTCTGATTATAAATTACATTTTCTCATTATAAACTTGAAAAGATGTAGACTAATCGTCAGAATTGGACAATTATATCGCAGGTAGAAGTGACTGACACCTACACTAGATTCAAAATTAAAAAGGATTAAGGAAACAAATAACTCATATGACGGAAAATTTTATTACACATTTAATTTAGAATATTCATTCGTCTGGAGACAAAAATATTTTATATAAACAGGGGGAAAATTCTAAACTGTAAAAACAATAGAAACATAAAAAATTAATATTAATTTAATAAATTCATAAAAAATAAAAATATTGAAATAGTCCAGTCATTAATTCTTACAAATGGCCATTGAAATACACCGTAGCATATATATATATATATATATATATATATATATATATATATATATATATATATATATATATATTTCTATTAGATTTCTCTTCAAAATTTCCAGGCGAACAATTTCTATTGAATTCCTATTTTTAGACCATTTCTTTCTGGCTACATATGTAAAATAAATTGTTCTTGAAGAATATGTTCATCTCGATTCATCTAAAAAAAACAAGAAAATTTACATTATGTAAGCCATAGTATTGTCGGCAATATATTTTATTTCCCAATAAAGATCCTGCAAATAGCCTCACAAAAAGTTTTTATTCCCCTAGCTGGGTTTCGCATAAAATGGCTATTTAGCGAATTTAAAAAGTTTTGTTTGTAGTAATATAATATAAACAAATACTAACAATGTCAAATTGTAAGTAATGTAAATACATATATGAATTTGAAATACATCTAAAAATTCCAATTTATATAGTAACATTAAATTATTGATCAACATAATAAATAAATTATTTTTTTAATATTTCCCGTATTCCCGGAAATTGAAAATTTTTTCCCGGGAATTCCCGGAAAAATTTGGACGATTCGGGAATTCCCGGACCCCAAACCCTAATCGGGACTATATCCAAACATGGTATAAAGTGACTAACTTTCACAATAAGTTCTTCCAGTTCAAATATAACGTGTTATGCTCACTTTGAAGAAACTCGGTGAAAATTCGTGGTTTCTGGGAAGGAAAAAGTCTATCCGGGAGCGAAATTTGTATGGGAGCTATATATAAATCTGAACCGATCTGACCCATTTCCAACATGGCTGTTTATAGAACAAATATAAGATAGTTCGCCTAATTTGTAGAGGATCTGTTAAAATATGTGGTTTCTAGAGCAGAAAAAGTCAAATCGGGAGCGAAATTTGTATGGGAGCTATATATAAATCTGAACCGGTTTGACCTATTTTCACTCTAGGTGTTTCTAGTCGAAATATAAGATGTTTTGCCAATTTTGAAGAAAATCCGTTGTAATATGTGGTATCTAGAGTGAAAAGAGTCAAATCGGAAATTCGTATGGGGGCTATATCTAAATCTGAACCGATTTTCTTCAAATTAAGTAGCGTTCGTCCTTGTACCGAAAAACTTGGTTATGCAAAGTTTTATTTGGTTCTGTATCATGATTACAATAATAGATGGACAGACAGACAGACATTGCTAAATCGATTCAAAAAGTGATTCTATGTCGATCGGTACAATTAAGTATAATAAATTAATCGATATAATTAATCAATGGGTCTATCTCCCTTCCTTTTGAGTGTTACAAACAAATGCACAAATACATAATATTCTCGTGGAGTGTAAAAAAATATTTAAATAACCTAAATATTAGGGAATATTTTCAGTTCTTGTTAGGGAAATGTTTTTTCCTCTGGCTCGATTTCGCCCACTTTCCCAAGCGACCTGCAACCATAAGGCACATTTACAGACAATTTTAACCTCCTAGTTCATTTCGTTCGTTAGTTAGCGTGCTATCAACAGACAGACAGACATACGGACATTGCTAGAATTTCTTAGAATTTTATCATGACCGAGAATATATATACTTTATGGGGTCTCCGATGAATATTTCAAGGTGTTGCCCATCCTTAGGCGGAGGGTATAAAAATTAAATAATTCAAATTAAAAAATGAATTAGTAAAAAACACTCCAATTGTTAAAATAGATAAAAACAATACATTGTTAAAAAGTATTCACTTTTGTAAATTCTTTGAATGGATATTCTAAAAAGCGTGAAATATGCACTTTGTATATGTGTGATGTGATGTGATGCGTCTAAAATGTGTTTCCAATTCCCAATTACATCCTCTTTTGTTCGGGCGATTATATTATATATTTCTATATATTAGAAAAAATTCTTACAAATGAATCACCCTTTAGTTTTGACAATACAACAGAGTGCTTCGAAAGAAGGAAAATACATGGGTGTAGTCTGTGGCGGTCGTTTACAGACATTAGCGAAGACAACAACCAGACAGAACAGTTTGAATTGCTTTGGAATAACATGGAATCCAATGCTATAACATGGTCCACAAATGAATTTGGATTGTGGTGTGTGGATATAAAGTCAAATAGAGTCCATACAAATTTATCGCGTAAGTGAATGTCATGTTTTTTGGTCATCCACATAAGGTTATTTGGAATGAAATTCGATTTAGCTGATACAACAACCTTACTTTCTAACGTTGCATATGGTTGTAATAAACACGTCACGCTTTGACCAAAGCAGCCTTCACTGTTTCCTGGCAACATTATATTGTTTCTGGATATGGCTGAAATCAGTATGGGCCAAAATTACAGATTACAAAATCATTTTTTTAGTTTTGGAATTTATTTGGCTACCTAACCTTGATTTGAGTTAACCTCCGGTGTTTGTGCAATATTAGAAAATGATGTATGGACCATAATAGGATTAAGCCGACCAATTGCTGTCGTACAAATGATAACACAGTGATACAAAAAAGAGTGAAGTATATGTACATTGGAAATGATGCAGTTTGTGAAATTTCCCAAAATATTGATCTACGACTTAGATGAGGTTTTCGTACCTTTGTGTATTTGTAGTTCAATTAAGTTTCTCACGGGGCTTAAAAAAGAAGAAATTTCCATTCTAATGCTTTATTTATTTCACAACACTTGCAATGCGAATTTTTATAACGAATCTATATCGTTACTTTATTTAAAATAAGCATTTAGTAATTAGTAATTGACTGGGCTATTGAGCTTTCGATAAAACTATTGCTTGCAAATAATATGTGTGTGTTTTCCATACTTAGCTAATTTTGATCGAAAATTATCAGGATTTTTAAATTTTCAAAAGGAGCTTTTGATTGCAAATAAGAGCTTATTAATTACAGCAGAACCTATCAATTTCGAAAATTTCTAAACAATATTTTTTAAAATCTGTCATTAACAGCAGAGATTGTTGGCTACCTATCAGCAGGCACTTTTTCTGTTATTAAAGTAGGTTTTCTGTCATAACAAAAGTTTATCTGCAGTTTTGTGTCAGCATTCAAACTGCTGAAGAGTTTACAGTCTGCTGTTAATTAAAATATAAAAATAATACTGAGAGAACTTCATTTTCTATTAGCCCGTGATAGTGGCATATTATCATTATGTAATGACTTTCCTTCTAAAATGTGTGTCCCCTTTTAGTAGTTTATATAATTATTTAAATACTGCTATGATAACGATGCTTAAAGGCAAGAATGGGAATTTTTCAATTAAAAAAAAAACATAAAAATTTTGAAAATAATATTCGCTCTTATATTTATATGATATGCTGATCTGTAGATATGCTTAAATCCATTCAGAAAAATAGGTACGGAAAAGCGTTCGCAAAGCATAGTGAAACATTTTCAGGCGGTAGGATATGTCAAGAATAAAGCGCTCTGAAAGCCTCAAAATGATAACACCGATTTACGGTCGTAGGATGGAATTTAAGGACGTTTTTAAAGCGTCTTCGATTTACGGTGTTATCGTAGTTTGATGTTTTAGAACGTCTTGAAAGCGTTTTCAAAATAACCCTTAATGATTTGAGCACTTTACCAGCATATTTTGAACTCTGAAAGAAATGATTAGAAATGAATACTTAAATTAAATTTATTGGCACTAAAATGATAATTCTGCCAGAGAATTCCTATCAGAATTTGTTTTGGAATCTAACACTTTAAATGACAAAGGTATACATTTTAAGTGAAATTTTAAATTTAATAATAGTATTTATAATTAATATTTTTTAAAGGAGAAACAGTGAAGATAAATCGCGTTTTTAAAGAAGAACTAACTCTGCAGTCATTAAAAAAAAAAACAAATCCAGAACATCACTTAACAAAAGAAAACAGCTCACTCCTAGACATTGTTAAATTTGATCTAGTCAAATTTGTAATTCCTCTTGAAATACATATGTTATACCTCGGCATTAGCAAACATTTGCTTCAAACGCTAATTTTAAAAAATTCAGACTGCTTTATTTCTCAAACAATCATTTATGTTCTACAACAACATTTTTGGAATATAAAGATAATACAACTGAATTTCAGAGAAAGTCATTTAATAGACATAAAAAACTTGAAAACTACATAATTTAGATTTTTTTTATATAGCGGAGGTGCAAATTTAAATTATGGACCTAATTCTCAAACAATGAGTATACACATCCTTATTCAAATCGATGATAACGTACATCACAATTTTTGGATTTTGGGTTTTATAAAATCAATTGCAAAATTTCCAAAAAATCCAATAGCTCAAATAAGTAGACAACTTCATATTTACACAAACACAAACAATACACAAACTTCCATTTACCATTGGCGTACCACAAAGTATATATATTCTATATTCTGGTAAAATTCTAAGACGATTTAGACATGTCCGTCTGTCTATCTGTTGAAATCATGCTACTGACCGAACGAAATGATCTATAAGGTTAACATTTTCCGTAAATGTGTCTTATGGTTGTAGATCGGTTGAAAGTGGGCGAAATCAACCCAGAGGAAAATTTTCCTCTAACAATAACCCCTAATATTTAGACTATTTAAGCATTTTTTTGAAAATTTCTTTTTTATATGCACTTGCAATTTGTTGCGTACATTCCTCTTGTAGTTTGAAAGCACCAAAAAATAAATAAAATTGTTAGCGTGCCGTATGGGACGAAAAGGGATAAAAATGGTACCAATGACAAGATAACAGCTATAAACATGGAATTTGAAATGCACATCCATCTAACTGCATTGACACGTAGAATAGAAAAAAAATGGAAAATGGGGCGAATGGGGATAAAAATGGTACCAACCAAACGGCAGCAGCTATAACAACGAAATTCGGTGTGTACATTGCTTTCACTGCATAGGCGCGAAAAATAAAGATAAATTTCGATACGATCAAAACGGGACAAATTTGGTACCGAGCAAACGGCTGTAGCTAGATTCGTGAAATTAGATGTGCACAGAAGAATATAGAATAGAATTTTTACTTTTCTTTTCAAAATAATACAGTCACTTAATCTGCAGCTGAAAACGTTTTTCCCTAGACGCAAAGAAAACATATGGTTGGGGTGATCATAGTGTAAGGGTATCATGCATGATTGGAGTTATGATTGTAGCCAATCATATTATAGTTATCATGTTATGATCCCAATATCATTATATGATCCCCTCTCAATCATAATATTGTCCTTAAATTATCATAATATTAAAAAACCGGTAAAGAAAATATGGTCCCCGCAATCATATCATGATTGTAAAATAGTCATAGTATCATATTCATATTATGATCCCAAGTGAATCATAATATGATCTTCAAGTAATCATACTTATTACTGTATTATTATTATTACTTATTAATGTAAGAAAATATCAATTATTCGTATATTCTTGTACAGATAGTTGTTTAGCGGGTGTAATTACAGTTTTTTCAGAAATCAGCCTATGGATTTTCAACCGTTCCATCGTTATTCTAGAAAAGAAATCAAAGAACAAAATGAAAAATTAATTAAAGAGATATCAAATTGTAAGTTTGTATTTTAACCTTCTTCTTTATCTAGTGTTCGGCAACTGATGGGGTTAGCCTAAGTTTTAATTCTGAATGATTTAGAAAAATAAACTAATGCTGAACCACAGTGAATAGATTTTTTTACAGATCACGCACCTCCTCATCGTCCTTTATGTATTCCATTAAATCAAACACCAACAATGTATGTCTTAGTTTTAAATGTTTTTCGTATTATCTTGGAGCCCTCCACTATGAACTTATTCTGTTGGCATAGTGTATCAACTGTGCAGTACCAAAATGTAAACAACAATGATGAAATTCAGTCAAACAGGTATTTGCATGCAAATATAAGTGTGACCATAATATGATTATAAAACAAACATAGTATGATCAGCAGCAGTGATGCAACTAAATCTAACTGCATTATGCAAGCACATGTAAATTTGATCATAATATGATTATTTAACAAGCATAGTATGATCATCAAGTCTAACGGGAGTTTGTAAATAAACTTGCTTGAATATTAACAAACAATGTGTGGCCTCTTTCAACCACCACACACTTGAGGAGAACAACATTTAGCTTTGATACATTTCTTGGAAATTTGTACGTAACACCCCTGTAGGAAATGTTGATAGTAAAACAGTACTGAATCAGTATTGACTTTGTCACCAGTACTACTGACAAATTGTACCCCAGCCACTGTTGACATTTAACATGCGCTTGTCATTGAGAATCCACTACTGACCTTAGAATCATCGACTAGCTGGTGCTAACCATGGAGACTCGGTTAAATCTGAACCGATCTTACCCAATTTCATCATAGTTGTTTCTAGTTGGATTATAAGATGTTGTGCCAAATTTAAAGAAAATCGGGTACAATATGTGGTTTCTAGAGCGGAAAATGTCAAACCTGGAGCGACATTTGTATGGGGGCTATATCTAAATCTGAACCGATTTGTCTCAAATTAAAAAGCGTTCGTCCTTGATCCACAAAACTTACTTGTACCAATTTTTGTTAAGATCGGACAGTAATTGCGACCTGTAATTTGATTACAACAATAGATGGACAGACAGACGGAAATCGACTCAGAAAGTGATTCTAAGCCGATCTGCATAACAGACGATGGGTCTAACTCGGTTCCTCTTGGGTGTTACAAACAAATGCACAAAGGCATGATACTCTCGTGGAGTGTATACAAATTTGTCTTGGCTTTTTTGGACTTATAATCGTAATCCACTGCCTCTAATCTACCGGTAATACTGTGAAATGCACTCCGTAGAGGAGGTATATAAGATTAGGCCCGGCCGAACTCAACGCCTTCTTAATTGTTTAATCCTATATGTTAATTTCTTATTTAATGATAATGTAGCTCTGCTGCAAATAATGGCATTTGGAACACATTAATTTAGGGGATACATATTATACTTTATTCCAAATTTTTCGTTTTATTCCTGTAGTTTTTACGCAATTTCCAAAGTGATAAAACATATTTTTATGAGATTATTATTTTGAGTTTACCTAAAATGCAGCACATAAATTGTTTTGTTTGTATGCTACTTAATATTATTAAGAGATTAATTGTCTGTCCAAAATGTTATAAATGGATACTTTCCTGCAGAATTGCCTCATCAGTGAGAACGCATTATCGTTTGTAAATAATAAATAGAATATCCAATTCAATTCAGTTCAATTTTTAGTAAATAGTTAATATTACATTATAAAAGTTATTGCACAGATATAGCTTAGTCTTATATGTAGAGTATTATAGATCCACCAAGGGAAGAAACTACGGTTTAGAGGAAGAGGAGGTGTAAATCTTTCAGACGATACCAATATCTTTAAAATCTGATGACTCGATCTAAAGTTATGGTATCGATAATGAAGCCATTTCTCCATGAAAACCCCGATGTAATCAATTTTGGGCCTCTGTAAAACTTAAACCACGTACTTCTTTGTGCTACGGAAAACGGTTTATTGCGTGCAGCCACTAGAAGAATGTATGTGCCAAATTTCATCAAGATCGGAGAGGCTGAAAATCCAAACGCATGGTTTTGGGTCATTTTCTGTTGGAATTGAAGAAAAACTATTAACAACGGGTAAGAAGTGTACTCCAGCCAGCCAGCCAGACGGACGGACATAACTCAAACACCTTAAAAAGTCGTGAAACGGATTTCGTCCAAACATACTGAGGGTCTTAAGTCATTGCTTCAATGCGTTACATTTTTTTATGTCCCAAATGATATATACCCTCCTACTCTGTAGAGTGAGGGTACAACAAGTAAGAAAACGGCAGTCGTCTAAACCGACATATATACCCTCTCTCTCAGAAAACATATCTATGGAAATTATAATAACATATAAAACAATTGCAAAAACATTATTAAATAACAACTCATAGTGGATCCCATGCACCAATATAGAAGTTATGAAGGCTTTAATATTACCTAGGATATAGACAATTGTGTGGGAGGTAGAGGAAGGGGCATGGCTAAACCAAGTTGGTTTAAAATTACCAAATATCAAATTTCATAGTATTCCGGTCATCCTTATAGAAGTTATAACAGCTTTAATTATACGTATGTTAGGGTGATTTGTGTGGGAGGTACCAGAAGGGGCGAAATTGCTTCATCTTCGAACTTAAACTAAGTTTGGGCAAAATATTACGATGCGCAAAGTTTGAATCGATTCCTTAGCTCCCTTCGAGAGTTATCGTGTACTCCAGCCAGCCAGACGGACGGACATGACTCAAACACCTTAAAAATTCGTGAAACGGACTTGGTCCAAACATACTTGGGGTCTTAAGTCACTCCTTCAATGCGTTACACTTTTTTTCTGTCCCAAATGATATATACCCTCCTACTCTGTAGAGTGAGGGTATACAAATAATTAGTTCAAACATTTTTAAATCTTGAAGAAAACTTTTGTTTTTTTTTTGTATACGTTATCGTTTTGTACGAAACTTCGTCGAATACAGAACACAAACACATTCCTTATAGGAAACCTTGAACTTGAACTTGAAACACAAACACTACATCGCAGTAATTTTGCATTTCTACAATACTCTGCGTGAAGGGTAGTTAAATTTCAAAATAGAAAAAAGTCTAAATAAATTAAAAACTTGAATGTGTGCGTCCATACTCCCAAAATTTGTTGGGCGTTGTTCATTAAAAACTAGACCCCGAACTGCAAGCTCCAGTTTGGGAATACTTTTCTGAGGTACATGTGGGGCCGCCAATCTCAAAACCTTAGTCCGAGGAATAAAATGTGCGGAATTCTTCATAATTTGATATATTATATTTTTCAAAAATGTAATCAAATTTCAATCTAGAAAGTGCTGTATTGTTCAATTTGAGTATTATTTCCTTCAGAGTGACTTGATAGTATCACAATCGATTGTCTCTTCCACCACATTCTTCTCTTCGAACCAGAAATCTTATGAAAAAACAATAACCGGAATGTTAATCTCACAATTTTTTGTGTAGATTTAATTGTTTTGTTTGTTTAATCAGATTTATAACGTTTTGTACAAAACCAATAATTTATTTTGAATGCATACCACAATCATACGTTCCGGATCGAATAAAGAGGGAAATCTCACATTCATAGTCAGTTGTATCGAATGTATTTCTATGCTCTATAGATATATTATAGTAAATTCCGTTGTAAGTTCCTTCCTCGCCAGTAATTTTAATGAGCGAAACTTCTCCTTCATTAACTATCGCAAAGCGATTCCAAAGGGTTAAAATATCATCGATCTTTTGAACAACTTATGATAATGTGAACAATTGTAAATTTATGTGTTCAGTAAATTATATAGGGTGTTTTTTATTGAGGTATAGAACTTCGAATTGAAATAAAACACAAGAAAATCGTTTTAATGTCCATCAATTGCTTTATTGGAAGGATCATTTTATGCCATTAATGTTTAAATATGATTTCAGGCATGTGGCCGCCGCGGCTGGCTCGAATATAGCCAATTCTACAGGTCCAATTTTCAACCACTCCAATTGCTGTGCACGGTGGCGAATCGATTCATTCGGGTCCTCTTCAACACTTTGCTCTACAGCGGCAATTGTTTCTTCGGTGCGCACTGTTCGACGTCTCTGCGGATGCGTATTATCACATAGAGTAAACGTAGTGCGAAAACGATCCATGGTTAACCGAATTAATTGCTCTGATGGACGATTATGTCGACCATAAAATGGACGGAGCGGTGAACTTCGCGAACTGAACCATTACTTTCGAAATAAATTTGCACGATTTGCAAGCGTTGTTCTTTTGTCAACCTGTTCATGATGAAATGGCAAACCAAACTAAATATTAATCACTTGACAGCTGACAAAATGGCCGCCAGTTAAAAAAGTGATGCCAACTTAAAGTTCTATACCCCAATAAAAAACACCCTTTATTAACACAGTAGAGCCGTACGGACGTGTAGTGCTTTAACTGAAACCATCCACCCCCAATAAAATCGGAGTTTTGTGCTCCCATGTTCATCATTTTTCGATTTACAGTCAGAGGATAGAACAGATCCTTGCTGACACTTGATCGTCTCAGAAAATAATAGACTAGATCATATTGTAGTCCGCGGAGCCATTTTAAATGGACATAAATTTTAAAATAATTAAAACTGAAATTTTCGTGCCCACAAAAGAGATTTCTCAAAAATATTTGTGAATTCAGAAATGAAAATTAACTTGAATTTAGGAACTGATGATTCCACACAATCTTTTGCTTGGAAGTAGTACATGATTTGAACTTGATTCTAGTTAAATTTTCCTCGAACCAAGTAAATATTTAATCAAAACTGAAGAAAATTGCACTAAAGAGTTAAGGTATTACTCTAAGATTGATGCGCAGACTAGAGAGGTGCCTTAGCAATATTTAAAAATAAGGTTCGGCGAACGAACGAGAACTTCTTCTTTGATTACTATTCAAGTATTGTCTATATTACATTACTCAGCATAGAATAGCACAGATATGACAGACACTTGAAATGTTATAATATCTATACCCTCAACTATGGTATTATGTTTTTGTGTATTTGTGCGTAACGCATAAAAGGAAACGAGATAGACCAATCGGTTAGAATCACTTTCTGTGCCGATTTAGCAATGTCCGTCCGTCTGTCTGCCCATCTATTCATGCAGCCATCTGGCACTATCGATTATATTCGTTTGAAATACAACGCTGCCATTTTTGTATTCTGTTTATACCCTTCACCTAAGGATGGGGGTATATTCACGTGGTTATTCCGTTTGTAACACCTTAAAATATTCATCGTAGACTCAATAAAGTACAGTTGAACTTCGATTAACCGTGACTCTATTAACCGTGATTATCTATTAACCGTGAAGCTGAGTGGTTGATTTTTTACCTCTATTAACCGTGATGCACATGTCCATATGACTACTTGTTTGTTTTTTTTTTCGTATAATACACACACATCTCTGAGTGGTTGATTTTTTACCTCTATTAACCGTGATTTACCCCTATTATCCGTGATGCACATGTCCAAATGACTGCTTGTTTGTTTTTTTCGTATAATACACACACATCTCTCATATTAAAATTCGGTGATTCCCCTTTTTCATGAAAGTGTAATTTTCATATCAAATTTCATATTCATTCATCAGTGTGAAATTTTATCTGTCAAGACGTGTTTTCCTTACATCATGCCACCGTCAAAAACTAAATCCGTGAAAAGAGCAAGAAAGGTTCTTTCAATTAAAGAAAAAAATGGAGCTGATTAATGAATACTCAAAACGTAAAGTACCTTTTAAAATGTTGTCTGAAAAATATGGAGTTGGCATTCAAACTGTATCCGATTTAAGAAAAAAACAAAGATCGGATTTTAAAATTTTGCTCCGATACTGATTCAATGCTTGGCCTTAAACACAGATATACACTAAAAACATCCGAAAATCCAAAAGTTTATTTCGCAACATATGAATGGTTTCGGCAAGAAAGATTTAAAGGAACTCCAATTTCAGGTAAGTTAACTGAAATCGAGATATTGTATGAACATAAACTGAAATTTGCTTCTGAACTTCAGGCGAAATGATTGTCGAAAAGACAAAAATGTTCCATTTGAAGTTAAACATGAATTCAGAGTGCACTTATTCATTTGGTTGGTTGGATAAATTCAAGAAACGTCATGGAATCCGTCGACTGAAATCTACGGGAGAAAAGGAGTGTGCTGATTATGAGTCTGGTACGATGTTTGTGGACGAATTGGATGAAATCATTAAAAACGAACAACTTACAACTGAACAGATCTACAATGCAGACGAAACCAGTCTATTTTGGAGGTGTTTGCCTCAGAGTTCTTTGGCTAGTGGTAATGAATATTCTATTGAAGGGCACAAGGAATCCAAGAAGAGAATCACAGTGCTAGCTTGTTCAAATGCTGCAGGAACTCACAAGTGTAAATTGATGATAATAGGAGAAAGTGTCATCCAAGAGCTTTAAAAAACGTTTGAACACCTTCCTGTGATTTATAAATCTAATAAGAAAGCTTGGGTAACACAACAGCTATTTCTGGAGTGGTTTAATCAAAATTTTGTACCAGAAGCAAAGGAACATCAACGGCGCATCGGTCTCAAAAATAACTGTAAAATACTTTTACTATTAGACAACTGTCCAGCACACCCAGATGTAAATGCTATGATATCTGAAAACGTTACAGTAAATTATATCCCACCAAATTGCACGTCCTTGATTCAGCCTATGGATCAAGGAGTAATTCGGAGCTTCAAATGTCACTACCGTAAACTGATCGTTCAAAAACTTGTTGGTGCTAATGACAGACGTGAGTTTGTTAAATCTTTGAATATTAAGACTGCTTTGTGGGCAGCCGCAGCTTCGTGGGACTCTGTAACTCCACAAGTTTTAAAAAGAGTTTGGAATAACTTACTATCTCATAATGAAGATGCTCCAAATAGCCTTGTTGAGATACAAACAGCTATAACCATACCGTCTGGATGTACGATTGATGCTGTCGAAAAGTGGATGGTGTGCGACTCTCATGTCGCGCCGTTTGATATTATATCTGAAGACGAAATCGTAGACATGGTTACCCAAAGCCAAGAAGATGAGCTTGATTAAAATTCCGAGGAATCAGATGGAGGAAATGCGGACGAAACGCCTACATTGGCTCAGGCAATAGAGGCTAGTAGTATTTTGTTAGGTTTTTTAGAAAACTTTAATTGTCCAAGTATTTCAGAACCAGATAAAATGCAAATATATCGCATACAAACTCATTTGTTGGAAGAACAATCAAAAGCTAAAAGCATTTATTTAAGATTTTTTTAAATAAATGTATGTTTTCCTAGAGATATGATAAGTTATTTATACATGTTTTTGTCAAAAATAATAAAATTTATACATGTAAAATTTTACCTCTTTTAACCGTGATTTTCGGTTATCCGTGATTAGCCCGGTCCCGAGCATCACGGTTAATCGAAGTTCAACTATATATATATTTTGGGTCGTGGTAAAAATGTGAGACGATCTAGCCGTGTCCGTCTGTCTGTTGAAAGCACGATAGCGGCCGAACAAAATGAGCCTGGAGGTTCAAATTTCCTCTAAATGTGTATTATAGCATTTTTTCTGTTTTATATGCAAGTAACGTAAAAGCACCAAGAAGTAAATACACGTTTTAGCGGTCGAAATGGGATAAAAAGGGATACAAATGGTATCCCTTTTGCTATAAACTTGAAATTCGGAATATACATCCCTCTATTTGCGTAGATAAGTAAAATAGAAGGAATTTTCAAAATTCGTACTTTTAAGGGATATAATTGGAAAAGAGGTATACAAGGGTACCTATCAAACCGTTGAATTGAAATCATGAAATTCGGTGTGTACTTTCATCTGACTGTGAATATTCGAAATAAAATGGATTTTCTCGAAATTTGTACTTTTATGCGGAAAATTTGGCGAATAGGTATACAAATGAAAACAACCAAACGGCTGCACCTATAATAATGAAATTCGGTGTGTAAACTTCTCTGACTGCGGTAAAATTTGGCTACAATACTCAGTATTTGCACTCGTCTATCTACGTAGACTCGGAAAAAAAGAGATACGATTTTTTCTAAATTCGTACTTTTAGGGTCAAAATGGAAAAAGGAGAGAAACTCGTACCAATAAAACGACTGTAGCTAAAAACATGAAATTAGGTGTACACTCTGAAATCTCTCTGGATCTTCAATATTACAACTTTTTAGAAAGGTACAGACATTTAGGCTGTAGATGGAATCAATACATTTCAAATGGGGAAAATCGGGCTTGAGGGAAATTGTTTCTACCTAATAACATTTAGGGCACACTTTTGAAGATTTCTGACTAATAATTATATTAACCCTAGGATTTTCAACCTAGGATTTTTAACCCACTAAGTACGCAATGTGGTCCAGCCAGACCAGAGAAGGAAATTTAGTAGAAAATGACCTATACAGTGCACTATGGTCCAAAATCCATTTCTTTTGGCAAAAATTCAAAAAAAATAAAATTGGATAGTGGTAAATGTGTATATATTTTCTTTATGGCAACACTCCAAGTAATCCAGAAAATATACTGGAGAAAATTAGGTGGCAACACCACAAGCCTGAATGGCACTTAAACTTTGCGGTTCAAAAAAAGTGGGATTAATTTTGATATAAAGCAGTTTTACAAATTAATTAAAATTAAGAAAATAATAAAGTGACTATATTATGAAAAGTGACGGCAAGAGTTAGTAGTTGAAAAATTATATTTAACATTGTATGATTATTGTGGTCTTGTAAGTATTCATAGGTATTGTAATTTTGTGATTTGTAGAGAACATAATCTATAAATGTCGTGGACCAAAAGTTATATGTATGACTCAACTTTACTCAAAGTTTAAATGTGAAAGTGTTCATCTGAGGTTGTAGATTATGGTGGAATTAATATCTCGTCAGTATTTTTCGGCAAACTCCAAAAATTGTCATTTTATTTTAGCATAGTTTTTGATTAGCGATAGACATATATATGATTATATCTCTGAATTAGTTTTGTGTACGAGACACATCAATATTTTATTTAAAAGGTATTTAAAGAACCTTTAAATGGTATACAACGTCATTCACCTTTTTGTACATATGTATACATTTTACTTTATTTCTTGAAATAATTATTTAAATTGCAGTTTAAATGATAGTATTTGTATGCTACATTTTGCTTTTGTAATAATGTTTAGAAAAACACATTTCGTCAAAATAAACAACTCTTCATTCTTTTAAGCTTTCATAAAATTTTGTTTTTGGTCACCCTGTACTAATACAGGGTGATAATTATGTTGGTTATATATTGAGTTTATATGGGAGGTGTTAGTGGGCGTGGTCCGATTGGCCCAATTTTATTTTTATTTTTTTTGTATGATATATCTAGCAAATGTGCAAAATTACAAGACTGTATGTTTTTTTTTCGACTTTATGCCATAAAAAAGGATTTGGGACCAGTGTGCAGTGGTTATTTCCTTTGACGACAATGTCAAAATGATTGAAAACAATCATTGACTTCTGAATTGATATAAAATAAGGTGGCAACGCTGCTACGCATTGTTTTTTTTTTTTTTTCTTAAATAGATCAACAAGAAAAATTTGTCTGCAACGCTAAGAGAGTAGTACGCAATTTTCTTGTTAAGCGAGTAAATTGCATAGAAAAAATAATTTAGAAAGCACAATCGATCTCTTAGGGGATAAATTGTATTTGCATCACAATACACCAAACTTGCATGCCATATTTAGCTGGTTTCGATGGAATATATTGAGTGAAATGCACCTGGGATGTATGATGACGCAAAGTTTGCTACAAGCAGGCATCAGATGTCTTCTATGGTAACTGCTTTGCTCAATGCTTGTCGCGCAGATCGGGTATTACTATTATCAAACTGGATGAAACCATGTAGCACACATAAACGATTCCACGACATCAGTGGTCCAGCCGGACCACATCGCACATTTAGAAGTTTTTAACTATTAACAAAAGTTTTACACTGCTAAATTACTTTAATCGATACAAAATAAATTTTTTTGTAATCAAAGCACCTTGCCTATAGAATTAACGGAAGCAGTCCCAAAAAAATTTACCACTTCAAAGTCAGATTTGGCCTGGCCAGACCCCATTGTGAATCCAAGGGTTAATATTTATATATAGTAGAGGGCTATTAATATTATAATAATAAAGAATCACAATTTTCTAATATACCCTCCACCACGGAGTATAAGATTCGGCCCGGCCGAACTTAACGCCTTTTTACTTGTTATATCTGTATGTGTCTGAAAGCCCGACTCTCAATTCCTATTGGCATTTTGGACATGAAATGCGCAATCTTTGAGGGTTTCTCCAAAATTTACAAGTTTATGTCCGAAATAGAATTGATTTCTGTGTCATCGAGATGAATTCACATTTGTGTAAATTCTTACAGTTTCTTTTGGGCCAACAGGGATTTCTTGTCAATGACAATCATTGTGACATAGGGTGGACGACATTATGAAATTTTCTTGTGAAAAACTTATCCAAAAAGACTGTTGCATTTAACGCCATTTCTCCATCTCTCCAACTGAAAATCATCTTCACAAATAGTGAAATCCGCACAATGTGCGACTATGAGTTTGGGTCACCGGTACACTAGTTTAAGGCATATTAAGTGTTCAAATAGGTGGGTGGCCTTAATTCAATTTTGGACTCTTGCGACAGTCGGTCATCTAGGTATGCGTTGTTCGTTGCAACCACATCGCACATGGCCATATCTGGCGCAAATTTGCAAGGTTTGTCAATGTATCGCAATTGAACGGTTGTTAATGGGTGGAGGAATACCTGCAACGTTGTTGGTGTACGGGTTGACCGTGTAGATACCCAAGTTGACTAGCGGCTTTCGGAATTCCCGGTAAACGGAAATTCAATTCAGCAAACAGTTCGTACGCATGGCATGGCAATTAACGGAAAGCAGAGTTTAGCTGGTAATCCGAAACTAATCCACCCTTAATCGGCTGAGTGGTAACTGACAACAACTACCTGTTACGCTCGCTGACAAACCAGACGCCGAACAGTGTGAGTTTGTTTAGCAACTCTCGCATCGCTCTCTTCTGGGTTATCACCGTGGCCGAGAGCCTCCCAAGCTGCATTGCTTTCTCACACAGACACTTTAAGCCACATTGGAATTGTTAAGAAAGAGAGTACCTTAACGGTACGAGAGCGTGCGTGCGTGTGTGTGTATGAGTTTGCATGAAATGCCAAACTCGTAAAAAGTGGTAAAACAACTCAGGCCACGCCAGGCCTTACGACGGACGTCTAGACGGCAGCGAGCGAGTTGCTTTACGAAAACATACACGTTGAGCTATTCTTGAGTGAACCTGCGCCGCGTCAACATCGATCGTACGGATGGTTTAAGCGGGCACTGTTTTTGTGTTGTTTTTTTTCTGTTTCTGCTCGTATCACCCATACATGCGAACTGACATTTTTCAACTTCACGCATACATCCACATCGAACACGTACGAGACGAATAAGCAAATATATTTGTTATTTATTCTATCCATTCCATTGATTCGGTCGGCTGTGAACTTTTCAAAGTCTTATATACCCGCGTTGGTTCGTTCGTTCAGATCCACGTACATGTACGGAACGAGAGTGTGTGTGCGTGTCAGTGCGATTACGAGTGTGTGTGCGCGCGCGTCCGTGTGGGAATGCATTGGTAGTGGTGCGTCTTTTGGTATGCGAGTTGGTGACGACGATGTGATGTGATGTGATTAACAAAGTGAAAAGTGCAAATTTAAATAAAAATCTTTTACGATTTACGAATAAGTAAATATATAAATTTTGTTGTTTTCGAGGAGAAATCGTTAAACTTCCACCAGAAAAAGAAAGAAGGAAAGAAAGAAATTCCATAAATTGTTTGAAGAAACGAGCAAAAAAAACGAAAAATTCAAAAAAGTGAATAACGGACGCACCAACATCAACAGCAACAACAACATCAACAATACGATGAAGAAATATCAAAATTCCTTTACGCCATTTGTTTTTTGCAATTTGTTTGAGACCATTAACAAAATCAGTGGAATATAATTGAAAAATAAATACAATTCGTTTGAGAAAACCCAAGAACAACAACAGCAACAACGATAAAACAAACAAAAAGGTAGCCGAGTATCTAAATATCATGTACGAACGAATAAACCAACACATGCACACAGGCGACAAGTAAAACAACAACAGTGAACAAACACATACTAGCGGAGCTTGAAAGAATTCCGAAGAAAAAGAGTTTCTCGAAGAAACCTAGAAATTCTACAACGTCCAAAACCAGAAATTCAACCTTTTTGCCAACCGAATCAACAACAACAGCGGCAGCAGCCGCAGCACCACCAACAACAACAGCAGCAAGAACCAGTCGGTTAACGAACACTAAGTCGGGAACGACAACGACTGCGACTTTAGAACGAACACATAGAATACCAAGTAGACGGTGAGACATCAGTCGGTCGGTCGGTTCGGTTTGTTTTGTTTTTTTTTTCTTCTTTTGTATTATTCCGGCTTTCAGTCGTTCGGTCGCTTTGGCGCTTTGTCGTCCATTCTGTTATCGTACGGTCTTGTCACATTTCAAGCCAACGACGCTCCATTCTACTTCGTCATCTCGTGCTATTCTCTTTAGTTGACTGCTATTATTGCCGCTGTCGTCTTTCTCGACATTCTTCGTCTTCGTCTACTTCGTCCGTGCACTTGTATTGGTGGTTACACCACACCAAACCACTCCACACCGACATTTCATTTAAAACGTGTTCTCAAGGAAGTGAATTATCGCTCCATAGAATTACAGTGTTAGGCCTGCAGCTCACCGCTCCAGCCCGCTCCGTGGAAACTTCCTCTTCTTGAACTCGAGAATTCTGCACAGCCATGATGGGCGATTCCACGCCAATTTGCCGCTGTCGCGTACTCTATTTGGGCAGTGCCGTTCCGCGCCAAAGTAAAGATGGCCTACAAGGCATACAGGAGCCACTGCGTAGCCTGTATCCCTCCGAGGGTGCCGTGGGCGCCAAGGGCATCGACTCCTGGCTCAGTGTCTGGTCCAACGGAATTCTGTTGGAGAATGTTGACGAGAACCTTAAGGAAATCACCAGGTTCTTCCCCATCGAGTCACTGCACTATTGCGCCGCCGTGCGACAGGTCCTTATACCGGAGCGGGGCAATTCGAACCCCGAGCCGAAATTCCTCCCTCTCGATTCGCCATTCGCTCGTATGCCGCGTGCTCAACACCCACCCATATTCGCAGCCATCTTACGTCGCACCACTGGCATCAAAGTCCTCGAATGTCATGTGTTCATTTGCAAGCGCGAAGCAGCCGCCAATGCTCTAGTCAGATGCTGTTTCCATGCCTATGCCGATAACTCATATGCCCGTCAGCTGGAAACGGGCAGTACCGGAGGCGGTGCTGGCAGCAGTGTTTATGGAACACTTAAAAGCAACATGGCCAGCAAATCGAATGGCGACTTGACCAGTGTTGGCCTCTCGAATGGCAACCACCACCATCACATGCCGCCCTCGTCCGCCAGTCACGCTGGCTGGCGATCTCGGGCGGGTAGTATCACCACTCTGAACAGCGTTGGTCGCCAGTCCAATGGTCACATGATGAATGGCGGCGACAGCACCAGCAGTGCCGCGGAGGGCTATACGTCCGTCAAAAATTGTAAGTATTCAGTGAAGTTTGTGTCTTAAGTCTTTCTATTTGCCCGACAGTCCTATTCGATTTTGTTGCATTTTGACAATTCATTAATCGAATATGACCGCACTTCTGTTAATCATATTCAAGTTATAGCGAAAACCTGTAATAGTTGTAGATGGCTGTGAGTCATTCGGCTGTGGTATTTGTTTGGTATTTATAGATTTGCAATGTATTCAGCTGAGAATGAACCACGCAACACGAAATGAATATGAGATAATTTTGTGAGTGTTCGAAATATCGGAAGTATCTATTCACTATTTTGAACAATAGATGTTTCGCGAAAGTCTGTCTATTGTGTACTTGTGTAGTCCGTTGACTTTACTCCCAGCTTCGCAAACTTGTCTACCTAGACAATTCAAGTGTGCATTGCACAGTGGGCGAACTAAGGGGATTTTTGTATTGGAAATTTCGTTGTGGAATGTATATTATCCGTGGATTTCTTCGAAATTTTAAATAAAATTGTATCTCCTTCGCACTCCATGTCTATGTATTAGAATAGTCCACACAAAAGGAAATGAGTGCCAGAATTATTTTCCATCTCGCATTCATTCAATTGACACGTATATTCACAAATTTAATGAAGTAGGATTTGGAGGTAGAATCTACTGGAATCAAATCTAATTGAAGGCCAATCTGGTGTGATACACATTAGTGTCTGAACATTTCTATTTTTTGCTTAATTAATATGTAATAATATTAAAGTATGAGGAAGGCACGCAATTTATCGTATCACCAGAATCACTGGCGGTGTCCGTATTCTATTTTCTAAACAGCATTAAGAACTCGATGAATAATTTAAACAATAGTTCCCAAGAATGGCGTAATAGGAAATGTCTATGAACAAGTAAATCTGAGTTTGTTTATATTTACTGGTAAAATCGATTTAAAGTTCTGTCTGGACAATAAGCGAATCGATAATTCCCATTCCAATTTGGATTTGTGTATGGGCAAGGAAACTTAAAGAAAACAAAGACATAGTTTTCGCCGTGATTGAACACAGATAGAATGAACTATATCTTCCTATCAAAATATTTCTGATTACGAGATGCCAGTACTTTATAATTAAAGACAAGACAAAATATAGCGGAGACATGTCAGGAACAGTTGTTGTATTTACGGTACACTAAGAAAATGTTCCTTCGTAATATTGTTGAGGAGACTTCATAAATATTTTTCCATATTTTCATTATATGTATAAAAATGATGTTTCTTCTTCATCATTTATTTTATGAAAATTTTGGACTTCATAAAATAAAATCGATAAATCCATAAAATAAGATAAAATAATAATGCTATTGTATTAAATAATTAATTTGCTAAATTATTTTGCAACATGTTATAACAAATGAAATAATATTAAATTATCTATCACGAAAACAGTAGAACAGTAGCATTTATTGCTATTTTAAGAGAAGATTAAAAATTGCATAAAGTAATTTTTAGCGTGTCTAGTTTCTTCGGCAGAGGACTTTACTGACAGTAATTCTCATTTGTCCAATACCAATTCTGGCATTAGCACATACCGTCAAAGATATATGCGTTGTAAAGTTTGTGACACTGGGATGTGTCAAAATTGGTCAGTCAACCAACTTCCTAAAAATCGCGGGTGTTTTTATTGAGCATTAAAATTTTCCACTGAAATGAATGGAGAATAACATGTTTATATATTTATTGTTTACTTGTATGGGGTAGGTTATAGTGGGTTGTGTGTCTGCCCATTTCTCTTTGAAACTTAGATGCAGTCTTGCAATAAGTAGGTAAACAATTACTATATTAACATAAATTTAAGTATTATTAATTTAATGTTTTATGCCACATTTATAAATATTTGAGAATCAGAGTAGTGCTAATCATTCATATTTAGTGCATGAGTTGAGTTTCGTTGCCAAAGGTCACTGCCGCGAGAATTATGTTGTGATGACGAATATGCTTCTCCACCTACTGCTATTTTTGCTATTCTTGCTTCGAACTTGTGCGGTTTTTCCGTTTTGCTGGTCCTTGTGCAATATGAATAATATATTTAGGTCGTTGTTTTAGATCTTAAGAAACTATTTAGGCTGAATTATTCGTATTTCCTTCATATTCAGTTACAAGAAAACACATCTGCCAAGTGTCTAACTCGCATTACAATAATAAATAGAGAGATATGTGGGCATAGCTCGAAAGATATTCATAGTCGATAGGTTTAAAACTTCAACAAAAAGAGAGCATCTAAAGAAGTGTAAAAGACCCCTTGCGATCCTGAAGCGTAAAAAATTGCATCTTCAGCAATGTATTTAAAATGGAGAATGTTACGAGCTAATCGGGGCTCTTCTGAGTCTTACTTCAATTGATTTTCGATGAAACTAGATCTGACTTACCACTTATAGCAGCGCCAATTTAAGTTGATTGTTTGGAAGCGTTTCGGAAATCTAGATAACACAGACCTTTATGTATGTACTCGTGATTCTGTGACTGAATAATCACTTCGCTTACACCTAAAGTGAAACTCAGAGCACCCACGCGCGACATATTATCACCTTTTGGAAGTACCTCAAAATAGGGGATTATGTGCGTTTGGATCTTGGGATGCGATAATTTTATGTTCCCAAGATTGCAAATCAATGCAAACCGGTGCAGGGTGTATAAATCAACAAACGCTATACTTGGCAGCCATCAATCAATTGAATATGTATATTAGGATGGGTCACGAAAATAAATTGCAGCGGTCACCCCCCAGAAATGAAGATTGGATTGTTGAATGATGATCTACGAAATATTTCGTCACTGGATCAAGCCATCTGTGAGCTAAACGCTCCTGATAACACCTCTAAAAATCATGTTTTTCACGTGTATTTTTTTATGTTGCATTTTTGCCCAATTTTTTTTCTGAATTAATAGACCCTTAGAATAAAAATTTTTATTTTTTGTCTTAGAATAACTCATTGGTGGAATTATAGACAGCTAAAAGCTCATATTTCTTGGAAACATTTTGTAATAGGTCTAATGAAAAATAAATAAGAGGAATCAATACCATTCGAATGGCGCCTAAATGATGAATAACGGACGAAAAATTACGTCACTGACTCCATTTTTGTGAAATAATTTAATGCAGGCGATAGTTTTCACAACCAAAATGTTCAAACACTTTTTACAAAAATGAGCGCTCATCATTCGAAAGGTATTGACTGCAGCTTTTTATTTTTTTTATAAAATACTACCAAATAGGAAAAAGTTTTCAGTAGTCACTGTGAAAATCAACAAAAAATTACTATATACGTCGACCAGTTACTCGAAGACAATAATCAAAATTTTTTATTTAAGGTGCTTTCAATGGTCTATTGTTTCAGAAAAAATATAACACAAAAAAATTACACCGGAAAAGCCTGATTTTTAGGGTTATTTTCCGGAGTGTTTAGCTCACAGATGGCTTGCTCTGGGAACGTAATATTTTGCAAATCCTCATTAAACAATTCAAACTTTATTTTCGTGGGGTGACTGGAACTTGTTTCTCCCTTTGTATGGACGGCGACCCAGCCTAATGTATATGTGTGCAAATTCGTATGATTATATTTGATCAGCAGCCATTCAAGAACTTCTGGAAGTGGTACAGCTCATTTTCCAACACCATTTTGTTACACAATTTGCCACAGAACTCTTCTGAACTTTACAAACAGCAAATGTTGTCTTTTACACCTTTTCGATTCGAACAAATTTCATTTTCACTACGAGTAGAAGGCTGTGTGGTAAAACGCCCTATACGGTCACATGCAATTTGCATAAAATCTGAAATTTATGACAAATTGTAAATTTTGCAATCCGTGCACATTTCACTGAAGTGCACATAAATATCAGGTCTTGCTATGCCTATGCCAGGCATAGTAGCAAAAACAACAACATTTTCAAGTACAGTATCCAACTAAAAAATTGAAACAGATTTGTTTCACTTTGTTGCGAACCTACGACAACACGATAGACACTTACAGGCTTCTCAAAGTCCACTTGATTGAGTAACATATTCAAAATTAAGAAACTGGTTGCTCGAATGTCGAAAAAAAAAATACTAACAATATGTTGAAATTTGTGGGGGTTGTGGATTGGATTCCTGGATATGACGGTCTTAATCACCCGGCCCATTCTCTGGACCCAAGATTAGAATGAACGTTTACTTTTAATTCACAATAAATAAATAAATCATAGAATCATAGAGAAAGTGACTAGATTAACCGAATAATGAAATTATTCAATTATAATCCGAAGACTGTTGACGTGGTCTGTACAGCACATCTGCGCACGGAATTTTTATTTACTTAATGACCTCGACAGTGTTTGCATTCTGTTAATTCGCCCTTCAACAAGTACTCCATCTTTATTTTAATTCTGTAGCTTTTCTACGAAGAATGTTGGCTGCATTGAATTGAACCAACGAGTTCGTGGTGATCGCATGGCGTGATCACTTGCACAGACTGATCCACACTTGTCACTTCTATGAGGTCTATTTGATTTTCAGTAATATTATATGGCGATATCCAAATAACGCAGTGAATATCTCTATACGCAAATATTATTCCATCTACTATCAATTTTATGTTCGGACATATTTCGACATTTTGGGTCATTCTTCCAATCCTACGACTCTCTCTATCTCTCGTTCCACATATTCAGATCCCAGTTGAAGTCGCCCATCAACAAGAGCATATCACTTTGTAGAAATCATTTTTTATAGACAGATCAGAGGGTTCGGTTGGACCATAACATGTTTATGGAGCGAGTTCTGAATCGGACTGTTATAATGCTACGGTTGTATGGTTTTCATTTTCTGAGGATATCTTTGTTTTATTTTTATAGTAAAATGTCAAAACCGATTATCTTCCGATGTCCTGTAGGTCAGCCAGAGTACAGCATTGCAGTGTTTTGTGATGTTAGTGAAGACTTCACATTCGGGCAATCTTGTTTCACAGAGACCCACGAAGTGCAAGTTATGTCTTTGAATTCGCTATAGACTTGTGCAATGCGCTGTATCGGTAAGCGAATATTTCATCTTCAATTTGGGTGACATTTCACATTTCAAAATCAATTTATAATTTAAGAAAACGCCGATAAACATTCGTAATGTTTATACTTCTCATAATACATATCGTAGATTATATTTCAAAAAATAATGACAACAATAGGTATGATCATTTCATTTTTCAAATATAGGCTGGTGTCTTAACAAAATTTCCGTTAAAATGTCACGCCCGTTACAATTTAAATATCCTATATTTTCAATGTAATGTATACTTTAGAAGAATGTGCATGAACTACTCTTTTGACTAGAATTCAAGAAAATAAGTAAAACCTCAAGATTTTCTTCAGAGCTAAGGTCGCACCCGTGACGCTCTAGACTGTAGTATATCTCCTATATTTAAAACGCTTATAGTTGCAGTAATATTCCGATTAACCTGGCGCTTTCAAATGGTAATCTCTCAATAGCAAAAATCTCAGTCAATGACTATCGGAGATGTTTAAACATATTTAAGGAAAAGTGTCACACCTGTTCCAATGGAATCACCCATTTTTAAAGTTAGAGATCGTCGTCGTGGTGACGGTTCGATATAATTTGATATTGTTTCAGACATAATTTACTCTAAAATATGTGAGACTGAGACTGACAGCAATGCTTCCAGGCATACGAATACCAGTTATTTCCATCAAGAGTTTCTTCTTTGAAGGACTTTTTGTTTTGCAATGGAAAACAGGAGAACCACACTCAACTACACGCAATATGTTAATTTCACACACTGTGTGGGGATAATTATCGGTGACCTACTGTATGGAGTGGTTGTGTTACATTCAATACATATGTATACACCCGAACGGCAAGAGTGTTATGATCTATTTAAACCCTTTCACATGTCTGTAGGCTTTTTCGGTAAACATGCTGAATTTTCCTGATTTATGTTCTAATACTTCGAGGGCAACCCTATGAGAGTGTAAGTTTGCTGTTCTCTGAATGTGTAATTTAGTACTACTACCGCCACACTCTTTCAACCCAATGACTGACAATAGCATCCTATTTTCGTTTCGTCCGCCCAACTTCTATGGAACCCCACGTTAATACAAAAAGTAATAATGAACTAGCCTCAGGTTGGAATCGTAGCAGATCCGAACTGTTCGGCAAGAGCCTAAAATGGTTGCAATATTTTGGCTGGTCACTGTCTGGATTCCATTTTTTGCAGCAGACTGTATAATTGCTTAAGTTCAGAGTGTTGAAAGAGTCAACCGTTCATTCATACTTACTGACTTGACTTTCTTCGTTGGTCAGCCCGGCAACATACACACAAAGTTACGTCTCAGTCTGGTCGTTTGGCTTTTTTTACTTTTGGTAGTTAGATTTGCCTTCTTTGAATGTGTAACGCTTCCGTTCGAATTCGTTTAACACGTTTCCCCCATTTCGGTGCGGCTATTTTGTATTTCCACCTCAATGTTTAGCCACATTACACATACACACATATATGTATGTATGTATATTAATATGTCAACATAGTCTATGGAAAATAAAAAAATATATCCATGTAAGTATGTTTTATGTTCGCCGTTGACGTGGTGTTGCGCAGCAAGTTTGGCTAAAATATGTGAAGTCTACTAATCTTACGTACGAGTATCAATGGTTTTCTTTCTTTGTGTCTGTCTTCTGTGTTTCTTTCTTCGCTGCCATGGATTTAAACAGGTTTATGGAGAGTGTGTGTGAGTACGTGTGTGTGTTATAGCTCCTCAGCCCCACAATTGGCATAGATGTAAAGAAAGAGTCCATTGTGATGGCTTTAAATGACAAAACGTTTCGACTAAACACTTGTCCATCCCTCCACCCCAAGTCGAACACGTATCTGGCAATAATCATATCATCCATATGATGGACAAACCGATCCATTCACAGGTGTATGTAAGAGGTGTTTACAATACAAATTAGCATTTCAAAATTATCAGATCACCACTATCCGTTCATCGGAATCGGAATCGAAATCGAAGTCATCAGATTGGCAGCTGCGAGTGCTTGGTGAATATGATGCGATAATTATGCTACGTATGTTAGCTGGACCCAGAGCAAATCGATCCGCAGACGGCTATGGAAGCCATCACAAACGCATTTCGTTCGTTTAAAAATTCAAACCATTTCTCTTTAGAGATTTCCAATCGTATGGTAAACAAACCATGTTTGTGTTCACTGAAAGTTTAAACATTAAAATTTCATTTAAATGTGTGTGCACCGCAACGTATTTACATAATTGTACACTCAGAAAAATAAAACACTGAAACAAATGAAAATGTGTTAAATCATTTGAAAATTTTTATTATTCTTTAATTCTGTCAAAATTTGGCGGGTACATTCCGTATTTGCTAAAATTCCACACTTTTGGGGGTGACGTAGGACAGAAAGGGATGAAAATGGTACGAATGTAATGCTAACACCGTGCGACAGTACTTTTTGGACCTAAACAATACCACACACATATGAAAGTAGAGATCATGTGTGCAAAAACTGTGTACTCAATTTTCCATTTGGTGATATTTTCTCATTTCTATCAGAACTTTTTAAGGATATAGATGTATTAATAATTTATTTTCGTAGTTTTCCGAGTCATTCAGTAGCGACATGGATAAGAAATGGAAGAGTAGGACATCTGTTAAAAACACTTAAAATTCCAAGCCTTTAATTGTATTGGTTTAGCATTAACAAATATTTCAAATTTCCCTCTTAAAAATAAAAATAAATAAACTTTAACCAGAAATAGATGTTAATGCTAAACTAATACAGAAAGATGCATGACATTTGAAGTATTTTTAATAGTTATTCTTCTCTTTCATTTGGTATCCATAACGCATCTGTATGGCTCGCCATAGTACGAAAAAAAATTATTAAAACATCTATATCCTTTGGAAATTAAAAGTCCTGTGAAAAGGAGAGAAGATCACTAAATGAAAAACTCAGCACACCGTTTTTCTACATACGATCTCTAGATTTATATGATATTTTTATACAGGGTGGCTGATGAATGACACTACATTAAGAAACTAAAATAACTTTTTGTTTAATTCATGTAAATTACTTTTTCTTTGTTCATTTGACAACCGATACATTTTGATTAAACCTTTTTAACGGGTTTAAAAATAAAAGAATTTAAATGACATGACGATAGCCGGTGACGTATGCGCAAAATTCATTATTCATTACATCCTGCAGAGTTGCAGTAAGAATTGTCTCAATTGTTGTTCGAATGCATTGCTTTAAATCATCCATTTTTTTGATTTGGTTTGTAATCTTCCAGATGAAATAACCCCACAAGAAAAAGATAGGTGCAGTGAGGTCACGAGACTTTGGGGGCCAACGAAATGTCGAGTGTCTAGAAATCACCTTCTTGGGGAACTTTCGCAGCAATTCTCTCTCATAGCAGGACCTGGCTATGTGACAAAGCATCATCCTGTTGAAACCACACAGTGTGGAAAGGGATTCACTTTCGATGCAGTTCTGCAAAGAATAATGTATAGGCGCAATTATGTTCGATTTTAAAACAACTAGGTTTAGTATTGAAAATCATGTTTAGGTGTCAGAGGGTGCTGTCCCACCGCACAGTGTTTTATCAGCGGCAAAAACTCTCAAATGTCATTCGCCCAAATCTCGTCTTTACTGACTGAATTTTGCAAAGAACATTCCTATTAAGCATATTCTAAAAGGAGTTGCCAATTTAGCTATGGATACATTTAAAGTTCATAAATGTTAAAATAGTTGAAATTTTCATCATAATAGAGGTTATTGTATGGGGATGTATCTCAGAAACCATGTAACATATTGAAATTTCGTTTTGTTCGTAGAAAATAGGAGCTCTTGAGATGTTCTTTCGCATTTTTTTCGCATAATTACGTGTTTGTTTTCCTTCTCACACAGTGGTTTACCTGAAGGTTGTATTTATTCAGTATTGTTAATTTTGTACAATGTAAAACCATATTCGCGAGGTCGACTGAAGCCTCGGCATTTACAAATATTGTTAAACTATTGTCTTATTTATTCATTGTAAAAAGAATATTCCGCTTATAGCTGCAAAGATCGATTTAATTACTGAAATGGTAAAACCTTCTAAGCCAAAAATGAAGCAATACTTTCTTCGTTGTTCTCTGTTAATGTATTTTGCAAAAAATTATATGAAGCATACATTAGGGATGTAAGATTTTATGGCATATTGGGCCGATATTAATCTTAAGTTATTTATAGAGTTGTAATAGCCATGGCGAACTGCGATTAAAAAATAAAATAATTTTTATCAAAAATTTCGAAAATCATAAAAAACCAAAAATTTTATTTGGGCGTTGGGCATGGCACTGACAATTTTCATTTAAATTATGAAATCACTGGTAATGATTTGTATTAACATATGTAAGATTTGATATAAATGACATACCAAACTATAGCTTTTAAAAGAAAATATTAACAACAAATGAAACAACGAACCGAATTCAATGGCAATAGTAAAACGAATATTTGAAACTTGAAAATTAGATACTGAAAACAGTTATGATTGAAAAATGAAAATCATATACCGAATTAATAATATCGGGTTGCTTGATTAAAATTACATAGTAGTGAAATGACGTATGACTTTTTTCATTTCAACTTACATGGGAGGTAGGTGTGGTTGTGGGCGGATTTTAACAAAAAAATGTTTTGATCTAATTTGACATTTGATATAAGGGATGTGTGCGAAATTTCAAGATCCTAGCTCTATTCCTACTAATTTTTGTCGCAGCTTGTATGAAAATATTCCACTGTGGGCCGCCCAGCTCTTGATGTTTTCACTGACAGATTTAGGGCATAGTGCGAATTTAATATTCTGAAAATTCCCTTGCGTTAAGGACCTCCCTAATAGACATGATGCTCCAGCGGATCTGTTAATATTTATCGTTTACTGTGCATTTCAATGTATGTACTGCAAACGAATTTCTAATCACAAATATTTGCAGGTATTTGTGGTTTCTGCTGTTGTTGTTCATGCTGGTGATGCTGGTGATGTTTTCGCTTTTCCACCTTAAACAAAGGTGTCGTTTCAATATTGTTTGTTTTTTGAAATATTCATATGTATATATGTGCATATATACACACTCATATATGTGTATTCATGTATGTCAACAGTGTCTTCTGTTTCGACTTGTTTTTAAAGGTGAGGCTCATCATTTGTCTGCTCAGCCGTACGTATTCATTCGAATGAAATGTATTCATACACACGTCAAATATTTTCCATTTGAATACAAATCGAGATAGGGCATTGTTTCAGTTGTTGTTGTTGTTTCGAAGATCATTAAATCGGCCATTAAAATATCTTTGAGATTTAGTAATAAACATTTAGACATTTGTATAGACTTGCGACGACATACATACAATTAGCTGAAATTCCAACATACGCAACTACAATTCATTTTTTCCCTCTGCCTACTTTCGGTATTGTTAATTACTTCGCAAAGCAAGACTTGGTGGTTTTCTTTGTGGATAAGTAAAAATTTATCAGATCTGGCAACGCTACTGAGATTTGTGTTCGGTTTCATGTGACTTTTCTTGGAAATTGTGCTTAGTTATTTCGAAAATCGCAATATATTAATTATTATAATATTAATAGACCTCTACTATATATAAATATAAAACTTCAAGTATAATCAAAAAGTGAATATTAGGCAGCAATATACAAAATGTTTTAAATATTATTAGGTAGAAACAATTTCCCTCAAGCCCGATTTTCCCAAATTGCAACTTGTTGATTTCAGCTACTGCCTAATGGTCTGTATCATTTTGATAGGAAAAGTTCTACAGCCGTTTTATTGTTCCCAAATTTAATCCCATTTAGATCCTGATGGTACGAATATCGAAAGATGTCTGAGTCTACGTAGTCTTATAGCTGCAGCCGTTTGGGTGGTACCATTTTTATCCCCATACCCCCATTTCCCGTCTAAAAGTACAAATTACAAAAAATCCATTTTGTTTCGCGTATTCACAGTCAGATGAATGTATAACCTGAATTTTATGATTTCAACTTTAGCGGCTTGGTATGTACCATTTTTATACCTCTTTTCCAATTGTATTCCTTAAAAGTACGAATTTTGAAAAATTCCTCTATTTTACGTACCTACGCAATTAGTACCATTTTATCCCTTTTTGTCCCATTTTATTTACCTTTGGTGCTTTCACAAATTTGAAGTGCATTAAGCAGAAATTTTCAACAACAAACTGCTTAAATATTCTAAATATTAGGGAGTACTTTCAGTCCTTGTTAGGGAAAAAAATTTCCTCTGGGCCGATTTTGCCCATTTTCAATCCCAAACGACCTGCAACTATAAGAAACATTTAGAGAAAATTTGAACCTCCTGGCTCATTTCGTTCGGCGTGTATTCAACAGACATACGGACATAGCTAGATCGTCTTAGAATTGTACCACGACCCAGAATAAATATACTTTATGGAGTCTCCGATGAATATTTTAAGGTGTTACACACGGAATGACAAAGTGAATATACCCACATCCTTAGGTGGAGGGTATAAAACGTGAAATCAATTAATAAATGAATTGCCTCAATAAATTTATAGTTTTGGAATCTTTGATGATAGGATCAATATATTAGTAAATACAACCAGCAGGGAAAGACTAAAGTCGGGCGGGGCCGACTATGTGATACACTCCACTTTCTATCCGAATACAATCCAACTCGGTAATAAAGTGAAATAGGCTAATATGACCTGGTCCAATTTGTCAAATCGAAACATGGTATAAAGTGACCAAATTTCACAATAAGTTCTTCCTGTTGAAATATAACGTGTTATGCTCACTTTGAAGAAATTCGGGAGCGAAATTTGTATGGGAGCTATATATAAATCTGAACCGATCTAACACATTTTTACCACAGCTGTTTCTAGTTGAAATATAAGATGTTTTGCCAATTTTGAAGAAAATCTGTTGTAATATGTGGTATCTAGAGTGAAAAGAGACAAATAGGGAGTGAAATTCGTAAGGGGGCTATATCTAAATATGAACCGATTTTCTTCAAATTAAATAGCGTTCGTCCTTATCCCGAAAAACTTCGTTGTGCAAAGTTTCATTTTGTTCTGGCTACAATTGCGACCTGTATCGTGATTACAAGAATAGATGGACAGATAGACAGACGAACATTGCTAAATCGATTCAAAAAGTGATTCTAAGTCGATCGGTATAATTAACAATGGGCCTATCTCCCTTCCTTTTGGGTGTTACAACCAAATGCACAAAGACATAATACTCTCGTGGAGTGTATAATTAGTTTTTAATTGAATGAAATAAAAGCGTTTCACTTTTATACGTAGGAACAATAGGTTGAATTGCAAGGACTGAAAATATTCTCACATTGTTGTAAATTTCTGCCTTATATTCACTGGAAATTTGGTACGTAATATCCTTTAATATATTTAACGCGCACCAAAAAGTGATTCAAACGCGTAGAAACCTAAACTGAAGGAAGTTTTCGAAATTCGTACTTTTAAGCGAATAATGAGAAAAGAGGTATACAAATGGTACCAACTAAGTGGTTGTAGATAAAAAAATCATCAATTGGGATTGGCAATAGGTAGAATTGTTCGAGAAGGACAAAGTTTTTCACTAAAAAGCACTGATTTTTTATGATTGCTGTCTTGTCTCAATTTCCCAATGTTTAACTAATGAAACATCACAATTTAATGAAAGCAATACACATAAGCGACGCCTTTTGTAATCGTTTTTAAATATCGAATTAAACATAACACTGTCCAGCAAATTAAAAGTTTTCGAATAGAACAGAAACGGCCTGCTGAGTAGGTCATTTTTGTAGAATAAACTTATAGTCCAGCTGGTCTGCGTTTCTTTTTAAGGTGAAAGTTTTCATTTTTTGGTCGAAGGGAGCATCAACTAAGCGTAAAAGTGTTGTAAGTTCATGTCTGAGAGAATTCTTATTGTCAGAACTATATTGCGGAATTTTATGAGGATAATTTTTGTGGAAGATCTTAACCCTGTACCTCCTCTCAATTTGTCCCTTTTTTCGAGAAAATCAAAAATGTAATTTTAAAAAATACATTAAAAGATTAAAATGTTCTACGAAAAAATTGTCCGAAAATTTCAGTGGGGGTCACCGAAGACACCAATGTTGTCAATAAAGCCCTTCACGCTGAAATAGAAAAATTACACGCCAACGTATACAACAAAATTAGTAGGGTTAAAATAGGTCCATGTTTTTTTTGGAAGACCGATCTTTTCGACACAAAAAATGGGTATATCGGTAAACAAAAAATACAAATCATTTTCGTGGGAGATATGATTAAAATGATTTCGTTTGCATGACATGTTTGTTTTGCAATTTTCTTGCGGTCTATCCTACGGATCCGTCTGATTTTGTGCGCGTGTATTAAGAACAACAAAAAATAACATATATGTAGTAAGTCGCGAAAAAAGCTGAAATTTTTGCAAAAATACAAAATTCGCGGTTGCAATTGCATTTATTTCAACTTTCTCTACCGGGTTTCCGAAACAATTCTGTCACAAATATTGCCTATTTAGTCAGAAATCACATGCATTGAAGTACTCTCGAATAGCTTTAAAAAAGGCAGAAAACTTCAAAATCGGTTGCAGCATTTGTGAAAAAATTTTTTGAAAATACTCTTGTCAGCAGAATTTTCAATTTATGTAGAAATTGCAACGTCCATAACTCTTAAGACATCTATAGAATTTTAAGATTTTTCCTTAGACAAATAAAAATTATTTCTGAAAGAAGAATATTTACTGAGATTTTCGGAAAAACGGAGACATGTGAAAATTTTGCTGTCCGGTTTGACAATGAATCCGGAGTCATATATAAATTTGTTCCAAAGTAGGTCCAATATAAATTTTGGTCTAAATCTTGATTAACGCTGACTTGTGCATTTGCGAGCACAAATACTAACCAGGGCCAAAAAGTGATACGTTTTGCATTGATGACCTATTGTGCGCATGCGCACTGTCAAGTCGAAAGATTGCACTGTGTGCGTCACTTTCACATTTTTATTTTCAGCCAAATTCGCTTTTTATTTTAGTGTGCTATTTTAGCTAATTACACTTAATTACCTTTCCAATGATGCCGATAGCCCGATCGCTTATATCGCTGGCAAAAGAAACAGTAAACAATCCCAAAAAATCAATGATTTGCCATAAATGACAACAATCCCGTGCTGCAACAATCACTTTCATTGGGAGCAATCATTTGATGGAGTAATCGATTGGCAACGATACTACGGATGTGGATGGGTTTGAAAACAAGTGTCTAATTTGAATGGAAATGTAGTGTGAAATTGGGAATTCTCCACTGTTGTGGCCTCTGACAATGCCACACAGTCAGTGACTTGTTCATTCATTATATGCCGTTGTGCAGAAAGCCTGCTGTGGACGGAGGTGGTGTCACGTGATGGCTCATCTTGCATTCAGGTTGCCAAAGGTTCATGTCAAATGTTACTTTCTTGCCGCTTAGATGATTTGCGGATAACGTTGAGCGCAGACTACAGGCGAAATCCATCAGCCACCACCGCAACCAAGATCTACCAAATCCACCATATGAATGCCAAAAATACATGGCTCATACAGACATACACACAGACAGACAGACGTCGTACACCGTACATCGTACATATATTAAGAGTGCCGCAGACGCGTGAGAAAGTTTTCTTTCGAAGTCATTAAAAATCAACAAATGTTTAAGTATGTTCGTGTGTATGTATGTATTTCGTTTTCTCAAATTTCCTAGCATGCCTTCCGAGACGCAAAGTTAAAGTCTGGTTGTTGTGGCCCGTTTGGGCAAATACTGTTGGCAACAGACACATAAACATGTCGACTGTTTATTATTATTATTATTGCTGTACGTCTTTACAACTGAGAAAGCCAAAAATTAAGTTGGAAACTGAAAACTTCAAAAAAGAAATGCCTATTATTTATTCATGAGACAATGAAATGTGTGCAGTGCACTGACTGATGTTGTTAGTTCGTCTGCGAACATTTGAACATTTTCAAGATTAAGGTTGACGTCGGTTGACGATGACTCTGTGGAAATCTGATTTTAATTTTAAAATAACAATAACAATAATATTGTAAATAAATTGTATTAGTTATGTTTGTGTGGACGGGAGACCCTTTGCCCTTCCCCCCAACAGACAAACTGGCATAAATATGGCAAATGACAGAACGGGTTTGTTGCTTAAGTCTTTTGTTTTGTCTAATGCCGAGTCTAAGACGGTTTTCCTTGTGTTCGCTTCTCTCCATCCACAACTAGTTCGTTGTGCAGCTGTACGATGAAAACACCTTAAATACCAATGCGGCTGTTTCATTGGGATATATCGGTCTCTGGCCCCGCAAACTATTTTCTGCATAAATTCATAATTGTACCATAATAAGTTCTTGCAATGAGTGTTTGAGTGAGCCAACCAGCCAGCGAGCAAATGAGCAAACGAGCGAGCGGTCTGGCTCAAATTAAATGGCTTATTGTTACATTTTTTCGCCATATGTATGGCAAATGGCAACATTTGTGGTAAAATTGACAACAAACTGCTATGTAACCTTATTCTGCATTGTTGTTGCTTGTTGGTTGTTGCTTGTTGGCTGTTGCTTGCTGTTTGTTTTCTTCATTCTTCACTTGCCGTATGCCACAGCGTCAGCAATCTGGGCGATGAAAAACTGCACACATGCAAATATACGAGTGTATGTGAGCGTGTGTGTGTGTTTGTCTGTTTGGTATGTCTTGGTCGTAAATTCTTTCTCACAGGTGTATTTACATATTCTACATAACATGTATGGCTGTATACATACATACAAATATGCGCTACATATCTATGTACAGACAGACAGACGGACACACACACACATAAATTATAAGAGTGTTATGTGCCTTTGTTATCCGTGCTACAAGCCAAAGACTAAATAAAACTAGTTTAATTTACGATTTTGTTCCACTTTATTTTCTGTTACTCGACTATTAAAAGTGATTTTCCTCTGCAAGTGCGCAGATAGTGTGTGGTTTCAACATTGTGTCAAAGAACGTCGTTCAATAAATAACTTCTCTCAAATATGCATATTCTGATTAGGGATTATCTCTCTCAGTGTAAGCGCAATAAATGGGGAAATATTTTAGATTTTTCTGAACAATCGCACGTTTCAAACTTTATATAACAACAATGCGCTGCTAGTCGCTATCCATGGTACAGCGTAGGTATCTATATATGTTTATTAAACCGGGTCGGTTTGTATGGGAGGAAAAAAGTTGTGGGTTTCCGCACCGAAAATGAAAGCTTGGTTTGTTTTATTTCAGCTATATCTTCTATCTTTACGTAGCTAGAGCTATTTTACATGACCGCATATAATCACGTTTTTCTTAAATATGATGGGTTTGTGTATGTTTCGGACTAATGACAATTCTAATCTAATTTTTATAAAAACTACGCCATTTCAAGATTATAATCGGATCATACAATTTTATATTGTGAAATGTAAATATTAGGAACATATAAATTCATAATGGGTAATGTAAATTTATAATAGGAACATGTTAATTCATAATGAGAATTGTAAATTTATATTGAGAACTATTAATATATAATAGGAACACCAATTCATAATGAGAAATAAAAGTTCGTAATCAGAAAATCCAAATTCAGAAAATATAAATTCATAATGTGTAAATATGAAATCATTTTGAGAAAATATAAATTTATAAAGAGAACATTGAAGAAATATTTTATTTCAGATTGATATAGGATAATGTAATGAATAATAATATGAATTATGTAGATATGTGGCTGCATGTTGCACTGCTCTTGCGCAGTCTCCTCCAGTTATCAGTCAGTCTCCGCAGTTATCTTTGTCTCACAGGTACTGCTTTCTCTGTTCGCAGCCTTACACGAGCTTTATAAGTGGAAAATGATCTTCGCGAACGCATCTTACGAAAGGTTTCTCTATCGGTCTTTCCAAGAACTATTTTAACCGCTTGCTATTATTATATCCATACTACCGCGTAATACCCATAGAAGAACGTACACGCATAGATTCGTTTACAAATTTTACTGTTTCTCATTATGAATTTATATTTCCTTATTATGAATATGTACTTTTTGAATATGAATTTATTTTTTCTCATTATAAATTTTGAATTTATATTTATCATTATGAATTTATATCTTCCGATTAAGAAGTGATATTTCTCAATATGAATTTACATTTCTCATTATGAATTTACAGTGCTGATTATGAATTAACATGTTCCTATTATGAATTTACATTTCTCATTATGAATTTACATAGTCTGATTATAAATCGCATTTTCTCATTATAAACTTGAAAAGTTGTAGACGACGTATATAGGAGAACTGCGCACACGCTTTTCCACTTGATGATATTTTCTCCTTTCTAAAGGATATAAATAAATGTTCTAATAATTTATGTTCGCACTTTGTCGAGCCACACAAAGGCGAAGTGTTTATCAAATCAAAGAAAAGAGTATTCGTTAAAATTACTTCAAATTTCTACCTGTATCAATTTAGCACTAACAAGCATTTTCAAATTTGCTCCTTAAAAGTAAAAATAAATAAGATTTAACTTCTTACAGCCTCCAGAGAATTGGAGAATTACCGTTTTTACATTTTCCAGAACATGTTATATTTCAACTTGGAATACCTACTGTGAATGTGAACAATATGGGTCCTCCATAAAAATCAGCTGCCGATTATACTATTGTGGACTTCCATGTAAAACTAATGAGAAACGAAGTTTAGATTTTTAACGAAAATTTGGCGAATGTGTTTCGTTTTGTAAGATATTATGTTATTTAATTTTGTAAATACCAGCTGTTATCCGCCCACTTCACCAGACTAACATAAGTTCTTTTTCCATGCTTTATATAAGGTTACTTTATATATATGTTTGTGTGCCACAAAATTTGAAATCAATTTTTGAAAGCTTTTTTCTCAACCAATTTTGCTCAAATTTTGCACACTTAATCATTTTCGATGACAATACAAGGAAATGGAAAAATTTGACCAATTGGACAACGGGGCGTGGCACCTCCCATACAAAGTTAAAACCTATTATTGAATATTGTCAGTTCTATGACACCTAGAGTGCTGAAATTTTGTGTAAGTGCATCTAGCATCAATGTGCATAGCTGTGCCAAAAATGGGCGGTATTGGAAAAGTGGGCGTGGAACCTCCCATACGAAGTTAAAACCTATTATTGAATATTGTCAGTTCTATGACACCTAGAATGCTGAAATTTTGTGTAAGTGCATCTAGCATCAATTCGCATAGTTGTGCCAAAAATGGGCGGTATTGGAAAAGTGGGCGTGGCATCTCCCATACGAAGTTAAAACCTATTATTGTGCCAAAAGGGGGCGGTATTGGAAAAGTGGGCGTGGCACCTCCCATACGAAGTTAAAACCTATTATCGAATATTGTCAGTTATATGACACCTAGAGTGCTGTAATTTTGTGTAAGTGCATCTAGCATCAATGTGCATAGTTGTGCAAAAATGGGCGGTATTGGAAAAGTGGGCGTGGAACCTCCCATACGAAGTTAAAACCTATTATTGAATATTGTCAGTTCTATGACACCTAGAGTGCTGAAATTTTGTGTAAGTGCATCTAGCATCAATTCGCATAGTTGTGCCAAAAATGGGCGGTATTGGAAAAGTGGGCGTGGCATCTCCCATACGAAGTTAAAACCTATTATTGAATATTGTCAGTTCTATGACACCTAGAGTGCTGAAATTTTGTGTAAGTGCATCTAGCATCAATTCGCATAGGTGTGCCAAAAAGGGGCGGTATTGGAAAAGTGGGCGTGGCACCTCCCATACGAAGTTAAAACCTATTATTGAATATTGTCAGTTCTATGTTACCTAGAGTGCTGAAATTTTGTGTAAGTGCATCTAGCATCAATTCGCATAGTTGTGCCAGAAATGGGCGGTATTGGAAAAGTGGGCGTGGCACCTCCCATACGAAGTTAAAACCTATTATTGAATATAGTCAGTCTATGACACCTAGAGTGCTGTAATTTTGTGTAAGTGCATCTAGCATCAATGTGCATAGTTGTGCCAAAAATGGGCGGTATTGGAAAAGTGGGCGTGGCACCTCCCATACGAAGTTAAAACCTATTATTGAATATTGTCAGTTCTATGACATGTATAGTGCTGAAATTTTGTGTAAGTGCATCTAGCATCAATGTGCGTAGTTGCGCCTAAAATGGGCGGTAATGCAAAAGTGGGCGTGGTACCTCCCATACAAACCACAAATTAAAAATCTATTATTTCTGCTCCTGATAACGCAGTAATTTTTCCTTCTACAAAAGATAACTAAAAAAGAATTTCTGGGCCCAATAGAATTCTGCTTGCATAAAGCATGGATTTGAAAAAAAAAATTTTTTTGATTTACTAGTTAGATTTGAATACAATAGGATCATAAATATGAATTTCCCAAATAACTTCACTCCGGCGCAACTTACCGTGTCTAAACTACATATAAACCTAATAGGGCTCCAAACAAACCACTGATGTGAATATGACTTCTGTAGCTCTTATAGTTAAGAGCTGATGCTCTTATAAACATATACATGAAGGTTTTTATTTTTTAATATTAAAAAATGTGGCAACCCTGTAACGTGAAGTATTTCAAAGATAATGGAGAGAGCTAGATTCAACAAAATTCTCAGAGAAATTCGTAGTACGAGGGAAATTATTTAGATGGCTCTGAAAGACATTTTGGAGAGAAAATTTCTCTTTTTTTTAAAAACTGCAATAAATGGCAAATAAAAGTGAAGTAAATGGTATTTGACGTAGAGTCACAAAAAATTTTATTTTTTTTATTTATTCGTAGATGCGGTTGCGTCATCAGAAAAATAAAAATATATATATTTTTCCATTCTCTATTTTGTCTTGGATTTTTTATTTTTTAAACCTTGTGGGTATATACTACTGGAAAAATTACCATTCTGAAGATTTTTCACTGAAATTTTGGTTATATTTGCAAAAAATATAAAAAATTCGTAATAAAAATAATTAATGTAATCATTTCGAAAATCAAAATAAAAGAGATAAAATCGTACAAACAAAAATATAACGCGGCAATCAATTCATTGTATATTTGAATAAATCAAGTGCAAGAGATTTTTACTACGCCTCAGGTAACATTGCACAAAACTTGAACCACGCAGACCTGTTTCTACGGATCTTATGAATGTATTACAGGTCATACTTAAGCAAAAAAGAATCAGTTCCAAAAATATCGACATAAGTTTATAATCAATAAAACAAACCTAGTTCTCCAAACCCGAATGGGTTCGTGATTACATCTGATTGTGGCTCGATTTAAATCAACGTATTGGCTATAACCGACGTTGCCAAAGTTCATGTGAAAATGACAATATCTAATGTCGTAGAAATATTGATTATATCTTCGTGTGATTGTGTGTGTGTGTGTTTCATCCACTAAATATGTAACCCAATTACATACATCTAAAAATGTTAATTGATGATTTATCACCGATTTGTATGTAAAATAGATCGATTCGACGGCTAACTTTTGTAAATTACAACTTTGAATGAGGAAAATAAACCAGAAGTGCAATACAATTTCATAATCACTTGACCATGACAAAAGATTCAACGAAATAAAACCGACTCCCAACTGCCAGCAATATTCACGTTTATGCCAGCGTGTATTGATGTACTGGTTCGTATGAGGCTGTTTTAGCTGTTAGCCGGAGTATACCATCGCATTGCATCGCATCCAAACTGCAATGAGGTAACTTGTCTATGCCAGATGCTCGTCTCCACCATTATTAACAACATCGATCGAGCGATCACAAAACAGACAACAATATGATGGTCGTTCCGTAAGTCCGGTAAATTGCAAATGCTCGTTATGTAAATTCCAATCAATCTGTTCAACATAACACGACTGTTTCTTAAAGGAGATCAAGTCAATCAACTTAGAGCTAGTATAGGGAGGAATAATATAATCACTATTCCAATGTATGTCATCCCGACGATCCCGTTCTACAGAACCATATTGCAAAATATGCCTAACGAGGGAAGTAAAGGACTGTTTCAAATAAGTCTTTAGATCAACGTTTAATGAAGTCATACGCCTTTTTTACCATGACAATAACATGATTGTTGTAATATAGAATCCATTAGATTATAAAAATCTGCAAAAGAACCAACGAACCCGAACTCAGTGCCACTATTATTATATCTAACACATCTTGGATTAGATCTAAGTCATCCATTAAAGGATGATCAAATCCAGGCCAATTATAAACACATCAAAAGCCAAAACTTTATTAAAGACTCTTGAAGCTCATTTATAAATAATTATAAATAATACCGACTTGAGTACCTGCCAACGATTATCAGAATCTATCCGCTTGAAAGAGTTACAGCTCAAACCAATTCGACGATTATCAAACGTCAGGCTCAACTTCTCAAGTAGCACTCGATATAGCTTGAAAAGTGAATAGTTTGAAAAGTCAAACAGACTGCCATATTTATGGAGGGGATCAATGAATGATTTCCTCCAAGCTGAAGGGAAATATCTACATCTCATGTTAGCGGTATAGCCGAACCAATAGCACGGAATCCCAAATTTATTTTTGGCACACCATCTTTGTGGATTTCCCATGGAACTAATGCGGGAATATCATAAGCATAAGTGTCATTCGATGGATAAGATCGATCCGAATATCTTGTCACACAAAATTGGCAAAACAATCAGTGATCATCACAATATTCTAAACCATCCATTCTAATCATAGTTGGTTCAGATGTGGGTCTACGGTTTACATTCACAAATTCATAAAAAGATTTGGGGATATTTCTAAAATCGTTATTTACCTTTTACAATAAGAGTTTATAACATCTCGAGACTCCTCATATTCTCATATCCAAATTCTGTTTGGCTTGTTTAAATACTTTTATTATTTTGAAAAGACGGCTTTTTGTTTGTATGACATCTTGCAACTTCTATTTCTGGAGTGAACCTGCCGCGTAAAAATTATATTTGGTTTAGTTTTCTAGACCTAGCATACGACCCTCAAAATATCGCCACAAATATGACCACATTCAACTTGATGCTGAAGCTGATGATGTAGTCCGTACTGCAGTATTCATAACGCAATCCGGCGATGGATGGACGTGGATGGCTGGATGTGGAGTTGTTGTTGCCAGTAAAATATTCTTGCACTTCTTTCCTTTCCTGTTTTGGTATGTCTTCACTCAAGAAACTCTTTGAGTGCTGTGCTGTGCTCTGGTTGGAGTTATGCAAAACTTTGATGAAATCGCTCCGAGATGGAATAATGCAAGAATGTCTAAACTTTATGTATGTATGGGTATGAATTTGTACACTCTTGCCATCGCCTACATGCATTAACGAAAAATTCAATCGGCGTATATATTGATGCTATTTCGGATAATAGTCCACTAGTCTGCCTCTCGACTGTATTCATGTGTTTTAATGGCTTCTCTCTGGCATCAAGAGTTATTTCCATTAAACTCATGGCCCATATACTACAAGGATAAGCAGAACTGGCTTTCCGAGTTGTGAACACAAATATTTGAAAATTAATTGAATCCACACAATGTGTGCAAGTTTGTCCGTTTTACATTTTATGCAGCTGCATACATTTGACATTATCACAGATTGTTGTTACACCCTACTCCGTACGCTGGGAGGTGATTTGATGTTATCATTCTATTTGTTGCACTTGCAAAATTTCATTGATTAAACAGCGGCCGCTTGTATGTTGAAAGCTCGTTAGCATCCAAACAAAATCATGTGGAACTCGACTATAGCGAATTCGAAGGGAAACTATTTTTCCTATACTCTAACTTGTGGTAATGATAGATATGTGCTGGGCGATTTAATGTTTTCAGGAAAATCTGCTCGGAACATTTGGTGCACTTAAAGCTAGTGTGGCCTAACCAAAAAGGGAGTTAGATCCATAATCATTAATAAATGTTCTCTCGATTAAAATCAGTTCGAAAACAGCAGAAAAGTTTCCCGCACATTTGGGACGCATTAATTTAGAATCAATTAATATTGAATTGAGTTGCATTGTAGGTCGGTGATAATGTGGTCGATTATGACGATTTTATAAAGGCCACACACCGTGGAATGGGGAAACTGGGAATGCCAATGTTTGTATGAACATTTGTTGAACTGACATAGTTGATTTGTTGTTGGAATTTACAGTGTATACTATGTATTTGATATTTGCTGTTGCAGTTACAACCACAAAATTAATATACGGTCCATCTTTTGGTAGCCAGACCAAAACAACATTTTTGCTGGAACTACTACTGCTGCCGCTTAAGGTATGTTTGTTGTCGATATGTTTTGCTATGTTTTGTTTGTTTTACAAAAAATGTTCAAAACAACACAAACCCCTTTCAGCCGCACTGGCAACATGCAACTGTGCTGCAAGCAAATGCTAGCGAGGCAAGACTGCATTTTTCTTTCGGCTTCAACAATGCGCAACAATTTAAAACCAAAAGTAAATTTTAATGGATACAGTTCGTACTCGCAAATGGCATCGCATGCGGTTGGACACTATTCATTGTAAATACTTGCTCGAGTACAAGTTGGATGTTCTCGCAAGATGTGCCTACACATCAGTCAGAAGAAATCCAATGAAATTTAACAATGATTATTATCAAACCGAATTTTGTTTAGCCCACATTTTATATGTAAAATTAAAAAATAAATTAAATTTCGGCTTATCAAAGGTCTGATTACCTAGAACAAACTCATCAATAATGTGTGAAGTAACGTGAGTCATATTTGTTATTGGCGAGATGTAACCTCAGTAGCCAACTTCTCAAGCTATCCCTCTGTAGCTTGAGACGTCCAATAGACTGCCAGATTTATGAAGGGGATCAACGAATCATTTCCTCCAAGTTGAAGAGAAATATCTACACGATTTTTGTCATAAAGAATATTTTGACATAAAGAACAAAAATTGTGAACATATAAACCCAAAAAACTCATCTTCAAGGTCAAAATCGCAAAAAACTTGTACTTAACCCTTAAATACATGAGGTCAGCTGATCGTATGTAGACTAAGCTACCGTAATGGAAATTTGCTCTCGAAACACGAATTCAGCATTCATTTTCTTGTGAAATCAATAATTCTCTGGGAAAGGCTTAAAATGGTCGATTTATGCTGTTTAGCACATGTGGAAAACTAGGCCTTCTATACATATTTGTAATAAACTGCTAGCTCAAAATTCATCATAATGAGCTAAAACAAAGATCTGGCTACTCACATAAACTTATTTCAGCACGGATGATTAGTATTATCAATTTTGATTTCAATATAAAACGCCACTTTTGAAAATGTGTGCAAAAATTGCGATCGGCCGCTTCGAAGGCTTATTACGATCTAAAGCACGATGCAAGCCCGGCGAAACAATATTCAAATGAAAGGTAATATTGTCTGCTTTAATTTAACGTATTCGGTATTTCATTTCGGTTTGACGTACTGGAATTGCACACGATTTAAGATATGTACCATATAAGGTACGCTATGCATTTAAGGGTTAACCTTTTACCCCTGTTCAGGTCCATAGGTAGCAAACCGTTCAAAATTCAAGGAAACAATCAACTACAAAAATGTACCCAATAAACAATATTCTATAGAACAAATTCTATATAGAACGAATGAACTTCCTAGAAATGATTCTTAACACCGTTTAGGAAGGAAAAATATATCTTGCAGGAGTCTTTCTGTTAATGGTCAGTCCGACTACAGTGCGTATGCGTGATATTATCCTTAATCAACAGCACGTATACGCCACCTACATACACACACTACAGCCTATAAGATATGTTCGACGACATTTGCGATTTTGACCTTGAAGATGAAGTTTTAATATGTTGTTCTTTATGACAAGATCTACAACTTTGCCTCAGAGAGTAAATCAAAATTCCAAACGGTTTGCAAGATATGATCCTAGAAAATGATCACTTTTTTGCAAAAATGACACTTGGGCCCAAAATCTTTGGGGCCCATAAAAAAGTTCATGACTTTGGGCAAAACTGGGAGACACCGGTCTTATTTGATCTTTTATCGTGTAGTGGTGTCCGTATATGGTGATATTTCTATGACTTAAAAAAAATACACACAGTGTTATATAATTGAGTTAGTTATTCATTAGTGTTTTCTATGTAATAAAAAATTCAAAACACAGTGATCAATATCAATATATTAACTTTTGGGAAAATTACAAATGAAGGTTTTATAGATGAGTTCATAGTGACATTGGCGAGCATTACATTAGAATTATGAAAGAGAGCAAGAAAATAAAGTTAATGCAAATATCAACTCGAAACAGAAAATTGGCCCTTTAGCTCCAAGCCACAGATACGTAGTTGGTCAGCAATAAGTTTTGTCATTGGATTTTTTTTATTTTTTCTCTATTTGTCAAATTTGACAATCGGTCGATTATCCACTAAGTTACACATAAAATTCTTCTTTTAGCCTTCAGTCAAGATTTTGGGGGGAGGGGTTCTGGGAAATTTCACAAACATATTCTTGTTGTACTCGACACAACCTACTTCCCAAGTGTTTTGGACTATCACAACGTGTTATTTTCTCATTCTACATATGTATAGGGCGTAAATTCCCTTTTTAAGGACATAATGCCTATGAGAATACGTGATTAGTATCCAGCGTTGGGGGAAAATTCATTTGTAATATAATTATTGATGATTTCATGATCCATAGTAATAACTTATCTAGACGTTTTTGGAATGAATACCCCTATTAAAAGGCTGGCGATTTACTCACCAGTCTTTTAAGCGTCTTCAACTTGCGTTTTACACACTCCCCTCATCAATTTTCAAATAACACGGAAGTTTTTATTCACGCACGCATGCGCTCTTCCATGCATTTGAATGATTATATGAACTTGCATTATATATGTTACATATATATAAATATAGGTGGTTATATGTATACACCGGCCTAAAGTAAAACTTTGTTGTGTTATTTCGTCTGCTTTCATCTTGAGCAATCCGCGATGGCCCATAATTACTTTATAATATTACACCTTTAATTTGTAATACAAATCGAGTGAAGCGCAAAAACGATTATATGCATTCACATACATGGTACATTGTACATGCACACACACACACATTCGTATGTTATTTTCTGCGAATAAACATTTGTAGTTTGAAATATTAACGGATGTTTTTATGGCATTTAATCGGTTGTCAGTGTTAATTGCATCCGAAAGTTTTTTTTGAATAATAAAAGTTCCATTTTATTCCACAAGACTGTAATGAAAGGCGGCGATATTGAGAGAAATTAATCTCATTCCGATTGGGATATTTAGCGTGACACAAATTTGTCATGTTGCCCATGCCCGGAGTTACCATAATTACTTTTGAAAAAAAATCAGATGTTCTAAATAAATCCCGACAACAGAAATAATGGAAAATATGCCTCAATTATGTTGGAGCATACAAAAAAATATGATAGCCTATTTGTGTTGTGGGCATGTACATTCTAAAAAGTAATGCTCAATATCAAACGTTTTGTTTATTCTTTAGTTCACGTTGCCGCTCACTTTCACGGGAGCGTCAAACAGTGCCTTAAGCCACCTTTTTAAGGGTGTAACTAATTCTTGTCGTCGTTTTTCATATCGACGACTCTAAACAGTAGTATGTCAAGTCGAATAGCTTCTACGGTCTTTATCTCAAATTCTTCAAAATGTTGGCCAATCCAATCAAAAGTTATTCTCAATAATGTTCTAACTTAGCTGCATAAAATAAACATTGAACGCCTCTCCTGCAAAAACTCATTTTTCAGACTTAGCATACTATAGTTCGGAGGCGTCGATATGATAATCAAAACATGGTCCTATCTACATACCTTTCGGAACACCATAATGTTAAAATATAAATGCTTTCTAGAACAGTGAGAATTCGATGCGAGATGGATATAGAACTATATCGAACCAGGCCCAATAAATAAGAAACTGCCACCTCCTGGCAATCTGTAATTGAACTGACATGTCTAAATCGATTTATGTATAAAGTCAATGGGCATAATAAAGGTTTAGCCTTCAATTTGGTTCTTAAAAATACCTGTAATCAGAACACAGGATCTAGTCGGGGTTTGCTACTATAAAATATAAATTTGGTCCGAGCAAATAATTCATTCTGGCAAAAATGTTGACGATGCAAGCATGACTGACTTATCGTCTAAATATGTTGATTAGTGTTTACCCTGCTCGCCTGTTGTCTATAATACGAGTTTTTTGACTTTGCGGCGTAGCTTGAGAGCGAGCACCTTAACATTGAAAATTTAATATGCATGTGAAGCTATTTTGCCTCACCCCCTCCCGACGATTTGGTCAAATTGAAATGTCAATCACGCAGTAAAACACGCTCGCACCGACTTAACGGTTATCTTATGAGACAGAAAGACTAAGACATGTTAGCAGCTTGTTTTATTGGATCCCTCCTCATGGCGTAGCGAATCGAGGCGTTGGATATTCCAAACGTTCTTGATTATTACTCATACGTGCATACAGACGGAATTCGACATCAGTATCTACCAAGTGAACGAAACCAGTTATATAACCATTGAATCTATCGCTGCTGCCTTCAACAGCGCGTCTCTATTTCTCGATTTGCTTGAGGCAATCACACAGCACACAGACGCTCTTATTCACGAGCATCTCAGTATCATTGTGAATTGTGAACTACACTCGCCTGCATGGATTTTGTGGAATGAGAACAGGCAAATTTTGTATTTGTGTGTTCTCTTATTCCACTCAAACGGCTCGTTTCCGTATTAAGGGAAAACTATTTTTTTTAAATTCCTTCGGTTTTGCAGGATAATCTGTTTTGCAACTTTTCAAAATATATCCCAAAAGTAGCGTTATTGTTTGCTTCTAATAGAAAAAAAATACTTAAACAAATCGGCCGTCCTTTTCAGTGATTTGAAAAGCAAAACTATGGCTCGCAGAAGTACGAAAATAAATTATTAAAGCCTACACCTAAAATTCAAAATATAGACCTTTAAAAACCATGAACATTTTGCTATGAGCTTTATTAAAAAGCAAAAACGTTATTAAATGTTGCAGTAAATATATATTACATAAATGAAACCTTTTCCAATTCATATGAAACCTTTTTCCAAATAATTGAAACCTTTCTCGTGTAAAATGAAACCTTTTTCAGATGAAATGAAACCTTTTTCCAAATTATTTTTTTTTTTTTCAAATAAAATGAAATCTTTTCAAACCAAATGAAACTTTTCTTAAATTGAATGAAACTTATTTCAGAAAATATTAAATAATTTATTGATTCCATGTTCCTTGGATTCTCCCAAATGAAAGTTTGCAAATTTGTACTGCTGAATAAGGGAAATAAAACTGTATTTCTAGATTTTAAAAAATTGTGATATTATAAATACTAGGGTCGATCGAAAATCAGGAATATTGTCATAAGGGATTTTTAAGCAATAAGTAAGCTTCAGTCGGCCAAACCGACTTATATATACCATCACTCTCAGAGAACATATATACGGAAGTTGTAAGGAATTACATTTAACGTAGGGCAGGATAATTTGTATGGAAGGTACTTGGAGGTTCGTGTCACATGGTCCCAGCTTCCACATTTATAAAACAATTTTAAAAACATGATCAAATATCAAGTCATAGCGGATTCCATGCACCAATATAGAAGTTATAAAGGATTTGACAATTGTGCGGGAGGTACAGGAAGGGGCGTGACTAAAGCGTAACTATTTTTTAGGTTTAAAGTGATTATAAAACTTTTTCAAATGTCAAATTGCAAATGATTTTGATTACCCGTATGTATGTCGGTTTTATTGGAACCAAAGTTTATGCCACTTTATGTGTTAGATACCAGAATGGGTCTGGCAAATTTGACTCATATACCATAAGAATGTAACCACTATAAAATCATTGCTAAATATCAAATTTCACAGTATTCCGATAGTCAGTATAGAGGTTATAACAGCTTTAGTTTTACGTAGTTTTGCGTGATTTAAGTGGGAGGTACTGGAAGGGGCGTGGCAAAATCCGTCATACATAGTACACTTAAGGTAATTATAAAAATATTATCAAATACCAAAATATAGTTGATTCCTAATATCCGTGTGGAGTTTTACTTTAACATTGGAATATGGACTACTTGTGTGGGAGGTACCACAAGGGGCGTGACAATTTCGCCCATCTTCGAACTTAAACTAAGTTTGGGGAAAATATTACCATGTGCAAAGTTTGAATCGATTCCTTAACTCCTTTCGAGAGTTATCGTGTACACCAGCCAGACAGACGGACGGACGGACGTACATGGCTCAAACACCTTAAAAATCGTGAAACGGATTTGGCCCAAACATACTTAGGGCCTAAAGTTACTCCTTCAATGCGTTACACTTTTTTTCTGTCCCTAATGATATATACCCTCCTACTCTGTAGAGTGAGGGTATAAAAATCGTAACTTCTTTGTAGTGGGAGATACATTTTTTTTGGGATCATTTTTTCCTTTAAACGGGCCAAAAATGTCGGATTTTATGAAAAATGTTGTAAAAGTAGCACTAAAATAGCAAACAAAACTACTTCACGAATGGAACGTGACAAAGACGAAATATTTGGATACAACGTATTAAATAAGCCAAAGATTAATTTTAGTCGGCTATCATCCAAAACTTTTTAGATTTAATGATTTATATTAAATATTTTTAATTTCGACTGAAACGCTATGGAAAATTTACTTTAACAAAAGTTTCATTTAATTTGAAAAAGGCTTCATTTCATCTGAAAAAAGATTCATTTTATTTGAAAAAGGTTTCATTTGAATTGGAAAAGGTTTCGTTTAATGTGAAAAAAGTTTCATTTAATCTGAAAATGCTATGTACATTTTTCCATGTTGTTTGCACTATTGGTGGAAATACTGCATATTTGTTGGCGTTATCTTAAACATTTCCAAATGTTTATCTGAGGCTAAAATATATGACTGCATATCAACAACAGAGAGACAATTGAAAAATGATTTTATGGCTCTAGAGTGAATGTGTCCATAAAATAAGGATTCTGGCATACCAACCGACACGGTTTAATGGACACATTACAACTTTATTATACCATTTTTACGGAATCCGGATATTTTCTTTTTTTTGTGAAAACCAATACAATACCAGATTGAGCGAAAGAAACGCGTAGCAGAAAACGAAGTGACATATTGCAGGCCAGTGTAATTAAATAATAGCAATGCCACAAGTAACCCGACAATACTTGTCCATCAGTCAGATGTGTTAAGTACTTGTGCCAGACACTCTGATGACTAAAGCCACAAAGTGCGGCCAAGCCGCCCATTGTTACTTCAGTTAAGGTCATTACACTTTTAACCAAAATAGGAGCACGTTTCTCATGACCGATCAAAACTTTATATACCACTCGTTGAAGACGTCCAAACAAACCGCACACAATGTACTACGATCACATGTACATTAGGGTGAATGTATTCGGACATCGATGTTAAGATAGCTAATGCCAGCTAAAAACATTACTGAAAAGGACTGGGAAAATGCTCTACAGGCAAAGCTTCTCATTCTAAAATTTAAAAAATGAAGAGCGTCATTATGATTGTCATAATCATATATCACAGTTTTATGTAAATGTAAGACTATAGTTTAAAATTTTGTAAATTTTTTATTCATATTAAATGTTTATAAATCAATATTTCCAACACTTTGGTTGTTTCAAATTAATACGATCATATCACCCAGTCAGAAGGATAGACAGATTTTATTAAGAAATTCCATGCCCAAGGTTGTATCTTTAAATTTATATCTTTATTTTCACAAACTTCGGGCCAATTAAAAATTGTCACCAGTATTTCGACAAGAAAGGGAAAAAATGAAACATTTTCTGGAAGAACTTTCTTGATGCCAGAAGAAATGTCACTCTAATGTACTTAACATACATAAGTATGTATGTATGTATGTGTATATGTATGGTACAATGTACATGCATATGAAAGTGGAATATGGTAACAGAGCAAAAACTGATATTGTCACCCAAATACAAAGACTGACTTAAATACTCCACGCACAGACACCAAGCCACATTGGCATTTGGCTGGCAAGAGGTGTTGAAAGAGCCACCGACCGTTTATATGGCTACAAGGTGTACCGTTAGTAGAGGCCTTATCGTTGGACGAGAGCAAAACAATGAAAACGTTATACACTTCACCTCCATTTCCGACTGTGGCTAATGCAATAATTGTTGGACGATATTAACACATGACGATGACGGCGACGACGACGACGCGACTGTAAAGTGGGTTACACTCGTCTGTAGTCACTCGTACGTGCTGTGACCATAAAAAGACGGTCTATTCATTATATGAGCTAATACGGTGTGCTCGTATGGTCATCACTCAATACTCTTCACCGGTCAAAGGGGCCTTAAAGGGGTTACCATGTCCGCTTGAGAAAAGCATGCAAGCACACGCTGTGAATGTGAGATGATGATGATGATGGAATTCGTTTAACGCTTGTTAATATTTTGAATAAAATGCCTCAATTTTCTCAAATGTATGGGACAGGTGGCCAATTGTCAAATGTGTTAAAGAATAGTTGATATTGATGTGTGGATATCACCATTCAATTTTGAGATTAACTATCAGCATCCTAGCTAAAATAAATCAGTGGTGATCATTAGGGAATCAGTAGGCTCTGCATGCAGTACACCATGAGCAACAAAAGTTAAAGGATAACTTGAGTATAATCGAACTGGAATAAAATCGAAATAAAATAATGGCAGCATGGAAATATCACGTATACAATAAAGTAAAAAACAAGTAAGAAGGCGTTAAGTTCGGCCGGGCCGAATATTGTATACCCTCCACCACGGAGTGCATTCCACAGTATCACCGACAGATTTCGACTTTACATAGAAATGCAGAATTGAAAATTGTGATGCTTCATTATTATTATATTAATAGTAAATATTAAACTTCAAGTGTAATAAAAAAGTGAACATGAACAGCAAACTTCAAAAATATGCCCTAGATATTTGGCGGATTGTCAGTCGTTATTAGGTAGAAACAATTTCCCTCAAGCTCGATTTTCCCCATTTGCAACGTCTCGATCCCCGCTAAAGTCTAACTGTCTGTACCATTTTGATAGAAAAAGTTCTAATACTGAAGATCCAATATGTTTCACTGTGGAATATAAACATCTACATATGTATCATATACATTTCATGATTTTAGCTACAGCCTCATTTTTCCATGTTGACCATTAAAGAACGAGTTTATAAAATTTGGTACCTCATATTTTCAGCGTATACGCAAGTCAGACGAGTGGAAATATTGAATATCATGATTCTAGCTACAGCCGCTGGGTTGGTGCCAAATTTGATCCCATTTAGATCATGAAGGCACCAATATCGAAATATCTCTTTATTTTTCGCGCCTACGCTGTCAAGGAAATGTGCATACCGAATATCATTATTATAGCTGCAGCCATTTGGTTGGTACCATTTTTATCCCCATTTGCCCCATTTTCCGCATAAAAGTACAAATTTTGTAAAAATCCTTTTTGTTTCGCATCTTCACAGTCAGATGAATGTATACACCGAATTTCATGATTTCAACTTCAGCGATTTTTATCCCTCTATTCCAATTGTATCCCTACGAAGCACGAATTTTGAAAACCCCTCTATTTTACGTATCTACTCAATTAGAGGGATGTACATTCCAATTTTTTTGTTTCTAGCTGTTGTCGTATCATTGGTACCATTGGACATCTTAGAATTTTACCAGGATACAGAATATATATACTTTAAGGGGTTTCTGTTGAATATTTCAAGGTGTGACAAAGTGAACATAACCCTAAGGTGGAGGGTATAAAAATAAGTAAGTCCCACAAATGAAGGAACATGGAAGACTATTATTATATGGTATATGACATAATAAGTTAGTTTCACGCCAAATGTTTGTAATACCAAGAAGTAAGTGTAGAATTAACAGCTGAATCGATTAAACGATGCCTGTATCTTCGTCTATCCATAAATAGCTTAATTAAGAGCCCAATTCCACAATATTCCACGATAGATGAGTTCCCGGGAATAAAATCCTCCTATAAGGAAATGAAGGAAAAATGGGGAAATACCAATAGTAACGCGTCAAATTGGTGGTATGATTGTCCAAAATGTAATATATCGAAAATAATATAAAATGCAAAATATTTTTTTGATATTGAATTTTTAACACTTCTTGCCAAATATCTCAGCCCAAATTTTCCCTGGGTAGACAGAAGGGACAAAATTTCCCGGGATATTTTATTTAGAATAGAGGAACAAGAATATGAAAAAATTTCCAGGGAATTGTGATACAGAATCGGGTGAAAATAATAAAAGTACATTTCGCATTTATTATTTATCGAATTCGGTTCAGATTAAGATAAAACCTCTATAAACATGTCATAGAAATGTGGAATATATGGGTCCATGTTTTATTATAACCCCATAAAATCACCGTTGTAAATTTTACATCTTTCTTCGGATCATGATCAATTTTTCAATATTATGGTTTATTCCATGTAGGAAGACATGTTGTAAATGTAAATCATATACGAATTTCCACACGATTTCCTCATTAACCTCAAGAAACAAAGTTGCCGGATGTCTATATATATTCCACTTGGAAATGGATTACATGGGTCCTACCTATCCCACTAAAATACCCCTCCAATTTGACCTAGTTTAGACTTATTTACGGCATCACGTTTTATTTCAGAAAGAACCACCTACAGTACATTAATATTTATGATTTTTTTCATAACCCATGCGCCAAAGAAGAATTTCATAAAATGTAGGAAACATGTGGGTATTTTGGGCATTAAGTTGTGTCAGGCCATTTCTACTACTAGTATTACCGCTAGATTATAGACCTTTCACAAAAAATCCCAAATGCGAAATGAAGTATTGTAAACTCGAAAGACTTGCGAACAATTTTTATTTATTTTTTCGTAACCGCGGGTTCGGCTCTGTCCTTTCCCCCTCCTTTTTTAGTTTCCTTGACGACCTCTTGGATCAGACTTTCAATCTAATCTATTCATTAGCGGATGACAGTAACCTTTGTCATTCATTCTCATTTGACCATAGACCAAGTCTTCAAAAAATTGAGAAAAAAAGGCGATTGATGGATGAGTCACCATTTCCGAATGGGGTCGAGTATAGTAGACTTTTATGCTCCTTATGGGCGCACAAGCGATTCACTGATCCAACGGTGTCGTCGAATTCTATGAGCGGTGTAGATAATGAGCAATCGGACACTCTTGGTGTTCTGGGCATGAAGATACATTGCGATGTTCGTTGGACAAAACATGTATTTCATGTGTCAATGGAAACATTCAAGTGTCTAGGGTTTTTGAAGCGGCGTAAGAAATACTTTACTCCCTCTGATCTACTCGCTATTTACATTACCTACATCAGAGCTAAGATGGAATTCAACTCCCATATATGGTCGGGTGCTCTTGGTCTTGTTCAAGATCCTTGGTCGTGTTCAGAGGAGGGCGATGATATTGATAGGTGACAATTATATTGTCTCCCTTGATCACCGTCATAATTTCGGATGTGTGTCGCTGTTTTAACGATACTGGCCGCACTACACATTGTAATGTGTAATTCAATCTGTAGATTGAATTCGTTGTTTGCTCGTGCAACTCGTATGTGGAATCTTTCAAATTTTCAAAAACCAAATATTTTATGTTGACTTTTTTGGACTTAGCCTCGATAACCATAAATTTGACTTACATTTGATAATTATCCAGACCAACATTTTTAACATAAAATTATTTTTTTTTAATTTGTTTTTATACGCACATTGATATCGCTGTTGGTGACAATTTTAAAAAAAGACTTTTTATTTTAAGTGAAATTTTAACTTTTTATTTAGGTTTTTGTTATCGCAGTTTAGTTATCCAGTCTTAAAGACTGTTGTGTGTCAAATTTTGTCCCGCCGAGATATGTCTAAGCCTGTGGTTTTTTATAATAGTTGTATGTCCTAAATGTACTTGTAACTATTATTTTTTCTGAGGAACACCTTTGCACACTAAGGTATATGACAACAATTAAACAATTTAACTCATATTAGCTGCTGTTTATTTGTTTGGTTTCAGCTACACCGACCTTGGATCCCTTTTTAATATATATTTTTGTTTGGAATTACTAAAGGTTGAAAATAATCGATATTCAATTTCCATAATTACAATTATTTGTTTGCATTTCATTTTGTATTAAAATCGTACAATGAATTGCCCAAATATTATTTTTAAAAGGTATGCCATTGTATTTGTAATGTGCATGTGTGCGTCTGTCCGTAAAGGCAACTGGCTCACACAAGTACGCGCATGCGCACATGTCCATATATATATACATGTGTGTGTGTGTGTATGGACATATTTAATTTCATACCTTTTGAGATTACGGTCATATGATGTTCGAAACATTCTGTATGTGCGAGCGAACGCACATAGATTTGAACAAACCAACCAACTCAGACCGACCGAACGACCGACAGACGGACAGACAGACCGACTAGTAAATATTTCATTGCTAATCGAAAGGTGATAGAAACCCTCAAGGTTAGTTTGCGTTTAGCGTTTTGTACGTTTTTGTACATTTCGTTGTGTTGTTGTCGTTGCCCGGTTTGTATGGATTTCAGTTAGCGAGTGACTACAATTAAGTGGACTGAGGTATAAGTTTACTCTTATCATTGGCTTTAATTGCTGGGCAAACGTACTCGTATCAATAGAATATCTCACGTTACGAGGCGTGTGGTTGAAAGTGTTTCGACTCCAACCAAGTGCAATCGACATTTTTGTCTCGGCTGCTGTTCAGGGTTAATAAGACACATTTGGAAGGGCCCCACCCTTCAAATAGATCGACTAATTCGCATGACCTTGTGCACATGAATGCAACTACAAATATGTGAGCTTAAGATCAGGGTTATCGCAGAGGTCCATTTTGACCTGTTTTCCTAATATTGACGTTCCGTTTAGAGCGATGTAAACAAATTTTGCGAAAAGTGACCACATTTGTTTAGCGGGTAATAGGCGCTCACCGGTTACTTGGTTCGAGTTTTACAGTGGTCCAAAGTTGACGCTCATGAACGTTTTTGTCGTTAGAAGCATTCGTTAATGTTATACTAACTTTTGAAGAACAGATTATAACGACACTGATATCTTCTGAAAGGTTTTCATCTTCTTTTTGCTACAAATGGTAGAATGTATGAATAAATGTAATAACATAGTACGATATCACTATGTACCTAAACTAAAAAAAATCGCCTTCCCCCTTGGATTCGAGAGGAGATCCTTTCAGACGATACCAATATCGCTAAACTCTGACGTCGCGTCCATAAGTTATTACATCATAAAAACTCCCAAAAGTGTCAACCTTCGACTATTGTAAAACTACCAAATTTCATCAAAATCTAATGATATAAATGCTCAAAACTAAAATAAAAAGTCCTTGACAAGAATTAAGTTTTATTTAATTAATTAAAATTAATCATAATATTATTGTTATTTGTGACATCAGATCGGATTTTAAAAGTTTATAGTCTCAACAAAGACGAGCGTATTTTTTCATAAAAAAACATATTTATAAATTGAACTTAAGCAGCCGTTCATACATACAATGCATCAATATTTAGAAAAGAGTGGTGAGACTTTCCATTCTTGCTCAATATCATTTCAACTTTGACCACAGTAGTTCTATATTCTTTTGACAGTCCATATTTAAAATAATAATAAAAACTATGACGACCATCAGAATTGTATTTCCCAAAACGAAATCGAGATGAATGATTGAAGTAGATATGGTGCTTTCGCATCAAATCGTAAATCCCTCATGTGTCATAAAAATATCGATCATTTTTAATTATTCTTATAAATCATATTTTGGTCCTTATAAAGTTTATTCCATATTAAAATTCCACAAGAGGTTGACACTGCCAATGTTTTCAACTATTTTTTGTCAGTTTTAAATGAAAACAATTCGAAAAATGAGAATAAAGGAAAGATTGTTGATAAATATGCACAAAACAGAACGAACACTAATTATATGTTTACACTCAACTGATTCATAATTCAATTGCGAAGCTATGTTTGGTGGCCTCTCATAACGTGAAATTGTGAAAATATTCATGTTTGTATCTATGTATATTAGTGTAGCCAAACATTGCAAGTTGACAATGTCTTCCAGACAGCTTAAATGGAGGCTACTAGAACTAAGTAATTCGTCAAGTATATATCCGTTGAGGATATATCTCAATAATCGTTGAAAAAATCATAAAAGACCAGATGGGCAACACGACGCTTATTATGTCGTTAACGATCCTTTGAGCGGTAAGATCGTCACATTGTCACCAAGGAATTGCTCAACATGGAAGGCGCTAAACCTTTCCGGCTGATGAGACTTGAGCTGAGGAAATTGGCAACTTCAGCTCATTGTAAGACCTTGTATCCGCCCACGGCGGGCTTAATGAAAGAAAAACCTGATGACTGATGAGGTTGAGGAAAATCGAACTCGGGAGCACGAAGGGACTGCTCACAGAACACTACGCCGCACAGTGGTTCAGAATCAAAATCCATCGGCCAAAATTCAATAAATTTTGTTCTAGTAGACATTTTTGAGTTCTATAAAAAACCAAATTATACACGGACCCAATGATTATTTTGAGATATTAACATTAAAAATTGGAAAATCGGATATATTTTAGAAATTGGCTCAAAGTTGACTAATTTTCGTATTTTTCGATTTTAAAGAAAAATAAAGTTTTTTTTTTGTTTTTTTTTTTTTTTTAAACATATTTTTACGTATTTGTTCATAATGCCAAGAAAACATTTTAATTTTTTGATTTTATGTCTCTTAACATATTTTTACGTGTTTGTTCAATATTAGAAAAAAAATATTAATTTTTTTGTATTACAGATTTTCACGTTTTTCAGATTTTGAAAATTGAAAAAAAAAACATAATTTCTTTTATTGACTTTGTGGAACTGTTTCTCACACATTTTAATAGATTTTGCACTCAATTCTTTTATTAGAAATTGTGGTTTCTTAGCTTTATTATGACGCCGATGGATTTTGATTCTGAACCACTGGCCCCCCTTATATGTTATCAAATTCGCTCGTCGAATATTAATATACAGATGTTAGGGTTTTTCTCGCAGAGGAGAAAATCTGGCCAAAACTGATCAAAATTATGTCAGACCCCTGAAATAAATTATCGTTATATGTTTATATTCATGTTCTCTTATCACACGTAACCCTCCCCCTACATCAACTAGAATTATTTTTTGTTGGTAATTTGTGTGCCCTTCCAATTAGTTGTTAGATTAAATTTATTTTTCGGATGATATTAGTATAATTGTAGTATACTCAAATCACAACTTCCCTACTAATTCATATCATCGCTTTTTTTATATTTCCAGTTTACGGTAGCAGTGCCGATTTGAATATGGGCATTGATGACGGTGACGCCTCCTTGTACAATGGCGATGCAAACCACAAAGTCTGGAGCGGTTCACAAGATCAATTAGATAGTATTGTTATGGAAAGTCCATATGACATGTACTCAGGTAACACCTCCACATTGGGTCGCCCGGCACGCCAGCGTCAAATGAGTCATCCGATAGACGTTCCACCACCGCCGATGAAAGAAGAGAGCAGCAAAAAGAAGAAGGATAAGAAATCATCGAAATCAGCTAGTAGCCAAAGTCTCTCCGGTACTCTGATACGACCCAAGCCCATGCATCCGACAGCAATGCAACGGCCTGGCATGCATATGCCCGGACAAGGTGGCAACATGATTTACGGACCAATGCCGGGACCACCGCCACAGGTTATGGGTAGAAATTATCATACAATTAGTCATCGAGGTTTTCCGCCAGGACCTCCTCCGCACCATGGTCATCATCCCGGCATGCCACCACAAATGATGCATCATCCTCCGCCACACATGGGCATGCCGATGCAAGTGCCCGTTATGATGCCTCAGCAGTACGCCACCCTACAACCATCGACAACCACCAAGAAGAAGAAGAAGGACAAAAAGAATACTGGCATACCGGTAGGTATGCCCATCGTACCGCCGATGTATGCTTATCATCACGCTCAGGCAATGGGCGGTCCCGCACCCCCACCACCGCCGCAGAGTGTTTTGGCCCAATCATTAATCGGCGAACCGCGACCCCTGTCAGTCTCGAGTCGAAAACTGGCTGCTTCCATGGGCAACGGGCTGGATGACTCTGGCAACTCTGGTGCAGAATCACCGGGTGGCACAGGTATCTATCGGCGCAAGGGTCATTTGAATGAACGAGCCTTCAGCTACTCCATACGTCAAGAGCATCGTAGCCGCAGTCATGGCTCCTTAGCTAGTCTCCAATTTAATCCGCCGGATATGAAGAAAGAGCGCGAAATCGCCCAAATGGTCGCCGGTTTGGATTTAAATGATGGTCCCCACGATGATCCACGAGCTATGGGACCAGCCACCCTGCAACGCAAACAGGCAGCAATGATGAACGGCAACGGAGCCATCTACGGCAACGGTGGCGGGGCTGCCATTTATGGCAATGGTGGTGGGGCCGCCATCTATGGTAACGGCCCATCAAGTAGTTTCGGAAAGCCTAGGAGATAAAAGCTCCCGCGTTCAAATCCTTGGCTATTTAGTATATGGTTAATCGAACTTGTTGGGAATCGAGACAGCATCGTGGAATATTCGACTGAATACAAAACATTTTACCAAATATCACCGGAGCACAACGCAGCAGTCATTATGTTACACTTACCCGAGGGGTGTTGGATGTCCTCGGACGACGTTCCAGGTTCCCAATCCTGCCGGCAGTTTGAGTATGTTGTGTGTATTCGACGTTCGATTTGTCCCGCTGTCGTCACGTATGCTGGACACTCTTCCCTCCATTTCCCTAGTTTACTTTACTCTCCCTTTTATTTCATTACGTTCCAATCTTATTGTTATCTAGGTTTATCTTAAAAATAGTCGTAACTCTTATTAGGATTCCACATTTTTACTCTACTCACAAATACAACCCGAACCCATTGTATAATTTTAAACGAAATCGCAACGAATTGAAACAATAACAATAATGTTAACCGATAAGCAAAATGAAAAAAATATCTTAGCGATGCTGGTCAATAGAATTGCCTATGTCCGTTTCAGGGGGCGCTAACCTGAGTGGCCCTGCCTTTAAATACATCCGAATTACGTTATTACACCCATATGCATACATATACATATACATATACATATACATATACATATACATATACATATTTATGGATTGGAAATGCTAAATGAAATTAGTTCTGAAGAATATAATCGTATGTGCCTTATTAGGTTTATTATTGAATTGCAAATGATGCATGTGAAGAAGGACGGATCGATCAGAGCTCGACTGATTGGTCGGACGAGAAGCGGTCTTTCCGGACAGGAGTGTTGGAGTTTCTTTAGTTGTCAGTTGTATCGCCGCAGGAGAGGTGTATTTGTATTTCTATTTGTATAGTAGTAGTAGTAGTAGCATCTAGATATTATCTAGATCTAATGAAAGTAGTCGTAGCAATATTAGCAGCAGCAACTATATGCTGCACATGTAACAATAAATAATAACATTGTATGTTTGTCCATATTAGATACATTTAGCTTTAATTATAATTATCAGTACTTATAAAGACATATATAATCAAATCAATCAAGCATATCACAATATGAGCAAATCAATATTGTACTATTTATAAAGACAAATATTTACACAAATACACATTATTATACACCAGCCTATGTATGTAACAAATAAAATAGTTTTAAATTGTATGTATTCCAAACAAACCATTTGCATTTTCATTCAATGGCAGCTCCATTAAAGGCCAGTCAAAACGATATGACTGATGTCATTTTGACGATTCGAAACAAAATATGGAATAGTGTAATGATACTTAATCGGTGGTAATCATTTGCATTTAAGATGGAATAATTATCACATCCCATTCTGGTACTTGGGCTGCCTGTCAAAGCGTACAAGACGATGGATGGTAATTTGATTGCGTCAACTGCTCGCCACAAACACTTCGATATTTAGTGGAATCATTGTGTATGACCCTTCGGAACCGCTGGAACTGTCCGCTATTGCCTATTTTATTCACAACTACTCAGCGTATCTTCTGGACGTCGCACTATCCGCAACCGGTATCAATTTAGCTGGGAGCATCAGCTGATACGGTTATTTAGCTTCGAGTATAAAGTTGATTTTACATACGCGCTGGTAAATGTCCGACCATTGCTCCACGCTGGATCAAACGAAGTAATGACGTAGTTAGACCCGCCTTTAAGGTTACTGATCGGTATGGAATCAACACCAACTAAAGATTGCAACCGCCGCGAAATTCTGCCATGCACGGAAGGTACTTAATAGGAAGAAAATCGGATCAGATCCAGATATAGCCCAATACAAATATGCCTCTGATGTACTCTATCAATATTCTAGATTCCAGTTCGGTTTGTACAATAGTGTATGTCAGACGTGCTTTCTCTAGTTGTCTATACTTAACAAGTGTAAATATTTAAATAGAGCAAAAAGTTTGCATCAAAATTCCAAAACGAACGCTACAAGATAATGATGTTGACGAAATGTCTTCATCGAAAGTGTCAAAGACTTCTACCTCCAAGAATTCAAGGAGAAACTATTGGATGCCACTTCAGGCACTAATGGACAATGACAGTGCCGAACACGTAATGAACGATTGTGACGATGATGGAAATCATCAGACTACCAGAAAAATTTCTATACCACCTATAAAAGTGTTGGGTCAAAATCTGAACGTGATTCAAGACATTCTTAATAAAAAACAAATTTGAAATTACTACACACAAAAAATTTCAATTGGTGTTAAAATAACATGTGATAATATGAAATCATATGATTTAATAAATTCTGCTCTCAAAGAGAGTAAGTGTCAATTTTACTCTCACGAAAGCAAAGAGAGTCGAAAGTTTAAAGTTGTCATGTACGGCTTGGAAGGCAGATCAGCTGTTGAGGTGAAATCTGAATTGATTGCTCTTGGTTTGAAATGCACTGAGGTGAAATCAGTGGTGAAAAATATGACAATTTTGAAGACACCCTTTTCATTGTTTTTTTCGAGAGAGGAACGGTACGGCTTATTGATTTGCGCCAGAGAGTTAAGTCTCTCTTTCGGACGATCGTCAAATGGGATTTCCAAAGAAAAATAAAGAATAGAGTAATACAATGTCACAAATGTCAAATGTTTGGACACGGTGAACGCTTTTGCTCAGTAAACCCTAAATGTTCAAATTGCGCCGGTAATCACCTTACGTCAAGTTGCACATCGATAACCAATGTACGTTGTGCCAATTGCAATGGAAACCATAAATCGACATTTGCCTCATGCCCAAATCGAGATATGTATTTGGAAATTAGAAACAAAATAAATAATAAAAGTGGAAGACGTCAACATCCCGTGGCCTCTCGTACCAGCAACAATTTTAATATACAAGGTTGCCAATTTCCAGGGGTAAATCCTTCACAGTCACCATCTTCTGCACAGAATGCTGCTTTTAATGCAAATTGGAGACCTACAGCAACAAATAATAATATTTCAAACGAATTATTTAGTGAGCAGGAAATTACTAGTCTCACCATAGATATAGTTAGTGGACTGAAAAACTGTTCTAATAAACACGAACAATTTAATGTTATAGCACAATTGGCTATTAAGTACTTATATAATAACTATAAATAATGACCAATACGTCTTTAAATATAATTTTTTGGAATTGTCGTAGCATTCGCAATAAATTTATTGAATTATTCGATTTTCTTCAAAGAAAAAATATTGATATTTGCATGTTGTCAGAAACATGGTTAAAGCATAATAATAAGTTATTTAATCCAAATTATAATTGTATCAGATTGGATAGGCAAACAACGGGTGGAGGAGTTGCTATTCTAATTAAAAAATCTATTTCTTATACTGAGTTGCCTCCTCTTAAAACTGATCTTATCGAAAATATTGGAATTCAAATAATTTCGAACAACTCGTCAGCTATCAAATTGTATAGCATTTACTTTCCTGGCGGCGCTAGTTCCCTAGAACGAAAATGCCTATTTAAATCGGATTTACGAAAGCTTTTTAGCGGAAGAGAGCCCTATGTACTCTGTGGTGACCTTAACAGCAGACACCGGAATTGGGGGAGTCAACGAGCGAATAGTTATGGAAACATTCTTTCTGATTTTACTACTTTTTACCCTATCACGGTGCTTAATACAACAGATCCAACTTACATTCCAACATCAAGTAGGTCATCTCCATCGACGTTAGATCTTATTTTAACAAATGTCCCTGATTGTATTTCTCAGCCAATCGTAATAGACGAACTCAGTTCTGATCATCTGCCAGTAAAGTTTGAATTGCATTTTACTCCTACTCGTTTTAATCACGGCACATTTGATTATTCGAGAGCAAATTGGGTTGGATATAAATCTTTCTTAAAATCAAATTTTAAAGATATTTCAATCAATATCGAGGCTATATCAACGTTAAATATTGACAATAATATTGAGTTTTTTAATAAGAAGTTAACTGAAGCTGAAGAAATTTATGTACTGTATTTCAAAGGTTTTAAGAAAGAAACATACATGCATCCCTTCACTGAAAACTAACAATGAACTACTGGTTACCAATTTAAATAAGTGTAACGCATTGGCGAAAGAGTTTGATGGAAATCACAGAGTGTCAGAGAACCTGGGATCCCCGAACTTTGATCACATGATTGATAGATTTGTGCAACGGTTTGATGCAATGGACGTGGAGACTCCTGAGTCTGAATTTGTAGACACAGATTATGTGAGTCAGCTTATTAAATTGTCTAAAAGCAAAAAATCTTCAGGCCTTGACAATATAGGAATTATTCTAATAAAGCAATCGCCAAAAATCGTTGTGCAATATCTCACATATGTTTTCAACAGCTGCATGAAGCTTAATTATTTCCCCACTCAATGGAAGAGGGCCAAAGTCATACCCATTCTGAAGAGTGGAAAGCAATCCAATATGCCCTCCAGTTATAGACCTATTAGTCTTCTAAGTTGTGTTGGTAAGATTTTCGAAACAATTATAAAGAATAAAATCCATTCGTTTGTTGAAGAAAAAGCTATTATCCCTAATGAACAATTCGGATTTAGAAGACATCATAGCACTTCGCACCAAGTGAAAAGAATATGTAAACATATTAATGAGGGATTTATCAGAAAAGAATCTACCGGTCTGATATTACTGGACGTGGAAAAGGCTTTCGATTCCGTTTGGCACCGTGGTCTAATTTTTAAATTGGTTAACTTTGGGTTTCCACTCTACCTCACAAGACTTATTAAAAGCTTTTTAGATAATCGATTCTTTCAAGTTGCTATTAATAATGTTTACTCTAATACAATATCTATTTCTGCTGGAATTCCACAAGGTTCTAAAGGGTGATTTTTTAAGAGCTTGATAACTTTTTTTTAAAAAAAAACGCATAAAATTTGCAAAATCTCATCGGTTCTTTATTTGAAACGTTAGATTGGTCCATGACATTTACTTTTTGAAGATAATTTCATTTAAATGTTGACCGCGGCTGCGTCTTAGGTGGTCCATCCGCTTAGTCCAATTTTGGCATTTCCACGTTTTTGAGTAACAGAGACCCAATTGGTGCGAACGGCGACGAATCGAAAATTGGTGGTCATCATTAACACTGGCCGATACAGCTGCGATATTTTCTTCAGTTCGCACTCTACGTAAGCGTGTTGGTGGTTTAATGTACAACAATGTAAATTTGGTGCGAAATTTAGTCACAATAGCCCGAATAGCCGCTTCAGTGGGTCGATTAAACTGACCATAAAATGGAAGCGCGCAATGAACTTTCTTAACAGAGCACACATTTTGATAATAAAATTCAATAATTTGCAAGCGTTGTTCGTTTGTAAGACGATTCATGATGAAATGTCAAAGCATACTGAGCATCTTTCTCTTTGACATCATGTCTGAAATCCCACGTGATCTGTCAAATACTAATGCATGAAAATCCTAACCTCAAAAAAATCACTCTTTATTATTGGTCCTCTCCTATACATTTTATACTGTTCTGATTTTCCAGAGCTACCTGACTGTGACTATGCTCTTTATGCTGATGATGTCGGTATTTTTACAACTCATGCATCTCCGAATGAAATTATTTCGAAATTACAAAATTCTTTGGACAAGATCTATGATTATATGTTCAAATGGAAGATCAAATTAAATGCAAGTAAAATGCAAGCCATCTTTTTCTCTAGAAAGAGAAGTATTTGCAATCTTCCAAATTCTCTTATACAATCATCAGGTCATGATATTCCATGGCTTGATAATGTTAGGTATTTAGGAGTTTTACTAGATAGAAAATTGATATTTCGTGATCATATTGCATTTGTGAAAAACAAATTCAATATTGCCATCAAAATGTTATATCCTTTGATCAATAGAAATTCAAAATTGTCAGTTTCGAACAAAATATTATTATATAAAACGATTTTTCAATCCATCATTTTATACGCATGTCCTGTTTGGGGCCGTTGCGCAAAATCTCATATTAAAACATTACAAATTTGTCAAAACAAGCTTTTAAAACTAATGTTGAGGTTACCTTGGGATTATTCAACAAATAGATTACACACCATTTCGGATGTGAAATTAGTTTCACAAAAAATCAATTGTACTATAAGCAACTTCAATACCCGATGTTACTTGTCTGAAAACCCCTTAATACTACATCTTCCAGTTTAGTCAATACTGTATTAAAAATAATTTATTGATATTTGTTTATTTCCTTTTATAATTTCGATATACGTATAAATATTCAAACGTATAAGTCCATTTAATTACATTAAATTGTAATATCCATTTAATATTCAATACGAAGGTTTTTAAATAGTAGTATTTTCCTTCGAAAAAAATATTATAATTTCTAACGCCATTTTCTCCAAAACTTGTATATATTATTTTTTAGAATTAAGGTATTTATCAGTTCTCTAATCTATAATTTTGTTTATAAACTGTATTATAATGTTTTACTACTTAAATAAAGAATAAGAATAAGAATAAGAAAATATTCTAGATTCCACATTTAACGTCCGATCTTGATACATTTTTCCAGACCATGTTATATTTCAACACCTGTTGTGAAAGTGAACCATATATATTCAGGGTTTGGATAGCCCCAAACAAATGCGCCCCTAATACACACATGTTCAAGGTCATGTTATATGTATATATGGTGATAGTGAACCATATGGGTCGATGATCTGGTACGGACCCCTCCAATGTTCCAATTTCTGCTCTAGAACCCATATCTTACATCGGACCACGGTTAGATTTTCCACGTCATGTTAGATTTTCATTAAGAATACCTACAATGAAAGCGAACTCTGGAATATGTACCATGGAAGTATCTCCGCTTTACCTTGTGACCGCTCTAGAATTTCCATATTACATCGGTGCTTAGTCAAATGTACCAAAACATTATATATTTGACCTAGACTATATAGATTCATGTTTTCATACAGTCCCCAAATAAGAACTCTGAAAAAATGCGCAAGTTACTTACCTGTCATCTCTCAAAATATAGACGGCGGGGAAGGTGCGTATTATCAAAATACGCAACATAAAATAAGTAAGGTAACGTTAAAGTCAGTCGGGGCCGACTATATGATACCCTTCACATTCTGCGTCAATGCGATTCAATTATGTGACAATATTGGAAAATCGTGGACTGATGATACCCTCTTTCACAATGTATGTTTCTAGGTGAAAAATAACTTGTTTTAATCAAAATCTGTTACAATATGTGTTTTCTAGAACAAAAAAGTAAAATCGGCGACATTTGTATGAAACTAATATATAAATCTGAACCGATTTTACCCATTTTCACTATAGATGATTGTAGTTAAAATATAATGATTTTGATAAAATTTGGCACAACTTTTTTGCTATAGAGCTATATTTAAATCTAAACTGATCAGACCCACTTTCACCACAGATGTTTCTAGTTGCAATATAATGTAATTTGATCAAAAATATTTATTTCAAATTTTGAATATGTGGTTTCTAGAGCAGGAAAAGTTGAATCGGAAGCGAAATTGGTATGGGAGCTATATATAAATCAGAACCGATCTAACCCACTTTCATCACAGATGTTTATACTTGTAATGTAAGGGGTTGTGCCACATTTGAACAAAATCGGTTAAAATGTGTTGTCTCTAGAGCAGAAACAGTTAAATCGGGAGCGATATTTGTATGGCAGCTATATGTATATATCGATCTGACCCACTTTCACCACAGATGTTTCAAGTTTGAAGAAAATCGGTTAAAAGATATGGATTTTAGAGCGGAAACAGTCAAATCGGGAGAGACATTTGGATGGGAGCTATATATAAATTTGAACCTATTTGATTTATTTTCACCAGAGATGATTCAAGTTGAAATATGAGTTGTAGTGCCAAATTTGAAGAACATCTGTTAAAATATATCTGGGTTCGAGAGCGCAAAATGTCAAATCTGGAGCGAAATTTGTATAGATCTTAACTGATTTGCTTCAAATTAAGTAGTGTCCGCCCTAGGCACACAAAACTAAATTTTGCCAATTTCGTGAGAATCGGAAAATAATTGCGACCTGTGTTTTTATTACAAGAATATATAGACAGGCGAACGGACGGACAGACAGACGGAAATCGACTCAGTGATTGTGGTGAATCGTGGGTAAAATTTAAATAAAATTGGGCTGGACATATGTACGATCAAAACAATGAACAGATATTCCAAGGTTAAGTATAACAGGGTGTGTTATTACATACCATGTACGGTGCAATATGGCAATATGCGAATTCAAGAGCGCTAATGAGTCAAATATGACACCCAAGGCACTGTTTTTTATTCAAGATGTGCCTTGAGGCACTGATTGACGCTCCTGTGTGAGCGGCCATGTAAACCTATGACACCTCCTTCAAAGCATGGACGGACGAGATTCACTCTACATGTGTTCTAGACGAAATAAAAAGTTTTACTGGTATCTGAGGAAGTTATATAAATATTAGAGTGGCTTCAAAATAAAAGTAGTGGATGTTCCGACTAAAATGAAAGATTGTTTTGTTTTATGTGTTCTCCCAAAATATTTCGCTTTTATCATTGTCCGTTCGTGAGCTGGACGCGTTCAAAATAACCTCTATAAATCTGGTTTTTCTTGAATAAAATTCACGGTGAGAATGGTATTTAGAAAAAACCTGCTAGAAATTAAAATTTGGTCCGAGCCTTATCAAACCATATCAAAAACTTGTATTTTAACCCAGAATAGAGGGTGGAATTTTAACATTTTTGTGCAATTTTTGTTGCATTATTTATAAAAACCGCAATAACTTCCATGTTTTTAGTTCGATTTGTGTCTTTGTTGGATCGCTGAAGAGGTCTTGATCACCAATTGCAATTTTTAGAACTTCCTAACCCATTAAGGGCCGACAATTTTTATCTTACTGTTGGTTCTTAGTGGGTTAAATGTGATGTAAAAAATGAAATATAGGGTTATTTGCATCGTAAACACATTCTAGTCTTACAGAAAGCTAATTAAAAAAACATCTGAAATTTAGGTTTTTCAATGGATAAATCGAGAGGAAAACTTCACAAACTTCACTTTTTCCTCCCAAGAATTATATAGAAGTGAAACTATAGGAAAGTCATTAATAGGAAAACTCAGTTTTTTATTTCGTGGTCGTTTGTCTTTTTTACAGGACTTTTAACTTCCAAAGGATGTAAATGTTTCAATAACTAAGTTACGCACTTTCGCGTGTCATACTCTGGTGATATGGGTATCAAATGAAAGAGAAGAACATCTGCTAAATATACTTCAAATTTCATGCGTCAATCTTTGCTAATTTAACATTAACAGCTATTTCAATTTTTCCCCTTTTAAAAGTTTATGTAGAGTGATCATGTTTTAACTTTTAAGGGGCAAAATTTGTAATGGTTGAATTTCTTACCAAAAATTAGCATTATATAAGACTAGAATGAGTTTACGTTGCAAATAACCCCATATTTCAGTTTTTAATTCACATTTAACCCACTGAGTATTAACAGTACGAAACAAATTTGCGGCCCTTAATGGATTCAAAATTCTAAAAATTGCAATTGGTTATCAATACCTCTCCATCAAGCCCCAAAAAAAAATAAATCGAACTAAAAATGTGGAAGTTATTGCGGTTTTTATAAAAAATGCATCAAAAATTTCACTAAAATAGTATAAATCCGCCCTTTATACTGGGTCATATTGCAAGTTTTTAATATGGTTTGATAAGGCTCGGGTCGGATTTTAATTTCTAGTGGTTTTTTTTCTCAATACCATTCTCATCGTGAATTCCTTTCAAGAAAAACCTGAGTTTTTGAGGTTATTTTGAACGCTTCCAGCTCGCGAACGGACAATGATAAAAGCGAAATACTTCGGGAGAATACATAAAACAAACCAATCTTTCATTTTAGTTGGGAACATCAACAACATTTTTTTCTTCCTCACAAAAGAAGCCACTCTAATAAATATATGGACAGATGTATGGCTAGACGTGGGTTCGAGAGCGGTAAAAGTCAAATTGGATGTGACATTTTAATGGGGCTATATCTAATGCTGAACCGGCTTGAAAAGGGAAGGGGGAAGAAGATATTAGTTAAAGTACGTGTTTGCTAAAGAAGAAAATGTCGGGAAGGACATTTATATTGGGACTATATCAAAACACGAACCGGTGTAACAATATAAATCTGAACCGCTTTCACATCTTTCTCACTTGAAATTAAATTGATTCCAAAAATATATGGACAGACGAACATAGCTTAAACGATTCAGAAAATGACTCCAAGTTGACCGGTAGAGTAAACGATGGGTCTATCACTCTTCCTTTTGGATGTTACAAACAGATACACAAGGTCTTAATACCCTAGTGTGGTATATTTTATAATGCTAATATTTAATTACAGTTTATCATTTGGTTTATTTTGTCAAGGATTTTTGACTGAGGAAAACCGCTAACGTAGTGTCTGGACTCCCAGAGTTTCAGTACCATTTGTGACTGCTGTGTTTTTGTTTGTTCTATTTTTGCAATGTATTTATTATAGTTTTATTTCTCGATTTATATTAGTATGAGGAGCAATGAGATAAATTAAAGTGTGTTTCGTTAAGAATTGATCATGATATTTATGATTGCATGTTTTTCCAATATGCAAACTTTTTTTGCTGTTACGTGACTAGCTGGGGTTTGCATCTTTCAATTTGATGGATGAAAATTACGAGGACGAGCGCAAAACATTTATTTTTGTAAAATTCATATTTTTTGGGTGAAAATAAGACAGAAACGGGTACTAGCAACAGCTAGAAACGTGAGATTCGGTGTGTACACCGTGAGAATTGTGTTGATTCGCTAAATAAATGGATTTTCGGAAATTGAACTTTTAAGGGGTAAAAGGGATAAAATTTTCAAACGATTACAGATGAAGAATTTTGGAATTTGATTCGAACGTTCGTCTTTAGAGTGAACGCGCGTTTTAAAATGAAACGGAGCCAAAAGGGATACAAATAGTACGAATCAAACAGCTGAAGATGAAATGTACATCCTTCTAATTCAGAATACATACAAAATAAAGGTTATTAAATCACAATTTTTCGTCTGAGTGGGCAAAACAGATAAAAATTGTACAAACTTCACTATTCCATCTTAATTCGGAATATGTCGACGAGCATAATAGAGAGGATTTTCAAAATTCGTACGTAAAAGGACATCGGACCGAAATGGTTAAACATTCACAAACTGTTTTAAGTAGATTCACAAATTCGTTTCTATTTTACTTTTGTGGAATACCGGGGTAAGGAGTAGAACTTATACCATCTAAAGAGTTGCAGATTTTACACTTACTCCACTCTCTAAGGCGGTAAAAATTTGCAAAGTATGATAAAACTATAACTGCAGCTCAATTCTAACCTTTATAAACGGTGTTTTTTATTGAGGTATAGAACTTCGAATTGAAATAAAACACAAGAAAATCGTTTTAATGTCCATGAATTTGGCTTTATTGGAAGGATAATTTTATGCCATTAATGTTTAAATATGATTTCGGGCATGTGGCCGCCGCGGCTGGCTCGAATACAGCCAATTCTACAGGTCCAATTTTCAACCACTTTTTCGAGCATATGGGGCCGTATGTTGGCAATAACGCCACGAATGTTGGCTTCCAAGTCCCCTAACGTTTCTGGTTTGTTGGCGTAGACGAGCGACTTCACATATCCCCAAAGAAAATAATCCAATGGTGTCAAATCACACGATCTTGGTGGCCAATTAACAGGTCCATTCCGCCGACCATAAAATGGACGGAGCTTGCGGTGAACTTCGCGAACTGAACCATTACTTTCTAAATTTGCACGATTTGCAAGCGTTGTTCTTTTGTCAACCTGTTCATGATGAAATGGCAAACCAAACTAAATATTAATCACTTGACAGCTGACAAAATGGCCGCCAGTTAAAAAAGTGATGCCAACTTAAAGTTCTATACCCCAATAAAAAACACCCTTTATATCCCCTTTATATCCTTACAGAAATATGTTTTATTATTGAAGACAACTCTATACAGCTTATTTTTGGATGGCAGATTATTTTACAAATAGGAATAAGGGTGTTGAAATTATTCCGCGTTCGAAGTAGAATGTGAAGTAGTATCAAATATCCGATAGTCCTTCATTTTCCAACTGTAATAAATAAGTTCTATGTTTTGAACTTCTTCTTCAAGGAGATTTCTAGATTTCAAATCACAAATATTTGCACTCGAATATCGAGCGATTGTTTCTGCTAGTTACATTAAATAGGGTTAATCAATCAATTCAACGTTTCTTATACAAACATATTTTTGGGAAAAAAATAAACCATTTCAACCATTTGTTAGTTCCATTCTTACACCTATTCTCCCATTTAACCCCTTAAAAGTAGAACTTTCAAAAATCCCTTTATTCTACGCGTCTACGCTAGGGAGGGAAGGAGGAACACACCGCATTTCATGTTTCTACCAGTTGTTGTTTTATTTACTAGCTGATTTACTAAATTCAATTAAAAATGTACAAAAAATAAGGAAACTGGTATCTCTTTGGCACCCAGTGTGCCTTTACTCAATTTAAGTTTATTTTTTACTTGAATGTAGTACGTTCATACTCAAATCAAGTAAAATTTATTCAAAATGAATTTTATTTACTCATTTTAACTACAAATGTACTCAGACTCAATTTTAGTATGCTTCAGAATCAATTTTTTTTCAGTGTATTTGAATTAGTTTTTTTTTGTTAGTCGTTCCAGATGTTTAAACAAAAGGGAAATGAGAGAAATGTTTTTCTCGGTGATTATTGTATTCATTACCCAGCAAAACTCCCATTACCAAGTAACATTGGGGGAAAGTCAAACCAAAATGTACTCATCACTTATCATTCGAATTACTTTTACACGGGGATGTCGATCGAGAAAGGACTTTCTCGCAGTCATTCCAAGAAGCTAAAGAATAAGAAAATATGTAATAAAACTATCTCTGAGACTCCCATGGACTGCGTCACCTTTGGATCACTTTGAAGGCTGTATATCAGTTTTTATTTTGAGGGATTACTAATCATATACATAAATTGTTATTTGTAAGTCATTATTTATTAGTTGGAAGTAATGTCTTGTGATTACCAAGTTTGCTGTCATTGATATACATGTTTAGGATACGGTCATGAATATTCGATTCAAATTACGCCAACAAATGCTAGCAGAATTCTGTCGGCATTAAAATGCGGAAATGTGTGTAGGAACACACAATGCAGAAAGTCGAAATTTCAACTTCGATTTTGTCAGTGACAGTTTGAAACAATTGCTTTGTAAATAGTTGTGCAGATTGGTCGTTCTGCAACCCGAAATGCTTGATCGTACATAACTTGGGTCTAGGTACGTGTTCCATTAGTTTATTGGCTGGAACAAGCCGTGAAATCGCTGGCAGTGTTTGGTAAAAATCATAAAAATCACGTCAAGATTTCACGTTGGAAAAGGCTTGCCATATGTGGGGATTTATTCCCAACCATGGGAATTTTATGATGGTCAAAAGGACAAAAAATATTAAATGGGGACAAGGGATTTTTGTGGAGATCTCATTACATATTTTGAGGATTTTGTGGGGATATTCGAAGTAAAATATTTGATTTTAACTTGGGATCCAAATTTATCTATGTCTACAAATTTACTACTTGGCTGCTCACAACCTTTATCATGAGTTTGGTAGGTGGCGATCTTCTTCCGCTGGCCAGAAAAGAAATTATAATAAAGATATGAAAAAGGAGTATTGAAATGAATTTGTTATAAAGTATTTAATATTATTGCTATTTGTTATTTTTAGGTACTGTTCCTATTTCCAATGATTCGAAAATATTGCATATAAAACTTACAGTATTCATAGCCACCCAAGGAAAAATTACTCAAAACGAGTTTTATTTACTCATTTAAACTACAAACTGACTAAATTTAGTATCAAAGTAGAAAATGACGTATGCTTCAATTAGGGCCGTGCGCAGGGGATGGTTTTGGGAGTTCAAACCACCCCCCCCCCCCAGAGAGGTTTCGAACATATATTTTTATAAAATGTCGTCTGAAATGGTAATTTTGCAGTAAAATCAGGAAAACACGAAAATTACATAAAAAATCGTGGACACTTTCTTGAATTCCGGACAAAGGTTATGAAAAATACAAACAAACTAAACTAATTGTGTCATTGTGTAATGCTAATTTCGCTAATGGACACCAAATTGTTCGGAAAAGTTTCATTTTAATTAACCGATACCACTTCTTGACATTTGACTAGAGCAATACCTTATGAACTTTTAATTGTGTACTACAATAAAAGTTTGGAAATTTAATAACAAAATCTTTTAGTAATTTTAAAAAAATGTAGACAAGAATCACTATGATATCGTAATGAAATATAAAAGCATTCTTAATAAAATCAAATAATTAGCTTGATGCCAAATGTTTTGGGAGTTTGTAATGATAATACAAATCCATTTCGACAAACGAATAAAACTGTTTGATATATGTAAACATATTTCTCTCTGTTCATTTACAACAAGTGATGACATGTTTCCCGCAAACAAACAAATTTTTCCCACAAAAGAAACTCAAAACGATGTTCACGTGTCTGAAATTTCGTTTCTACGTAATGCATTTTTATACACTCCACGAGAGTATTATGTCTTTGTGCATTTGTTTGTAACACCCAAAAGGAAGCGAGGTAGACCTATTGCTAATTATACCGATCGGCTTAGAATCACTTTTTGAATCGATTTAACGATGTCCGTCCGTCCGTCCGTCCATCTATTCTTGTAATCAAAGTACAGGTCGCAATTGTAGCCAGAACCAAATGAAACTTTGCACAACAAAGTTTTTCGGGATAAGGACGAACGCTATTTAATTTGAAGAAAATCGGTTCAGATTTGGATATAGCCCCCATACGAATTTCACTCCCGATTTGACTCTTTTCACGCTAGATACCACATATTAAAACTGATTTTCCTCAAACTTTGCAAAACATCTTACATTTCAACTAGAAACACCTATGGTGAAAATTGGTCAGATCGGTTCAGATTTAGATATAGCCCCCATACGAATTTCATTCCCGATTTGACTTTTTCTGCTGTAGTAACCACATATTTTAACAGATGTGCTTCAAAATTGGAAAAACATCTTATATTTCAACTAGAAATACCCACGGTGAAAATTAGCCAGATCGGTTCAGATTTAGATATAGCCCCCATACGAATTTCACTCCCGATTTGACTTTTTCTGCTGTAGAAACCACATATTTTAACAGATCTTCTTCAAAATTGGCAAAACATCTTCTATTTAAACTAGAAACTCCCATGAAACAGACCAAATGAGCCAGATCGGTTCAGATTTAGATATAGCCCATATACGAATTTCACTCCCGATTTGACTTTTTCTGCTGTAGAAACCACATATTTTAACAGATCTTCTTCAAAATTGGCAAAACATCTTCTATTTAAACTAGAAACACCCATGAAACAGACCAAATGAGCCAGATCGGTTCAGATTTAGATATAGCCCATATACGAATTTCACTCCCGATTTGAGTTTTCCGCTCCAGAAACCACATATTTTAACAGATTTTCTTCAAATTTGGCAAAATATCTTATATTTGCATGAGGATGAAAATGAGTCAGATCGGTTCAGATTTATATATAGCTCCTATAAAAATATCGCTCCCGACTTGATTTTTCCGCCCCAGAAACCACGTATTTTCATCGAATTACTTAAAACTGAGAACTGGAAGAACCTATTGTGAAATGGGTCACTTCATTCCATGTTTGGATATAGCCGTGATACAAATATTTTTTTCGATTTGACAAAATGAACCAGAACATATTAGCCTATGATTAGCCTTAGCCTTATGATTAGGCCCGACTTTAGCCTTTCCTTACTGGCTTCTCTGTGTGTCTGTCCGTCTGTCTGTCCATTTATTCTTGTAATCACTATACAGGTCGCGATTGTACACAGAACCAAATGAAACTTTGCACAACGAAGTTTTTCGGTACAAGAACGAACGCTATTTAATATGAAGAAAATCGGTTCAGATTTAGATATAGCCCCTATACGAATTTCACTCCCGATTTGACTCTTTTCAATCTAGATACCACATATTACAACAGATTTTCTTCAAATTATCTCATATTTGAACTAGAAACACCTATGGTAAAAATATGTTACATCGGTTCAGATTTATATATAGCTCCCATACAAATTTCGCTCCCGATTTGACTTTTTCCGCTCTAGAAACCATTTATTGTATCAGATTGTCTTCAGATTTGGTAAAACATCTTATATTTAAACTAAGAACACCTATGGTGAAAATAGGTCAGATCGGTTCAGATTTATATATAGCTTCCATTAAAATTTCGCTCCCGTTTGACTTTTCTGCTCTAATGGTGCAAATGGGTCAGATCGGTTCAGATTTATATATATCTCCCACACAAATTTCACTCCCGATTTCACTTTGTCCACTCTATAAACAACATATTTTAACATTTTTTCTTCAAATCTTTCAAAATATCTTATATTTCTACCAGAAACACCCATCGTGAAAATGGGTCAAATCGGTTCAGATTTACATATTGCTCCCATACAAATTTCGCTCCCGGATAGACTTTTCCGCCCCAGAAACCATGATTTTTCACCGAATTTCTTCAAAGTGAGCATAACACGCTATATTTGAATTGGAAGAACTTATTGTGAAAGTTAGTCACTTTATTCCATGTTTGGATATAGCCCCGATACAAATATTCTTATCGATTTGACAAATCGGACCAGGTCATATTAGCCTATGATATGATTATGAAACATACAGAAATTCTTCCCGTTTTCACTTTATTACCGAGTTGGATTGTATTCGGATAGATAGTGGAGTGTATCATATAGTCGGTCCCGCCCGACTTTAGCCTTTCCTTACTTGTTTTATTTTTAATACAATTTCAAATCAAATTTATGGCAGTTTTCTGCAGTCCATTCTACAGGCATATTAAAGTGCACCTTTTCACCTTTGTTTAATTTTCATACTTACATATATATCTGTGTTAGTATTTTCTAATTTACGAAAAAAATAGTAGCTTGTGCCTTTTCGTTTTATAAAAATGTGTTTTCGTTATTTCTTTAGGTTGAAATATCAAAAATGAAGCAAGAGAAAAAGTAGTAACTTTGGCAGCGTGGTGTGAAAAAACAAGTTGCCACCTTGTTCCAAATTTGTATATTGTGCCACTTTAAAGTGTTGGCAACTGAGGCAGCAATCTTCAAAAATGTGCCTCAAATATTAGGAGATTATCAGTCGTCATTAGAGGGAAACATTTTCTCTCAGGGGCGATTTCCCCATTTGGCTTTTTTTATTCTAGCTACAGACAAAATTTTTCGCGCCCATAGTGGAATGTACACACTTAATTCACTAATCATTCACTTCGACCAGCAAAATACGAATTTGCAGAAGTACTCTTATTTTGCGTGTCTACGCAGTCAGACGAGTGCAAACACCATATTTCATAACTTTGGTACTAATTTCATTCCAAATATCGAAATATATCTTTATTTTTCGCGTCTAATCAGTCAGAGCAATACACACATCGAATTTCACTATTCTAACTGCAACCGTTTGCTTGGTACTATTTGTATCCCCCATCGCATCATTTTCCCCTTAAAAGTACAAATTCAGAAAAATTCCTTTATGTTTCGCGTCTACACAGTCAGACGAATTTATATACCAAATTTCATGATTTCAACTTCAGCCGTTTGGTTGGTACTATTTTTATCCCTCTTTTCCAATTGTATAACTTAAAAGTACGAATTTTGAAAAATCCAAAAATATTTTACGCATCTACGCAATTAGGGAGATGTGCATTCCAAATTTCATTTTTCTAGCTGTTATCGTATCATATGTACTGTTTTTATCCCTTTTCGTCCCGCTAAAATTTTATTTTTTGGTGCTATCAAGCTACAAAAGGAATGCACCCAACAAATTTCACTTTTCATATAAAGCAGAATTTAAAAAATGCTTAAATAATCTAAATATTAGGGGGCATTTTCAGTCATTAGGCCTGTTCGATTGGGCTTACTAGCTTATGATTAAGATACTTGATAAGGTGGCAACATCGTTACCCATTAAATGAATTAACAAGAAAAATATGGCAGCAATGCTAAAAGAGTAGTAAGCTACTTTCTTGTCAAGCGAGTAAATTCCATGCAAAAATTAAGCTAGTAAGCCCAATCGAGCAGGCCTCTTGTTAGGTAAAAATTGTTCCCTCTAGGCCGAATTCACCCACTTTCAATTCCAACCGATCTACATTTAGGGAAAATTTGAACCTCCTACCTCATTTCGTTCAGCAGCTAGCGTGATTTCAACAGACAGACGGACATGGACAAATCGTCTTAGAATTTTTCCAGGATACAGAATATATGTATTTATATACTTTGTGGGGTCTCTTTCAAGGTGTTACTATGGAGTGGGTATAAAAAGTGTTGTAAGTTAATGTCTGATGTCTGATTGTCGGAACTATATTGTAGAATTTTAATAGAACCATTTATGTGGAAGATCTTAACTCCTCATAAAATTTCACAATATTAATTAACAATTGGTATACACTCCGCGAGAGTATTATGTCTTTGTGCATTTGTTTGTAACACCCAAAAGGAAGCGAGATGGACCCATTGTTAATTATACCGATCGACTTAGAATCACTTTTTGAGTCGATTTAGCAATGTCCGTCCGTCCGTCTGTCCATATATTCTTGTAATCACGATACAGGTCGCAATTGTAGACATAACTAAATGAAACTTTGCACAGTGAAGTTTTTCGGGACAAGGACGAACGCTATTTAATTGAAGAAAATCGGTTCAGATTTAGATATAGCCCCCATACGAATTTCACTCCCGATTTGACTCTTTTTCACTCTAGATACCACATATTACAACAGATTTTCTTTAAAATTGGCAAACCATCTTATATTTCAACTAGAAACACCTGTGCTAAAAATGTGTTAGATCGGTTCAGATTCATATATAGCTCCCATACAAATTTCGCTCCCGATTTGACTTTTTCCGCTCTAGAAACCACATATTGTACCCAATTTTCTTTAAAATTGGCACAACATCTTATATTTAAATTAGGAATATCTATGGTGAAAATTGGTCAAATCGGTTCAGATTTAGATATAGCCCCCACACAAATGTCGCTCCCGATTTGACTTTTGCGCTATAGAAACCACATATTGTACCCAATTTTCTTTAAAATTGGCACAACATCTTATCCAACTAAACAAAACTATGGTGAAAGTGGGTAAGAGCGGTTCAAATTTAAATTTAGCCCAAATACAAATGTTGCTCCCAAAAGTTTAACTGATTTTGGCCAAACTATACATTTTATATTTCACCTATTTCGTTCCAGGTTTCAATATATCCTTATACAAATGTCCTTTCCGATTTAACATTTTTTGTCAAACACATACATTTACAGGATACAAAAAACCTTCCCGTTTTTACTTTTTCACCGAATTGAATTGTATTCGGATAGAAAGTGGATTGTATCATAGAGTCGGCCCCGCCCGACTTAGCCTTTCCTTACTTGTTTTCACTTAATGTAGTGCTCCCTGCGACTAAAAAATTTAAGCTTTGACTCGTTTGTAAAAGGAAACTCAGTTCAGCTGGACTATAAGTTTGTTTTGCAAACGTGTGAAATGTCCTTTCAGAGTCGATATTCTGTTTCAAGAATGCTATTGGACAGTGTAACCAACGCCCGTAGCACAATTTGATTAGGTCGTAAAACAGAGAAAAAAACTTGTTGATTGAATTTAGACTCTCGGTTTTTGGGTGACGCAATCAACAGAGTTCCATGTGGTATCCGTTAATACAATTGGGAATTGCACCGAAAAACGTAGTTTATCCACAATGAAAAACCGATTGTGACCGAGTAAGGCAACCCGGTTTTCTGAAAACCCCGGCAGTCGGGCTAAAGTGGACAAATGGGTTGGTGTTCAGATTCGGGTTTGATCACTCTAGTTGAAAACACCACTCAACGATGTCAGATGATCTTGTGCAGGTTTATTCATTGTCTTTGTCGTGGTAGTCTTGCACACTACAGATCACATAATTTCTCAGCAAAACGGAAAACCTCCTCCAGCAAGGGACAAATTTCATCTCTCAATGCATATCCGAGCCAGTGCAAACTAAATTGTGTTAAGATGTCTTGGCGGCACCCTAATGTACACAATGTAGTACATGGCGATCGTATTCACAACTAAGTACTTTGGCGTAGTCCTTAATGTTGGAACAAGTCGATTTCATTAAACGGTCACCTGACCATCCACCAGATACAGATACGGCCAAAATATTTTCTTAAAGCAATTTGCAGTACTGGTTATTTTGGCCTGGAAATTATGCTGGAAACATGTTTATTGATCGATTCGCTAAATGTGCGACTAGAAACGTGATTTCAGGCAGCTCGGCCGCTGATTTTTGTTTCTTTTTCGGTTGGGATTTAGTCGGTTTGGTCGCCTGGTCGATGGCTTCGCTTGGTGTACATGGAATTATGCTGGAGAAAAATGATCGCGTCTGGTGAGCACAATTGCGTAAGATATTTTCAATTTAAAAACCAAGTGCGTATGTGGCATGTTTGGCGGTTTGTTTGTAAAGTTGGAAAAACAAAAACAAAAATAAAAAACAACTTCAAGTAATAACAACGCCACTGAGAGAGACGCTGTTCTTAAGTAATGTCTGTGCCTGGCAAAAGCCTTAGCATCGGTTTAAAGTGGATTTATGTTGTTTTCACTCCCCAGCTCTCTAGCGCTGAGTTTTTAATATGTCAGTAATGTGGTTTTTTGTGTGTGGAAATATAGAAAGCTCCTGCTTTTATGCAACCAATAACTGAGAAAGAAACGACAAAACCGGCCAACGAGCATCAGAGCGACGTGTACATACGTATACGTCCGAGTAGATCAAAGGATTATTTCTCAATCGCAGAAATTGACCTCTGCCCAAAAAAGCTTTCACCTTATAGCCACATCTGCAACATAAAAGCTAGCCCAAGGGACCATCAAGAAATCGCAAATTCCCACACTCTCATAGGTAAATTTCATTAAACCCAAATAAACACTTAATATTAGGGTGAGTTTTTCTACACCTCTTCGAAATTAGCAATCGGCTCTCTCAAGGACTGAATAATATTTAGAGTATCTAAGCATGTGTTTTTAACATGTCTACTTATATACATGTGGTATTTAGGGTTTGCATTTTCCCGTACTTTTTACTTCCCGGGAAACGAGAATTATTTTTTCAATTTCCCGGGATCCCGGGACAGCACGGGAAATCGTCAACATACTGTTTACCATAAGTTAAGCTTATTTTTTTCAATGAAACATTCACATTTTTTAAAGTAAAATAAATATATATTTCACATCGAACCTGTTACAGAATTCATATAATAAAGCGCAATGTGAGATCATTTCAAACATCTTTTCAAGTCTCACAATTAATTAAAGATAAGATATTTCTTATTTTATTAGAAAATGTGGACGCGACGGACAACGATCTTTCACATTAATATTGAGTAGAGCATTAAATGAAATATTTATTCTTTGTCATGTCGCTTCGAAAACTTTAAATTCTTTATTTTTGGCGTTCGGATATACGCCCAAAATCTATTTTTTCCCGGATTTTATTTTTTTTTCATATGGAGCTTGACAGGAAAAATCCGAAAAAGTGGACTTTGAGTCAACATTCGAACGCAGCTTAAAAATATTTTATCATCCAACTGCAATATTTGACATACCTGATTAAAAGCTAAGTGATCTAAATTATTATACAACATTTTTATTGTGGAAATGATGGAAAAAATATGCGAAGAAATATGTAAAATTTTCTACTGATTTCCCGCGGGATTCCCGTACGAATTTCCCGGGATACGGGAAATGAAAAATGTGTGAATTCCCGGGAATTTTTCCGCGGGAAATCCCGGGATGCAAACCCTAGTGGTATTGGTGTAGGAAGTGAAATGGGAAAAAAGGAATAAAAATGGTGCCTATTGAACGACAACAGCTAGAAAAAAAAATAATATAAAAGTATTTCTTCCGAATCTGTACTTTTAAAGGGCACCTAGAATAGTGAAATTCGGCGTGTACATTTCTCTAATTGCGTAAACACGTAAAATAAAGGGATTTTTTGAAATTCGTACTTTTAAGGGGTAAAATGGGATAAAATGGTACCAACAAATGACCGCTGGAATTCGGTGTGTGCATTCGTCTGACTACATAGACACGCAAAATAAACTAAGTTCACCAAACGTACTTTATTTTTTACTTTTACAGCAAAAATGAGAAAAGTGATAAAACTGGTAGCGAGAAAATGGCTATAATCGTGAAGTTAGGTTATCTTACACGGCGTACGTAAGAGATAATGGTTTTGAAAATGTTATACTTTTGGAATTAAAATAGGATAGAAATAGAACCAACCAAACGGCTGTGGCTGAAAATGCACCCACTATCCGCCAATATTTAGGGTATTTAAGATTTTAAGGAAAATTGCTACCTTAGACTAAAGGTATTATTTCGATATATATAGTATAAGCAAGGGTATCCAATTATTCGGACTTTTAAGATATTCGATTAATCGTTTATTCGAAAACAAAGAATTTCCAATTAATCGAATCAAGAGTTATTCGATTAACCGATTAATCGAGTAATTGTTCAACTCATTAACATAATTAATAAGAGTTATATAGCAAGGAAAATGTAATTCGATGGGAGTCACTACTTTTCAATATATATATGTGTAAATACATTTCGAAATAAAATCTGCAAAAAACAAGAGTTTGCCGGCAGTCATTTCCTATATTGGCACAATATCTATGTCAGAATAAGTTGAAAGCGTAATTTTTATGTAGTCGATTGAAATGTCTAAATGAATTTTAAAGTATTTCAATAATAGCAATTAATAATAATCCAAGGGTATATTATCTGCATGATGTACTGCGGATTTTCTTCAAATTTATGATTTTAAATCAAATAACAACGGATTATTTTAAATCATTTTATAATATTAATTTATTCAAAACCTATAATATCGATTAATCGATTATTTGGGTCAATTTATTCGAATTATTTATTATTCGAAAATAATAATTTCTACATTATTCGAACAAATATTTTAAAACAATTGTTCGATTAGTTGAACAAAATTTAATCGGATGGATGCCCTAGCCTTGTCTTATAGGCGTGGTTTAAAATAGTTACAATTTTATATTTACTTATAATTTTTTAATAGTGTTTTTTGTTTTGGTTTGGATATATTAATCAAGTAAAAATACGTTAGTTTCGACCGGGACGAATCTTATATACCCTCCACCACGGAGTGCATTCAACAGTATTACCGGAAAATCGTGATATTTGTATGCACATCACAATATTTGTTTAATATTTCTATATATGCGCACCGCTTTAAACAAATAGTGATGCTACTTTATTATAATTTTAATAGTCCTCTACTACATAAATATAAAACTTCAAGAATAAACAAAAAGTAAACATAGAGCAGCAGTCTTCAAAAATATGCCTTAAATATAAGGTGCATTGTCAGTCGTTATTTCCCTGTGGTCCTATTTTCCCATTTGCAATTCTTGATTGCAGCCTTAGTTTATTTTCATGTGAAAATTATTAATATTGATGTTCCAATATGTTTTGCGTTTTCCATAGAATGTACACTACTAATTCCACGATTTTAGCTACAACCGTTTGATTGATACCAGTTTTATTTTTTTTTAATTTTTACCCTAAATGTGCGGATTTGGAAAAAAATACTCTTATTTTCCGCTTCTACGCAGTCAGACGAACTTCATGATTCCATCCGAATTTAAATGATTCATCCGAATTTAAATGATTTCAACTTCATTGGTTTGCTTGGTACCTCTTTTTCAATTGTAATAATTTCGAAAAATCCTTCTATTTTCCGTGTCCACGCAATTGGAGAGATGTACACACCGAATTTCACGATTCTAACTGTTGTCGTATTATCGGTACCATTTTTATCCCTTTTTGTCCCAACAGTACGAATTTAGAAATATCCCTCTGTTTTACGTGTCTAAGCAATTAGCTGTTGTCGTATCATCGGTACCTTTTTTATCCCTTTGTGCCCCATTTCGTCCGCTAAAACTTTTATTTAGTTTTTAGTTTAGCGTTTCAAGTGCATACAAAATGCTTAATTAGTCTAAATAGTAGGGTGTATTTTCAGTCCTTGTTAGGGAAATTTTTTCCCTCTGGGCCGATTTCGCCCACTTTCAATGACAACCGATCTGCAACTAAAGGGTGATTTTTTAGCTACTATCTTTTTGGCAACACTGGTTTAAACAGCTGACGCATGTTTCGTGTTTTGTTTCACTGTCAAACATCTTCAGTTTGGTCTATAATTTAACCATGAATCGTCTTACAAACGAACAACGCTTGCAATTTCTGCTCTGTTCAGAAAGTTCAAGAAAGCCGAAGATCCACTTTTTTACCGAAAAATTGCGTTCAGCGACGAAGCTCATTTTTGGCTCAATGGGTACGTAAATAGGCAGAATTGTCGATTTTGGAGTGAATATCAGCCAGAAGCATTGCAAGAGCTACCAATGCATCCAGAAAAAGTCACAGTTTGGTGCGGTTTATGGGCTGGTGGCATCATTGGACCGTACTTCTTCAAAGATGATGCGAATCGTAACGTAACTGTGAATGGTGAGCGCTACCGTGAGATGATATCCAACCTTTTTTTTGCCCAAAATGCAAGAACATGACTTGCATGACATGTGGTTTCAACAAGACGGTGCCACATGCCACATAGCACGCGCAACAATGGACTTATTGAGAGGCGAGTTCGGTGAACATTTTTTTCACGTTCGGGACCGGTCAATTGGCCGCCTAGATCGTGCGATTTAACGCCTTTAGACTATTTTTTGTGGGGCTATGTTAAAGCTCATGGCTATACAGACAAGCCCGCTTCAATAGACGCATTGGAAATTGGACTAAGCGGATGGACCATTTGAGGCGCAGTCAAGGTTAACTTCTTCAAACATTAAATTATATGGACCGTACGATCGATAAAGATTTCATGTATTTTTCTGAATTTTATTTTTTTTAACTTTCCTATAGCTTTTAAAAAATCACCCTTTATAAGACACATTAAGGGAAAATTTGAACCTCCTATTTCATTTCTTTCGGCGACTAGGTGCTTTCAACAGACAGACAGACAGACAGAATATATAACTTATGGAGCCTCCGATGAACATTTCAAGGTGTTACGAACGGAATGACACCCCAATCCTTAGGTGTAGGGTATAGAAATTTAACATATTCCTGTAATGTTACTGCACTTCTACATAAAATCGACAGCCGCTGTGAATATAAGGTTCGGCCAGGAAGAACTAAACGCCCTTCAACTTCGTTTAAACGATTTGAAAATCGAAATAAAAATGGTTGGTCGAAAATCGAAAATAAATATTCAATCCCTTATAAAAATGTCCTCTACCTTAAATGTAATGAATAAGATGGTTCCCTGCGTCAAACGAATATGCAAAAAGGGTAAACGAACACCCAGTCTTGTACCAGAGGTAATCTAATCTGCCAGAATCCACCGACCTTGTTTTGACTTTGAAAGTCAACGTTAGCGTTCGTTGCTGCAACGAAACTTCATTTAGTGCAAAATTTTAGTTTCGCAACGAAACAAAGTTGTTGCTACAACGAACCAGCTAATGCACAATGGAAAATATTCGTTTCGGAAGTAGAATTTTCATTAATTGCAGATTTGTTGTAGCAATGGTTGTCTTTCAATGAAAAATTCGTAATTGTAACGTATACTTTTGTCCCGGAATTCAGTGTACTTCCCACAAAATGGTGCATATTTATCACTTCTTCGGGTGCTCTTTTATTTCTAACAATTTTCATTTCCTCATTATTCTACTAAAACAAGACGCGTGACTTTCTGTCCAATGTCGTAGAATTTTGTGAACACATCATCAAAACAAAATTGTAGTAAGAGCTTCCAATAAATCCCATACCGCCCATACCATAGAATTTCGGATTTGAGCGACCGCACTCAACACAACAGGCTCTGATCAAATTAAATAATAATGTCGTCACAGTATATTTGAGGACATTGCCTTCCGACTGCAAAGGTGCTTGCTTTATAAACACGGATCGTACATATGAAAGCAACTCAAGCAAGCTTAAGATCATTGTATTTGCGATTGAAAACATGATTTTTCCTGCTCCAAAAATGTATCCTTCAGCAACACCACAAATCACCAGACTGAGTACAAGTTATTCGAATTTCAGACACTGCGTCGATTAAACACAAAATACGAAAAACATTGAAAATATGAAAATATTCAATATTTTGTAAGCACTTGGGCATTCCAAGGTAACAACTGCTGGCACTACTGCGAAACCGAAACCGAAAACAAAACCTATACCAAGAGACACAAATTGTCTATCAATCTATGCCAAATTATCTATCTGTCACGTCGCACATATCCAGCGGTGCGGTGCCATGGAATTTCTGTCGTACTTTGGCTTCGAATTAATTCCATTTGGTGGCGTACTCGTCGACGTGGGCTTGCATGTTTTGCATTAATTACTCGTACTCGCACTCGTACTCATACTCGTACATTCGAGCATACCAAACCAATCAGCCCCCTCCTCAGTTGTGGCTTGGGAGCTCGTTGACTCAATAGTTCGCTAAAGAAGTTGAACTCTAGCTTGAAGCACGTTAAGTTATTCTTGTTGATATCGGCGTTCCATTCGAGCGCTTATGAAACGTTGGTGACAATCTACGTATGTACGAGTATGTGTTTGCGCGATGTGTTGTCGGGGCACCGCAGTAGTAATCGAAATATGTAATATGTGCATATTCTAGATTCAGGCAAGGATTATTGCATGGCATGGTGCACAGTGGCGCAGTTCCACGTACATATTCAGCGAAAAATATCAATACCATGAGCTACGGAAGATATGGTACGACAAATATTGCTGTACAGGAGCAATAAAGTCATATAGAGAGTAAAAATTAAAACACATGACCTGGTAGGTTCTACTGTTAATGTATTTTATACACATTTAAAAAATATAAAATATATATTATTGTTATACCCTCCACCTCCAGAATGGGGGTATACTAACTTTGTCATTCCGATTGTAACACCTTGAAATATCGACCTGAGACCCTATAGAGTCTATATATATTCTTGATGGTAATAAAATTCTAAGACGATCTAGCCATTACCGTCCTCTGATTGCGTAGACACGTAAAATAAACGGATTTTTCGAAATTCGTACTTTTTGGGGTTAACATGGAAAAAGGGGATAAAAATAATACCAACCAAATGACCGCAGCTGGAGTCATGAAATTCGGTGTGTACATCCCTCTAGTTGCGTAGACACGTAAAATAAAGAGATTTTAGAAAGTCGTACTCTTAAAGGGGTAAAATAGGAAAAAGGGATAAAATGGTACCAACCAAATGGCCGCAGCTAGAATCATGGCATTCGGTGTATACATTCCTATGACTGCATAGACACGCAAAATAAAAATATTCTTCAAATTCGAACTTTTTACTTTTACGGCAAACGTGAGATAATGGATTTTCAAAATTTGTACTTTTGAAATTAAAATAGAATGGAAATACAATCAATTGTAGCACCACTATCTACCAATATTTATGGTATTTTTAGTCGCCTTGTCTTATAACATTGGTGTGAAATAATAGAAATATTATATTTATTTATAAAATTATTTTTTCAATATTTGTATTTGTTTTGGTCTGGCTATATTAAAAAATATATTTTCCTGTAATATTATTGAACTTCTACGAAAATCGACAGCCTCTGTGGAATGCAATCCATGGTGGAGGGTTTATAAAGTTCGTGCCGCCCGAACTTAACGCCGTTTTTACTTGTTATATTATCACAAGCATCATAGAACATTTTTTACTAGGGACCACAAATTAACTAAACAAAATACGAACACGGCAATACTGCGAGTATAAAATGTGATGTTCGTCCTACATTTCGCATGCATTCCATATGGACAGAAGAAAAATCGACGCCGTTGACCATTTGCTGCTGCGGATGTCGATCAGCTATACATATAAAAATATATGTGATTATTTTTAGAGGTGTTTTCAGAAGCGTTTAGCTCACATACGGTTTGACCCAAGGATGAAATATTTTGCAGATCATCATTAAATAAACCAGTGACGGTGGCAGCAACTTTTTTTGCGATTCAGCCGTATACGTATACTACTCGTCCTTGTAGGTAATATGAGATTGGTGAACTTTGCTAATAAATATAAGAGAAAGGTGCAAAGTCCTTGTATTTCAAAGAGTCCAAAAATACGCAAAATCCTTGAATTTAATATCAAACTTATGATTTATTTTCTTAATTATGTATATTAGACCGGTCCTTATTTCTTTTTTTTTGAATTCGTATGACGGCAAGCGCTAAAACTACTCTATTTGAACCTAAAAATACACAAAAAAAATTTGAGCTTGATTGGACAATTTTTAGGCGTGCCCCCGCCAACAATTGTTTGTCATTAAAGTTAGTCACTATCATATAGGGGAAATTATCACCTTTGGTGCTCTTTTTTTGACATAACTCGAGAACCACTAGTCCGATTTTGTTTAAATAAATTGAAAAATAATTAAGAATTAGAATTCCTTTAAAATGTGTATATATAGCGTTTTTCTATATAATCAACAGTTTAGCCGTTAAAAATAAATGTATGAAGAAAATAAATATTTTTTGCCTAAAATATTAATATTTTTTATTTTTTAAATTCATAGAAAATCCAAAACGAACAAAAACATTTTAAATTAAAAATCTAAAGCGATGACAACCAAAAGACTTCGATCGGATGATGACATTATGTTAATTGGCGTAATGGACCACCAAATTACTGGAGCTAAATTACCAGGAAGAAAACAAGTGCTACAAGTTTTATTTTATAATTTAAGAATAGTTGGCTTAAATTTAAGAGAAAGTTCTAGATTAGCTGTTGCTGAGGTCAGCACGTTTTGGCAAAAAGCACGAATTCCAACACACCATGAAAAACACTGCATTGAGAAGCTGGAAAAATTATACAACAAGTGGAGAGATATTACAAAGCATCATGGTCGAAAAACAGAATGTCAAAACAGGAAAGAAACTGAATTTCAAGATAAATTAGATGATTTATTCGATATCGCACATGCAAACGCGTTTGAATTAATTAAAATACAAGAAGACAAAGAGTTCTTAAAAAAGCAACGAGAAAAAGGAAGACCAGGTTGTATGCTAGGAACGGATAAAATTGTAATGCAGAAAGAAAAGCGAAAGGCAGTCCAGAAAGAACAAGAAAACCAGCGTCGAATAAAAGAAGATGAACGAAAAGAGTTATATGAACAACAGATTCAAAGAGGTATACAATTAAATATTCTATCTTTTAAGCAAATCAGAATTATTGTTGTAAAACAGGTATGATTGACATTGAGGACGAAAACGATATTGAAGTTGTAGCATCAACATCAACATCTGTATCAAATCCAAATCCAGGTACATCAGGTATCTCCAGAGGTAAAACAATTTTTTTACACCAAGACTGCTTTCAACTTTGGATAAGTGGAAAATCACTGATGGTGCTGCAGTTCATATCCTAAACGCAACTGCTGACGCGTTGGGCTATGATATCGAAGATCTTATACTAAATAGATCATCAATTCGTCGAATGCGTCAGAAGCATCGTGCAACAACATCACAAAACATTGCAGCAAACTTTGATGTAAGTACTGTAATGTGGGTTTTCCCTATGCTTCTTTTTTTATGTTTTGAGTATAAATTAAGAAACTTGAGTTTTTATTTCCAGATTCCACGTAGTTTTGTTTTGCACTGGGATGGTACAATGTTACCAGAAATTAGTGGCAGGGAAAAAGTTGACCGCTTGCCAATCATAGTCTCATCTCAAGGTATCGATAAACTACTTGGCATTCCAAAGTTAAAATCTTCGAGTGGAAAAGAAATATCAGATGCCGTGTTTAATTCAATAAATGAATATGAAATGCTTGATCTAGTTCAAATAATCTGCTTCGACACAACTGCTCATAATACAGGAGTTCAAAGCGGTGCTGCTGCTCTGCTTGAAGGAAAACTAGGTCGCGATTTATTATATTTTCCCTGCAGACACCATATTTACGAGTTGTTAATCCGTAAAGTGTTTGAAATTAGAGTGGCTACTACAGCCGGTCCAGAAGTGCTAATTTTTAATCGCTTTAGCAAATACTGGATTAATATTGACAAATTAAATTACAAGAGTTGTTTAGAAGATGAACACATTATTACAGTATTGACTGCTGAAGAACGTGGAACAATTTTAAATTACTGTCTAGATAACTTAAAACAAGCTCATAGCAGACGCGACTACAAAGAATTATTGCAATTAGTTGTCACTTTTCTTGGTGGTACGGTGCCGAATTTTAACACCTTTCGTATTCCTGGTGCAACTTCTCATGCTCGATGGATGTCAAAATGTATTTATGCACTTAAAATGTATTTGTTTCGTAATGAATTCAATATGACCAACCAAGAGTTAAACGGTATACGTAGTGTCTGTCTGTTCGTAGTTCGTATTTATGTAAAAGCCTGGTTTGGATGCACTAAAGCAATTGAAGCACCAAATCAAGACTTAAATTTAATTAAAAATATTATGGCTTATCCTGAAAGGGATATAGCTCTTGCTTTGCTACAAAAAATCAGCAATCATTTGTGGTATTTGTCGGAAGAAGCAGTCGGTCTTTCATTCTTCGATCCTAATGTAAGTGTTGCAATTAAAAAAAAAAAAAATGGTTCAGGCAATTAATGTTGAAGCAAATACAGAAAAATGCAAGCGAATAATAACTAATCCAACAAATATCGGCACATTTGCGCAAAAAGATTTAAGCGATTTTGTAAATTCCAATACACACGCATTCTTTGATCGTTTAGAAATTTCAAAAGAATTTTTGCAAGTCGATCCATCGGATTGGAATGAAAGATTTGACTACGCTCACGGATCACAAATTTGTAAAAACCTATCTGTAGTGAATGATGCAGCTGAAAGAGGCGCCAAATTCATTACAGATTATAATAATAAATTAACCCACAACGAAGAGGAGAAACAATTCCTTTTTCAGGTGGTTAAAGAATATAACATGAATTATCCCACATTTAAAAAGACTTCACTATTAAATTAAAATAATATTAATGTTACTATGAGTATGTAATTAATAAAAATATTTAAGTTTATTCTTAATTTTCAAATAAATGTAAATAAAATAAGAAATATATATATTTTTGCCTTATTTCTCATAATAAAAACAAAAAGGTGCTTGGGGCACGGCTAAAAATTACCCAATCGTTGTCAATTTTTTTTATGCTTTTTGGGACTAAAACGAATATTTTTAGCGCTTGCCGTAACATATATTCGAGAAAATAAATTTGTCCATATAAATAAGGACCGGTCTAATGTATATATAATTTATCTTATTTTATTCTCCTCAAGTTATCAGAATTGCAGAATGGGGTTATTGGTATAGATTTATATTAGCTGTTTTTCAAAACGATTTCTTATTTCAGCAAGACAATTTTTAGTTTTAACGGTGTTCACACCTGTTCTAAACTGATATTTTGGGAATAATAGTCGTAATGATAGGTTCATATGTTATTAAAAAATCGTCAAATTAAAATTGGGCAACGGCCCAAAATTATCATAATTCTTGCAGGAATGTTTGGACTCATTTTCGAAAGATTGCAGTAAATCTGATTATGCATCCCCAAGAATAATGAATAATTTCCCCATTTTTTGCTGTTTCAAGAGAAACCCGAAAAAACCCGGTCCGACCGTTTTTTTATAAAAACCGGGCAACCGTTCTTTTTTAAATCACGACCGGGCTTTTGATCACTTTATACATAAACGTTTAGTGTCTCTCTTGCAAAACTCACTCTTTAGTCTCAGTATGCTATTGTTCGGAGGCGTCGAATTATAAAATTACATCCCAATTGAGTTTCAAACAAATTTCCTAAACAGCATAGTTAGAATAATTGGAATTTGGTCTGAAGTGTTTCAGGCACACGCAGGACATTGTGCTGACTGACGTGGCTTTGCGGTTCTGCAAAGCTTCAATGTGGGCTTGTTCAGTGAGTTTTGTAAGCGGTGACATGTGTTGTTATTATTCAATTTATAAATATATGTATGCATAAATAAGCGAACATGGAGATTCAAATTGTACAGTTTTGTATATCTTATTTATGCAAATATTCATGTTGTAATTTGTGAGAATGTGGCATGTCTCCTATCACTAGACCAAGATGACAATAACATCCGGAGAAGTCCTTATGTTCAGTGGCAAGGTATTAGACGCAAGAATACGTATACAAGACTATTTAAAACCTCTGACATCCTCAAATGGGCGTTGTGAAAAGTGTATATATCGTTCAAAATTTAAAAATACAATTAGAAAACAGTAATAAATAACTGGTAGAAATTCGATAAGTTGTTTTTGAGGGATATATACCATTCGATCTGGGCTCTCAAAAAATAATAATCGAAAATGTATCATGTGGACGGTTTGTAATACAAATTTAAATAATGAGTTGAAAACACACGTCTCAATTTATCTAGACTTAATTCAAATTACTGGTTGCAACAGATAGTTGTAAAATTTAAAAAACAATTTTATCCAGGACGCGCTGTTTTCGGAGATTTGTTTATTATGTCGATTTAATTGTAGAAGTTAAAATAGCACTACTTTATGAAAGAAAATATTGAAGATTTTGTTATAAATTCTTTATTTCTTGGCACAAGCGTCTAAAATTGTAGCATATTGTGTATTATAGTCAAATGTGCCGCAATCTGTACAAAACCCGATTTGCGATTTTTTAATGTTATGTCTTTTTGTATTTCAGGTGACGATATACAGAAATAATACTACACAAATATAAAAACAAGTAAGGAAAGGCTAAAGTCGGGCGGGACCGACTATATGAAACACTCCACTTTCTATCCGAATACAATTCAATTTGGTAAAAAAGTGAAAACGGGAACCATTTTTGTATGTTTCCTAATCATAGGCTAATATGACCTGACCAAATTTGTCAACTCAAGATGAATATTTGTATCGGGGCTATATCTATATCTATATAAGTTCTTCCAGGTATAACGTGTTATGCTCATTTGCAAGAAATTCAGTGAAAATATGTCGTCTGGGGCGGAAAAAGTCAATCCGGGAGCTATATATAAATCTGAACCGATCTGACCTATATTCATCATGGGTGTTTCTAGTGGAAATATAAGATATTTTGAAAGATTTGAAGAAGATCTATTAAAATAGAGTGTTATAGAGTGGAAAAAGTCAAATCGGGAGTGAAATTTGTAAGGGAGCTATATACAAATCTGAACCGATCTGACCTATATTCATCATGGGTGTTTCTAGTGGAAATATATGATATTTTGAAAGATTTGAAGAAGATCTGTAAAAATATGTTCTTTCTAGACAAGAAAAAGTCAAATCGAGAGCGAAATTTGAATGGGAACTATATACAAATTCTAACCGATCTGACCTATTTTCACCAAAGGTGTTTCTAGAAATATTCCAATTTGTTAAAAATCTGTTAAAATATTTGTTATCTGGAGTGAAAAGTGTTAAATCGGGAGTGAAATTCGTATGGGGACTATATCTAAGTCTGAACCGATTTTCTTCAAATTAAATAGCGTTCGTCCTTATCCCGAAAAACTTCGTTGTGCAAAGTTTCATTTGGTTCCAGTTACAATTGCGACCTGTACTCTGATTACAAGAATAGATGGACGGACGGACAGACAGACGGACATTGCTAAATCGATTCAAAAAGTGATTCTAAGTCGATCGGTATGATTAACAATGGGTCTATCTTCCTTTTATTTAATTGTTACAACAAATGCACAAAGACATAATACTCTCGTGGAGTGTATAATAACACTGGCCAACAAATTGAGACATTTTGAATGGAACAAAATAGCGAAACTTATAGTCCAGCTGGTGTGAGTTTCTTTTTTACAGTGGGTCAAAATTTTCATTTTTTGGTCGAAGGGAGCATTATATTAAGCGAAAAAAGTGTTATAAGTCAATTCTTATTGTCAAAAAAAAAATTGTGAAATTTTATGAGGATCATTTTTGTGGCAGATCTTTATCCTTTAGATTCTCTCGTTATGGGTCAACTTTTGACACATAGACTTTTTTGATTTCTAAAAAATTAAAAAAGTCATTGTTCAATGTTCTACGAAAAAATTGTCGGAAAATTTCAGTGGGGGTCACCGAAGACACCAATGTTGTAAATAAAGTTTAAATTGCAAAACTACACGCCAACTTATACCACAAAATTACTAGGGATAAAATTGGTGCATGTTTTTTCGAAGGTCGATCTTTCTGACAAAAAATGTGTGGATTTCGGTAGAGCACGGTAAACGAGAAATACAAATTGGATACTTTGGCAAAATTTCAATTTATTTGTATTTTTTTGTTTTGTATTTTTTCGCGATCTATTCGACGGATTCCGCTGATTTTATATGTAGTAAGTCGCGAAAAAGCTACAATTGCGCAAAATCCGCGGTTGTAATTGCATTTATTTCAACTTTCTCTATGTGAGTATCTGAAACGGTTCTGACACAAATATTCCCTATTTAGCCAGCAATCATATGCCAACAAAAATATTTATATATATTTTTTTCACATTTTTTGATTCTCGCCTGCAGTTCTAACGATTCGTTCGTATAGAGACAATCTATTTTACAAAAACATTTGTTATTTTTCCTTACTGATTACATATGTATATGTTACAAGCCACATTGGATATAAATATAGATGAAAAACATCTCCGGATTCAGTGGATAGAGCGCGAGAAAACTGCAGAACAACAAGGTCATGCAAACAAATCATTTTATCTATATAATGTTTCATTATTATAATATTGAACGGATTTAAATATTTTTGAAGACAAATCCCTCTTATAGTCCTATATAATAAATGTAATACTTCAAGTGTAATCAAAAAGTGAATAAAATGAATAAATATTAATTGTATTTTCAGTCGAAATTAGGGAAAAAACTGCTTCCTTCAAATTAATTTCGAGTTTGGTCGAAAGTCGTTTTTTGGAGTCAAATGAGTCGATTTTATACTTCAAACTTTATACTGAAATTTTTGGTACAGAGTAATCGGAATACCCAACAACCATTTTAAATTGACGACATTTTTTTGGAAAACTTACCCGTTTAGCACAAATCTTTAATTAGTTGCGCAGAGATTTTTAATGAATTGGCAAAGTTAATAAAAGCATCTTAGCGTGAAGAATAAACAGTAATTTGTCGGTACATATGTATTCTTCGTGAAGTTTAGATAGACAATTGCAGAAACTAGCATCTACTTAAGTTCGGAATCATTAAAAAAAGGCAAATCTTAGCTTTTTGGGGTATATATAGCAGGAGGCAATAATGACATATTGTAAAAGTAAGCATTTTAGTATGAATACGTTTCATTACATATCAGAAATATTATATAAACACTTTAAACACGTTCGCAAATATTCTATTTGAAATATTCTGTATTTATTTGATATTTAAGCGAACCTTGGCATAATTTGTACTATATTGAAAATTAAGATTAAATAATATAATAAGATATATTAAAAATAATATAATAACATTAATCGACCACGAAAAAAATTTTAGGTTCGATTAATCGATTTTGAAAATCAAAATAAAAATGGTTGATTGAAAAGACGGAAATCAAAGTAATTATTGGGGTTATTTGAAGTCATAGATTGGACAACCATGCATCGGGTCCTTTTTGCAAATTCCGTATACTTGGAACTTTTGGACTTCCTATCTCCATTCGTTTAGGTGCTATATTGCTTCTAACAGAGGGACAGACAGACATGACGATATCGTCGTAGTGTTTTGTGTGGCATGATTCAACAATAAATTAAAAATTCTTAACCACATGCCAAGTGGCAAATGAAGACAATCTATACTAAGCTAACGATATGTCCAAAAGTAGATCAAATGTGGAATCTAACCCAGAGTAATATTTTTTTTAACTAAACTGATGTGACTATAGTTCACTTGTGTGGATTTAAGTAATTGCAGTGGACGAATATTTGGATTGAATTTTTATTAAAGCCCATTAATACTCCTTTCGTATTCTTATCATATTATGCAATTAAACTGAGGAAAATAGATGAATACCTCTGGTTAAATTTATGTATGCAAGTTCTGTTGGACCCAGCATTTGCAGCACTCCTCTGTAGGTCGGAGGCTGTGACATTCCTGTTTTCTGGTTATGTTTATTTCTTTAATACGGAGTCGCCTTCAAAACTCACTCATTCTAATGGCGTTGTTTTCGTTTGAATGCCATTTACACTGATGTGTGTGTTTGAGAATTACAGAACCCGACCAAGAACTTAGGACCCATAACTACATCTTAAAACATATGTGTGCTAACATTGACACCCAGAGTCAAACTTCATAAACATGCGAACATAGTAGCGAATAAATGTTTTGCAAGAAAGTGGAGCCCGCAGCGTGAAATTGTTGCAACTTTGCTACGATATAATATATGCAGATGTCTAATGTTTCACAACGAAATATTTTATGGAAACATAGTTGAACTAAACCTAAATCTGTAAATTTATAGAAATTGAAGAACCAACAAGTAAAAAAGGTATTAAGTTCGGCCGGGCGGAACTTTATATATCCTCCACCATGGATTGCATTTCACAGAGGCTGTCGATTTTTTTAGAAGTGCATTGAAATTCACGAAAATTTAAATTTTTTAATATTGGCAAACCTAAACAAATAAAAATATTGTAAAAATAATTTATTATTTTAATTATGTTATAAGTTTAAATTGTACTAATCTAATGTATGGTTGTTTGTGATCATAGAAACATTTCGAACTTCTATATTTTCCTCGAAAGTCATGAATAAATGATGACGAACCTACACCTTCGACGGTGCAACGACAGAGCTGGCTTTATTATAGTACGAATTGAGAACAAATGCTAGGCCTGTGCTATCTTTCCAAGACAAAGGGGGCCAATCTTATAGCAGCACACAAAAGGGAAAACACTAATAAGTTGTTCCTTACATCAGCCTGCACACGTTTCTTCACCTCAGTTGGATCTATTTGTGGGTTGTTACGAAACATGTTTGCGTTTTTTAATTTGTTTATAAATAAATGCAGGATCTCCTTACTTTTCCAGTGATAGACAATAATTTTTTAATTTTTATAAATAAACTAGCTTTTTGTACCCGGCGTTGCACGGGTTTTCGTCTTCCTTATGTATATAACTTTGTAAGCTCGCAATTTTTGTTTTGTATATTTTTACTTCTGTAAATTAGTTTAAATTAATACTTATTTAATTAAATTCATAAGTTACTTTTTTAAAAATATAAAAAATTCATGAAAATTTAAATAATTTTTTCAGTGTTTCTTTAAAGAAAATGAAACATTTATTAGAGAGTTAATTAATTATGGTAATTATTGCTAAGAATGTATTTTGTGTCTATTAGTTAAGTTAGTCAGTATTTCATTGGAGTGCTTCGGGATACACGATATTTACAATTTTTCCACCTTGTTCAAGTAAATTAAAGTTTTTGGGTTTGAGAGCAAGCAACATATAACTGACCATGTGAAAAACATGGATTTTCCAGATTCAATCCACAAACTTCAAGTGATTGTCCTGTGCTTTGATTAGCAATCAATGACGTTGGGCATGAGTCGCTTAAATTATTAACGTCTTTGTTTTTTTTTTTCAGCCGATATAGCACGGACGTAAAACCACTCTTTGTTTCCGTAGTTTGTGGTAATTTGTGGGAAGACTTTCTCGATTAATTGTTGAATTGATTCCTGAATGTCATATTTTGAAAATGTAATACTCCTTTTCACTGCATCAACTGATACTTTTCCATTACCAACATCCAGTAGATATTTCGAAAATATAGCTGCTAAGTCATTGTGATGCAGATGTACACGCATATTGGTGGTCAGATTAATTTTTTGTACATATCGCCAGAGATGCGGGTGCTGATTTTGGAATTACTGGAAGGGTCTGTCGGAAGTCTACAGCTAGTAAAATAAGAGTTCCACATAATGGTTGTGTATTTGATCTAAAATCTTGAAGTGTCCTACTAAGCGCTTGTAGGGATTTCTTATGTGCCATGGTGCAGTCGTCCCACACAATCAGCTTGCATGTTTTCAGCATTTTCGCCATGCCTGAACTTTTGCCAATATTACAGGTTGGAGAATCAACAAATTCCATATTCCATGGTAATTTCAACGCTGAATGTGCCGTTCGTCCTCCATCCAATAATGTAGCAACAATACCGGGGGAACAATAGCTAAAGCTATCCCATTTTGAGAGCGGATGTGCGCTAATACCAAAGTGATGAGAAAGGTTATAACTGTGCCTCCTGGTGCATCGAGAAAAAAGGCCGCCGCTGTCATTTGTTACTGCAGTTATTATTTTATCAAAGGCTAGAATTTGCAATTAATAGAGTTTTTGTTGCGACAAACAAACGGAAGTCTTCAACATTGAATTGTCGTTCTCTTAGCAAATCTCAATCAGTAATGTCAACGGTAGAACGTTCAGCCACCATCAATCCAAGTTGATTAAGAGTTTTGTTGCTGATGGCTAGGAATATGTCTTAAATTTTTATCAGCGTATCGTTGAAAATGTTAATCGCAAATAATATAGAATCGTAACGGTGCGATAATGATGCAAAATGTCCTCACTCATACCCTCTTTGAATTTTTCCCACAGGTCTTTTGGGTTAGATGGCGAGCAAGTTCTTAATATTGTCGCAAACAAAGTTCGTATCTGGAGAGGATGACAGCTGACAGAAGCATACATTAATATGGTCCCCCAAATTCTGACACGCCTCTCTCAACTGCTCTTAAATTTTAAACATTCTCAAATAATAACATTCTGCGTTGTTTGGGTGTAGGGTATAAACACTGTCCAATGCATATGAAGCGTAAACATTTTGATACCCATCTACTGAAACACCTTGCTTGGTTCGAGTATGAGGAAACGCGCCAATTGTTCATACCATGTCCTCTTATATTCAAGAACCAAACCCTTACCTGAACGTAGCGGCAGAAAAATCGGCACGTGTTACTTTATAGTCCCTTTATGTAGCATGACCTTTTATAGTCAAGGGTCATCGTCTGTTCGTTACAATAAAATATCAATGTATTTTGTTATAGTTTTAAAATATAGTTTTTTTGATGCCCATTTGTCGTGTCTTCCCCTATTATAGCCAGAAAACGTCCCCTTTCCACAGGCTAGATACAGTCAAATTTTCAAGAGAATCCGCCATTCGTTACTTGTTTTGTGATAATTTTAATATATAGTTCGTGTGGGCAGTCTCACGTCCATTTGTATCATGACCATTGTATAGTCACCATTCAGAAACTATCCTCAGTTCATAAGTGAGTCACAATAAAATTTTCAAGAGAATCCGCACTTCGGAACGTGTTTTATGATAGTTTTAAAATATAGTTTGTGTGGGCGGTGCCACGCCTCTTTTTCGTATAATGACCTAGTATATCCTGGAACCATCTCTTGCCCAGAAGTTAGCTGTAGTAAAATTATAGAGCGAATCCACCCATCGGTATGCCTGTTGTGATAGTTTTAAAATATTTTTTGTGTGAGAGGTACCACCCCCTTTGTCCTATCGTGACGTAGACTATCCAGGAACCATCCTCTGTCCAAAATATAGATAGAGTAAAATTTTCAGGCGAACCGGTCGACCGGTTTGGCGTCCTATACGCAACATACAGACACACATTGATTTTTATACATATAGATATAAAATTTTTATTATTTCAAGGCAAAGCTACCAAAACGGTTATACCCTATATATCGGAATATTATAATCAAGTCAAGTCAACTTAATGATTCAGCCAATTTCTGCCGTAAAAGTAAGAAAGTACGAATTTGGAAAATTCTTTTTATTGTTATGATTTTATCTACAAACATTTGCTTGGTATCATTTGTATCATTTGGTGGAAGGTATAAAAACTAGAGTTGAAATCCAAATCAAATCGCTATGTGTATATATAGTTGAAGTGAACGGTTCTTGAAAGTTTACGACATCGATTGAATTAACTTTTGTAGCAACACTTTATTATTTAACATGGAAAAGTAAACATATATAAACGGCAGCATCATAAACAAGTAAAGCCGAGCCGAACTTTATATACCCTCCACCATTCCACAGAGGCTGTCGATTTTCGTAGAAGTGCAGTAACAGTACAAAAAAATAATATTGCCAAAACAAATAAAAATATTGAAAAAATAATTTTATAAATAAATATAAAATTGAACTGGGATATTGTCCTGGCTCAAGACAATTTTGCTTCTATATTTAATAGAATGCAAATTTATTTACAAATGGCATGGTGACATTTATTACTTGGCTGCAGGCTACCACGATCATGATTTCGACCATGTCAAAAGTCTTTTCAAGTGGCTTCGCAGCGACTTTTCAACATCAAACCCGGCCTCTATAAGGAGATGATTCTCACAAACGAACGAGAATCACAACTCACTTGCCGAATTTGCGTTTAAAAAATCGCACCAAGTAATAAAGCACACATGCCATCTTACAAGAATCTCATTGAGTTGCATATGTAAGTATGTGTATATGCAGGTATAGTTACCCAGCAATACTTCTGCCGTGCCAACGCTCATTTGTTTTAGTTTTTTTCGTTTGCATTTTTTTGGTTTGGTACACATACTTACATATGCAACTCAATGAGATGCTTGTAAGATGGCATGTGTGCTTTATTACTTGGTGCGATTTTTTAAACGCAAATTCGGCAAGTGAGTTGTGATTCTCGTTCGTTTGTGAGAATCATCTCCTTATAGAGGCCGGGTTTGATGTTGAAAAGTCGCTGCGAAGCCACTTGAAATGACTTTTGACATGGTCGAAATCATGATCGTGGTAGTCTGCATCCAAGTAATAAATGTCACCATGCCATTTGTAAATAAATTTGCATTCTATTAAATATAGAAGCAAAATGGTCTTGAGTCAGGACAATATCCCAGTTCAAATCAAATATTGATTACAGACCAAAAAAATGCAAGCGAAAAAAACTAAAATAAATATAAAATTTTAATATATCAAACCACGCTTATAAGGAAATGTAGCCAATATGTTTGTACTAAATATATCGAAATAATACTTCAAGTCAATTCAAAAAGTAAATATGAGGCAACAATCTTCAAAAAAGCTTAAATATCATAAATATTGGGAGATAGTGGAAGCATTTTAGTAGGACCGTTTGGTTGGTTGTACTTCCATCCTAGTTTAATTCTAAAAGTACATATTTTAATAATCCATTATCTCTCACGTACACAATGCAAGATATTCCAACTTTATGATTCCAACCATTTTTGCAATAAAAGTAAACAATACGAATTTAGAAAAATCGTTTATTTTGCTAGTGTATACAGTCAGCTCCGGCTATTTGGCTGTTACCTTTTTTATCCTCTTTTTTCCATTTTACCCCCTTTAAAGTTCGACTTTCGAAAATGTCTTTATTTTACATGTGTACGCAATTAGAGGGATGTTTACACGAATTTCATCATTCTATCTATAGTCGTTTAGTTGGTACTATTTTTATCCTTCTGTACCCATTGTATCCTTTGAAAGTACGAATTTGAAAAAAACTTTTATTTTTGTGTCTACACAGTCAGAGGAATGTATACTCCGAATTTCATGACTCTACCTGCAGTCATTTCGTAGGTACTATTTTTATCCCATTTTTTCCATTTCATCCCCGAAAAGTACGAATTTCGGAAAATCCGTTTATTTTACGTGTCTACGCATTCAGAGGAATGTATACACCGAATTTCATTATTCTAGGTGCAGCTGTTTGGTTGGTACCATTTTTATCCCTCTATTCCCATTTTACCCCTTAAAGGTAAGAATTTAGAAAATACTTTTATATTATGTATCTACTCAATTAGAGGAATGTACACACCGAATTTCGTGTTTCTAGTTTTTGTCGTTTAATATGTACCATTTTTATCCCTTTTGCGCCATTTCACCCTTTACGAATAAAAATAATTTGTAGGTGCGCGTTTTTGTTATAGAGGGAATGCGTATATCCAATATCAAGTAAGTACAGGCAGACATATTGGGTATTTTTAGTCCTTGTGAGGGAAAAAATTTTCCCCTTGGGCCGATTTTGCCCAGTTTCTACACCGATCTGCGACTATAAGACGCATTTATGGAAAATTTGGACGTCCCAGCTCCTTTCGTTTAGATGCTAGCGTGCTTTCAATTGACGGACGGACGGACATGGCTAGATCGTCTTAGAATTTTATGACGATCAAGAATATATATAATTTATAGGGTCTCAGGTCGGTATTTCAAGGTGTTACAAACGGAATGACAAAGTTTGTATACTCCCATACTGGAGGCAGAGGGTATAAAAACTGTAACGGTCATGCTTTTACGGCCATCTACTGTATAAGTGTATCTAGCTGTGTGCTGTGCAACATGCCCATGATATTCATTTGGAGCCGTAAAGAACAACTGGTTGTGTTTTTGCACTGCGATCAATTTCATACAAGCACTACGACGGACGTTCGTTCACTCATATGAATACTTGCTATGTGGTATGCAAGTACGAGTACGAGTACTCGTACCCGTTGTTGTATATGGTTTACCTCGAGTCGTTGGCAAGGTGCGTCTCTACGATCTGCAATTTTCACCGCCGCACAGTGTGACGGGTGGCCAATCCACGTGGAAAAATGGGACGAAGAAAGTATGCTAAACAGAGCTCCATGTGCCACGTATCAATATCAAGAGAGGCTGGGGTGAATATGTAACTTGGCAGTGTAAATTGTTTTTTTTTTAATTCTTTATCATAATCTTACAACGGTAAACAAAATTATTGGTACCATTTAAGAGTTTTATAAAAAATATATATCTCTGCATAGTTATTTCTTCAAAATTAGGTTTATTTAGATAAAAATTAATTTTGTTCAACTTTTTTTAAAGATATCCCGATCACTCCCGCTTATATGCAAAATTAAACATAATTATGGAGGATACAAATATGGACATCTCCCAAAGAAGGTCTACGCAAAAAATTAAATCAGACCACACTAATAGCTTTTAACTTTATTATAACCTCCACCACCAGGATGGGGGTATACTAAATTTGCCATTCCGTTTGTAACACCTTGAAATATCGACATCAGACCCTATATATACTTTTATTCTTGATCATCATAAAATTCTAAGACGATCTAGCCATGTCCGTCCGTCCGTCTGGCTATCATCTAAACGAAATGAGTTAAGACGTCCAAATTTTCCATAAATGAGTAAAATCGGCCCAAAGGGAAACATTTTTCCCTCACAAGGACTAAAAATACCCATAATAACCCCTAATATTTTAGAGTATTTAGGCATGTTTTTCAATATGTCTGCTTGTACTTACTTGATATTGGGTATGCGCATTCCCCCTATAACAAAAACGTGCACCGTAAAGTGATTTTTATTCGTAGGGAGTGAAATGGGGCCAAAAAGATAAAAATGGTACATATTAAACGATAACACTTCGGCGTGTACATTCCTCTAATTGAGTAGATATAGAAATATAAAAGTATTTTTTTTAAAATTCGTACTTTTAAGGGGTAAAATGGGAGTAGAGCGAAAAAATGGTGCCAACCAAACGGCTGCACCTAGAATAATGAAATTCGGTGTATACATTCCTCTGATTGCGTAGACACGAAAAATAAAAGGTTCTTTCCAAATTCGTACTTTCAAGGGATACGATGGATACAGAGGTATACAAATGGTACCAACTAAACAACGTAGACACGCAAAATAAAGAGATTTTTGAAAGTCGTACTCTTAACGGGGTAAACTAAGAAAAAGGGGATAAAAATGCTACCAACCAAATGGCCGCAGCTAAAATCATGGAATTTTAAGTTAGGTTATTTTGCACTATGTACGTGAATGGATTTTCAAAACTTGTACTTTTGAAACTAAAATAGAAAGGAAATACAACTAATTGTAGCACCCACTATCTTCCAATATTTATGGTATTTAAGCTTTTTTGAAAATATAAATATAAGAATATTTATTTTTTGAATAAACGTATCGGTAGCCTTGTCTTATATAAAAAAAATATAAAAATATTATTTTTAATTACAAAATTATTTTTGCAATATTTGTATTTGTTTTGGTTTGGCTATATTAAAACAAAATATATTTTCCTGTAATATTACTGCACTTCTACGAAAATCGACAGACCCTGTGGAATGAAATCTATGGTGGAGGGTATATAAAATTGTTTATAATTTTGTACTAATTTGTACAATTTGCGAATGTCGCGTCCGGTCTCCCAGATGCCCATATGATGAATTTATTTACAAATGACTTGTGACATTTATTACTTGGCAACCGAATAACCGGACACTTTAAGTAAACTCACTTTCCGAATAAGCTTTAAATTACACTGTCCAACAAATTAAGACTTTTTGAATGGAACAGAATAGCGACCCATAATTCTGAAAGGGTATGTTGAGTAGATCATTTTTGTAGAACAAACTTATGGTCCAGCACGTCTGAGTTTTATTTTACAGTGGGTCAAAGTTTTCATTTTTTGGTCGAAGGGAGCATTATACTATAGGAAAAAAATGCTGTAAGTTAATGTCTGAGAAAATTCTTATGGTCAGAGTTGTATTGTGGAATTGTATGAGGATTATTTTTGTGGAAGATCTTAACCCTCTAACTGGTCTCTTTATGGGTCAATTTGACCCTTTTTTAGAGAAGATCAAAAAATATCCTTTAAAAAAGGACATTTAAGGATTAAAATATTCTACGAAAATGTTTGCCGGAAAATTTCAGTGGGGGTCACCAAAGACACCATTGTTGTAAATAAAGCTCTTTACGATTAATTGGCAAAATTACACGCCAACATATACAAAACAGGTAAAAACGGTGTCAAGTTCGGCCGGGCCGAACACTGAGTTCTCGCGTCTAGTCAGTTGTGACTTACAAATCGGGTGTGATATTTATTAAAATTAATAATAAAAAATAAAAGAAAAAAATCAAGTATAATTGAGCTACTAAGCAGCACATATCGGGTGCGATTTTTACTAAAATTAATATAAAAAAAGAAAAATTAAAGCTTAAATAAGCATGGCGGATTCTGTTTGTAAATTAAGAGATTGGTTTGGTTTTATTTGTGGACATTTTACGCACCATCAAAGCAGAAGAAAGATATTCCCTACAATTGACGAACCATATTTTCTTTTCTTTGGAATACGATTTTTTCCTGAAGCTTGAATACCAAAAACTGTATGTACTACTTGCGAAAGTGGTCTTTGACCTGGTACTATGGCGCTACCATTTTCTGCGCCTATGACATGGATTGAACCTGAAGATCACAAATCAGATACATGCTATTTCTGCGTAAATTACAAATTTGGTGGAAGCCAAAGGCACTACGCGATAATGACATACGAAGCAACAAATAATGTCATTTTACCAGAAGTGCGCTGTGAAGGTGTTCCAGTGAAACAAAAAAATAAATATGTACATTCTATAATAAACCACTATTAAAACAAAATTATAATTTTTTATAGAAGTTGGCGTGTAATTTTGCCAATTAATCGTAAAGAGCTTTATTTACAACAATTATGTCTTTGGTGACCCCACTGTCCTTTTTTAAAGGATATTTTTTGATTTTCTCGAAAAAAGGGTCAAATTGACCCATAAAGAGACCAGTTAGAGGGTTAAGATCTTCCACAAAAATAATCCTCATACAATTCCACAATACAACTCTGACCATAAGAATTCTCTCAGACATTAACTTACAGCATTTTTTTCATATCCCTTCGACCAAAAAATGAAAACTTTGACCCACTGTAAAATAAAACTCAGACGTGCTGGACCATAAGTTTGTTCTACAAAAATGATCTACTCAACATACCCTTTCAGAATTATAGGGTCGCTATTCTGTTCCAAAAATGCTGTTGGACAGTGTTATTGAAAAACGTTTGTTTTCGGTTTTCAACAAAATACGAAGTGCAATTTAGAACGCAGTTCTTAAGGGGTTAATGAAACTGTAAGTAGTTAATATTTCACGGCCGTGGAGTATTTATTGTTATACCCTACACCACTTCGTGGGCTAGGGTATTATAAGTTAGTTTCGCGCCAAATGTTTGTAACACATAGAAATAATCGAGCTGGACCACCTTTAAGTATACCGATCGGCTTAGAATCACCAGTTGAGTCGATTTAACGATGTCTGTCTGTCCGTCCGTCCGTCTGCTGTCCATCTAAGCTTGTTCGCACTCTACAGGTCGCAATTGTTGTCCGATTGTCATGAAACTTGGCAGAAGTTATTTTTTTCTGGCCAAGGACCATCGGTATTGAATTTGGAGGAAATCGTTTCAGATTTAGATATAGCCCCTATACAAATGTCGCACCCGATTTGACTTTTTCCGCCCTATAAAGCACATATAGTACCCGATTTTCTTCAAATTTGGCTTAACACCTTATAAACAAACTAGAAATACCTGGAGCGAAAGCGGGTTAGATCGGTTCAGATTTAGATATAGCCCCCATACAAATGTCGATCCCGATTTCACTTTTTCCGCTTTAGAAACCACATATTGTACCCGATTTTCTTTAAAATTGGCACAACATTTTATAATCGAATTAGAAACACCTATGCTGAAAGTGGGTATGATCGGTTCAGATTTAGATATAGCCCCACACAAATGTCGCTCCCTTTTTTCGCTTTAGAAACCACATATTGTACCCGATTTTCTTTAAAATTGGCACAACATCTAAAAATCCAACTAAAAAACCTATGGATCTTGATCAATTTTTCCATATCATGTTATATTTACTTTACTCGGAAAATCTGCTGGAAAATTGGATCAATTACTTTATTATTTGCCATATTCATTAAATTTGACTAAAGATGAATTGATAGTAACTGTATAATTTATATGAACTACATAAAATTACTCACATGGAATACCTGGGTTTAGTAATCAAAGCGATGTATATATGCAGGGAGTGGTGTAGGGTATTATATAGTCGGTCCCGTCCGACTTTAGCATTTCCTTACTTGTTTAAAATATAATATGAGTCATAAAGTTTCGATTTTCTCTAATTTTTCATTTTTTACCAATTTTTCTTTTTTAGCCAAAACGAGTCATTTTAAAAACCGGCTAGTCGGGGTTCGTGCTAAGCGATTTTTATATTGTCCATCTTGTAGTTTAACATAGACTTCATTTTCATAATTAAGTTTTATGATGTTGTTTCCAACATTGATACGACCCATGTGCCACCCATTTTCGCTGTCCAATTTCCACCAAATATTGTTTCTGATATTTTACGACGGAAAGAAAAAAATAATCCCAATACAAACATTTGAAAAATCACCTTTAGTACTTGGGCCACTTTAATGTCCATTGAGCCAAAAATGAGCCTCACCTCTGAAAAGAATGTTGTTATTCCCAAACTGAATAATTAATTTCGAAATATTTATTTTTTGATTTTATTTTTGAAAATAGCATTGCCAGATCTGACCAATGTGTTACGCCTGATATTAATTTATCGTTGTAATTTTACGTGTATCATTTTGTTTGTTTTGCGGTCTTGCCCACAGTACATCGACATATCACCTGTAATGGACCGTTGAGATTGTTCGCTGCCACCGAGAAGTTCGGGACGGGTGGAAGGGACGTACGTACATACATACCTACAAGATATCTATGTATCTTGCGGTGCGGTTTTTTTGTCGCTTATTGATAAACTTGCAGATAGTCAGTCCGCCAGTCAGTCTCTCTCTCCTTACTCGCTCAGTCGCTTACATGCTTACATCCATCCATTCATACCACAGACAACATACATACATACATAGTGTTAGTGGATAGCTGTTAATTTGGTCTTTTATAGTCATAAGCGTCCGTCCACACGGCTCAGTCAGTGAGTTGGTCAGTCAGTCATGTTGGTTGGATGGTTTGGTAGGCAGGCAGTCGGCTGTCGGCATTCGAGGAGTACCCAATACACGCCGCAACCCGTAGCGACAGCAAAACAAGTGACTGACGACTGTTGGTTTGGTTTGTTTTGTTTTGTTTCGATTGAATGGAATGCGGACAATCTGGTCAGCAATGAAATTTTAACGCTACCAAAACTTATGAATACCATCCATAGAAAGTCTGATTGGAAATTGGCTTTAGTACGAGCTCACTTGCCTGTGTTCGTTCGGCTTGGGTCTTGGCTCTAGTCGGCGGCTGCTGCTTACACAACTTTAACCTGTTCACATGGCTTGGATGGACGGATGGAGGATGGATGGTGGATGGTACTTGTAGATGGTAGATGCTTGGATGTTGCCCAGCATCGAGCAGAGAGAGCGTGCGTCGTTCTCATTGCAAATGTAGTTGGGTTAGCATGGTTTGGTTTTTGGTAAGTTTAGGAAGTGCATAATTAAGGTTAATTATAAAATCAACAGCGTGATAATTCCAGAAACATGTGATGATCTATAATCCGTCGTATTCGTTTAAGCCATTTCAGATTTCGGAAAGTTTTTTAATTATACTTTTTCTGTTTTTGATTTTCCGTAGGCTGGCCAGATGGATGGTGAACATCGAAAGTCGAGTAAATGAAAATATTGAATGAGTACATTAATGTGGCCCACAAAACAAGAAGTGTGCGAGTTTTTGAATATATGTCAGACTATGTTAGCGAGTTCCTTCGTAGTCTTTGAGCAACCGCTACTGACAAGAGAAGGCTATTCACTCGGTCATAAGTCTGTGGTTTTCAATAAATAATTCGCATATGTTCTCTAACCTAAGAAGGTCTGTAAACTCAAGCCAACGAAAAGGGAGGTGTGTAGGAGGTGTGTGAATTTGCAATAATGTTTGTATTTGTAGCATAATCATAGTATCGTGCCATCATAATTTGACATATTTGATTTGAACTGGGATATTGTCCTGGCTCAAGACCAGTTTGCATCTATATTTAATAGAATGCAAATTTATTTACAAAATGACATGGTGACATTTATTACTTGGCTGCTGACTACCACTATCATGATTTCGACATGTCAAAGGATTTTTCAAGTGGCTTCGCAGCGACTTTTCAACATTAAACCCGGCCTCTTTAAGGAAATGATTCTCACAAACGAACGAGAAGCACTACTCACTTGCCGAATTTGCGTTTAAAAAAATCACACCAAGTAATAATAATAATATAATATATAATATTTGACATATTTTTAAAAGATTCGTGTACTTTCCTCATAATTCTGGTCCACACTAGTGTAAATGTTCAATGTGTATCTATACAAGATGAAAGCTGATTCAAATTCCATTCGAACAAACATTTTCTGCCTCAAGATGCAAAAGGATCTATTTTTTGCGGAATGCAAATTTATTTACCAAATCCATGGTGATTTGAATTTCTTGATGTTGACTGTATATCTATCCATAAGTCCGTCTTTTTCTACTGAACCAACACTCAGGGGATGCATATCCACACCGTTCATTGAAATCGACGACATCGTTGGATCAGTGGAAGGCTTGTGAGATAACAAGGAGCACAGGGTCTTATGTGCATTAAAATCTGCTCTATTTACTCAACCCCATTCGGAAATGGCCAGTAAATCCTGGATTCGAAGTCCGATCCAAGAGGTTGTCGATGAAAATAAGAAATAGGGAGGGGGAAAGACAGAGCTCTCGCGGTACTCCTGCGGTTAACCTATGCTGGTCGGATGTGAACCCATCTACAACAAATCGAGGGATGCCACTACCAACACCAAAAGCGATGATGATATGAGTGCGCCGTGCCAGACTCTATCAAAGGCCTTGGAGATATCTAGAGCAAAGACCTTACTCTCACCAAACTGGATCAATTTCACTTTTCGGATAGCATCGTAGATCGAAAAATGGTACCATCCAAACCACTGATGTTAAAATCATGAAATTCGGTGTATGCATTTATCTGACTGCGTAGACTCAAACATAAAGGATTTTTTCGAAATTTGTACTTTTAGGCGGAAAATGGAGCGATAGGTATAAAAATGTTACTAATCAAAGGGTTGCAGTTAGAATAGTGAAATTCAGTGCGTACATTGCTGTGACTGCGTAGACACGAAAAATAAAGATCTTTCGATATTCGTACATTTAGGATCAAAACGGGATAAAATTGGTGCCAAGCAAACGGATGTACCTAGAATCATGAAATTAAATGCGTTCATTCCAATATGGGAGAAATTGGCGCTGAGGAAAAATGTTTTTCCCTAATGACGACTGACAATACACCTTATATTTATATTTTAAAGATTGCTCCCTCACGTTCACTTTGTGATTACTATTGCAGTAATATTATAATAATGAAGCAATGCTATTTCTTTGTATACCTTGAAGTTTGAAATAGTAAACATATATAGTAATGCGCACAATCACAATTTTCAAAATATGTTACTTCACTTCTTTGTAAAGTCGAAAGCCTCTAATCTACCGGCAATACTGAGGAATGCACTCCGTGGTGGAGGGTATATTAGATCCGGCCCGGCCGAACTTAACGCCTTTTTACTTGTTTTGGTACGGGCTGTATATATGCAATCTTTCAACGCGCTGGGAAGAGTCTGCACGGTATGCAAGGATGAAATAGGTTGGTAAGTGGAAAGCTGAAATACCAACCGGGACCGGATATAGATATAGCCTCCATACAATGACTCGGACAATTTGGGGTTTCTGCTCTAAAACTCAATGTTTTAACCGATTGTGCTTATTTTTTTAATCCACTTAATCAATATCTAAGGAACAAAGTCCATATATTGGCATATATCCCATACAATTGTCCTTCCCGAATTAAGCTTAATTAGTTTCCTTTCTAGTTTATACTTGTTCCATTTTTTTATGATTTTATTTTTTTATGTAATTACCTTTCATGTTTTGAATATGAATTCTCTCGTTGTCATGTTGTGACAAAAGTCGAAGTTACCTTCACACGTCGTTGTTGCATTTTAAATATGTGAACCCAACTGAAGTATATTTTTGAAGCGATTTTTTATTATAATAGCTGTATTTTTTCGTCTCCTATATACGCTTAGTCATATAAACGAAAACCAAAGAACCTTTTTATCCACAGTAAGTAAATTGGGGATAAACGCCATTTTCACAAAACTTCATATGGATAACAATTATAAGTTGCCAAAATTGCTATCCATTTGTGACAGTTTGTGAAATAAATATAAACAGAAATAAAATTTTTGAATTCAAACTGAAGTCCTTTCACCGTGAAATGCATGTCTTATCATTCCCTTATTAATATAAAACTATTTTATATTTATTGCAATGAAAGATTAATAACTTATTATTTATACTTCGATGGGTTGATGCTTCCTCTAAACTTAACTATTCCTTCATCAATACTTTATATATTAGGACGGGTTGATTTTTATTTTTTTTTCATCCATACAAATCAAGCCGCCCTATTATATATACAGACATATTTCAGCACATGCTAACATACTCCGATAGTCGTACATGTACAAACTACCGGAATAAACCCGAGACTATAACATCTATTCAGCAAGTAATGCTAGAAAGATAGATCGTCGGCGACATGAAAAAAGGCCCGAGTAAAAAATGGGACAAACAAATAAATGAAAAATCAAATTATGCCCAAAAATAAATTCAAAATTGCCCAAAAATTTTAGCAATTTTTAATATAACAAATCACCCAAAAATATATCACATCTACGGTATGCCACAGCCACTACGTAGAGCAACGGTTTCGAGCCTTCGGTCAGGCCTAAAAAGTTAACATTTAATGTTTTCCCCTCTGGGAAAACGTATAAATATATTACAACTTTATTGTTGTAACAAAATGAAAAATGGGAATTAATACTATTTTGCAAGAAAATAACTCACATTCTGCATAACATGTGCACGCTTCGATTGACATCAATTTGCTTCATCAATCGAAAATATTAAATCGTTTTAATCTTCGAGCGACCGTCGCAACAAATGGTTGCAAGGTAAAGCTACACACAACACAATTTGTAGCAAAACATGACTTTGTTGTCAACAGCAACTATTTTTTAAACTATTATAAGTCATTATTTCATGCCACAAAATAATGCATGACGTAATGAGCTGTCGTTACTAGGGCAAGGCACCTGTTTTTTAGAAACTCTGGGGATATGTTGTCCATTCTAGGTACTTTATTGTTTTTGAATGCTTTGTTTGTATTCTCAATTTCCTATAAACTGGGTTTGTCACTCGAAATGTCATGTTTTGCAATGTGTTGTGGACATAGACATGTATATTCCGGTGGGAGTTTAAGTGGTTTCCAGCATCTCAGCAAAGTAATCCATCCATATGCTAATTTGCACTGCTTGTGAGTTGGAGTTGATCTATTTGTGTTTATTTTTGAGTGCTTAACTGGATGCAAAGTCTTTGCGTACCACTTGGTTTATGATGCGGTATAATTCCCGGCTTCTTGGCACTTTCATTGACATTTTTGTCTGCGCTAAAGTATTGCTCTTGGAGTCCTCACGTCGTCCCATGATGCTTTGCATATTTGTGTTGCATTGCACTAATTGTGCATTAAAATCACTCATCACTATGTATGGGTGTCATTATTCTTTCGTTTATCGTCTCATTTAAGATGAGTAGCAGATTAGACTTCTGCGATCCGATCCGGCCGTTGGAGTACGGTTGGTTATTGGTAGGGTACGCCACTTGCAGGTAGGGTTGCTATGCGTTTGGCTATGTTTAACGCGTTTAGTACTTCACATCTGGTAACAGTATGATAATGACATGAGGTTAAAATGGTCAAAAATTGCAAATGTTGTAAGATTTCTTATAATTTAATATGTCAACAAAGATTTCAGGAATTTTTGCAAGTTGGTTCGAATTTTGTCATGCCGCCTCAAGACATAGGAGATGTGTTCGCGAGCCATCCAGTGAGATATACTATGTCCCAGCAAAAAGAGGGCACCCAAAGAAGTGAAAAAGATGTTCATCTTGTGATTCGGAAGTAGTGAAAATTGTGATCTTTACCAATGAATTTAACATGGAGTTGTCATAGTAGGGATGCCATTTATTTTGAAAGAAAGTTGTGTTGCAAAGGAACCACTATTTCACTAGTTTCCAATTTTGTTAAAAAAACGCGGCTACCGGGGGTAGAACAGCGGACCTTGTGGTTGATACTACGGTACTCCAACCATCTCAGCTATCGTATGCTGTGAGTGCTGAATAACTAAGCAAACCATTTTGTTCGTTAGAACTGGCATAGGAAACTTAATAAAATATTTATTTGATATGAACTAATCTATATATATAATGCAAATAAATATTAAATTAAATTCGTATTAGTATTAAATAAATTAGCACCACTTAATTTAATGATATCATGAAGTATTAAAAATTAAATATTAATTAAGCCATAAAATTTGCTTTTTTAGGCAAAAATTTTAAAATTATGCAAAAATTAAACATTGTTTATTTATAAAAGTAATAAAAAAAAAAAACAAAACAAAAAGTTGAGCCACGATTCGAACCCGAGACCTTCTGGATGCACAGCGGACAACTTACCTCTGTGACCTCATACTAATAATTCGTTCCAAATCACTTGTCAAAATGCTGTTCGTAAAATGTTACGGTATAATATATATATATATTTACCCGGCGTTGCACGGGATCATTCTTTCTTACTTCCCTACTTCGTATTTTGTTGATGATAAAATAAGTGCTAATTGATAATTTTAAAGTATCGTCCTATCATAACCGAGTATAGCCAGAAACTATGTTTTGTCCACTGAGTAGCTACAGTAAATTTTTCAGGCGAATCGGTCCAACGGTTTGGCGTCATATACGGAACATACAGACAAACAGGCACATATTGATTTTTATATATGTATATAGATAGATTTCGGAAATTGTTTAAAAGAACTTCCTCAAAAGCGGGGAAAAATGCACCTTTGGATTTTGAGATGCGATTAAAATGCGCTTCCTACAGAAATATGCTTTTTTGTTTGTTCATTAATTATTTGATGTAGGAATAAGGCACATTTATTTATTGTACAATATCTTAAAATGTAGAATTAAATAATAAAATTGACATATCTATATACATATAGTTCAAGAATCTAGAAGAGGTAAAATGTATTAGATTTTATAAACATAAGCTTTTCATAATAAACTCTAAAGTTCAAATGTTCCAATGTACTAAATTATAATCAGATATAACTATTAATGCATATTCATAATGAGAAATATCTTCATTAATAAGAGCACTAGACGTGAATATCCGGGTTTTTAAGATGTGTTATAACCTCTCTCGGAAGCGTCAAACATTTCTATTTAGACTGACGGTCCCTCAGGCAAATGCTAGATAATAACGGGCCGGAAGAATCTGCTGCCCTATTCAAAACATATCTTATATTGGGTTACATTCAGTCTTTGCGTACATGTTGAGTCATTTTTATAGTATTTGTTTCCAGCCTTGGAAGCATGGTTTTCAGGACATCTGAGAGACATAATTGAAGCTTGTACTATTAGCAAAGATTAGGCTAAAATTTACATGCAAGGCTGCTGTCATTGGAGAATATGTTTCGGCCGTCACAATGCAGCAATTCTTCAACTTGTCTCCACTTATTTTCAATTCACATGAAATATAGTAGCAGAATACAAACGTACCTGATTACAAGATGGTGGTGATGAAGCTGTATTCTCAGAGAGTATGCTGGATATCTGGTTCGATATGGACCAAAATGTACAGGAGGAATAGCTGAATGGGAGCAAGCAAGCGGGAGCGTATTCAAAGCCTGTTGGAATAAGAATCTCTCGTGAGCCAAAACAAGTACCAAAAGAAATAGTGTTTCTTTTGGTTTTGTAACTCCGAAATATGAAACGAAACCCAGAGAAAATCGGAAAAGACAAAAGACATTAGGATTGGATTTCTTTTCTGGAAATGGATTTATTTCTTAGGAACAATGATCTTACCAGTACGAGAGCTATGTATAAAAAGGGAAGAATTTTGGTTGCGGAAATTGCATGTGCAATATGGCCCTTGAGAGTGCATTTGATGGGCATTTGCTGGGCGAGGAATGCTTTGATGGCATGGAATCTCTTTTCGATGAAGATCGTTGTAGTCGTGGATGAGTATGAAGTAGCGAATGATGATGAAGGTAAAGATGCTAGAGAGCCAAGTGATGTCGAAACAGTCAAGGCGAAATACAAGAGTTCGTATTCCACATACTGTCGTACAATTTCCAAATTAGGTGAACTTATTCACAATCTCTCCCCCAAGCAAGTTTCTGCTACTATTAGTCAGAATCATAACTTTTCCCTTCCTCCGTGTGAAATTAGTGTATTCCATGGGGATTACCAGGCTTGGCCGACCTTCCGAGACTTGTTTACAGCCATCTGTATCAAGAATCCAAGGCTGAGTCCAGTTGAAAGGCTTTTCTATTTGACTCAGAAGACGAAAGGGGAAGCGCACGAAATAGTCACGAAGAGTCCTTTGACGAATGAGGGTTTCAACTTAGCGTGGAACAACTTGTGTGCACGCTACGAGAATAGGAGAGTCTTAATTAACGGACAACTGAAAACGCTTTTCAATTTATCCGTTATTCCGTCTGAGACAGGAAGTTCTCTCAAGAAATTGCAGAGAGATATCAACTCCTGTATATCCACTCTCAAGCTCTATGATATCAACATCAAGAGTTGGAATCCCATTTTCATATTTATATGCTCCAATCGCCTTCCAGATACAACCTTGACGTTGTGGGAACAGACCTTGAGTGATAAGACTAGTATTCCACAATGGTCAGAATTAGATACATTTTTAACGAATCGCTATCGAACTTTGGAGTCTGTGGCTGAAATGAAGACATCCTGTGGTCAAAAATTACACTCCAAAAATTTTTCAAAATCAAAGAATGATCGAAGTGATGTCCATACTTTTCAAACTAACGTGAGTCAGAGTAGATGTCGACTTTGTCCCAAGGAATTTCATGTAATCAGGAATTGTCCTCGTTTCCTTAGCATGAATCACCACGAAAGGCTGGGTGAAATTAAAGCTAGTAATCTGTGCCTAAATTGTTTTTCCAGTGCTCACGGCGTTAAGAACTGTAACAGACAACGCTGCCATAAGTGTAAGAAACCACATCACACCCTACTCCATAGGGAGTCTTATCCTACTATAAATACCACGCAGCCTTCCACGTCTTCCAGCAGTAATTACCATGACAATTCCAAACCACTTCCGGCACCATTTGTTCCGAAAAATTTACAGTCCACTTCTTCATCAAATGGTGTCATACAGACTTGTTTTTCATCCAGTTCTCGAGGAGTTCTGTTGGGTACTGCCATGGTAAAAGTCTGCCACTTAGGTATAACTTACAACGCCAGGGCTCTTATTGATTCAGGTTCGGAAGGCTCTTTCATTTCTGAAAAGCTATTCAACCTCCTTAAACTTCCATTCAATCGAACGTGTGCCAAGATTTCCGGTTTGAATAACTCTATATCAGCAAAATGTACAGGAGGAATAGCTGAATGGGAGCAAGCAAGCGGGAGCGTATTCAAAGCCTGTTGGAATAAGAATCTCTCGTGAAATTGCATGTGCAATATGGCCTATCTTTTGGATAAAAGTGCTGTAAAATGCATCGATTACTTTAATGCATTGGTGAATGGCGTGTTTACACAAGAAAAAATTAAGTACATTTGGTGATTTAGGTATAGAAACTAGGAATTCATGGATTGTATCGAAAGTGGAAGATTAAAAATAAGTTTTACGATTTTGACGTAAACAGTTGTTATATGTTGATGACAAATAATTATATGTGCATACTATTATATTGACTTATAGTTATTTTTAAGTTTTTATTTAAGTGTACTTTATTTTTACTTTTTAGAACAAAAAACTACAGGGTTTTCCAACAAGAGGTGTTATTTTGGTATTCAAAGAAAAATGTAATTTTTTGAGATAAATGATCGGATGTTTATTTCATAATAAAGATGAAGGTATGCCGTTAATAAAGTAAATTCCATACAAAAATGATGTAACTTAAAAAATCTTTTGTAAACCTAGCGACATGAATCGGGGCGTTATCTTGTTGGAACTTCCAATATAAGTCGCCAGCATATTCCTTTAAATTACACTGTCCAACAAATTAAGACTTTTTGAATGAATCGGACTACCTATAATTCTGAAAGCTACCCTATAATTCTGAAAGGACATGTTGAGTAGATTATTTTTGTAGAATAAACTTATAGTCAAGCTGGACAGAGTTTCTTTTCACAGTGGGTCAAAGTTTTCATTTTTTAATGTCTGAGAGAATTCTTATTGCCAGAACAATATTGTGGAATTTTATGAGGATCTTTTTTGTGGAAGATCTCAACCCTTTTTCAAGAAAATCAAAAAAAAAATACATTTAAGGATTAAAATGTTCTACTAAAAAGTTTGTCGTAAATTTGTATAAGTTGGCTTACGCAAAATGCCAACTTATACAATAAATCTACTAGGGTTAAATTTGGTCCATGTTATGTTTTTTGGAAAATCGATATTTTTCGAAATAAAATGTGGGTATTTCGGTAGAGCAGAAATACAAATTGGATATTTTTGCAAAATTTTCATTTTCGAGGGAGATATGGCTAAAATGATTTGTATGCATGACTTTTTTTGTAATTCGTGATATATATACAACGGATCCGGATTTTTTGCATGTGTATTAATAACCAAAGTCGCTTATAGCATATCTGTATTCAGTCGTGGGAAAAGCTACGACTGTTGGAAAAATCCAAAATTCGCGGTTGCAATTGTACTTATTTCAACTTTCTGTATCAGGGTTTCTGAAACAATTCTATCACAAATATACTGGATTGGATTTTTGAAAACTGAATTTTTGTATGCTTCCTAATCATAGGTTAATATGACCTGACCCAATTTGTCAAATCGAGAAGAATATTTGTATCGGGGCTATATCCAAACATGGAATAAAGTGACCCACTTTTACAATAGGTTCTGCCAGTTCAACACGGTGAAAAAACGTGGTTTCTGGGCGGAAAAAGTAACCCGCGAGCGAAATTTGTATGGGAGCTATATATAAATCTGACCCATTGTTGTGTGTGTATTGTGTGCCTATGTTGTTTTTAATTTTCTTTTGGTTTTGTTCGGCTGTAGGCTTTATTTGAAAAAACAGGTGTTGTTGTTTTTGATAATTTATTTATTTAATCCCAATATTTCGATTGAAATCTTCAATCATCTTCAGGGGTGACTATACACAAAAAATAATTACACATTTACATTAACAATTTTTTTCAAAAAGTTAAACAAATTTATGGGTAATTACATTTTTATACACTCCACGAGAGTATTATGTCTTTGTGCATTTGTTTGTAACACCCAAAAGGAAGCGAGATAGACCCATAGTTAATTATACCCTCATACGAATTTCACTCCCGATTCGACTTTTTCTGCTGTAGAATCCACATATTTTAACAGATTTCCTTCAAATTTGGCAAAATATCTTATATTTCCATGAGAAACACCCAGGATGAAAATGAGTCAGATCGGTTCAGATTTATATATATCTCCTATACAAATTTCGCTCCCGGCTTGATTTTTCCGCCCCAGAAACCACGTATTTTCACCAAATTACTTCAAATTGAGAAATAGAAGAACCTATTGTGAAATGGGTCAATTCATTCCATGTTTGGATATTGCCCTGATACAAATATTCTTCTCGATTTGACAAATTGAACCAGGACATATTAGCCTATGATTAGGAAACATACAAACATTCTTCCCGTTTTCACTTCTTTTCCGAATTGAATTGTATTCTGATAGAAAGTGGAGTGTATCATATAGTCGGCCCCGCCCGACTTTAGCCTTTCCTTACTGGTTATATATATAATATTATCTGCAGTCCGTGCGATTTTGCGTGCTTTCGACTACTGATGACAGTCTGTATTTGTCTACTGTGTAACGATAGATTTTGGCACATTTATCTGTGTCAGTATTGTAGTTAAGTCTTTTGTTGGTAGGAACGTCAATAATATGTAACATCTCAAGAGTGTATCTTCTATTATAATTTCTCTCATCTGTCAGTATCTCTACATTGTTAAAATTTGGTGTATGGCCTGTGATGGTACAGTGCGCTGCAAGAGCTGTCTGCTGCTCTAATGGTCTGTTAATAGCTTTTTGGTCAGATTTGTGAGATGATATTCTAGTCTTTAATTTTGTCTTAGTAGTACCAACATATACCTTCTGGCATACGTTGGTTTTGTCCCCATTACATTTGATTTTGTAGACCACATTAGATTTTTCCTCATTTTCTAATTTTGTCTTCGTCCTACTAAATAAGTGGTTGACAGTATTGTCAGTCTTAAATGCTAAGTTATATTTATCTTTGTCATACAAATTTGATTGTTTAAGTCTTTCAGAGAAACCAGGAGTGTATGTCATAGATTTGTATATTTTCTGTGTCCTGTCAATCTCGCCTATTGTTATCTTTTTATTCCTACGTCTTATTAAGTCCTCTATAGTTTTTCTTGGAAAGTCATTTTTCTTTAAAATTTTTCTGATTTTACTTAAATTAGCATTATGGAATTTTTCATCGCTTATATCTAAGACCCTGTTTATAAAATTGGTCGCGGTGTTGATAATAATTCGTCTGGGGTGCTTAGATGTGAAATTGATTAATCGTCCTGATGATGTTGGTTTTTGGTACCAATCTAATTTTAGCCGATTTCCTTGTCTTATTACTACCGCGTCCAAATATGGTAGTTTTTCGTCCTGTTTTTTCTCCATGGTGAATTGAATTTGTCTATTGAATGAATTTTATATTTGCTATGTTTCTTCCACGTTATTTTTCTTTAAGATTGCAAATATGTCGTCTATGTATTTCGTCAAGATTCGGGGTTTTGTAGTCATCGTCTCTATTGAATGGTCAAGTAATACTTCCAACACAACGTCTGCAATTATTGGCGATGCTGGTGACCCCATCGGCATTCCTCTACGTCGCTCGTAAATTTTGTCCTCATATTTAAAATAACGTGTGTCCTTTATACAAAAAGTCAATAGTTCTATGAAAAGGTCTTTGGGTATTTTAGTGTATTCCTTAATGACGTCCCACTTATTTTCATCATGGATGTTTCTAGTTAAAATATAAGATATTTTGCCAAATTTGAACAAGATCTGTTATTATATCTGTTATCGATCTGACCTATTTTCACCACAGGTCTTCCTAATTTAAATATAATTTGTTTTGCCAAATTGGAAGACAATTTGATAAAATATGTGGTTTCTAGAGCGGAAAAAGTCGAATTGGGAGCGAAATTTTTATGGGAGCTATATATAAATCTGAACCGATCTAAGACATTTTTACCACAGATGATTCTAGTTGAAATATAAGATGTTTTGCCAGTCTTGAATAAAATCTGTGAAATTAGTATGGGGGCTATATCTAAATCTGAACCGATTTTCTTCAAATTAAATAGCGTTCGTACTTACCTCGAAAACCTTCGTTGTGAAAAGTTTCATTTGGTTCTGGCTACAATTACGACCTTTACTTTGATTACAAGAATAGATGGACAGACAGACAGACGGACATTGCTAAATCGATTTAAAAATTTGATTCTAAGTCGATCGGTATAATTAACAATGGGTCTATCTCCCTTCCTTTTGGGTGTTACAAACAAATGCACAAAGACATAATACTCTCGTGGAGTGTATACAAATTTATATTTAACTGTAATATTACTGCACTTCTATGAAAATCGACAGCCTCTGTTGAATGCAATCCATTGTGGAGGGTATATAAAGTTCGGCCCGCCGAACTTGTTTTTTCTTTTTTTCTTTAAGACTGGATGACTGGTATACACTGGTAATATCCCTTGACATTGAATAAGCCTTCGGAATGTGTAACTTCGCTAGCTCCAAAAGAAGTACCACTAGTTCTAGCTCAGTCCACTTTCAATGCTTTTAACTGGTGAATTTAACATGAGTTTGCCATTCGAGGTAGCAAATTCATTACTGCCTGCATTACTTTTCTCAAATACTATTATATCTCTAGTTCCACCACATCTCGTACAAAATGCAACATTGGGAGCAACCATTTCTCTAGTTCATTGGGCGCTACGTTTGAAGTACATTGTCACTGAGGTTTTTAAGTTTTTATTAAAATAAAAAGGAATGATTTCAAATTATTGAATATAATAATTAAAATTAAGATGGACTTTTGAAATTGGGATTCTGCGGTTTCGCCTTCTATAGCCTCTGAAATACGAAAATATTAATATTTTATAAGCCTTTTCAAATTCATTTTACTGCTCATTATTATTTCACTCCTCTCTCAATCTCTCCTTATAAATTACTTGTTATACCTTCCGTAAACAATATTCATCGGAGACTCCATAAAGCATATATATTCTGGGTCGTGGTAAAATTCTAAGACGATCTAGCCATGTCCGCCTGTCTGTTGAAAGCACGATAGCTGCCGAACGAAATTAGCAAATTTTCCGTAAATGTGTCATATGGTTGCAGATCGCTTGGGATTGAAAGTGGGCGAAATCGGCCCAGAGAAAAACATTTCTCCCTAACAAGGACTGCAATTACTCGCTAATATTTAGATTATTTAAGCAAATATTTTGAAAATGTTTGCTTTTTATACACTTTAAATGAGGTGTGTGTATTCCACTGTGGACGCGAAACATATGATACAGTCATTTGGTCCGTAATAACACAATATTTTAGGCACCACTCCGCCGTGGTGGAGGGTATATAAGCCGAACTTAACGCCTTTTTTATTTTACTAATTTTTCTGTTCGCTGACCTTCTTCAATTATTCAACTTTGAAATGCGACTGAAGAATGTTTGCACGTGTCCACGCAAAATAATCATTTTTATTGTTGTTGCTTCTTTGAATAACGGAACACTTTTTTGGTTGGCTGTTTGTCTTTATGTTATTGGTGTACATTTCATGTGGCGGCGTGATCATATATATGTCGATTTGTAAACACAAAATCGTTGTATCTGAAACGTCTATTCATTACTTGGAGGTATGTATTTGAAAATCCTCTAATTTGACACTCGCTTTCCGCTTTATATAGACCCTCCCAGTTGAGATTATTGACGGATCAGAACTTCATCCATGCTGTCATATGTCATCCCCATTTTCAAGTTGCAATTTCATGAACATTGAAAATGTCCGATAATGCATGTGGGCAATAATTCAACTTAAAGTAGTGTGTCTACTTCTTGAAACACTGTAAATTGTCAACTTTGACGAATCATAAGCAATTCTCGTTAGTTTGCCGACACTTATTTCTTAAACACTTCAAGTATTATTCAAAACAATCACTGTCACAATTTATGAAAATATACCCGTTTTGAAGAGCGTTGTGATCAACCTGCAACCTTTAAGATTTTTAGTTAAAATGAACTCATTTTAAGTTTATTTTCTTTCCTTGTATCAAGTAAAGGTTTCCTAAGTTTAAGTAAAAATTTACTTCTTTTGAGAAAGAAATCAGCTAAATTTTCCTCATTTTGGGTAGGTAAAATTTACAAAAACTTTGCTTAGGTTCAGTAAAAAATTACTTGTTTAGGAAAACATTTTTGGATTGAGGAAAAATCATCAACAATTTTTCCCAGTTTGAACTAGAATCGAGTGTAAATCATAGCAAGCTTTCGAGGAAAGGTTTGAATGTGAAATGAGGAAATATTACTTTAGCGCTATACGAAGTTCAATTTTCCTAACTTTTAGGTAATTTTAACTCATTTACATGCGATTGGAAAAATTGAAATTGAGTTAAAAGGAAGAAGTAGGAGGAAAAGAATGTAAACATAATGCAGAATGGTTGGGTGAAGAATGCGATGAGCAACGAATTTTACAAGGGAGTCAAAAGCAAAGTAAACGTATTTCAACTACAATCTGAAGCTTGCAACGATAAATCTGGATAAATTATATCTGAAAAGTCAAGAAATACTTTGAAAACCTGTCGACTTTGGCTCCAGCAAACTTATCAGGCTTTGACTCCAAACCCTGGTTTTTAAATTATTTGAATTACCTATTTGTACTTAATAACATTCAGTTAGAATGTTGGATATTAAAGAGTATGTGGCAAAGAATGCGTCCTTTACATAACAATTCTAGGACAGGATTCTAGGTGACTCTACCAAAAAAAACACATTCGCTCGTTCATACACTAATATGGGTATCGACTTTGCCGGACCTCGTCACATCAAGAGCTTCAGAGTCAAATATTGTCACAAATGGTTACACTTCTCATGGCATACTTCTCTACCAACGCAATACATTTGGAGAAAAGAGCTGGACCAACCATCACACTACACAATGCAACACGAAAAAAATATAACCATATACGCACACCACTACGTGATAAAAGACCCGTGTCTCCCAGATTTGCTCAAAGTCATGCACTTTTTTCTAGGCCCCCAAAGATTTGGGGCCTCTGTGTCATTTTTGCAAAAAAGTGATCATTTTCTTAGGCTCGTATCTTGCAAACCGTTTGAAATTTTGATTTACTCTCTGAGGCAAAGTTGTAGCTCTTGTCATAAAAAAACAAACATATGAACATATAAAATCAAAAAATATATAGCAGAGTATCTCAATGTTGAAGTAAAGAAAAAAAAACAAATGAAATTAACAAATTTGCAGGACATGTTTCACTTTGCACCTACCTAAACGATGTAAAGAATCATTCCTAGGAAGTTCATATTTTTTAGAAAGTTGTTTATGGGAATCTAATAAAAGAAAACAGGAGCATATCAAGAGTTATGTATCCGTTACTATCCCCTATGGTGTCCCAAGAAGAGACTGTAGAACTCAGGACGTATGATCACCGATATATCAAAATAAGATATCCAATGGGAGAAAGGTAGCGTACATCAGGCAAACTACAGTCCTTCTGTGTATCGTAAATGGCGGAAATAAAATCATTTGCATGGAAAGAAGCCACAGGGTTACTCATTGGAGTAACCTTCGACTCTTTGTAAATATAAACATTTGATTGACGACGGTTTAAAGATTCAAAGTTTTTCCCAATACACTATCGCAGAATCTTTCTTTCGAGAATTTCGAATTCCCTCATTACTATCGGGGATATATTGAACCATATCGGGAACCCGTATAATATGATTGGGCGTATAGTAGGCTTGTACATCAGAAGATTAGTGCTCTGAGGCAAACTCCAGTTCCACAAAATCATTGAAAAAGATCCCAATATTCTATATACCTTATCCAAAACAATTCGAGCATGCCTATTAAATTTAAATAAATTTGATGCAGGAGAATATCCCAGTCGAACTAAAATATTGATAACAGACCAAAATTAAACAATCGAAAAAAAATATAAAAAAACAATAAGTTGTGGAAATGAATTCCGACATATCTAACGACATTTCTGAAAGGGATCTCCTCACCATGAATGAAAACTCTCAGTAACTTACTCTCAGCACAACAAATGGTCTCACTCTTAGAAGTATTTATTCTTATACCTCAATCATCATAAAATCTTTTAACAATAACCAAATGATTCGAAACTTTCCGCAGGGTATTGATCGGGGACTCATCATGTGCTCTCATCGACATAAAGTAATTCAATGGGCTCCGGCATAACGTGAGGAAAATCGCTCATAGAAATGCTGTATAAATGAGGAGCCAACATAGAGCCCCTGTTCAGAACAATACTAAAAAAACTGTAAGAAATAACTTCGAAACAATTTAATTATCACACCCAATCCGAATCATCTTATACAAAATGCCATCATGAAAAGCTTTATCGAAAGCTTTCTCGACATCCAACGACACAGCAACAATGTCGTCCTGAAATTACAACAGGGCATCAACTGTAGAATGAACCTTTCTAAATCCAAATTGTAAATCTGGTATATACGATTCAGTCAGTCCTCTGTCCATCTGTCGATGAATCACTCTTTCGAAAAGTATTCCTAAATTGGATAACATAGAAATTGGCCTCAAGTTATCTATGTTATCAGAATTTCCTTTCTTCCGAATTGGTACAATCGTCGAAATCTTCCACGAATTGGGAAACAAATTGTCAAATACTCAAATGCCGTCGTAGGAAGTTTTCTTATAATAAAATTAGAAATGTTGTCCGAACAGCCAGACCTATTATTATTCAAAATTTCAGAAAATTCCAAGAATTCGTTCAATGTGATCAGTCCGGAAGTGGACGGCGGGACAAGAGCAGAACAATCTGCAGTAAATACTCAACCATGATCTGGAACACTAGAGAGAGTCCTATTTGAAAATCCATTTATATAAAGCACTAGCTGAACCCCGCCCGCTTCGCCAGGCAAAAAAAGAAATGGTAAAATTAAAATCAGGTTTCATATTGATCTTATCGTGGTCAGTAATATATACGTTAAAGTTTTCAACCTTCTAGCTAAAAAACACTTTTGCCACGCCCCACCGCCCACGAAACGAAAATACAAAATTTTCATATGGATCTTTCTCGTGCTCAGTAATATATACGTTCCAATTTTCAGCCTTCTAGCTTAAAAAACACTATTGCCACGCCCCACTGCCCACCACACGAAAATTCAAAATCCAGCATCATATTTATCTTTCTCGTGGTCGGTAATATATATGTGCCAATTTTCAGCCTTCTAGCTCGCAAAAACACTTTAGCCACGCCCAACGCCCAAAAATAAAATCCAAATTTCGGCATCATATTTATCATTCTCGTGGTCAGTAATATATATTTACCAATTTTCAGCCTTCTAGCTCTCATAAACACTATTGCCACGCCCACTCCGCCCACAGAGCAAATTTTTAAAAATTATATAGCCTATAGTTCCTTCCAGATCTGCATCTATCTGTACTGAAAATTTCAACAACATCGTTTCAGCTGTTTACACGTGATTGCGGAACAAACAAACAGACAGACAAACTTACACTAAGGTTTTATAATATTAACTAGCAGTACCCGCTGCTTCGCACGCGAAAAAGCCAGTTATTTGTTAATTTTATCCGTCTTAGTTTTTGGATAGTATTTATATAATTTTCTTTTGGTAGATATAGATAAATCTAAAATAGTAATTTGGAAACCTCCTATTAGCTAGCACTCACACACGTTGTCAGAGAAATTTAAACACAAAATTTCACGACTATAGCTGAATTATTTTAGTTGGTACTATTATTATCCCCCTCATTGTTTATAAGTACAAACTTAGAAAAATTCGTTTAGATTTGCGCTTCTCGTTGTCAGTGGAACTTACACACCACATTTCACGACTATAGCTCCAATACTTTAGTTGGTACTACTTTTATCCCTTGTTGCTCACCCCCTATAAGAAAATTTAAAAAAATTCATTTAGATTGCGCTTTACAAACAGTTTACACTCCAAATTTCCCGACTATAGCTGCAATTCTTAAATTGGAACCATTTTTGTCCCGCCTACCCCCTAAAAAGTACAAATTTCGAACAATTCAATTATACTGCGCTTCTACATGGTCAGAGGAATTTAAATACCAAATTTCACGATTCTAGCTGTAACACTTTAGTTGGTACCATTTTTATCCCTTTTTGTCCCGCTTGCCCCTTAAAAGTACAAATTTCGAAAAATCCAATTTTACTTCGTTTCTATATGGTCAGAGAAATTTACATACCAAATTTCACGTTTCTAGCTGTAATACTTTAGTTGGTACCATTTTTATCCCGCTCGTTCCTTAAAAGTAAAAATTTCGAAAAATCCAATTTTACTTCGTTTCTATATGGTCAGAGGAATTTACATACCAAATTTCACGTTTCTAGCTATAATACTTTAGTTGGTACCATTTTTATCCCGCTCGTCCCTTAAAAGTACAAATTTCGAAAAATCCAATTTTACTTCGTTTCTATATGGTCAGAGGAATTTACATACCACATTTCACGATTCTAGCTGTAATACTTTAGTTGGTACCATTTTTATCCCTTTTTGTCCCGCTCGCCCCTTAAAAGTACAAATTTCGAAATATCCAATTTTACTTCGTTTCTATATGGTCAGAGGAATTTACATACCAAATTTCACGATTCTAGCTGTAATACTTTAGTTGGTACCCTTTTTGTCCCCCTCGCCCCTTAAAAGTACAAATTTCGAAAAATCCAATTTTACTTCGTTTCTATATGGTCAGAGGAATTTACATACCAAATTTCACGTTTCTAGCTGTAATAATTTAGTTGGTACCATTTTTATCCCTTTTTGTCCCGTTCGTATCTTAAAAGTACAAATTTCGAAAAATCGAATTTTACTTCGTTTCTATATGGTCAGAGGAATTTACATACCAAATTTCACGTTTCTAGCTGTAATAATTTAGTTGGTACTATTTGTATCCCTTTTTGTCCCGCTCGTCCCTTAAAAGTACAAATTTCGAAAAATCCAATTTTACTTCGTTTCTATATGGTCAGAGGAATTTACATACCAAATTTCACGATTCTAGCTGTAATACTTTAGTTGGTACCATTTTTATCCCTTTTTCTCCCGCTCGCCCCTTATTAGTACAAATTTCGAAAAATCCAACATTACTTCGTTTCTATATGGTCAGAGGAATTTACATACCAAATTTCACGTTTCTAGCTGTAATACTTTAGTTGGTACCATTTTTATCCCTTTTTCTCCCGCTCGCCCCTTATTAGTACAAATTTCGAAAAATCCAACATTACTTCGTTTCTATATGGTCAGAGGAATTTACATACCAAATTTCACGATTCTAGCTGTAATACTTTAGTTGGTACCATTTTTATCCCTTTTTCTCCCGCTCGCCCCTTATTAGTACAAATTTCGAAAAATCCAACATTACTTCGTTTCTATATGGTCAGAGGAATTTACATACCAAATTTCACGTTTCTAGCTGTAATACTTTAGTTGGTACCATTTTTATCCCTTTTTCTCCCGCTCGCCCCTTATTAGTACAAATTTCGAAAAATCCAACATTACTTCGTTTCTATATGGTCAGAGGAATTTACATACCAAATTTCACGATTCTAGCTGTAATACTTTAGTTGGTACCATTTTTATCCCTTTTTCTCCCGCTCGCCCCTTATTAGTACAAATTTCGAAAAATCCAACATTACTTCGTTTCTATATGGTCAGAGGAATTTACATACCAAATTTCACGTTTCTAGCTGTAATACTTTAGTTGGTACCATTTTTATCCCGCTCGCTCCTTAAAAGTACAAATTTCGAAAAATTCAATTTTACTTCGTTTCTATATGGTCGGAGGAATTTACATACCAAATTTCACGAATATAGCTGTAATACTTTAGTTGGTACCATTTTTATACCTTTTTGTCCCAATCGTCCCTTAAAAGTACAAATTTCGAAAAATCCAATTTTACTTCGTTTCTGTATCGTCAGAGGAATTTACATACCAAATTTCACGATTCTAGCTGTAATACTTTAGTTGGTACCATTTTTATCCCTTTTTCTCCCGCTCGCCCCTTAATAGTACAAATTTCGAAAAATCCAACATTACTTCGTTTCTATATGGTCAGAGGAATTTACATACCAAATTTCACGTTTCTAGCTGTAATACTTTAGTTGGTACCATTTTTATCCCTCTCTTCCCTTAAAAGTACAAATTTCTAAAAAATCAAATTTTACTTCGTTTCTACATGGTCAGAGGAATTTACGTACCAAATTTCACGTTTCTAGCTGTAATACTTTAGTTGGTACCATTTTTATCCCTTTTAGTCCCGCTCGGCCCTTAAAAGTACAAATTTCGAAAAATCCCTATTTGTAGCTCGTCTACATGGTCATTGCAAGGAACTCACCGAATTTCATGTTTATAGCTACTGCCGTTTAGTCAGGACGAAGGTTCGATGTTTATCCCTTTTTGGGCCATTTTATCCCCTAAAAGTACGAATTTCGTAAAACCCTTTCTTAGTCGACGTCTACGTCATATTTGGGGGGCTGGTCAATGATAAGTCAGTCAGTCAGTAACGCAACTCTTTTATATATATAGATAGGGATTATTATCAACAAAATAACGATGCCAATCAGAACAATTCAAAAAGAAGGAAAGGCTAAAGTCGGACCGGCCGACTACATGATACACTCCACTTTCTATCCGAATACAATTCAATTCGGTAAAAAAGTGAAAACGGGAAGAATTTTTGTATGTTTCCGAATCATAGGCTAATATGACCTGGTCCAATTTGTCAAATCGAGAAGAATATTTGTATCGGGGCTATATCCAAAAATGGAATGAAGTGGCTATCTTTCACAATAAGTTCTTCCAGTTCTCATTTTGAAGAAATTCGCTGAAAATACGTGGTTTCTGGGGCAGAAAAGTCAATCCGGGAGCGAAATTTGTGTGTGAGATACATGCAAATCAGAACCGATCTGACCCATTTTCACCATGAGTGTTTCTAGTTGAAATCTAAGATATTTTGGCAAGATTTAATGAGGATCTGTTAAAATATGTGGTTTATAGAGTGGAAAAAGTGAAATCGGGAGTGAAATTCGTATGGGGGCTATATCTAAACCTGAACAGATTTTCTTCAAATTAAATAGCGTTCGTCCTTGCCCCGAAAAACTTATTTGTGCAAAGTTTTATTTGGTTCTGGATACAATTGCGACCTGTATCGTGATTACAAGAATAGATGGACAGACAGACAGACAGATTCTTATTTTAAGGTGTTATGGGTTCAAAACGGCAGGTGTTTGAATTTCATGAATACATTTATCCGAATCCTTGCATATTCTACAAACAATGTATTAAATGCAAAACTATGGTTTCTTGTGAGTTTCGACAGATTATTTCACACTCTGCTGCCATCTTTTGCAAAGTAGCCGAACATCAGTTTGTGAATCTAGTGTACTTCTGCTGTCATACTCTAGATGCCGCAGTAAATATCTGTTCATGATAACCATTGCCCATTTTCAAATTACAAAAAAGTAAAAACTCATTTATTGTAATAAATATTGCAACTTGGAAAACATACGATCATATATATTATATTAGTTTAATTTTTGGAACTATTATATATTTACAATGCTGGATTTTAACCAATTGTAGTTCACAAATATTTCTATATTTTTATGAAATTAGGTTGCAACATAACAATGAGTTTTTCGTTTTCTGGCCTTTTTATCCCCACCAACTAAGGATGGGGGTATATTCATTTTTTCATTCCGTTTGTAACACCTTGAAATATTCATCGGAGACTCCATAAAGTATATATATTCTGGGTCGTGGTAAATTTCTAAGATGATCTAGCCATGTCCGTCCGTCTGCTGTTGAAAGCACGCTAGCAGCCAAACGAAATGAGCTAGGAGGTTCAATTTTTCCCTAAATGTGTCTTAAGGTTGCAGATCGGTTGAGATTGAATGTTAGCGAAATCGGCACAGAGGGAAAACTTTTTCCCTAACAAAGACTGAAAAGACGTGCCAAAAGTTTTTTTAGTCAGAAGGCTGAAAATTGTAACGTAATTTCACCATTTGGCGGAGTTCAGCTAGTATCCATCATAAATTCATGACAGATTGTCATTCACAAACGTTCAATTCCCAAATTTTTATATCGATTTGATTTTTTTAACGATAATCACAAATCACTGTTTAAATTACATTTTGATACTGTTGGATGTGGAATCACTCAAACTTTATTAACGTACTTTTTATTAATCCAAAAACTACACCGTCATTTTGGAGAAAAGCTTGATTTTTAGAGTCTGTCGACTTTTATAAGTTCTATTTTTTCTTTATTATAATTTGAAAAATAAAGACCACGCCCATTGACGTGACGTGATTGCTTGATTAAAGTTCATAAATGTTAAAATTGTTGCAAAAATATTATTTTAGTTTCATATAACTCAGAGGCTATTTATCGAATTGGAATTTTGACTTAGTCCCTGGAATACAAAAGCCCTTGAGGCGTGCTCGATTTTATTGTCGTTTTCTTTTGCATGTTGTCCGCTCCGATCGGTTAAGTTAAAGATGTGAAAAAGAATCATCATCGAAAGAGAAATCATCGATTTAATTGCAGAAATAGTAGAAGCATCCCAGCTAAAAACAACCAATTATTACTGAATTGTTAACGTATGTTGGAAGTTTAGTTTAAAGAATAATTTGTGGATGTGAGACATTACGAAATGCAGGTTAAAATTGAAGCTACAAATGTATTCATTCAAATATACTTTACAAAGTTCGTCAGATTTGCTATATTAATATCACGCCCGCTACAATTTAAATAACCTTTATTTACTATATGCCATAGATGAAAGTGTATGAACTACTCTTTTGATAAGCAAAAATTAATAATCTCATGACATTCAAGTATCTAAGTAAAACCTCACGATTTTCTTCAAATCACCATCACATACGTGACGCTCTAGTTTGAGTTATCACTCCAAATGCGGTATTTATACACTCCACGAGAGTATTATGTCTTTGTGCATTTGCTTGTAACACCCAACAGCAAGGGAGATAGACCCATTGTTAATTATACCGATCGACTTAGAATCACGTTTTGAATCGATTTAGCAATGTCCGTCTGTCTGTCTGTCTGTCCGTCCATCTATTCTTGTAATCACGATACAGGTCGCAATTGTAGACAGAACCAAATGAAACTTTGCACATCGAAGTTTTTCGGGATAAGAATGAACGCTATTTAATTCGAAGAAAATCGGTTCAGATTTAGATATAGCCCCCATACAAATTTCTCTCCCGATTTGACTCTTTTCACTCTAGATACCACACATTTTAACAGATTTTCTTCAAAATTGGCAAAACATCTTATATTTGAACTAGAAACACCTGTGGTAAAAATGTGTTAGATCGGTTCAGATTTATATATTGCTCCCATACAAAATTCGCTCCCGATTTAACTTTTTCCGCTCTAGAAACCATATATTGTATCAGATTGTCTTCAGATTTGGCAAGACATCTTATATTTACACTAGAAACAACCATGGTGAATATAGTCAGATCGTTCCAGATTTGTATATAGATCCCATACAAATTTCGCTCCCGATTTGACTTTTTACGCTCTAGAAACCACATATTGTATCAGATTGTCTTCAGATTTGGCAAAACATCTTATATTTCCACTAGACACAGCCATGGTGAAATAGGTCAGATCGGTTTAGATTTATATATATGTAGCTCCCATTAAAATTTCGCTCTCGATTTGATCCTCATCAAATTAGGCGAAATATCTTATATTTGTTCTTTAAACAGCCATGGCTCAAATGGGTCAAATCGGTTCAGATTTATATATAGTTCCCACACAAATTTCACTCCCGATTTCACTTTTACCACTCTATAAACCTCATATTTTAACAGATCTTCTTCAAAACTTTCAAAATATCTCATATTTCAACTGGAAACACTCACGGGGAAAACTTATTCTGAAAGTTAGTCACTATATTCCATGTTTGCGTTTGCACCGATATAAATATTTCCGATTTGACAAATTGGACCAGGTAATATTAGCCTATGATTAGGAAACATACAAAAATTCTTCCCGTTTTCACTTTTTTACCGAGTTGAATTGTATTCGGATAGAAAGTGGAGTGTATCATATAGTCGGCCCCGCCCGACTTTAGCCTTTCCTTACTTGTTTTTTCTTGTTGATATGTTCACTGAGCCAACTATGAGCCGCATCACAGAATACTGTGATTCGCGAACTGAACTATAATTTTTGACATAAAGGCCTGGAGGGACTCGACAATACGACAACAACATTTATTTACACAGGTTCTTTCATAAATCTAATAAAAAGTTCTTACAATTAAGTAATTTCACTTATGTTGAAGAAAATTTGCAAGGTTTAAGGTATGAAGAAAATAAAGAAATTTTGTGTGAACAAAAAAAGTACGCTAGCAACTAAAGGAAAGGAACTAGGACGTCCAAATTTTCCACAAATACATCTTGTAATCGTAGATCGGTTGGGATTGCAACTGGGAAAAATCGGTTCAAAGGGAAATTTTTTCCCTCGCAAGTACTTTCAGTCCACAAAAGCCACAAAAACCCTAATATTTTAGAGTATTTAATCATGTTTTTAATATGTCTGCTTGTACTTACTTGATATTGGGTATGCACATTCCTCCTATAACAAAAACATGCACTATAAAGTGATTCTTATTCTTAGGGGGAGAAACGACAAAAGCTAGAAACACGAAATTCGGTGTGAACATTCCTTTAATTGAGTATATACATAATAGGGCAGTTTTTCTTTCAGCCAACTACAATATAAATATATGTATCAAAAGAAATTTTCAAAAAAAAACAATTTTGTGTCGACTTTATTGGACTTAGCCTTGATATCCATCATTTTGACTTACACTGGATAATTAATTATCCAGGCTAAGTCAAACATTTTTAGCACAAAATTTGTTTTCACACACACATTGATATTGGTTTTGGCAACAATATTAAAAAAGATTTTTTTTATTTTGAGTGAAATTTTAACATTTTATTTAGATTTTTGTTATCGCAGCTTAGTTATGCAGTCTTAAAGAAAAACAGCCATAATATTAAATTATTTTTTCCAAATTCGTACATTTAAGGGGTAAAATGGGAATAGAGGGATAAAAATGGTACCAATAAAAATGGACTGCACATAAAATAATGAAATTCGGTGTGCGTCAATTGCGTTGACACGTAAAATAAAGACATTTTCGAAATTCGTACTTTAAAGGGGGTAAAATGGAAAAAGGGGATACAAATGGTACCCACCAAATGGTCGTAGCTAGAATCATGGAATTCGGTATATACATTCCTTTGAGTATATAGACAAGCTAAATAAAAAGATTTTTCCAAATAAGCGTGGTTTGATATGATAAAAATTTTATATTTATTTATAAAATTATATTCTCAATATTTTTATTTGTTTTGGTTTGGCTATATGAAAGAATGACATTTTCCTGTAATGTTATTGCAATTCTACGGAAACACACAACCTATGTGGAATGCAAGGAGGATATATAAAGTTCGGCCCGGCCGAATTTAACGACTTTTTACTTGTTTTAATTAAGTTAATGTGTTTACTGAGATTTATGCCGAGTTCATACATTTAAATATTAATGAACTTACACTTAAATTTTTTTTAGAAAATTCTTGAATATTAATCTAAAAAGCAATTCTGATCTAAACAACCTCTGCGAAGGTGCCTTAGTTTTAGAAAAATTTCAGCAATATTGTACTTAGATTTAGTAAAAATGTACATGGATTGAGGAGAAACTTACTGCAATATTACTCAGTTTGAGTTAATTCTTATTTACTTGGTGTGAGGAAAATTTAACTAAAATCAAGTCTCGAGCATATACTTTCAAGGAAAAGATTGAACTTGAACAATTGAAATTCAGAAATTCCATTTAAAATTCAAACTTGACACTTGATTTTCACACGATTCAATTTTAAATGCAGAAAACCTCATTTGATTTTCAGAAATATGCATTTGAAATTCAGAGCTCATCAATTAAAATTCAGAACTTTCCATTTGGAATTGAGCAGTTATCGAATGAAATTCAGATAGTATTTCACTGCTGTGTATTCGACCAAGGGTGAGTTACAAAAGTGCGAATAAAACAACAACACAGCAATGACGCACGTTTGCTTCTAAATTTCATGTGATTACTTCTGAATTTCAAATGAAGGGGTCCGATTTTCAATCGATGCAACCTGAATTTCAAATGCTATTTTCTGAATTTCAAATTTATATTCTGAAAATCAAATTATTAACTCTGAATTTTAAATAGAATTTGCTGAATTCGAAATGGAATTTCTCCATATTAAATGATGAGTTCTGAATTTCAAGTGGAATTTCTAAATATCAATTGATGAATTCTGATTTTCAATTATAATTTATGAATATCAATTGATCTGAATTGCAATTGGAATTTCTGAATTACACTTTGAAATGGTGCAGAAGCTTTTTTGCCGAATACAGCGGCCGACCAAAATCAAAGCATTATGAAGAAATAGAAAGAAAGAACGCTGATCGAATAGCGAGGAAAAGCTACGATTATACGATTTGTTTACTACGATTACAAACATGTCTAGAGAAACAGATAGCAATTATATTCAATTTGAAGAGAGAATCATGGATTTTTTAGGGGGATTTCAGAAAAAATATGGTATAGTATTTACCCACTCATTTTGTAAAACACGAGCTCTCGCGTTCCGTCATTTTCCATGTAAATTGTTTTTGTACTAACAACAAAATGCACATAACAAACAATGCGAGCGTTTTAGGAAATGAGGTTGTTAGTGATATAACATTTGCGACTTGCGTTTAAACGGATGCTGATCCGTCTGGCAATGTCTAAATATTTTTTTTTAATTTTGAGTCCTCCTTTGCTACTGATCGATTTTTCTATTTATACAAATATTTGGATGTACCCGGTATTAAAATGTGTACAACTGCTAATTTATATTTTTTTGCTGCAGCACAAACCACAACCACAGAGACGTCAGTGTATATCGAAGCGCCGAAAAGTATGCTATGCACCTAAAAAATAGATTTTAATAAAAACGTGATCTTAGCTTAGGCGTTGTTTTAGGTTTTTGCTTTTTTGTTTACCTTCTAACCACCATTTGTACCACCACTATTTAGAGCATTGTATTTAATTCCAGTAGTTTAGTTTCGATTAATCTTTTATTCGAAAACACAAAATTTCTAATTAACCGATAAAGTCGATAGCTCTTATTCGAATATTGGATTAATGGAATAAAAGTTCCTGTTAATTATTTAGATTTTGATAGGAATATATAACACATACTCAAGTTTCACCGTTTTATTTGAAAAAGCTATTGGATTTAAGGCGATTTGTTTTAATAAAGTTAGATTTCGAAAAAACTCTTTCACTTACTGTTGAAGTCGGAGCAATAGAAAGGAGAGCACGTAATGTAGTTTGTGAGTTCTTTTTTCGATTTATCTAAATATAAAAAATATTTTGTATGTCATTCGATTCGTTTTTTGCTAGAATTTGTACTATTTTTATTGTTTCGTTCAGTTCGGACAAAATGCTAATTTCAGCGACAATATTTAAAAATTGAATGATGGCTTCCAAACTATGGTAGATATAAAGCAAAATCATTTGTGCAATTATTTATACTTTCCAAAATGATATTTCGCTCCAAAAATGTTTGTTTCGTCTACTGACGACAGTTTTAATCGTCTGTATGTCGTCTACTGTGTAACGATAGATGTGTTAGAAATTAGATCTGTCATGAAATTCTAAGACGATTTAGCCATGTCCGCCCGTCCGTCCGCCTGTTGAATGCACGCTAGCATCTAACGAAAGGTCCAAATTTTGCATAAATACGTCTTATAGTTGTAGATCGGTTGGAATTGAAGCTGGGTGAAATCGGCCCTCATAAGGACTGAAAATACCCATAGTAACTCCTAATATTTTAGAGTATTTAAGCATGTTTTTCAATATGTCTGCTTGTACTTACTTGATATTGGGTATGCGCATTCCCCCTATAACAAAAACGTGCACCATAAAATGACTCTTAGTCGTAGTGGATGAAATGGGGCAAAAAGGGATAAAAATTGTACCTATCAAACGACAAGAGCTAGAAACACAAAATTCGGTGCGTACATTCCTCTAATTGAGTAGATACATAATATAAAATTATGTTTCCCAAATTCGTACTTTTAAGGGGAAAAATAGGAAAGACGGATAAAAATGGTAGCAACCAAACGGCTGCACCTAAAATAATGAAATTTGGCGTATACATTCCTCTGATTGCGTAGACACGTAAAATAAACGATTTTTTCGAAATTCGTACTTTTTGGAGTTAAAATGGAAAAAATGGGATAAAAATAGTACCAACCAAGTGACCGCAGCTAGACTCATATAATTCGGAGTATGCATTCCTCTTACTGTGTAAACATGAAAACTAAATGGTTTTTTCCAAATTCGTACTTTCAATGGATACAATGGGAACAAAGGGATAAAAATAGTACTAACTAAATAGCTACAGCTAGAATGATGAAATTCGGTGTGGACATCCCTCCTATTGCGTAGACACGTAAAAGAGATATTAGAAGGTTGTACTCTTAAGGGGTACAATAGAAAAAAGGGGATAAAAATGGTACCAGAAAAATGGCCGCAGCTAGAATCATGGAATTCGCTGTATACATTCCAATTTTTTTTTCAAATTCGCACTTTTTACTTTCACGGCAAAAAATGGTTGAATCATAAAGTTAGGTTATCTTGCACTGTGCACGTAAGATAGTGGATTTTCAAAATTTGTATTTTTGGAATTAAAACAGAATGGAAATACAACCAATTGTAGCACCCTTTATCTACCAATATTTATGGCATTTAAGCTTTTTTGAAGATTTTTGTCTCATATATACTTTTTAAATTGGCTTGAAGTTTTATTTTGCTATATACAATTTAAACGTATTGGCCTTATAAGCGTGGTGTGAAATAATAAACATATTATATTTATTTATAAAATTATTTTTTCAATATTTTTTTTTGTTTTGGTTTAGCTATATTAACAAATTTGTCATTTTCCTGTAATGTTACTGCACTTCTACGAAAATCGACAGCCTCCGTGGAATGCAGGGAGGAGGGTATATAAAGTTTGGCCCGGCCGAACTTACCGCCATTCTTTCTTGTTTTTAAAAGTGGAGGATTATATAGCCCGTTCATATTATTCCGAGCGAGAAAAGAGTGTCAAAAGGATATATGATTTAAAAAAGATCTATTTAGATTACTAACGTTGTATATAAAAATAAAACAAATCTATATATATAACAAGTAAGGAAAGGCTAAAGTCGAACGTAGCCGACTATATGATACCCTCCACTTTCTCTCCCATTACAATTTAATTCCTTAAAAAAGTGAAATCGGAAAGGATTTTTGTATCCTGTTATGTATGTGTTTGAAAACAAATGTTAAATCGGAAAGGACAATTGTATGGGTATATTGAAACATGAAACGAAATAGGTGAAATATAATATGTATAGTTTGGCCAAAATCGGTTAAACATTATATCTAAATCTGAACCGATCTTACTCACTTTCACCATAGGTGTTTTTTGTTGGATTATAAGATGTTGTGCCAATTTTAATAAAAATCGGGTACAATATGTGGTGGCAAAAGTCAAATCGGTTTGGCGGCTATATCTAAATCTGAACCGATCTTACCCACTTTCAGAACACATGTTTCTAGTTGGATTATAAGATGTTCTACCAAATTTAAAGAAAATCGTGTACAATATGTGGTTTCTAGAGCGGCAAAAGGCAAATCGTGTGAAACAATTTTATTGGGGTTATATCAAAATCTGAACCGATCTTACCCACTTTCGGTATAGGTGTTTCTAGTTAGATTTTAAGGTGTTAAGCCAAATTCGAAGAAAATCGACATTTGTATGGGGGCTATATTTAAATCAGAATCGATCTTACCTACTTTCAGCATAGGTGTTTCTAGTTGGATTATAAGATGTTCTACCAAATTTAAAGAAAATCGGGTATAATATGTGGTTTCTAGAGTTGAAAAATTCAAATCGAGAGCGACATTTGTATGGGGACTATATCTAAATCTGAACCGATTTGTCTCAATTTAGCGTTCGTCCTTGATCCACAAAACTTACTTGTGTCAATTTTTGTTAAGATCGGACTATTAGTTCGACCTGTAGTTTGATTTCAACAATAGATGGACAGACGGACATGGGTCTAACTCGTTTCCTTTTGGGTGTTACAAACAAATGCACAAAGCCATAATGCTCTCGTGGAGTGTATAAATCAATGTGTGTCTTCGACTCTGATTCGATTGAAAATTTAGTGTAGCTAACTTCTGGGCGGGGGATGGTTCCTGGATATACTAGGTCATGATATGACAAAGTCGCGTGGTACCGTCCACACAAACTATATTTTAAAATTATAAATTAGTACACATTTTATTTTCAAAATCATGTGATGTAGGGGAATAGAGATGAATGAACGAACCCACACAATGCCAGGTAAAAAAGCTATTTCATTATAAATAGTAGGGTTTTAAAATATACGATTAGAAATAGAAAAGTAGTAAAAAAATTAATTTTATTAATTCTGCTTGTAACAATCCTGGGTCATCAATAGCCACACTAATATTTATTATACCTGAATCAACTCTGCTGTCTGAATGGAATATGCGACAAATGTGTACTTTGATTCGGTTTTTGTCGATTTATACTAGACCGTATTTACAATATATGAGTATTCATGTATAATTTCGGTTTTTTAATACACATTTATGCGCTTATATACCATCCACCATGGGGTGCATTTTGAGGTGCGCTACCCTAATAGACAAATTGAAATATTTTTTATGCACAATAAGGTATTTGTTTACTATTTCAAACTATAAGGCGTACATATGCACACTCTTTTATATAAATTGTGATGCTTCAATATTCATTCATTCCCTCAGGGTCGATTTCCTCCATTTGCAATTTCTGGATTCCAGTACAGCTTAAATGTCTGTTCCATTTTGATAGGAAATGTTCTAATATTGAAGATCCAATATGTTTATGAGTGGACTTTCATGATTTTACGTAGTACCAGTTTCACTCCTTTTTCCATTTGGACACTAAAAGTACGAATTTACATACATCATATTACATCCCATTTTGATCCTGGAGGTATGAATATCGAAAGATCTCTTAATTTTTCGTTTCACCGCAGTCAGATAAGTGTACACGCAAAATTGCATTACTATAGCTGCAGCAGTTTGGTTGGCACCATTTTTACCCTAATTCTCCCCATTTTCCGTCTACAAGTACAAATTTAAAAAAAAATATTTTTTGTTTCGCATGTTCACAGTAAGATGAATGCCTACACCGAATTTCATGATTTCAACTTCAGTGGGTTGTTTGTACCATTTTCATCCAACTTTAATAATTACAAAAAATCCCTCTGTTCTACGTAACTACGTAGAACTAGAGGGATGTACTTTCCAAATTACATGCTTCCAGCTGTTGTCGTGTCATTGGTAACATTTCCCTTTTCGTCCGGCTATCGTGCTTTCAACAGAGGGACTGACGGACAGACGGACATGGCTAGATCGTCTTAGAATATATATATTTTATGGAGTCTCCGATGAATGTTTCAAGGTGTTAGGTGGAGGCTATAAAAATATATCACACAAACTAGTATGAACATTTATTTTAAGCTGTGGTGCGCTGCTATTATTTTGACCGTAACTATATATGTGGTGGTACGTTTGTAAATATTGCGTTCAGTTGTGTTGTTCCTGTGATTCATGTCACAACCATTCATATGGGATGATTATCGGTAGGACGCGTTTTGTAAAGAGACTTTGAATATCTGAAATCAAAAATATTGAATAAGTACCGTCGAAATCTACAAAGAATGACTTTAAACGTTCAATAATAAAACTGCAACATAAAAAATTACAGATCATCATTAAACAATCCAATCTTCTTTTTTTGTGGGTGACCGCGCCATTTTTTCCTTGACCAAACCTAATATTTATACTAAGGCCTGGATGTCAACTGATCGAGTACCATTTCAACGGGCGACATATTTTTTACTTTTAATTTAGTTGCGCAATATTAGGGCTGTTTTTCTTTAAGTCGGGATAACAAGCTGCGAAAACAAAAACGTTAAACGTTAATACTTTTTCACATTGTCGCCAACTACAATATAAATATTTGTATCAAAAGAAATATTTTGTGTTGACTTTTTTAGACTTAGTCTCTATAGCTATAATTTTCACCATGCTAAGTCCCAAATTTTTAACACAAAATTATTTTGTGAAAATTTGTTTTCACACACATTGATGTTGCTGTTGGCGACAATTTTAAAAAATACTTTTTTATTTTGAGTGATGATTTGACGATGATTTCCTAACAAAACATTTTTTTGCAACAGTATTCCATTTTCCACTAGTCGTCATTGCTCTACCTCCAGCATTTTTTGCAGATTTGTCAATTTGCAACAGTAACATGGGTATCGCCCACAAACTTGTTTCGTATCAAAGAGTAAGAAAAAAATTTAAATGAAATTTAGATTTTAGAAAAATTACAATTTTTCTTGGCGCACCTAATTTATCATTGAACGTACAGTTGAACTTCGATTAAACGTGACTCTATTAACCGTGATTATCTATTAACCGTGAAGCTGAGTGGTTGATTTTTTACCTCTATTAACTGTGATTTACCTCTATTATCCGTGATGCACATGTCCATATGACTGCTTGTTTGTTTTTTTCGTATAATACACACACATCTCTCATATTAAAATTCAGTGATTCCCCTTTTTCATGAAAGTGTAATTTTCATATCAAATTTCATATTCATTCATCAGTGTGAAATTTGATCTGTCAAGACGTGTTTTCCTTACATCATGCCACCGTTAAAAACTAAATCCGCGAAAAGAGCAAGAAAGGTTCTTTCAATTAAAGAAAAAATGGAGCTGATTAATGAATACTCAAAACGTAAAGTACCTTTTAAAATGTTGTCTGAAAAATATGGAGTTGGCATTCAAACTGTATCCGATTTAATAAAAAACAAAGATCGGATTTTAAAATTTTGCTCCGATACTGATTCAATGCTTGGCCTTAAACACAGATATACACTAAAAACATCCGAAAATCCAAAAGTTGATTTCGCAACTTATGAATGGTTTCGGCAAAAAAGATTTAAGGGAACTCCAATTTCAAGTAAGTTAACTGAAATCGAGATATTGTATGAACTTAAACTGAAATTTGCTTCTGAAATTCTGGCGAAATGATTGTCGGAAAGGCAAAAATGTTCCATTTGAAGTTAAACATGAATTCAGAGTGCACTTATTCATTTGGTTGGTTGGATAAATTCAATAGAGGCTAGTAGTATTTTGTTAGGTTTTTTAGAAAACTTTAATTGTCCAAGTATTTCAGATCCAGATAAAATGCAAATATATCGTATTATAGACGCAGATTTACACGTTTTTGTCAAAAATAAATAAAAATAATAAAATTTATACATGTAAAATGTTACCTCTTTTAACCGTGATTTTCGGTTATCCGTGATTAGCCCGGTCCCGAGCATCACGGTTAATCGAAGTTCAACTGTAGTTGCTACAATTAAAATCTTCAAAACGCAAAGGAAGCTACTCTTTTGCAAATATTTCAGATTAAGATATTGAAGTCCCTTCGTAGTCAACATGCTACTATTGTGGGTAGGCTGCACCTCGACTGACGCGTTTAAAAACCTTCTAGTTAATTTCCTATCGATTCTCACTTAATTGCGACAATTTTACATTTTTACCTGAACAAGACTCCTTCTCTCCTTTGTGACGACTCTTAATTCCCAAAGAATAAATATGTTTAAATAATTTATTTTCATACTATAACGAGTCATACTACGAAGAAATTGGTATCAAATGAAAGAGTAGAATATCTGTTAAAAATATTTTAAATATAGTGCTTCTATCTGTATTAGTTATTAGTATTTAGTATACATTTCCCCTTATTTATTTATTTTATTCATCTTTTACTATTTAAGGGGGAAAACTTGAAATGGTTGTTAATGCTAAACTAATACAAATAGAGGCATGGTATTTTCAGTATTTTGACATACATCCTCCTCTTTCATTACATACCCATGCAATACTCATAAATAATATAAATAGATGGTCTTGTTAATGTCCAAAAAGTACGGTCGCACGGTGTTATTCATATCATTTTGTAAACTTTTTGTTTTGCTTCTAAGCGGTGCTACGGTTCCAGTTCAAAGGATCGGGCACCACAGGCAGTGCTATTGGTTTAATTAACAACATAGACATCTTGAAATGTACATTGACATAATTTATTTATTTACAATTTACTCAAATTAAAAGCATTTCAAATAATTTCAAGTGTTAGAGATGTGATTCATTTAAGACCCCAATTACTTAACACGTTTTCGTGAATATCCTTATGTTCGAAAACCCCAATTTGTTTAGATGCTCCTGCCGAAACGCATGTGACCGTAGTCATCGAACTGCTCCTCGCCGCCACGCTTGCCGAATCTCATGTGGCCATAGTCATCGAAGCGTTTGTTGCGATCATCATCCTCGTATTCCAGCAGGAAGTCCACCACATCCATATTCGCGGGAATTTTCCCGTGTGTCCTGGGCTGGTACTCTTTTGGTCCCAGTAGCAGCGAATGAAGACTTCGTTTGGCGGCATAGTATCCATTGACTTGGTTGTTGGTTTTGCCCAGACCATCATGTACGTCGTTCTTTGAATTGTCCACACTCCTAGCCAGTGTTGCTGGCAGCCAGAATAAGCAGAAGACGACAAAGGCAAAGAATGCCATCGAGTTGAAAAGTCGGTGCTGTTCGTAGGACATGTTCTCGCTGTAGATGTATCGAGTGCTAGACAAGGACTGGCATACAATTCTGTTGCATCCTGTGGCTTTTATAGTCCTTCCATGAATATAGTTCCTATCTCGGCTATTTAGCATTCCTGGCCAGGTTTCTTTGTTGAAAAGGCTAAAAATCCTCTCCACATAATTCAATTACAATTGGCCCGTATGCTCTGTTTACGCTGAGTACAAGAACGTGTTGCGTGATGCACTTGTCAGTGGTGGTGGTGGGTGGGACTGTTATAATTGACAGGTGATTTATGTCAAAATCAATCAAATTCTCATAATAAGTTTAAAGTATGTTGCGTGTTCCGTTTAACAATTGAATGCAAAATTCCATGAGGCAAGCCAACGATTTAAGTACGAACCATATGGCATCTTTGCCATCTACGTATGTATGTTTGTGTGATATTAAAATGTGGAACACCTCCATGGGATATGTAGTTTTGTTCAGACAGAGTAACCCAAAATATCCAAATGTCCCACATTTTCTATCCAAGAGGAAAATGCCAACAATTTCTATGTGGATGTGCATAGCACACTTGTATTTGCCGCCAGATAATTGGACGCATTTTCAGCTAACTCCAAAGTTGTTTATTCTGCCTCGATTCCTGTTTTGTATTTTTGGGTTAATGGAAGCAGCAGCAGCAACAGCAGATGTAGTGGTTCAAACAAACAGGGAGTACTCGAGATGGTTATGCTTTTGCCAGTCTATACGCGGTTTAGGCCACAAATCCATTGGATAATAGATAAAAATGTGTCTGATATAACAGATAGAAAGAAGCGAGAAGTGAGTGTATGTGTACGTCCGTATTGGACGTGCTGGAGCTGCACGCTGCAACACATTACTCACCAGCTTTTTCATATAAACAGCCCATGCTCGCTGCGAAACACTGCCACTCCAACTATGCCAGTTGCAATGGAAAATAGCCAATGACCCACTTTTGTTAGCATGAATGAGAATGTCCCAGGCTGTGGCAGACATAAAGCTAACTTATATTCTCTGGAGGAGTTGTTCGCTATGATGGTTTCCTATAGTAATTTACCGGTTTCAAGTGCAGTTTTCACCTGGCAAGTCTGCCATGAAAGGTTAATCGAACAAATGGCAGACAAATTTGTTTTTTAAATAATATTTAACTGAATCTAAATTTTAGGTCTTATCGGCTAAGGTCATAACGCCCAAACCTACAAATGTCATTAAGCCCAAATATCGGCATATCGCCCAAATCTGGCCATAACATTGTCAAAAAGCGTTAACATTTTCTTTGGGTCTTTTGGTTGCTCTCTTTCTAGGGTATGTCCAAATTCTGTTGCGCATACTAAAGGCTTCCGGCGTTTGAACAGGGTTAAAGTTTTTCTCCTATGGGGTATGTTCAAAACCGGCTATGAAAAGAAAAGGGTATGTCCAACGTTATCTATACTTTTAAACAATTATTAAAATTCTAATTTTCGTCGAAGGTAAATCCGATTATACACCAAATTAAATATAGTATATATGTGCCAATTAGTATGAGAGTTTACGTTTAAGTAATTTCAAATTTTTTGTTGTCCTGGCTCAAGACCATTTTGCTTCTATATTTAATAGAATGCAAATTTATTTACAAATGGCATGGTGACATTTATTACTTGGCTGCAGACTACCACGATCATGATTTCGACCATGTCAAAAGTCTTTTCAAGTGGCTTCGCAGCGACTTTTCAACATCAAACCCGGCCTCTATAAGGAGATGATTCTCACAAACGAACGAGAATCACAACTCACTTTCCGAATTTGCGTTTAAAAAATCGCACCAAGTAATAAATATATATAAAATATTGTGGAATATTTTTCCTAGAAAATATAGAACTTTTATAAAAAATCAACATCGGTGGTACCATTATTAACAGAGTCTTAAATAAAAATTATAACCAACTTCATACTGCTAATTTAAGGAAAATTAATGATATCTTAAGAGAAAACGAGTTTCCAATAAGAACAATAGAAGACCTAATCAAACGTAGGCATAACGGGACGAATGTAGACGGGGTGAAAAAAAAAAAAAACAGAAAATATACAAATCTATGACATATGTACCGGGTTTCTAAGAAAGCTTGAAACATTATAACATATACGACAAACATAACCTTGCATTTAGAACAGGTAATGTTGTTAACGACAAAACGACGAAGACAAAATTGGAAAATGGGGAAAAATCCAATGTAGTTTAAAAGATTAACTGCAATGGGTGCAAATCCGACTTATGACAGAAAGTAAAGGGTGGTTAAATTTTAAGGGCCGATGTTGATTTTGAATAAGACACAAATTATTTAGGAAATGATTGTCATTTCTTTTTATTACGATAGTATTGGTATGGTTCAATTATGTATGGAACAAAATATCGGTCAAATGGCCTCCGCGACCTCGGCGGCACAGCTCCATCTGATGGTACAAATTTTCGATGACGCTGAGGCATAATTGAGGTTCTATGCTGTTAATGTGACGAATTAGCTCATCCTTTAAATTCTTTAAATGATCTTGGCGGCCAATTGACATCGCCACCACAGAGATAACACGGCCATTGAATTTGTCGCGCAAAAGAGCCATTGTTTCGTTAGCTGTATGGCAAGTGGCACCGTCCTGTTGAAACCACATATCGTCCACATCCATATCTTAGGATTCGGGCCATAAAAAGTTCGTTATCATCACACGATAGCGAAGACCAGTCACAGTAACTGCCTGACCAGCCTCATTTTGGAAAAATACGGCCCGATAATGCCGCCAGCCCATAAATCGCACCAAACAGTCACTCTTTGTGAGTGCATTGGATTTTCGACAATCCCTATTGGATTATCATTCGCCCAACTGCGGCAATTCTGATTATTGACGAATCCACTGAGGTGAAAATGTGTCTCATCACTGAGGATGAAAACATCACGAAGTGCATGGTTCAAATTAAGTTAGTCTGAAATTGAGAAATTTCAAATGAAATGCAGAAAAAACTTGACGTTTAGGTGTGGTTCACATTCAACATCGGCCCTTACAATACAACCACCCTTTATATGTTGCCATTACTAAGACTATACTAAAAACAAGTAAAAACGGCGCTAAGTTCGGCCGGGTCGAACTTTTTATACCCTCCATCATGGATTGCATTCCACAGAGGCTGTCGATTTTAGAAGTAGAAGTGCAGTAATATTACAGGAAAATATATATTCTTTTAATATAGCCAAACAAACACAAATATATATAAATATAATATTTTTAGTTATTTGAAGCCACACTTATAAGACAAGGCTACCAATACGTTTACACTATCTGTATATATATAAATTTTGAAAATCCATTATCTCACTTACATGGTGCAAAATAACTTATCTTCATGATTCAACCAATTTTTGGCGTAAAAGTACGAATTTGGAAAAATCTGTTTATTTTGCGTGTCTATGCAGTCAGAGGAATGTGTACACCAAATTCCATGATTCTAGCTGCGGCCATTTGGTTGGTACCATTTTTATCCCCTTTTTCATATTTTACCCACTTAAGAGTACGACTTTCTAAAATACCTTTATTTTACGTGTCTACGCAGTCAGAGGAATGTACACTATGAGTTTCATGGCTCTAGCTGCGGTCATTTGGTTGGTACTATTTTTATCCCCTTTTTCCATTTTAACACCAAAAAGTACTAATTTCGCAAAATTCGTTTATGTTACGTGTCTACGTAATTAGAGGGATGTACAACCAGAATTTCATCATTCTAGCTGTAGTCGTTTAGTTGGTACTATTTTTATCCCTCTATTCCCATTTGACTCCTTAAAGGTACGAATTTGGAAGAATCCTTTCATTTTACGTGTCTTATAAATTAGAGGAATGTACACACCGAATTTCGTGTTTCTAGCTGTTGCCGTTTGATAGGTACAATTTTTATCCCTTTTGCCCCATTTCACCCCCTACAAATAAGAATCCATTTATGGTCATGTTTACCCAATAGGGTACATACCAAATATCTAGTAAATATATGTGTTCGAAAAACATGTTTAAATACTCGATATATTAGGGATATTTTCTGTCCTTGTGATGGAAAAATGTTTCCTTCTGGACCGATTCCGTCTATTTTCAACCCCGATGTATAACTATTTGATATATTTTTGGTAAATTTGGATGTCCTAGCTTCATTCCTTTAGATGCTAGCGTACTTTCAACAGACGGGTGACTTAGATCGTCTTAGAATTTTACGATGATGAAGAATATATATACATATACATTATCGATCAAGTCGATATTTCAAGGAGTTACAAACGGAATGACAAACTTAGTATATCCCTATCCTGAAGAAAGGACGGAGATAACATGTATTGACATATGGGACAAAAAAGGATAAAAATGGACCAAATTGGAAACTATAAAATTGGGGACATATATTGCTGTGGACATTTCTCTATAACCGCGTAGACGAGCAACATGAATGTATATTAAAAAAATTGTGCTTTCGAGAAAACGGGATAAAATGTTACTATCTAAATATGCACTGTGTGGACGCACGACATTTATTTTTTTATTTATTTATTATGAATTACAATACAAAGTAAATTTATATTCTAATTTTGGGTCCAGGGATTGAGCCGGGGTGACTATGACCATTGTAGCTAGTTATTGCAGCGACAGACCAGAGCCTCTGGTGGGAATCGAACCCACAACCCCCACGCTGATAGCCGAGCACGCTACCAACTCGACTACCGGGGCGCTCAGACGCTCGACATAAATTGATTTATAAAAAATAGATTTATAAAATTTCATTGGCCTATGATAGCTTCTTCTATTTTTTGGCAACCCTAGTGGGAAATCACGAACCTGTGAGACTTTCTCTCCAATTTCTCCCGCCGGCGTAAGAAATGATCTTATGCCAATATTTGAACCACAAATGGTGACGGAATAAACCACGATTTCATTTCTGTGTTCAACGAGTTAACATTTTTGGGAGTTGACGAGCTTATACTCTTATGCTCGAGAACATTTCGACTATTTCCATATGCAACTTCCACATTTATTTTCAATAACTTTCCGAACCATGAGTTGCCGCTTCCAGTATGAACTAACAGGAATATACAATTAATAGAAGATATCGAATGTGAAAATAAGAATAACAAAATCGAACAGTAAAATCACTTTGAATTTATTACACTCATATCGACACCAATAAACTTGGCCAGAAATACGACTACAACCAGTCGTGTGGGCAACTGTACATTGGCCGCACCAAATCTAAAGTGGGCCAAGTAAGTAAACTGGTCAAATTCAGGTCACAAATCGAGTCAAGGTGGACAACGCAATGTAAACGTAAGCAAGCGCAGCCTTATCGGGATGCAAAATTACTCTAGCAAACGAAAAAGAAGACGATGTAAGTAAATAAAAATGAAAAGATAACCTTTCTCTTGGACTACTACTGCCAGCGACCCAAGTGGCTTTAATAATTTTATGTCATTTGAATTGTTAAGTCATTGTCTGCAATTAAAGTCAAGTCGATTGCGCAACTTATGTTAAGTCCCGTCACATTCTGTTCGGACGTGCGTTTAATGAAATTCTACTAAAAACCGATGGATGGGATGTAATACCTTCAAATGTGTTTATTTAATTGTTTTTTCTTTTTTGTTTGTGATGAAAGACCTAAACACACTTTAGTGTGTAGCAGTTGATTCTCTGATATTTAATAACCTCAATATCACTGGATATTGGTCAGTCATGTCACTTGCACCAACAGGCCGCAGCACTCCTCTCCCCGCTAGCACTTGGCCGGTTACGGGTGCCGGTTGTCGAATTCCATTTGAACAGAAAGGAAAACATGAAAAACAATGAAGCAACTTGTTCTACTGGAGCAGCATTGACAGTGAATGTTGAATGCTGCAGCGAGAATATACTTTTCTTTTGGCCGCTACGTACAATGCGGATGATTTTCCATTTTCATAGTTGCAATATTGATTTCAAACGGCCCGGTCGATCATTCGCACTGCTCTCTTCACAGCTGGCAAAAGAAAAATAATTGAGTGTAGACACAAGAAAGACTAAGTGATAATTGCCATTTGTACAAAACAAAAAACAAACAATTCCCATTCCATCTTAGACCGCATTCGGATTAAAGACTTTGTCAAGCAAAATAATTAATTAAATACAGGTAAATTGCAACAATTGCCATTTTTATGTTATGTTAATAACATCTCGATAAAGTTTAAAGATTCGAAAATATCAAAAGTTTTGAAGCTGTTCAGTGAAAGAAGGACATGCGTATTTAGGACACATTCTTGTTGATGGAAGAGAATGTTTTGAATGGAAACAAGTGTTACGTGAACTTTAGTCGGAGAAATGTAAATGTGTTTTTATACTCAAATACTGCTATGAGTGAGCTGCTGGTGCCAAATCACCTAGTCAGTTTTCAACATAATGTAAGCGACATCGAAAACTATATAAAAGTGAAATTGCAAATCCAAGGATCCTTCGTTTTATTTACGAAACTTGTCGTTAAAAGTGAGCCCACGATACCTAGTACAGCAACGATTATTGTTTTACCCTCATTCTACAGAGTAGGAGGGTATATATCATTTGTGGACAAAAGTGTAACACATTGAAGGAGTGACTTAAGACCCTATGTATGTTAGGACCAAATCCGTTTCACGACTTTTTACGACGTTTGGCCATGTCCAGCTGGTGTACACTATTATTCTCGAAAGAAGCTAAGGAATCAATCAATCAATCAGTTTTTCCCATACAAAGTTTATGTTCGAAGTTGGGAAAATTGCCACACTACCTCTGGTACCACCCACACAAATGAGCCATATTCCTATGTTAAATTAAAACTAATGTAATTTCCACACGAATATTCGGAATCAGCTATATTTTGGCATTTGATAATGTTTTTATAATCTCTTTAATGGCGGGTTTTTCCACTCCCCCTCTAGTACCTCTCACACAAATCGATTGACAATATTGACACACTTCTTCTGGTACCTCCCATACAAACTGACATAAACTTTGGTTACTACTTTGGTTACCGACATAACAGCCATATTTGAAATTTGATTTGAAAAATATTTACGCTTAAGCCACACCTCTTGTACCTCGGACACAATTGTTTCTATCCTAGGTAATATTAAATCCTTCATAACTTCTATACTGGTGCATGGAATCCACTATGACTTGATGTTTAATCATGTTTTTATAATTGTTTTACAAATGTGGAAGCTAGACCATGTAGCACGAACCTCCTAGTACCTTCCACACAAATTATCTTGCCCTATGTAAAATTTAATTCCTGATAACTACCGCATATATGTTCTCTGAGAGTGATGGCTTACTTACTCGTCAATTAACGATATTTATGGCAGTTTTTTGGTGTATTAACTAACATGTCATTAAATTTGAGCCACCGAAATAGAGTGATCAAACACGAGACCGAAAACCGGGTCAACCGGGTTTTTCATTGGACCGTCGGGTTTTTTAAAAAACGGGAAACCCGGGTTTTTTATGTCGGTCTCAACCGGGTTTTTTATAGTGCAAAATAGCTTCATAGAACTCTTTTTATCAGGGAACGCAAATTAACTAAAACAAGTAAAAACGGCGTTAAATTCGGCCGGGCCGAACTTTATATACCCTCCACCATGGATTGCATTCCACAGAGGATGTCGATTTTCGTAGAAGTGAAATAATATTACAGGAAAATATAATTTTTTTAATATAGCCACACCAAAACAAATACAAATATTGAAAAAATAATTTTATAAATAAATGTAATATTTTAATTATTTCAAACCATTATTTATTTCAAATCAAAAATCAATATTCTTACATTTATATTTTCAAAAGGCTTAAATACCATAAATATTTGTAGATAGTGGGTGCTACAGTTGGTTGTATTTCCATTCTATTTTAATTTCAAAAGTGCAAATTTTGAAAATTATCAGACGTACATAGTGCAAAATAACCCATCTTCATGATTCAACAAATTCTTGCCGTAAAAATTAAAAATTTCGAATTTGGAAAAAAAACTTTTTATTTTGCGTGTCTATGCAGTCAGAGGAATGTATACACCGAATTCCATGATTCCAGCTGCACCCATTTGGTTGCTACCATTTTTACCCCCTTGACGTTTCTACGCAATTCGAATTTCATCATTCTAGCTGTAGTCGTTTAGTTGGTACTATTTTTATCTCTTTGTACCATTGTATCCCTTGAAAGTACGAATTTCAGAAAATTCGTTTATTTTCCGTGTCTACGCAGTCAGAGGAATGTATACTCCGAATTTCATGACTCTAGCTGCGGTCATTTGATTGGTACTATTTGTATCCCCTTTTTCCATTTTAACCCCAAAAAGTACGAATTTCGAAAAACCAGTTTATTGACCGTGTCTACACAGTCAGAGGAATGTATACTCCGAATTTCAAGGCTCTAGCTGCAGTCATTTGACTGGTACTATTTTTATCCCCTTTTTTCATTTTAACCCCAAAAAGTACGAATTTTAAAAAATCCGTATATTTTACTAGTCTATGCAATCAGAGGAATGTATACACCGAATTTCATTATTCTAGGTACAGCCGTTTGGTTGGTACCATTTTTATCACTCCGTACCCATTGTATCCCTTGAAAGTACGAATTTTGAAAAAAACCTTTTATTTTTCATGTCTACGTAGTCAAAGGAATGTATACTCCGAATTTCATGACTCTAGCTGCGGTCATTTGGTTGGTACTTTTTTTATCCCCTTTTTCTATTTTGACCCCAAAAAGTACGAATTTCGAAAAATCAGTTTATTGTCCGTGTCTACACAGTCAGATGAATGTATACTCTAAATTTCATGGCTCTAGCTGCAGTCATTTGACTGGTACTATTTTTATCCCCTTTTTTCATTTTAACCCCAAAAAGTACGAATTTTGAAAAATCCGTGTATTTTACTTATCTTTGCAATCAGAGGAATCTATACGCCGAATTTCATTATTCTAGGTACAGCCGTTTGGTAGGTACCATTTTTATCCCTCTATTCCCATTTTACCCCTTAAAAGTACGAATTTGGAAAAAATACTTTTATATTATGTATCTACTCAATTAGAGGAATGTACACACCGAATTTCGTGTTTCTAGCTGTTGTCGTTTAATATGTACCATTTTTATCCCTTTTTTGCCCCATTTCGCCCCCTACAAATAAGAATCACTTTATGGTGCACGTTTTCGCTATAAGGGAATGCGCATACCAAATATCAAGCAAATATAAAAAGACATATTGAAAAAACATGCTTAAATACGCTAAACTATTAGGGATTATTATGGGTATTTTTAGTCCTTGTGAGGGAAAAATTTTTCCCTTTGGGCCGATTTCGCCCCATTTCAATCCCAACCGATCTACGACTATAAGACACATTTATGGAAAATTTGAACGTTCTAGCTCCTTTCGTTTAGATGCTAGCGTGCTTTCAACAGACGGACAGACGGACGGACGGACGGACGGACGGACGGACGGACGGACGGACATGGCTAGATCGTCTTAGAATTTTATGACGATCAAGAATATATATACTTTATAGGGTCTCAGGTCGATATTTCAAGGTGTTACAAACGGAATGACAAAGTTAGTATACCCCCATCCTGGAGGAGGAGGGTATAAAAATACGAACACAGAAATACTGTGAGCCTAAAATGGCGTCTTAAATTTCACATGCATTTCTTATGGGCAGAGAAAAAATCGACGCCGTTGACCATTTGCCGCTGAGGATGTCGACCAGCCATACACATAAAAATATATGTGATTATTTTTAGAGTTGTTTTCAGGAGACGGTTTTACCCAAGGATGACATTTTTGCAGATCATCATTAAATAATCTGGGAGTGACCGCAGAATTTTTTTTCGCGATCCGATATTAACTCGTCCTTGTAGGTAATATGAGGTTGATGAACTTTGCGAATATAAGATAAATGTCCTTGTATTTCAAAGAGCCCAAAAATAAATTGCATGTCAAACTTATGATTTATTTTGTTATTTTCATATATTTTAGCTTATTTCAGGGAAAACACTGTGCAACATTTTTGAAGTCATTTCAAAATAACCATATACGGACACCGCTACATGATAAAAGACCAAAAAAAAAGACCCGTGTTTTTTTTTCCCCCAAAGTCATGCACTTCTTTTATGGGCCCCCAGAGATTTGAGGCCTCGGTGTAATTTTTGGAAAAAAGTGATCATATTCTCAGGCTCATATCTTGCAAACCGTTCGGAATTTTGATTTACTCTCTGAGGCAAAGTTCTAGCTCTTGTCATAAAGAACAAAAATTGTGAACATATAAAATCAAAAAAACTTCATCTTCAAGGTCAAAATCGCAAAAACTTAAAAAAAAAATTCGATTTTTTTTAACCTGTTTCCCCTGTTCAGGTCTATAGGTAGCAAACCGTTGAAAATTCAGGGAAACAATCAAAATTCCGAACGGTTTGCAAGATATGAGCCTGAGAATATGATCACTTTTTTCCAAAAATTACACCGAGGCCTCAAATCTCTGGGGGCCCATAAAAAAAGTGCATGACTTTGGGGAAAAAAACACGGGTCTTTTTTTTTTGGTCTTTTATCATGTAGCGGTGTCCGTATATGGTTATTTTTTTTCGTGTTGCACTGTGAAATCCGAAAAACACCGGTCCGACCGTGTTTTTTGAAATCACGGTTTCGAAAAACTCGAAAACCCGACGAATTTATATATCATTTGGGACAGACAAAAATGTAACGCATTGAAAGAATGTAGACCAAATCCGTTTCATGACTTTTTAAGCTGTTTGAGCCATGTCCGTCCATCTGTCTGGCTGGTTGGTGTACACGATAACTTTCGCAAGGAGTTAAGGAATCAATTCGAACGTTGTATGGATGTACTCGTTAAACATGGCAGTCACTTAGCTATTGGTGCTAGATTTTTCTTCCAGATCCATTTATTAAAGGTATTCCTTGGTAAGGTATTTTCTTTTTTACTTTTCACGTAGTTTAGGATGATTTGTGTCTGAGGTACTAGAAGGGGCGTGGCAAAACACGCCATTTGTACGCTCAAAATGATTATAAAATCTTTATCAAATACCAAAATATAGCTGATGTTACCATGTGCAAAGTTTGTAAACCAGCCAGACAGGCGGACGAACAGACGGACATGGCTCAATCATCTTAAAAAGTCATAAAACGGATTTGGCCCAAACATACTTATTGTCGTAAGTCACTCCTTCAATGCGTTACACTTTTGTCTGATATATAATATGTACCCTCCTACGCTGTGGAGTGGGTGTATAAAAACCTAAATATGTACTTGTCTTGGTCTAATTCACAATAAATTGATTAGTGCAGTCGTCGACAGAATATGTACAATATTAAGGCTGTTTTTCTTTAAGCCGGGATAACAAGCTGCGATAACAAAAACGTTAATAAAAATTTAATTTTTTGTTCAAAATAAAATTTATTTCTTCACATTGTCGCCAAATACAATATAAATATATGTATCAACACAAATTAAAAAAAAAAAATATTTTATGTTGACTTTTGACTTACCCTGGATAATTATCCAGGCTAAGTCCAAAATTTTTAACACAAAATTATTTTTTCAAAATTGATATTGCTTTTGGCGACAATTTTAAAAACGAATTTTTTAGTTTGAGTGAAATTTTAACATTTTATTTAGATTTTTGTTATCGCAGCTTACTTATCCAGTCTTAAAGAAAAACAGCCATATTATACCCTGAGATGTAAAATGACGAAACTTACATTTTCATAATATTTTAATATACTCGTTTGTTTTGCTTCGGTCTGTATATTTTATAAAATACAAATTTGATAATAAATGACATTTCTTATTTGGATGTACTCTTTCATGGTTTCTAGCCTGTGGCGACTTCAATGATATACCCGACCGAACTCTTCAAATATACAATATTACCAAACAAATGAAAACCACAACTCACGAATATCAGTCAAAAAACTTAGTGCAAACAAACGGATCAGAAATCAAGCAGACATGTAATAAATTTCACCATGCCATTTGTAAATACATTTCCGTTCTGTAACATATTCATATGACAAGGTCTTGAGACAGGACAATAATATCCCAGTTAAAATCAAAAAATGAATATATTTATGATAGCGCCAAAAAGTATGCTAATAATGCAAACATCATGAAAAAGTTTTAAATAAATATAAATAACATAAATATAAATAAAATAAATAAATATAAATAACAATTGGCGTGTTTTATTTACAAACTATCGGCTTTCTCGTCTAACAGTATTTGTTCGATAAATTGTCAGGTGTCTAATTCACACATACGACATGTCGTAATCTACTACCGTAATACGTTTTGTTCCTAGTGTTAAATATGTATATTTCGATATAAAAATATTTGGTGTCAATTGGCATGGTTTCAAATGGACGATATGATAGTGACAAGTCACTTGGGATAGAATAAACTATTTACACAACAAACAAAAACCCATTACGACATGTCGTACTAGGCCCAGGATGTTAGAATTTTCACAAAATGATTTTGATTGGAAAAAAGAGCTAACTAATTACACCAGAAACTGTTAATATTTATTTCATTTGATAAGACAAAATGTATACAATAAAATAAAAAATGTATAAATACCCGCTTAGAGGCAATTTTTTTCTAACATTATACACCTAACAAAGTTAATTGTTTCTGGAGTCATTAGCTCTTATTTGCAATCAAAAACATTTTTCTTAATTCTAAAATGCTGACAATTTATCGAATAAATACCGCTAAGCGGGAATTACGCTAGTTTGCAAACAAAAGACGCCAATTACGTAGCAACCAATGTGATATTTATTTTTTTTGTATTCTCTTGTATACTACAACTAATCATCAAATATTTATCTTATTTTACTAAATTAAAATATAAAAATTGTTACTAATATAACCCAATAGATCAGCACAGCATAAGTCATGGTACCCCTGGTCAAAAGTGGGTTTATACAGGGTGGCGCAGAATGAGCTATATGGTTTAAATGGTTTATAACTTTTTTATTTATGCGATAATTGTATTTTTTAAATACAGTATATTATTGGGGATTTTTTGCAATTAGCTTTGAAAAAGTGTATAAGTGATGCCTATTTTCTGCTTCGCACATACGTGCTCTTATTTTCCATAATAGAGATTGAGACACCACTTTCATTTTCAAAAAATATGGGCAAATTATCCTTTCGGAGGATACACCGCACCAAACAGTACACCTAAGTGGGTCAACTGCTCTTGGATTTTCCGTAGCCCAAATCCTGCAGTTTTGCTTGTTGACATACCCATTTAATAGGAAATGGGTTTCATCGCTCATTACCAAATTGTGAATATAGTGAATTGTGACTGTTGGTTTGAAAAATAAAATTCAATTATTTTTGTACGTTGTTCGATCGTGTAATCTATATATATAAAAGAGTTGCGTTACTGACTGACTGACTGATCCAGACCAAACGGCTGAAGCTAGGGTCATGAAATTTTCAGGGTAGTTCCCAAATATGACGTAGACGTCGACTAAGAAAGGGTTTTACGAAATTCGTACTTTTAGGGGGTAAAATGGCCCAAAAAGGGATAAATATCGAATCTTCGTCCTGACTAAACGGCAGTAGTTAGAAACATGAAATTCGGTGAGTTCCTTGCACTGACCATGCAGAAGAGCTACAAATTGGGATTTTTGGAAATTTGTACTTTTAAGGGACGAGTGGGACAAAAAGGGATACAAATGGTACCAACTAAAGTATTACAGCTAGAATCGTGAAATTTGGTATGTAAATTCCTCTGACCATGTAGAAGCGCAGTAAAATTGTATTTTTCGAAATTTGTACTTTTAAGGGGCGAGCGGGACAAAAACGGATAAAAATGGTACCAACTAAAGTATTACAGCTAAAGAGTGATTTTTTTGAGGTTAGGATTTTCATGCATTAGTATTTGACAGATCACGTGGGATTTCAGACATGGTGTCAAAGAGAAAGATGCTCAGTATGCTTTGACATTTCATCATGAATCGTCTTACAAACGAACAACGCTTGCAAATTATTGAATTTTATTATCAAAATACGTGCTCTGTTAAGAAAGTTCATTGCGCGCTTCCATTTTATGGTCAGTTTAATCGACCCACTGAAGCGGCTATTCGGGCTATTGTGACTAAATTTCGCACCAAATTTACATTGTTGGACATTAAACCACCAACACGCTTACGTAGAGTGCGAACTGAAGAAAATATCGCAGCTGTATCGGCCAGTGTTAATGATGACCACCAATTTTCGATTCGTCGCCGTTCGCACCAATTGGGTCTCTGTTACTCAAAAACGTGGAAATGCCAAAATTGGACTAAGCGGATGGACCACCTAAGACGCAGCCGCGGTCAACATTTAAATGAAATTATCTTCAAAAAGTAAATGTCATGGACCAATCTAACGTTTCAAATAAAGAACCGATGAGATTTTGCAAATTTTATGCGTTTTTTTTTAAAAAAAAGTTATCAAGCTCTTAAAAAATCACCCTTTAGAATCGTGAAATTTGGTATGTAAATTCCTCTGACCATATAGAAACGAAGTAAAATTGGATTTTTCGAAATTTGTACTTTTAAAGGGCCTGCGGGACAAAAAGGGATAACAATGGTACCAACTAAAGTATTACAGCTAGAAACGTGAAATTTGGTATGTAAATTCCTCTGACCATATAGAAACGAAGTAATATTGGATATTTCGAAATTTGTACTTTTAAGGGACGAGCGGGACAAAAAGGTTTAAAAATGGTACCAACTAAAGTATTACAGCTAGAATCGTGAAATTTAGTATGTAAATTCCTCTGACCATGTAGAAGCGCAGTAAAATTGTATTTTTCGAAATTTGTACTTTTAAGGGGCGAGCGGGACAAAAAGGGTTAAAAATGGTACCAACTAAAGTATTACAGCTAGAATCGTGAAATTTGGTATGTAAATTCCTCTGACCATATAGAAACGAAGTAAAATTGGATTTTTCGAAATTTGTACTTTTAAGGGACGTGCGGGACAAAAAGTGTTAAAAATGGTACCAACTAAAGTATTACAGCTAGAATCGTGAAATTTGGTATGTAAATTCTTCTGACCAGATAGAAACGAAGTAATATTGGATTTTTCGAAATTTGTACTTTTAAGGGGAGAGTGGGACAAAAAGGGATAAAAATGGTACCAACTAAAGTATTACAGCTAGAAACGTGAAATTTGGTATGTAAATTCCTCTGGCCATATAGAAACGAAGTAAAATTGGATTTTTCGAAATTTGTACTTTTAAGGGACGAGCGGGACAAAAAGGGTTAAAAATGGTACCGACTAAAGTATTACAGCTAGAATTGTGAAGTTTGGTATGTAAATTCCACTGACAACGTAGTAGCGCAAATCTAAATGGATTTTTCGAAATTTGTACTTATTAGGGGTGAGTGGGACAAAAAGGGATAAAAATTGTACCAACCAATTATAGCTATAATCGTGAAATGTGGAGTGTAAATTCCCTGACAACGTAGAAGCGCAGTAAAATTGGACTTTCGATATTTGTACTTTTAAGGGATGCGCGGGACGAAAAGGGTTAAAAATTGTGTACAGTCCTTTAATTACTTAAACGCGGAACATAAATGGATATTTCAAAATTTGTACTTAATACAACGATACGTCCCGACAAGAAATAAATGTGTTACCAACTAAAGTAAATTTTTTTAGGGGAAGCAAAAACACATGTTACCTATAGTGGTTTTTCAAAATGTGTACTTTTTGGGAAATAGGTGCAAAAAGTTATAAAGTAGCTGGCTGCATCTAGAAACATGAATCGAGGATATAAATGGTGGTAATTTTTTGTTCAAAACTTGGTATTGCTATATAATAGGATGTTTCCAAATTACTAATTTAGATTTACTATATCCACCAAAACAAAATTAAATAAATAGATAAATAACAGAGACGGATAATATTAACAAATGACTGGCTTTTTCGCGTGCGAAGCAGCGGGTACTGCTAGTGATTCATAATTAATTCCCCAAGTCTCCTTCACAAAATGCTGAAAAAAAACAAAGATAGATAATAATTGAAAAAGTTATAAAGAATTCAAACTGTATTGCTCTTTCTGCGCAACCCTATACCTAAAATTTAGTCTAGCTCGGTAAAACGCCCAATGAAAAATAGATTTTTTCAAAAAAAAAAAAAAACACGTTTTTAACTGTTTCTACTGGAAGGAGACATTTTTAACGATTGTAGCCTTATTGATCTTAATTGCCTTAAATTTGATCTTAGTTGATATTGCCTTAAATTGAATATTAGTCGCCGCGATCGGATTTACACTTCAAAAATAATAAGGGTACCTTTGACGATAATTCTAATTTTAATAAAAATAAAATTATTTTTTTTTAATTATTAAAAACGTTTATTTATGAAAAGCTGTGGTATGCTTTGCCATTCACACATATAATTTTATTTATGTGATAAAATTTAGTTTAGCTCGATAAATCGTCGAAAGAAAAACAATTTAATAAAACGTTTTTTCGATTTTCTTTAAAGATGGCTACTAAACCACTGTTTCTACGTGAAAGATATACTTGCAACATCTGTAGCCCTCATAATTACCTTAAATTTAAGATCGGGCTTATACTACCTCCAATGGCATATTCAAGTAAAACAAAGTGATTTTCGAAATTCTTATTTTTAAAGGGTGAAATGTTGGAAAAGGGATAAAATTGGTACCGACCAAATGACTGCTGGTAGAATAACGAAATTCTGTAGGTACCTCCTCATAACTGTATAGACGTGCAAAATCAAAAAAAAATTTCGAAATTTATACTTTTATGGGGAAACGGGGAGAAAGGGGATAACCAATAATAACCAATCGAACCGCTAATTATAATTTACCGTCAAAATGTGCAAAAAGGGATTAAATATGTGCAGACAAAATAGCTGCAGCTAGTATCATAAAATTCGGCATGTACCTTTATCTGATTGTGTAGACTCGCATTTGGGAATTTGTATAGTACAAATTTCCCAGAAACTGAGTAAAGTGGGATAAAAAAGGTACCAAGCAAACGGATGTAGCTAGAATCGTGTACATTCCATTGTGAACGCAGACGGTAATGGGTTTTTTGAAATTCGTTCAAGATAAAAATGGAACGGAATTTGATATATATGCTCCCTAGACTGTATGGAAGGTTGGAATTGAAAATGAGTGGAACCGGTTCGATGGAAAAACTTTCTTTCCGACCAACGAATGAAAATACCCTCAATAATATCAAATATATACGGTATTTATGTACATTTCATTGAAGATATCTGTCGTTCTGAAGAATTATTTTAATAATCTATATATATTTATTTATTTATATATTTAGTTGCGTGATTGAGTGACTGATCACTCCCCAGACCAAACGGCTTGAGCTAGACTCGTGAAATTTGGTGTGTACATTTCTCTTAAAGTGTCGTACTTTTAAGGGGTAAAACGGGGTAAAAAGGTATAAAAGTGGTACCACCACAATGATCAAACGTCAGGGCCTAGAATCTTGAAATTTGGTATCGACATTCCTCTTGCGGCATAAAGACATCCCAAAAGGTGTCATTTGCAAAATTCGTAGTTTTAGGGGGAATAAATTGTACCAACAACACAACTGAAGCTATATATGAAATTTGGTGTGTACATTTCTCTTTCAGCGTAGAGATCAGATTTGAATGGATTTTTTTTTTTGTAATTCGTACTTTTAAAGGGTAAAATGGAGTTGAAAGGGATAAAAGTAGTAACACAGCAATGACCAAACGGTTAGGCCTAGAATCTTGAAATTTGGTACAAAAATTGCTCGCTGATAAGAATTTTTCAACATTTGTACTTTTAAGGGATTAAATAGGATAAAAAATGTACCACCGCCCTGACCAAACTGCTGGACCTAGAATCTTCAAATTTGGAACGGGCATTACTTTTATAGCACGAGAAACGAGAAAAGCGGGATAAAAAGGTACCAACAACATGGATGACGCTACAATAATAAAATTCGATGTGCATATTCGTCTTACAGTGTAGATGAGTGATAACAACTAATTTTCCGAATTTTTACTTTTATTAAATTTTTTACTTTTATTAAAATTTTAGTAAATGTTTTAATTTTAACTTGGATAGGGACTACAAAGGACTACAAGTGACAAAAACATATATATTTTGTAGGTTTAAAGTGATTATAAAAACATTTTAAAATCTCGAATTGCAACTAATTTCGACCATACGTATGGAAGTTATATCAGTTTTATTTTGACCAAAGCTTATGCCAATTTGCGTGGAAAGTACCAGAAAGGGTGTGACAATATCGCCCATATTCTGTTGTGTGCAGCATATATGAAAATATTGCGAAATATCATATTTAACAGTATTCCGATCATCCGTATAGAAGTTATATTAGGTTTAATTTTATGTATGTGCGGGTCGTTTGTTTTGGACTATGGACTATACGTGTAAGGGTACCATAAGGTGTATATCAATTTCCCCCATCTCCGAATTTAAACTAAATCTGGGGGAAAAGTTGTGAGCGTTTACAAACGATTTACCCTGGAAGTAATATTCTAAGACTAAGGCAATTTCAAAATATAAAAAACAGTTTGAATACCATTTTCTGAATCGATTACGTACGAACATCCATTAAATATGATCGAACTGTAACCAAATTTGTCTTGCAACCGCTTTCCATCTCCTTTTTGGTCTGTCTGTTTGGTTGCTAATCCATGACATGCATTTCGTTGTTGACTCCCGGACTATAGTGACTAAGCCGTGACTGTTGTTAACATTGATGCACTGGGCGGCGCAATGTGCACTATAACCCCGACACTGTAATACCCTTCCTCAGCGTACGATTTGCATAAGAGACATTGAATGATAACTGGCAAACACATATAACGAACAATTCACAAACTCGTATCTCTGTTCAAAGTTCAAAATCCGTGTCCACAACACAGGTACATGAACTTTATGTAGCAGCCAAACTAAACTAACTGAAGCCACCGCATACGTAACGTAAACAAAGTGGGATCATATGCATACATTTCTAACTTTCTCACTTTGCAACATACAGAAGTATGCATGTGTGTATGTTGGCACACCTCGTTTAACCCGGAGGACAGACGTATTTTATACAACGCACATTTGGTGCCGGGTTAACTGAGGGTTATCTGTACGTAAAGCATTAAGTAATTACTTGAAACACTGTTGTATAAATAGTTGTTGTTTTATATCAATCTGATTTAACAAAGGAATAAAATTACCATCAAAATGAGATTATACACTCGAACAAATTTGAAGCAAGTGTATTAGGGTTTACAGTTTCCCGCTTTCAGGGAGTTATTATTTAAATAAAGGGGTGTCAGGCGTATATTTCGAGAAAATACAAAACAACTCTTACTATTTACACAGGGATGTCATTGGAGGAAAGTATTTACGCGCATGCATACAAAGAAGTTAAAGAATAACTGTCGGGTGATTCATCGTGAGGATTGATTGTCAGTCGTCATGATTTATGGAATTCGTACAGTATACAGTTATTATAGAAGATAAATAAATTAAATCGTTTTCTGCTAGCACAATATAAATGTGCATTGAAATAAATCGAAGCGGTCCAAATAACTGACGACAGCGGTACCACAGGTTCTCTTGGTTGTCTTTGTGCTTGTATGCAACATTCAACAATTACATTTTGTGATTATGATACACGTTAGCTCAAAATAGTTTGATTCCATTAGACATTTGGTGGTAATTGGAGATAGTAATTTTAAATATGCCCTGTTAATAGCTGGTATATCTAGGGCCTCACGGGAAGTAGCAACAATTTCTGTCATTTTTGTATCATTGTTTTTTCATTTAATGGTTTGTAGTAATCACGATGTTAATGAGATGCCATTCCTGGCAATGTAATGTACTTACCATGTAGAGATTTTAGTGGATGAGAGACCCTATGTATGGACCTAACACTTTTTAACAGTAAGTTTTAAACACGGAAGAAAATATAAAAGTCAGGAGAGCGCCCCGGTAGTCGAGCTGGTAGTGTGCTCGGCTATCAGCGTGGGGGTTGTTGGTTCGATTCTCACCAAAGGATCTGGTCTGTCGCTGCATTAACTAGCTACAATGGTCTTAGTCACCCCGGCTCAATCCCTGGACCCAAAATTAGAATATAAATTTACTTTGTATTGTAATTCATAATAAATAAAAAATAAAAGTCGGACGTGGAAGGTAAATAATATTATAATTGTTAAAAATCCCTTTATTTAACCTGTCTACGCAATTAGAGAGATGTACACACCGAATTTCATAATTCTAGGTGCAGCCATTTGGTTGGTACCATTTTAATCTCTCTATTCCCTATTCACCCCTTAAAAGTACAAATTTGGAAAAAATCCTTTTATATTACGTATCTACTCAATTTGTATTCCTTTTGTCCCATTTCATCCCCTTCAAATTAGAATCACTTTATGGTACACGTTTATGCTATAAGAGGAATGTAAAAACCAAATATCTAGAAAATATTAGAAGACATATTCAAAAACATGCTCAAATTTTAGAGGTCCTCATTAGGACAGAAAATACTCTCTTGACAATTTCGCACATTTTCAATCCCAACTAGAGATGGGCGCGACTCATGTGAATTGAGTGAATCACGCCTGATCGTGAGAAAAATTTATTTTACTCACCTGAGCATGTCTGAACGTGAGCATGTGTGAACGAATAAAAGTCATATTTATTTCTAAAATAAAGTGCTTCAATGCAGGTATAATTACATTTTTTCTATTATTTAAGCAAGCATTTCCTGCGCCAACACTAGGCTCTGCATTTATATGGGAAACCACCTTAGTGTTAGTTCTATTAAAAAAAACACATATATCAGTTATGTATACGGGCATATGCTTTGTTTTCTACTTGAATTTTAAGCCTGTGTCAGATTTTTAACTTATTTTCCATTAAACTACATGATACATCACAATGTAATTTTGTATACTCTTTTAAAAATATGAATTTAAGACAAACATCGCAAACGTAGAGTGATTTAAATAATTTAATTTTCGGATTTGCGTGGCGTTGCTCATTTCGATTTAGAATGTATATATTATCTTCTTTGTGGAAATTGTTTTCGAGATATACGTGAATCAGGTGATCCACGCGTGAATCACGCGTGTTGGTGAGCAACATTTATTTTACTCATGTGAGCGTGCGTGAGTAACGAAAAAATCTTCGTGCGTGAACGTGCGTGATTCAAATTTTTTCCTTCGTGAGCGTGCGTGAACGTGATTCAATAAACACTCACGCCCACATCTCTAATCCCAACTATAAATCGCATTCACGGACAATTTGGACCTTCAACTCCTTTCGTTTAGATGCTAGTGTGCTTTCAACAGACAACATGGCGAGATTGTCTTAGAATTTTATGACGAATATATATACTTGTAATGACAAGCTTATTAAATCCCCATCCTATAGTGGGGGTATAAATCTTGAAAAAATAATTTTATATTAACTTTTTCGACTTAATGCTGGTAAGAAATACATGTAAAAAACACACGTAATTTTAGGTCTGAAATATGCTTATGAAATTTTTATTTACTAGTACGCTCCTCGTAACGAAATTTTGAAACTTATTTTCTATTACCCTTGAGCGGAGAGTTTTTAGTTTTGTTTTCATTGCTTCTGTTCCGACAATTGTTTGTTCGCGAAATATTAATTATTTATGAAAACATCATTAAAATTTGTTGTTCAGCCTATAATTTTTGCGAGTTTATGGTTTCTGCATGTGTTTTCTACACTACATCTACAGTGGCCTACAAAAGTCAACATACGACCCACATTTTTGCGTTTTAGCGAGTTCCAAAAAATATTTGAAAAAAAGTAATGATGCGGTTTTGTTTGAAATCGTTTTTTATTCATATAACAATAACAAAATACTTTACTTCAGTATAAACTTAAAAGATATTGGCAAAATAAACAAAAAACACCTTGACAAAAGTCTACTTACGACATAGCATCTCATGCTTTACGTCATTTTTTATAATGTACTTTATAGGAGAATTGACGAAATTTGTATTGTCATTTGTCTTGTGCTTGCTCTTCTTTAAATAAATATAATTCAAGAAACATTAGTCCGCGAAAATGGCTTCTCGTAAAGAAATTGCAATTGATATTCGAAATTTAGTAATAAAATGCAGAAACGAAAGGAAATCTTTAGGCGAAATAGCTAAAATGGTTAATTTAAGTAAATCAACTGTCCAAACTATATGCAAAAACTTCGAAAATACGGGTACTGTTGAAAATAAGCCCAGAAGTGGGCTCCCAAAAAAACTTAGTCGACGAGATGAAAGCTTTATTTTAAAAGAAGTTAATGAAAACCCGAAAGTGAATGCTACAATGTTGTCCAAACAATTCGCAGAAAGGTCGGATACAATTGTACATCCAAGAACAATTCAAAGAAGTTTGAATAATAATGGTTTCCGAAGCAGAACGCCACGCAAAAAACCTCTTATAAGTGAAAAGAATCGTAAGCTTGGACAATGGATTAGACTTCTGGAAGCGGGTTTTATTTACGGACGAGTCTAAGTATAATATATTTGGAAGTGACGGGAGAGCCAAAGTATGGAGAAAAGCGAATACGGCAATGAATCCGAAGAATTTACTTGATACGGTAAAGCATGGTGGTGGCAACGTAATGGTTTGGGGTGCCGTCGCGGCGTCTGGAGTTGGAAATCTTGCGTTTATTGAGGGTAACATGGATCGCTATCAATATAAATCCATATTGGAACAAAATCTGCAGGCATCGGTCGATAATTGAAACCTCGGAGAGCGCTGGATTTTCCAACAAGATAACGATCCGAAGCACACAGCCCAATTTGTTAAAGATTGGCTGATTTACCATGCTCCAAGACAACTTTATTCGCCGCCACAAAGCCCCGACCTGAATATTATTGAACATGTGTGGGAGATTCTGCAACGCAGGATCCGAAAACATCACATAACTAGCGCCCAAACGCTAAAAAACAAGCTGGAAGAGGAATGGCGACAAATATCACCTGCGGAATTGGAAAACTTAGTTGCATCAATGCCCAGACGATTGCTGGCTGTTGTAGATGCTCATGGTGGACCAACAAAATATTAAATTATATAATGGTATCATTTTGTCATGTTAAATTGCATTTTTTATGTCTCATCTCAAACCGTATGTAGACTTTTGTCAAGGTTTTTTCTGCGTATTCTGTTAATATCTTTTGTGTTTATATTGAAGTAATGCATTTTGTTATTGTTATATGAATAAAACACGATTTCAAACAAAACCGCATTATTACTTTTTTCAAATATGTTTTGGAAATCACTAAATCGCAAAAATGTGGGTCCTATGTTGACTTTTGTCGGCCACTGTATACTATAGGGTGGTTGAATTTTAAGGGCCGATGTTGATTTTGAATAAAACACGAATTATTTAGGAAATGATTGTCATTTCTTTTTATTATGATAATATTGGTATGGTTGAATTATGTAGGGAACAAAATATAGGCCAAATGGCCGCCGCAACCTCGGCTGTTGTTGTTGCTGGCTTATCGACGTACACCTTTTCTTTGAAATAACCCCAAAGAAAGAAGTCCAAGGATGTCAACTCACATGATCTTGGCGGCCAATTGACATCGCCACCACGTGAGATAACGCGGCCATTGAATTTGTCGCGTAAAAGAGCCATTGTTTCGTTAGCTGTGTGGCAAGTGGCACCGTCCGTTCACATCCATGTCTTCCAATTCGGGCCATACAAAGTTCGTTATCTTCTCACGATGGCGAAGGCCATTCACAGTAACTGCCTGACCGGCCTCATTTTGGAAAAAATACTGTCCGATGATGCCGCCAGCCCATAAACCGCACCAAACAGTCACTCTTTGTGGGTGCGTAAGTTTTTCGACAATCTCTCTTGGATTATCATTCGCCCAACTACGGCAATTCTGTTTATTGACGAATCCACTGAGGTGAAAATGTGCCTCATCGCTGAAGATGATTTTCTTCGAAGTGCACGATGTGCATGTTGATTTGAACGCCCTTTTTCATAATAAGCCTGAATAACTTTAACGCGTTGCTCGATTATATATATTTCCAAATTGAGTTATTCTGAAATTGAGAAACGTCAAAGGAAATGCAGAAAAAAACTTGACGTTTAGGTGTGGTTCACATTCAACATCGGTCCTTACAATTTAACCACCCTTTATTACTTTCCGTGTCGAGATATATATGAAATTAGCTATCGAAATTTTCGTGTAAGTGGGATTAATTGTTATCGAGGGTAAGTTCAAAAATGTCAACCTAAACTTATTTTTCGCAAATTTGTTTAAATTTCATTTTGTGTAAATCATTAATTCTTTATTAATGTTTTTGTTATTGCAGCTAGTATTCCCCTAAAAGTTGCACGAATTGATGACTGATTTTCAAAGTAAAATTTTGAATCTATTCATGATGATTTGGCAAAGTATACTGATCATAAATGTCATAACGTGAGCGCAGTATGACAGTTCGTGTGGCAGTATAAAACCCTTTTAACTATAAGACTGTTGAATGAGTGAGTACCTGCCTGACTCATTGATCAGCGTCCAAAGAAAACGGCAGGGTCACTAAATAAATACGGCGGACACTTGTCCTACGAAATGCGATCTTCTAGGGGTTGTAGTGGGGCAAAAAGGGACAAACATTAAACCTCCGTTCTGAATAAGTGATAGTTGCTAGAAGCCTGAATTTGGACGTGTGCCTCCCCTAAGGATGCAAAAAGCGATAAAAGAGTATTTTCGGAATTTGTACTTTTAAGTGTAAAGCGGACAAAAGGTATAAACATGACATAAAGGTATACAACTAGAATCGTGAAGTTCGGTGTGTAAATTCCACTGACCACGTAGATGCAAAACATAAATGGATTTTTCGAAATTTTTTACTTTTAAGAGGGATCGGGATAAAAAGGGGTAAAAATAGTAACAACAAAAATGTTATACAGCAAAGTATTGCAGCTAGACTCACGAAATTCGGTGTGATGTTTTCAATATAAAAAAAACATAATGTAACTGGAATAGCAAAATTCTAAATAGACTTTCCGAATTTTTTTAATGATAATGGGGATGAGGGGCAAAAAGGGAGGGACATTTTATCAACCAGAGTATTGCGGCGGGAATCGTGAAATTCAGTGCGTACAATTCTCTGACTGCGAAATTTGTACTTTTAAGAGAAAACGGGACATAAAGGGTTAAATATGGTACCATTTGGACATAATCCCAAATCTCTAATCATTTTAAAGCAAGTAAGTAAGTTTCAGTCGGTTAAACCCTCAATCTCAGTGAACATGTTATGGAACGAATTAAATTTTACGCAGCATTATGTGTATGGGATGTACCAGAAGTTTGTGGCAACTGGACTCAACTTCCACATTTGTAAATAATTGTAAAAACTCGAACAAATATGAAGTCAGTGGATTTCAGGCACCGGAATACGATTTATAAAACATTTAATTTAACCTAGGATGGAGACATTTGTTTGGCGGGTATTAGAAAGGGCGTGGCTAAAGCATACATATTTTTAAGGTTTAGTGTGATTATAAAAACATATTACCAGAACGTGTGTGGCAATATCGCCATACTCCAAGTGTATGAAACGTCCATAAAAGCATTACCAAATACCAAATTTCACAGTACTCCGATCATCCATATAGACGTTAAAACAGTTTTAATTTTACGTAGTTTAGGCTGATTTGTGTGGGACAGGTACTGGAAAGGGTGTTGCAAAACCTGCCATATTTTGTACAGTTAAAGTGATTATAAAAGCTTTACCAAATACCAAAATATAGCTGATTCCTAATATCCGTGTGTAAGTTACATTGGATTAAATTTGATATAGAGATGTGGTCATTTGTGTGGGAAGTACCATACCGTGTACACTAGGAAGGGTCACGAAAATAAATTGCTCAGAAATGTAGATTCGATTGTTTAGGGCTGTTCTCCAAAATATTTCGTCCCTAGATCAAGCCGTCTGTGAGCTAAACGCTCCTGAAAATACCTCAAAAATCGTGTTTTACCGTGTATTTTTTTACGTTTCATTTTTTCCAAAAGTTTTTTCCGAATTAGCGGACTCTTAGAAGTACTTTAAACATAAATTTTTATTCTTGCCTTAGAATAACTCATTGGTAGTATTATTGAACGTTTAGATTTTGTTTATAGTTTTTTTAAACTGACAGCTAAAAAATCGTATTTTTTGGAAAAATGTTGTAAGAGTTGATTTGAAAAATAAATAGAAAAAATCAATACCTTTCGAATAATGTCTAAATGACGGATGGAATATGACGTCACTGACTCCATTTTTGTGAAATAATATAATACAGGAGATGCTTTTTCAGAGCGAAAATGTTTAAACTCTTTTTACTAAAATGAGCGCTGCGACTGACGTCGTCCTTCCGATCTTCATCATGTAGGCATCATTCGAAAGGTATTGTATAAAATACTAACACCAAATATGAAAAAGTTTTAGGTTGTCACTATGAAAAAAAACGTCCAATAATTCGACCTATGAGTTACTCTAAAACCAAAATCGAAAATTACATTTAAAGTGCCTTAGACCGTCTATTATTTCAGAAAAAAAATTGCACAAGAATGCAGCGTTAAAATTACACAGGAAAAGCATAATTTTTAGGGGTGTTTTTTTGGAGCGTTTAGCTCACACATGGCTTGATCTAGGAACGAAATATTTTGCAAATCATCGTTAAACAATCCAAAGTTTATTTTCGTGGGGTGACTGCCTAGTGTACACCTGTTAGCCAGACATACCGATGGTCGGACGGACATGGCTCAAAGAACTTAAGTGAAGCGGATTTGGTCCAACATACTTAGGGTGTTAAGTCACTTATTCAATGCGTTACACTTTCTTTCTGTCCCAAATTATATACACTCTACAGAGTAGGAGGGTACTCCTACAGTACCCTCCTCTCTACAGAGTAGGAGGGTACTCTGTAGAGTGAGGCATCAATATTAAAGGCACCTTTGAAACACAATGGAATTTTAATAAAAAAAAAATAGAAATATGTTAGCCTCTTGTGTCATAAACACGATCCAGAAACTTATTTTTGCAAATTCATATTTTCAGGGGGTGAAATGGAACAATAGGGATAAAGTGGTAATAATCCAACGGCAACTTATTGAAACAAGAAATACGATTTGTATATATCTCTAATTGTTTTGAATTTTAGGCGGTGCTCTGAGTGAATTAACGGGAAAAATAGATATTTCTTTCGATAATCGTACTTTTAGAGCCAAAATAGGGAAGAGCGATAAAATTGGTACCGACCAAGTGGCTGTAGATTGAATTAAAAAATTCTGTGTATCCATTCCTTTGAATGTACAGACGCTCAACATAAACTCATCAACTCCTATCATTAAAAATCATTATAGTCATTATTTCATTCTTTAAAATAATGTAGAGCATAATAAACTATCATTACTAGGTAATGTAGTTGAGTTGAAAGTTCCAAGTTTTTGCAGCGATTGATAAGTTAAACACGGCTATTAATAATATATTCTATATTAACCGCATAATATATGGCGAAAAGTTGGTATTTTGGGCTTTTGATAATCACTCTCGTGTATGTAAATTCCTCTGTGTGTACTGTCGAATCTCAAAAATGCTCAATATTATCCACCCCAATGTATGTTTACATACCATCCATGTGGGTGAATATACTAATGTACGAGTGTGTTGCATATGAAAGTGCTTATCATGTCGGTGAATAATTAAAAGTTAAGTATGAGTTCAAATCTTCATTTGAATATAAAGAAGTACGACTTTCATTTATGATTTCCAGTTTATCAAATGTTGACCAGCGCGTGGTGATGGCGGCAACGGTGGTGGTTTTGGTTACTGGATCGTAATTATAAGTCTTATTTTTGTAGGACAGCAGCTCTGTGGTATAGCACCATATTTGTTTTTTGCCGGTGTTCATCGTTCATTTTAAACATAATACAGGGTTTTCCAAAAAGAGGTGTTATTTTAAATCACCCGGCATTTCGGTAGCTGTCACTTTTGAAGCTTTTATTCTTTGACATTTGACAAGTAGAAACTACGCCATTACTAAAAATGGAACGATACACGCTTCAACAACGCATTGAAATTATTAGAATTATGAGGCCCACTGACGTAGCCACCGAGGTGGAACGGTGGCTACGTCAACAAGCATTGTCGCATCTGGGTCTCGGAAAACCAAAGAATTATTGTTGAGAAGCCTCTGCATCCTCATCCTGTGTTTGGTGCGGTTTATGGTTCGACGGGGTCATTGGACCTTACTTTTTCTACAATGAGGTTGGATCAACAGTTATGGTGAATGGATTGCGCTATCGAGATTTTTTATTGTCGGAGTTGGATGGTATTGATCTGGACAACGTTTACTTTCGACAAGACGGCGCTACGTGCCACACAAGCAACGAAACCATTGTTCTTTTACGGGAAATGTTTCCGGACCGTGTTATCTTTCGAAGAGGTGATCACAATTGGCCACCTTAACACCTTGCGACTTCTTCCTTTGGGGCCACGTGAAAGATAAGGTCTACGCCAACAGCCCAGCGTCAATTCAAGACCTCAAAGATAGAATTCGAGAGGCTATCGAGGACATAGGGCAGCCACTTTGCGATTTGGTTATAGAAAATTTCATGAAAAGGATATAGTTCTGTATGTGTGGCCGTGGTGGCCATTTGGCAGATGTTGTTTTTCATTATTAACGGCATACCTTCCTCTTTATTATGAAATAAAGATCCGATCATTTATCTCAAAAATTGCATTTTTCTTTCACACTTCTTGTTGGAAAACCCTGTATTATTTCTCAATATAATGTGCCTTGTATTTGCTGTTAGTATAAATAATGCGCTACGAAATAGCCCCGTAACGAGAAAATTAAATAATCCCCAAACAATTGTGAAAAAATAATTTGGAAATAATTTATTTTTTCGGCTAAGCAGGCTACGCAGAGTAAAGGTAATTTTGTGTTGATTTCCTTGGAGTTTGTTTCATTGTGTACCAGAGAGAAAATTGTTTCCCTAACAAGGACTGAACATACCCCCTATTATTTAGACTATTTAGGCAAATTTTTTGAAAATTTCTGCTAGATATGCACTTGAATTTTATTGCGTACATTCCTATTATAGCGTGAAAGCATCAAAAAAGAAAAAAATAGCACCTAAAATTGGATAAAAATGGTACCAATGGTACGACAACAGCTACAGACATGAAATTAAGTGTATATTGTACATACCTATAATTGCGTAGACTCGTAAAATAGAAGGATTTTTCGAAAATTGTACCTTTGATGGATACAATTGGAAAAGAGGGATAAAAATGGTACCAAACAAAATGCTGTAGTTGAAACCATGCAATTTGGAGTATGCATTCATATATTCATGTAGACGCGAAACATAAAGAAATTTCTCAAAATGTGTACTTTTACCAACCAAACTGCTGCTACTATAATAATGAAATTCGGTGTGCACTTTTATTTGACTGCGGTGACGTGATAAATAAAGAGATCTTTCGATATTCGTGCCTTCATGATCTAAATGGGATCGAATTTGGCACCAATTAAGCGGCTGTGCCAATTTTTGCACTGCGTATACGCAGCAAATAAAATGTATGAATTTTTCTAAATCCACACAGTCAAAGAAGCCTACACACTGAATTCCATGATTCAAGTTAGAGCCTTTTTGTTGATACCATTTCTATCCCATTTCGCCATTTTGAACCTAAAAGTGAGAATTTAGAAACATCAATTTATTTTACAAGTCTACACCATTAGAGGTATGTACAAACCTGTTGTGGTTGGATTGGTACCCTTTTTGCCCCATTTCACCCCTAAATAATGAATTTTTTGATTCGCGATCACGGTGGAAATTAAAAAGAAATAGTACCAACCAAATTTCATGATTTAAACTTCAGCCGTTTGGTTGGTACTATTTTTATTCCTCTTTTCACATTTTATCTCTTAAAAGTGCGAATTTAGAAATATCCACTTATTTCACAAGTCTTCGCAATTAGAGGTATGTACCAACCGAATTTCATGTTTCTATCTGTTGTAGTTGGATTAGTATCACTTTTATCATTTGTGTGAGTTTTGCAAAAAAGAAATAGCTTTTTGGTTCGATATCACGCTATATGTACCAAATTTGAATATGAGTCGGAAAAATACATTGTGTAAATACTCTAAATATTAGGGAATACTTTCAGTCCTTGTTAGGGGCCGGAAAATTGAGATATTTTGTTTGCACATTACGATATTTGTTTACTATTTCAAACTATAAGGTATACTTGGTGTAATATTCTTAATAAATTGCCAAGCTTCATTATAACAGTCCTTTAATATATATAAATATAGTTCTTTAAGTGCAATCAAAAAGTGTTCACTATCGACAAAAATGTGCAACTTTTTTCATGCAAATATAGATGACAATATCCCAGTTCAAATCAAATTTTTAATTTTGTATAATTTTATTACTTTAAACAATTTTTCTTCAATTTTTTATAAATTTATCGTTATATTCATTTACTTTAAATATTTAACTTTTTATTAATTTCTAGTAGTTTGTAATATAAAAAAAAAAAACAAGTAAAAAAGGCGTTATATACCCTCCACCATGCATTGCATTCCACAGAGGATGTCCATTTTCGTAGGAAAGCTGTAATATTACACGAAAATATATTTTTTAATATAACCAAACCAAAAGAAATAAAAATATTGTAAAAAAATATTTTATAAATAAATATAATATTTTTATTATTTCAAACCACTCTTACAATACGTTTACAATATATATCGAAATAATACTGCAAGTCAATGTAAATATTCTTATGTTTATATTTCGAAAAAGCTTAAATACAGTAAATCCTTGTAGGTAGTTGGTGCTACAGTTGGTTGTGTTTCCATTCAATTTTAAATCCAAAACTACAAACTTTGGAAATCTATTATTTCAGATATCTACATAGTCCAAAATAACCTAACTTCGTGATTCAACCAATTTTTGCCGTAAAAGTAAAAAGCCCGAATTTGGAAAAGTCTTTTTATTTTACGTGTCTATGCAGTCAGAGGAAAGTATACACCGAATTCCATGATTCTATCTGTGGTCATTTGTTTGGTACCATTTTATCCCCTTTTTCCCATTTTACCCCCTTAAGAGTACAACTTTCCAAAATCTCTTTATTTTACGTGTCTACGCAATTATATAGATGTACACACCGAATTTTATCATTCTAGCTGTAGCGGTTTAGCTACTATTTTTATCCCTCTGTCCCATTGTATCCCTTGAAAGTGCGAATTTGGAAAAACCTTTTATTTTTTGTGTCTACGCAGTCAGAGGAATGTATACTCCAAATTTCATGACTCTAGTTGCGTTCATTTGGTTGGTACTATTTGTATCCCCTTTTTCCATTTTAACCCAAAAAACTACGAATTTCGAAAAATCCGTTTATTTTACGTGTCTACGCAATCAGAGCAATTATACACCGAATATCATTATTCTAGGTGCAGCCTTTGGTAGGTGCAATTTTTATCCCTCTATTCCAATTTTACCCCTTAAAAAATTAAAATACTTTTATTTAATGTATCTAATCAATTAGAGGAATGTACACACCGAGTTTCGCGTTTCTAGCTGTTGTCGTTTAGTATGCACCATTTTTATCCCTTTTTGCCCATTTCACCCGCTACGAATAAAAATCACTTTATGGTGCACGTTATTGTTATAGGAGGAATGGGTATATAAAGTAAGTACCAGCAGATATATTGAAAAACTATGCTTAAATACTCTAAAATATTAGGGGTTATTATGGGTATTTTTAGTCCATGAGAGGGAAAAATTTTTCCCTTTGGGCCGATTTCACACAGTTTCAATCCCAACCGATCTACGACTATAAGACACTTTGATGAAAAATTTGGACTCATTTCGTTTGGATGCTAGCGTGCTTTCAACAGACGAACGGACGGACGTGGCTAGATCGTCTTAGAATTTTATGACGATCAAGAATATATATACTTTATAGGGTCTCAGGTCGATATTTCAAGGTGTTACAAACTGAATGACAAAGTTACTTTTATACTATGTACGTGAGATAATGGATTTTCAAAATTTGTACTTTAGGAATTAAAATAGAATGGAAATACAACCAACTGTAGCACCCACTATCTATCAATAAAAAAGGGCATTAAGTTCGGCTGGGCCGAACTTTATATACCCTCCACCATGGATTGTATTCCACAGAGGCTTGCGATTTTAGTTGAAGTGCAGTAATATTACATGAATATATATTTTTTAATATAGCCAAACCAAAACAAATATAAATATTGAAAAAATATTTTATAAATAAATATAAATATATATATTTTAATAAATATAATATAGACAAGGTTACCAATACATTTACATATCGAAATAATACTTCAAGTCAATTCAAAAATAAATATTCTTAAATTGCTTAAATATCATAAATATTGGTAGATAGTGGGCGTTACAGTTGGTTTTATTTCCATTCTATTTCAATTTCAAAAGTACAAATTTTGAAAATCCATTATTTCCCGTAGATAGTGCAAAATAACCTAACTTCATGATTCAAACAATTTTTGTCGTAAAAGTACGAATTTGGAAAGGGAGGAATGTATACACCGAATTCCATGATTCTAGCTGCGACCATTTGATTGGTACCATTTTTATCCCCATTTTCTATTTTACCCACTTAAGAGTACGACTTTCTAAAATCTCTTTATTTTACGTGTCTAGTCAATTAGAGGGATATATACACCGATATAATTCAAGCGGTAGTCTTTTAGTTGGTACTATTTGTATCCCTCTGTACCTATTGTATCCCTTGAGGGTACGAATTTGACAAAAACGTTTATTTAACGTGTCTACGCAATCAGAAGAATGTATCCACCGAATTTCATTATTCTAAGTGCAGCCTCTATTCCCATTTTACCGCTTAAAAGTACAAATTTGGAAAAAATAAAATTTAAATTGTGTATCTAGTCAATTAGAGGAATGTACACACCGAATTTCGTGTTTCTAGCTGTTTTCGTTTGATAGGTACCATTTCTATCCCTTTTTGTCCCATTTCACCCCCTGCGAATAAAAATCACGTTTTTATTATACCCAATATCAAGCAAATATATGCAGGTATTTTGAAAAAACACGCTTAAATATTCTAAAATGTTTGGGGATATTATGGGTATTTTTAGTCCTTGTGAGGGAATTTTCCTTTTTGGGCCGAATTCGCCCAGTTTCAGTCCCAACCGATCTAAGACTATTAGACGTATTTATGGAAAATTTGGACTTCCTAACTCCTTTTGTTTAGATGTTAGCGTGCTTTCAACAGACGGACGGACATGGCTAGATCGTCTTAGAATTTTATGACGATCAAGAATATATATACTTTTTAGGGGTTTCCTGGAGGTGGAGTGTATAAAAATATGTTTCCTGTAATATTACTGCACTGTAGAATGCAACCCATGGAGGAGGGTATATAAAGTTCGGTCCGGCCGCTTAATGCCGCTTTTATTAAATTTTTAAATAGAAAGTAGTGAAAAACTGGATCATTTGTCACACATTAAAACCAATTAAATCCTTCAAAATAAAGGACATCCCCTTCACAGTTCTCACAACTTTTTTCACTTCTTCGGATGCTCTCTTTTTGCTGGGTACTAGAAAGTTCTCATTATTTGCCTTTGATGAAAACCTTCTTTCAGTTGTAATCTTTAATGGAATTAGTTTGTGTGCAGTAGTAGACCAGTGGAGTGAATTTTACCCATATCCCGTACACACTATAATTTAGATTTTGCGAAGCGTAATAATTTTACTAGCCGAGTGTATAATTAATATTTCGAAAGATACTTAATATTTTTCTGTCGAATTATTCAGATTACCGTCTCTGTTCTCCATATGCCTTTTACATTTTTATGACGTGCTGACATAGGGAACAAAACCCACCAACACACCGTTTACACTACTCGGCCAAGTACGAACACCCTCGCACACCGGTGTGGGTGGTGGATGCTTTCAACATCCAGTTATAAGTGTACGTTGTGTCTGTAATGTTTCTTTCACTGGCAGTGGCCAAAACGGTTAAACCATAAACTTTCACCTGTTAATTTGAGATCTCCAGCAAAGAAATGTTAGGATTGGACGTTGGCAAATGCACTTACGAGAGAGAATACATGTACGTAGGTTTCCCTTGATTCTGAACATAAAATACTATGTACATATCTATGTACGTATATCTAAATAGGTTAATAAGAAACTGCTTTTTATATGCAAGAAGAAAATGAAAAAGACGAACAATCCATATCCATAGCGAGGAGCGGACAGTTATTGCTGAGCAGGAAAGCCACACACATACATGTGTATGTATGTATTCACTCGCAGAAAGACCTGAATGGAAATTGCTCTAAATTCATTTCTCCATAAATCAGATCTTGCATCTGACGAGAAGCACTGTGCAACAACGCTCTTCAACTTTAGATACGAACTACAAAAGAACAGCAACAACAACTTGAACAAGTGAGTGAAATACAAGTTGTAAGGCCGACCAGTGTAACAGTTTTCCAAGCCGTTAATTATTGATTCGATGTATTTTGACGTGCACATGTATGTCTATGCACTGGTCCCGGATAACAGCGCGTTGCAAGTGCTGTGGCCACCAGCAGAAGCTGTGCCAACCAGCAGAAGAATCACAACACAAGGCGATAGATACGACCGGCTGCGTAGTCGTTGATGTTCGTAGTTTTTCCAAGAAATATGTATCTGTGACCCACCTTTAGAACTGGATTCCATCGAACGCTGCACTACTGCCTTTCCTTGTTGCTCGCCATGTGCGCGTTTCTCGTCTGGTCGCCAGTAGTCGAAATGCTAGCCAAAAGCTTTCAATGCGCTTGTAAATAGCTGCTCCAGTTTGTGATCTCTCGAACCTGTCACGTAAGCCAGAGAACACGTTTGCAACATTTAAGCCGAGTCTACAACCAAACAATCGGCCACTTACATGTAAACATGGTCAGTGGATGATGATGCTACTGACGTGACGTGACGTGTGTCTGTACACTGCAAAGTGCGTGTGTTTGCAATGATGCTGTTAATCTGGCGCAGCGGAAAGCCGCACTGCACTTCTGATAAGATGATGATAGTGCTCAGGCAAATCCTATTTTGTGTCAAATTAACCATACTCATGGTACATAAGCGTTTAGCTTTAACTCTAATTAATGTTGAAAATCGTAAATATGAAGCATTTTAATGTCAACTTTGTTTTAGAGCTGATAATTAGTTTACATTAATTTTACCAGTCACAAGTAGACTTTTAGTGTCCAGAGCGTGCACTAATGGACAGTAGTAGTGGAAAACGTGGTACAATTGCACCATATCTGTTATCCTGGTATATTCGGATAGTTTGTGATACATTTCACAAGGATCACAATTAAATAATATTTAATAATGGTCGAATCATTTATATATATTTTTATCGATAATACGTCTAAGATCATACCTTCTGAGGTTCCAACTTTTTCATGTAGACTATACGCAGCCAAAAAGGATAAAATTAAGGAGGTGCGATACGACATAATCAATTTGTATTCTAGATCTTCTGATATTTCTGAAATAAATTGTTCAGCGATGTTTTTCGCAGTAATTTCACTGTTTCTCTCTGTCTGGATGTATTTAAAGGACATGGATCTTTTCGGATTGTTCTTCGACACAAAAAAGACAATTTTATTGGAATCGGCAAAGGCAAAAATATCCCTAAATAAATCGCCGATTACAAATATCCATAAAAGTAAGAAGTAAAACGCGGTAAGTTCACCCGGGCCGAATCTTACATACCCTCCACCAAGGAGGGCATTCCACACTATACTGAAAGAATTATCTTCATCATATTTATGATTATGTCTTATCCTCAGTGAACATTTTCATTAAAAAGTTGCCAAAGAAACATTTCATAAAACATGTCATAGAATTTATGAAACATTTCTAAGAAACTATGAAATGCAGATTCAATGCAAATTCATTATTTTTCACAATATGATTTATGAAAATTTTCATAGATTTTATGAAGAAACTTCATTAATGTTATGAAATTCTATATCAAAGTACAGTCACATGTATGTGACTTTCATTTCATAGATGAAATATAAAATTTGAAAACTTCTGATGTAAAATGTGGTCCTAGAGGGGTAATAATAACAAGTAAGAAGTCGTTAAGTTCGGCCGGGCCGAATCTTATGTACCCTCCACCACGGAGTGCATTCCACAGTATTACCAGCAGATGAAAAGATGCCGACTTTACATAGAAGCACAGTACCATATTACGAAAATTGTGATATTTTTATGCACATTTACTATAATTGTTTACTATTTCAAACTATAATGTATGCGTATGCGCACTGTTTAAAATCGACTACTATATGTAAATAAAATGCTGTAATTGTGAAAGTGAACATGTCTAAATATTAGGCGATTGTCAGTCGCCATTAGAAAGAAACATATTCAGATACAGACAAAGTGATACGAAAAGTATAAATTTTAAAGATATCCCCATTCCCCATATCCCCCGATTCGCCCATTCCCCGACCAAATGTACAAATTTCGAAAAAACCCTTTTTTCGAATCTTCATAGTCAGAATGTATACACCGAATTTCGTGATTTCAACTACAGCAATTTGGTAGGTCCCATTTTTATCCCTCTTTTTTAATTATATCCCTTAAAAGTAGGAATTTCGAAAAATCTCTCTATTTTACGTGTCTATGAATTATTGGGACGTACACACCGAATTACATGATTCTAGCTGTTGTCATATCATTGGTACTATATTTTATCCCTTTTTGTCCCATTTCGCAAGCTAAAACTTTTATTTTCTTTGTGGTGCTTCCAAGCTACAAGAGGAATATCCGCAACAAATTTTAACTGTATGAAAATCAGAAATTTAATTAATAAGCCAAGGCTACCAATATTTGTATTATATATATATATGTAATGGATATAATACTTTAATTTATAACGTAAATTTAAGGGAGCAATCCTAAATACCCTAAATATTGGGGGATAGAGAGCGTATTTTCAGCTGCAGTCGTTTGGTTGGTTGTATTTCCATCCTATTTTAATTTCAAAAGTATAAATTTTGAAAATACCTTATCTCTCACGTACGCAGTATAAGAGAACTTCATGTTTCTACCATTTTTGTCGTAAAAGCAACAAAATAAAGTACGAATTTGTAAAAAAATATTTTACGTGGCTATGCAGTCAGAGGAATGTATACACCGAATTCCATGATTCTATCAGCGGCCATTTCGTTGGTACCATCCCCTATTATCCCCTTTTTCCAATTTTGCTCCCTCAAGAGTACGACTATCTAAACTCTGTTTATATTACGTATCTACATAAATATAGGGATGTACACACCGAATTTCATAATTCTAGCTGTATTCGTTTAGTTGGTACTATTTTTATCCCCTGTAGCCATTGTATCCCTTGAAAGTACGAATTTGGAAAAAACGTTTTATTTTTCGTGTCTACGCAGTCAGAGGAATGTATACTCCGAATTTTTTGATTTTAGCTGCGGTCATTTGGTAGGTACTATTTTTATCCCCTTTTTCTATTTGAACCCCAAAAAGCACTAATTTTGGAAAGTTATTTTATTTTACGTGTCTACGCAATCAGATGAATGTATACATCGAATTTCATTATTCTAGGTGCAGTCGTTCGGTTGGTACTATTTTTATCCCTCTATCCCCATTTAACCCCTTAAATGTACGAATTTAGAAAAAATACTTTTATATTATGTATCTACTCTATTAGAGGAATGTACACGCCAAATTTCGTGTTTCTATCTGTTGTCGTTTGATATGTACCATTTTTATCCCTTTTTGTCCCATTTCGCCCCCTACAAATAAAAAACACTCTATGGTGCCCTTTTATATTATAAAGGGAATGCGCATTTCAAATATCAAGTAAATACAACCTAATATGTTAAAAAACAGGCTGAAATACTCAAAATATTAGCGGTATTTTCAGTCATTGTGAGGGGAAAATGTTTCCCTCTGGGCCGATTTCGCCCACTTTCAATCCCAACCGATCTACAACCATATGACACATTTAGGAAAAATTTTAACCTCCTAGCTCATTTCGTTCGGCCGTTATCGTGCTTTCAACAGACAGACGGACATGGCTATATCGTCTTAGAATTTTACCACGACCAAGAATATATATACTTTATGGGGTCTCCGATGAATATTTCAAGGTGTTACAAACGGAATGACAAAGTGAATATACCCCCATCCTGGAGGTGGAGGGTATAAAAATGGGGTCCATTTGTAAGATAATTGATCCAATTTTCCGGCAGACAAATACAAATTATACAGTAGTAATAGGATGAATCGGACCGACATTTGAAAGGGGGCCTATAACAACACTTGGGGCCTGGTCCAAAACATCATGATCCAATGTAAGACGTAGTTTTTAGACCTGTAATAGAGTGGGTTATTCCAAAGTATGGACACATATATTTGACTTTCATAATATGTATTCTTAGTTGAAATATAATATAATCTGCAATATTTGAAAAACTTCGGATGTAAAATGTGGGTCTTAGAGTGGTAATAATTAAAATGGGGGTACATTTGTAAGGGTGCTGCATTAAAAAATGGGCCTTATAAATCACTTTCAAAGTAGGTATTCTTTATTGAAATATAACATGATCTGCAAAATTCAATCAAGATCCAATGTAAGATGTGGGTTCTAGAGCGATAGTAGTGTAAACTGGGGGCCTATTTGTATGGGGGCTATACCAAAACATTGACCTATATAGCTGAGTTTCAAAATACGTGTTTCTAGTATAAATGTAACATTGTGTGGGAAATTTGATCAATATCCGATGTAAAATGTGCATTTTAGAGCAGTAATATTGTAAATTGGAGGTACATTTGTATGGGGGCTATATCAGAACATAGACCCATGTGGTCAACTTTCCCGTGAACTGTTTCTAGTTCAAATATAACCCGATCCTGAAAATTTGGTCTTGATTCGATGTAAAATGTGTATTCTAGAGCAGTAATAGTGTAAATTATTGGAATATTTGAACCGATTTCCTCCAAATTCAATACCAGTCCTTGGCCAAAAAAAGTAACTTCTGTCATATTTCATGACAATCGGACCACAATTGCGACCTGTAGAGTGGACAGCAGACGGACGGACAGACAGGCAGACATCGTTAAATCGATTCAGCTGGTGATTCTAAGCCGATCCGGTGATTCTAAGCCGAAGGTGGGTCTATCTCAATTACTTCTTGGGCTTACAAATATTTGGTGGAGAACTAAATTGAAAATTGAGCACTATGCATGTTAAAATAATCATTATACCCAAATATATAAATAAAACTTATTGTAATCTCACTGACGTTTTAAATGTAACGTTGACGATGATGTGTAGAAAACGCTTTTTCTGGGGTTTAAACACCGAATTTTAAGATTCTACCTATTTCCGTTATATTGTTACCATTTTTCTCTTTTTCATTTTTTTATAAAAAGTGGATATTGCCGTAGGCCCTGTTAAACAAAAAATACAAATTGGATATTTTTGGAAAATTTTCATTTTCGCGGGAAATATGGCTATAATTATTTTCATTTATGACATTATTGTTTTATGATTTTCTAGAGATTTAGCCAACGTATCAGACTGAATTTATGTTTGTGTATTAAGCTCAAATGTCGCGTGTAACATATATATAGTTAAACGCTTCAACTGTTGAAAAAATCTAAAATTCTCGGTTGCAATTGCTTATATTTTAACTTTTTAAATCCAGGATTCTGAAACCTTTCTGACGCAAATATTCCCCACGAAATCAGCAATCATATTCCAACAATTATTTTGGTATTCTCAGTATGATAAAAAGTTAAAGATATTTTTCACAATTTTTTACTTTATAGCCAACATTTACCCTATTTTACGTGATAACTTGGGAGGCAATATGCTATTAACTTAATGATGAAATTTGAAAGTACGATATGCCCTTAATCTAGAAAAATGTTTTAAACAAAATCGTTACAACCTCCATTTTTGAACTATTTTATTTATATTATTTCCATGTTCATAGCCAGAAATATTTTTAACAATGGCTTTAGATACAAATTTCTTCTCCAAATTTATATGACAGATTAGAGCCAAATCAAGTAATAATTTGGCAAAAAGTCTCAATTTCAAAAAAATGTTTAATATTCACTTTTGAATATAATCCCTCGATATAAATATAATACTTCAAGTGCAATAAAACACATATGAACATGAGCAATCATAAAAAATGTGCCTAAAATATTAGGGGTATTATCAGTCGATTTCTCCCATTTAAAATTTTTTGATTCAAGTTACAGACCAAATGTTTGTACAATTTTAATAGGGAATGTACTATATTTGCAGATCCATTATGCTTCGCATCCACAGTATTTTCCGTTTATATAGATTTTCATGTAAAATACGGGAAAATCACATTAATCTGTTAATAACACAGACATCGACGCTGAATTCGGCGAAAAACTACCGAAACCTTCAACATGTTTCGAGAAACAAAAGTGGGTCAGATTACATTTCCAAACAGTTCACCGCTTGGCTGGGTAAACACACTTCGGACCGCTGTTCTCTCAGTATGAACTTGACATCGTTTTCCACTGCATCAAAAGTGAGGGTCAGTCAATGAAGGTGCCAACCCGCCAACAAGCATTTGAGCTGAATTTGGTTTAGGTAAGACGAAAGTAAAACTGTGGTGTACAACGTACATAAAGGGTGATTTTTTAAGAGCTTGATAACTTTTTTTTTAAAAAAAACGCATAAAATTTGCAAAATCTCATCGGTTTTTTATTTGAAACGTTAGATTGGTCCATGACATTTACTTTTTGAAGATAATTTCATTTAAATGTTGACCGCGGCTGCGTCTTAGGTGGTCCATCCGCTTAGTCCAATTTTGGCATTTCCACGTTTTTGAGTAACAGAGACCCAATTGGTGCGAACTGTTTCTAGTTCAAATATAACCCGATCCTGAAAATTTGGTCTTGATTCGATGTAAAATGTGTATTCTAGAGCAGTAATAGTGTAAATTATTGGAATATTTGAACCGATTTCCTCCAAATTCAATACCAGTCCTTGGCCAAAAAAAGTAACTTCTGTCATATTTCATGACAATCGGACCACAATTGCGACCTGTAGAGTGGACAGCAGACGGACGGACAGACAGGCAGACATCGTTAAATCGATTCAGCTGGTGATTCTAAGCCGATCCGGTGATTCTAAGCCGAAGGTGGGTCTATCTCAATTACTTCTTGGGCTTACAAATATTTGGTGGAGAACTAAATTGAAAATTGAGCACTATGCATGTTAAAATAATCATTATACCCAAATATATAAATAAAACTTATTGTAATCTCACTGACGTTTTAAATGTAACGTTGACGATGATGTGTAGAAAACGCTTTTTCTGGGGTTTAAACACCGAATTTTAAGATTCTACCTATTTCCGTTATATTGTTACCATTTTTCTCTTTTTCATTTTTTTATAAAAAGTGGATATTGCCGTAGGCCCTGTTAAACAAAAAATACAAATTGGATATTTTTGGAAAATTTTCATTTTCGCGGGAAATATGGCTATAATTATTTTCATTTATGACATTATTGTTTTATGATTTTCTAGAGATTTAGCCAACGTATCAGACTGAATTTATGTTTGTGTATTAAGCTCAAATGTCGCGTGTAACATATATATAGTTAAACGCTTCAACTGTTGAAAAAATCTAAAATTCTCGGTTGCAATTGCTTATATTTTAACTTTTTAAATCCAGGATTCTGAAACCTTTCTGACGCAAATATTCCCCACGAAATCAGCAATCATATTCCAACAATTATTTTGGTATTCTCAGTATGATAAAAAGTTAAAGATATTTTTCACAATTTTTTACTTTATAGCCAACATTTACCCTATTTTACGTGATAACTTGGGAGGCAATATGCTATTAACTTAATGATGAAATTTGAAAGTACGATATGCCCTTAATCTAGAAAAATGTTTTAAACAAAATCGTTACAACCTCCATTTTTGAACTATTTTATTTATATTATTTCCATGTTCATAGCCAGAAATATTTTTAACAATGGCTTTAGATACAAATTTCTTCTCCAAATTTATATGACAGATTAGAGCCAAATCAAGTAATAATTTGGCAAAAAGTCTCAATTTCAAAAAAATGTTTAATATTCACTTTTGAATATAATCCCTCGATATAAATATAATACTTCAAGTGCAATAAAACACATATGAACATGAGCAATCATAAAAAATGTGCCTAAAATATTAGGGGTATTATCAGTCGATTTCTCCCATTTAAAATTTTTTGATTCAAGTTACAGACCAAATGTTTGTACAATTTTAATAGGGAATGTACTATATTTGCAGATCCATTATGCTTCGCATCCACAGTATTTTCCGTTTATATAGATTTTCATGTAAAATACGGGAAAATCACATTAATCTGTTAATAACACAGACATCGACGCTGAATTCGGCGAAAAACTACCGAAACCTTCAACATGTTTCGAGAAACAAAAGTGGGTCAGATTACATTTCCAAACAGTTCACCGCTTGGCTGGGTAAACACACTTCGGACCGCTGTTCTCTCAGTATGAACTTGACATCGTTTTCCACTGCATCAAAAGTGAGGGTCAGTCAATGAAGGTGCCAACCCGCCAACAAGCATTTGAGCTGAATTTGGTTTAGGTAAGACGAAAGTAAAACTGTGGTGTACAACGTACATAAAGGGTGATTTTTTAAGAGCTTGATAACTTTTTTTTTAAAAAAAACGCATAAAATTTGCAAAATCTCATCGGTTTTTTATTTGAAACGTTAGATTGGTCCATGACATTTACTTTTTGAAGATAATTTCATTTAAATGTTGACCGCGGCTGCGTCTTAGGTGGTCCATCCGCTTAGTCCAATTTTGGCATTTCCACGTTTTTGAGTAACAGAGACCCAATTGGTGCGAACGGCGACGAATCGAAAATTGGTGGTCATCATTAACACTGGCCGATACAGCTGCGATATTTTCTTCAGTTCGCACTCTACGTAAGCGTGTTGGTGGTTTAATGTCCAACAATGTAAATTTGGTGCGAAATTTAGTCACAATAGCCCGAATAGCCGCTTCAGTGGGTCGATTAAACTGACCATAAAATGGAAGCGCGCAATGAACTTTCTTAACAGAGCACGCATTTTGATAATAAAATTCAATAATTTGCAAGCGTTGTTCGTTTGTAAGACGATTCATGATGAAATGTCAAAGCATACTGAGCATCTTTCTCTTTGACACCATGTCTGAAATCCCACGTGATCTGTCAAATACTAATGCATGAAAATCCTAACCTCAAAAAAATCACTCTTTAGATACATACATATCTATGTATGTACATAGATACATATATCAATATGTATGTACATATAGTCCGATGAAATGCAAACGGGAGCAATTCAAAATTGTGCTTTCAAATGATTATGGTGTAGTTCATTTAAGCACGTATCTCCACAAAGTGTTAGATTTATACCAGGTATGTCCAGTGCCAAAATATATTTGCAAAAAGTATTTCCAACAATTATGTTTATATATAAGCCAAACTGACCTATATAAAACACGTTTTTATGTTATTTTCAAAAAAGGACAATTTCAAAATTGTAGTGGGATTTAAGTCTAGCTATCATACAGCCGGCCAAGTTCGACTTTAACCTTTCCACACTTGTTTCGTTTGTAAACAATTGCACCTCTCACGCTCGTAGTTGATGAACATTTTGCATAAAGACTTGCATTTACACGCTTACAAGCTGCAATTGACTCAAGAACCATTCCAAACGTCGCCAATGGTCAGAAATGGCAACAGAAGAAAATCATCTTCAATGATGAGGCACCTCAGTGGATTCGTCAATAAGCAGAATTGCCGCATTTGGGCGAATGATAATCCAATAGGGATTGTCGAAAAACCAATGCACCCACAAAGAGTGACTGTTTGGTGTGGTTTATGGGCTGGCGGCATCATCGGGCCGTATTTTTTCGAAAATGAGGCTGGTCAGGCAGTTATTGTCTTAGTTATTGTTTTTGTATTATGGCCCGAATCGGAAGATATGGATGTGGACGATATGTGGTTTCAACAGCTAACGGAACAAATTCAATGGCCGTGTTATCTCACGTGGTGGCGATGTCAATTGGCTGCCAATTGGTGATCATGTGATTTGACACCGTTGGACTTCTTTCTTTGGGGTTATTTGAAAGTAATGGTGTACGTCGATAAACCAGCAAAGAGCTAAATGATGAGATAATTCGGCACATCAACGGCTTAGAACCTCAATTATGCCCGAACGTCATCGAAAATGTGGAGGTGAGATCGGATGGAGGTGAGCCGCCAAGGTCGCGGCGGCCATTTGGCCGATATTTTGTTCCATACATAATTGAACCATACCAATATTATCATAATAAAAAGGAATGACAATAATTTCCTAAATAATTTGTGTTTTATTAAAAATCAACATCGGGCCTTAAAATTTAACCACCCTTTATATGCATACATATTGCCCGATGAAGTGCAAATGGGAGCAACTAAGAGCAAATTCAAAATTGTACTTTTAAATGATTATTGTGTACTACACTTAAGCACGTATAGCCACAAAATGTTAGATTTACACCAACCATGTGTGTTGATTTTAGACAAATTTTGATTTTCAAAAACGTGTAGTTAAACAAGTAAAAAGGGTGTTAAGTTCGGTCGAGCCGAAGCTTATATACCCTCCACAACGGATTGTATTGCGCAGAGGCGGTCGATTTTCGTAGAAGTTCAGAAAAATTACAGGAATGTTACACTTAACCAAACCAAATAAAATATATAAAAAAATTATAATTAAATATAATTTTTTTTCATTTTCCCGCTACAGTCGTTTGGTTGGTTGTATTTCCATCCTATTTTAATTTCGATCGATTATGTCTCACGTACACAGTGCAAGAAAACATAACTTCATGATTGTACCATTTTTGTCGTGTCTATGCAGTCAGAGGAATGTGTACTCCGAATTCCATGATTCAAGCTGCGGTCTTTAGCTAGCTGTAGCCTTTCAGTTGGTACCATTTTTATCCCTCTGTGCCCATTGTATCCCTTGAAAGTACGAATTTTAAAAACATTTTTATTTTTCGAGCCTACACAGTCATATGAATGTATACACCGAATTTCATGATTCTAGCTGCAGCCATTTGGTTGGTACAATTTGTATCCCCTTTTTCCATTTTACCCCCTAAAAGTACGAATTTCGAAAAATTCTTTTATTTTATGTGTCTACGCAATCAGAGGAATGTATACACCGAATTTCTTTATTCTAGGTGCAGGCGGTAGATTGGTACCATTTTATCCCTCCACATCTCATTTAACCACTTAAAAGTACGAATTTGGAAAATATACTATTATAGTATGTATCTTCGTTTAGTTTCGTTGGTACCATTTATATCCCTCTGTTCCCATTGTATCCCTTGAAAATACGAATTTGGAAAAAACCTTTCGATATTTCGGGTCTACGTAGTCAGAGGCATGTATACTTGGTACAAAGTTTATCCCTTTTTTCCACTTTACCCCCTAAAATTACGAATTTCGAAAAATTCTTTTATTTTATGTGTCTACGCAATCAGAGAAATGTATACACCGAAATTCGTTATTCTATGTCCAGCCGTTGGTTGGTACCATTTTTATCCCTCTATTCCCCCTAAAAAGTACGAATTTGGAATTAGATGAATGTACACACCGTTTTTCGTGTTTCTACCTGCTGTCGTTTGATAGGTATCATTTTTATCCCATTTCACCCTCTACAAATAAGAATCACTTTATGGTGATCGTTTTTGCTATAAGGGGAATGAGCATACCAAACATCAAGCAAATATAAGCAGACATATTCAGAAACATTCTTAGATACTCGAAATAACGGGTGATATTTTAAAAGCTAAAGGAATGTTTTTCAAAAAAAAAAACACATAAAATTCAGAAAAATTCATGAAATCTTTATTTGAATCGATAGTACGGTCCATATAATTTAATGTTTGGAGATTACTTCAAGTAAATGTTGACATTGACTGCGCCTCAAATTTCCACGTTTTTGCGTAACAGAGGCCCAATTTCTGCGAAAGGCGACGAATCGATAATTGATGGTCATCATTAACACTGGCCGATACAGCTGCGATATTTTCTTCAGTTTGCACTCTACGTAAGCGTTTTGGTGGTTTAATGTCCAACAATATAAATTTGGTGCGAAATTTGGTCACAATAGCCCGAATAGCCGCTTCAGTGGGTCGATTAAACTGACCATAAAATGGAAGCGCGCGATGAACTTTCTTAACAGAGCACGCATTTTGATAATAAAATTCAATAATTTGCAAGCGTTGTTCGTTAGTAAGACGATTCATGGTTAAATTATAGACCAAACTGAAGATGTTTGACAGTGAAACAACACACGAAACGTGCGTCAGCTGTTTATTCCAGTGTTGCCAAAAAGATAATAGCTAAAAATCACCCTTTATTAGGGATACTAGGGGCATTTTCAGTCCTTGTGAGTGAATTTTTTTCTCTCCGGATCAATGACTCCCAAATTGTGTTTTCTTGCAAATTCAAGCATATACATCCGTACATAATATCCAAGGTAAACATGACGCATCCAACATTGAAATGATTTTAAAATTCAATACATTTCTCTATAGGTATCCATTTCAAAGTGTAAACTTGATAAGATAAGGTTTCTTTTTAATCTCGTATGGTTTTGTAAAATGTTTATGATTTTAAGTTCACATTAAAGCTAATTTCTTTGGAGTATCAGCGTAATTTACCCAGAGATGTTACTGCTCGCTCCTCTTAACTGGCAGCAACGTTTTTGAGAAACTGCTTGAGTCTTGTGTTTGGTTAACATGTTATTCATGCGTGGTATGACACATAACCACAGGAGGTACACAAAGTATTACAACAAATTTACAATGAACTTCATTTGGAATTCTAATTCAATTTTGGTAACTTAAAATGTATAAACTTGAATCGGTCGCTGCTGCCTCACCGACCGACAACAGCGTAGAACAAGTCTTTAAGCGCGACCGAAGGCCATCAACGAAAGTAACCTTTACTTCGCGTAGCCTTCGCATAGGCTTTGGGGTCCGGGAATTCCCGAATCGTTTTCCCGGGAATTCCCGAGAAAATTTGGACGGGAATTCCCAGGAAAAGATTTTGAATTTCCCGGGAATACGGGAAATATTAAAAATATGTTATTGATTATTAATTTAGTTTTTGTATGTAAATGGGAAATTGTGGATATATTTCAAATTCATTTATTTACATTAATGACAATAATAATAATGACCATTTGTTTATATTATATTACTACAAATAATACTTTTTAAATTCGCTAAGTCGCCATTTTTGCGAAAACAAGATAGGTTAATACACACTCTTTGTGAAGATATTTGCGAATCGTTATTGTGTAACAAAAATACCATACTGACAATACATCTGGTTTAAGTTTAAATTTCTTGTTTTCACAAACGAATCGACGAAATAAAAGGTGAAAATCTTCTCAAAGAGGAATTTGCTTTACATATAAAATCAGTAAGAAATTGTAGTAGTAAGAAATAACAAATAGGGATACAATTAAAATTGTACACCTGGAAACTTTCAAGAGAAATTTAATATGAATAGAAATATATCCTACATTTGACCCGTTGAAAGTACTAATATTTCAATGTTTTTATTTTTTATGAATCTATTTTATTAATATCAACATTTTTTAATGTTTGTATTGTTTTTACATTTTAGAATATATTCCTCCTGTTTCTGTAAAACATTTTCCTCTCTAGACGAATTAATCTTCTAAATTATATAACATATTCATAACATTCTCAGTCTAGTGTAGGTGTCAGTCACTTGTGTTTGTGATTTAAGTGCCATAATATTGACTCTTTCAATTCTGACGATTTGAGTAAAATAGTTGTAAATTGAAAAATAATTTCTAAAATATTTTGACAAAAACTTTCGTTTTTAATTTGTAATATGTCGGTATTTTAACCCATTAACGCCCAATGTTAATTTCATTTGTAAAATTTATTTTCAATTATTTTCGTAATAACTACTACTATAACAATAAAAAATTTTTATATTATTTTTAATATGTTTTGTTCACTTGTGTCATATAGTTAAATAATCGAGAATTGCATTCATATTGAAATAGTGTACACGGACGTGTACAGCGGGCGTTAATGAGTTCAAAACAGCACACCAGTTACTAAATGTTGATATTTTAAACTATATTGGACATACCTAAAATAAATTATTTTTCCCGGGAATTCCCGGGAAATGAAAAAAGTCCGGGAAACCACAAACCCTACTTTCGACATACCCCATTTGAAAAATATTCAAAATTAGTGTAATATTTTCTTTTATTGTGCAACTTTTTATTTACGCTCGGCTATTATTTATGTGGATTTGAATTCGTTTGTTTTGGCTACCCTGTTATTTTCTTTCGGTCGTCATAATGTAAAAATGACAGAAATAGTGGCTTGTGGTGAGTTGTTGATAACTCGATGATTCCCCGTTAGAATTGACTTAGAATTGCATCCGGAATCGGGTTGAAGGCTGATGTTTTGAAGAAACAGCGAACAACCTGCGCAGCTGAAAAGTTGATAATTCTAAGAAGTCTGGATCAGGAGCAGAAGAAATATTCGTGCCGTCATTTTGGTGGTTCAGGGAAATGAGTACGGACTTCAAAAAATCAGAATTCTTCTTTGTTAAAAAGTGCCCCAGAATGTCAATCATCGTCTTCCGATGTTTTGAGTAGAGCATTTTCGAGTGCAGAAATTAACCTTTTATTTGATTAACAAAATAATGCAAAAGTGCAAATCATAAGGGGTGGCTATTGCAAAATGTCGCTCCCTTAATTACTTCAAAAATACGAAAATGAAGTCAAAATATATGGTTCGAGTCCAATTAGATAACATGATGGATTTTGCACGCCTGCCAAAAAAATAATTTAAGGTTAGAGTGGTTATTGATGTACTCCTGTGTAAGAGTTCACATACTGAACTGAGCTGATCTAACATTTGATTATTTAGTTTCTCAATGTGCAAAAACAATAAAACGACTGAATTGCTTTAACCCTTCTGTAGTGTTTGGGTCAAATAGTCTGTATTTCCTGTCTAATAAATAAAACTGAGCTACAATATATATTTTGTTAATATATTATTTAATATATCACAGATTTAGTATGGTTGGGTCAAATTGACCCAAAACACTATATGTGTGGTATAAATTGGAACACTGCAGAAGGTTTAATTTTATTTTTAAAACAACGCATTTACATTTATTTATGTATTACACTAACAATACACTACAATATACCTTTTTATTTGAAATGAATTACTAAATGTTTTAGTTTGAAAATAAAACTACCCGCTTAGAGTGATCAAACCCGAGACCGAAAACCGGGTCAATCGGGCTTTTCTCCTGAGGCCAACCGTCGGGTTTTTTAAAATCTCTGTTTTTGGAAAACCGGGAAACCAGGTTTTTTAGGTCGGTTTCGACCGGTTTTTCATAGTGCAAAAAAGCTTTTTTTCGGTGCGAATTTATTTATAATATGCCACTTTCAAGCTTCACAGAACGAATTCACTAAAAAAACTTTACGGAAACAGGTCAAACAGTTTTTTGAAATCATGGTTTTCGAAAAACCCGGGTTGTTGATGACTCTATACCTGTTCCTAAATGTGAATATACAATGTTTATTTTAGGTTTTACGTTTTTATCTTTCACGCTTTAAAATTAAATATTTTTGAAAAATTTCAAAAATGATTTAAATAAATATATTTTTTTATTCAATTTTAATATCGTAATGAACAGGGGAAATTTTGATGATAAAGTAGAGAAAATGGACTTATGACTTTTTTGCCTAGTATAGTCACCCAAAAAATCTTTCAAAGTTATACAAATATGTACCAAATTTCCTTTTTGCCTAGTAAAGACGCTAGAAGTGGTAGGTGTGACCTTTTTGCTTAATGTTTTTCAGTCATTTACAGTGGAAAATGGGTCTTATAGGTTTAACACAAATATCAGAAATTTATTCGCGGTTCCAAATCTGCTCTTGTCTTAATTTTGGAAATGTGGCACATGTGACTTTCTATCTTAGGAGGGCGGTTTGGAATACGGAACTATATAGAATATAGAAAATATACGAATCGTCTAAAATGGTGAATGCGCAGAAACCGCGTGCCGAACTTTGTGCCATATACCCTGATGGATTGAAATACGTAGGATTTTATTCGGCGCCTACTAATCGCATTTTTAAACGTAAAAACTACTTATTCTTCTACTTTCTTACATTTGACCACAACGGTCCATTAGTTTGTATGCATTATTTCCTTTAGACGCGTCATAGATTGAACGCAATATCACGGGAATAAATGTACTGATTGTGTGGCTAAATACCGCAGATTTTCTTGCCAATTTAGTTCTTGGAAGAATTGCTGCTCGCAAACATGTGTCGGTTTTCTTCAAACTTCCATAAACCTATTTCAAATACAATACATAAAATTACATATGTTTACATACCAAATTCAAAACTTCTTCAAATTCATTCACTTTCAACCGGGAAAATTCTTAAAGTCCTTCTCGTCATCTTCCCAAAGCAGGTGATTTAACAAATGATCCTCAATATCATGCTCACATCTTCCTTTAAGAAAAGGTTTCACTCAATACCTTCTACTAACAATCCTTTTTTGTTTATAATTTACAAAGAACTGAAATCGTTGCGAGAAGTTTCGCCTGTGCCTAAATTTTTAAAATGAACTTGCTCTGGCACGTATCTTCTCGATCTTCTTGCCACTGATTTTCAATTATTTCGAAGACAATATCTATACAAAAATGGCAGCAATTTTCTGGTACATGTAAAGGCAGTGTTAAAGTGTGCTGCCAGTAAAACCGATTATGTACTCGTAATAAATATTTTCGCACATATTCGAATTGTATGAACACACAAGGTTTCACCTGTGCATTTTTCTCTTACACAGGTACGTGTACCATCATTAATTAATTTCGAAGACAGTGTTATGCTTTAATGATTTCTTATACCAACGTGAAGTTCAAAAAACGTAACATAATAGTTTTACAAATAATGAACATACTCGTATACAAACAAACATGTTAAATGCACTTATACATTAGGACGTATCATTGTTTTTGGTAGTATGGTATATTTCAACTTTACAGGTTCACAATCGAACAGATGCAATAACATGCCAATAAGCTATTTATCTCAAAATAAAGTTAAATTAAAGATTCCACTTTCCCTCAGTTAACTTTTTCTTCTGTCAGATCATGTGGGATCATGTTGAATAATACCACCCTATTAGGCGTCCTAAGTACTTCAAGTGAACAAATGCTATTCGTAAACAAAAAACGTCCAAAAGAAACCAACAAAATTAATTGTTTGTGCAAAAACTCGATACATTCCAATATACAAAACAGTGCCGTTCAAAATGCTGCATACATGTTTGATGCTTCTTGAAACAAAACAGTGAATGTTTCAATCAAATTAATTGATTAATAATTAATAAACAGATCATTAACATGAACAAACAATTTTCATAGAACATCTGGAATAATCAGGTGAATTATAAGACATAATCTTGAAAAAGAACGATTAACTTGAAAAGAGGCTAAATACTGGCGGTTAAAGAATAATAAATAAAATAAAGTAATAATATAAATATAACAATGATCGGGAATCCCAATATCACAATATTCTGTTCTGAGATGAGGCTCATTTTTTAATCAATGCAAATCATGCATATTTTTGGCAGCAACTACAAAAGAAAAAATAGAAGCTGGAATAGTTTTATATAATTTCCTAAAGGAAACACACCGAGCAATGAAGAAAATGCTGTAGGGGGAAATAAATTGCAAGACTGTTTCTGGTGGGCTTCCAAAGTTTAGGCACGGGTAATTAGTTCGGGGATATTTTTCGACAGAGAAGCCTATAATTCTCTGAGATGTATATAACATCCCTCATATAAAAATAAAGAAATATAAATCGCTACTTTATGCAAGAAAATATTTGTAGATTTCGTTATGTTTAAACGATTTTATTGTAAAATATTGCCAGACTGCCTATTTTAGTTCAATGTACCGTAATTAATGCAAAACTCGCTTTACGATTTTTTGTTGTTACGTCTTTTTGCATTTCATGTGATGATATGCCTTCTCACTCAACATGCTTTGTTCGAGATCCATATACAGGCCATATGAATATCAACTGAAAGAGAAGAATGTCTGTTAAAAATACTAAAAAATCCGTGCCTCTATCTGTATTAGTTTAACATTAGCAACCATTTCAAGTTTTCGCCCTTAAATATCAAAAGGTGAATAAAATAAATAAATTAAAATAGGATGGCAAAATAATCATCTAAACGGTTGTAGCTGAAAATGCGCTCATTATCCACCAATATTTATGGTATTTAAGCTTTTTATTTTGTGCATTTGTTTGTAACACCCAAAAGGAAGTGAGATAGACCCATTGTTAATTATACCAATCGATTTAGAATCACTTTTGGAATAGATTTAGCCATGTCCGTCTGTCTGTCTGTCCATCTATTCTTGTAATCAAAGTACAGGTCGTAATTGTAGCCAGAACTAAGTGAAACTTTTCAGAACGAAGTTTTTCGAGATAAGGACGAACGCTATTTAATTTGAAGAAAATCGGTTCAGATTTAGTTATAGCCCCCATACGAATTTCGCTCCCGATTTGACTGTTTTAACTCTAGATACCACATATTTTAGCAGATTTTCTTCAAAATTTGCAAAACATCTTATATTTTCACTAAAAACACCCATGGTGAAAATGGGTCAGATCGGTTCAGATTTATATATAGCTCCCACACAAATTTCGCTCCCTATTTGACTTTTTCCATTCTCTAAACTACATATTTTAACAGATCTTCATCAAATCTTGCGAAATACCTTATATTTAAACTAGAAATTCCCATGGTGAAAATGGGTCAGATCGGTTCAGATTTGTACATTTTAATAGACCTTAATCAAATTTGGCATAATATCTTATACTTGCACTAGAAACACCCATGGTGAGAATGGGTCAGATCGGTTCAGATTTATATATAGCTCCCACACAAGTTTGGGACTTTGACTTTTTCCGCTGTAGAAACCACATATTTTAACAGATCTTCATTAAATCTTGCGAAATACCTTATATTTCAACTAGAAATTCCCATGGTGAAAATGGTCTGTCGGTTCAGATTTATAGTAGCTCCCATACGAATTTAGCTCCCAATTTGACTTTTTCCGCTCTAGAAACCAAATATTTTATCAGATTGTCTTCAAATTTGGCAAAACATCTTATATTTAAACTAGGAACACTTCTGGTGAAAATAGATCAGATCGGTTCAGATTTATATATAGCTCCCAGACAAATTTCACTCCCGATGTCACTTTTTCTGCCCCAGAAACCACGTATTTTCACTGAATTTCTTTAAATTGAGCATAACACGTTATACTTGAACTGGAAGAACCTCTTCTCGATTTGACAAATTGGGTCAGGTCATATTAGCCTATAATTAAGAAACATACGTTTTTACCGAATTGAATTGTATTCGGATAGAAAGTGAAGTGTATCATATAGTCGGCCCCGTCCGACTTTAGCCTTTCCTTACTTGTTTTAAGATTGATTGATTTTTAAGATTCACTTTTTGAAGATACTGTTTTTTTTTGTTTATTTATAAATATTTATTTTTTCCCATATTTTTATTTGTTTTGACTATATTAAAAAATGTTAAATTTTCCTGCACTTTTACGTAAAATCGACATCCTCTGTAGAACGCAATCCATGGTGCAGGTATAAAACTTAACGCCACTTTCATTTGTTAGAACTATTTAAGAGCCGTGTGCAGCTCACGAATGGACAATGTTAAAGCGAAATATTTTGATAGTACGCATAAAAGAAATCAAACTCTCAACAAATTTTATTTCTACGTCCACTTATGTTCGAGACTGTATGCATAAATATAATTATGTTCATATATAAACACTCGTATGTAAATGGTTAAATAATTAAATATTTTGCTCCAGGAAAGGAAGGTAATTACATATTTGGAATATTTACGAGCCCATCACACTTTTGTGCATTAAATGTGCAAAGAAAACGAAATGTTTGGAAATTTACATAATAACTAAAATGATGGCAACTAAGGCACTTTCACCGCGAGTAGGATTCTTGTTTTACCGTCAATACGTGCGAATTAGCCATTTGTCATGGTTAATTGAGCTTAAGTGTCGTCATTTAGACGACATTAAAGCAGAGACACGACCCGTATACTCCTCAAACATGGGCCAACTTCGTGAAGACTTCCTCAGCTTCTTCTCCGTAACGGTCGGGCATTTACATTTTGGTCATTTGACATCAGTGGCAACAGTGAAACAATTAATTACACACATGGTCCGCTAAATTGTCGACGATGTCAAGCGACAGTCGTAACTGATGAGATGACATAACATGTTTACATACCTGCGGTCGCAATAGCCACAGCATGAAGCGCCAACACGCACAGCGTCGTCAAACTAAGTTACATTATCGAATAGCCAATGCATGTCTGTATGGATGTGTGTACTTGCAGTAGCTCCAAGTATTTAGTTGTGAGTAAACGATAACAATGACTCAACAATTTGTATCCGTTTGTCGTCATTATGGGCTACGAATTACCAGGTGCAATATTGACATCTTTAACATCGTGTAATTGTCTGAGGACCATATATGTGCTATCTCCGCAGTCTACTGAAGATGTAGGTTCTGCCGAAAAATTGAAAAAATTGTTATTTTCTAAAACTACTTAATTTATAGGCACAAAAATTATATAAAGTAGAAAATTATTAGCATGTTTCTTTCTTAAGCTGTGAAAATTATACCCTCACTACAGTGTAGGAGCGTATATATCATTAGGGATAGAAAAAAGTGTAACACATTGAAGGAGAGATGTAAAACCATAAGTTTGTCCCAAGTCCCTTTCACGTCCGTCTGCTCGCTGGTATACACGATAACTCTGGAAGGGACTTAAAGAATTTATTCAAACTCTGCACATAGTACTATTTTCCCAAACTTAGTTTAAACTCGGAATGGGGGAAATTGAAATTGGTTGGTACCATTTACACCACTTTCATCCGCTTCCCCCTTTAAAGTACACAATTGATACAATCCAATTGTATTGCAGTATCCATTTTAATCGATTTTTTCAAAGTTCAACTTAAAAGTATAAATATTGAAAATCAGTTAATGTTTCGCGTCTACACTGTCAGAGGAATATACACACCGAATTTCACGATTCTAGTTTCAGCCTTGTTGTTGGTACCATAGGGATATAAAAAGGTACGATTTTCGAAAAATATATTAATTTTGTGGTTCTATGCATGTACAAACCGAATTTCATGATTGGTACCGCTGTTATCCGTTTTTACCTTAAAGTTTAAATTTATGAAGAATATTTTCGTGGTCGTATTCGCGTTATAAGAGTAATATGCGTTCCAAATTTCAAGGTTCTAGGTCCAGTCTTTTGGTAAAATTTGGCGGTGGTACAATTTTTAACCCATTTAATCCCTTAAAAGTACAAATATCCGAAAATTCCTTGTTATTACTCATCTACACTGTAAGACGAATATCCGCACCGAATTTTATTATTGTAGCGTCATCCATGTTGTTGGCACCTTTTTTATCCAGCTTTTCTTGTTGGCCCTTTAAAAGTACGAATTTCGAAAAATTCCCTCAATTTGTATTTGTAAGCATTTTTGGGGATGTACACACCGAATTTTATTATTCCAGCTCCATCCGTTTGATTGGTAATATTTTTATCCCCTTTTACCTGATATCACCCACAAAAAGTACGAATTTTGAAAAATATTTTCTTGGTCGCATTCGTGCTATAAAAGTAATGCCCGTTCCAAATTTCAAGATTACAATTTTTATCCCATTTAATCCCTTAAAAGTACAAATTTCGAAAAATGTTTTCTATATTAGTGATCTGCGCTGTAAAACAAATATACACACCGAATTTCATTATTGCAGCGTCATCCGTGCTGTTGGTACCTTTTTTATTCCCCTTTCCCTTTAAAAATACAAATTTCGAAAAATTCCTTCATTTTGCGATTCTAAACATTTTTTGTGTACATCCCACAACGAATTTTATGGTTTCAGCTCCATCCATATAAAAGAAATTTTTTACCAAATTTCATGATTCTAGTCCCAGTCGTTTGGTCATTGCGGTGGTACAATTTTTATCCCTCTTTAAACCATTAAAACCCTTAAAAGTACGAATTACGAAAAACTCCCTTCAAATCTGATCTCTTCGCTGTAAGGGAAATGTACATACCAAATTTCATGATTATAGCTTCAACCATGTTGTAGGTTCCATTTTTGTCCCATTTAACCCGCAAAAGTACGAATTTTTAAAATGTCACTTTTTGGGATGTCTTCATGCCACAAGAGGAATATCCATACCAAGATTCTAGGCCCAGCCGTTTGGTCATTGCGGTGGTACCATTTTTATCGCTTTTTAACCCCGTTTTACCCCTTAAAAGTACGAATTTCGAAAAATCTGGGGAGTGATCAGTCAGTCAGTCAGTCATTCACTCAATCACACAACTCTTTTATATATAGATTCACAACATTTAAATATTGTGTTGGGTGAATTATTTTTATATATGTAGAGAAACGTAATTAAGTAGTCCGCAAAGAAAGTTTATTTATATTATTTGGCACACCAAAACCTCATGTCCCATGTAGGTTGATAGGACCTATAAAAAATATGGGCCTATATAGATCTCATTCACGGTAGGTAAAATATATCAGAATATGCAAAATTTGATCAAGATCCGATATAAGATGTAGTTTTTAGAGCTGTAATAGGGTATGTGACTTTCATATCTTAGATGAAATATAAAATTTGAAAACTTCCGATGTAATGTGGTCCTAAATGTAATGTGGGTCCTGGAGGGGTAATAATAAAAATGGGGGCCATTTGTAAGATAATTGATCCAATTTTCCGGCAGACAAATACAAATTATACAGTAGTAATAGGATGAATCGGACCGCCATTTGAAAGGGGGCCTATAACAACACTTGGGGCCTGGTCCAAAACAAGAGCCTATATATTTATCCGATGTAAATCGCAGTTTCTAGACCTAGACCTAATAGAGTAGAATAGGGGCTCCATTTGGGTTATTCCAAAGTATGGACACATATATTTGACTTTCATAGTATGTATTCTTAGTTGAAATATAATATAATCTGCAAAATTTGAAAAACTTCGGATGTAAAATGTGGGTCTTAGAGTGGTAATAACTACAATGGGGGTCCATTTGTAAGGGTGCTGCATTAAAAAGTGGGCCTTTATAAATCACTTTCAAAGTAAGTATTCTTTATTGAAATATAACATGATATGCAAAATTTTATCAAGATCCAATGTAAGATGTGAGTTCTAGAGCGATAATAGTGTAAACTGGGGGCCTATTTGTATGGGGGCTATACCAAAACATTGACCTATATAGCTGAGTTTCAAAATACGTGTTTCTAGTATAAATGTAACATTGTGTGGGAAATTTGATCAATATCCGATGTAAAATGTGCATTTTAGAGCAGTAATATTGTAAATCGGATGTACATTTGTATGGGGACTATATCATATCTGAACCGATTTCCTCTAAATTCAACTTAATCGATTCGTTAAATCGATTCAGCTGGTGATTCTAAGCCGATCCGTATACTTAAAGATGGGTCTATCTCAATTAATTCTTGAGGTTACAAATATTTGGTGGAAATCTAACTTATAATACCCTAGTCCACGAAATGGTGTAGGGTATAATAAAGCTCCCTTATTCCAAAGTCATATTAAATAGTTCACTTACTACACCATTTTCAATTGTAATTCAAAAGGCATTTGAAATTCAAAAATTCCATTCGAAATTCAGAAGACACCATTTGAAATTCAAAAAAATATCAATTGATCATTTGTAATTGAAAAGACATCAATTGAAATTCAAAACTCGTCATTTGAAATTCAATGATTCCATTTGAAATTCAAAAATTTAAACAAAACTATTTAAGCAAAATGTACATTAGGTGGGGTACCATTTATTTATTTACCATTGTTACCTTTTATATACCATTTTTATACACTCCACGAGAGTATTATGTCTTTGTGCATTTGTTTGTAACACCCAAAAGGAAGCGAGATAGACCCATTGTTAATTATACCGATCGACTTAGAATCACTTTTCGAATCGATTTAACAATGTCCGTTCGTCCGTCCGTCCATCTATTCTTGTAATCAAAGTACAGGTCGCAATTGTAGCGAGAACCAAATGAAACTTTGCACAACAAAGTTTTTCGAGATAAGGACGAACGCTATTTAATTTGAAGAAAATCGGTTCAGATTTAGATATAGCCCCATACGAATTTCACTCCCGATTTGACTCTTTTCACGCTAGATACCACATATTACAACAGATTTTCTTCAAACTTGGCAAAACATCTTATATTTCAACTAGAAACACACACGGTGAAACTGAGCCAGATCGGTTCAGATTTAGATATAGCCCCCATACGAATTTCACTCCCGATTTGACTTTTTCTGCTGTAGATACCACATATTTGAACAGATCTTCTTCAAAATTGGCAAAACATCTTCTATTTAAACTAGAAACACCCATGAAACAGACTAAATGAGCCAGATCGGTTCAGATTTAGATATAGCCCACATACGAATTTCACTCCCGATTTGAGTTATTCCGCTCCAGAAACCACATATTTTAACAGATTTTCTTCAAATTTGGCGAAATATCTTATATTTGCATGAGAAGCACCCAGGATGAAAATGAGTCAGATCGGTTTAGATTTATATATAGCTCCTATACAAATTTCGCTCCCGGCTTGATTTTTCCGCCCCAGAAACCACGTATTTTCATCGAATTACTTCAAATTGAGAACCGGAAGAACCTATTGTGAAATGGGTCACTTCATTCCATGTTTGGATATAGCCCTAATACAAATATTCTTCTCGATTTGACAAATTGAACCAGGACATATTATCCTATGATTAGGAAACGTACAAAAATTCTTCCCGTTTTCACTTTTTTCCGAATTGAATTGTATTCTGATAGAAAGTGGAGTGTATCATATAGTCGGCCCCGCCCGACTTTAGCCTTTCCTTACTGGTTTAAATTTTGAAATTCTCCAGTTTATAAAACTGACTTAATGAATTGATAAGCAGATAATAATTATTCTATAGTGTACAGTTTGTACCAGCTCAGAAAACAGTTTATCGCTCAATACAATAACTTAATCAATCTACATATTACAACGGTATAGATATTATAAAGACTTTTCCGCGTACGAAGTAACAGATATTTGATAGTCTTTTATAAATTCTATACATTTCACATTTAAGAATTGATTTACTTATAAACAAACACTTCAATGTGTTTAAGAAATACTTGAATAGTAATCTAGGATGAAATTCTCGTCCGTTTGTCGAACATAATTCCTTATGTGAAGGCGTCTATCTTTATGGCAGAGGTATAATGAAACGTTTGAGAAATAGTTCATATTGTCATATTTTATTTTATAGTCGAAATCTGAAAAAAGGCTTAAAAGTTTTGGAGCGAAACCCTCCCAAGTCGTCATGGGTCAGAAATCATGACAGTGTACACTAGAGCGTACCAGGTTACAAGTAAAAAAAAAGTTCGCCGTACACCTTCGAATATGAAGTATTATTGAAAGGTAGTTTCAAAAAATTTTTTTTTTATTTTTTTATGCCGAACGTAGGGGTCGCGCTTTTACATTTTTCTATATAACTTCTGCATTTATAAACGGATTTTAAAGTGTGATACATCGATGTTTTTGTCTCGACGAGGCCGATTTTTTTGTCTTTGAAGTCATTGAGCTCAAGCATGATTCATGATTTTATGCGAGCTTTAATTTTCTGATATTAGAGTGGTACATTAGGGTAGTAGCAACTGAGATATGATGGGTAAGTACCAGAAGGGGGTGCTTGAGCTCAATGACTTCAAAGACAAAAAATCGATGTATCACACTTTAAAATCCGTTTATAAATGCAGAAGTTATATAGAAAAATGTAAAAGCGCGACCCCTACGTTCGGCATAAAAAAATAAAAAAAAATTTTTGAAACTACCTTTCAATAATACTTCATATTCGAAGGTGTACGGCGAACTTTTTTTTTTGAGGTACGCCCTAGTGTACATCCAAGTAATAAATGTCACCAAAAATCCAGCTTATTGACTGCAGACCAAAATAAAACAAGCGAAAAATAATGAGTTTTACATAATCTCATTTATTTCCTCAGTGTTTTTATACCCTCCACCTAAGGATATGTGATAAGTGAATATACCACTTTGTCATTCCGTTTGTGAAACCTTGAAATATTAAAAAATGACTCTATAACTAGAGTAGACTGTGGGTCGTGGTAAAAATCTAATCATGTCCGTCTGTCGAAAACACGCTAGCCGTCGAACGAAATGAGCTAGGAGGTTCAAATTTTCCCTAACTGTGTCTTATGATTGCAGATCGGTTGGGATTGAAAGTGAGCGATATCGGCCTAGACGGAAAATGTTTGCCCTATCAAGGACTGAAAATACCCTTTAATATTTGGACTATTTAAGCAATTTTCTTTTAAATTTCTACTTTATATGCACTAGAAATTTGTTGCTTACATTCCTCTTGACGCGTAAAAGCACCAAAAAGTAAATACAAGTTTTAGCTGGCTAAATGGAACAAAAGGGATAAAAATGGTACCAATGATACGACAACAGCTAGAAGCATGATATTTGCGTAGATACGTAAAATAGATAGATTTTTCAGATTTTTCTTTAGGGATGCAATTGGAAAAGAGGGATGGATAAAATTCGGTGTATATATTCACCTGACTGTGAAGATGCGAAACAAAAATGAATTTTTTCGCAATTTGTTCTTGAAGGCGGAAAATTGGGATAAAAATGGTTCCAACCAAAGATTTTTGGGCGTGTACATTTTATTTGCTTTGAAAATAATCAGATCTTTCAACATTCGTACCTTCAGGATCTAAATGGGAATAAATTTGGCACCCAACGAGCGGCTGTAGATAGAATCATAATAAATTCGTACTTTCAGGGGCAAATTGGAAGAAGGAGTGAAATTGGTACCAAGCAAGTGGCTGTAGCTAAAATCAGGTGATGTGTTATATTCCACTTTGAAATATATTGGATATTCAATATTAGAACTTTTCCTATCAAAAGGTACAGACTTTTAGGCTAGCTGGAATCAAGAAATTGCAAATGGAGGATCGACCCTGAGACAATGAATGAGTATTGAAGCATCACAATATATAAAAAAGAGTGTCCATAAGTATGCCTTATAGTTTTTAGTAGTATCATATATCGCTTAAAAATATCACAATTTTTCTATTATGGTACCGCACTTCTAATTAAAGCGACAGCCTCTAATCTACTGGAGGGAATAAAAGCTTCGGTTTGACCGAACTTAACACCTTTTTATACCCTCCACCTCCAGGATGGGGGTATACTAACTTTGTCATTCCGTTTGTAACACCTTGAAATATCGACCTGAGACCCTATAAAGTATATATATTCTTGATCGTCATAAAATTCTAAGACGATCTAGCCATGTCCGTCCGTCCGTCTGTTGAAAGTACGCTAGCATCTAAACGAAAGGAGCTAGAACGTTCAAGTTTTCCATAAATGCGTCTTATAGTCGTAGATCGGTTGGGATTGAAATGGGGCGAAATCGGCCCAAAGGGAAAAAATTTTCCCTCACAAGGACTAAAAATACCCATAATAATCCCTAATATTTTAGCGTATTTAAGCATGCTTTTTGAATATGTCTGTTTATATTTGCTTGATATTTGGTATGCGCATTCCCCCTACAGCAAAAACGTGTACTATAAAGTGATTCTTATTTGTAGGGGGCGAAATGGGGCAAAAAAGGGATAAAAATGGTACATATTAAACGACAACAGCTAGAAACACGAAATTCGGTGTGTACATTCCTCTAATTGAGTAGATACATAATATAAAAGTATTTTTTCCCAAATTCGTAAATGGAAATAGAGGGATAAAAATGGTACCAACCAAACGGCTGTACCTAGAATAATGAAATTCGGTGTATACATTCCTCTGATTGCATAGATAAGTAAAATACACGGATTTTTCAAAATTCGTACTTTTTGTGGTTAAAATGAAAAAAGGGGATAAAAATAGTACCAATCAAATGTCCGCAGCTAGAGTTATGATATTCGGAGTATACATTCCTCTGACTGTGTAGACACGAAAAATAGGCGATTTTTTCGAAATTCGTACTTTCAAGGGATACAATGGTACAGAGGGATAAAAATAGTATCAACTAAACGACTACAGCTAGAATGATAAAATTCTAATCGCGTAGAAACGTCAAGGGGGTAAAAATGGTACCAACCAAATGGGCGCTGCTGGAATCATGGAATTCGGTGTATACATTCCTCTGACTGCATAGACACGCAAAATAAAAAGTTTTTTTCCAAATTCGTACTTTTTCTTTTACGGCAAAAATTGGTTGAATCAGGAATTTAGGTTATTTTGCACAATGTACGTCTGATAATGGATTTTCAAAATTTGTACTTTTGGAATTCAAATAGAATGGAAATACAACCAATATTTATGGCTTTGAAAATATAAATATAAGAATATTTATTGTTTGAATTGACGTCTTGGTAGCATTACCTTATAAGCGTGATTTGAAATAATTAAAATATTATATTTATTTATAAAATTAATTTTTCAATATTTGTATTTGTTTTGGTTTGTATATATTAAAAAAATTATATTTTCCTGTAATATTACTGCACTTCTACGAAAACCGACAACCTCTGTGGAATGCAATCCATGGCGGAGGGTATATAAAGTTCGGCCCGGCCGAACTTAACGCCGTTTTTACTTGTTATTTGTTTAAATTGAACTTAATAGTAATAGTTTCCTCATTTTAAATAACAAATTTACTTGTCTTCAGGAAGAAAATCAGCATAATTTTCCTCAGTTCGAGTAAATATTTACTGGATTTTAGGAAAAATTTACAAATAATTTTGCACAGATTTAGTAAAAATGTACTTGTGAGCAAAATTCCAATAGTTTTCAGCAAATTTTACTCAGAATTAGTAAACATTCGCAGGGTCGTGGGAAAGAGGAATGTGTATATCGAATTTCATAATTTCAGTCCCATTTTTGTCCCATTTCGCCCACTGAATCTTTTATTTACTTTTTGGCAGTTTCGTGCAACAATTTTCAAGTACATATAAATCAGAAATTTTCAAAAAAATTAAACATTATAAATATTAGGGGTATTTTCAGACATTGTTATGGGGAATCGGTACATCGCCCACTTTCAATCCCAACCGATCTGCAATCATTAGACACATTTATGAAAAATTGGAACCTACTAACTCATTTCGTGCGGAAGCTAGCGTGCATTCAACAGACAGACGGACATGACTTGATCGTTTTAAAATTTTATCACTCCCAGAATATATACTTTGTGGGGTCTCCGATATATATTTCATGGTGTTGCAAACGGAATGACAAAATGAATATACACTCCGTTCTAAGGTTTACCTATTAGTTAAGCTACAATTGTCCGCATGTAAAGTTGCGACTACTTACTAGTATATATGTATAAATTAAATGCTATAATTTATTATTTGAGCAGCTTTATTATTGACTCGTGTCATTTGGGTAATAAAATCAGAAGGCTTGTTGATGGCACCAGTCTTCGAGAACGTGATGATTTAAAGTCAATCTCGTAATTTTTGTGTTCATGTGTGTGTGTAAAAGTGTACGCATGTCTTTCGACATCGTACAGATGGCAGACAACATTAATTGATAACGATCGGTCGAAGAGAAAGCAGATCAACTGCAACTTCATTATATTGATGTATAAAAGAATTGATACAAAATGTAGCCAAGATAAAATGTTCGTCCAAGCTACACTCAGAAAAAAGTGAACCCTATAATGAGTTAAAATGAACTAAAATTTAGGAAAATTGAACTTAATATAGCGCTAAAGCAATATTTCCTCATATCAAGTTCAAACTTTTCCTTGAAATTAGTACATGCTTTGAACTTCATTCTAGTTCAATTTTCCTCAAACCAAGTAAATATTCACTGAAACTGAATAAATTCCTCAATCCAAGTAAATTTGTACTAAATCCTAGTAAAATTTTGCTGCAAATTTACGCAAATCAAGTAAATATTTACTTAAACTGAGGAAAACTTTACTTGATACAAGGAAAAAAGTAAACTTAAAATAAGTTCAATTTAATAAAAAATCAAACAAATGGTTTTGCTTCAGAGTATGCAAAACTGGTACAAAAAAGAACTACATGAAATATTTCTCAAAAGTTTCATGATATCTCTGCCATAAAGAGTTGAGCTATTACTCCATGATTGCTGCGAAGGCAAGATAGACGCCTTCGTAATGGTTGTTTAGAATAACACTTGAAGTATTTAAGAAATAAGTCTCCGCAAATGAACGAGAATTGTTTCTTAGATTAAAATTTAAGAATTTTCGGAACAATTTGAAGTGATTGTTTATAAGTTCATTAATACTTAAATGTATGAAGAACTCGACATAAATTTCAGTATACGCATTAACTTAATTTTAAGAAAAAACACATTTTTAGTAAAAAAAATCTTAAATGAATTTTTCCCATACAAAAAAATTCTTATTATTTTCTTAATTAAAACTTTGCAATTTTTTTCCACACAAGTATAAATGAGTAAATGAAGTAATTTCTAGTAAATGAACTATTTATTATGACTTTGAAATAAGGAAACTTTACTCATACATAATTAATTTTCCTATTTTTAAGGAAATTTTTACTAAACTGGAGTACATTTTTTTAACTAAATTGGAGTATGAATTTTACTGAAATTTAGGAATCCTATTTTTCTGAGTGTAGTCATGCATTATATTCGCGACGCGAATGACTTGGCAGCTACTGCTTCATGCAATTGTACTAGTTAGATGTTGTACCAAATCGTAGCACAAACCCGTTGATAAATGCATTTTCCTCTCTTGAGGAAATTAATTCTATATTCCCAGAAGTGATATGATAGCACCGTACGACAATTTAAAAAATTCGTTACACTTGAACCGGATTACATGGGCAAAATGGAGTTACTTGGTGTTTTTAGTTTTTCATTTCCTCATTCTGTTGCCCCTTCACAGGACTACAAAGTTCCAAAGGATAAAATTTTTCAAAAAAATATTTCATATACTTGTCCGCACCCTATGATAATGGTATTAGTGTCAAATTAAAGAGGAGAATATCTATTAAACATTTTTCATATATCATGCTTATATCTGTATTAGTTCAGCATTAACATCTATTTCAAGTTTAGCCCTTAGTTTTTCTAGTCTATTCATATCTTGCTTTTCCAGAGACACAATTTTAAATGTTTGTTAATACTAAACTAATACAGGCAGAAGCTTGAAATTTAAAGCATTTTTAGCACATATTATCTTCTTTGATTTGGCATTCATATCGTATTATAGGGTGCCAATAAGTATTAAATATAATTTTTGAAAAATGTGTCCTTTGGAAATTTGTGGTGAGAAAATGAAAAACTAAAAACGACAATTAACCTATTTCTCCTATAGTTTCAGATGTATGTATATAATTTGGTTCAAGTGTAATATGGACTGTGTAGTAAAATCTATTTTATTTTAGGATCACAAAATCGATTGTGGATTTGAATTGAAGTAAAATCGCCGAAATTTTTGAATCAGATAAAAGGTGTCGAACCTTACATTAAAATAAAATGATGAGATTACGAAATTTCAAACTGAAAATGTACGCCATAGTAACGTTCACATCTTTAAATACTTGAGGACCAGCGTTTCCATCGGCTTATAACACCACTGGCGTAGAATGGGGGGTGGCTGGGATGGTCTTTTACCACTCACGAACTTTGTTAGAATATTTTAAGATTTATTGTACAACTTGAGATCCAAATCTACGTATGTGAAGACTATCGAAGGCGAAGAAAAATATTGTTTCAATACAATTTAGTGTTAAGTAATTGAAAAAAACTCATTTTTCATTAGAGTTTTCGGTATTAGCGAATGCTGTCTTTCAAAATACAATTTCCAAGTCTTTCCATTATAAATTTCATAAGCTTTTTAAGATAATTCTGGAAAATATAAAAAATATGTAAAAAATATTATTTACTAATTAAATCATAACGTTATTTATGGAATTACGTTCGTTCGGGTGCGACTGGGAATAGCCACATTGAAATGATGTAATGAATGTCACCATGCCATTTGTAAATAAATTTGCATTCTATTAAATATAGAAGCAAAATGGTCTTTAGCCAGGAGAATATCCCAGTTCAAATCAAATACTGGTTACAGACCAAATAAAACAAATGAAAAAACTAAAATTAAGAAACATTTTAAACTTATATCTTTTGTCCAAGAGATTTTTTGGCATTTTTTGAAGGCTAATCGATATTCAACACAACTTTTGAAAATTTGATTATTTATTTCTGAATTTTTACCTACTATACGTATCGCAATGAACGCCCAGCAGAATTCTACCATTATTTGGCATTCTTATCATTCTAAGCCATTACAATCAACTAATGATGATGGTGATGATGATTCATGGCACATTAGCTCCGCCGCCATTTAGATAAGTTACTGATAAGATGCGAGAAACTCACCATAATGCCATGGGCCAAATTCACAAAAAGCTAAGTTGCCAAAAATAGTTATAATGATGCTCCACGATTAAAAAAATGGTTTTCTTTCTGTTAGTGTAAAAATGAAAGTGAGTCTTGTTTAAATTTTTCCAAAAAATACCAGCGAAAGACAATCCATTAATTGCCGCTAATTGATCAATGGGATTAAGTCAAAGTCAACAGAGAAGAGAACATTAATTTGATTGATGTTTACAGCGATGTCTTCTTAATTGTTATTTTCAACGTGAATATTTTTGCAAAAGATATTAAAGTGAAGAAATTAGAAACTTTGGGGAAATTAAAAAAAAACGTTCAGCATAATTGCAAACTCTTCAGAAGAAACAATGAACGCCAACAGAACGTTTTCAATATGCTCATGGGTCACACTGCAAATAAAAGACTCAGCGTAGTCTTCGAGGGGGCCTGCAAATTGCTAATGTTGTGATTTTAAAAAATGCGTTGAGATTTGAAGCAAAGACGGCCATTGCTATGTTTGGAATCCGCATCAAGTGGAATGTCGGACTAATATCTTCACAACACCGCACAGTGACTAAAAAGCGTATAACTATTGCAAACAAATTTGAACCAGCATATTGTAGGATTATATAATTTGGTATATATATACTTATTAGGTTGGGTCGCGGGCCATACAAATGGAATAATAATTTCCAGTCACTCCACGAAAAAAAGTTTGGATTGTGTAATGATGATCTGCAAAATATTTCGTCACTAGGCCAAGCCATCTGTGAGCAAAACGCTCCTGAAAGCCTCTCCAAAAATTTGTTCCGTGTAATTTTTTTTACGTTGCATTTTTCCCTATTTTATTCTGAAGCACTTTAAATTTTGAACGTTTAAAAAAAATGTTTGTTATAAATAAATAGCAGCAGCCAATACCTTTCGAATGATGCCTATATGACGAACATTGGAAGGAAATTGACGCTGCAGAGCTCATTTTTGTAACAAGAGGTGGAACATTTTGGCTCTGAATCTCTCAATCTCCTGTATTAAATTATTTCACAAATATGGAGTCAGTGACGTCATTTATAGTCCGATATTCATCATTTAGGCATCATTCTACAGGTATTGATTCCTTCTATTTAGTTTTTATAACAACTTTTACAAAATATTCCCAAGAAATATGACTTTGTAGCTGTCACTCTGAAAACCCACAAAATAGCAATCTAAACGTCTAGAAGAATTATCCTCCGATTTACTTACAAAATGGTTTCAGAAATATAGAGAAATTTTCATATTTCTTTATATGTATGTACATTAGAGTGGCTTATTTTGCGAGGAAGGAAAAAATGTTGTTGATGTTCCCGACTAAAATGAAAGATTAGTTTGTTTTATGTGTTCTCCCAAAATATTTCGCGTTTATCGTTGTCCATTCGTGAGCTGGACGCGTTCAAAATAAACTCAATAAATCAGGTTTTTCTTGAATAAAATTCCCGATGAGAAAGGTATTGAGAAAAAAACCGGTAGAAATTAAAATCCGACCCGAGCCTTATCCAACCATATTAAAAACTTGCAATATGACCCAGTAAAACGGGCAGATTTACACTATTTTAGTGCAATTTTTGATGCATTTTTTATAAAAACCACAATAACTTCCACATTTTTAGTTCGATTTATGTTTTTAGGAGAGGTTTGGAGAGGTATTGATAACAAATTGCAATTTTTAGAATTTGCTAACGCATTAAGGGCCGCAAATGTTTTTCTTACTGTTAATACTCAGTGGGTTAAATGTGAAGTAAAAACTTTAATATGCGGTTATTTGCATCGTAAACACATTCTAGTCTTATAAAGAGTGATTTTTTTGAGGTTAGGATTTTCATGCATTTGTATTTGACAGATCACGTTGGATTTCAGACATGGTGTCAAAGAGAAAGATGCTCAGTATGCTTTGACATTTCATCATGAATCGTCTTACAAACGAACAACGCTTGCAAATTATTGAATTTTATTATCAAAATGCGTGCTCTGTTAAGAAAGTTCATTGCGCGCTTCCATTTTATGGTCAGTTTAATCGACCCACTGAAGCGGCTATTCGGGCTATTGTGACTAAATTTCGCACCAAATTTACATTGTTGGACATTAAACCACCAACACGCTTACGTAGAGTGCGAACTGAAGAAAATATCGCAGCTGTATCGGCCAGTGTTAATGATGACCACCAATTTTCGATTCGTCGCCGTTCGCACCAATTGGGTCTCTGTTACTCAAAAACGTGGGAATGCCAAAATTGGACTAAGCGGATGGACCACCTAAGACGCAGCCGCGGTCAACATTTAAATGAAATTATCTTCAAAAAGTAAATGTCATGGACCAATCTAACGTTTCAAATAAAGAACCGATGAGATTTTGCAAATTTTATGCGTTTTTTTTTTTTAAAGTTATCAAGCTCTTAAAAAATCACCCTTTATAAAGCTAATATTTGGAAAGAAATTCAACCATTTCAAATTTGCTCCCTTAAAAAAATAAAACATGAATAATCTACATAAACTTTATAAAGGGGAAAAATTGAAATGGTTGTTAATGCTAAATTAACATAGGTAGACGCATGAAATTAAAAGTATATTTAGCAGATTTTCTTCTCTTTCATTTGATACCCATAACGTTTGTATTGTATGATACTCAAAAGTACGAAACTAAATTATTGAAACATTTACATCCTTTGGAAATTAAAAGTCCTGTAAAAAAGACAAACGACCACGAAATAAAAAATGAGTATGAGTTTTCCTATTAGTGACCTATAGTTTCACTTCTATATAATCTCGTTCTTGGGAGGGAAAGCATGTCGCACGGTTTTATTGCTACATCTTATGTGAAGTTTTCCTCCCAATTTATGCATTGAAAGATCAAAATTTCAGATGTTAATTTTCAAAAATTAGCTTTTTGTAAGATGCAAATAACCCCATCTTTCTACCAACAGAAATCTGAGAACCAACAGTAAGAAAAAAATTGTCAGCCCTTAATGGGTTAGGAAGTTCTAAAAATTGGAATTGGTCATCAATACCTCTTCAACGATCTAACAAAAACACAAATCGAACTAAAAATATGGAAGTTATTGCGGTTTTTATAAAAAATGTTACAAAAATTGCACAAAAATGTTAAAATTCTGCCCTCTATTCTTGATTAAAATGCAAGTTTTTGATATGGTTTGATAAGGCTCCGACCAGATTTTAATTTCTAGCAGGTTTGTTTCCAAATACAATTCTCACCGTGAATTTTATTCAAGAAAAACCTGATTTATAGAGGTAATTTTGAACGCGTCCAGCTCACGAACGGACAATGATAAAAGCGAAATATTTTGAGAGAACACATAAAACAAACTAATCGTTCATTTTAGTCGGGAACATCCACTACTTTTATTTTGAAGCCACTCTAATGTACATATGAATTTAGAAAATTATATAGTGATGTCATGTAATTTAAAAACACCGATGTTCTGTTTATGTTAAATGTTTATTTAGAAATACCGAATATTCAGATTGATTTCAGAGGTGTCACTATAAAAACAAATATCGAATAAACGCCAGAAATATATCCGTCCAACCAGTCTTAGGAAGCCTTTACATTACGCGATTGTGTAGAACGATTTTTGGTGAGAGAAATCGCATACCTTCTTTCCCACTTTCCAAAAATCGCATCGAAAGTCGTTTCCCGCGTTTACTCTTATCGCACAAAATGGTACGAAATGAAAAAAAATCAATTTCAAATTTTACTTATTTTATTTCTCATTTCATTTGCATGCCTCGTGAAATGTAACCCTGTTCGCACAAAATGAGTGGAATTTTTGATGCATTTCAAAAAACGAAAAAACTCATACAGATTTTCAAAGTTTACGTGCGATCCTTTCTTCTTTACACTATACGACTTTTCACGCGACTGGATCGCGTGGCTGCTTTAGCCAAATAAATTATGATGATATATATCATTTGGGACAGAAAAAAAGTGTAACGCATTGAAGGAGTTACTTAAGACCCTAAGTATGTTTGGACCAAATCCGTTTCACGACTTTTTAAAGTATTTGAGCCACGTCCGTCCGTCTGGCGATAACTCTCGACAGGAGTTAAGGAATCGATTCAAACTTTGCACATCGTAATATTTTTCCCAACTTAGTTTAAGTTCGAAGGTGGGCAAAATTGTCACGCCCCTTCTGGTACCTCCCACACAAATAGCTCATATTCCAATGTTAAATTAAAACCGATATAACTTCTACACGGATAATCGGAATCAGCTATATTTCGGTATTGGATAACGCTTTTATAATCACTAAATATGACGGATTTTTCACGCCCCTTCCAGTACCTCCCACACAAATCACTTTAACCTGTGTAAAATTAAAGGTGCTTTAACTTATATACTGATGATCGGAATACTGTGAAATGTGATATTTAGCAATGCTTTTTTAGTGGTTATATGCGAATAGAATATGGGCGATATTGCCACACCCCTTCTGGTACATCCCACACAAAGTGGCATAAACATTGGTTACAATAAAACCGACATAACATTTATACGGGTAGGCAAAATCATTTGAAACTTGATATTTAGAAAAGTTTTTATAATCACTTTAAACCAAAAAAATATTTACGTTTTAACCACGCCCCTTCCTATACCTCCCACACAATTGGCTCTATCCTAGGTAATGTTAAATTCTATAATAATAACTTATATACTGGTGCATGGAATCCACTATGGCTTGATATTTGATCATGTTTTTATAAATGTGGAATCTGGGATCATGTGCCACGAACCATCCACACAAATTATCCTGCCCTACATAAAATTGTATTCCTTATAACTTCCGTATATATGTTCTCTGAGGGTATATGTAAGTCGGTTTAGCCGACTGAAGCTTACTTACTTGTTTTTGTTTACATTTATGCTTCTTAATAATGTGTCTGTATATTTGAGCGTAGCCATCAAAGTCAGTTTTGTAATTTATTCTCTTGTCAGTTGGAACATAAATTATTTATAGCTTTTCAAGAGTATATCTTCTTTTAAAGTTGTTATATTGTGCTAATATTTCTACATCGTCAAAATTCGGCTTGTGTCGGTGGGTTTTTTTTTCTAGTGACATAGAGATTTCACAGACCGAGAACGGAAATCTTAAATTTGAAATAACATTAGTATAACAGCTGAATTATTTGATGTGATTAATTGATAAAAATCTATTATTTTTGGACGATAGAAACAACTTATTTGGCAATGTTGATTGTAGTAAATCAAATAACAGCAATCACCAATTGGAAAAATAAACTAAATTTCATGCTCTAAAGAAAACGAACTATTAACAGTCTAATGTTGCTCCAAATGACTTAACCCATTAATGCCCATGGCGATTTAGAGTAGATAAAATAACTCATATTTTGAGACGATCGTTCCAGAGCACCAACTGACTGAATTGCTGTCTATAGGCATAGCATAGATGTCAAATTACAAGATGAAATAACATACGTTTGACTTGTAAGTTTTAAACCGAGTTGAAAGCTGGGATAATGTACCGTTACGTACATTGTGCGGCTAAAGTAACTATATGATTTGTTTTTTTTTTTTTCAATAACTATTGAATGGAATGAAAAAACAAAAAAATTTATGATAAAAAGAAAGTTTATTTTATGTTATTTTTTTACATTAATTATGAAAAATAATATCAGTTAAATGAGAACCGTTTTCTCTAACGCAAAAATGTGCTCTTTTTATGGCATTTTCCATAACTTTGTTGAGTGTTTCTTGTGGTATACGATCAATTTCTTCTTGAATGTTGTCCTTTAGTTGTAAAGATTTCTGATGAAGATTTTTGGGATCCCCAAAATCTGTTGTTTTGTTTATTTACGAAACCGTTCAAGTGAAAATGCGCTTCGTCGGTCATCATTAAATTTGACAAAAAATTTTCATTTTGATCAACGAGATTTAAAAGTGCTCTAGCAAATTCCAAGCGCAATTGCGCAATTGTATAGCGTTCCATTTTTAAATATTCTCCCAAGTTTAATTTCTGAAATAGGAAAAAAGAAAAAGTTAAATACTCGCAAGCAAAGAAGTTACAATTGTTTTACATCATATAGTAACTTTAGCCGCACCCTGTATATGTTACGGTGGGCATGAATGGGTTATCATGCTAAGGGATCCATTTCCACTGTAGTTCTGTAAAATCTCTCTGCTGGTGGTTCGTTATTGGTTTTGGTCAGATTTATGCATTGTGCCAACATACGAAATAATATGGAATGTTTCGTGAAATTTTTCCATAATGACACATACCTCATAAAATAAATTGTTTACTTACTTTCATAAAATCAAGCAAATAATGTTAAGGGTGACCCTTAAAACAAGGCAAGTGTTATAGATCCTGTCTCAACTAGACAGTATACCGCCCACTTTATCACTATTATCGGAAATGTTATGTTTTATGTTAATCACATAAACCGCATTGAACGACTACAAAAGAAATTTATTAATTTTGCTTTGTTTTCTATTAAGTTCACTGATCCTAGGCCATCTTATGAATCCAGGGGTTTACTCATACATTTGAATACATTAGCAAATCGGCGCTCCAAAATGTCTGTGTTATTTATTTTCAAATTAATTTCTGGAAAAATAGACTGTCCTTTATTGCTTAGTCGTATTGGTTTCAAAATCCCTGCTAGGGATTTGCGTACTTGGGAATACTTTAACATACCTATGCATAGATGTAATTATGCTCTTAATGAACCTATTTTACGTGCTCTTAAAGAATGTAATAATATAAATAACAAATTCGATTTAGATTTTTCATTTTCGCTGTCAAATTTTAATGAAATACTAGATTTATTTTACTCTTAGATTTAAGCTAGTCTGTAAGGATCATAATGTCCATAGACTGAAATAAATAAATAAATGCAGTTAAATTATAAACTTTCAATATTCTTTATTTCACTCTATTCTTTATTTCACTCTATTCTAGAAATATTGGCTGAGTTTTCGATGAACTATGCAGATTTGTTTTTTTTTTGGTTTTTAAATATCTTAACGAAGAAAACAATTCATGTTCCGACACACTGTTCCAATCGCACATATACCAACTGGCGATTGTTTGTATTTATGGTGGCGGGGTCATTATTTCTGTTTGCGGAACGAAAGCGAGTGAAAAAGAAGAAAATAAGTTTGTCATTTTGTTTCTATTTTGATTTCTACAACTCCACAGCAGTTTACCGTTAAATATGATAATTCCTCCCAATGAGGTGTTGAATCAATTCAATCGATGTTCGTTTATTCGAATCAAGCGAAACGAAACGACGTGTTACGCGAAAAAAGAAAACAAACAATACCTTGTGATTCCCACAGAAAAGTAGTCAAGTAGTCAACGAGCGCAACCATCATTGTTGTCAGACAGATTTGGACTGATGGGGTGCAGCAAAAGTCAAAATAAAATTAGAATTTCAATTTTATAGTGAAAAGTATGGCTATTGAAATTGATTCACACGTTGACAACGCATTACAACTAACTGAGTACAATGTATTTAAATAAAATAAAATAAACAATTCCGAAAATGACTTTGGGTCACATTTGTAGCAATTTATTAAAAAACTTATAAAATAAAATTTCGATATAAATTTTTATGCAAAATTACAAAATTAAATTGTTAAGAAGAGTTCATACTAATTTTAATTGATCGAATATTTGGAATTATCTTTCCACACATGCTGACGGATGGTAACAGTAAATATTTTTAATGCATTTACTCAAAATAGGAAAACTGATTTCACAATCCCCTCGTTATAAGACCGCATTATAAAATTGTTATATGTGAGCTTTACTTTCGTTACAGATATATCTGATTTTTTAGATGTAATCATTCAGAATTCTAAATCTGTATTACTTTTATAATGTCAAAGGCTACTTTATTAGCTTCAAACTGATACAAATAGTTTTAATCACAGTTTGTACGGTTATTTGTTATTACATTGTTTTTAATGGAATTTTTAACGAATTTATTGACAATTTGTTTACAATCCACCATAAAATGGAGTTATAGTATGTTTGTCATTCCGTTTGTAGTACCTTTAAATATTGGCCTGATACCCTATAAAGTATCTTCTCATCGTCATAAAATTCTAACACGATCTAACTGTCCGTTTGTTGAAAGCACGTTAGCATTTCAACAATTAAAACCGGCGTTAAGTTCGGCCGGGCCGAACTTTATATACCCTCCGCCGTGGATTGCATTCCACAGAGGTTGTCGGTTTTCGTAGAAGTGCAGTAATATTACAGGAAAATATAATTTTTTAATATAGCCAAACCAAAACAAATGCAAATATTAAAAAAATAATTTTTAATATTTTAATTATTTCAAACCACGCTTATAAGGTAATGCTACCAATACGTCAATTCAAAAAATAAATATTCTTATATTTATATTTTCAAAGCCATAAATATTGGTAGATAGTGGGTGCTACAGTTGGTTGTATTTCTATTCTATTTTAATTCCAAAAGTAAAAATTTTGAAAATCCATTATGAGACGTACATAGTGCAAAATAACCTAACTTCATGATTCAACCAATTTTTGTCGTAAAAGAATAAGTACGATTTTGGAAAAAACTTTTTATTTTGCGTGTCTATGCAGTCAGAGGAATGTATACACCGAATTCCATGATTCCAGCTGCGTCCATTTGGTTGGTACCATTTTTACCCCCTTGACGTTTCTACGCAATTAGAATTTCATCATTCTAGCTGTAGTCGTTTAGTTGGTACTATTTTTAACCCTCTGTACCATTGAATGTACTAATTTCAAAAAATTCGTCTATTTTCCGTGTCTACGCAGTCAGAGGAATGTATACTCCGAATTTCATGACTCTAGCTGCAGTCATTTGATTGGTACTATTTTATCCCCTTTTTCATTTTAACCCCAAAAAGTACGAATTTCGAAAAATCAGTTTATTTTCCGTGTCTACACACTCAGAGGAATGTATACTCCGAATTTCATGACTCTAGCTGCCGTCATTAGATTGGTACTATTTTTATCCCCTTTTTCATGTTAACCCCAAAAAGAACGAATTTTGAAAAATCCGTGTATTTTATTTATTTATGCAATCAGAGGAATGTATACACCGCATTTCATTATTCTAGGTACAGTCGTTTGGTTGGTACCATTTGTATCCCTCTATTCCTATTTTACCCCTTAAAAGTACGAATTTGGAAACAATACTTTTATCTTATGTATCTGCTCAATTAGAGGAATGTACACACCGAATTTCGTGTTTCTAGCTGTTGTCTGTAGCTGTTTAATATGTACAATTTTTATACCCTCCACCTCCAGGATGGGGGTATACTAACTTTGTCATTCCGTTTGTAACACCTTGAAATATTGACCTGAGACCCTATAAAGTATATATATTCTTGATCGTCATAAAATTCTAAGACGATCTAGCCATGTCCGTCCGTCCGTCCGTCCGTCCGTCCGTCCGTCCGTCCGTCCGTCCGTCTGTCCGTCTGTTGAAAGCACGCTAGCATCTAAACGAAAGGAGCTAGGACGTCCAAATTTTCCATAAATGCGTCTTATAGTCGTAGATCGGTTGGGATTGAAATGGGGCGAAATCGGCCCAAAGGGAAAAATTTTTCCCTCACAAAGACTAAAAATACCCATAATAATCCCTACTATTTTAGCATATTTAAGCATGTTTTTTGAATATGTCTGTTTATATTTGCTTGATATTTGGTATGTGTATTACCCTTATAGCAAAAAACTGCACCATAAAGTGATTCTTATTTGTAGGGGGTGAAATGGGGCAAAAAAGGGATAAAAATGGTACACATTAAACGACAACAGCTAGAAACACGAAATTCGGTGTGTACATTCCTCTAATTGAGTAAATACATGATATAAAAGTATTTTTTTCAAATTCGTACTTTTAAGGGGTAAAATGGGAAAAGAGGGATAAAAATGGTACCAACCTAACGGCTGTACCTAGAATAATGAAATTCGGTGTATACATTCCTCTGATTGCATAGATATGTAAAATACACGGATTTTTCAAAATTCGTACTTTTTGGGGTTAATATGAAAAAAGGGGATAAAAATAGTACCAATCAAATGACCGCAGCTATAGTCATGAAATTCGGAGTAGACATTCCACTGACTGTGTATACACGGAAAATAAACTGATTTTTCGAAATTCGTACTTTTTGGGGACAAAATAGAAAAAGGGGATAAAAATAGTACCAACCAAATGACCGCAGCTAGAGTCATGAAATTCGAAGCATACATTCCTTTGACTACGTAGACATGACTGTGTATACACGGAAAATAAACGGATTTTTCGAAATTCGTACTTTTTGGGGACAAAATAGAAAAAGGGGATAAAAATAGTACCAACCAAATGACCGCAGCTAGAGTCATGAAAATCGAAGTATACATTCCTTTGACTACGTAGACATGAAAAATAAAAGGTTTTTTTCCAAATTCGTACTTTCAAGGGATATAATGGGTACGGAGGGATAAAAATGGTACCAACCAAACGGCAACACCTGGAATAATGAAATTCGGTGTATGCATTCCTCTGATTGCGTAGACATTTAAAATAAACAGGTTTTTCGAAATTCGTACTTTTTGGGGTTAAAATAAAAAAAGGGATAAAAATAGTACCGATTAAATGACCGCAGCTAGAGTCATGAAATTCTGAGAATACATTCCTCTGACTGCGTAGATACGGAAAATAGACGAATTTTTCGGAATTCGTACATTTTGGGGTTAAAATTGTAAAAGGGGATACAAATAGTACTAACCAAATGACCGCAGCTAGAGTCATGCAATTCGGAGTATACATTCCTCTGATTGCGTAGGAATCGGAAAATAAACGAATTTTTCGAAATTCGTACTTTCAAGGGATACAATGGTACATAGGGATAAAAATAGTACCAACTAAATGACTACAGCTAGAATGATGAAATTCTATTTGCGTAGAAACGTCAAGGGGGTAAAAATGGTACCAACCACATGGTCGCAGCTGGAATTATGGAATTCGGTGTATACATAGACATGCATAGACACGCAAAATAAAAAGTTTTTTTTTCAAATTTGTACCTTTTCTATTATGGCAAAAATTGGTTGAATCATGAAGTTAGTTATTTTGCACTATGTACGTCTGATAATGTTTTTTTTGTACTTTTGGAATTAAAATAGAATGAAAATACAACCAACTGTAGCTCCCACTATCTACCAATATTTATTTATTTAAGCTTTTTGAAAATATAAATATAAGAATATTTATTTTTTGATTTGAAATAAATAATGGTTTGAAATAATTAAAATATTATATTTATTTATAAAATTATTTTTTCAATATTTGTATTTGTTTTGGTTTGCCTATATTAAAAAAATTATATTTTCCTGTAATATTACTGCACTTCTACGAAAACCTACAACCTCTGTGGAATGCAATCCATGGTGGAGGGTATATAAAGTTCGGCCCGGCCGAACTTAACGCCGTTTTTACTTGTTATCCCTTTTTTTGCCCCAGTTCACCTCCTACAAATAAGAATCACTTTATGGTGCACGTTTTTGCTATAAGGGGAATGCGCATACCAAATATCAAGCAAATATAAACAGACATATTCAAAAAATATGCTTAAATACGATAAAATATTAGGGATTACTATGGGTATTTTTAGTGCTTGTGAGGGAAAAATTTTTCGCTTTGGGCCGATTTCGCCCCATTTCAATCCCAACCGATCTACGACTATGGAAAATGTGGACGTTCTAGCTCCAAATGTTGAATTCGACGCCTATTAGACGTATTCTTGGAAAATTTGGACATCCTGGGCCCCTTTGTTATACCCTCCACCTCCTGGATGGGGGTATACTAACTTTGTCATTCCGTTTGTAACAACTTGAAATATAGACATGAGACACTATAAAGTATATATATTATTGATCGTCATAAAGTTATAAGACGATCTAGACATGACCGTCCGTCTGTTGAAAACACACTAACATCGAAACGAAAGGAGCTAGGTCGGTTGGGATTGAAAATGGGCGAAATCGACCCAAAGGGATAAATTGTTTTCTCACAAGGACTAAATATAGCCACAATAACCCCTAATATTATAGAGTATTAAAGCACCTGTTTTCAATATGTCTGCTTGTACTTACTTAATAACATGGGAATATAGGCATACAAATGGTACAAGCCAAACGGCTGCTTTGCGTAGACACACAAAATAAACGGATTTTTCGAAATTCGTACTTTTTGGGGTTAAAATGAAAAGGGGATGGGAATAGTACCAACCAGACGACCGTAGCTAGAGTCATGAAATTCGGAATATACATTCCACTAACTGCGTAGACACGAAAAATAAAAGTTTCTTTTCCAAATTCGTAGATTCAAGAAGGATATTGTGTTGACAAGTAAAATAAAGAAATTTTAAAAATTTTAAATTTTTAAGGGGGTAAAATAGGAAAAAGGTGATAAAAATGGTGGAATTCGGTATATACATTCCTCTTATTGGATAGACACGCAAAATAAAATGATTTTACCAAAATCGTACTTTTTTACATTTACGGCAAAAATTGGTTGAATCATGAAGTTAGATTATTTTGCACTATGTACGTCTAATAATGGATTTTCAAAATTTAGACTTTTGGAATTAAAATTAAGAATGAAAATACAACTGTAGCACCCACTATCCACCAATATTTATGGTATTTACGATTTTTTTGAAAAAATATATATAAGACTAAACTACTTAAAACTAACAGATTACTGAATGAATAATGACATATTGCAACAGCCAGCATGTAATATTATCACTGTTGTTGTCGTAGTAACCACAGTGTTACGGATAAACGGTGTTTAGTTTGAAACATCGAATGACATTTTCTACGACTGTGCGAACAAATAGAAACAAATTGTTTTGTTTCTTTGCATCACATTCGAAATTCCACAATATTTTGTCAATTCTTTTCATACCATAAGAGGGAGAGAAACTCAGAAAAGCGCCAAAAGAAAATCCGTGAAAACTGCAAGATACCGCGATAATATGGCTATCGCTATGGCTCGGTAGATGAGTGGCTATTCAGTTGTTCATAGTGATGGGAGAAGCTCATTTGAGTAATTACTGGACGTTTACGATTTCATTATGGCTATCACCCCGACAGCAACTGTTGGATGGTGGTCTTACCTGGCCATGCACGGTGATGGTGGTTGCTTTAGCAAATGCTCACATGTGTTCGTGTATCTTCACATACAAACATCAATAGATATGTATAAGGTGTATACATAATGTATCAGTGTGCATCTAAACTTCATTTGAGTTTTGAACACTAACTCTCTTTTAATACCAAAGTAAGGTTACCATCGTCAAAGATATTCAAAGCAACAAGCTTTGAAGGAAAGTGGTTTATGGATATTCTCAATCTCTATGGTATACATCGAAGGAGTAAATAAAATTTATATCGTCATTCAGTTTTTCTGATTTGTTTTTTTTTGTGTTCTTGTCTGATTATTATACCTTTCACCTAGGGATGGGGGAATATCCACTTTGTCATTCCGTTTGTAACACCTTAAAATATTCATAAAGTATATATATTCTGGGTAGTGATAAAATTCTAAGACGATCTAGCCATGTCCGTCTGTTGAAAGAAATGAGCTATGTGATTCAAATTTTCCCTAAATGTGTCTTATAGTTGCAGATCGGTTGGGATTGAAAGTAGGTGAAATCGACCCAGAGGGAAAAAAATTTCCTTAACAAGGACTGAAAATAATAAATTTCTGCTTTATATGAAATTAGAGGGATTTACACACCGAATTTCATGATTCTAGCTGTTGTCGTATCATTGGTACCATATTTTATCCATTTTTGTCCCATTTCGCCCGTTAAAACATTTATTTTCTTTGTGGTGCTTTCAAGCTACAAGAGGAATGTCCGCACCAAATTTCAAATGTATGAAAATCAGAAATTTAATTAATAAGCCAAGGCTACCAATATTTGTATACTATATACATATAATGGAAATAATACTTCAATTCATAAAGTAAATATAAGGCAGCAATCATAAATACCCTAAATATTGGGGGATAGAGAGTGTATTTTCAGCTGCAGTCCTTTGGTTAGTTGTATTTTCATCTATTTTAAATTCAAAAGTATACATTTTATCCAGAGCTGTTAAGTAATGATTAGTAATCATAATCATTAGTAATTAGATTACTTTTTTTTTTAAAGTAGAAGTAATGATTACAATACGATTACATTCAGTTTTATACGATTAGTAATTGATTACGATTACAAGTAATCAAAAAATAATCAGGATTACTTGCGATTACTGAAAAATAATCAAAAATAATCAAGTAATCAAAAATGAGTTCGACTACATTAAAAGATTACTTTTGATTACTTTTGACTATTTTAGATTACTTTTGATTTTTTGTGATTACTTTTGATTCTCGCGAAATCGGTATGAGAGTCATAGTAGTCTGTTTGTCAAAACTTTTGACTTTTCAATATATGTCAGTTTTGATTTTTTCTGTTCTCGTTCTTTTGCCAGCTAAAACCGAAAGGTAACGGTAATCGCAAGTAATCCTGATTATTTTTTGATTATTTGTAATCGTAATCAATTAGTAATCAGAAATTGTTGAATAGTGGATTATATAATCATTACGATTCTTTTTAAAAAGTAATGTAATTGATTACTAATCGTAATCGAAATTTAACAGCTCTGATTTTATCTTATATCTCACGTGCGCAGTATAAGACAACTTCATGATTCTACCATTTTTGTCATAAAAGCAACAAAATAAATTACGAATTTGGAAAAAAATATTTTACGTGGCTATGCACTCAGAGGAATGTATATACCCAATTCCATGATACTATCTGCGGCCTTTTAGTTGGTACCATTTTTATCCCTCTGCTCCCATTGAATCCCTTGAAAGTACGAATTTTTTTCGTGTCACTCAGTCAGAGGAATGTATACTGTGAATTTCATGGTTCTAGCTGCATCCATTTGTTTGGTACAATTTTTATCCCCTTTTTCCAATTTACACCCTAAAAGTACGAATTTCAAAAATTTCCTTTATTTTATGTGTGTACGCAATCAGAGGAATATATACACCGAATTTCATTATTCTAGGTGCAGCCGTTTGGTTGGTACTATATACCCCCATCCTGAAGGTGGAGGGTATAAAAATGTATTAGGTATAAATGAAAGAATAAAATAATTTCATATTATTAGATCTTTGTGGAAAAATATCCACTAAATGGATGGACACAGCTCTCATTGTTGCGCGCAATGGCGAATCGACTCATTCTTTTCGTAGTTTTTGTTTTAACTCTTACTCAGGTTCGATATCATTTTTTTAATGTTTTCTTAAACAAAAAACAAAGTATTTTAAAAAGAAGTGTGTGACATTTATTTGGTTCGGTTGCTAGCAGGGCAGACGATCGTTTCAAGGGACGCTACTCCCCCTTATCAATGCCCAGTGCAGTGCAACAACTACTCCGGTTGTTATTGGTCTGTTTATCTGCATCGCAAACTCAATTGAATGATAACAGTTGCTAAAAATGCTAATGCTCGTTGACGTCCAAACCCACTTCCATTTTCTGTAACGTCCGTCACGGCACTTTCGGCCCTAATATTGCTTTCCTCAAAAATTGTTACACTGAAAAAATGCTTCATTACATCAATGAAATAGTTTCATTATTTTGTTTACATTGTTGCAAAGTAATGTTGCTTGGATGTAATGAAATGTTTCATTACAGTAATGATATATTTCAATAACAATATTTTTAATGATTTGTTGTGTCATTAATACAGCGCAATAGTTTTCATTGATGGAAAGAAATCTGTTTTTGTATAAATCGAGGCAAATATGGGTAATATTATGAGAATCTTTGGTTGGATTATAATGTTGAGGATTAAATTCACTATTACAATACTTGTTTATCCGATTTTATTAAGTTTTGTTTACTTTTGCCGTTACAATCAAAATAATTAAACTCTTTCTTAACCAAAATGTAACATTTCATTGCCAGAATGAACTGTGTTTTAATTTTTAAATGTGTGTATTTTTGTGTGACATACAAGAAGTAAGTTATAATTCCTGTTAATTTTTATACACTCCACGAGAGTATTATGTCTTTGTGCATTTGTTTGTAACACCCAAAAGGAAGAGAGATAGACCCATTGTTAATTATACCGATCGACTTAGAATCACTTTTTGAATCGATTTAGCAATGTCCGTCTGTCCGTCCGTCCATCTATTCTTGTAATCACGATACAGGTCGCAATTGTAGACAGAACCAAATGAAACCTTGCACAACGATGTTTTTCGGGATAAGGACGAACGCTATTTAATTTGAAGAAAATCGGTTCAGATTTAGATATAGCCCCCATACGAATTTCACTCCCGATTTGACTCTTTTCACTCTAGATACCACATATTACAACAGATTTTCTTTAAAATTGGCAAAACATCTTATATTGTAACTAGTAACACATGTGGTAAAAATGTGTTAGATCGGTTCAGATTTATATATAGCTCCCATACAAGTTTCTCTCCCGATTTGACTTTTTCCGCTCTAGAGACCACATAATGTATCAGATTGTCTTCAGATTTGGTAAAACATCGTATATTTCCACTAGAAACACCCATGGTGAATATCGGTCAGATCGGTTCAGATTTATATATTGCTCCCATACAAATTTCGCTCCCGATTTGACTTTTTCCGCTCTAGAAACCACATAATGTATCAGATTTGGTAAAACATCTTATATTTCCACTAGAAACACCCATGGTGAATATCGGTCAGATCGGTTCAGATTTATATATAGTTCCCATACAAATTTCGCTCCCGATTTGACTTTTTCCGCTCTAGAAACCACATATTGTATCAGATTGTCTTCAGATTGACATTTTCCTCTGTAGAAACCACATATTGTACTCGATTTTCTTTAAATTTGGCTCAACATCTTATAATCTTACTAGAAACACTTATGCAGAAATTGGGTAAGATCGGTTCAGATTTAGATATAGCCCCCATATAAATGTCGCTCCCGATTTGACTTTTCCGCTTTAAATGCCACATATTCTAATCGATTTTCTTTAAATTTGGCACAACATCCTATAATCTAACTAGAAACACCTGTGGCTAAAGCGGGCTAGATCGGTTCAGATTTAGATATAGCCCCCATACAAATGTCGCTCCCGTTTTAACTTTTGCCGCTTTAAAAGCTACATATTGTGCTCGATTTTCTTTAAATTTCACACAACATCTTATAATCTAGCTAAACAAAACTGTGGTGAAAGTGGGTAAGATAAATATAGCCCAAATTCAAATTTCGTTCCAGGTTTCAATATATCCTCATACAAATGTCCTTTCCGATATAAAATTTTTTGTCAAACACATACATTTACAAAAAACCTTCCCGTTTTCACTTTTTCACCGAATTGAATTGTATTCGGATTGAAAGTGGAGTGTATCATAGAGTCGGCCCCGCCCGACTTTAGCCTTTCCTTACTTGCTGCAAACTATATTTAGATAGTTTACAGCCAAATAAGCAATACAACAATAAAATATATACGTTATATCAACGAATCAATGAAACTACATCATTATCACAACGACAATATGTCGTTAATGAAATGTAACTTTAAATTATCTTAGACTGCTTCATTAATGACACTTTACATTAATCTAACACTAATGAAACATTGTTCATTGATTGTTAATTTAATGAAACATTTTACGTTGTATCAGTGAAGATCTACGCTGGTCAAAATCAATGGCGGAATTCATTGATGTAATGTAAGAATTCATTGGATGAATGAAGCTTTTTCTTTCAGTCTAAGTAAATGGTATTTCAAAGCACTCTCAAAGAACTGCGTCTGCTTTATATGAAAATATCGCATTCATAACGCCATTATTTGCAAAAACATACATACATACATGCATACCGGCACTCAAGATTTACCCATTTGTAGATAAGTCTTAGACTGCAGGGAAATTTTGATAGACTTAATAATAAAAAGAAAAAATGTATCTAAAAATTCACCAAAAATTCGCATGTGGTCACCTTTATCCAGTTATTAATTACCAAATGTATTACTCTCACATTACTGCCAGCATTTGCAACGAGCTCTGAAGTTACTTCAGCACTGGCGATGATCAGTCAACTGATTCAGTTAATCGACCGACGTGTGTGGAGCCGTTCGTCTCTAAAGTCTTGTTGGAGCCGCAGTGGCTCTCGTGCAAACAAAAACCCGGACTCTGACATTGTGGCTCGGATGAATGTTGGGTGAAAAGCAACGCGATGCAATACCGTGGACATACATACGTACATACCGTCCGTCGTCGCATGAATGTATGTACGTTTCGTATAGTGTTTCAGTGGCAATGGTCATAACCGAAAACGAATTAGCAGACACACTCAGGTGCAAACAAGACCAAAAAGGTGTCAGCTACGAAGATAGAGACGCAGCCACAAAGAAAAATAAATAAATAAAATCGTTGTTACAAATGTGCAACCCGGCCAGGCCAAACAGGGCAACAACAAGAAATTGGAAACAATGTTAATGAATATAACAATATAACATCAACAACAACAACATTGTATACAAAATATATACTCGTATGTACATTGGACATATGTATGAATGTTGTTGCTGTTTTTTGTCTTGACAACAATCATCACATGGACGTGAAAGGAAGTACATAGACTGACGGCAGTGAAGTTCATCGCTTCAAAAACCAAGACGTTGTAACGGTTACGGTTCAATGATTGGCCATGTGCTTTTTGGGATCATGAGCAAACTGACAATGATCGGATGACTGGGTAATGGTGACGAATCAACAAAACGGATTAGTTCATGTCGGTGTCTTTTACACCGCCTTCTGAATAAATCCAAAACAAAATCGAAATTATTGAACAGGGCTTCAGGCATAAATCTTACAGATATTCCTTTCAGATGAACACCTCAGTAGCTAGATTGAAAGACTACACCAACGAACCTATTTCCGTCTCATGTGTACATGCTTTGGGCCAAGGCTATGCTACATTACTTCAAAATAAATTTAAAACAAGTAAGGACAGGCTAATGTCGGTCGGGGCCGACTATATGATACTACAATTCAATTTTATTCAATTCAATTATATATAAATCTGAACCAATTTTACCATAGATCTTTATAGTGTAGATATAAGATGTCCTGCCGAATATGAAGAAAATCGTTTAAGGTGTGAAATTTGTATGGGATCTATATCTAAATGTGAACACATTTATACCACAGATGTTTCAAGTTGAAATATTAGGTGTTGAGCAAAATTTGATCAAAATCGGTTAAATTATGTGGTATCTACAGCAAAAATTCAAATCGGGAGCGACATTTGTATGGGAGCTATATATAAATTAGAGCCGATTTGACCCATTTTTACCATAGATATTGCTAGCTAGACTATAATGTGTTGTGCCAAATGTAAGGACAATCAGGTAAAATATGTGATTCTAGAGCGAAAAGAGTCAAATCGGGAGCGGCATTCGAAAAAAATGTTGTAATTCCCATTAGTTCGGGGTCTAGGTGTTCGATTACACTAAACAAAAATAATAAAATTTCTTGCGTCTACAATGTATGTCATAACATCTACATTTATCCCTAGATCAATAGGCATTGTTTCGTTCGGCAGAATTTTACCTATTATGAAATAAAATAAAATATTTTTACGGGGTTTTTTCGTGCCACCTTTTCTTATTAAAATTAACTTCGACGAAAATTGTGTTTTTTTTATTTTTCGTTTATTTTATTAGGTTTGTAATCAACATTAGATTTGAACTATGATATTGATCTTCAGCAATACGTTTTTGCATGCTGAGTTATTTACAAATGAAATTTAGAAAAAATATTCATATTTTTAATATCGTATTCAAGTTTGGAAAGCCAAATCAGAATATGTTATGAACAGTCCTTTGACAAAATGTTTGTTTCTTTACATTAATGAAACAATAACATTGTGTCTACGAAACTTTTAAATGAAATTTCGTTGTTCCAATAACATTTTTCGTCTTAATAATATGGATTTTAAAAAAGATTTTATTTTAATAAGATTTATATTTTTAACAAGTAAGGAAAGGCTCAAGTCGGGCGGTGCCGACCCTACACCACTCACTGCGTACATACCTCGTTGTGATTACTAAACCCTGCTTGTTTATGGGACGATTTTATTATAAATTTTACTATAAATTAATCTTTTGTCAAATTTAACGAATATGGCAAAATTTATGAAAATCTTTTGCATTGATGTGATGGACCCATACGCAAACAAAATCGGTGTGATCCCATTTCGTTGTAGGTGCGTCTAGTGAAAAATATAACAATTATTTTCATCAAGATTGGCTGTAATAAGTTGAAGGTGTATATGAGCGATGACAATATATTTGCCTAATGGTCCATGGTAATATGAAGGTTTTAATGAAAATAGGTGGGACAGAATCGGATGGACATTTGAAGAAGCCTATCACAACACTTATGGTCTGTGCCAAAAACATGGGCCCATTTAGTTCTCATTCACGGTAGGTATTCCTAGTTGAAATGTACAATGATCTGCAAAATTTGACCAAGATCCTATGTATGATGTAAATTCTAGAGCTGTAATAGAGTAGAATGGGGGCCCCATTTGTGTGGTGGTTATTCCAAAACATGGACCCATATAGTTGACTTTCATAGGTGTTTCTAGTTTAAATATAACAATGTGCACTTTACAGCAATAATAGTGTAAATCGGAGGTATATTTGTAGGGGAGGAGGTATATTACGTTAGCTGTTTCTAGTTCAAATATAACACGATCCTGAAAATGTTGTCATGATCCCATGTAAAATGTGTATTCCAGATAGGGTTTGCATTTTCCCGTACTTTTTATTTCCCGGGAAACGGGAATTATTTTTTCAATTTCCCGGGATCCAGAGACAGCACGGGAAATCGTCAATATCGTTTACCAATATCGTTTACATTTTATTAAGGTGGCATGTGCGCTTTATTACTTGGTGCGCATTTTTGAACGGATATTCAGCAAATGAGTTGTGCTCTCATTCGTTTGTGAAAATCATTTACTTAAAAGTCGCTGCGAAGCCACCACGAACCTGTTACAGAATTCAATTCAAAAATATTTTCAAGTTTCAAAATTAATTAAATGTCTGCAATTAAATTTGCAAGTGTATATTTGAATTAAGAGCAGACAATGTATTTTGGCTCATCAGATATTTCATATTTTATTGGAAAATGTGGACGCGACGGAGAACGATCGTCCACATTCAAAAGATGTAGTCAGTAGAGCATTAAATAAAATGTTTACGTTGTCTGTTCGAAAACTGTCCTGTCGCTTCGAAAACTATAAATTTTTTCTTTAGAAAGCTATCTTGACTTTTTTAATACAATATTGTTACTTGCGTTTCTATTGTTAGCATTGTTTAAAATATTTTCAAACGACTGATTTCTTTTTTGGGCCATTCGAGGCAAACCCCGAAAAAGTGAATTTTGAGGCATCTTAAAAATAATTTGTCATCGAAGTGCAATATTTGACATACCTAATTAAAATCGATATGAGCTAAATTATTGTACAACATTTTTATTGAACTACATTTTTATTGTAGAAATGATAGAAAATATATGCGAAGAAATATGTAAAAATTACTGAATTCCCGCGGGATTCCCGTACGAATTTCCCGGGATACGGGTATTGAAAAATATGCGAATTCTCGGGAATTTTCCCGCGGGAAATCCCGGGATGCAAACCTTAATTTTAGAGCAGTAATAGTGTAAATTATAGGGATATTTGTATGGAGTCTATATCTAAATCTGAACCGATTTCCTCCAAATTAAATAGCGATCGTCATTGGCCTAAAAAAATTACTTCTGCCAAATTTCATGACAATCGGAGAGCAATTGCGACCTGCAGAATGCGAACAAGCTTAGATGGTCAGCAGACGGACGGACCGACTGACAGGCATCGTTAAATGGCGATTCTAAGCCGATCGGCATACGTAAAGGTGGGTCTAGCTCCATTATTTCTCAGTGTTACAAACATTTGGCAAAAAACTAATATATAATACCCTATAAAAAAATGTCTTTTTGCCCTTTTCAAGCGAATTATGTCTTTGTGCATTTGTTTGTAACGCCCAAAAATGACGCGGTTTAGCCATGTCCTTCTGGTTTGTCTTGTCTATTCTTGTAATCGAAGTACAGGTCGCAATTGTAGTTCGATCTCAACAAAACTTGACACAAACGATTTTTGTTGGTCAAATCGGTTCAGATTTAGATATACAAGTGTCACTACCGATTTGACTTCTTACGCACTAGAAACACACATATTTTAATCGATTTTAGTCGAATTTGGTAACGCATGTTTTGATATAGCCCCAATACAACTTGTAGTAAAATTGGATTAAATTATGGGCAATATTTCCCCTATTCCAGAAACATTTGACATGTTTTACTGCTCATTGATAGACTTAACGGGTTCACAATAATACACAAATATGCTATAGACCCATGTCACCCATGATTCATATGAAATGTTAACAAATAATAATGACTGATTCCTATCCAGTTGAAATCCCCGCTCCATCTGATTTGGCTTTCTTCATGCAAAAACGTAAATATGTATGACGTACTACGCATGTCTTCAGGTGCAATAGAAATCAAATACCAGGAGTATTTGTGTTAAAACTTCGTTTTTCTAGAATTTCAGTTCTCGTAAAATCGGTCTTTATGTTTATACAGGTTTCGTTTCTGAATCGATTAGATTAATAAAAGACAGTTCTAACTCATTTAAGTGCTGACAGTAACTATGCAGGGTATAAAATATATGGCTCTAAGCTTACCATGTAATATGGAACACCCTTGGGTCCCGTGGTTTTCTTGCTGCTCAGTATTCTATTCCTCTTAATTAATATTCTGAATAATTCCGAGGAAAAAATGCTAACGCCAAATAAATTAAATATATTTTACGAACTATTATTTATAACAATTAGTGAAATTTGTGAATCGACCAAACCACACCACTTCCACTAGTCATGGATTTTGAATATCGCTGGAGTGGATGAAGTCGAATGTTATGGCTGTTTTTCTTTAAGACTGGATAACTAAGCTGCGATAACAAAAATCTAAATAAAATGTTAAAATTTCACTCAAAATAAAAAAATCTTTTTTAAAATTGTCGCCAAAAGCAATGTCAATGTGTGTGTGTGAAAACAAATTTTGAAAAAATAATTTTGTGTTAAAAATGTTTGACTTAGCCTGAATAATTATCCAGTGTAAGTCAAAATGAGGCATATCGAGGCTAAGTCCAATAAAGTCGACACAAAATATTTTTTTGAAAACTTCTTTTGATACATTTTGATATATTCTAGTTGGCGACAATGTAAATGTATTTTGAACGAAAAATTAAATTCATTATTAATTATAATTATTAAAGTTTTTGTTATCCCGGCTTAAAGAAAAACAACCCTATTATACATTATCGAACATAGCCAAGAACGATATCATACTATTGACCTAGTGGCTTTCTTTTAATTAGCATAGCAGGCATGGCGCGTGTGGTTCCAAAAATTAAAAGTTTGCTTCGATGTCAAAGTTTATTTTTTAAACGCACGTAAACTCGATTAGTACAAAACCCCGGATTTGTATCACTCTACCACCGATATTTAGTGGCCGATAAACCGTGCCTCAAATCTGAACTGAATATGAGCTATTCTTCATTTAGCAAAGCTATTATCAAGTTCGTTTCTTTGGCGGTTCGGTTCGTTGGCTAAGCAACATTTGGCCTAAACACAAATGTTGGCTTACCAACTTCAATGAATGGTTTCTGCTGCTGCTGCAGCAGCATGTAGTATGATGTATGAAGTATGTTTTGTAGATGCTTGGCTTGCTTCGCTGTTTATCTGTCCGTCTGTCCGTCCGTCCCACCGTCTATCAGTGTGCCTTCTGAGGAGTTAGTCTCGGGTTCATTCAGCTCTTCGCTTTGCAGCTCATCGGCATTTGTGCGTGCGCATTCGTCAGGAAAACAACGCGTGTATCTTAACGACGGCTTAAAGAGCAAAACAATGTCGACGGAACGAAACGTAAAATCGTAGAGTGCCTTTCAAAATAAGTTTCTTCAGACATTTGTTACGCGCTGAGCAATCTCTATTATTTAGTGTGTTTGTGTGTGTGTGTGTGTGTCTGTATTTTTTTATAATGTTTTCGAAATGCATCTGATGTATAACGCCAATTATTTTGATACGAGTAATTTTGAAAATTGTGTAAAAAAAGTAATAATTTTGAATTTATGAAACATCAAAAATGATTTGAAATTTGTGCCAGAAGCCAAACAAAACACGACAATAATACCCTGCTGCAGAGGTAAATACACGGTGCGAAATGTGCGGCGCCCAAAAATGAAGCAAAACTAAACAAACGATGGCTTTGCCATACGATAAGTGCGCTGGTGTCTGCCGATCAGGCGAAAACAATCCAATTACAAGTGATGAAAAATTTTAAAATAATCCTCCGTCCAATTGGACCTGTTCTCGAAAGTGTTAAGCAGATTTTCGCTTTGTTTACTAATTAACACAGACAAAAAGCAAACAATGCAACGTTGCCACGGTCCAAGCCAAATGGTTTGAGTGAAAGTAAACCGATCCGAACCGAGCCAATCCGATCCGATCCCATTGCAGTGCGAATTATGAACGAACGAAACTTAATAACCACATAACAGCGGTTAAATATGTACTCTGCTCTGGTGCTCTGGCCAAATGTGTTGAGCTCAACTCAACTCAACTAACATGTCTAACAGAAATTTAACAATAAATTTTCATATTTAATTTATTACACATAAATACGTACATACATAGATGCATACCTATGGATTTATGTATTTGTGTGTGGAAACCCACTTTGGATACATATGTACCTACTTACAATATACTATGTACTTAAAACATGCCAAACATTCATCAATCTAATCTATGTATTTGCTTATGAAAATTATTAATATTTTACAGTGGATACTGGATACAGTGTAACAACAAATTGCCTGATCGCATGCAAAACAACCCGAAAAAGAATTCACAAAAACTTGTTGTAAACCGCCAATGCTCGTTAATTAATTGAAATATTTAACAACACCAACGCCAGAATGTAACGTGTTAACAAACAAAGAAAAGAAACAAAAATAATAGCAAAACGAAACAGCAATTGCAACAGAGAACGCTGCCACTGTCCAGCTAGCATTTGCCCCATGTTGCATATTGAATGAGTGACAGATTTGAGACTTAAGAATGGTTACAAGCAAATCAGACAATCAGATTGTTGCAATTCCAAAAATGAACTCAGTGCGTTCCCGCAAAGCCAACGGTAGCAATTCATCAGCTCTTCGCCTGCTGGAGAGCGATCACCAGGAAACCTCGTCGACTGTAAGTCGAAATTCGGTGTACAAATTAAAAATCGATCTGATGTTCGATGACACAAGGTGAGTTTTACCTTCACTTATACCCTTACACACATAATTATGAATTAAAAGTATGTTCCATTAGTTCTTCTTGCATTCCCGAAATTCTTCTCTGAAACTCTCTTTCCAATTTACACGACACGTATAAAAATAGATTTTGGGATTTCCCGTACTTTTTTGGGAACGATTGCATTACCGGGAAATTTTAAATTCATTTTTTGTATGATCGATATGACTTAAAATGTCCACGTTTAAGATTAAAACAAGTTGTCTTTACGAATAATTTTAAAAAAATTTACAGTTACTTCCATATTTTGAGTGGCGATTTATCATTAAGTGGGATTTAAATTACTGACAACATATATAAAATCAATGAAAAAATCAATCATTTAACTAAATAGGCAGAGTAATAAAAAACCTGGGTTTTTTATTCCGTCAGTTTTCGGGTTGTTCGGAAATTAGTATTTTTAGATAATCGGTGAAAAATTATATTTTTTGATATATTTTGCTCCAATGCAACTGTAAGAATACCGATCGGATGAAATCCAACATCTGAGTAGATTTAGCCACTATTAATTCATATGAACTTTGCTACAATTGATTTTTATCGATCACGGATGGATGCTGTTTAATATGGACCGCATAGATCCCTCCCAACATTTGTCAAAATCGGTTAAATGTTGGTATAGCGATCACATAAGATACATTTCGAAGAGATCTCTTAGCACTCAGAAGCCACAGATGTTAAATTATGTCGGCAAAATGTTCAAAAATGGCCCCTAAAACAATTTAACAGAGCAAGTTAATGTTATGGAAAACCCGGTTAATGGACACGAAATAACCGGGTTAACCGCTTGACCGAAAATTATTATTAAACAAGTAAAATACGTCAGTTGGCTAAACCGACTTATATATACCCTCACTCTCAGAAAACATGTGTATGGAAGGACTTAAGCTTAGCGCCGGAGTATGTTTGTGGGAGATACTAGAAGTTTGTGCCAATTGGACCCAGCATCCACATTTGTTAATAATTGTCAAAACATAATCAAATATGAAGTCAATAGATTTCAGGCACCAGTAAAGGAGTTATAAAGCATTTAATTGTACCTAGGATTGAGACAATTGTGTGGGAGGCACAAGAAGGGACGTGGCTAAGACGTATTTTTTTTTTGTTTGTTTAAAGTTATTGTAAAAACATTTTAAAAAATCAAATCGCAAATGATTTTGACTACCCACTTTGTTTGGGAGGTACCAGAAGGGGTGTGGCAATATCGGCAATATCGTATTCCGATTGTCCGTATAGAATTTATAACAGCTTTAATTTTACGTAGTTTAGGGTGATTTGTGTGGGAGGTTCTGGAAGGGGCGTGGCAAAACCTGTCATACTTAGTAAACTTAAAGTGATTATAAAAGCATTGTCAAATACTAAAATAGAGCTGATCCCGAAGACCCGTGTGAAGTTACATTAGTTTTAATTTGACATAGGAATTTCGCCCACCTTCGAACTTAATCTAGGATTGGGAAAAATATTACCATGTGCAAAGTTTGAATTGATTCCTTAGCTCCTTTCGAGAGTTATGGCTCAAACATGAAACGGATTTGGTCCAAACATACTTAGGGTCTTAAGGAGGGACTTAATTACACTTTTTTTCTTTTTTTCTATATTCTTTCCTCCTTCCTACTCTTTAGAGCGAGTGATTAAAAAGCCGGTTGCTGTCACGGTTTTAATCTATCTATATATATATATATAAATGAATCTGTGTTTGTAAGTTTGTTTGTTTGTTCTTTATAGCAGCCTAAACCACTGAACCGATATTCTTGAAATGTTCACAGTATGTTCATGCTGAACCGGCGGTGAAAATAGGCTATATAAATTTTTGATATTTTCGGAATTTTTGTGAAAGTTCACTAATTGTTAGTCTGCACAGTTGTGCCAAAAATGGACGGTATTGGAAAAGTGACACCTCCCATACGAGGTTGAAACCTATTATCGGATATATTCAGTTCTGTGACAGCTACAATACTGAAATTTTGTGTGATTACATCTAGCATCAATGTGTGTAGTTGTACCCAAAATGGGCGGTATTGGAAAATTGGGCGTGGCACCTCCCATACGAGGTTGAAACCTATTATCGAATATATTCAGTTTTTATAGCCTATTTTCACCACCGGTTCAGCATGAACATTCTGTGAAAATTTCAAGAAGATCGGTTCAGTAGTTTAGGCTGCTATAAAGAACAAACAAACTTATAAACACAGATTAATTTTTATATATATATATAGATTCGACACCGTGATGGGCGGAAAGTGGCGGTGACCCTTCCCATACGAAAAGAAAACCCTGTTTTACAGTTTATTCGACACCGATACTCCCAAATAGTTCTGTGAGTTAATTTTTTTGTAACCTGCTTAGACAATATACAACTGGGCGAGATTTGAAAGATGGGGAAATTTTGATTTGAATTTGGTAAAACTACACGGTTTCTATGGAATTTTTTAGCACAAAGGTTACAAAAAAAATCCATTCGTCAATTGCCGACATAAGTCAAGAAAACGGAATTTATATAAATTTGTTTAGTTTTTGTGTTGTTTGTTTAGTGAACGATTTGATTGATTTTCTATGTGTTTTGAATGTAGTATATTCGAATTCTAGCTATTCTATTAAGTAATTTCTTCTTACGAATGAAGTTTTTTGTTTTGATAATTGAAAGGAGGAGAATCACGCTCAACTAAAAATCTGTTTGAGTTATGACATTTCTTCCTTTATTCGCCGTAAACTGACGTTCTGTTATTCAATGTTCTCCATGGAACATATCCATTTCTTTAGTATCTCCGGGAAGTAACTTGATTATAATTGATACATTATTACCCATCACGATAAATACAAATATGAAAGCCGATTTTAATTTTACTGTTTGTTTTTTGCCTGGCGAAGCAGGCGGGGGTTCAGCTAGTTACGCTATAAATGAGGCATTTTTAATACCCATTTTTAATACCCACTCAAGTATAGGTCATTAGAATTTTCTATGCAGAAAAAAGCTTTCAAACGAACTTGTTTTCAGTTAATTTTAAATACTTAATACTTAACTGAATAATTTTTCATTAAAATCTGAAAATCGATATATTCGATCTATAATGTGGTATTAGAGAGTCTATAATGTGGTAGTGGTCAAGGGCCAATGTGTGGGGACCACCTTAAGGGTTGTGAGAAAATATTTGTGCTGAAAATGTATTGGGGGTTGGCCATACATTTGACTCCACTAGGGGCATTATTGGGGCAGTTAGGGTAGTGGGAGAAAATTTTATAAAAATTAGTTTTTGTATGGGAGCCCCATTAAGTTTATTTTAGTTAAACGTTTCATATTTTTACATTCAAATGTTACAGAACTATTTCCATCAAAATATTCGATTGAAATCACATTGCAAGTTTAGATTTATATATATAAACGTCATTTTCGACTTGATTTCTTCTCGCTCTGGAAGCCGCAAATTTGTATTGTCACTAGGAGCAGCAACAGTGAAAATGCCTCCGACAGATTTAAATATCTTTTGACTTTAAATAATTTGCAAGAATCTATGGAATTTCTGGAGCCACTTTCAAAAACCGAAACGAACTACTATTTTCCTATTCGACGTCTCTTCATACAAACTAAACTTTTAATTTCATATATGGAAAACATGTCAAGGGCGCCCATCTTGACAAACATATACGAAAATATAATTTTTACCAACTGAAGTTTAGATCCGACTCCGACAGCGTTTTTAGGCTAGGTAGGATATGTCAAGAATCAAACACTCTGTGAGCCCGAAAAAGGTAACACCAAATAACGGTCGCATTATGGTATTATAGATTTTGTGTGATGATATTTTTTGAAGGGCTATATTTTTAGTGGTATAACCGATTTTTTAATTTATCGGATCTCTTCTAACAACACACGGTAGTTCCAAATCGATTTTTTGGAATTAATTCTATACCTTTTGAACAGAATAAGATATCTTGACGAAGTTACACATACATAGAGTAGAGATGTTTACCAGATGATTTGGACAGTTTTGGGTCTCTAGAAAATTGGTACCTGTCAAACGAGAACAGCTAGCAACTATTCGGTGTGTACACTGTACGCGAAATATACTGCAATCTTTTGATACTCGTACTTTTCGGGTCAGAATGGGCGAAAAGGGATAAAGCTGATGCGCAAAATAAAAGGCATTCTATAAATTCGTACTTTTGGTACAAAACCGGGTGAAAAAGGTAATGAAATTTCCAAATGCTCAAATGACTGTATGGAAGGTTGGAATTGGTCCTAACAAGGAATGAAATTACCCGCAATTTCTTTGAAGATTGCTGTCTTTCTGAAGAATTATTGTGATATATATAGTCAAGGAATGTCAAACAAAAAAAAAACATATTTGTAGGCATGACCTATGTAGTAATTATTTAATATGCTGATATAAATATACTTTGCAACTCACAATTTTGATTCATCATAGTTTGATATTGAAATAATGGATGTGTGGAATCGGATATCTGTCAGGAACTGTTACGCAGTTTAATCGTCTAAAATCACCACAAGGTCGCCAGTCATCTGGTTCCTTTTTGGGAACTAAATGTAATGGTGACGCAGCACTAGAATTAGGCGGCCTGCATATCCCTGATTTAACTAAAAATTCGAATTCCTTCTTTGCAACCTTGTTCCTTTGGAGGTCGGAATAAAGATTCAACAAACTAAAGGGTCAGAATGGTCAGAATCCTAATGTAATATTAATTTTATAAATAATTTTCCAATAATTGTGATTCGATAAAAACTTTTATTCAATAAACATTCAAGAATTTGTTCATCAATACTTGTGTATCCACTACACCTATAAGTGGGTGTGGCCTTTAAAATTAATTAATTATTTTTAATTCAAAATTATAATAATGAAACATCACAATTTATTTAACTAATATGCTTGCTATTAGCAATAAATGTCATAATTTTTCTAATATTTTACTGCACTATATATACGTGAAGTCGAAAGCCTCTAGTCCGTCGGTACTACTGCGGAATGAAATCTATGGTGGGGGTATATACGATTCGGCCCGATGGAACTTAAAGCATTTTACTTGTTTCTTCTTACTCCAATCTCTTGAACCGATCTGATTCCCTTTCTGCGCAGATCTTTCTATTTGAATATAAGGTACTGTGGCAAATTTGAAGAAAATCGGTTAACAAATCTAGATCGAAAAAGCCAAATCGAGAGCGAAATTTGTATGGCGGCTATATTAAAGATCGAACCGTCCCGTAAAATATATATTTTATAAAATGTCTACCTATCTAAAACATTAAATCATTTCACAGATTTCTACCCTACTTAGATATTGATATTTTAAAAAGAACATAAACTTGCAAAGATCTGCAACATAATGGCGAAAATGGCAGCATTATGAATTCAGAGGTCATGACAATTTGAATTTGGGCCATGCACACTTCGAATTCCACGCCCTGTATCTAGAGATATTAAACTTAAAAGCCTGTATTTTTAGTATAATATAATATGGTTGTTGCATTAATTGAGCCAAGTTTGCTACAAATATGGAACAATCTGGAGTTTTCCCCTATACACGAAGTTTATAACAATGTCAGTTCATTGTTGTAGAATCTCCACATTGAAAGCTTCGCATTTTATGGACATTTAATAGAAATAACATAACTAACCTTCGCTTCTGAATTTAACTAACCTTGATTTGACATAACCCTGATCCACACAACAATGGTCGTATTTAATACCTATCATCAATCATATCGCACGCCCATAAAAACTTCACAGATGAAATTATTCATCCGATCACAATTTTGCATAGAGATTTACTTAATTTACACAATTATTTTGGTATTTTTATTATTATTTGTCAAATCCAAGATACGCCATTGCGATTCTAAAGATGAAAACCTTTTGTGGCTTTCGAAACATCGCGCATCACGCACCAAGCACCACGCACCACTTTCATTTCTTGGGCCACACTTTGTGCTTCATGTTCGTACTTTCGTAGATGCAAAATAAAATAAATCGAATAATACGTGGTCTTATTTTTTTAATCCAATATTGTGGCTGCAAAACAATGGAAGATCAAAAAACCTATTATTGATATAAAACAATTAAACCGAAAGAACGGTTAACTTCCATTTCGGAACGCACACACTCACACATACCCGGCAAGATCTGGTTTGCTTCTTATCAAATGGAGATTTTGGTAATAAATCTCCAATGATTATGTAGCCATTCTAAGCGACCTTAATTTCACAAAGAAGACCAATCGTTCCACAGAAGATCAAGAAGCGAATAAAGGAAAATACAAACACACACACGGTGCTCTGCCCCGCAGATCGCATTTGATTGCTCTGCACGACACGGCTCCATCGATAACATAATCAGAAAGACAATGCCCGCTCGAGATACGCACAATGGTGGAGATAGTGACGGGAGCATTGATTCGGCTTTTGTGTGTCACCTAGCGGTATCCATCCCGACTACAATGCCACCCGGACTACAATGAATGGAGCGGATGGAGTGCATGTGGCTCTGTTGTGCGTGCGTGTGTGTGTGCGTTAAGCCAGGTCGTTTTCTATGAAAGCCGATTTCAATGCTGATCTATACGGAGCTCTCCACTCGAGCAGAGTGTTCGCCAATGATCGAGTCCGGTTTTCACTACAAAGGCTTTTGTTTGATTATCTTCTGCTTTTTTTCTTACATTGCTGCAGTGGTTGTCAATAAATTGAGAAATATCATATTCCAAATCGGAAACCAACAATTTTTCAACGCATTTATTGCAACACAGACAGCGATATATATGTAAGAATAGCATAGATTAATAATCACACGCCATACTGATGAAAGTACTACGTTATATCAACGCAGTGTTTCAACGAAAGTTTACTTTTTACAACCAAGTGTTTTTCTATCAGTTCATATTTAAAATAAATAGGGTGACCAAAAATATGACCGTTTTTTTGTTACAGCGCACCGTCGTGCGTTTTTCGTGTCGGTTACCCGGTTAAACTCAACAACTTTTTTGGGGTTCATCTTTCGAATTTGATAAGTGGACATTTAAAGACATGAACAAATTAATTATAATTAATTTTCAAGTGGACGAAATGGCAGAAGAATATATTAAGATACACTCAGAAAAAAAGTATGTCATAGTAAAATATGTACTAAATGTGTAGTAAATATGTACTAAAACTGAGGAATTTTGAACTTGGTATAGCGCCAAGGCCATAATTTCTCACGTCAAGTACAAACTATTCCTTGAAAATAGGACATGCTTTGAACTCGATTCCAATTCAACTTTTCCTCAAAGCAAGTAAAATTTTTTCTTCAAACCAAGTAAATGTTTACTTAATGTGAGGAAAATTTTTAAGAAATTTTACTCAAATCAAATTTTCCGAATTTTTTCCTCAATCCAAGTAAATTGTTACTCCAACTAAGTAAATGTGTAATCAAACCAAGTAAAGGTAACATAATCTAACGATTTTTTTTCGGAAAATTAAACCAAGTAAATCTGTACTCTGCCTGACTAAAATTTTCCTTAAACCAAGTAAATTTGTATTCAGCCTTAGTAAAACTATACTTGATAATTGAAATTGTTTCGCTTCAGCGTATGCAACACTCATATCAAAAATGACAACATGGAGTAGTTCTCAAGCGTTTCATGTCACTGCTACCATAAAGCGTTGCTCTATTTCACCATGACTGCAGAGCAGTGAAGCCGAAAAAATATTTTTAGCCCGAAACTAAAAAATGCGTAAATTTAGCCCTTTTTCACTTTTTGGTTTAGCACTTTCAGCTCTTTTTATTGAGCATGGTAACGTTTTATATTCGCGTCTATTTTGTTAACAACAAATTTTTAAAATAGTCTAGCTCTGCATTACATATTTTAACTTTCCCGTATCCAAGTACAAAGGTTGAAATATTTCGCATAATTAACAATTAATTTTAAAACAACTTTAATATTATGTAGAGATGGTTTATTTGATGGGTTAATGTTCGTGGCACGCGGGCCAGCTTCCACAGTTAAAAAACATGATCGCAATGAATTTCAAGCATCGGTGTAGAAGATAGAAATAATTTAATTTTACCTAGGATAGGAAGAATTGTGTGGGAGCATAAATACATGCAATAATCTAATCACATTCCAATATAGCCTAACAAAATTAAATTTCAGCTGTCTTATTTACGAAATAAAAATTAATTTGAATTGATTATAATATAATCGAAATATATTGACAGTTCATTACTTGTAGAAGATGAAGAACATTTTGATTCCATTCGACTATTGCATTTGCATATATTTATATTAATTTAAAATTTATATTATTAAATAGTATAATTTAAATAAATATATTGATATTATAAAGAATATAATTTTCATTATTGGAATGTGTTTAAAGATTCAATTCTGCATTTATTTATTTGGACCAGTTTTCCTACTAAATATATCAAGAACTAGTAGAGATAAGAAAATTGTGATTAAATATTCTGAAAGATCTTGGGAAAATTGCTGACTCATAAAATCTCAAAATGGAGTATTGATCAAAATAGCACTTAGCCGAATTAGAATGTCATATTGATAACAAAGTTTATATAACACAGTGCAACACGAAAAAAAATAACCATATACGGACACCGCTACATGATAAAAGACCAAAAAAAAAGACCCGTGTTTTTTTTTCCCCAAAGTCATGCACTTTTTTTTATGGGCCCCCAGAGATTTGAGGCCTCGGTGTAATTTTTGGAAAAAAGTGATCATATTCTCAGGCTCATATCTTGCAAACCGTTCGGAATTTTGATTTACTCTCTGAGGCAAAGTTCTAGCTCTTGTCATAAAGAACAAAAATTGTGAACATATAAAACTTCATCTTCAAGGTCAAAATCGCAAAAAACTTAAAAAAATTCGATTTTTTTAACCTTTTTTTCCCTGTTCAGGTCCATAGGTAGCAAACCGCTGAAAATTCAGGGAAACAATCAACTACAAAAATGTACCTAAGATCTCAATAAACAACTTTCTAGAACATATGAACTTCCTAGGAATTATTCTTAACACCGTTTAGGTAGCGCTTAGGTAGCCGCAAAAGTGAAAAATTTTCCAAAAATTAGATTTTTTTCCTTTCACTGTACAACATTTTTGAAGTCATTTCAAAATAACCATATTTTATATGTTCACAATTTTTGTTCTTTATGACAAGAGCTAGAACTTTGCCTCAAGAGTAAATCAAAATTCCGAACGGTTTGCAAGATATGAGCCTGAGAATATGATCACTTTTTTCCAAAAATTACACCGAGGCCTCAAATCTCTGGGGGCCCATAAAAAAAAGTGCACGACTTTGGGGGAAAAAAAACACGGGTCTTTTTTTTTTGGTCTTTTATCATGACTTCAAAAATGTTGCACAGTGTAATTAAATACTTTTTTTGGCAATTAGAGCGATTTTTTATTAATTTCAAAACCAAAAGCCACATTTTCATAATTTAGCCCTTTTTAGCCCCATTTCGAAAGATTTTTACGCTTTCTAATTCCTTGGAGTTGGCGCCTACGTAGGCGCCTTCGCAGTTATTGTTTACAATAATGTTTGAAGTACTTAAGAAGAAAGTTATGGCAAACGAACGAGAATTGCTTCTTAGACTACACACTGAAGTATTTTTTATAAGTTCTTTAAGACTTCAATGTACGTAATGTAACTTGGCATAAATTTAAGTACACACATTAAGTTTATTTCAAGGAATAAACATATGTTCAGGTAAAATCTTCTTAAATGGAATTTTTCCATACAAAAAATTTCTTCATTTTTTTCATTCTCAAAAGCAAGTAAATTTTCTTCCTCACAAGTATTAATATACTTAATCGTAAGAAGTTTTTATTAGATCCAAAAACCTGTTCTTAAGTAAATTTACTACCTTATTTTGATATATTATTAACTTGACTCAGATTTAAGAATGCTATTTTTCTGAGTGTATCAAGTGTGCACACCAGTATGTAAAGTAAGATACAGCAAAAGACTACACTTACTCTGGTTTTATAGGATTCGTCTTAATTCCTGCTATTCATAAAGCTATAAATGATTTATCCCCATTTTCACCAATTCCTATTGAGATAATCAGCAGCTCTTTGATATATTTATCAATCACTTGATTGCTGTAACTGCTGATTAACCAGAGTTTTGGCAATGGGGGTTAATAACTTCAATATTGGACTTATCCGCGATGGTTCAAACAGAGAGTGCTCAAAGCAGGTTATGATAGACAATTTCTCCGCAATCGGAAATACCATGAGCATGCATTGAACGGTTTAACAAATGAGCCCGTTTTGTCGTATGAGATTGAAACGATGATAACACGAAATAAGTAAAAAGACGTTAAGTTCGGTCGGGCCGAATCTTATATACCCTCCACCACGGAGTAGATTTTATTATTACTGGCCGGTTAGAGGTCATTACCTTTCGTAGAAGTACAGTACCATATTATGAAAATTGTGATAATTAAACTGGCACAAGACCTTTTCACATTGTGTCAACGCCACACTAAAGTTCCTTCCAGAATTTTAAATTCATAGCTTTAAGAAAAGGGCAAAATAGAGCGCTTTCCTCAACATTTTATGAGAGATATGATTGGCTAGAATACAACATGAGATTCACAACACCTATTTTGTGCAAATTTGGTACGCGTATCCCAACCCTCGAGAACAAAATGATTAGTTCGTAGTTTCTGGATATGATAAGGGAAAGAAATTAGGCAAAGCTGTAGAAAAACATGACGGTCGCTCTGCCACACTGACCAAACGTATAAACAATCATCTAAAAATGTACATTCCGAAATTCCACAGCAATATGCAAAACAAATCGAAGCTACTTCTAAACTCACAAGGTCGCTTAAAAGGGGACTTAAAAACACTTCATTAAAATTGGATTAATGTAATCAATTCGAAAATTAAAATAAAAGAATTAAAATTGCAAAAACTTTAAAAAATCCAAATAGCACATTCAAATCGGTCAAGCATTTCAGGAGTTACAGGCGATTGAATGAGCACACATTTTTGAAAAAGTAGCATTTTTTTCACTGTTAAATTAATCATAACTCGTGAAAAATAATTTTCATTTTTTTTTTTCTAAAAAATACAATATTTTTACGAGAAGAGTACATACACCAACTTTCAAAACAATCGCAGCTATCGAGGGCAAAAACCGTACCGCTTGACATGGAATGACTCATATGCTATTTTATTTTAAGGGGAAACTTGAAGTGGCCTGACTGACCATTTTGATAGGAAAAGTTCTAATATTAAAGATCCAACATGTTTCAGAGTGGAATATACACAACTACATACATATATTTCATATACATTTCATGATTTTAGCTACAGCCGTTTGCGTGGTACCAGTTTCACTCCTTTTTCCATGTTGACCCTAAAAGAACGAATTTAGAAAAATTCGTACCTCTTACTTTCTGCGTATACGCAGTCAGACTAGTGCAAATATTGAATATCACGATTCTAGTCACAGTCGCTTAATTGGTGTCAAATTTAATGCCATTTAGGTCATGAAGGCGCGAATATCGAAAAATCTCTTTATTTTTCGCGTCACCACAGTCAAATTAATATGCACACCAAAATTCATTATTCTAGCTGCAGCCGTTTGATTGGTACCATTGTTATCGCAATTCACCTCTAAAAGTACAAATTTCGAAAAAATCCTTTTTGTTTCGAATCTCCCAGTCAGGGGAATTTCATGATTTCAACTTCAGCGATTTGGTTGGTACCATATTTATCCCTCCTTTCCAATTCCATCCCTTAAAAGTACGAATTTTGAAAAAATCCCTTTATTTTACGTTTCTACGCAATTTGAGGGATTTACATTCCAAATTGCATGTTTCTAGACATTGTCGTATCATTGGTACCAGTTTTTTTGGCCCATTTCGCCCGCTAAAACTTTTATTTACGTTTATGTGCTTTTAAACTACAAGAGGAATGCACACAACAAATTTCAAGTGCATATAAAGCAGAAATTAAAAAAATGCTTAAATAATCTAAATATTAGGGGGTATTTTCAGTCCTTGTTAGGGAAAAAGTTTTGCCTTTGGGCCGATTTCGCCCAATTTCAAGACAGATTTATGGAAAATTTGAACCTCTTAGCAGCTAGCGTGCTTTCAACAGACAGACGGACATGGCTAGATCTCTTAGAATTTTACCACGACTTTATGGAGTCTCCGATGAATATTTCAAGGTGTTACAAACGGAATGACAAAGTGAATATACCCCCATCCTTTGGTGGAGGGTGAAACAAGATAAAACAAAATGCAAAAGCTAACCCGAAATTATTCATGTATGCTACAACAACAACTGTTGAACACTTTTTTTCCTTTTCTGTAAGGCCAACAACGAACTAATTCAATAGTAAATTTATTATATCCCAAAAAGTATCCGGTGTAAAATGCACATGTGCCAATCAGTCGATACCAATGATATCAGGATATTTGGTGTGATTTAATATTAAATGATTAATTAACCAAAAACGTTAAGCTACTATACCCTGATTGTTTGAAACTATTCAGCGGATTAAATTAGCTTAAATTATTTAATAAGCTTTAAAAGCTGGTGGCCACCGATTAAAAGTTAAATGGGTTTTTAAAAAATAAAATTTGCATGTGCTATTGGGCTCCAATTTTCATATAATTGTGTGCGTGTTTTCTAACATGTCGGGGTTTCGGGTGATTTTGAAAAAATCATGTTCTTTTTTCAAAAAAAAACCGGTCCGGGTTTCATTCGGTTTTTTTCAGTAAAAAGTAAAAATAGGAAATTATGATTTTTATGACGAAAATCATAAGTAACAGTCCCTTCAATATTTTATTTAACCTCAGCAAAGCATGTCAGTTACAAATTTTTCATTTAAAGAATACATTTGGTATTTTTAACTTTTATGGAACTGTCATACAGGGACTACGTTTTGAAATTTATGATCAGCATACTGTCGCAAATCATTATGAATAGATTTGCGCGTAAACTACGCTACCAAACAATACAAATTTACTTTGAAAAAGCAGTCATCATCAATTCGAGAAATTTACAGACGTCTGCGTCATTTTTATGGCACTCGTAATCCAGTCCAGTACGTGGAAAATTTTGCGCAAAGATCTTGGCCTACACCCATATAACATCTAATTGGTGCAGAAATTAAAAGCACGAGACCGTCATATGCGGTATTCTTTCGCCGATTCGGCTCTACAGCAGTGTGTCATAAAAATCACGAAGATTCGCGAATAGGGCGGCCATCGGTCAACGCCAACAATGTTTACACATAGCCTTGTCACACTGCATGTAAAATCTAGTTTAAATGACATAAGGTTGATTTTCAAATGTGAAATTTGTATGACATCTAACATTTGAAAAACGTCCTTATGTCATTTAAACTAGATTTCGAATGCAGTGTGACAAGGCATGTGGATTTCATACAACCGAAATAAATTTAGACATACATACATACGTCCGACGAAACGGATTTCGATTACGTAGTAGAGATGGGCGCGTGATCGTGAGCGAAATTTATTTTACTCACGTGAACGTGAGGGACGAAAATATGTTCGTGCGTGAGTATAATTTCTCCGTGAATCACGTGATTTTTTTTAAAAAACCCGGTTTTCAGAAAACCGTGATTTAAAAAAACCCGACGGTCGGCCTCAGTTGAAAAAACCGGTTGGTCCGGTTTTCGGTTTTGATCACTCTAATTGTGGCGAAATCACTGCTAATGATTTTTAAACGTATCTATGAAAATAAAAAATATATGGCGATTTTTTTATTTTGTGTTACATGGGAGGTAGGAGGTGGTTGTTGGCGGTTTAAAAAATGTTTTCGATATTTTTTGACAATATAAGGGATGTGTGCGAAATTTTAATTCCCTAGTTATTCGTTCTAATTTTTGCCGCTCCCACTCTTACATCACTCTGCCAATCAAAACCACTTTTGTCACGTCCCTACGCAAATCGAAATGAGATCTCAAATGTGTCTTTCTTGTGCTAACACTCGAAAGCATTTTTGCCAGACCACTTAGCCCATAAACCGAAAAGCCTGATCCACCTTCAATTTATTCTTCTCCTGATCGGAAACATCTATGAACTAATTTTCAGCCTATTATCTCTCTAAACCACGTTTGTCATGACCCTTCTCCCAAAACAAAAAGAGCTCTCAAAGCCTAAATCCGACATCATATTTATCTTTAAATTATCCATTCTCTTGATAAGAAATACGAAGCTACCAACTTTCAGCCTCCCAGGTCTCACAGATACATTAGCCACTATTTGTTCAAAAATTTCAAACTTAAAAACCGGGTTTCGATGTTTAACCGGTTTTCTAATATAAGCAATAATTTAATCGCCAGTCTTGGCCCCCACAAAAATAAACTTGCGATGCTTTAATTTCCCCAAACTATCCACAAACATCATGTTTATTGTGCGATCAATTAAAGAATTATACAGTAACTATTTTAACTGAATTGGTCAAAATTCAAATATCTTTATGAAATATAAATAAAATGCCGTTAAACTTCTTGTAGTTGGGTGCCTTGGGGGTATTTTCAGGGCGTTTGATCTAGGAACAAAATATTTTGCAGCTCATCATTAAACAACAATCCAAATATTATTTTCGTGGGGTGACTGGAAATCGTGTTTCCATTTGTATGGGCAGCGACCCAGCCTAATGTACATACCTATCATTTATGTACCCACGCTTACGATTCTTTAGAATATAAACTAACTATGTACTTCAGACCCTATTTCTTTTAATAAAAATTATCCTCATGATTTTATATTTGCGCATTGCAGCCGATCAACGCGGAGCAATCGCCTCGATGATCCGCATGGTTCACATCGAACCAGATCAATAATTATGTACGGGCGCAGTGAATTGGCCAGTACCGCGGGCGAGAGCTCTCGATCCATAACCAGCTATTTACACGAAACAAATGAGACGGCCAAAATCCTGGCAGACAATGCCAAAAAGGATGTTCAGCGCATCAGCAATAATGTCCAGGCTCAAATCGAACAGTTGTTCACAGATGTCGCTAAAGATGCGACCAGCAGTTTTCCCGTAACCTGTCTCGGTTCACTACCACTCAAGGACAAGGTGACCAGTCTGCAGGGCTTGCAGGAACCTCTAAGGGAGTTGTATTTGAAGGAAATCAATGAAGAGGTGAGTTGCTGTAAATAAACAGTTTTGATTTTTGTTTGTTTGTAATATTTCATGGTATTTTTTTAGAAAAGAAATGCCGGCACTTTGGACATTTGCGCCACCGGACTGCGCGTGAAAATAACCAATAAAAGTAACAACAGCACGAAGGCATCCAACGAGAGCGAAATCACACCATTTCACAACATTGCCGTCTGGTCTGCGGTCAAATTTACAGTCTCGCAAGATGATGGCGGTGCGGCGTTCTTGCCACTCATTACATCGCCAGAAAATATTGATAAGAGTTTATTATTTCAGCCGCTAAGGTTAGTATTTGGAAATCGCGACAACTGCATAATCTATTCAACGCTATTTGATTAATGGTTCATAAAAAAACTCCGAATTAATTGAATAATGGACACCATTTATTCGGTTCATCATTTAGTCGAAAAATTGTCAAGTTTTTGAATGCCTAAATATGATTTTTTAAAAAAGAAAGTTCGAAGAAGTAAGTCGTTCGATGGGTTTATCTTAGACTTCTGATTATATAGGGTGCGCCATTTTAAATTAGTATCGGCTATAAAAAAGTACTGATTATTTTTTCAAATTTCTGGTTTTATTGGAAAGGTTGAACTTTGTCATTTAATAATGGAACACAATATCATTCCTATGACTACCACGACTGGCTTGGCAGTACCTAATTCGATCAGCACAATTTTTCAGTACATGGCCCAATGATGCCGCCAACCCAAAATCCACACCAAATAGTGACTCGTGGATGCATTGGCTTCTCAATAGTCACATATGGGTTTTCTGACAGATGCCATATGCGGTAATTTTGTGGCTATGTCAATATAGCCACCGAGATGAAAATGAGCTTCATGAAGGCTGAACTGAAGACCGATCTCTTCTCTTAAATTACAGTTTGCGTTAAAGACTCACTATTTCGGAAGTCATTTTTTAATATTTCCCAATTTTGTTCGAGCGTATAGCGTCCCATTTTTCAATATCAAACATAAACCTGAAAATAAAAATGAATGTTATTCTACCTTTCAAAGTCAAATTAATGGGTATTTCAAATGGCCCACCCTATATGTACATATGTATAAGGAACTCGTCAGTTTAAGTCACAACCATAAAATTAAATTTTGAAGTGGTAACCAAACCCAAATTTTTCTTAAACCACTCTATTGCACTTACATATTTATGTGTTTTTTTTTCGTTTTCAGTATGATGGAGCAAAAACGTCTGGCGACCAACCAACATGCTCCGATTTTTGCGGTCGTTATGCGATCTGCCGGCATGCCAAAAGTTTTGGAATGCCACGGATTCATTTGCAAGAGCACCGAAGATGCCATTGTCATTGCGGCGACGCTCTATCAAAGTCTCATGGCCCATGTCAGTTCCAATTCTCACCGCAGCACCAAGCGACGCACGCCACGCAATCAAAATGGTGTCAGTTGTATTAGCATTGCCAGCAGTTCGGCAGTCACGGGTTCCAATTATCTATCGCGCTCGCAACTAGGTGGGCGCAAGACCTCTTTCCGGAGTACAAATGGTAGTGTCGGCATTATGTCGTCGGTGACTTCACGATCAGGCCGCAAGAAACGAGTTGCTAATAATTCACTCAGTTCCAACGGCAATGTCATCAATGAAGCCGCGGAGACATCGACAGAAGAGAGAAAACGAAAGTCTCACAAATCGAAGAGGGCCCCTCCCATACCGACTACCATCCCCGGGGAAATGTCAAGGAAGTTGCATTCGTCCGGACGCAGTATCTCAAGCGATAGTGGAAATTCGCCTTCACTGACGTATCCCGAGAAGGACAATAATGGAAAAAATTCACATTTGAGCCAGAAAACAAGCAGTGATGCTGTTTATAAAGCTTCCGAACTTTTGGGTAACGGTGTGCCACCGGCTGTGGTTGCCGCGGCAGTTGCATCTTCAGGAGGTGGTCTACGAACTAGTGATACTAGTGGAGATATTTTTACGCGTGTTGCAATTCCTAGATCCGGTAGCTTCCTTAACACAGGAGGCCTTACACGGTACAAATCGAGAGCAGCACGTCGAAATTCCGGCAAAATTGGAACAGGCGGCGGTGGTGGTGGCGGGTAAGTACCCAACCCCTTGATGTTAATTAGATGAGAATTATATTAATGGATCAGGGAAGATATGACAAATTTAGCGATATCAGTGAATTATTGTTGTCTAAATGACCGCCCAAGTGAAAATTGCTCAAAGTACGAAAATGAACAATTGGCCAAATGCTGTTGTAAAATAAATTGTTCACACATTTTCAGTGATTTGACATTTTTAAATATTTGGCCATTTGTTCACAATTTAGAAATCCACATATTTTTCTCGCTCTGGGTAAAGGTTATAGATTACATCCTCTGGAGTATGTCCAAAGACGACTACTCAAAGGAAAGGTTTCGCCGGGGCTTAAGTATTTTCTCCTCTGGGATACCTCTTTTTCACAAAACTGTCAGCATTTTGGAAGGATGTACCGCTAGTCTGGTTCACTCAAGTTGGGACACACTTAGCCTATATGGAATTACTTAAGATTCTACCAAATTTTGTTCATACACAGTTAGAGATATAGTTCTAAATCGATCTCGATCCCAGAAAAGTACGCTGCCTTAAAAAACTCATCATAGATTAGTAGTGATTGTAGCAATACAGGGCAGATTAGATTAATTGGTCTGATTTGGTAATGATTCGAGTCTGTGCCAAGTTTAGTTCGATGAAAAATCGCAATAGCTGTAGTCGCAACTGAAATTGCATGTGAGGATTGAAGAGGGAAGACAACTTTAATGACGCACCGCATTGTATTTAGTCTTGTTGCTTAATTACGAAAAAGTTGGGCCTTACTTCAATTTCAATGTTTCTAGTTCACCACTTGGTTTCAGCGAACTCTTCAATGAATTCCGTTTGCACGAGAATCTCCACTCGCTGGATGATATTCTGTATGCCATCATTGACGCCGACGGCATGTCATTCAACGACTTGAAACCAATCTATAAGGAATTTTTGCTGAAGCTGGCGGTGACCTTAACGAAAGACGAACTATTCCAGAGATCTAAAAATATTATGCGTCGCCAGAAGAAGAAGAAGCTGAAACGCAAACTCTACTCCAATAGTTCCCAGGTAAGTTGTGAAGTAGCTGCATGGCAAACAATTTTATTTCAAAAATGCTATTTTTTAGAAGAAAACGAAAACCCCGATCTTTGGCACAAAAAGTTTGAAGAAGGTTTTTCAGTTAGGACAGTTTCGCTCCTGTCGTGGAAAGCCGCCGAAACCGCCACGTAATAAAGAGCTAGAGAATCACTCTAAGTCTGAGCCACCCATCGTCATCGGGCCGCCCACGGCGATTTCCTCACATCCCGATCATGGTCGATCGCATCATCACCAGCACAACCAGCGCAATCGGCCGACAACCAGTGGGTCCGATGTATCTCTGGTGCGCCATGAGAATGCCTTTCACGGGCTAAATCGGAACAGTAGCAGTGGGTATGTACTTTGCAGGTTCGGTTTTCGTTAAGAGCAGCCTCCACTCTCAAACAACCCCGGCGCTTATCACGAAGTCAACTGTACCGTTGTCCTTTTCTACTTTCAGATATGTTTCCTGTTCGGAGTGTAGCTACGATTCCGAATCGTGTACATGTACATCGGCCGATCGTTGCTACTGCAGCCTACGGACTGATCAAATCAGCGGCAGTGACTTACGACGCCGCAACGAGCGCAAGTCGTCCAAAAAACTCACTCAAAACATCAACGCCAATCGCCAATCTCTCATCTCGTGCAAGTCGGACGACAAGTGCTACTGTTCCCTGGTAGAAGAGGAGAACCCCGTCACCGGTGGCGAGGATGACTCACCCCACGCTCACTCCGACACCACTTGGTGTGATACCGACAGCTGCATAAGTGCCAGTAAATGCTATTGCAAGCGTATCGAGCACCGCCCCGGCTCCCGACTCATGGACGCCAATAACAAAAACAAATCGCACAGACGTAAATCTCGTTCCACCACTCGCAAGCCATCCGACAAATTGGCCGTGGACTATGAACTTTTCAACATCAATGGCAACAATAAACCCGTCCAGCCCAACGAGGCGCTGAGTGTCAAGAAGAGCGTTGAGGCAGCAGCCATCTTTGCTGATGTCAAGCTGAGCCAGACAACGGACATTAAAAGTCTCTGCTCCAATTCCAACTCGAAGAACGCGTCCACCTGCCGCTCTTACTCGGTAGCGGCACGGAAGCAGTCGCATTCGTATCGCAAGCGGGAATCATTCAGCATCGGACGAAGGAATGAGATGAATGCAGTGCCCCTTCAGTCTCTGTCCTCGAGTTCGTCGCAGAAGTCATGCAGCGCCGATGATTTACTCAAGCAGCTGAGCTACATCGAAAAGAACATTGCCAGGGCCGCTTCGGTGCACAGTGGCAAAAGTAAGACGCGCGACATAATACTGCGAGAGAATTTTCAAAACAATTATCAATCGATGCGAGCCGTCAGTGCCTCCCTCGAGGATACGTTGGGATATTTGCCATAAACCTATCGATGACGTTACTTCCATCTGCATGTAGTTCTCGTAATTATACGTCCTTATATGCATTTACCTTTAGTTTACACTATAAAGATTACATTTAATATACATGCGTACATATATAATATATATATATATATATACATATCAGTTCTTAGATGATACATACAAACATACATATGTAAAATACGTAAATACGTATTCCCTTCGTAATTTTCTAATATCTACAAGAATTTGTTGTATCTATGAAGTAGAATTATCGTAATTGTAGGTCTAATCTAACAGAGCTTATGTTTCTCAAGGGAGTTGGAATATTTCAGCGCCCGGGCTGTCCAATTCCTTTGCGAAACGTAATCCATCGACTCATTGTCACATGAACATATACTCACATCTTGTGCTTAAAATCCAGTATTTTCCATTCTGAGGGAGTCCCACCCACACCTTCCTCACTCTAGTTTCAATTAACATATCACGTGCAATATCTGTAAGCCAATGAAAATCGGAGATCAGTTAACAAAATATAAATTGTGCAATATTTGCTGTGTTTTTCGATATTTGTTGGCTCTGTCGAAACAGCTTTAGTTTATATTGTCTTGGTATACTTACTTGCGTATATACTTACTTACATAATTGATAAATAATTCTAATAAAGTGAATAAGAAATGTTACAGTATATTGTATTTCAATATATGTCTGATTATAAGAAATGAATCGTCACACCAGTGATGTAAGGAACTGTCCAAACGTTTTCTGATATATTCCTGCGACCCGGAGATCAAATAACTGACTGAATAATAATACACTAGCAAGTGTTCGCTACTTCTTCGATATCAACTCTGGTAAGTAAAAGCTATAGAAAAGGCCGGAGACTTCTCCTTTTGGGAATTTTGATTTCAGGAAATCGTTGATTATCCAAGGAAATTTGCAATCTGCGGACTCATATACTAACACAAAACAATCTACAATAATGAAGCAGGAAATAAACTAAACAAAAAACCCTAAGGACTTGGTCGAAGTTTAGACCCTGCACTAATCCCTACTATAAATACATGATTTTTAGTTCCATATCTCGATGATTTCAATTGAATTGATATTCATTTCGATGGCATCAATTCTAGTAAATATCGCTGTAAATATCCACACATCCGAGGGACGATTATATGATTTCTTACTAATGATTCGTCCTTGGTTTAATTCAAAGCATCATCATCTATCCAGAAAATATAAAACGAACATTACAACTTTTGTATAGAAGTTGCGATAATCGAGACCATAAGTTGCGCTTACAAAGACTCCAATGCTAATATTTATTTGGTTGCAAACAACGAGCAGTTACAATAAGAGGTGGTTGTAATCATGGAGCTCGCACTGTATTTCCAGTATTTTGTCAATCTATTAACAATTTTCTATTTTTTTGTTTCGCAAATGGCCCAGTGCAAGGCCCATTTAAGAAAAATCGCTTTATGTCGAGTGTTTAAAAATTTTGTGTTACAACCACACCGACTTTCACAATTTATTTATCATCTATTAAAGTCCAGATAAAACGATTGTATTTATACACTACTACACTTATGCATAGCCGCTGATGTTACCTATCTTTTGGTATTAATTACAAAAGTTTCCTATGATGATAAGAAAAGGGTGACTTTTTAAAAGCTATAGGAAAGTTTTACAAAAAAAAAAAACACATAAAATTCAGAAAAATTCATGAAATCTTCATTTGAATCGATAGTACGGTCCACATAATTAAATGTTTGAAGATTATTTCATGCAAATGTTGACCTTGTTGACCACTCTACGTAAGCGTGTTGGTGGTTTAATGTCTAACAACCCAATAAGCACAAAGTCGGACTCGGATCCGATTCAGATCCGATTTGAGTCCGACATCTCGGTTTCTCGCTTTCTCTGTTCCGATTCGGATCCGATTTGAGTCCGAGATGTCGGACTCTGCTTTCTCTGTTCCGATTCGGATCCGATTTGAGTCCGAGATGTCGGACTCCGCTTTCTCTGTTCCGATTCGGATGGCGATTAAGATTAGTAACCAATTGGATTACGTTTTAAAAATAATTGTAATAACTATATAATTCTCTATCAAACAAATTCTGATTACTAATTGACAAGGAATTGTTTAATAGAGAATTATATAGTTATTACAATTATTTTTAAAACGTAATCTAAGTGATTACCAATCTTAATCGCAATCTAACAGCTTATTACTATAAGATAGTTTGTAATCGTTTATACTTACCTATGCTATAAATAAATGCGTAAAAATTGAATTTGTTCCGCCTTATTATTTTATGCTAAATTATGCAGGATCAAAAATCGTTTCGGCAACGGATCAGAATTCATTTCGTTTTCGGATACGAAATCATTTGGAGATCGGATACGAACTCATATCTAAATCGAATCCGAACTCACTTCGATGTTGGTTCCTACATCGTTTTGAGTTCGGGTCCGATATCATTTCGAAATCGGACTCAATTCTCGGTCCGATATCGAAGAGGGAATTGCTCCCGTTCTCGTGACCGATCTCGCACCGAAATCGGACCCGTTCTCGAAATCAAATCAGAGAAGTCGGATCCGATTCGGATCCGATGTGCTTATTGGGAATGTAAATTTGATGCGAAATTTGGTCACAATAGCCCGAATAGCCGCTTCAGTGGGTCGACTAAACTGACCATAAAATGGAAGTGCGCGATGAACTTTCTTAACAGAGCACGCATTTTGATAATAAAATTCAATAATTTGCAAGCGTTGTTCGTTTGTAAGACGATTCATGGTTAAATTATAGACCAAAGTGAAGATGTTTGACAGTGAAACAAAACACGAAACGTGCGTCAGCTGTTCAAACCAGTGTTACCAAAATGATAATAGCTAAAAAATCACCCTTTACTTGTTCTAGGGGTAACATTGGAAAAGTCAGATTTTCGGTGTTTTTATACATCGTCAATGCGCACATTGAAGGAGATTTTAAAGATTTTGTCCTTTTCGGACAGTAAAACTAGCACATGCCTTCAATTTTTTTGCTATTCCATAGCAACCATAAACTAATTTTTCATAATCTATACGTCCTGTTGTACATCTACGCATGCAGAGGTATGTATATATACACTAGGCTGGGGTGCGGTCCATACAAATGGAAAAACAATTTCCAGTCACACCGCGAAAATAAAATTTGGATTGTTTAATGATGATTTGCAAAATATTTCGTTCCTAGATCAAGCCATCTGTCAGTTAAACGCTCCTGAAAATACCCCTAAAAATCTTTTTTTTCCCGTGTCATTTTTTTGTGTTTGCATTTTTGCCCAAATCTTTTTTCTGAAGTAATAGACCCTTGAAAGCACTTTAAATATAAATTTTAATTTAGAGTAACTCTTTGGACGAATTTTTAGATGTTTATAGTATTTTTTGTAGATTCTCGCAGTGACAACTGAAAACTTTTTCGTATTTGGTGGTACCATTTTATAAAAAATAAATAGCTGCAGTTAATACCTTTCGAATTATACCTAAATGATGAGCATCGGAATTAAATTGACGCCGCAGCACTAATTTTTGTAAAAAGAGTTAATTAATTAAATTATTTCACAAAAATTGAGTCCGTGACGTGCTTTTTCGTCCTATATTCTTTATTTAGTTATCATTCGAAATGTATTGATTCCTTCTATTTATTTTTCATAACGCCTCTTACCAAATGTTTCCAAGACAATCTGTCACCTTAAAACCCACAAAAAAGTCAATATAAACGCCCAATAATTTTACCAATGAGTTATTCTAAGACAAGAATAAAAAATTTTATTTAAAGTGCTTCCAACGGTTAATTCAGAAAAAAAATGGACAAAAGTGCAGCATAAAAAAATTACACGGGAAAAACATGATTTTTAGAGGTATAGCTCACGGAAGACTTGGCCCAGTGACGAAATATTTTATAGATCATCATTAAACAATCCAATCTTCATTTCTGGGGGGTGGCCGCAGCAAATTATTTTCATGACCCATCATAATGTACACCAAAGTTCTCTATTAAATTAATTTATTTTTCACGTCTACGTAGCCAAAGCCATGCATATAGTGAAGTAGACGATTTCATCTACAACGCTTTAATTATTACCATTTTTAACCCTTTTATCCAGTTTCCTTTTTAAAATTACAACATTTTATAAATCCATTCGCCTTCTAGAACTAAAAAGGAAATTGGGAAGGACATTTATCTGAAGCCATATATAAGGCCTATTCGATTGGGCTTACTAGCTTAATTTTTGTATGGAATTTACTCGCATAACAAGAAAGTAGCTTACTACTCTATTAGCGTAGTTGCCAGATTTTTCTTGTTGATCCATTTAAGATAAACCAATTGGCAACAGTCATGCCACCTTAATAAGTCTCTTGATCGTAAGCTAGTAAACCCAATCGAACAGGGCTATTAATCCGAAGCAATATGACCCTCTTCGATATTCGGTTAAAATATATTTGGTTTCTAGAGCAAAAAATGCAATCGGGAAGATTTTTGTATGGAAGCTATATAAATCTGAACCGATATGACTAACTTCCAAAATAGATCTATATAGTGTGTTGTGCAAAATTTGAAAAAAAAAATTCAAACCGGGCCGACATTTGTATTTTGTGGGAATATGTGGGTTTTCATTTTAAATTTCAAGCCGTATGTATGTATATAAACAATGTCGAATAAATCGTTGCCGGCTTATGTTAACGTCGGAGGAACAACTTTTTCCAAAAGCGACAATTTTACAATAAAATGAAACTATATTATTTCTAAATTTTATTGCTTAGTCTTATTAATTATATGATATCGAAGTGGGCAATTGTTAGCTCATTCGAATAAATCTGGACCATAATATATGGATCTTGTGGCGGAACCAGTGCTTCCATGGAGCTTGTGTATGACTCTCGTGTAATCGAACATGCCAAGATTTCAAGTACATCCATAAGTAGGTCTGCCTGTATGTGAATGACAAGACTTGTTGTTTAGCATAATTAAATAGAAACGCTTTTGTTTTGCTCGCATTTGTTTCTACATACATACATACATATGTACGCACATACACGTATGTATGTTTGCAGCTACATATTGATCAACACTAAGAACAAACAACAAACAAAATTCAAAAAGCGAAAATGGAATATTCAACACAAACAATGAGTATTTAACGAACGCTTGAGTCGGTGACAACTGCCACTGAAAGAAAGATAGAATGGAAGTGATAACGGGTGGTGTTGGGTTATCATTCCAGCGGAAACTTTAAAATATCAACAACTACTACATATGTATATATGTATGTAGGCACTATATACACTGCCTCGAAAAAGTATGTGTACATATACGATTTCACAAGACCTTAATACTGTATGCCTAGTAAAACCGAAAACAGAATTCTAGAAATAATTTCGTTTTTAGTGCCAAGTTTGATCCACGGACTTGTGTTAGATAGGCCTGCGAGAATAACCCGGCAATAATAGTAAAGCAAAAACAAGTGAAAAGGCGTTAAGTTCGGTCGGGACGAACTTTATATAACCTCCGTGGCTTGCAATCCACAAAGGATGTAGATTTTCGTAAAAGTGCAGTAACATTACAGAAATTTTTTTAATATTTATAGCCAAACCAAAACAACTAAAAATATCGAAAAAATAATTTTATAAATAAATGTAAATTTTTAATTATTTTAAGGTAAGGCTACCAATATTTTTATAAAAAGGTAAATATAAGGCAGCAATCTTCAAATTTATTTATCATCTATTAAAGTCCAGATAAAACGATTGTATTTATACCCTACTACACTTATGCATAGCCGTTGATGTTACCTATCGTTTGGTATTAATTACAAAAGTTTCCTATGATGATAAGTAAAGGGTGATTTTTAAAAGCTATAGGAAAGTTAAAAAAACACATAAAATTCAGAAAAATGCATGAAATCTTCATTTGAATCGATAATACGGTCCATATAATTTAATGTTTGAAGATTATTTCATGCAAATGTTGACCTTGACTGCGCCTCAAATGGTCCATCCGCTTAGTCCAATTTTGGCATTTCCACGTTTTTGAGTAACAGAGGTCCAATTGCTGCGAACGGCGACGAATCAATAATTGATGGTCATCATTAACACTGGCCGATACAGCTGCGATATTTTCTTCAGTTCGCACTCTACGTAAGCGTGTTGGTGGTTTAATGTCCAACAATGTAAATTTGGTGCGAAATTTGGTCACAATAGCCCGAATAGCCGCTTCAGTGGGTCGACTAAACTGACCATAAAATGGAAGTGCGCGATGAACTTTCTTAACAGAGCACGCATTTTGATAATAAAATTCAATAATTTGCAAGCGTTGTTCGTTTGTAAGACGATGCATGGTTAAATTATAGACCAAAGTGAAGATGTTTGACAGTGAAACAAAACACGAAACGTACGTCAGCTGTTTAAACCAGTGTTGCCAAAATGATAATAGCTAAAAAATCACCCTTTACATTGAAAAAGTCAGATTTTCGGTGTTTTTATACATCTTCCATGCGCATATTGAAGGAGATTTTAAAGATTTTGTCCTTTTCGGACAGTAAAACTAACGCATGCCTTCAATTTTTTGCTATTCCAACCAACCAAGCAACCATAAACAAATTTTACATAATCGATACGTCCTGTTGTACATCTACGCATCCAGAGGTATGATGAAAAGGTGTTAAGTTCGGCCGGGACGAACTTTATAAAGGGTGATTTTTTAAGAGCTTGATAACTTTTTTTTTTTTTAAAAAACGCATAAAATTTGCAAAATCTCATCGGTTCTTTATTTGAAACGTTAGATTGGTCCATGACATTTACTTTTTGAAGATAATTTCATTTAAATGTTGACCGCGGCTGCGCCTCAAGTGGTCCATCCGCTTAGTCCAATTTTGGCATTTCCACGTTTTTGAGTAACAGAGGCCCAATTGCTGCGAACGGCGACGAATCGATAATTGATGGTCATCATTAACATTGGCCGATACAGCTGCGATATTTTCTTCAGTTCGTACTCTACGTAAGCGTCTTGGTGGTTTAATGTCCAACAATGTAAATTTGGTGCGAAATTTAGTCACAATAGCCCGAATAGCCGCTTCAGTGGGTCGATTAAACTGACCATAAAATGGAAGCGCGCAATGGACTTTCTTAACAGAGCACGCATTTTGATAATAAAATTCAATGATTTGCAAGCGTTGCTCGTTAGTAAGTCTATTCATGATGAAATGTCAAAGCATACTGAGCATCTTTCTCTTTGACACCATGTCTGAAATCCCACGTGATCTGTCAAATACTAATGCATGAAAATCCTAACCTCAAAAAAATCACTCTTTATAACCTCCGTGGCTTGCAATCCACAAAGGCTGTAGATTTTCGTAAAAGTGCAGTAACATTACAGACATTTTTTTAATATTTATAGCCAAACCAAAACAACTAAAAATATCGAAAAAATAATTTTATAAATAAATGTAAATTTTTAATTATTTTAAGGCAAGACTACCAATATTTTTATAAAAAGGTAAATATAAGGCAGCAATCTTCAAAAAAATCTTAAATACAATAAATATTGGGGGAAAGTAGAAGCATTTTCAGCTACCATCATTTGGTTGGTTGTATTTCCATACTATTTTAATTCGAAAAGTACAAATTTTCATAATGCATCTTGTATTGTGTACGTGGGAGATAACGTACACAATACAAGATAACCTAACTTCATGATTCTACCCATTTTTGTCGTAAAATTAAATTTGTAAAATGTAATATTTTTTCGAGTCTATGCAGTCAGAGGAATCTATACACCAAATTCGAAAATTCTAGCTCCGGTTGGTACCATTTTTATCACCTTTTTCCTAGTTTACCCCCTTAAAAGTACGACTTTCGAAAATCTCTTTATTTTACATGTCTACACACTTAGAGGGATGTACACACCGAATTTCATCATTCTAGCTGTAGCCTTTAATTGGTACTATTTATATCCCTCTGTACCCATTGAAAGTACGACTTGGGAAAAATCCTATTATTATTCGAGTCTATGCAGTCAGAGGAATCTATACTCCGAATTTCATGACTCTTGCTGCCGCCGTTTGGTTGGTACAATTTGAATCCCTTTTTTCCATTTTACCCCCTAAAAATACGTATTTCGAAAAGTTCCTTTATTTTACGTGTCTACGCATAATGCATGCACCGAATTTCATCATTCTAGGTGCAGCCGTTTGGTTGGTACCATTTTTATCCCACCATTCCCATTTTACCCGTTAAAAGTACGAATTTGGATTATGCAATATTAGGGATATTTTCAGTCCTTGTGAGGGACAATTTTTTCCCTCTGGACCGATTTCGCCCACCCCCAACCGATCTACAACTATAAGACAAATTTATGTCAAATTTGGATGTCCTAGCTTCTTTCGTTTAGATGCCAGCGAGCTTTCAACAAACGGACGGACAGGCGGACGGTCATGGATAGATCGTCTAAGAATTTCATCACGATCAATAATATATATACTTTATAGGATCCTGGAGGTGAAGGGTATAATAAAAATAAATTTTATGCTAGGTCATCCTATCGAACCCATCAGAAAAGACTCTCCACATTCATACTTTGCTTTTGGTGTCGCATCGTCAAGGCTTGTGCATTTAGACAATCCTTTTTTTTTGCAACTCTCAGGCTATATCGATATTTGTTCAGGGTTGTAAAACGACATAAATGGATTGCATTTTGGTTTACGTGGCCCCTCTCATGGAAGCGTTAAGTAGTGCCTTAAGGCACCATTTTGAATATCTTTGCATTTTACTTTGAAATAGAACAAAACTACAATTTGTTTCATTTTATAGAAGGTATGGAATGTTGAAGAATATCACTTTAAGAAAAATGATTAAGAATAACAATAAGAATTATTTGTATAATTATTATGTATAACTGATAAAAACTTTTGCTACGAAGGACTGACCATCGATTTTCGACCAACCATTTTTTTTTTGATTTTCAAAATCTTAAAAAATAAAATTAGTATAGGACACTGTTGTCCTATAATGACCTAGAGTAGTCAGCTATATTAAAAAAATAACATTTGTTTGTAATGTCACTGCACTTAAATAAATCGACAGACTCTGTGTAATGTAATCAATGGTGGAAGGTATATAAAATTCGGCCCGGCTGATATTCTGATATTCTGCATAATTTTGTAAAAAAAATCGTAAAAAATAGAACCCATCATTTCAGCACTTACAAACTTACACAGTCGTTTAAAAATAGACCTAAGAACACTACTTCAAAATTTCAGAACAATGGATTATTGTAATCATTTCGAAAATTGTAAAAACTTTAAAAAATCTAACCCGTTTATAGTCAAAAGTAATTGAAATTACCTTCAAAACAAGGTATAACACATTAAAATCAGTCAACCTATAGCAGGAGTTAAACTGATAAATTGATTATAAATCGTGAAAAAAATCAATTTTTTTTCAAAAATACGTATACAATATTTTTATGTATACACAAACTTTCAAAACGATAGCTGCATCTAGGTCATAAACCGTACAACTTGAGGTACAATGACTCAAAGTCGAGTTAACCTCTCTTGCGCGCCTGATTAAGCACTTGGTCCACTCTGGAGTAATAACAAGAAACACAACATGTCGCCCATTTAAAACAGTTGTTAGTTATTTCGGTTAATCGATTTCAGTACAAATTTGGAAGCGTAAAATCGACGCTAAAATCTATCTTTTGACCCCAATAATCGACTTTCGACCAAATTGTTTTTCCAGTCCCTAATGTTAATTTCATTTTACCATTTTAAATTAATAACGGCAATGATCACAAGAATGACTATTATGATTATGAAGGTAAACATCTTTTTTGCACTCAAAATATAAATTGTTGAGCATTTATTTCCACGAGGAAGTCATCACACCTGCTTTTACTAAGGTGATTCCAAAATGTAAAGTGAAACCAAAACGCGGCGAAAGCTATCGCATACCTGATGATGGGCCGAATTTAGTTGGCCTCGTGTGAACTCGTCGGTTGTGCCAACTGACGGGTATCCTTTGCAACCTATCCAACCTATAAAAGAATACAAAATTAAATGAACTTTTTTTCTAAGAATGAAAAAATAATTAAATACATATCTGTAGACATATTTATATTTTTAAATCAAGAGCATTTTTAAATATAACAAGTAAAAAGGCGTTAAGTTCGGCCGGGCCGAATCTTATATACCCTCCACCACGGAGTGCATTCCATAGAATAACCGGTAGATTACCGCCTGTCGACTTCACAAAGAAGTGAAGTAAGTTTAAATGTTGACCTTAAAGTACGATTTGGGAGAAATACTCATATTGTGCGTGTCTAAGAAGACAGACGAGTATAACCACTGAATTTCATTATTCTAGCTACCAATTTTATTCCGTTTTTAATTGGTACCATTTTTATCCCTTTCGCCCCATTTTCCGCCTAAAAGTACAATTTTCGATTTTCATTATGTTTCACGTCTACACAGTCAGATAAATGCATACACCGAATTTCATGATTTTATCTTCAGCGGTTTGGTTGGTACCATTTTTATCCCCCTTTACCAGTTGTATCCCTTAAAAGTACAAACTTCAAAAAATCTTTATATTTTACTTGTCTACTTAATTATAGGAACGTACACACCGAATTTTATGTTTCTAGCTGTTGTCGTATCAAAGGTACAATTTTTATCCCTTTTGTCCCATTTAATCCACTAAATCTTTTTTGTACTTTTTTGTGATTACACGTTACTGGAGGAAGGTACGAAACAAATTTCAAGTATATAAAATTGGAAATTTTCAAAAAACATGCTGAAATACTCTAAATATTAGGGGTATTTTCAGTCCTTGTGAGGGAAAAATTTTTCCCTCTGGGCCGATTTCGCCCACTTTCAATCCCAACCGATCTACAACCATAAGACACATTTAGGCAAAATTTGAATCTCCTAGCTCATTTCGTTCGGCCGCTATCGTGCTTTCAACAGACAGACAGACGGACATGGCTATATCGTCTTAGAATTTTACCACGACCCAGAATATATATACTATATGGGGTCTCCGATGAATATTTCAAGGTGTTACAAACGGAATGACAAAGTGAATATACCCCCATCCTGGAGGTGGAGGGTATAAAAACCTTTTAAAACATACAACGCATTCATAGACTCATCAGACAGTTTATTTCTAATTTTATTGGAGAAAGTGAGCGTGATAGAGAATGATATAGCATACTCGAGAGATGCATTATTAATTGTTAATAAATCTTAAATTATCAGTTCCATTTATTATAGCTTCGAAACCCTACATTTAATTTTGAGGCAGTAATATTGTCATTTTTCAATACATAGTTGTTACATTAGATTGCATGGATATGTTTGTACTTATTAGTAAAATTATATATAACCACTGCACGATTTCTCCACAGATATTAGCATCAGGGCTGTGGAGTCGAGGCAAAATTGCTCGACTCCGGCTCCGACACTAGCATTTTATAATATTTCGACACCGACTCCTATTCCGGAGTCGACTCCGGATGTTCAATCAATAATATTTAGTGGTGTATTTTTTCAATAACTATAATAATGTATATTTTTTAAAGAAAACCCATTTTATTTTATTAAACAGACAAAGAACCTACATAAATACATTTCTATGTAATGTTGTTAATGTAAAGTATTTTTTTAATTCATTATACAAAATACTATGGAAATAAAACAAAAATATATTCTATAACTATTAATAAAGTCTAAAAATCACTCAATTATTACGAGAAATCTGTAAACCATAGGAGTCTATAATTCGTTGTGTCTATAAGGAAAGAGTTCGCAGTTAAAATATTTCTTATCTGCGTTTTATATATATTTATTCTCGTCATTCCATTGTGGAACATAAGGCGTTTTATAGAAATCATGTAATAGTTGTGTGATTTTGATCATTTCTAAAGCAGGCCTTAAACTTTATTTTTTTTACAACATCTAATGTGTAACGTGACATTCCGTGATATGGCATAAATTCACTATTTGTTACAAGCCAATGAAAGCTACTCAAAATATTGCACTAAGCGGATCTTCATAATCTATCTATCTATATATATAAAAGAGTTGCGTGATTGAGTGACTGAGTGACTGACTGACTGACTGACTGATCACTCCCCAGACCAAACGGCTAAAGCTAGAATCATGAAATTTGGTGTGTACATTTCTCTTACCGTGTAGAGGTGTGATAAGACGGGATTTTTCGAAATTCGTACATTTAAGGGGTAAAATGGGGTAAAAAGGGATAAAAATGGTACCACCGCAATGACCAAACGGCTGGGCCTAGAATCTTGAAATTTGGTATGGATATTCCTCTTGCGGTATGAAAACAACCGAAAAAGTGACATTTTAAAAATTCGTACTTGGGGGGTTAAGTGGTACAAAAAGGGACAAAAATGGTACCTATAACATTGTTGAAGCTAGAATCATGAATTTTGGTATGTACATTTCCCTTACAGTGAAAAAATCAGATCTGAAGGGAGTTTTTCGTAATTCGTACTTTTAAGGGGTAAAATGGGGTAAAGAGGGATAAAAATTGTACAACCGCAATGACCAAACGGCTGGGACTAGAATCTTGAAATTTGGTACACAAATTTCTCTTATAGCTTCAAAGCGCCCAAGAAAATAGTTTTAAAAAATTCGTACCTTTAAGGGGTAAAACGGGGTAAAAAGGGATAAAAATTGTACCACCGCAATGACCAAACGGCTGGGCCTAGAATCTTGAAATTTGGTATGGATATTCCTCTTGCGGCATGAAAACAGCCCAAAAAGTGACATTTTAAAAATTCGCACCTTTGGGGGGTTAATGGTACAAAAATGGTACCTATAACATGGTTGAAGCTAGAATCGTGAAATTTAGTATGTACATTTCTCTTACAGCGAAGAAATCAGATTTGAAGGGAGTTTTTCGTAATTCGTACTTTTAAAGGGTAAAATGGGGATAAAGAGGGATAAAAATTGTACCACCGCAATGATCAAACGGCTGGGACTAGAATCTTGAAATTTGGTACAAAAATTTCTCTTATAGCTTCAACGCGCCCAAGAAAATAGTTTTAAAAAATTCGTACCTTAAAGGGTAAAACGGGGTAAAAAGGGATAAAAATGGTACCACCGCAATGACCAAACGGCTGGGTCTAGAATCTTGAAATTTGGTATGGATATTCCTCTTGCGGCATGCAGACAGCCCAAAAAGTGACATTTTAAAAATTCGCACTTTTGGGGGGTTAAATGGTACAAAAAGGGACAAAAATGGTACCTATAACATGGTTGAAGCTAGAATCGTGAAATTTGGTATGTACATTTCTCTTACTGCGAAGAGATCAGATTTGAAGGGAGTTTTTCGTAATTCGTACTTTTAAGGGGTAAAATGGGGATAAAGAGGGATAAAAATTGTACCACCGCAATGACCAAACGGCTGGGACTAGGATATTGAAATTTGGTACAAAAATTTCTCTTATAGCTTCAACGCGCCCATGAAAATATTTTTCAAAAATTCGTACCTTTAAGGGGTAAAAAGGGATAAAAATGGTACCAACGCAATGACCAAACGGCTGGGCCTAGAATCTTGAAATTTGGTATTGATATTCCTCTTGCGGCATAAGACAACCCAAAAAGTGACATTTTAAAAATTCGCACTTTTGGGGGGTTAAATGGTACAAAAAGGGACAAAAATGGTACCTATAACATGGTTGAAGCCAGAATCGTGAAATTTGGTATGTACATTTCTCTTACAGCGAAGAGATCAGATTTGAAGGGAGTTTTTCGTAATTCGTACTTTTAAGGGGTAATATGGGGATAAAGAGGGATAAAAATTGTACCACCGCAATGACCAAACGGCTGGGACTAGAATCTTGAAATTTGGTACAAAAATTTCTCTTATAGCTTCAACACGCCCAAGAAAATATTTTTAAAAATTCGTACTTTTTGGGGGTGAAATCGGGTAAAAAGGGATAAAAATAGTGCCAATAAAATGGATGGAGCTGAAACCTTAAAATTCGGTGTGTACATCCCTCAAAATGTTTAGAATCGCAAAATGAAGGAATTTTTCGAAATTTGTACTTTTAAAGGGAAAAGGGGATAAAAAGGTACAAACAACACGTATGACGCTACAATAATGAAATTCGGTGCGTATATTCGTTTTACAGCGCAGATCACTAATAAGAAAGCATTTTTCGAAATTTGCACTTTTAAGGGATTAAATGGGATAAAAATTGTACCAACACCCTGACCAAACGGCAGGGCCTAAAATCTTGAAATTTAGAACAGGCATTACTTTTATAGCACGAATGCGACCAAGAAAATATTTTTAAATTCGTACTTTTTGTGGGTGATATCGGGGAAAAGGGGATAAAAAAGGAACCAACAACACGGATGACGCTACAATAATGAAATTCGATATGTATATTAGTTTTACAGCCCAAATAAATGATAAGAAGACATTTTTCGAAATTTTTAATTTTAAGGGATTAAATGGGATAACAATTTTACCACAGCCCAGACCAAACAACTGGGCCTAGAATCATGAAATTCGGAACGGGCATTACTTTTACAGCACGAATGCGACTAAGAAAATATTTTTCAAAATTCGTACTTTTTGTGAGTGAAATTGGGTAGAAAGGGATAGAAAATGGTACCAATCAAACAGATGGAGTTGGAATCATGAAATTCGGCGTGTACATCCCTGAAAATGCTTACAAACGCAAATTGAAGGAATTTTTCGAAATTCGTACTTTTAAAGGGTAAACGAGAAAAGCGGGATAAAAAAGGTGCCAAGAACATGGATGACGCTACAATAATTAAATTCGGTACGCATATTTTTTATTCTTGATACATTTTTATTTTTCTTGATACATTTAAACTTTTAGGTGTGAAATTGGGTAAACACGGATAAGAGCAAACACAAAATTAATATATTTTAGAAATTCGTACCTTTTTATATCCCTATGGTACCAACAACACGGCTGAAACTAGAATCGTGAAATTCGGTGTGTATATTCCTCTGACAGTGTAGACGCGAAACATTAACTGAAAAAGTTTTCAGCTAGAATATGAAAAGAAATTCGGTGTGTACATTTCTACGAGTACATAAATTAATATTTCGAAATTTGTATGTTTAAGGGCACAAACGGCTCAGAAAGAGTTATGTGTCAACATTATAGTCATTATCTTTTTTATTTTGACCAAAGCTTATGTCAATTTGCGTGGAAAGTATAGAAGTTATAGTAGGTTTAATTTTACGTACGGGTCGTTTGTTTTGGAATATGGACTATACGTGTGTGGGTACCATAAGATGTATATCAATTTCCCCCATTTTCGAATTTAATCTAAGTTTGGGGAAATAGTACTATGTGCAGAGTTAGAATAAATTCTTTAAGTCCCTTCCAGAGTCATCGTGTATACCAGCGAGCCAGACGGACGTGAAAGGGACTTGGGACATACTTATGGTTTTAAATCTCTCCTTCAATGCGTTATAATTTTATTCTATCCCTAATGATATTTTCACAGCTTAAGAAAGAAACGTGCAAATAATTTTCTACTTTATATGAATTTTTGTAGAAAAATTGTTTCCATTTTGTGCCTATAAATTAAACTATTGACTACGTATAAACGCTGAAAGTGATATCCTTAAAAACAGTTTGAATACTGATACAAACTACTGTCTTACCATTCCATTTTTCCGCGTACGAAGTAGCGGGTATTTGCTAGTTCTAGTATATTATTGGAGCTGATTGGTGTTGTAACAAATATTTTGTGATGAGAGTGCAGTTACATCATCGATCTCCGACAGATGATGTCTCAGGACAAGTTCCTGCTGGGTAAGGACCGGTGCTGGTTCTAACCCAATCAGAAAAAAGTGAACCCTATTATGAGTAAAATAAACTAAAATTTAGGAAAATTGAACTTCGTATAGCACTAACACAATATTTCCTCTTATCAAGTTCAAACGTTTCATTGATAGTAGTACATGCTTTAAACTAGATTCTAGTTCAATTTTCCTCAAACCAAGTAAATATTTACTCAAACTGAGGAAAATTCCAGTAAAATCTTAGTAAAATTTTGCTGAAATTTTCCTAAAAGTAAGTAAATTTAAACTGAGGACAATTTCGCTGATTTTTTCCTTAAAACAAGTAATTTTTTACTTAAACTGAAAAAAACTTAAAAAAATTAATTAAAAATATGTTCAATTTAACTAAAAAATCAAACAAATGGCTTTGATTCAGAGTATGCAAAACTGATACAAAAAATAACAACATGAAATATTTCTCAAAAGTTTTATGATACTTCTGCCATAAAGAGTTGAACTATTACTCCAGAGGACGTACATAACAAATTTCATCATTCTAGCTGTTAGCTTGTACCATTTTCCAAGTTACCCCCTAATTGGTGCAGTTTTTATCCCTCTGTTTCCATTGTATCCCATAAAAGTACGAATTTGGAAAAACCTTTCTATTTTCCGTGTTTACGCTACCAGAGGAATGTATACTCCGAATTTCATGATTCTAGCTGCCGCCATTTGGTTGGTACAATATGTAACATCTCTTTCCGTTTAACACGCTAAAAGTACGAATTTCGAAAAGTCTCTTTATTTTACGTGTCTACGCAGTCAGAGGAATGTATATACCGAATTTCATTATTCTAGGTGCATCCGTTTGGTTGGTACCATTTTTATCCCTCTATTCCCATTCACTCCCTACAAATAAGAGTCACTTTATTGTGCACGTTTTTGCTATAAAGTAAATAAAGAGTGATTTTTTTGAGGTTAGGATTTTCATGCATTAGTATTTGACAGATCACGTGGGATTTCAGACATGGTGTCAAAGAGAAAGATGCTCAGTATGCTTTGACATTTCATCATGAATAGACTTACTAACGAGCAACGCTTGCAAATCATTGAATTTTATTACCAAAATCAGTGTTCGGTTCGAAATGTGTTTCGCGCTTTACGTCCGATTTATGGTCTACATAATCGACCAAGTGAGCAAACAATTAATGCGATTGTGACCAAGTTTCGCACTCAGTTTACTTTATTGGACATTAAACCAACCACACGAATGCGTACAGTGCGTACAGAAGAGAATATTGCGTCTGTTTCTGAGAGTGTTGCTGAAGACCGTGAAATGTCGATTCGTCGCCGTTCGCAGCAATTGGGTTTGTGTTATTCGACCACATGGAAGATTTTACGCAAAGATCTTGGTGTAAAACCGTATAAAATACAGCTCGTGCAAGAACTGAAGCCAAACGATCTGCCACAACGTCGAATTTTCAGTGAATGGGCCCTAGAAAAGTTGGCAGAAAATCCGCTTTTTTATCGACAAATTTTGTTCAGCGATGAGGCTCATTTCTGGTTGAATGGCTACGTAAATAAACAAAATTGCCGCATTTGGAGTGAAGAGCAACCAGAAGCCGTTCAAGAACTGCCCATGCATCCCGAAAAATGCACTGTTTGGTGTGGTTTGTACGCTGGTGGAATCATTGGACCGTATTTTTTCAAAGATGCTGTTGGGCGCAACGTTACGGTGAATGGCGATCGCTATCGTTCGATGCTAACAAACTTTTTGTTGCCAAAAATGGAAGAACTGAACTTGGTTGACATGTGGTTTCAACAAGATGGCGCTACATGCCACACAGCTCGCGATTCTATGGCCATTTTGAGGGAAAACTTCGGAGAACAATTCATCTCAAGAAATGGACCGGTAAGTTGGCCACCAAGATCATGCGATTTGACGCCTTTAGACTATTTTTTGTGGGGCTACGTCAAGTCTAAAGTCTACAGAAATAAGCCAGCAACTATTCCAGCTTTGGAAGACAACATTTCCGAAGAAATTCGGGCTATTCCGGCCGAAATGCTCGAAAAAGTTGCACAAAATTGGACTTTCCGAATGGACCACCTAAGACGCAGCCGCGGTCAACATTTAAATGAAATTATCTTCAAAAAGTAAATGTCATGGACCAATCTAACGTTTCAAATAAAGAACCGATGAGATTTTGCAAATTTTATGCGTTTTTTTTTAAAAAAAGTTATCAAGCTCTTAAAAAATCACCCCTTTATAAGCAGACATATTCAAAAATTTGCTTACATTTTCCCTGTGGACCGATTTCGCCCACTTTCAATCCCAACCGAACTACAACTATTAGGCTATTCTGGGAAATTTTGGACGTCTACTTTCATTTACATGCTAGCGAGCTTTCATCAGACGGACGGACATGGCTAGATCGTCTTAGAATTTTATGACGATCAAAAATATATACTTTATAGGGTCTCAGGTCGATATTTCAAGATGTTACAAACGGAATAACAGAGTTAGTATACTTCCATCATGAAGGTGGAGGGTATCAATATAGGAACAGTTTCGGAAAACTGTATACAAAAACGTCCAATAGCATAGAACAACAAATTCGGTCCAATCGATTCTGTTCGAGGCCAGTTTTTGTATTTCCAGTTCCAGCGTTTGTCAAATAAAAGTTGTCCATATCTTAATATGGTAACGCCAAGTGAGGGACGGACTGCCTCTTCTGGCGCTAACTAGCACCATTTTCTCTTCCATTTTACGTCTGGTTCGCTTGGACCCACAGGCGTTCGTTAGAAATGGTGACTGGCCTAAATATCTTTAGAAACCGAAGACATCGATTTATATACACCTAAAGCAGGTTGATGTTTTTCCTAGCCTCATTCCATGACTCGCTTCCATGGAGGAGATTTGACTTAATGCATGAATTGAATAAGCTCAGCTTCTTTTTGATGGAGATCCCGTAGTGTCAAAGATTTAATACGATTTTTTATAACGTCGCTGGATCCTAAAGTTGTAGTCAGAAGACTGCCGTGGTAACAAAATGAGGTTCAGGTCGCTTATCGTGAATGCTCTATAGTTTGAGGGATTTGTTCTCATCACTTCGTTTTTGCGATGTTTATTTTTAGACCAGTTTTTGCCGCTTCGGTGTGTACGGCATGAATCTTAGCTTGCATGTCGTTATGATTTCGGGATAAGAGATAGATGTCTTCGGCATAATCGAGATCTCCTGTTGAAGCCTCATGTTATTCCCCGTTGATGCTGAGACTATTATTTTAGTGGATGCTTTGAGTAATTCAGGGGCTTGGCTATCCCGGAGCTCTGTTGTCCTTCTTCGCATGTCTACTTCCAGATATGATGTTCCAAATAGGGCTGCGACATCGACATCGATGTTTTGGAAACATTGATATTGTAGTACCGATGTTATATTGACATCGATATTTTGTTTCGATGTTTTTCATTCAACATCAGATTATTAACAAAAATGCCACCAAAAAGTGATATATTCCAGGGAATATTGCTTCCAGTAGAAGAAGCTCTCTTAGGGAAGAAAATTATTTGTATCAATTGACATGGCTTGCAATGGGTATGGGTGAATTAGGCTACCAGACGCGTAGTGGACAGTGGATTAGTCACTGCGATCTTAGGGTTATACCGCACAAGGATGCATCATTTGCAGGAGAAGCTGTATTCAAAACTCTTCGCCATCCCAATAACACCCCTAATTAATAACGTGAATAGTGTACTTAGGGATGTCAAAACCGACCATCTCCGGGAAACCAGTTTTTGGTTTGTTCAAAAATTTACAATTTTTAAAAATCCTGCTATTTTATCAAAATCTTTTCCTGATAAGCCATTTAAGAAAAACCGATTTCTAGCAACTTTGCCACCTTAACAAATCTCTTAATTGTTAGCTAGTAAGCTCAATCGAACAGGCCTAATATGGGACAAATGAGAAGATTATTTATTTTGATAGAAATATTATTTATTTTCGTATTTTTTCTGTCTCCATCAATGCATTTTTCCCTTTATCTGACATGATGTGTTTTTTTTAATTTAGCGCTCCCGATATAATGTAGCAAAATTTAGATGGAATAAGACAACTACCAAAATAAATTAAAAAAATATCAGCAAGGTGATACAAATTTTCTACCTTGAATATGGTAATTTACCATATATATTTGAATAGGCAATTAGTAATATTTTGAGTTAATCCAATTTCAGAATTTTTGATATTTCAATGAATACATCGCACAAGTTTTATATACAATTTTACTAATAAATTAAAGAAAAGTAAAAACGGCGTTAAGTTCGGCCGGGTCGAACTTTATACACCCTCCACCATGGATTGCATTCCACAGATGCTGCCGATAATATTACAGGAAAATATATATATTTTTAATAATATTTTACATATGCAACTCAATGAGATGCTTGTAATATGGCATGTGTGCTTTATTACTTGGTGCGATTTTTTAAACGCAAATTCGGCAAGTGAGTTGTGCTTCTCGTTCGTTTGTGAGAATCATCTCCTTATAGAGGCCGGGTTTGATGTTGAAAAGTCGCTGCGAAGCCACCTGAATGAAACCTTTAGACAGGGTGGAAATCATGATAGTGGTAGTCTGTAGCCAAGTAATAAATGTCACCATGCCATTTGTAAATAAATTTGCATTCTATTAAATATAGAAGCAAAATGGTCTTGAGCCAGGACAATATCCCAGTTCAAATCAAATATTGATTACAGACAAAAAAATGCAAACGAAAAAACTAAATATATAATATTTGTATATAATATTATACTTAATATATATTTTATATAATATTATAATATTTTTATATAATATATTTATAATATTTTTATTACTTCAAACTACGCTTATTCGACAAAGATCCCTATAAATTTTCATATCGAAAGTAGTGCAAAATAACCTAACTTCTTGATTCAACCAAATTTTGCCGTAAAAGTAAAAAGTACGAATTTAGAAAAATCTTTTTATTTTGTTTGTCTATGGTTGGTACCATTTTTATCCCCTTTTTCCTAGTTTACCCCCTCAAGAGTATGACTTTCTAAAATCTATTTATTTTACGTGTCTACGCAATTAGAGGGATGAACACACCGAATTTCATCATTCCAGCTGCAGTCGTTTAGTTTTATCCCTCTGTACTCATTGTATCCTTTGAAAGTACGAATTTGGAAAGAAACATGTATTTGTTGTGTCTACGCAGTCAGAGGAATATATACTCCGAATTTCATGACTCTAGCTGAGGTCCTTTGGTTGGTACTATTTTTATCCCCTTTTTCCATTTTAACCCCAAAAAGTACGATTTTGGAAAAAATCCGATTATTTTACGTGTCTACGCAATCAGAGGAATGTATACACCGAAGGTCATTATTCTAGGTGAAACCGTTTGGTTGGTACCATTTTTATCCCTCTCTTCCCATTTTACCCCTCAAAAGTACGAATTTGGAAAAAATACTTTTACATATCTACTACTCAATTAGAGGAATGTGCACACAAAATTTCGTGTTTCTAGCTGTTGTCGTTTAATATGTACTACTTTTATCCCTTTTTGCCCCATTTCACCCCTGCGAATAAAAATCACATTATGGTGCACGTTTTTGTTATAGGGGTAATGTACATACACAATATCAAGTAAGTACAAGCTGACATATTGAAAAAATATGCTTAAATACTCGAAAATATTAGAGGTTATTATGGGTATTTTTAGTCCTTGTGAAGGAAACATTTTTCCCTATGAGCCGTTCGCCCACTTTCAATCCCAACCGATCTGCAACTATAAGACACATTTAGGATAAATTTGAACCTCTTAGCTCATTTCAGTCGGAAGCTAGCGTGCTTTCAACAGACAGACGGACATGGCAAAATCGCCTTTGAATTTTACCACGACCCAGAATATATATACTTGTTGGGGTCTCCGTTGAATATTTCAAGGTGTTACAAACGGAATGACAAAGTGAATAAACCCCCATTTCGAAGCTGCAGGAAAAGGAATTGAGAATTTAAGCTCTGTATTTTATGTTTCATTAACTTTTAATATTACATCTGTCGGATATGCAGTACCTTCTATACCGCGCTCATTTATAAATTAGAAAAAGACTATCTGAAAATTCTACAAGTTCATTGGCAGTTTTAAAAAGTTTTTATATTTCAAAAAAAAAAAAAGAACTATAATTTAAGATATATGCATACGTAAATATGTTTATTTTTTTCAGCATGAAGAATTTTTTATAAATTCTTTAAAACTTGACTTTGAGTGTTTTATCAGAAAATAGAAAAAGATAAGTTTTTATTCAGTAAACAGTATATTGACGATTTCCCGTCGAGTCCTCGGATCCCGGGAAATTGAAGAAATGATACCTGTGTCCCGGAAATTAAAAAGTATGGGAAAATGCATACCCTAAATGTTACACATCAAGCTCCAAACGACGATATTTGATATCCTGCTTGGCTTTTTAACGTCACAATAGGTCACTTCAGTTTATATTCGTAGCTAGTAAACAAATCATGTGAGAGTCATGATTTTCTTGCGTATTTTTATTGTTTTTATATTACAAAGTTTTGTAATATAAAAACCGGTTAACCGGCATAAAAACACCGGTTTCCCCGGTTTGTCGAAAATGTGTATTTTTAAAAAAGCGGTGGAGGTGTCGGAGTTAACACCGCACAGTGGTTCAGAATCAAAATCCATCGGTCAAAATTCAATAACTTTTGTTTTAGTAGACATTTTTGAGTTCTGTAAAACACCAAAATTAGACAAGGACCCAAGGATTATTTTGAAATATTAACATTAAAAATCGAGAGATCTGATATATTTTAGAAATCGGGCCAAAGTTGACAACTTTCGTATTTTTCGATTTTAAAGAAAATTACAATTTTTTGTTTTTATATTTTAAACATATTTGTACGTATTTGTTCCACATTTGTAAATAATGAAGGGGCGTAGTAGATTTAAGGCGCCGTTGCAGAAGTTGTAAAGGATTTAGCTTTACCTAGGATAGAGATAATTGTGTCGGAGGACAAGAGTCGGCGTGGCTGAAGCTTAGATATTTTTTAAGTTTAAAGTGATAACAAAAACATTTTTAAATATCAAATTGCAAATGATTTTGACTATCCGTATGTTATATCGGTTTTTAACGAATGTTTATGCCACTTTGTGTGAAAGGTACCAGAAGGAGTGTGGCAATATCACCCATATTCCATGTGAATGCATCTTCTTTAAATGATTTGCCAAATATCAAATTTTAATTGCACGTAGGTTAGGGTGCTTTATGTGGAAGGTACTAGATGGGGCGTGGCAAAACCCTCATATTTTGTGCACTTAAAATGATTATAAAAACTTTACCAAATACCAAAATGTAGCTGATTTTGTATATTAGTGTGGACGTTTTATTGGTTTAAATTTAATATAGGAATATGAACCATTTGTGTGGGAGGTACCTAAAGGGCCGTGCCAATTGCGCCCATCTTCGAACTAAAACTAAGTTTTAGGAAAATATTACTATGTGCAACGTTTGAATAGATTCCTTATCTCCTTTCGAGAGTTATCGTGTACACTAGCCAGCCAGACGTCCGGAAACGGATTTGGTCCAAACTTAGGTCATTTCTTCAATCCATTACACATTTGTCTGTCGTTAATGAGAGAGGGTAATCAATATATATAATTTTGGGTCGGTATAGTATATTAAACCGGGTCGAAATAAAAAATGCGGATTTCTACGCCTCAAATGAATGCTTGGATTTTTATTAGTGGGTAGAACAACGGACCTTCTGGTTGCTTCTATGACACTCTAACCATCTCAGTTATCCTCTGTTATGAGTGTTGGATAACTAAAGCAAACCATCTTGTTCGTTAGAACTGATAATAGTAAACATAGGAAAATATTTATTAACATGTATTAAATAAGCAATAAATAAAGTAACACTACTTAATTTTACTAATATTATATAGTATCAATAATTAATAAAAAATTAAATATTTGAAGTACATTAATTTGGCAATAAATTTGTTTTTTTTTTAAGCAAAACTTTAAACATTGTCTTTTTATAAAAGAAATAAAAACAAAAAAAATGTTGTGTTCCCGCGCAACGATTCGAACCCGAGACCTTCTGTGTGCAAATCGGACACCTTACCTCTGAGACCCCATAATAACAACTTTTTTGGAAGAACGGGAAAATGCACATTTGGAAATGCACTACGGAAGTACTTCCAATTTTTTTTGCTGGGTTGTCAAATCATTTCGTTAAAAATTAAAACTGACATAAAAGTGCAGAATTTCACACAAATTTTATTGTACATTTCTTCAAAATTACATTTAATATATCACATAATTTTCCACCTATTAGACATAAATTAAACATTTTGACACCGTTAGATGCGGAATTACTCATACTTCATTGCCATAACTTTCACTTGGCCAAACAACACACCGGTCATTTTTAAGAAAGACAAGAGATTATATAAATTCGGCCTACCTACGCAAAGGTAAAAGGTATAGCCGAAATATTTTAGTGGTATTCATAAAACAAACCAAACTTTACTTTTAAGAGCGGAAAATCACAACATTTTTTACCATATAAACCGACCCGGTTTAATGTATATGTATCTATTTTCATACACATTTGACAAAGTGTCCTCTGATGTAGCAGACTTCAAATGAATGACACACATATCAAATGAAAGAAAAAACATTCGTTGACTATTTGTTAGTGATGGCGAGATATTCTGAATTACTGGAATATTATTCCAGAAACTTCGCTAATTATTCCGTATGACTCACACGGAATCCGGATCACAATATTTCAGTAAATCATAGACCATGTCGAATGACGAGTGACATTTCCTTGTCGAACAAACACAATCAGCTGGCGTCGAAAGTTGTAACTTTTGTTTATGTGCTCATACACACATAGAGTGATCAAAACCCGTGATAAGTGCAAGATTTGAATATATTTTTTTGTCAGTTCTTGTCATCATCATTTATGTTGTGGTTATATTATGGTGTGGTTCACATTCAACATCGGCGCTTACAATTTAACCATCCTTTACTGTAGACTCTAGGTGTATTGACAGATCTATTTTTAACCACGTTATTGAAAAATTTTACTACAAACATTAAAATGCATGAATAACACTTTCTTATTATAGTTTCGTTGGTTACTAGTTGAAGGATTTTTTCTAAATCTTAAAATACTATTTTTATTTATTTTTTTATATATTTAAAATTTTTTGGTCAAGAAAAAATCTTAAAATACTGTGAAACTCTTCATAATAATATAGTTTGAACTTTAATCTATTTTATAAAGCAAAATCATTTCCGATTCGTTTTTATTTTACTTTTTCTAAAAAGTGTGTAAAGTTAAATTTCTTAAATCGTTAGTCAAATTTCAATTACATGTTTGCTGCTATTTTCGCTACTTGGTTAATTAAAATGTACTGTTGGAATGGGAGCGGAGCATCGTGCGTCGGAAAAATAAAGTGTTTCGTGAGTCGCATGAGGAGTGTTAACGCCCATGGTACCTCAATGAACCTCTTCTGGTCTAAGTGAGCCAGATGCTTACTGTCTGACTGCCACCACAACTTAACACTTATTAGCAAATTAACTGCTTTCAACGCATACAAACATATCATTTATTTATACGTGGACTTTTGGGAATCAGTGTAAATAAATAGATACGTATGAGCGTTGAATGTCTGAATGTCAAATACACTCTCTCGTAAGCTAAATATATGTTGGAGCGAGTTCTAACAGAAGAAGAGCCAAGAAAAGTAGCAAACACAAGTATCGCGCGATTATGTTTTAGAATCCCACATAAATTCAAACAAAGCAATTGAAAATGCGTTAAGTTCGGCCAAGTCGAATTATACATACCCTCCACCAAAATATTACTGGTATATTAGAGGGTGTCGACACTAGGTGCACGTGCAATATCACAAAATTTCTTTGGCAAATTGCGATATTTGTATAGAGTGTTTTTTAGAGATTCCATTTTCCGATAACGATTCGACAGTGACAAATTGCTTAAATCTGGTCACGCTATTTTATTTTTATACCCTCCACCTCCTGGATGGGGGTATATTCACTTTGTCATTCCGTTTGTAACACCTTAAAATATTCATCGGAGACCCCGTAAAGTATATATATTCTGGGTCGTGGTAAAATTCTAAGACGATATAGCCATGTCCGTCTGTCTGTTGAAAGCACGATAACGGCCGAACGAAATGAGCTAGGAGGTTAAAATTTTCCCTAAATGTGTCTTATGGTTGCAGATCGGTTGGGATTGAAAGTGGGCGAAATCGGCCCAGAGGGAAAAATTTTTCCCTCACAAGGACTGAAAATACCCCTAATATTTAGAGTATTTCAGCATGTTTTTTGAACATAATAGCTTGCATTTACTTGATATTTGCAATTCGCATTCCCTTTATAGCACAAAAGGCACCATAGAGTGATTTTTATTTGTAGGGGGCGAAATGGGACGAAAAGGGATACAAATAGTACCTATCAAACGACAACAGATAGAAACACGAAATTTGACGTGTACATACCTCTAATAGAGTAGATACATAATATACAAGTATTTTTTCTAAATTTGTACTTTTAAGGGGTTAAATGGGGATAGAGGGATGAAAATAGTACCAACCAAACGACTGCACATAGAATAATGAAATTCGGTGTATATATTCCTCTGATTGCGTACACACATAAAATAAAGGAAATTTTCGAAATTCGTACTTTTACCAAAGTAACAAAGGACTACAGCTGAAAATACACTCCCTATCCCCCAATATTTAGGGTATTAATGATTGCTACCTTATATTTACTTTATGAATTCAAGTATTATTTCCATTATATATATACATAGTATAAAAATATTGGTAGCCTTGGCTTATTAATTAAATTTCTGATTTTCATACATTTGAAATTTGTGGCGGACATTCCTCTTGTAGCTTGGAAGCACCACAAAGAAAATAAATGTTTTAGCGGGCGAAATGGGACAGAAATGGATAAAATATGGTACCAATGATACGACAACAGCTAGAATAATGAAATTCGGTGTGTACATCCCTCTAATTGCATAGACACGTAAAATAGAGGGATTTTTCTAAATTCGTACTTTTAAGGGATATAATTAAAAAAGAGGGATAAAAATGGGACCTACCAAATCGCTGAAGTTGATATCATGAAATTCGGTGTATATATTCGGTGTGTATTCGGTGGTCTGACTATGAAGACTCGAAACAAAAAGGTTTTTTTTTTCAAATTTGTACATGTGGTCGGTGAATGGGGCGAATGGGGATATCTTTAAAATGTGTACTTTTCTTATCAAAATAATGCAGTCACTTTGTCTGTATCTGAAAATGCTTCTCCCTAATGGCGACTGACAATCGCCTAATATTTTCGGCATTTTAACTTTCACAATTACAGCATTGTATTTATTTATAGTAGTAGATTTTAAACATTGCTCATAAGTATACATTATAGTTTGAAATAGTAATCAAATATAGTAATGTGCATAAAAATATCACAATTTTCGTAATATGGTTCTTCTATGTCGACATCCTTTAATCTGCTGGTAATACTGTGGAATACACTCCGTGGTGGAGGGTTCTTACTTGTTTATTTTTATCTTTGTCGACAATAAAGTGTGTAACAACTTTACATTTATCCATAGACTTTGTTTGCTTAGCTAGAAAGTTAAATATTAAAAAAAATAAAATTATTTTTTTCTAATTTTACGGATTTTTTGGCTGTTCCTAAACCAGTCTTTCTATGTGAAGATTAAAATTCGTAATATTTGTAGCCATCATAAGTACCTTTAATCAAACATATAAACGGGTGTATCGGACCTTAACGTACATTCGGGCTTTTTCGCCCTATTTCTAAAAAATAAAGATCATTTTTTTTACCAAATAGAAACAAAAACAATTCTTCTGATTTTTTCTATTTTTTATGATTTTTACGTTCTTAAACCACTGTTTCTATGCAAAAGTGAAATTCGCACTTAATCGAACATAAAGTGTGATCGGACCTATATTTCCAATTGAGAGTACACATCTCCGCAGTAAAAAAATTTAAAAAATATATATTCATAAACACTTTTTTTTCGATTTTAGAAATCCAATTTCATCAGAAAGTGTTATACATAGCCAGCCCTTCGGCAAAATTGTTGTTGTATAGTGTTATCAATGTTTTTGATTACAAAAATAGAGAACTTTGTATTCCCTTGATGAACTTACACATACACATTAGAGTGGTTTCTTTTGTGAGGGAGAAATAAAATGTTTTCAATGTTGCCAACTGAAATGGTTTGTTTTATGTGTTCTTCCAAAATATTTAGCCTTTATCATCATTGTCGGTTTTTGAGCTCGACGCTTTCAAAATAACCGGAGTGCAAAATCTGACCCGAGCGTTCTCAAACCACATCAAAAAGTTACAATATGACCCAGTATAAAGGCCATATTTTGATGATTTTAGTGCACTTGTTTATAAAATCCACAATAACTTTCTTATTATTAGTTCGATTTGTGTCTGGGTGAGTCATTGAACGCTATTTGTTATTTTTAGTACTTCCTAATTCATTATATATTATATTTATTTATTCTCGTCGTTCCATTGTGGAACATGAGACCATACTTAATCCATTAGGGGCCATCTCATAGTACGGTTAGATTTTATCGTAACGATATACTCCCGGTTTCCACAAATTTTCTCAATATCTGTTTAGAGGCAAAACGCTAACCAGCACTTCTCCTCCGAGTAGAAGAAAAAACTTGAACAGCTGGTGGTATTTTGATGTAATTAAAAATTGTTTCCATCAATTAAATTTTTTGCAGTTGCTGTTTTGGACTATATATTTCCTAACACAGACTTGTGCTCCTCCTGTTTCACCTCCTGCGAAGCATGTTTCAGTTTTTTTCCACTTCAACACAAAAATAAACAGCTGATTTAGCACAGCATTCCCATTTGATTCTCCCTTAAGTTGATAATTGTCAGTGGTGTTGCCTTACTCACACATCTATCTGAGAACTATTTAATTAACCGTTGAATGAGAAAACCATTTTGTTTAACGGGGACTTTATAGCTTCGAAAAACTAATGCCCCAATTAGTTAATAGGCACTTTAATCGGACTATGAGAAAATTTCCCTAAGGGTCCCATTTTTTCAAACTGTTGTTCCCGAATGGGTTAAATGTGAAGTAAAAACTGAAAGCCACTCTAACATAGTACATATATTCCAGCTCGATGTAAATTTCTAAGATGATCTAGCCAATCTGTTGAAAAAGAATGTTCTGAAATTGTCTTTGGCTAATCATGAAATCTGGAGAGTTACAAAAACAACATTTTTTGACCCTATCTAATGTACCGACAGATACCTTTACCGGTTAATTTGAATAAGCTCTAATCTTTGCCCAGAACATGATCATCCAGAATCAAGGGAAATTATGTATATGAATCCGAATTGTGATATAGGTCGAAAGGAGATAATTCAATAAAGAGCAATTCTCGGGAATGAAAAAATGCCCGGGACAACCAAAATAATTAAGTCATTTTACAATCATTTGAACTGCCCAAAAGAGCTTCCAAACGTATGCTAATATCTATAGAACGTCCCTCTTTCGCAGTAGCGCAGAGCACGTGGAAGTTTCATAAAAAACTATAAAAAATATTAAATCATTATCAAAAAAATCGTCTACGACTCTAGTGAACACTTCCCTTTGAACCAATTTCTGTTGTTTACACATCCGTGATTTTTCCATTCTCGCAGAATAGAATTAATAAATACAAATATAATTACACATACATATAATGTTTATATAGCATGTTTCACAATCCAATCATAGCTCTCATGGGAAGAAAATCGCTTTAATCATTGTAAGGTCAGTGTCAAGGAGCAGTCAAATGTACGCCGTCATCATCGATAAGATTAGACGAACAAGCCCTTCCGAAAAGTGTTTACAAGTTTAGAATCGATCGATTGCACCCTATTCATATGATATGTCCACTAATTAGATTAGAAACGAAGCACGAATCAACACGAATCAAACCATCGAACGAAAGCACAGCGTGTGCGAGTCACTTCAACGTGCCAGTTCTACAGAAGGGTGTTCCGTGTTCGTCGTATTGGGTGGTTATTTGAATTTGCTGCTTGATATTTTTGGGAAGTTATCTATCAGTTTTCGTAAACATTTCGCTTTCGCTGTTTTCGTTTTTTTTTTTTTGCTTTTTGATAGTCGTCGTTAGTGTAGTTTGTGGTCTTCGTTTTGCTTTCATTCATTGATCGCATCGAGTCTCTTGGCCGACTGGTCGACTATTGGGTTTTTGTGAAGAGTATCTTTGGAGCGTGAGTTTAGTTTGGCCTTTCACTTCGTCTGATCAAGTACGTTCCCGTCATGACTGCCACTTCAGCCGATAGCGTTTTTGTATCCCGCTCGGAGGGTATCTCCGCCGAGGGTGTCCGTGACCAGTATGCCGACGGTAAGGCCGCTAAGGTTTGGGAAATCTTCATTGGTGACAAAAATTCGCGTACCGACAACTACAAAAAGTTCCTAATCAACCTACTGAAGTCGAAAAATTGCAAACGTATCCTGGATGTAGCCTGTGGCACAGGGTAAGTTAGCCACTAGATCTACCCCGATACCCCCCTTGTCAATAAACAATAACGTCATTTAGAGTCGACTCGATTATGTTGTTGGAGGAAGGTTTCGAGGTGGTCTCCGTAGATGCCTCGGATAAAATGTTGAAATACGCTTTGAAGGAACGCTGGAATCGTCGCAAGGAAGCTGCCTTTGACAACTGGGGTAAGTTTTGTCCAAGAAATCGATGGAAAACAGCGTTTACTTATTCTTATTTGCATGTACAGTCATTGAAGAAGCCAACTGGTTGACACTCTACGATGACATCCAGGACGTCGTCAAAGACGGTTTTGATGCTGTCCTGTGTTTGGGCAACTCGTTCGCCCATCTCATGGATTCCTCTCCTCAACAAGTGGAACACAAGAAAGCCATCAAAAATTTCGAAAAGTGTCTGAAACCCGGTGGCATGTTATTAATCGACCATCGTAATTACGACAATATTTTGGAGACTGGTTCCACACCTGCCAAGAGTTTATACTACAATGTAAGTTTTTCAAAGAAGCATTCTAATATTCTAATATTTAGGGCATTCACTAATTGCCGCATTCGCGATACGACAAATTGCGTTGAAGTGAAATTTAATTTAAGTCTTAGTTACCGGATTTAAAACCTGCGTTATCACAGTCAACATTAACCTGTGGTATTCAAGAAAAAAATTATGAATGACGTATTCAGTGTCCGCTCTTATTCACATAAATTATATATGTTGGAAACGGTCTGCAAATTAATTTCATCAAATTGATTATTGGGAATGATGCAATGTGACCAAATTATGGATTTTTATTTCAAAAATATTTGAACGTATTTTTAAAACTTAACGCCTGTTTGGATGCACCACTTGCTTATACTCTTCCCTTACTTGAGAAAAATTTAAACGCTTTTAGACATTTTTCTCCATTATCGCTAAAAACCAAATTTATACAGTTTTTTGACACTTTGTACAAGATTTTCTTCAAACATTTTTTTCTATTAATAATCGTCGCCTTGCTCTGTTCTTATATGTGAATTAGTTTTCATTTGTCAAATAGAAAAAAGGAAACCTTGTGCATTAACTGTCATTGATCGCAGTTTTTGTAAGATAAATTTTACTCCAAATAATTGAAGAAAAATCCCCAGTAGATCCCCACATACAAGATTTATTTTAAAGCTCAAGCAAAAGAATAGTTATTATTTTATAAATCGTCTTCAACTTTATTATTACGAAATAAACAACAAGTAAAAACGGCGTTAAGTTCGGCCGGGACGAACTCTATATACCCTTCACCATGGATTGCATTCCAAAGAGGCTGTCGATTTTCGTAAAAGTGCAGTGACATTACAGGAAAATTTTATTTTTTTTAATATAGCCAAACCAAATAAAAATATTGAAAAAAAAGAAAAACAATTTTAAACCTCGCTTATAAGACAAGGCTAAAAATATATTTATACTATATATATCAAAATTCTACTTCAAGTCAATTCAAAAAGTAAATTTAGGGCTGCAATCTTCAGAACCCTAAATATTGGGGGATAGTGGGTGCAATAGTTTGAATGGTTGTATTTCCATAATATTTTAATTCCAACAGTACACATTTTGAAACCCCAATATCTCCCAGGTACACAGTACAAGATAAACTAACTAGATGATTCTACCCATTTTTGCCGTAAAAGCAAAAAAGTACGAATTTGGAAAAATATGTTTATATTGCGACTCTATGCGAAATCCATGATTTTGGCTGCGGCCATTTGGTTAGTACCATTTTTATCCCCTTAAAAGTACGACACAATTAAAGGGATGTACACATCAAATTTCAGCATTCTAGCTGTAGCCGTTTAGTTGGTACTATTTTTATCCCTCTGTTCCCATTGTATCCGTTAGAAGTACGAATTTGGAAAAAAAAAATTATTTTTCGTGTCTACTCACTCAGAGGAATGTATACACCGAATTGCATGACTCTAGCCGCTGCCACTTGGTTAGTAAAATTTGTATCCCTTTTTCCATTTTCTCCCCTAAAAGTACGAATTTTGAAGAATCTCTTTATTTTATATGCCTACGCAATCAGATGAACGTATACACCATTTTTATCCCTCTATTCCCATTTTACCCCTTAAAAGTATGAATTTGGAAAAATAATTTTAGATTATGTATCCACTCAATTAGAGGAATTTACGCATCAAATATCGTCATTCTAGCTGTTGTCGTTTGATAGGTACCATTTTTATCCCTTTTTGCCCCATTAAGAATCACTTTATTGTGCACGTTTTTGATATAAGGGGAATGCGCATACCAAATAGCAAGCGCATACCAATATATAAGCAAAAATAATTAAAAACAAGTAAGGAAAGGCTAAAGTCGGGCGGGGCCGACTCTATGACACACTCCACTTTCAATCCGAATACAATTTAATTCGGTGAAAAAGTGAAAACGGGAAGGATTTTTGTATCCTGTAAATGTATGTGTTTGACAAAAAAATGTTAAATCGGAAAGGACATTTGTATGCGGGTATATTGGAATCTGGAACGAAATAGGTGAAATATGTATAGTTTGGACAAAATCGGTTAAACAACAACATTTGTATTTGCGCTATATCTAAATCTGAACCGATCTTAGCCATTTTCACCATAGGTTTTTTACTTGGATTATAAGCTGTTGTGCCAAATTTAAAGAAAATCGAGTACAATATGTGGTTTCTAAAGCGGCAAAAGTAAAACCGGGAGCCACATTTGTTTGGGAGCTATATCTAAATCTGAACCAATCTTACCCAATTTTTGCACAGGTGTTTCTAGTTGGATTATAAGATGTTGTGCCAAATTTAAGAAAATCTGGTACAATATGTGGTTTCTAGAGCGGAAAATGTCAAATCGGGAGCGACATTTGTATGGGGGATATATCTAAATCTGAACCGATTTGCCTCAAATTAAATAGCGTTCGTCCTTGATCCACAAAATTTACTTGTGCCAATTTTTGTTAAGATCGGACTATAACTGCGACCTGTAGTTTGATTACAACAATAGATGGACAGACAGACGGACATTGCTAAATCGACTCAGAAAGTGATTCTAAGTCGATCGGTATACTTAACAATGGGTCTATCTCGTTTCCTTTTTGGCGTTACAAATAAATGCACAAAGACATAATACTCTCGTGGAGTGTATAAACATGTTTAAATCGTCCAAATATTAGGGGTATTTCCAGTCCTTGTGAGGGAAAAAATTTTCCCTCTATACCGATTTTGCCCACTTTCAATCCCAACCAATCTACAACTATAAGACGTATTCTGAGAAAATTTTGACATCCTAGATCTTTTCGATTACATGCTATGGTATTTTCAACAGACGGACGGACATGACATGGTTAGATCGTCTTATATTTTTATGACGACCAAGAATATATATGCTTTATAGGGTCTCAGATCGATATTTCAAGGTGTTACAAACGGAATAACAAAGTTAGTATACCCCCATCCGGGAGGCGGAGGGTATAACAATTTTTTATCTAATTTGTAATTTATGAAAAAAAAAAAAACAAAATAATTTTTATAAAAAATAGTTTAAGTCCACGAAGAGTATAAGTTATGACACTCTACATCTATCCATATTCTACATGTAGGAAATAGAATAGAATCTTTTTTATTTTTACCCTTTTTATGAAAACGGACTAATTCGATCAACCGTGGCCGTCCACGGTTCGCAGGTTTCTCTGTATATGTATGTTTAGTAGGTTCTCGCCTACGATAATTGTTCACTTAAACACTCATAAATTGTTTAATTTGCTCATGAAGAATATAATAGAAAAAGTCTTATTTTATATAAGCACCCTCTGTGTATTTTGAAAAAAAAAACTTCGGTTTTTCTTGAAAAATTGGTTTCAGGCCTGATATGGGGACAATATTATATCGAAACGAGTGGATTGGATTAGTCTATTGAATATTCTTCACAACAACACACATGTTTATATTTTAATAGAACAATTCTGATTAGGTGATAAGCACGACATAAAGCGACTTAACTAATGACAACAGTTCAGCAAATTTCTTTTAAAATTAAAAATCATTTGTTACCAGGAGGCATTATTTATATATTTAGAAATGTGGAGATGACGTGTTGGATCAAAATTATTGTGCGCTGATTGTTAACATATTTTTCCCACAATAAGCCCCGCATTATGCAACTTTTGAGACAAAGTAAAATTTAATAAAACAAACTGAGGAATTCCAGGTAAAACCAACGAACATTTTTCGAAGGTCGTCCGATTTAAATGAAATTTGGTTAATGTGTTGGGCCCGATATGTTGGACGATTTTTTGAAAAATATTTAAAACTGTGGCAACTCTGTAAGGTTGAAGTTTTTCATATATTACAAAATGGGATTCACTTATCCACTCACAACCTGTTTATGTCTAAGCGAACTGGGTTTCGTCTTTTACTTTCGCCAGGAATTTGGTTTCTCTGCGGTTCATTCGCCTGAATTTCGACTTGTCGTTCTGATGGTTGCAATTGAAACCAAAATCAGCTGCTTGTTGTGTAGCAAGCGAACGAAAGCGAACGTTCGACACATGAGACAGTGTACGACTACGACTATGTCTTAGTTTCACTCTCATTTGAAGCCCTAACATATTGATGGAAACGAACACATGTTTAGAGATGGGAACGAGTCACGCGTGATTTTTCTAACACTTGCGAATGATATCCCAAGAGGCTTGATAAGGTGGCAACAGTTTTATCCATTGGTTTTATTTAAATTAATCAGAGATAAAAATCTGGCACCACCTTACTCGGTAACTATGACAGTAGTAAGCTACTTTCGTGTTAAGCGAGTAAATGCCATAGAAATATTAAGCTAGTAGGCCGAATCGAACAGGCCTTATATTATATTCCACATCAGTTACATTTCCTGTATGTAAAGTTCGTATTTGAACACAAATTAAAAATATTTTGTTTTTTGCCTAAAAAGACTCTTGTCACTTTGTCTAAAAAGTTTGCACTGACTAAATATATTTTTGATTGCATCCAATATTACCGGCAGATTAGAGGCTGTCGATTTTATATAGAAGTGCGATGCCATATTAGGAAAATTGTGACATTTTTTATTTTTACTATTTCAAAGTACTGATACTGAAGATCCATTATGTTTCGCCTAAACAGTAGAGGTAGCAGTTTTAATTTATTTTTTCATTGTGGCCCTAAAAGTACGAATTTGGAAAAATCCTCTTAGTTTGCGTGTTTAAGCAGACGGACCAGTAGAAATACATACAGTATTCATGATTTTATGTACAGCCGCTTGATTGGTACCAACGTCAACTAAAATTCAGAAAACATCAACTGATATTTAGAAATTCAACATCAAATTCAGAACTTATATCTGCCAAATAACATTTGAAAATCAGAATGATGATGAAAGAAATAGGTCAAATCGGAAAGGACATTCTATAGGAAAACATGGACCGATGTAACCCACTTTCAGCATAGACGTTTCTACACCTTTTTTGAATTATAATTCAAAATACATCACCACCATACACTGAAAGAAAAATGCTTCATTACCCCAATCAAACAGTTTCATTAATATGTTTTCATTGATGTAAAGAAATGTTTCATACATGCAATGAAATGTTTCTTTACCGAAATGGAATATTTCATTAACAATTTTTTTATGTTTTTTGTGTGTCATGAATACTGTGAAATGGTTTTCATTGATGCAATGAAATCCATTTTTGTATAAATCGAGGCAAATGATGTGAGAATCTTTGACTGGATTATAATGTTGAGAATTAAATTTAATATTACAATACTTGTTTAGCCGATTATATAAAGTTTTGTTTACTTTTTCAGTCACAAACAAAATAATGAAACTCTTTCTTAACCCGAATGTAACTTTTCATTACCAGAATGAACTGGTTTCATTAATATGTTACAATTTATTAGTGTGCGTATTTTTGGTTGGCATACAGGAATTAAGATATAATTCTCATTCATTTTATAGTACACTTAGCTTAAATATTATGGTTTCTGCGCCAAATAATTGCTGCAAACTATAAGTAGATGGTCCACAGCTAAATAAGCAATAATAAGGGTATTTTTAGTACTAATTATTTTTAGTCAACGAATCAATGTCATTAAATCAATGAAACTATTTCATTACTACAACGACAAACCATCATTAATGAACATTTCGTTAATGAAGCGTGTATTTATATTGACTTGACCTGCTTCATTAATATAATGGCAATGTTTTATTGTATTAATGACTCTTTACATTAATCTAACACTAATGAAACATTGTTCATTGATTGTTAATTTAATGAAACATTTTACGTTTTATCAATGAAGCTCTACGTTGGTCCAAAAACAACAGCTTTTTCTTTCTTTTCCATTTGAAATTCAAATAGCGAGTATTGAATTTATAATGATATCTTTTAAATCTCAAATGGTATATATATATAAATCTGTTCCAATTTGTTTTAAATTAACTAGCGTGCGTTCTCGAACGGCAGAAGCCGTTTATGCTAAGTTATATTGGGATGGGGCAACAATTGCGGGCAGTATGGACAGACATGGACATAGCTAAATCGACCCAGAAAGTGATTTTGAAACAAGTCGTTACATATATAAGTCGGCTAAACCGACTTATATATATCCTCACTCTCAGAGAACATATCTATGGAAATTATAATAACTTTAATTTTATGTAGGACCGGATGATTTGTGTGGAAGGTACAAGAAGGTTCATGACATTTGGTCCTAGCTTCCACAGTTATAAAACAATTGCAAAAACATGATCGAATATCAAGTCATAGTGGATTCCATGCACCAGTATAGGATTTATGAAGGATTTAATTTTACCTAGGATATAGACAATTGTGTGGGAGGTACAAGAAGGGCCGTGGCTAAACCGTAAATATTTTTTTGGTTTAAAGTGATTATAAAAACATCAAATTTCAAATGATTTTGATTATCCGTATGGAAGTTATATCGGTTTTATTTTAACCAAGACTTATGCCACTTTGTGTGGGAGGTACCGGAAGGGGTGTGGCAATATCGCCCATATTCCACATGAATGCAACATATATAAAATCATTGCCAAATATCAAATTTCATAGCATTCCGATCATCCTTATGGAAGTTATAACAGCTTACTAAAATATAGCCGATACCGAATATCCGCCAGGAAGTAACATTGGTTTTAATTTAGCATAGGAATATGTGTCAATTGTGTGGGATTTACCAGAAGGGACGTGGCAATTTCGCCCATCTTCGAACTTAAACTCAGTTTGGGAAAAATTTTACCATGTGCAAAGTTTGAATTGATTCCTTAACTCCTTCGAGAGTTATCATGTACACCAGACAGACGGACGGACAAGGCTCAAACAGCTTAAAAAGTCGTGAAACGGATTTGGTCCAAACATACTTAGGGTCTTAAGGCACTCCTTCACTGCGTTACACATTTTTCTTTCCCTCATACTCTGTACGATGAGGATATAAAAATAAAATCAGGAAGGATTTCCGATATGTGTTCTAATCGCAATCGTCGACGTCACCTTTGTCACATTTGTATCGGGACTATATCAAAAAATGGGAGCACCATAGGTGCTTCTAGTTCAAATATAACATGATTCCCAAATTTTAAATCTGAAATATACGATGTTTTGCCAATTTTGAATTTCCCACAATGTGTCTTATGGTTGCGAATTAGTTGGGATTGAAAGTGGCCCATAGGGAACAAATTTTCCTAAGAAGGACTGAAAGTACCGCATTATATTTATATTAATGAAACAATTTTTTGCGTACGTTCCTCTTGTAGCGAGAAAGCACCAAAAATAAATAAAATATTTACCGAGTGAAATGTGACAAAAAGGGATAAAAATGGTACCAATGACACGACAACAGATAGATACATGAAATTCGGTTTATACATCTCTCTAATTGTGTAGACACGTAAAATAGAGCAATTTTTGCAATTCGTACTTTTAAGGGATTACATACATCTGAATGTGTAGAGAGAAACATAAAGGTGTCATATAAGCGGAAAATGGAGCGAGAGGGGATGAAAATCGTACCAATAAAACTGCTGCGGTGTGGACATTGATCCTACTGTGTAGACGCAAAAAATAAAGACATATTTCGATATTCGTACATTTTGGATCAAAACGGGATAAAACTGATACCAAGCAAACGGCTGCAGCTAGAATAATGAAATTCAGTGTTTGCACTCGTCTGACTGCGAATTCAACTGTGAACGCGAAATGGTCCAACACTTGGCTACAGCTGGAATCAAGCAGTTGCAAATCGGCACTGAGGGAAAATATTTCTCCCCACTGACGACTGACAACACATCTAATATTTTTTAAGATTGCTGCCTCAAATTCACGTTTTGACTACACTTCAAGCGGAGTGCACTTCGTGGTGGAGGGTATATAAGATTCGGCACGGCCGAACTTAATGCCTTTTTTACTTGTTTAAGATTGTCAATCGTACGGTGTAATATATTCTACAGTGATATTGAAAAATCGCCTATATCTAATTTTAGCAAATATGTATATTCAAATTCGCCAGAGAACATTTCCTGAACACATTTAAATCGGATGCAGGAACTCAGCATTTTTATACAAAAAGATTCAATTTTATTACCATGTCATTGTACAAATTTACGAATTAATCTGCATGTTTCCACTGCTATATTTGATTGTTTGTTTCATTTAATTCCAGACAAGCCACACTGCTGACATCAAAACATCGGTTTTGTTCTACTGTGGCAAACCGGCCATGGTCACAATGGACTATCAGATCGAGGCAAACAACTTGACCAGCGAGTTCCGCTTGTCCTACTATCCACATGCACTGAACCAATTCACCCAAATACTGAAGGAGATCTTTGGCGCTAAGGGGGAGCATCAACTTTTTGGAGATTTCAAAAATCTGGACGTCATCAAAAATCCCGCCTTCTACATCCACTTGATCGAAAAGGCTTAAAATAAGCTTTAGTTTTAGCTGCCTTCTGGAATCTACCTCACCTACCTTATCACAGGGTTTTAAATGAATATCTTTTTAACATTGTACTGACTACGAATTAATGAAATAAAACAATCGCATTTTATTCAAGAATTAATTTGAAATGACGTGTACTTTGCTTCATTATTTTCATTACCGCGGTAGGAAAATTTTCAACAATACGTACATACATCAGAATTTCAATATAGAATTAGATATTTATTAAGCAAAGCTCCAAAAAATAAGACCACAATTGAGATTTCCACCAAAAAGTCCATGTTGGTCTTGATGTAGTTGGAGGTGCTGGTGTAGAGGTGCGACAATCTTGTTCTTATAGTCGATGACATGTTTTCGAAAGTCCATCAGGTACGTGGCGGCGACAGCGAATTGGGCGTGTGGCTCGAGTTGTAATTGTGAACTAAATCAAAGCTCGCCATGCGAAGAGAATGTGACTGTCGTGTCTGAGTTTACGCGATATTAAAATGCACATTTATTAATAGGTTGACTAAATAACCCAATGCAACTATTTGCGATTCGAATAGTGCGTCTTTTTCGCCTATGAAGTTTCGAACGCTTCCAATAGCCTCATGCCATGAATGCAATAATATTATTACATTTTGTAATATTTTCTATTGCAAAATCAATAATTGATCTAAGTATTGTTAAGGAATGCGTTATTTAATACATCATTATCATTGCATGTAAAACCCAGAGATTTTTCGGAAACAATACTTTGAAAACTAGATTTTTGATTTTAGAATAAGTGTTAATAAAAATTATTTTTTTTTTTGCTAAAAATAAACAAATATTTTTTCACATTGTCGCCAACTACAATATAAATAAATATATGTATCAAAAGAAATTTTCAAAAAAATATTTTGTATTGACTTTTTTGGATAATTATCCAGGCTAAGTCCAAAGTTTTTAACACAAAATTATTTTTTCAAAATTTGTTTTCACACACATTGATATTGCATTTGGCGACAATTTTAAAAAAGAATTTTTTATTTTAAGTGAAATTTTAACATTTTATTTAGATTTTTGTTATCGCAGCTTAGTTATCCAGTCTTAAAGAAAAGCAGCCATAATATCGATTAATTGATTATTTGTGACAATTTATTCGAATCATTCGTTATTCGCAAATCATGATTTTTCATTATTCGACAAATATTTGACAAAAATTATTCGATTAATTCGAAATTGGAAGAAAGTTTTTTAATATTTCCCAATTTCGTTCGAGTATAAACGTCCCATTTTGTAAATGTCAACCATAAACCTAAAAATAAAAAATAAAAATTTCCCTAAATGTGTTTTATGGTTGCAGATCGGTGATGATTGAAAGTGGGCGAAATCGGCCGAGAGGAAAAAGTTTTTCCCTAACAAGGACTGAAAGTACTCCCCAATACTTACAATATTTAAGCATTTTTTTCTTTAAATTTCTGCTTTGCTTGACGCGTAAAAGCACTAAAAAGTAAATACACGTTTTAGCGGGCGAAATGGGACAAAAAGGGATAAAAATGGTACCAATGATACGATAACAGCTAGAAACATGAAGTTTGGAATGAACATCACTCTAATTGCGTAGATAAGTAAAATAGAGGGATTTTTGGAAAATCGTATTTTTAAGGGGTACAATTGGAAAAGAGGGATAAAAAAGGTACATACCAAACCGCTGAAGTTGAAATCATAAATTCGGTGTGAACTTTCATCTGACTGTAAATATGCGAAATAAAAAGGATTTTATCGAAATTTGTACTTTTAGGCGGAAAATGGAGCGAATGGGGAAAAATGGTACCAACCAACCGGCTGCTGCTATAATAATGAAATTCGGCGTCTACACTTCTCTGACTGCGGTGACGCGAATAATAAAGAGATCTTCCGATATTCGTAGCATCAGGATCTAAATGGAATTTAATTTGGCTGCAATCTAACGGTTGTAGCTAGAAACATGATATTCAGTATTTGCACTCGTCTGTCTACGTAGACGCGGAAAATAGGAGGTACGCCTTTTTCTAAATTCTTACTTTTAGGTTAAAAATGGAAAAAGGAGTGAAACTGGTACCAATAAAACGGTTGTAGCTAAAATCATGAAATTAGGTGTGTACACTCTGCGATATATTGGATCTTCAATATTACAACTTTTCCCATCAAAATGGTACAGACATTTAGGCTGTAGATGGAAAATCGGGCTTGAGGGAAATTGTTTCTACCTAATAATATTTAGGGCAAATTTTTTAAGATTTCTGACTAATAATTATATTAACTCTAGGATTTTCAATGACTTTTGTACTACTAAGTACGCAATGTGGTCCAGCCAGGCCAGAGAAGGAAATTTAGTAGAAAAAGACCTATACAGTGGTTATTTCTTTTGACGACTATGTTAAAATGATTAAAACAATCATTGACTTCTGAATAGATATAAATTCCGGATGAGAGACATTAGGCCTGTTTGATTGGATTTACTAACTTACGATTAAGAGACTTGAGAAGGCGGTAACGTTGCTGCACATTGTTTTTTATACCCTACACCACTTCGTGGTCTAGGGTATTATAAGTTAGTTTCGCGCCAAATGTTTGTAACACCAAGAAATAATCGAGCTAGACCCACCTTTAAGTATACCGATCGGCTTAGAATCACCAGCTGAGTCGATTTAACGATGTATGTCCGTCCGTCCGTCTGTCCGTCTGCTGTCCATCTAAGCTTGTTCGCACTCTACAGGTCGCAATTGTTGTCCGATTGTCATGAAACTTGGCAGAAGTTATTTTTTCTGGCCAAGGACCATCGGTATTGAATTTGGAGGAAATCGGTTCAGATTTAGATATAGCTCCCATACAAATGTCGCTCCCGATTTCACTTTTTCCGCCCTAAAATCCACATATTGTACCCGTTTTTCTTTAAAATTGGCACAACATCTTATAATCCAACCTATGGTGAAAGTGGGTAAGATCGGTTCAGATTTAGATATCGCCCTCATACAAATGTTGCTCCCGAATGTTTAACCGATTTTGGTCAAAATTTACATATTATATTTCACCAATAAACAGACATGGTGAAAGCGGGTCACATCGTTCCAGGTTTCAATATACCCCTATACAAATGTGCTTTCCGATTTAACATTTTTTGTCAAACACATACATTTACAGAATGCAAAAATACTTCCCGCTTTCACTTTTTCACCAAATTGAATTGTAATGAGATAGAAAGTCCGTCCGTCTTTAGCATTTCCTTACTTGTTTGGGAGATGCCCATATGTCCATACTTTGGTTTAACACAACTGGGGTCCCATTCTGATCTATTACAGCTCTAGAAACTACATCTTACATCGGATCTTCATCAAACTTTGCAGATCATGGTATTTTTCAACCAGGAATACCTACCGTGAATGAGAAATATATAGGCCCATGTTTTGGACCAGGCCCAAAATGTAGTTATAGGCCTCCTTTTGAAATGTCGGTCCGATTCATCCTATTACTACTGTATAATTTGTATTTGTCTGTCGGATAATTGGATCAATTACCATATTATTAACCATATTTGTTAAATATGACTAAATTTATAGTAACTGTATAATTTATATGAACTACATAAAATTGCTCGCATGAAATAAATGGGTTTAGTAATCAAAGCGAGGTACATAGGCAGGGAGTGGTGTAGGGTATTATATAGTCGGCCCCGCCCGACTTTAGCTTGTTTTTTTTTTCTTAAAAAGATTAACAGGAAAAATCTGGCAACACAACTAAGAGGGTTGTAAGCTTCTCTCTTGTTAAGCGAGTAAATTCCACACATAAATTAAGCTAGTAAGCCCAATCGAACAGGCCTATTGTGACAAAGAAAAAGGAAAACACAATTAAAAACTAATTTTAACATTGAGTTATTTATTATAATAGGCCTGTTCGATTGGGCTTACTTACTAGCTTAGTTTTTGTATGGACCACGACATCAGTGGTCCAACCAGATCTCGTCGCGTTAGCTGTTTTTAACTTTGAACAAAAGTTTTACACTACTAAACTACTTTAATCGATACAAAATACATTTTATGTAATCAAAACACCATGCCTATAGAATTCACTGTAGCAGACTTTTAATTTTTTGCCCCAAAAAAAATTCTAGCACTTCAAAGTCAAATTTGGTCTGGTCAGACCCCATTGCGTATCCTAGGTTTAATATTTATATATAGTAGAAGGCTATTAATATTATAATAATGTATAATCACAATTTTCTTAATATGGTAGTGCACTTCTATTTAACGTCGACAGCATCTAATCTACCGATAATACTGTGGAATACACTTCCCTATTCCTCTACTTCGTATAGTTTGTGTGGGCCGTACCACGCCCCTTTGTCCTATCATGACCTAGTACAGTCAGAAACCATTCTCTGTCCACTGGTTAGCTACAGTAAAATTTTCGGTCGAATCGGTCCACCGGGTTGGCGTCCTATACGCAACATACAGACACACATTCTATATAAATGAATATATAGAATATATATATATAGATTTTACAAAATTTCCAAATAAAAGATTATTTTTGATTGTATTAATTGATATATATTTCAGTTTCTAATTGGATACTACCTAAAACATTAATATATGATGGACATAAAATACATTCTTCATCATCTTCTTCAGTCGTACTTATATTTCTTGAAATATTATGATCAATAGGAACTTACTTCAACAAATCAAGTACTTCTTTTGGAAATTTTAAACGCTGCCTATGCTGAAGACGTTTTTTATATATATCGATGAAATTGTAGGATCTCACGTGTCTCATGTTTTAGTGCGGCTGCTTTTTCGAGCGTGATGTAATCCATCTGCCTTATAAATATATTTTGTGTTGAGACTCAGCAGCATCTTCTCCGAAGCACCGTAAGCACTTATTTTCCATTATTAGTCTTGAATATGTAAGAACATTATGTACAGTGGGTTTTGTTGGTAACCGGGAGTATTTTGTCATAATAATATTCGCTGTTTGGAAACTATATATTTCAAACTTGTCAATGAAAAACATTTCATGCTTATCAAAGGCTCGACTGGCCGTATTTCCATCATTCGTGTTTCCGCAGCCATCTACTTTTGTCATATCTACACGAAGACTTAGCTTTTCTCAAAGTTCTTTTTGAATGTCCATTATTATTTTTTTTTTCAAATACTTTCTATTCGGTTTGTTCGCCAATTTTCCATTCTTTCACTTCACAGCCTTACATACCTTTGCACGAAATGTTTCAGATTTATAATCAGTTATTTCTCTAAAATCTTTAGATGATGTTCCAGAAATGGAACAGCACAGACCAGACTTTGTTACATGTGTATCAGGTGGCAGCAAACGTCTTAAAAGAATAAGCAACTACTTTCAAATCCATAAATCAAAATAAAGTCAGCGGTTAATCTGTTCAAAATTTTCTCAGCCATAACAGTTTCTAAGACGTCCCTCTGCACATCAATGATTCGAGTTACAGTGTGGAACCACCACCAGATTCCAAATCTTTCAGTTATTTCAATGCCTTTTGGCCTGCACTTTAATTTTTCTGTAGCAACTTCATTATAATTAGGATATATATCACAATTTCTGACTCTGCTTTCATTACGTATAGAAGACAGTACTATAAAATTCTGTTAATCTTATGGGTGCACGATGGGGCCAAGCACCAATTTGACAGGTAAAAAGTCGATTTTTGAAGTAACGGATTTTAAGATATAGCCCCCATGCGAATTTCACTCCCGTTTTGACTCTTTTCACTCTATATACCACATATTTTAAAAGATTTTCTTTAAAATTGACAAAACATCTTATATTTCATATAGAAACACCTGTGGTAGAAACCATCTTATATTTCCACTAGAAACACCTATGGTGAAAATGGGTCAGATCGGTTCAGATTTATATATAGTTCCCATTCAAAATTTCGCTCCCGATTTGACTTTTTCTGCTCTAGAAACCACATATCTTAACAGATCCTCATCAAATTAGGCGAAATATCTTATATTTGTTCTACGAACAGCCATGGCGCAAATGGGTCAGATGGTTTCAGATTTATATATAGCTCCCACACAAATTTCACTCCCGATTTCACTTTTTCCATTCTATAAACCACATATTTTAACAGATCTTCTTCAAATTTTTCAAAATATCTTATATATTTCAACTAGAAACACCCATGGCACACTGGTCCCAAATCTATTTTTTCTGGCATAAAGTCGAAAAATAAAGATACAATCTCGTAATTTTGCACATTTGCTGGACATAACATACTTAAAAAATAGAAAATAAAATTAGGCTGATCGGACCACGCCTCTATTACCTCCCATATAAACTCAATATATAACCAACATAATTATCACCCTATATTAGTACAGGGTGACCAAAAACAACATTCTATGAAAGCTTAAAATAATGAAACTTATTTCGTTCTGACGAACAATGTTTTTCTGAACATTACTACAAAAGCAAAATATATTCTACTTGACACTGCAATTTAAATAATTATTTCAGGAAATAATATAAAATGTCTACATATGTACAGAAAAGTGAATGACTTTATATACCATTTTATAGGTACTTACAATACCTTTAAAATGAGATGTTGACGGGTGTCATACACAAATCTGATTCAGAGATATGATTAAATATGTGTACTATGGCTAATCGAAATTGTGCTAAAATAAAGTGGCAATTGTAGGAGTTTGCCGAAAAATGCTGATATTAATTCCATCATAAATTACACACTCAAGTTGAGTCCTACATATAATTTTTGGTCCACGACATTTATAGGTTATGCTCACTACGAATCACAAAATCACAACACTTAAGAAAACTGACAAGACTTCAGTAATCGCAAAATGTTAAATATAATTTTTCAATACTTACGACGGCCTTCAATTTCAATAATATAGTCACTTTTTTACTGCTTTAGACCCGTATTAATCCCACTTGTTTCAACGGCAAACTTTAAATGCCTCTCAGGCTTGCGGTGTTGCCACCTAGTTTTCTCAAATACAAATATATACACATTTAACAATTTCCAATTTAATTTTTTTGAATTTTTGCCAAAAAATATGGTTTGATGGGTGAAAATGGGTCAGATTGGTTCAGATTTACATATAGCTCCCATACAAATTTCGCACCCGGATAGATTTTTTCCGCCCCATAAACCATGAATTTTCACCGAAAGTGAGCATAACAAGTTATATTTGAACTGGAAGAACTTATTGTGTAAGTTAGTCACTTTATTCCATGTTTGGATATAGCCCCGATACAAATATTCTTGTCGATGTGACAAATTGGGCCAGGTTAGCATATGATTAGGAAACGTACAAAAATTCTTCCCGTTTTCACTTTTTTACCGAGTTGAATTGCATACGGATAGAAAGTGGAGTGTAACACATAGTCCCCGGCCCCGCCCGACTTTAGCCTTTCCTTACTTGTTTTGTAATGTGGTATGTTCATTATTAGTTTGTAATAACGATTTTGAGTTTTAATAATGTTCGAAATTTCACTTTTTGGTCAGAAAATTTGTTCATTGATCAATAGTGCAATGTTTCTCTGTGTTAAAATACCGACGATTTGAGCTTCGTTTTATTGAGCTTCACACACAAGCACAATATGTGCGATCTAAAGCTACACTCAGAAAAAAATGGTTCTTAAATTTGAGTAAAATCCATATTCCAGTTTAGTTCAACTTTTTTACTCCGGTTTAGTTAAAATTTCCTAAAAAGTACGAAAATTAACTAAGAATGACAATTTTTTCCTAATTTTAAAGACGTTGAAAATTGTTCATATACTTGGAGAGGGGTAGTAATATTCTTTAAACAAAATTCTAAGAATAAAGTACAAATTTCCTTCAAATCAGTATATTCATACTAAACTGGTCTTCAATAAGATTCTTTCTATAAAGAACGAACGGACTTAACTTGAGTAAAATGTATTACTTTACTCTCGATAATGTAACGGTGAACTAAATATGAGTAAATTTGCTAAACACCGACAGGGAATTTACTCAAATTTAGTACGTCTGGTTACTCGTTTGCTATATTTTTTTATTCCATCTAGCTGCGGTCATTTGGTTGGTACCATTTTTATCCCCTTTCTCCTATTTTACCCCCTTTGGGGGGTAAAAATAAAAAATAATTTCATTTTATGTATCTACTCAATTAGAGGAATGTACGCACCGTGTTTCTAGCTGTAGTCGTTTAATATGTACCATTTTTATCCCTTTTTGCCCCACTTCACCCCCTACGAATAAAAATCGTTTTATGGTACACGTTTTTGTTATTGGGGTAATGCGCATACCCAATATCTAGTAAGTATAAGCCGACATATTAAAATAACATACTTAAATACTCTAAAATATTAGGTGTTTTAATCCTTGTGAGGGAAAAATTTTTCCCTTTGGGCCGATTTCGCCCAGTTTCAATCCCAACCGATCTACGACTATAAGACAAAAATGCAAAATTTGGACCTACTGCTAGTGTGCTTTCAATAGACGGACATGGCTAGATCGTCTTAGAATTTTATGATATGTATACATATTATGATATATATACTTTATAGGGTCTCAGGTCGATATTTCAAGGTGTTACAAACGGAATGACAAAGTTAGTATACCCCATCCTGGAGGTGGAGGGTATAATAAAGTTAATATAACGAAATATATTATTGTATCAAATAAAATTGAACTAATATCAAGTTCAAATGGTTTCTACTTTTTAGGAAAAGTATTAACTTGAAATGAAGATAGCGCCATACAGTGTTCAATTTTCCTAATTTTTAGTTAATTTTAACTCTTTTTAGCTATCAGTTTCAACTTAAATTTAGTAAAATGTTTATCGACTATCTGAAAAAAACTAAGTGTAACGAAAAATATTTTTGTGCGAAGTAATATTGGACTAGAATCAAGTTCAAACCTGTTCATAATTCGAAGTAAAAATATGAACTTATTTTTAGGAAAAAAATCGTCAGGTGTTCAATTTTCCTCAGTTTTACTTCAATTTGACTTATTTTAGGGTTCACTTTTTTTGAGTGTACTACAACAACATTATACGGGAGAAGAAGCGTCTACGACGGACTTTGTATAGATCAGAAGACCCTGGTCGGCACGGCATTCTTAAGGTTCAGATACGCTACTTGGATAGAATTATCCAGGGTGCAGGCAAATCTCTTGGCAGATAGTGTCAGGGAGGACGACCTAATCAAGACCGAGCGGAAACCCGAACCGTAGGTCTGCTGGTGTGGACGGTGTCCCGGGCATAGTCTTAAAGAAGAAGGTCTTAGTGGTTTGGACATTCTTGTGATCTTTAACCACTGCCTAAACTTGGGTTATTTCCCGATGGGCTGGGAAGGAATCTCTAACGGTTCCTATCTTAAACCCCGGTTCTGATTTCAAACGGACTGGTAGCTACCGACCGATATCCCTTCTATCGGCTCTTGGTAAACTTTTCGAGCACTTTGTGCTCTCGCGGTTTGGGGAGACAATCGATGACCGGAGAATACTCTCAGCAAGTTCGGGTTTCGGAAGGGACACTCGACGTCTCATGCACTTTAGGTGCTGTCGAACTACATTACCAGGTCATTGAACAAAAACAACGCTACCATTGCTGTCAGTGTTTGCCAAGACTTTTGACACTGCAGGGCATGGCGGTATCTTGTACAATGCTGACACTATAGCGCCACCGAGTTATATGGTGGCAGCACATGTAGGATTGTTGCATGCTTTCTCAGGGACCGCACCTTTAAGATTAAAGTAGGGGACCAACTTTCGGACAGTAGAGACGTTGTTTATATACTATTATGTGACATTCCGCAGTTTGACTTACTGTTAGTTTATGCCGACGACATACTTATTGCCTTATCGGGGCCTGTAGCTTCTACCGCAAACGTAAGACTGAATGACGATCTTTTAGAGTTTTCGACTTAAATATTTCGACAGATGGAAACTGACGCTGAACATGGCAAAATGTGACAGCATTATTTTTAAGGGGAAACGGCGATTTATTTAGTCAAATGTCAGGAGTTATGTTCCTGACATCCGGATAGGGAATAGCCCGATTAAGACCTCGGACACAATTAAGTAACTTGGGGTCATTTTCCAAACTAATTTTGAGTTCTATAGCCATATGGATCACATATTGGCTAAAGTTTAACAAATTTTTACCTTTATCATGCGACTTTACGACGTAGGAGGGGTCTTAGTACTGACGTAGGCTGCTGATCTATAAGCAGATCATAAGGCCTATCTTGTACTATGCTTTCCCTGTCTGGTATGGAATCTCATCCGCGAGAGACTTAGGAGGTGGGAATGGCGCACAGAGGAATATTTTCATACAAGCTGCGGCAAAAAATAGTATAAATAAATTGTAAATTTCTTACTTTAATATATACATGAATACGAATCCATAATTAACTGAAAATTGTCAGTGCCACGCCAAACGCCCAAATAAAATTTTTGGTTTTTTAGGATTTTCGAATTTTTCATAAAAATTATTTAATTTTTTTCAATCGACGACAGTGGCTATTTTAGCTTTATACTTAACTTAAAAATAATATCGACCCAATATTTACATGCGCTCGCATGCCATAAATCTTACATCCCTAAAGTATGCTTTAAATACATTTTCCCAGGTAACACCAAAGAAAGTATTGCTTCATTTTTGGCTTAGAAGGTTTTACCATTTCAGTAATTAAATCGATGTTGGCAGCTATAAGCAGAATATTCTTTTTAAACTGAATAAATAAGGCAATAGTTTAACAATATTTGTAAATGCCGAGACATCGGTCAGCATCGCTTTATACTGTAATTGCAAATACTGAATAAATACAACCATCAGATAAACCTCTGTCTGAAACGGAAAGCAAAAACGTAATTACACTTTTTTAATGCAAAAGAAAACCTCAAGATCTCCTATTTTCTAGGAACTAAACGAAAATTCAATACGATACATGGTTTCCGAGATACATCCCAATAAAATAACCTCTGCTATGATGAAATTTGCAACTATTTTAGCATTTATGAACTTTAAATGCATCCACAGCTAAAATTAACCGCGATATTGAAAAAAAAAAATATGATATGCTTATCATTAAATTTGAGATTTCATCATTAAAGTTGAGATTTGGGCGCATGAAAATTGGGAGTTGTTGCACTGTGCGGCGTATACTGGTATCTTGCCTGTGTTTGCCACCCACGGTTGCTTAGTATGGAACTATAGGAATACCCTCTTGTAGAACCATTTACAACGCGGCTGGTTTCGATCGGATTGACGTTTTTCTAATGAATGTGACACTTCGGTTCCTAGATATGTCGGCCTCTCTGGATAACGGACTGGTTAGAGATAGTCTTCAGCCTGCTAAGACTACTAGAGGATAACTACCGACCTCCTGTCGGTCTTTTGACTCTGGAGAGGGAGGGTATTCTGTATAGAGATGGTGAGCTCTTATTCTACCATCGAGGGTTAGGTAGTTTTGACTTGGACGATATTGAATACAACACATGCCAATAATCGGAAAGACAAATGTTCACCCTATATTGTAAATAGTAGTTATAAGTGATAATGTTAAGTGTTATTTTAAGTATTATATAAAAATGATGAGTAATTCCCTTTTTAGTAATTCGTATTTTGAGGGAAACTTTTTGATAGATTATAGATTTAGTATAAGTGACATGTATGTACAACTACACCATATAAACGTTAGAATATATAGTACTAGAAAAATACTTTAGGTATTTAGTAATAATGTAAGAATGACTAATGTTAGCTCATAAACGCATTTAAATATTGTACTAAGGACCTCGAATTCAATAAATCATATCATGGCATAGCTACTACAACAACAAAGAACATTCCATCGATCGATCAAGCAAAAGTACTACATTGAGATATTATGAAAATGTCCACATGTGATCAATTTTGGAAATGATGAGGTATTACTTTTTGGGGTTTTACTTTTGTTTTAGTTAATTTATTTGTTTTACTTTGGTCTGTAAACAATATCTGGTTTGAACTTGAACCATTTTGCATCTATATTTTATTGAATGCAAATTTATTTACAAATGGCACCACTATAACGATTTGTGGCTAGCGAACAACAACATACCTGGCCTCTTTAAATAAATGATTCTCTCAAAGGAATGAGAAGCACAAATTACTTTCCGAAAATCGCACCAAGCAATAAAGTACACATGTCACCTTACAAGCATCTCATTGAGTTGCGTAAGAAAGTATGTGTATATGCATGTAGAGTTACTCAGCAGTACTTCTGCCGTACTAACGCTCATTTGTTTTATTTCGATCTTTTGTTTTTTATTTTTTGTTGAATGCTGTTTTGTTAAGTTTATTGACTTTTGACTTTCTGTTTATTTTTAGTGTAAAAATATTTGTGTGTGTGTTTTATTTAATAATGGAACGTTCCGCTCCCCCTTTTACACAGATTTATTGTTATTGTGAGGTCTAGCTGTACTCGATGGCATACCATAACGATTATCAACAGAAATTTGAGTGTTTCCAAAGCTGATACCCTCTCGTGCACAGTAGTCGAACATCAGTCGGTATAAAAAGAGAATTAACAATTAGATTCAACAATTTATATTCGGCTACTTTCCACAAGAAGGCGACAACCATTCGATTTACTCAATCGTTCCTGGTGAATCTAGTTGCTTCATTTTCACACTACAATAAAATCGAACGAATGCAGAAACGATTGTCTGAATCGGTAGATACGTGAGTGTTGGGACAGAAACTTTCCACATGCTGCTGCCCTCTTGTGCAACGTAGCCTAACATCAGATGATGAATCCATATGAGAATTATCGTCGTATACTAACTGTTGTTCGGCTACTTTGCACAAGAGGGCGGCACCATTTTATAAAACCATTCGAAACACTCTAGAGTAACCAAGCATTCATATCAAATTATTCGCCATTGTGTTTAGTTGTTTTTGTCCGGTCATATTATTCAAAAAATAACAATGTCGTGTTTTTATTTAAAAATACCCTCGCCATTTTCAAAACGTCTACCATTCTGAACGTCGATCATTCAACAATAACAATTTAATTGTTCTGAAAAGAAACTATTTCATTGAGTACGATTTTATAAATTTTATTCAGAATACTCCTCCTCCAATCGTGCTTAAAACTTGCACTGCTTAAAAGTTTGCAGGCTGCTGAAAATTGTTGCTGTTAATTAAAATTAAACCAGTAAGGAAAGGCTAAAGTCGAGCGGGGCCGACTCTATGATACACTCCACTTTCAATCCGAATACAATTCAATTCGGTGAAAAAGTGAAAACGGGAAGGTTTTTTGTATCCTCTAAATGTATGTGTTTGACAAAAAAATTTATATCGGAGAGGACATTTGTATGAGGATATATTGAAAGCTGGAACGAAATAGGTGAAATATAAAATGTATAGTTTGGCCAAAATCGGTTAAACTTATGGGAGCAACATTTGAAATTGGGCTATATTTAAATCTGAACCGATCTTACCCACTTTCACCATAGTTTTGTTAAGTTAGATTATAAGATGTTGTGCGAAATTTAAAGAAAATCGAGCACAATATGTGGCTTTTAAAGCGGCAAAAGTCAAATCGGGAGCGACATTTGTATGGGGGCTATATATAAATCTGAACCGATCTGAACCGATCTTACCCACTTTCACCATAGGTGTTTCTAGTAAGATTATAAGATGTTGTGCCAAATTTAAAGAAAATCGAGTACAATATGTGGTTTCTACAGAGGAAAATGTCAAATCGGGAACGACATTTGTATGGGGGCTATATCTAAATCTGAACCGATTTGACCTATTTTCACCATAGATGTTCTTAGTTTAAATATAAGATGTTTTGCCAAATCTGAAGACAATCTGATACAATATGTGGTTTCTAGAGCGGAAAAAGTCAAATCGGCAGAGAAATTTGTATGGGAGCTATATATAAATCTGAACCGATCTAACACATTTTTACCACAGGTGTTTCTAGTTACAATATAAGATGTTTTGCCAATTTTAAAGAAAATCTGTTGTAATATGTGGTATCTAGAGTGAAAAGAGTCAAATCGGGAGTTAAATTCGTATGGGGGCTATATCTAAATCTGAACCGATTTTCTTCAAATTAAATAGCATTCGTCCTTATCCCGAAAAACGTCGTTGAGCAAAGTTTCATTTGGTTCTGTCTACAATTGCGACCTGTATCGTGATTACAAGAATAGATGGACGGACGGACTGACGGACGGACAGACAGACAGACGGACAGACGGACATTGCTAAATCGACTCAGAAAGTGATTCTAAGACGATCGGTATAATTAACAATGGGTATATCTCGTTTCCTTTTGGGTGTTACAAACAAATGCACAAAGCCATAATACTCTCGTGGAGTGTATAAAAAGCTAGAACGCCGTTCTAAATGAAGTTGTAAAGTTTAGAGCAAAATTACTATACGAAGTTTGAGAATAGATTTTTTGTTATTCCCTACACCACTTCGTGGACTAGGGTATTATAAGTTAGTTTTCCGCCAAATGTATGTAACACCAATAAATATTCGAGCTAGACCCACCTTTAAGTATACGGATCGGCTTAGAATTAACAGCTGAATCGATTTACCGATGTCTGCCTGTTCGTCCGTCTAAGCTTGTTCGCACTCTACAGGTCGCAATTGTTGTCCGATTGTCGTGAAATTTGACAGAAATTATTTTTTTGGATGAAATAGGTTCAGATTTAGATATAGCCTCCATACAAATATCCCTATAATTTACACTATTACTGCTCTAGAATACTCATTTTACATGGGATCGTGACAAAACTTTCAGGATCGTCTTATATTTAAACGGAAACAGTTAACGGGAAAGTGGACCACATGGGTGCATGGTTTGATATAGCCCCCATACAAATGCACCTCCGATTTACAATATTACTGCTCTAAAATGCACATTTTACATGGGATTTCTCACACAATGTTTCATTTAGACTAGAAACACCTATTTTGAAAACCAGCTATATATGTCAATGTTTTGGTATATCCCCCATACAAATGGGCCCCCAGTTCACACTATTATATTATATTACATTGGATCTTGATAAAATTTTGCAGATTTTGTTAAGAATACCTACTTTGAAAGTGATCTAAAAGGGTCCACGTTTTAATGTAGAGCCCTTACAAATGGGCCCCCATTTTTATTATTACACCTCCAGGACCCACATTTTACATAGGAAGTTTAAAAAATTTTGCAGATTATATTAAATGTCAACTAAGAATACATACTATGAAAGTGAAATGTATGGGCCATATTTTGGTATAACCCCCATAAAATTAGGCCCCAATTTCTACTCTTTTATAGCACTAGAACCCACATCGTGCATTAGATCTAGATACAATTTTGCAGATCCTGTTATATTTCAAATAAGAATACCTACTTTGAAAGTGATCTGTATGGGCCCACTTTTTAAAGTAGCGCCCTTACAAATGGGCCCCCCTTTTTTTAGTATTACCCCTCTAGGACAAACATTTTGTAGATCATGTCTCATTTCCACTAGGAATGCCTAAAGGGAACTATAATGGACCATGTTATGGTACAACCCACAAGTGTTTTTATAGGCCCCCTAGAAATATCCGTCCAATTTATCCTATTACCGGTGTAAAATCTGCATTTGTCATCGGATCTTTATCAATTTTTCCAGATCATATTATATTTACTCTCGGCTCAATGTTTCCAATACAACTGTCCCACAAATTTTCATTATTATCTTTTTAAATCCTTCATATTACATCAGATCAGGATTAAATTTTCCAGATCATGAATTATTTCACATAGGAACACTTACTGATGAAGTGGACCATGGATCCCGATTTTAGATACATGACGTTATATTTCAGTTAGGAACACTTACAGCAAAGATGGAGCATTACGCAAAGAAAATGACACCGATCATTATCAGTTTTTGATTTGTTTACATAATACTTCGGATTCATTCAATTTTGCCATATTCGTTAAATTTGACTAAAGATGTATAATTTATCGCCCTCATAAAACAACTGGGGTTTTTAATCAAAACCAGGGAGTGGTGTAGGGTATCTTTACTTTAGCCTTTCCTTACTTGTTTTTAGACTGGATTTTTTTACGTGAGGTGGGCAGCGAAAAGACAAATAATTTTGGAGGGAAATCTCTAGCATAAAAGTAGAGTAATCAGTCTCCTCCTCACGTACAATTTATGAATTCAGTACAAATTGTCTAAAGGTCATTTTAAACGCAGATGGGTATTTGCGCAAAAAAATTGATTTGTGGTTTTACACAAGAGTATGTAAAACACTATCTCGCATTTTGCGCAATACTTTTTTGCCCAAATGTCTTAACACCCTATAAACAATATATCTAGCAGTCGATTACGGAATTAGAAAGTATATTTTTAAACAGAAATCAAAAATTCCTAACGCCTTTAAAATAATATAACATAGCTATCGATGTCATCACACACGTCGAGAACGCCAGACGCTCGTCGCCCGACGCTATTAAAAAGTGAATCCTTAAAACCAAAAAAAAAAAAATAGAACAAAACAGAAATAAATAAAAAAAGGCGAATAAAAAATAAATGAAGTCACTGTCAAAAGAAATAAAAGCTTCCTATGGAATTACAATGTAAGCATTTGTATGTATTAGACAATGTTGTGCATTGAATTTGAATAAATAAAATAAAATACGAAAAATATCAAAAGGTACAGGAAGAAATTACATGCATCTCATCAAATGTTACCTTTCACTGTAGAGAGTTTAACAGCTAGAACTAAAATATTTACCAAATTGCGGGAACTAATTGGAGTCCGGTCAACAAGTATTAGTGTGTCGGAATGTATGAGGTTATAAGGATATTCTGTCAACACCACAATTCCTATTCTTACCCTTAACCATCGTTGTCATAGCAGTATTTAACAAAAATACGCATTCAAATAACTCTTAAAAGAGTTAACGTTTTAACGTTTATTGTACATATATTACAATTTATCTCGAATACTAAAAAATTCTACAATGTTTTTAACAAAATATAAGAAATATCTATCATATTTCGTATGTTTTGTAACCAATCGTATCGTATCGTAATCGAAAAGATTTTCTATATATATAAAATATTAAATGGTGCTATTCTGCACACATTAACCCACTGCAAGCCACTGGAAATAATTGAATATATTAACTATACCTTTAGAAAGAAAGTTATTACATGTAACTTATTATTACTTGAAAGATATTTTTAATTATAGTCATATTGTCACGAGCTAATAGAAATTGAAGTTCCGTCAGTCTAAATGGCTTTTTACTGCTGAACACTCATACTGTATCTTATTTTTATATTTTATTTAACATCAGACTGCAAACTCTTCAGCAGTTTGAATGCTGATGCAAAACTGCAGATAAACTGTTGTTATGGCAGAAGACCTGCTTTAATAGCAGAAAAAGTGTCTGCTGATAGGTAGCAAACAATTTCTGCTGTTAATAACAGTCGTTTTTTTCTTAGTGTGTTTATTTGTAAAAAATGGGGCTGTGTAATTCGCTAAACAAATGTTTATTGTAACAATATAAATATTTGCTGTATTTGGCAAATAATACGCTTCTATTCAAAGCAGAAATATGCTGCTGAAACAGCTACAATTGTCTGCTGTTACAGCAGGAAAAAAAGTCTGCAATCATCTAGGAATTCTGCTCTCTTTTTTCAGCAGCAAAAGCCTACTGTTACAGCAGTCTTTTCTGCTGTTTTTACTTTCAAATTCTTTTTAGTGTACCTAATAATTAAAAATATGTGTCTATTATTCAAGAGTTTAGTAATAGTTATTAAATTAAAATTTGTAAAATTGTACCAAAATGTATCCCTGGAAATTTGTTGCTGTTAAATTTGATAGGTTTGATTTGATTTATGATTTATTTATTTCAACTTGTAATTCAAAACCATCGGACCAATTTAAAACAAATTACAAAATGCATATAAAGGGTGATTTTTTAAGAGCTTGATAACTTTTTTAAAAAAAAAAACGCATAAAATTTGCAAAATCTCATCGGTTCTTTATTTGAAACGTTAGATTGGTCCATGACATTTACTTTTTGAAGATATTTTCATTTAAATGTTGACCGCGGCTGCGTCTTAGGTGGTCCATCCGCTTAGTCCAATTTTGGCATTTCCACGTTTTTGAGTAACAGAGACCCAATTGGTGCGAACGGCGACGAATCGAAAATTGGTGGTCATCATTAACACTGGCCGATACAGCTGCGATATTTTCTTCAGTTCGCACTCTACGTAAGCGTGTTGGTGGTTTAATGTCCAACAATGTAAATTTGGTGCGAAATTTAGTCACAATAGCCCGAATAGCCGCTTCAGTGGGTCGATTAAACTGACCATAAAATGGAAGCGCGCAATGAACTTTCTTAACAGAGCACGCATTTTGATAATAAAATTCAATAATTTGCAAGCGTTGTTCGTTTGTAAGACGATTCATGATGAAATGTCAAAGCATACTGAGCATCTTTCTCTTTGACACCATGTCTGAAATCCCACGTGATCTGTCAAATACTAATGCATGAAAATCCTAACCTCAAAAAAATCACTCTTTATAATACTTTTTTTAACATGGCTAAAAAAACTACTCAACAAAAGTTTGAACTTGGAGATGATTTATTTCCTTCGCTTTTGGGACATTTGAATAAAAAATATACCATCAACATTCACTGAGGAATGGGTATTGATAAAATTTCAAAAGCAATAAGAGAGTGCATTCCACAATTTTGGCACTAACATAACGATATTTGTTTACTATTTCAAACTATAAGGCATACTTATGCGAATTGTTTTAAATAAATTGTGATACATCATCATTATAATACCTCTATTACATAAAAATATAAAACTTCAAGTGTAATCAATAAGTGAACATGTGCCAACAATCATCAAAAATATGACCTAAACAGTAGGTGTATTGTCAGTCGCTATTACGTAGAAACAATTTCCCTCAGTGCCGATATAACCAGATATAATCGCTTGCCTGTTAATACTTTTATTAGTTTTATCACTTTGACCCTAAAAATACTAATTTGAAAAAAAAAACTCTTATTTTCCGAGTATGCACAGTCAGGCAGAGTCTAAATACTGAATTTTATGATTCTAGTTACAGCTTTTAATTTAATATCGTTTAAAACGTAAAGGCACGATTATCGAAAGATCTCTTTATTTTTCACGTCTACACCGAATTTCACTAATTCAACTGATATCGTTTTGTATCGTTTTTATCCACATTCGTCACATTTTCCGCCCAAAAGTAGAAATATCGAAAAAAATCCTTTGTGTTTCGCGTCGACACAGTCAGATGAATGCATACACCGAATTTCATGATTTCAACTTCAGCGGTTTAGGTGGTACTATTTTTATCCCCCTTTTCCATTTTTATTTACTTTTATTCACTTGTTGGTGTTTTTATGCTAGAAGAGGAATGTACGCAACAAATTCCAATTGTATATAAAGCAGAAGTTGAAAAAATACTTAAATAGTCCAAATATTAGGGGGTATTTTCAGTCCTCTTTAGGGATAAAATTTTCCCTCTAGGCTGACTTCGCCCACTTTCAATCCATGAGACACATTTAGGGAAAATGTTAGCTCATTTCGTTCGCCAGCTAGCGTTCTTTGAACAGATAGACAAACGGACATGGCTACATCGTCTAGGGATGTCAAAAACCAGCCCTCTTCGTTTTTTTTTTTCAAAAATATCCAATATAATAAAACCAGGTTCAGGTTTTAAAATTTGATAAACCCGGGTTTTTTATATAAGATAAATGGAATATTTTATAATATTTTTATTTATATTTATAGATTATTTAGCACGAAGACTTTAAACCATAGGGTTATTGCATTGGAACGGGCGTGACACTTTTCCGATATTCATTGACTGAGATTTTTGCTATATTGCCAATTGAAAACGTCAGGTTAATCGGAATATTATTGAAAATATAAATATGTCTTTTTATACCCTCCACCTCCAGGATGGGGGTATATTCACTTTGTCATTCCGTTTGTAACACCTTGAAATATTCATCGGAGACCCCATAAAGTATATATATTCTGGGTCGTGGTAAAATTCTAAGACGATATAGCCATGTCCGTCTGTCTGTCTGTTGAAAGCACGATAGCGGCCGAACGAAATGAGCTAGGAGGTTCAAATTTTTCCTAAATGTGTCTTATGGTTGTAGATCGGTTGGGATTGAAAGTGGACGAAATCGGCACAGAGGGAAAGAATTTTCCCTCACAAGGACTGAAAATGCCCTAATATTTAGAGTATTTCAGCTTGTTTTTTTGAACATATTAGCTTGTATTTAGTTGATATTTGCAATTCGCATTCCCTCTATAGCATAAAAGGGCACCATAGAGTGATTTTTATTTGTAGGGGCCGAAATGGGACAAAAAGGGATAAAAATGGTACCTATCAAACGACAACAGATAGAAACATGAAATTTGGCATGTACATTCCTCTAATAGAATAGATACATAATATAAAAGTATTTTTTTCTAAATTCGTACTTTTAAGGGGTTAAATGGGGATAGAGGGATAAAAATAGTACCAACCTAACGGCTGCACCTAGAATAATGAAATTCGTTATATACACTCCTCTGATTGCGTAGACACGTAAAATAAAAGAACTTTCCAAAATTCGTACTTTTTGGGGTTCAAATGGAAAAAGGGGATAAAAATAGTACCTACCAAATGACAGCTGCTAGAATCATGAAATTCGGAGTATACATTCCTCTTACTGCGTAGACACGAAAAATAAAACGTTTTTTCCAAATTCGTACTTTCAAGGGATACAATGGCTACAGGGGATAAAAATAGTACCAACTAAACGAATACAGCTAGAATGATGAAATTCAGTGTGTACATCCCTCTAATTGTGTAGATACGTAAAATAAAGAGATTTTAGATAGTCGTACTCTTGAGGGGGCAAAATTGGAAAAAGGGGATAAAAATGGTACCAACAAAATGGCCGCTGAGAGATAAGGTATTTTCAAAATTTATACTTTTGAAATTAAAATAGGATGGAAATACAACCAACCAAACGACTGTAGCTGAAAATACACTCTCTATCCCCCAATATTTAGGTTATTTATGAATGCTGCCTTATATTTACTTTATGAATTGAAGTATTATTTCCATTATATATATATAAATAGTATAAAAATATTGGTAGCCTTGGCTTATTAATTAAATTTCTGATTTTCATACAATTGAAATTTATTGCGGACATTCCTCTTGTAGCTTGGAAGCACCACAAAGAAAATAAATGTTTTAGCGGGCGAAATGGGACAAAAATGGATAAAATATGGTACCAATGATACGACAACAGCTAGAATCATGAAATTCGGTGTGTACATCCCTCTAATTGCATAGACACGTAAAATAGAGGGATTTTTCGAAATTCGTACTTTTAAGGGATATAATTGAAAAAGAGGGATAAAAATGGGACCTTCCAAACCGCTGAAGTTAAAATCATGAAATTCGGTGTATACATTCTGACTATGAAGATTCGAAAAAGGGTTTTTTTTCGAAATTTGTACATTTGGGCGGAGAATGGGGCGAATGGGGATATCTTTAAAATTTATACTTTTCTTATCACTTTGTCTGTATCTGAAAATGCTTCTTTCTAATGGCGACTGACAATCGCCTAATATTTAGGCATGTTCACTTTCACTATTTCAGCATTTTATTTATATAGTAGTAGATTTTAAAGAGTGTGCATAAGTATACATTATAGTTTGAAATAGTAAACAAATATAGTAATGTGCATAAAAATATCACAATTTTCGTAATATGGTACTGTGCTTCTATGTAAAGTCGACATCCTTTAATCTGCCGGTAATACTGTGGAATGCACTCCGTGGTGGAGGGTATATAAGATTCGGCCCGGCCGAACTTAACGCCTTCTTACTTGTTAATTATTGTAGTTGTTATTACGAAAATAAATGAATGAATGAAAACTAATGTTCTTGGTAAAATATTTTAGAAATTATTTTTCATTTTACAAAAAATTTTACTCTAGACAAATAGTCAGAATTGAAGGAATCATAATATTGGACATTGAAATCACAAGTGAGCTGTCACGTCCACTAGATTCAAAATTAAAAAAGGTTAAAGAAACAAAGAAACCGTATGGCTGAGAATGTTATGGCTTCTTCAAATTTAGAAAATTCATTCGTCTAGAGAAACAGGGTGGAAATATTCTAAACTGTAAATGCAAAATTTTAATTTGAATTAAATAAATGCATAAGAAATAAAAGCATTGAAATGGTGCAGTCATTAGTTCTTACAAAGGGAATTTAAACATGCCGTAGGGTATATTTCTATTCACATTAGATTTCTCTTGAAAGGTTGCAGGTGTCAATTTTAATATTATTTATATTTTTAGACCATTTCTTAATGGTTTCATATGTAAAGTAAATTCGTCTTTAAGAAGATCTTCATCTTTAATTTTGTCGATTTTTCTGGGAAAAAAAGAAATCTAAAGTTAAACCAGACCAGGGATGACGTATTTGCACTATGACAGTCATTATCATTATATATCTACTCAAATTAAAACTCAATTATATAGCTGCTCAAAATACACAAAAAAAGTAGAGTAGGAGGCTATATCATTTGGGACAGAAAAAAGTGTAACGCATTGAAGGAGTGACTTAAGACCCCAAGAATGTTTGGACCAAATCCGTTTCACGACTTTTAAGTTTTTTGAGCCATGAACCGTCCGTCCGTCTGGCTCGTGTACACGATAACTCTCGAGTTAAGGGATCGCCCCTTCCAGTACCTCCCACACAAATCACGCAAAACTACTTAAAATTAAAGCTGTTATAACTTCTATACTGATGATCGGAATACTATAGAATTTTATATTTAGCAATGATTTTATAGTGTTTTCATTCGCGTGGAATGTGGGCGAAATTGTTACACCCCTGGTGGTACCTCCCACACAAAGTGGCATAAATTTTGGCTATAATAAAACCGACATAACATTCATACGGGTAGTCAAAATCATTTCCAATTTTATATTTGAAAATGTTTTCATAATCACTTTAAACCTTAAAAGTATGTACGCTTTAGTCACGCTCCTTCTTGTACCTCCCACACAATTGTCTCTAAATCCTTCATAACGTCTATACTGGAGCATGGGATGCACTATGACTTGATGTAGGTTCATGTTTTGACAATCGTTTTATAAATGTGGACGCTGGGACCATGTGATACGAACATCCTAGTACCTTCCACACAAATCCGTATATATGTTCTCGGAGAGTGAGGGTATATACATATATGTCGGTTAAGCCGACTGAAGCTTACTTATTTGTTTTTTGATGGAGGTGTTCACATATGTTATACATTTCGCTGTTACTATTGTTATTCAATACACATTTCGTACCTTTTCTGCCTCCATCAATGCTCTTGAGTTTTTTCTGTTTTACTGCCAGAGTGATATGTTTAAATTTCGCATCCAATTAGACTTCCGATATTATTAGACGTGAATGTAACAAAATTTGAATCGAATAAGACATGAAAAATAGCAATAGCAGTCAATGGCGTCGACGTTACATATCAAGCTCTAAACGAAGCTATTTGACATCCTCTTTGGTTTTTTCAACGTCACAAATCAATATTTTGGGAAAATTTTAACCCTGCGGTATTAAGAGGTCAGTTTAGTTCATATTCACGGCTAGTAAAAAATCATTACTCTCACATTTTCTTGCGTATTTTTATTGTAGAATATACCCACGAAATGCAAGTGAAAAAAAAAGAGTTTTTCCATCATATCTGCAGTAAACCCCCCCGTATTTCGTAAAGATATTGGATTCAGTCAGCATAGAAATTATCTTGCCAACAATTCCATTCCCAGTTGAATTAGGTAGAATATGGAAACCATTTTGGTACTTAAATGTAATATTTCAGATGATTTTAAATTAATTAAAAAATAATAAATCGGTTTCAGGTTCTGCGGAACTTCTGAGGGGAAAATGTATGTAAAGTACTGGGTTTACATCACAAAAACTCATGGCTCATGCGATTTATCGCCGATGGTCTTTATTACATTAAAACGAGAACGGCGAGGACGTGCCCAACAAAGTAACTTATGAAAGTAAATATTGTGTGAACGCGTTATTTCTCAACATGACCTGGTCTATAGTCTACTGATATATAGTAGAATTTAAATCCTCTCGATTATTTTCTCTTGGGGTAAGTGAAGTAATTGGTTTCGTCAAAACATTGTGCGAACAATTGCCGAGGGCCACGGCCCAAGTTAAAAATAAACATTTACGCCCTTTACAAATAAAACAACTCTCACTATTGTATACGAATTTTATGTTAACAGCTCTTATTATAATAGTATTGGCTCGCATTTGTATCGATACAAACGAGAATAACAATTGATATGAATTGCCATGGGCATGAGGTAACCTTGCACCAGTCCTTCAATCCTGAGTGTAGATGAGTGACATTTAGTTTATTTGAAATACTATCTGATCACAGCAGTGCTTCATTTACCTCAGTAATCATAGCACTCTTCTATATTATATATATATACAACTACAGAGTCCTTTGATATATTCTTAATTGAGGAACCTTTTTCAACTTCAGTACAATGGCTTCAACAAACTCCAAATCTTTGTATTGGAAATCGGTTGCAAATCTATAGTTTCTTAGCAGTTTCGCCAATGTCACTTTTGCTGATATCAGACCGTATTTCCAACCTGCAAGTATTCGGAGATTATAGGAAATTCTTGGCTTTAAATCATCAAACAATCTTCACCATACCAATGCAATTCCGGATTCCTTTTGTAAAAGGAATAAAGGCATATGGATGTTTGTCATCCATATTGGATGGCAGGAAATTGTCCGGATTAAAGATATCCGCATCTGGGCCCCAAATATCCTTCCGCCGATGTAAGCTGAATATATCTATAGCTATTTGCAGTCCTGCAGGCAATACGATGCCATTCGAGAGCTGGACATCTTGGGTGTTCTGTCGAGCGACAAGAGGCACGGGTGCCAGCACCCGCATCGACTCGTTCAGGACCATGTCCATGTACACCATATCCTGCGTATTAGCGTAGGTCACTTCGAAATCCCCACCATCAGGGAAGATAGACAAGAGTTCTTCAAAGGCTTTTTGTTGGTACTCGGGAAACATGGCCAACAGAATCAAGGCATACGTAATAGTATTGGCCGTTGTTTCAAAGGCCTGCAACGAATATTGAAATCAATTGAATGTGACTGATGAGAAGTGAACAGTGGAGCGAGCGAGCACATACCCCAATGACAATAACATTTGACTCGTCCTCTACATTCTGCCACGTGAATATATTCCTCCGCAAGAGCTCAATGGCCTGGTCGATAAATATGTTCTTAGTACCACTCGACTGTGAACTGCTGACGTCATTGGTCAACTTTTCCTCTATCAGCTGCGGGTAAACATCATCATTGAAGCTCACCTTGAGAGTTAGTTACTATACTAACCTTTCTAATAAATTGCCGTATTTCCGCCTTGGCTCGATTGAAGGGCTCATAGATGCCAAAGAGCTTTCGCAGTAGGTCATTAGCAAGCCACGGGGAAAATATCATCTCCGTCATATTTTCTACAACACTAAGACGGAAAACATCGAACAAAGGATTCTACGAATGACGTCATTGCATGCTTACCAGTGATAGCTTTTCAGCAAGTTTCTGTTCGAATCACGAGAGTCTTGTGAGGCACTTGTTCCCATTGTGGTCCCTACACCCAATTAGTTTCGATACGTATTACATCCCCGTATAACATCGTATACTGACTGGCACACTTACTTGTCGCTATGTTCAACGCTAATTCCTGCAAGGTGGTCAACAAGTCGAAAGCTTCGTTTTTATCCGTCATATTCCGCAATGATTTGACAAGATCGTTGACCTCACCATTGAAAGTGGGAATAAAGCTAAGTAGCACTTTATGACTGAAGGCGGGGTTCAAATGTTTCCTGTGGACACTCCATTCTGGATCTGTACGGGTGCAAACAATGTTTTAGCTACTCTTAACTGACACAACTTTCCAAATACCTTGTAAGCCAAAGAGGCCGTTGCCAGTTCCGCTGTTGACCGCTTTGTACAGAATGCTTTTGTTCACACAGTGTGGCGATGTCAGTATGTCCTGAACAATGTCCGGTTCGCTGACCACCAGGAAAGGGTAATGTCCCAACCACGAGTACATTAGTGAACCATACATTTCACCGAATGTGTGTATTTTCTTTAAAATATCTGAAAAATATTGAACAGATATTACAAATATTCAATATGGCTCTAATGGATAATCCACGTAACACTGTTTTTAGTTATTATGTATTTTGCTCGTCAGTCGTCATCTGAGTCCATTACCCAATATGCATTTGTTTTATTAACACACCTTCTCTGCGCATTAAATGAGTACCCATACCCAAGATGGGATAGCCGATGGGCCCTGCCAATTTAAAACTCAGCGCGTAATACTTTCGACGACTCCACAACCAATAGATCCATGCAACGCAGACCAAACCAATCAGCCACTGGGACAAAGACATACTCGGATAAAACATTCGATCAAACTGCACACGTCACTGTCACACGAACACCCACGCACGATTATATTTCAAAAGCGCAGCGTGCAGGCTTTTATATGAATTTAGTTGTCATGTGCACATTGGGACGTATCGATTCTAGAACAAGTAATTGTTCGCCGATGTCCAAAACGGTTTGTGAAATGCTACCAATTCTAATTGATCTTTGTTTGCGATGTCCTTGATCACTGACCACCATCCACGAACAAATCATCATTGATACCTCTCACTGAACAACATCTCTGAGAAATAATAAAAAATAGAAATAATAAAAAATATTTGTAATCGGATTTTTATACCCTCCACCTCCAGGATGGGGGTATACTAAGTTTGTCATTCCGTTTGTAACACCTTGAAATATTCATTGGAGACTCCATAAAGTATATATTCTGGGTCGTGGTAAAATTCTAAGATGATCTAGACATGTCCGTCATGTCTGTCTGTTGAAAGCACGCTAGCTGCCGAACGAAATGAGCTAGGAGGTTCAAATTTTCAACAAATGTGTCCAATGGTTGCAGATCGCTTGGGACTGAAAGTGGGCGAAATCGACCCAGAGGGAAAATTTTTTCCCTAACAAGGACACTCAAAATAAACTTCGAACTAGATTTAATTTCAAAACGTACTCAATTCAAGTAAATTTGTAGCAAAAATGAGAAAATAATACTCGTTTTGAGTAAATTTTATTTGTTATGAGTATGCCTAATAATTGTACGTACTTAAAATTAGTACACAAATTTCCTCAAAAAAGTTTATTCAATATGAGTACAATTTTATTAAGTATAAGGAGTACCATACTCCATTCTAGTATGAAGTTATTTCAGTTAAGTTTATGGAATGTTAAACACGAAATTCTAGGGGTTTTTTAAGTTAAGTATGCATTGAACTTAAATTTACTCCAAAGTTGTACTAGAATTCAGTACAGAAGTATGACATTTTCAAGTACAATTGTTATACCTTTGAGTTTAGGCATACTAAAATTTATGATTGTTGGGGTGAAAATTGTATACTTACTTCGAGAACAATTTTACCCAATTCGAGTACAAAAGTTCGTAAATGTAAGTAAAATTCATACTCCAATTTAGTTCAATGTGCCACTAATATTTAGTTCAAATTTTCAAACTATTTATATACGGACAATTTAAAATTTGTTTGTGAATTCGCGAGTTTGCGTACTGCATAAATGGCGCAATTTAAACCTGGCTACATGGTGATGTGCGTGAAAGGAAAATATCGCGGTGAATTCGAATTTCCAACAAGATGTCATGTGTAAACGGAACTTGCAATTTCTGTGCCCAAATTGGACTACCCAGGCGTTCTACGAGAAAGTGGATAATTCAGGTGAGTTTTTAAGTGCAATATGTGGTCGCAGAATAATATTAACATTATGTGTATTAGTGTGGCTCTTTTACAAAATATTGCAGATAATGAATTTGCAATTTCATGTATTTTATATGTACATTAAAACGGGTCGGTTTATGTAAAAGTTTTTACTCTCCATGGCTAAAATAATTGTTTAATGTCCCCAAAATATTTGGTAAAAAATTACACGGGAAAACATTATTTTTATGGGTTAAAACGTCACGTTGATCTGGGAATGAAATATTTTCAAATCATCATTAAACAATCCACACTTTATTTCCGTGGGGTGACTGGAAACTATTTTTATTTTTCTATGAACGTCTGCGCTTCTGTCCAAATTTTAAAATTTGGTTTATATAACATCGCCTCGTTTTTAACATGAATAATCGTTTTCCTGCCCTACGAACATTTTTGGAGATTAGCACATAACACTTTTAAAACTAATCAGTTATTACTGAAATTATGTTAGCATTGTCGTAATAGAACTATGTTAAAATTTGCATTCAAATTCATTACTTACATATGAAAACTGTAGATGCTATAATGGTTAATATCGTTCCATCGAAAGTACCTGAAGTTTTTGGTATTCAATATCATCATTCAATTATTACATTTTCGATTGAGTAGTATTTATTCTTTTTTCAACATCTTCAGTTCTCATTTGATGAATCTCCATAAAATGATGAGATATTCGATATTGTATTTGTTCTTTTTTTCAATATGACTATGTTCTTTATGTTATTTGATGCTTCATTATTAAAATAATAATAGTCCTTTACTATACATAAATATAATAGTTTAAGAGTAATCGACAGTAATCTTCAAAAATGCGCCCAAATTATCGGTCGTCATTAGAGAGAAACATTTTCCCTCAGAGTTGATTTCTCTCATTTGCAACTTTTTGATTCCAGCTACAGATCAAATGTCTGTACAATTTTGATAGGAAAAGTACTAGTTTTGCAGATCCATTATGTTTTGCGACCACCGTGGAATGCACTCACCTAATTTCATGGTTCTCGGTGTAGTTGTTTGCTTTGTACCAGTTTTATTCTTTTTTCCATTTCAACCTTAAAAGTACGAATTCATATTTTGCGCGTCTACGAAGGCAGGCGAGTGTAAACACTGAATTTCATGATTCTAACTACAGTCATTTGCTTGGTACCAATTTTATTCCGTTTTGATCTTAAATATACGAATATCGAAATATATATTTATACAGTCAGAGTCAGAATCAATGTACACACCGAATTTCACTATTCTAACTGCAGCCGTTTGGTTGGAACCTTTTTATCCCCTTTTGCCCCATTTTCTGCCTAAAAGTACAAATTTTGAATAATTCATTTATGTTTAGCGTCTGCACAATCAGATGAATGCATACACCGAACTTCATGATTTCAACTTCAGCGGTTTTTTGGTACCATTTTTATCCCTCTTTTCCAATTGTACCCCTTAAAATTACGATTTTCGTAAAAATCATAGAGGATTTTTACGAAAATCGTGTCCACGTAATTATAGGGATGTACACACAAAAATTCATAATTCTAGCTGTTGTCGTATCACTGGTACCATTTTTATCCCTTTTTGTCACATTTCACCCGTTAAATCTTTTTTATACTTATTTGCGCTTTCACGTTAGTAGAGGAGTGATCGCAACAAATTTCGCTATCAATAGACAGACGGACATGGCTAGATCGTCTTAGAATTTTACCACGACTCAGAATAGATATACTTTATGGGGTCTCCGACGAATATTTCAAGATGTGAGACACGGAATGACAAAGTAAATATACCCCATCTTTAGGAGGAGGGCATAAAAATCATGGGTTATTAAAATTCGTTTCTTCCACAAATAATGTAGAAATCTCTATATTTAACCAAAGATGTTTTGCATATGGACAATGTTATCTTCGCTAGAATGAATAAAACGGATTATTTTCTGTTTTTTTTTTTTTTTTTTTATGCCATCAAAAATATTTATATCTATTTTTTGGACATTTTTTCCCCATTTTGGATTTTTCCCCATTTGCTCAAAAATTTGTCAGCACTTAAATTTATTTGCTTATTGTAATAATTCTGATATGTATAGCAAGTTTTCTTTTCTAAAATCTACTGATTTCTTCTTTACTCCTCAAATATACATCGAGGGCTTATATTCATAAGTGGCTATGAACCATTTTGTCGAAAATGAGTTTTTGATGCCAACTATTCTCAGATTTGGATGTCATCTGTCATTTTCAAATTTTTCTGATTTGGCTATCTACTCACGCGTTTATTTGTGACTGCAAAAGTGGCTATGAACATTCAAATAATAGAAATAAAATAGTTCAAAATCGGAGCAACATATAACCGAAGGTTGTAATTCGCTACAACGATTTTGTTTAAAACATTTTTCTACATTTATGGCATATCGCATTATCAAATTCCATCATTACGCGGTTAATAGCATTTTGGATCCAAAGTTATCAGGCTAAAATGGGATAAATAGTGACTGTAAAGTAAAAAATTGCGAAAAGTATCTTTAGAATAACCCTCGTAACTTTTTATCATATTGAGAATATCAAAATATTTTTATAGCTTATGATTGCTGACTTCATTCGGAATTGGATTTTTCAACAATTGCAGTGATTTTCGCCACTGGCTACGTGTATGTAACAAGCGACATTGGTTCTTAATATACAAACACAAATTCAGTTGGCTAGATCGCGAGAAAATCATCAATGATCAATGAAAATCATTTTAGCCATATTTGCCGAGAAAATGAAATTTTTCCAAAAATATCCAATTTGTATTTTTTGTTTATCGTGCCCTACCGCAATATCCACTTTTTGTAAACAATTTGGAAAAGGCCAACATTTCATAAAAAACGTTATCGAGTTTACAAGTTTGCGCATTAATGGCTATGTGCAAAAGTGGCTATGAACCAAATGATGGATGATTTAAAATTTCGCTTACTGTGTGAAGTTTCAAAAAGACATTTCACTGTTAATGAATTGGTGTCGTTACAACTACATTTTCTTAAATCTGTAAAATCACGTATGCTCGGAAACATTTTCCAATTATTTACGATAATAAAGGTCAACACCTATCAACACCTATTTTGGCGTGAGTCCCTTGTTAAAGATTTATATTAAGTATTTAATATCTAAATCTAATTCACAATTTGACCTCTTGACATCTTTCTTATTTAGTTATTTAGTTATTTAGATATTTAGTTATTTAGTTATTTAGTTATTTAGTTATTTAGTTATTTAGTTATTTAGTTATTTAGTTATTTAGTTATTTAGTTATTTAGTTATTTAGTTATTTAGTTATTTAGTTATTTAGTTATTTAGTTATTTAGTTATTTAGTTATTTAGTTATTTAGTTATTTAGTTATTTAGTTATTTAGTTATTTAGTTATTTAGTTATTTAGTTATTTAGTTATTTAGTTATTTAGTTATTTAGTTATTTAGTTATTTAGTTATTTAGTTATTTAGTTATTTAGTTATTTAGTTATTTAGTTATTTAGTTATTTAGTTATTTAGTTATTTAGTTATTTAGTTATTTAGTTATTTAGTTATTTAGTTATTTAGTTATTTAGTTATTTAGTTATTTAGTTATTTAGTTATTTAGTTATTTAGTTATTTAGTTATTTAGTTATTTAGTTATTTAGTTATTTAGTTATTTAGTTATTTAGTTATTTAGTTATTTAGTTATTTAGTTATTTAGTTATTTAGTTATTTAGTTATTTAGTTATTTAGTTATTTAGTTATTTAGTTATTTAGTTATTTAGTTATTTAGTTATTTAGTTATTTAGTTATTTAGTTATTTAGTTATTTAGTTATTTAGTTATTTAGTTATTTAGTTATTTAGTTATTTAGTTATTTAGTTATTTAGTTATTTAGTTATTTAGTTATTTAGTTATTTAGTTATTTAGTTATTTAGTTATTTAGTTATTTAGTTATTTAGTTATTTAGTTATTTAGTTATTTAGTTATTTAGTTATTTAGTTATTTAGTTATTTAGTTATTTAGTTATTTAGTTATTTAGTTATTTAGTTATTTAGTTATTTAGTTATTTAGTTATTTAGTTATTTAGTTATTTAGTTATTTAGTTATTTAGTTATTTAGTTATTTAGTTATTTAGTTATTTAGTTATTTAGTTATTTAGTTATTTAGTTATTTAGTTATTTAGTTATTTAGTTATTTAGTTATTTAGTTATTTAGTTATTTAGTTATTTAGTTATTTAGTTATTTAGTTATTTAGTTATTTAGTTATTTAGTTATTTAGTTATTTAGTTATTTAGTTATTTAGTTATTTAGTTATTTAGTTATTTAGTTATTTAGTTATTTAGTTATTTAGTTATTTAGTTATTTAGTTATTTAGTTATTTAGTTATTTAGTTATTTAGTTATTTAGTTATTTAGTTATTTAGTTATTTAGTTATTTAGTTATTTAGTTATTTAGTTATTTAGTTATTTAGTTATTTAGTTATTTAGTTATTTAGTTATTTAGTTATTTAGTTATTTAGTTATTTAGTTATTTAGTTATTTAGTTATTTAGTTATTTAGTTATTTAGTTATTTAGTTATTTAGTTATTTAGTTATTTAGTTATTTAGTTATTTAGTTATTTAGTTATTTAGTTATTTAGTTATTTAGTTATTTAGTTATTTAGTTATTTAGTTATTTAGTTATTTAGTTATTTAGTTATTTAGTTATTTAGTTATTTAGTTATTTAGTTATTTAGTTATTTAGTTATTTAGTTATTTAGTTATTTAGTTATTTAGTTATTTAGTTATTTAGTTATTTAGTTATTTAGTTATTTAGTTATTTAGTTATTTAGTTATTTAGTTATTTAGTTATTTAGTTATTTAGTTATTTAGTTATTTAGTTATTTAGTTATTTAGTTATTTAGTTATTTAGTTATTTAGTTATTTAGTTATTTAGTTATTTAGTTATTTAGTTATTTAGTTATTTAGTTATTTAGTTATTTAGTTATTTAGTTATTTAGTTATTTAGTTATTTAGTTATTTAGTTATTTAGTTATTTAGTTATTTAGTTATTTAGTTATTTAGTTATTTAGTTATTTAGTTATTTAGTTATTTAGTTATTTAGTTATTTAGTTATTTAGTTATTTAGTTATTTAGTTATTTAGTTATTTAGTTATTTAGTTATTTAGTTATTTAGTTATTTAGTTATTTAGTTATTTAGTTATTTAGTTATTTAGTTATTTAGTTATTTAGTTATTTAGTTATTTAGTTATTTAGTTATTTAGTTATTTAGTTATTTAGTTATTTAGTTATTTAGTTATTTAGTTATTTAGTTATTTAGTTATTTAGTTATTTAGTTATTTAGTTATTTAGTTATTTAGTTATTTAGTTATTTAGTTATTTAGTTATTTAGTTATTTAGTTATTTAGTTATTTAGTTATTTAGTTATTTAGTTATTTAGTTATTTAGTTATTTAGTTATTTAGTTATTTAGTTATTTAGTTATTTAGTTATTTAGTTATTTAGTTATTTAGTTATTTAGTTAGTTGAAGAAAAGCATCTGACTCTTAGAAGGGAAGTGCAAAGTGTAGTTTTTATAAATTTTTTGGTTTGATTGACGCAAATATTGATGGCCCACTATTATTATCCGTTTTGCCTTTCCACATTCCACATCGTTTTTTTTTTATAGAACATCACTTATTTGCTATTCAATTTTAAAGAACGAACTACGGTATTAATGAGCCTTTAACGCGATGTCTAGTGTTGTTTAATGCAACACGATAATCAATTAGTATTGATAGACAAGCTTCTAAGAGAATAATACGAAATGTGATACAGGAGGACTCAACTTGATATCGCAAACTTTTGAATATTGAATATGCATATGTAAGCTGTAAGGGTTTCGCTGGATAGATGATGTAGATATAAATAAATAAATACATCTCTCATATACTTATCCACTGATAAGGGCTTGTACAGAACTCTCACTATAATTTTGTACATCCTATAGAACAGAAATCACCAATAAATAAAATTGTTTAGTTCCTTGTAATCTTTTGTTCTCTAATAATATTTGATTTTTTTATATTCAAATTAAGGTTGTCCCTATTTTCCCTTCAAAGCCTATGTAAGTAATTCTACAAAATCTATATATATAAAGGAGTTGCGCTACTGACTGATCACTCTCCAGACCAAAAGGCTAGAGCTAGAATCATGAAATTTGGTGTGTACATTTCTCTTGCAGACGTGTGATAAGAAGGATTTTTCGAAATTCGTACTTTTAGGGGGTAAAATGGGGTAAAAAGGGATAAAAATGGTACCAAACGGCTGGGCCTAGAATCTTGAAATTTGGTATGGGTATTCCTCTTGCGGCATGGAGGCATCCCAAAAAAGTGGCTTTTGAAAAATTCGTCAAATGGGACAAAAAAGGACAAAAATGGTACAAACAACACGGCAGAAGGTAGAAGCATGAAATTTGGTGTGTACATTTCTCTTACAGCGTATAGATCAGATAAGAAGGGAGTTTTTCGTAATTCGTACTTTTAAGGGGTAAAATGGGGCTGAAAGCGATAAAGTCGAATGAATAAATAAAATAAATAAATAAAAAAATGGTACCATAGCAATGACCAAACGGTCGGGCCTAGAATCTTGAAATTTGGAGGATAAAAAAGGTACCAAAAACACGGCTGACGCTGCAATCATGACATCCGGTGTGTATATTCGCCTTACAGTGTAGATGAGCGATAACAAGGAATTTTCCGAAATTTGTTCTCTAAGGGGTTAAAAATTGTACCAAATGACTTGGCCTAGAAACTACAAATTTGGAATGCATGTTACTCCTATGCAAAATTCGTACTTTTCGGGGCAAAATTGAGTAAAAAGGGATAAAAGTAGTACCAAGCAAACAGACGTATCTGGAATCATTAAATTCGGCGCGTATACACCTGAAAATGCTTACAAACGCAAAATGAAGTATTTTTTTGAAATTCATACTTTTAAAGAGTAAATCGGGATTAAAAAAGGTACCAAGAACACGGTTGGCGCTACAATCATGAAATCCGGTGTGTATATTCGATTTATAGCGCAGATCACTGATAAGAAAGAATTTTTCGAAATGTTTACTTTCAAGGGATTAAATGGGATAAAATTTGTATCACGACTGAAGCTAGAATTGTGAAATTCGGTGCGTATATTGCTCTGACCGTGTAAACGCGAAGCATTACCTAATTTGTAAATGTATACTTTTAAGTGGAAATCAGAACAACAAGCGATTGAAATGGTATCAAATAAGGTATATACTACTCTGACGTGCAATATAGATGTATTGCATCAAAATGTGTACTTCAAAGGTGGAAGCGGATCAAAAGTGATGAAATCGGGATAAAGATGGTACTAAACAAAGTTTGCAGCTGGAATATGAAAAGAATATTAGAAATTTGGTGTGTACATTTCTCCGAGTACGTAGACGCGCAACATTAAATAACATTTCGAAATGCGTACGTTTAAGGGCGGCACAAAAGTGGTAAAAATGGCACCCACATAAAAAAGGATACAAATGGTATTTACCAAAATATTGCAATAGAATAGAAGTATAGAAGTTATATGTAAAGTAATTAATTTGACAAAGGGCGTGGCAAAAGCATACACATTTTATAGGTTTAAAGTGATTATAAAAACATTTTTAAATCTAAAATGGCAACTCATTTCGACTATCCGTATGTAAGTTAAAAAATGTTTAATTTTACGTCTGAACTGGTAATTTGTGTGACAGGTACAAAAAGGAGCATTGCAAAATCATGCATATTTCGTACACTCAAAGTGATTATAAAAATGTTATCAAATATCAAAGTGATTATAAAAATTTTATCAAATATCAAAATACAACTGGTTGCGAATATTTTATTAGGAATATGGACTATATGTGTGGGGATACTATAACGGGTATATCAATTTCATCCATCTCCGAATTTAAACTAAGTCTGAGAAAAATAATACTTTGTTCACAGTTTGAATAAATTCCTTAAGAGATATCGTGTACACCAGGAAGCCAGACAGACAGACGGACGTGAAAGGGTTTTAGGGCATACTTAGGGTCTTAAATTATTCTGAATTACACTTTTTTCTATCCCAAATTCATATATATCTACTCCGTAGAGTGAGGGTATAATTATCTCGGAAAGCAACGGGAAAATATTTTTCTACTTTATATGATTTTTTTTAAGAAAATTGTTTTAATTTTTTTGCCTACTTAAATTAATCTCTTGACTGTGTATTAATTGATGGCACAATATAAATTATTTTTTGTTAATTCGTACAAGGGGGACATACATCAATTCGGTGTATAAATTCCTCCAGCTACGTAGGATCTGGAATAGATAATTTGGTGGGAATACGTAGTTGGAAAACATAAAGCGTGTTTTCAAATTTTGTGAGCATTTACAAGCGACTTACCCTGAAATAAATATCATTACACCGCATACGAAGTAGCGGGTATTTGGTGGTCATAATATAAAACTGATCTCAATTGTTGTAATGTCTTAGTATAAAATCTCAATCAAATATGTATATACAAATGAAAAGTTAATAAAGGTGAATTTATAAATTGAAAAGAAAAGTTAAAAAAGCTCGAAGCAATATCTTGTTTTTCTAATTTCGGACTTGTAGTTTTCTTTTTTATGGCATTGACTTTGGCGCAATAAAATACCCCCTCTTTTTATACCCTCCGCCTCCAGGATGGGGTATAATAACTTTGTCATTCCGTTTGTAACACCTTGAAATATCGACCTGAGACCATATAAAGTATATATATTCTTGATCGTCATAAAATTCTAAGACGATCTAGCCATGTCCGTCCGTCCGTCTGTTGAAAGCACGCTAGCATCTAAACGAAAGGAGCTAGAACGTTCAAATTTTCCATAAATGCGTCTTATAGTCGTAGATCGGTTGGGATTGAAATGGGGCGAAATCGACCCAAAGGGAAAAATTTTTCCCTCACAAGGACTAAAAATACCCATAATAATCCCTAATATTTTAGCGTATTTAAGCATGTTTTTTTTTTTTGAATATATCTGTTTATATTTGCTTGATATTTGGTATGCGCATTCCCTTATAGCGAAAACGTGCACCATAAAGTGATTATTATTTGTAGGGGGTGAAATGGGGCAGAAAAGGGATAAAAATGGTACATATTAAACGACAACAACTAGAAACACGAAATTCGGTGTGTACATTCCTCTAATTGAGTAGATACATAACATAAAAGTATTTTTTCAAATTCGTACTTTTAAGGGGTAAAATAGGAATAGAGGGATAAAAATGGTACCAACCAAACGGCTGTACCTAGAATAATGAAATTCGGTGTATACATTCCTCTGATTACACAGACAAGTAAAATACACGGATTTTTTTAAAATTCGTACTTTTTGGAGTTAAAATGAAAAAAGGGGATAAAAATAGTACCAATCAAATGACCGCTGCTAGAGTCATGAAATTCGGAGTATACATTCCTCTGACAGTGTAGACACGGAAAATAAACTGATTCTTCGAAATTCGTACTTTTTGGGGTCAAAATAGAAAAAGGGGATAAAAATAGTACCAACCAAATGACATCAGATAGAGTCATGAAATTCGGAGTATACATTCCTTTGACTACGTAGACATGAAAACTAAAAGGTTTTTTTTTCAAATTCGTAGTTTCAAGGGATACAATGGGTACGGAGGGATAAAAATGGGGTTAAATGAAAAAAGGGGATAAAAATAGTACCAATCAAATGACCGCTGCTAGAGTCATGAAATTCGGAGTATACATTCCTCTGACTGTGTAGACACGGAAAATAAACAGATTTTTCGAAATTCGTACTGTTTGGGGTTAAAAAGAAAAAAAGGGGATAAAAATAGTACCAACCAAATGACCGCATCTAGAGTAATGAAATTCGGAGTATACATTCCTCTGACTGCACAGATACGGAAAAAAGACGAATTTTTCGAAATTCGTACTTTTTGGGGTTAAAATGGAAAAAGGGGATAAAAATAGTACCAACCAAATGACCGCAGATAGAGTCATGCAATTCGGAGCATACATTCCTCTGACTACCAACTAAACGACTACAGCTAGAATGATGAAATTCTAATTGCGTAGAAATGTCAAGGGGGTCAAAATGGTACCTTCGGTGTAAATTCCTCTGACTGCATAGACATGCAAAATAAAAAGTTTTTTTAAATACTTTTCCTTTTATGACAAAAATTGGTTGAATCATGAAGTTAGGTTATTTTGCACATGTACGTCTGATAATGGTTTTTCAAAATTTGTACTTTTGGAACTAAAATAGAATGGAAATACAACCAACTGTAGCACCAACTATCTTCCAATATTTATTGTATTTAAGCTTTTTGAAAATATAAATATAAGAATATTTATTTTTTGATTTGAAATAAATAATGGTTTGAAATAATAAAAATATCATATTTATTTATAAAATTATTTTTTCAATATTTGTATTTGTTTTGGTTTGGCTATATTACAAAATTTATTTTTTCCTGTAATATTACTGCATATCTACGAAAGCCGTCAACCTCTGTGGAATGCAATCCATGGTGGAGGGTATATAAAGTTCGGCCCGGCCGAACTTAACGCCGTTTTTAAACCGAACACAGTAATGCAATATCATTATGCAGATTCTATACATTGACGACTATCGGCCGGGCTTACAAGATTCCACGGTTATGCCCGAGGGGGTTGCGTCCGGGCACCATTTACGTTGATGAATGATTGAATGTTAAGGTAAGTAAATTTTTTTTCGATATTACAAATCAACTAACATAAGCGATACGCCCTAAGGTACTTGTACTTACATACCTGATGTACATATTCTGTATAAGCACGCGTAAATTTAATTTAATCAGTTTTTGAAACAAACCTACATAAATATATATAAGAATATACAGATTGAATTATACGTTTGGCATACTAAGTTAAGGGTCAAAAATTTACACCCTTCACAACACTGTGGGAAGGGGGAAATCTTAAAGAATATATGGAAACATACATACATATTTGAAAATCGTTGTCAGACAAAGCAGAAACAAGCATTCCTCCTACTAGACTAGGGAACTTTTACTAGACACGTACATATCCTATGCCAACAGAGAATTTTATCCATTTACGGTGTGCCACTGGCCGATTCGTCAACCGATTTCACGTTAATCTAATTCGGCACACGAACATAAGAGCGCCAATGAAATTTGGTGGATTGTTTCGACAGGAAGCACTGATGTATTCTCTCAATGTTAGCTTTTTCCAACACAGACAATTTATGACAATTTTGCACTCGCCAGCTTTTGATAAGTTCCGAATTAATTAAACAAAATTGAATTGCATTGGTAGCTTGCGGTAATTAATAAGTTAATGAACCATTTGTATGCACCGTGTCGATATAAACCTGATGTACACAAATGCATTTGTGCACGCGTTTGTGTGCGAGTTCATATTGTAAATTCAAAGTCAAAAACCGTTAGCAAGACCAGTGGATATATAGGGTGGGCGATGTAACATTTTAAATTGGAATCGGCTATAAAAACGTATCGATTATTTTTTCAAATTTCTGATTTTATTGGAATTGGGTTGATATTGGCCACGTCTTGGCATAGGGAACCAAATAGAATCGAAAAATTGGTATTTTTTGACGGAATTCTGAATAACGAAGGTTATCTGTGGATATTAAGAGAAAAATTTAAGTCAAACGCGGAAAAACTAGGTGTTCAGGACAGCTTTAAATTTTATCAGAGCAATGATCCGAAACACAAAATCGAGTAGTAGCTTCTTTATAACTGACCAAAAGTGCTCAGTCCTCCTCCCCAATCCTTAGACAAGAACCCCACGAAAATTTGTGGAATGAATTGGACCGCCGTACTCGCCACCATTTAATAATCTCCACAAACGAACTGACCAGTAAAGCGCAATAGCAAGACCGGATGAACTCTTTAAACCGAGAAGTTAGGAGAGCGAGCACATCGCCGGGACAAAAGAAAGTGGGCTGACAACATAGCCATAGAAAGAAGACGAAATCCTTCACCAGAATCTTATATCTAATGCTAACACAATCAACGCTGTTTTTTTTTGGTAGGAAGTGGAAACCTTGCATAGGTTCCAAATAAATTTGGATATGCCGAAGTCTTACCGACTAAAACCACCTCCTTCGAAGTCACCATTCCCGGTGTAACTGCCTTTTAAGCAGGGAGGGAGAGATTTATACCATCTCTACACCATTATTGATTGAGTCTGCGTGACGCAATCTCTCCTGTCGTCGAAGTTTCTTCATTATTTGCGCTATGTTGTCGGTTGCCTGTTGCCAATATTCCCTATTGTACAGCATAGATCTAATTAATGTTATTGGTCCCATCGTTGAAAAGCCCGTTATTAAATCGCGGACAGTGATACACCACGTGATCTGCATCTTCCTCCACTCCCACACATGATGGGCATGCAAGTGAGTCTTCGTGTCCAAACCTGTGGAGGTATTGTTTGAAGCACCCGTGGTTACTATTCCTATTTCCTCTTTTAATCCATTCCTGTATATTTAGGATGAATTTATATGTCCATCATCCTTTTTGTGACGCGGGTATGCCACATTACCATTGATCTTAACCTCTCTTCTCTGTAGATTACGGCTTTTTCTTGTTTGTCACATTGTTTTCTCTCATTCGCCCTCTTCAGTTCTTCGGCTAAGATGTCAGTGGGTATGAGACCCGTCGATATAGTCCTGAAACCGCTTATTATGCGCAGCGAGCTCAGTCTATATATGGACAGCAGATTTTTCTTAGGTATTGCACACTCATTGCTTGAGCCCATACTGGGACAGCGTAGAGAATGACCGAATTAACAACCGATGTTAGCAACCTTCTTCGTTCAGGCTTGGGACCCCCGACATTAGGCATCATCCTGGAAAGGGAAGCTGGCGCCTTCGACGCTTTCTCTTGTGCATATTCTATATGTCGCTTGAAGTTGAGTCTGTTATCTATGAATACTCCAAGGTATTTGAGGCTACATGTTGGCGTATTCCACCTTTGTATTCCCTCCACCTCCAGGATGGAGGTAACTTTGTCATTCCATTTGTAACACCTTGAAATATCGACTTGAGACCCTTGATCGTCATAAAATTCTAAGACGATCTAGCCATGTCCGTCCGTCCGTCTGTTGAAAGTACGCAAGCATCTATACGAAAGGAGCTAGGACGTCCAAATTTTCCATAAATGCGTCTTATAGTCGTAGGTCGGTAGGGATTAAAACTGGGCGAAATCGTCCCAAAGGGGAAATTTTTTCTCACAAGGACTAAAAATACCCATAATAACCCCTAAAGTGATTTTTATTCGACAACTGCTAGAAGCACGAAATTCGGTATGTACATTCCCCTAATTGAGTAGATACATAATATAAAAGTATTTTTTCCAAATTCGTACTTTTAAGGGGTAAAATGGGATTAGAGGAATAAAAATGGTACCAACCAAACGGCTGCACCTAGAATAATGAAATTCGGTGTATACATTCCACATAAAATAAAAGTTTTTTTTTGAAATTCGTACTTTTTGGGGTTAAAATGAAAAAGGGGATAAAAAGTACCAACCAAATGACCGCAGTAGAGTCATGAAATTCGGAGTATACATTCCTCTGACTGCGTAGACACGAAAAATAAAAGTTTTTTTTTTCCAAATTCACACTTTCAAGTGATACAATGGGAACAGAGGGATAAAATTGCACCAACTAAACGGCTACAGCTGGAATCATGAAATTCGGTGTGAACATCCTTCTAATTGCGTAGACACGTACAATAAAGGTATTTTAGAAAGTCGTACTATTAAGGGGGTAAAATAGGAAAAAGGGGATAAAAATGGTACACGGTGTATATAAAAATAAATAAAATAAATAAAAATATATTTCCAAATTCGTACCTTTTACATTTACGCAAAAATTGGTTGAATCAAGAAGTTAGGTTTTCTTGCACTTTGTACGTGAGATAATGAAATTTTCACTATCTACCAATATTTATGGTATTTAAGCTTTTTGAAAATATAAATATTTATTTTTTGATTTGACTTTAAGTATTATTTCGTTATATATAGTGTAAACGTATTGGTAGCCTTGCCTTATAAGCGTGGTTTGAAATATTGAAAAATATTATATTTATTTATAAAATTATTTTTTCAATATTTGTATTTGTTTTGATTTGGCTATATTAAAAAATTGATTTTTTCCTGTAATATTACTGCACTTTTACGAAAGTCGAAAGCCGCTGTGGAATGCAGTTCATGGTGGAGGGTATATAAAGTTCGGCCCAGCCGAACTTAACGCCGTTTTTACTTGTTTCTGCTAGTTATTAACACATTCTGTTTTGTGCGCTGCTAGTTCTAGGCATGAGCCACTCGTGGCAGTATTGGTGGATTCTTCGGTTTCGTGGATATACCTGGCTACCATAACTATTGCTATGTCGTCAGCAAACCCTATGATCCTTACTCCTGGTGGCATCGGTAGTCTTAAGACCTCGTCATACGCGATATTCCACAATAGTGGGCCCAGCACCGACCCTTGAGGTAACTCGGCGGTTACGAAGTAATGTTCTGTCCCGTTATCGGTCTCATAATAGCTCATTAATATTTCTACGATATAACATGGTATGGTAACAAGACAGTATTATTTCGCACCTCCTTCCCAACGTTCTCCTGAGATAGCATTTCTGGCAATCTCAACAGCCAAGTTTACAGCGTCTATTGTCGATCGGAATTTCCTAAATACAAATTGAAGTTCGGATAATGACTTCTTCTCGTCTAATATAGTCACCAGTCTATTATACAGGATTCTTTCTAGGATTTTGCCCATTGTATCTAGAAGGCATATCGGGCGGTATGACGATACTTCATTTGGGGATTGTTATCTTTTGGGATAAGTACGAGACTTTGTGTCTTCCATAAAGGCCGAGCTATGCCACCGAACAGCAATATCATTTGCTTCTGCAAAGCACAATTGTTTGTCGTTATTTTACTGTTTTTATACGTTTTTGCTAAGAAATTCAAATATATTTCAATCATTTAGCAATCAGACACATACATATATGTGTACATTTCATTTTCGTGTATATTTGTGTGTGTATCCATTGTTTTATTTTATTATTTTAATATTTTGCTGTAAAAAGCTAACATGGCTTTAACAGCAACATTCGCTTTTATTGCCCAACGGTGCGCCGGTAATAACAGACAAAGAGTAAGATTGTCTTGTATATAAAATACTTTGGTACTGTCACACCTTCTCTTTAACTGTGTACTCTATATAGTAATGCAGAAAACTACTAGTTTCAGAAGGGGCATCACCTGGAGGATTTGGACTATGCAGACGACATGCAAGCAAAACTTTAGTGCAAGAAGCGGCAAGCCTCGTCGGATGGAAAATCAACATCACTAAAACGAAATCGATGCGTCGAAGAAGTTGATTTTGCTACCTGGGCAAGTCAGGAGGGTCAAGTAGTGATATAACGAGCTGCATCAACAAAGCACGGCAAGCAAAATACTATAAACGGCGAAATGATAGATTTTAAAAGTAGGATGAAATCTAGATGTAGAAAAATGTTTTAAAAAATATTTACAAATGGCATGGTGACATTTATTATTTGGCTGCAGACTACCACGATCATGATTTCGACCATGTCAAAAGTCTTTTCAAGTGGCTTCGTAGCGACTTTTCAACATCAAACCCGGCCTCTATAAGGAGATGATTCTCACAAACGAACGAGAATCACAACTCACTTGCCGAATTTGCGTTTAAAAAATCGCACCAAGTAATAAAGCACACATGCCATCTTACAAGCATCTCATTGAGTGTGTATGTAAGTATGTGTATATGCAGGTATAGTTACCCAGCAATACTTATGCCGTGCCAACGCTCATTTGTCTTAGTTTTTTCGTTTGCATTTTTTTGGTCTGTAATCAATATTTGATTTGAACTGGGATATTGTCCTGGCTCAAGACCATTTTGCTTCTATATTTAATAGAATGCAAATTTATTTACAAATGGCATGGTGATTACAGACCAAAAAAATACAAACGAAAAAACTACAACAAATGAGCGTTGGCACGGCAGAAGTATTGCTGGGTAACTATACCTGCATATACACATACTTACATATGCAACTCAATGAGATGCTTGTAAGATGGCATGTGTACTTTATTACTTGGTGCGATTTTTTTTAAACGCAAATTCGGCAAGTGAGTTGTGCTTCTCGTTCGTTTGTGAGAATCATCTCCTTACAAAGGCCGGGTTTGATGTTGAAAAGTCGCTGCGAAGTCACTTGAAAAGACTTATGACATGGTCGAAATCATGATCGTGGTAGCCTGCAGCCAAGTAATAAATTTAACCATGCCATTTGTAAATAAATTTGCATTCTATTAAATATAGAAGCAAAATGGTCTTGAGCCAGGACAATATCCCAGTTCAAATCAAATTTTTATTTTTATGTTTTTTTAACATATTTTTACGTATTTGTTCATAATGCGAAGCAAAAATTTTATTTTTTTGTATTACATATTTTCACCATTTTCAGACTTTGAAAATTAAGAATTTCTTTTTTTGAATTTGTCGAACTGTTTCTCACATATTTTAAGAGATTTTGCACTCAGATCTTTTTTATTAGAAATTGTGGGTTCTTAGCTTTATTATGACTACTAGCTGAACCCCCGCCCGCTTCGCCAGGCAGAAAAACAAACGGAAATAAAAATCATATTGTTTTTTCTTGTGATCGGTATTATATGTACAACTTATAATCAAGGTATTTCCCTGAGATACAAAAGAAATGGATATGTTCCATGGAAGTACGGCGAAGTACGGCGAATAAAGGAAGAAATGTCAAAAATCAAATTGATTTTAGGTTGAGTGTGATTCTCCTCCTTTCCATTACCAAAACAAAAAACTTCCTACGTAAGAAGAACTTACTTAATCGAATAGCTGGAATTCGAATGTACTACATTTAAAACACATAGAAAGTCAATCAAATTGTTCACTAATCAAACAACACAAAAACTAAAAAATAATATAATTTCCGTTTTCTTGACTTAAGTCTAAGAAAATCCAAAGAAAATGAGTAATTTTACAAAATTCAAATCAAAAATTCCCCATATTTCAAATCCCGCCCATTAGTATAACAATATAGGAATCTCGGTGTCGAATATACTCTAAAACAGGTTTTAATTTCGTATGGGAAGGGTCACGGATACTTTCCGCCCATATTTGCACAACTATTTACACTGGATCTATTCAGAAAATTTTTCAGAAATCTAGGTTTTATAGAACTGCTAACATTCAATAATAGGTTTTAACTTCGTATGTGAAGTACCACGCCCACTATCCCACTACCGCCCATTTTTGGTGCAACTACGAAGGTTTATGCTAGATGCACTTACAAAAAATTCAGTATTGTAGCTGTTATAAAACTGAATATATTCGATAATATGTTTTAAGTTTGTATGTGAGGTAGCACGCCCACTTTTCCAATACCGCAAATTTTTGACACAACTACCCATATTGATGCTAGATTTCAGATTTCAGTATTGTATCTGACATAGAACTGGATATATTAGAAAATGGGTTATAACTTCATATGGGAGGTTCCACACCCACTTTTCCAATACCGCCCATTTTTGGCACAACTACGCACATTGATGTTATATGCACTTACATAAAATTTCAGCACTCTAGGTGTCATAGAACTGACAATATTCAATAATAGGTTTTAACTTTGTGTGGGAGGTGCCACGCCCAATTTCCAATACCGCCCATTTTTGGCACAACTACGCAAATTGATGCTATATGCACTTACACAAAATTTCAGCACTCTAGGTGTCATAGAACTGACAGTATTCAATAATAGGTTTTAACTTCATATGGGAGGTTCCACACCCACTTTTCCAATACCGCCCATTTTTGGCACAACTACGCACATTGATGTTATATGCACTTACATAAAATTTCAGCACTCTAGGTGTCATAGAACTGACAATATTCAATAATAGGTTTTAACTTTGTGTGGGAGGTGCCACGCCCACTTTTCCAATACCGCCCAGTTTCGGCACAGCTACGCAAATTGATGCTATATGCACTTACACAAAATTTCAGCACTCTAGGTGTTATAGAACTGACAATATTCAATAATAGGCGTTAGCTTCGTATGAGAGGTACCACGCCCACTTTTCCAATACCGCCCATTTTTGGCAAAACTGTGCAGACTAACAATTAGTGGACTTTCACAAAAATTCAAGACTCTAGCTGCAACAGTACTCCGAATATGCTAATTTATAAAAAACGAATAAATCCCCAATTTTTGTGGGAGGTGCCACGCCCACTGAAAATATCAAAAATTTATATAGCCTATTTTCACCACCGGTTCAACATGAACATACTGTGAAAATTTCAAGAAGATCGGTCCAGTAGTTTAGTCAGCTATAAAGAACAAACAAACAAACAAACCCACAAACTTACAAACACAGATTCATTTTTATATATATAGATGTTTGTGCCAAATATAGTTTGTTTGTAATGAATATTGTAAAAATGACATTTTTGAACAAATGTTTGGCAGAACTCAAAAATATCTCTCGCTCTGTCAATTTTGGGAAAAGGAAAGGAACAATTTGTATTTAATGTTAATAATTTTTATTTTATTTTTTGGCAAGTAGTTCAATATTCGTTAATATTAGCCGATATTATCCATTGTTCCCATAATTTCATATTATTATCCCGTACAATTATTTTTTTTGGGAGTGGGAATCGATTTCCAAAATGTTTATAATATGGATTAATTTAATATTTTTTGAATATCATAATCGTTACAAATAATGGTAAAGCTCTATTTTGATACACTAACGAAGCACATTAATAAGGTTAATGCTTCAAAAGGGTCCGAACAGTGCAAATTGTATTGTAGTCGGAAGACAGTGCAACTTCATGTCCTAATTATGCATTTGGCTGCCGACGAAGATCATCGTTGAGAGATTAGTGGCTTTGTATCCCACAGAAAAGTGGTCTTCACTTTAAATATAACCATGAAAGGAAGCATAAGTGCACAATGACGATAAATCCATATATTTGTCTAAGTCGACAGTTATATTTTCTTGTGTAATTTTAAATGGGTTGTCTATTTTGGTAGTAAGATTTGAAGGAGTTAGAACTCCGTCTGTCTGCTTTTATCTCTGGTCCTATTATACCGATATAAATGTCAAATAAAATAAGAGAGTATGTGCTGCAAATGCTTCAAATTGCAAGCTTCTCTCTGTATTAATTTAGCATTAACAACCATTTCAAGTTTTCCCTCTAAAAAAGTTAAATATGAAAAAAAGTAAATAAATTATATTGAAATGGTTGTTAATGCTGAATTAATAACGATAGAAGCTTGTAATTTGAAGCATTTTCAACAGATTTTCTCATCTTTTGTTTGACTCTAATACCGTTGTCATAGGGTGTGAATAAGTATTTAACATAATTTTAGAAAAATTGTGTTCTTTGGACTTTTAATCCTGTCCTTTTTTTAAAAAAAGTGGTACTGTGTTACCAATTAACAATTTCTATATTTGTATTTAATAAAATAAGATAACTATTTTTTAGTTACTCGTAGTATACAAGTGAATACACAAAATAAAAAATATATCACATTTATTGGTACCTAGTTTTTAAGAAATTTAGGGAAATTCCTAATTTTGAGAGGGGTACCATGGCTTTTGCTTCTTACTGCATATTTACATATACACAAATTGAAAGTTAATTTTAAAAGGGTGCAACTGACAATTTGTTCGTATTCCGAAGTTATCCCACGTTTTCCAGGGGTAATGCCAATTGGCAGTTACGCCCTTTTAGAATTGTGTGCTATATATGCACCCGAAAACTTCACCACAAGGCGTTTGAAGAATGTTTGACTTACCAAAATCATTTCGTATTGCCATTGTAGGTAGGATGATGGGTTTTCAGCCCGATACAGCATTCTCTCCATGAATGTATAAAAAACTTAGAGATGAAACCGCATTCGTCGTCGACCAACTAGCAAATAAAACAACACCTTAATTTTGTTGTAAAAAATATAGTTTATTTTACATCTCTTAAATGTAGGAATTAGTTAACTAAATATATAAAAGTTTAGAGACTAAGATCTGCCAGGAATTTATATACAAAGAGCTGTCTCATACCATCCCATGTATGCGTTATCTGAGGATACACTTACAATTTAAAGGGGAATGTCCACCGGCAGTGAAACAATGGAGTTGTGTAACAAACATATTCCGACAACGACGGGGACGGTGACGGTGGTGGGACTGGAATAAAATCATTCGATATGATCCGATGTCAAGTGAATTTTTGGAAAACAACTTAGTGTAATTAGTCAACAAATTAGCAAATGATTAAGTGGATTTTCGTAATCATAATGCTGCAAATGAATGAATGATATGTATTTACTAAACTTGTTCTTTGTACGTGGGCAGTGCATCCGTCAGAGATTCTGAAAAAATAAAATCAAATTAGAATCGATCTTTAAAGATAATTTGGAAACAAAATACATCATGGCAAGCATTTAAGCATTTCCCAGACACGGGGACATACATACACTTATACATATGTACATATTACATACAATACAATACAATACAGGTATGAGAATAAAATATGTATGTACGCGTTATTGCTAATTAATGGACTTTTTTATATTTTACAACAAGGATACATGAAAAGAATTAACAATGATTGGTGGCAAAAGCATAATGCACTAAACTATTTATACATATGTATGTATATACAACATACAGACTTATGTCTATGTACTTTGTACGCTTCTAAAAATATTTAACAAAATGAATGGATTAGAACGTGTAACAACAGCGTAAATTCGCTAAATTTGTTCTCCAATATTACTCAAAAGATTCATTTTAAGCGGCTGCTGAATAAGGGACAAATAACAAAATTCTGAAAATAGCATTGAACTCAATTAGGAATGAGATAGCTTTCGTCGTGTTTTGGTTTCACTTTACTTTTCGAAATCACCTTAGTAAAAAGTAGATGTGATGACTTCCACGTGGAAATGATTGATCAACAATTTATGTTTTGTGTACAAAAAAGATATTATCTTGTTGAAAATTTCATTTCGAACCTACAAAATGTAATTTTTCGTAACAAACACATTTCAATGTCACAAGAAGTTGGAGAAATTCATAAAATATTGACCGTGTAGTGTCTTTTCGAATTTACAATGGATTTTTAGTACTTAAAATCGACATTTCTTTTGCCTTCCCTAAAGCATAAGCAGGCGAAAGAAAAATGACAACATTGACGTGAAAGTGGAAGTCATCACACCTATTTGATGATATTCTTTCATTTCCACCAAAAAGCGAAAGCCATCACATACCCGATAGATTTTACATGTTTCTGTACTGAAAATCCACTTTACTTTTGATTTCCCTAGAGAATAAATAGGCGGAAGAAAAATGACAAAATTGATCTGATAGTAGAAGTATTGATCTGATAGAAGAAGTATTTCGTGATATGCTTTCACTTTCAGCGAAAGCCATCACAAACCCGAATATTTTTGTTTTTTTTTTTTCGAATGCAGTTTGACTATTTAGGCAATCGCTGCTGTGATGACATCCACTGTGGTTTCAAACAAATGTTTTTTTCGTGATTTAGGGTTTTTAAATTTGAAGTAAAAATTTCGAAGCCTGAGTTAAATTGAAAAACATGAATCCACGAAAAAACAATAGTTTAAACCACCGTGGAAGTTAGCACTGGGCTGTATATATAACCCTAAAATGAACCATATCGACCGCGGAGTAAAAACAATAATATCGACAATAAATGTTGTGAATGCCAATACTGATATTCAACGAACCCCAATATACTTTTTAGGGGGTTGTGTGAATTCTATCGTCATGTATATAAACCAGGATAAAATACAGCCATGAACAAGAACGAGATACCAGCAACTATGATTGGAAACATGAAAGACTTCAGCGTAATCGTGGACAACATATCTGAAATATTCTTTAAAAAGTAATTGAGAAATGACGAAACAAATCGTCACCCGAAATGCAAAAGGGCGCGATATTACAGAAATCCAATTACACCAAAATACACATCATCGTAGTATTTTAGAATTCTAGCTAAAAATTGTGGCTTTATTTACAATATTCAAAAAGTCATAAAAAGGAATTTGTTTGAAGAATATCTATTTTTGTGTGTTTTGAATGTAACACCGCACAGAGGGTTGAAATCGCCAAAAATGGAGATTAATTCAAAAATCAAAATTTATTTTTTTGAAATTTTTTTATTATACGATTAAAGAATATAAAATTCTACATCACCGAAAATATCAATGAAATGTGTTATTTACTTTTACAGTTGCACTGCCTTAAATTCATGCATGTTTTGATTTTTACGCGAACAGTTCTGAAAATTGCAAATTGACATACTTCAAAGGCTAATATCTTTTTCTCCATTGTAAAAGGTAGCACTTTGATTATAGAATCTTCAAGTTCAGGTATTTTAAAGAGATTTTACAAAGAAATGTTTTAACGAAAGTATTTCAGAAATATTTTTAAAAAATTGTGTCTAAAAAAAATATGTCTAAATTTAAGGTATTTTTAAAATATATGTGGAGTTTTAAATGTGAATTCTGTAATATACCGCCAGATGGTGAATTTCTAATTAAATTACAATGTGTTAACTTCAATATTCCGCAATTACATGTTGCGCGTTTTTGCGCCAATTTATTTTATTAAATAAATTGTGAAAATAGTCACTCTTTATGGGTGCTTATACATTCAGTTTTATTGTACAACTGGAATTTAGATTATGACGAAAACTTAATATTTAAGTATTTTGTAATGAAAAATAAGTCTTTTATATTTATCATTTACAGAAGCAGAATGAGGTTCCAAGTCGCACAATAAATCTTAATCTTATAAACATCCTTATACAGGGTGCGGCTAAAGTTACTATATGATGTAAAACAATTGTAACTTCTTTGCTTGCGAGTATTTAACTTTTTCTTTTTTCCTATTTCAGAAATTAAACTTGGGAGAATATTTAAAAATGGAACGCTATACAATTGCGCAATTGCGCTTGGAATTTGCTAAAGCACTTTTAAATCTCGTTGATCAAAATGAAATTTTTTTGTCAAATTTAAGGATGACCGACGAAGCGCATTTTTACTTGAACGGTTTCGTAAATAAACAAAACAACAGATTTTGGGGATCCCAAAATCCCAAAAATCTTCATCAGAAATCTTTACAACTAAAGGACAACATTCAAGAAGAAATTGATCGTATACCACAAGAAACACTCAACAAAGTTATGGAAAATGCCATAAAAAGAGCACATTTTTGCGTTAGAGAAAACGGTTCTCATTTAACTGATATTATTTTTCATAATTAATGTAAAAAAAATAACATAAAATAAACTTTCTTTTTATCATAAATTTTTTTGTTTTTTTTTTTTTCATTCCATTCAATAGTTTTTTAAAAAACAAATCATATAGTTACTTTAGCCGCACCCTGTATAAAAACGAAGTGGTTTAGGGTATACCAAGAACGGGAAGAGTACAGTCGGGTAATGCCTTCTACCGTCATGTCACCGAATTTAACTACAGCAGTTTCTAGGTACAATATAACGTTATGTGCCAAATACGAACAAAATTGGGTAAACAATTTTGTTGCTGGAGCGGAAAAGTCAAATCTGGAACGACATTTGTATGGGAGCTATACCTAAATCTAAAGCGATGTGACCCACTTTCACCATAAATGTTTCTAGGTGAAATATAACGTGGTATGCCAAATTTGAACAATATCGGTTAAAATATGTGGTATCTAGAGCGAAAAAAGTCAAATCGTTTGGAAGGAAGATATATCTAAATATGAACTGATTTGCTTAAAATTTAATAGCTTTCATCATTGATGCGAAAAAATTAGCTGTACCAAGTTCCTTTGGGATTGGATAATAATTGCGACTTGTACTTCGATAACAAGATTATATACACGGACGGATTATTAATTTATTTTCTAGGAAAACCATTTTTTTCAAATTGTGTTTCCTTTTACTGATTATGGTACAAATATTGAAAAAATATAAACATTACCTGACCCGAAGGCTTCCCCAAATTAATCTCCATTTTTGGCGATTTCAACCCTCTGTGCACCGTACGACAGTTTAAAAAACAAAGTCGTTACACTTGAACCGGATGATATACACATAAAACTATAGGCAAAATGGAGTTACTTGGTCTTTTCAGTATTTCATTTCCTCATCCTGTTGCCCCTTCACAGGACTACAAAGTTCCAAAGGATACAATTTTTCCAAACATTAATTTATATACTTGTTATTAGTGATAACGTTATTAGTGTCAAATTAAAGAGGAGAATATCCATTAAAAATACTTCAAATATCATGCTTCTATCTGTATTAGTTCAGCGTTAACATCTATATCAAACATCTATACTAACATCTATAGTGTTGTTTTTCTTTAAGCCGGGATAACAAGCTGCGATAACAAAAACTTTAATACAAATTTAATTTTTCGTTCAAAATAAAAAATTAGTTTTTTAGTTGGCGAACAATATAAATATATGTATTAAAAGAAATTTTCAAAAAAATATTTTGTGTCGACTTTATTGGACTTAGCCTCGATATTCATCATTTTGACTTACACTGGATAATTATCCAGGCTAAGTCAAACATTTTTAACACAAAATTATTTTTTCAAAATTTGTTTTCACACACACATTGATATTGCTTTTGGCGACAATTTTAAAAAAGAAGTTTTTATTTTGAGTGAAATTTTAACATTTTATTTAGATTTTTGCTACCGCAGCTTAGTTATCCAGTCTTAAAGAAAACCCGCCAGTATATTAAGAGATAAAACTTAAAATGGTTTTTAATACTAAACTAATACAGATAGAAGCCTGAAATTTAAAGTATTTTTAGCACATATTCTCTTTACTGATTTGGCATTTATAGGGTGCGAATAAGAATTAAACATAATTTTTGAAAAATTGTATCCTTTGGAACTTTGTGGCCCTTTTAAGGAGCAGCAGGATGAGAAAATGAACAACTAAAAATGCCAATCAACTCCATTTCACCTATAGTTTCAGATGTATATTATCTGGTACAGCTGCAATAGCTAAATTCGCAAATGTTTGTTTGGCAATGGAAAGGTGGCTTCAAAATAAAAGTTGTCGATTTTCCCGACTAAAATGTTTTATTTAATAATTTAGTTTCATACTTTTGCGTGACATACAATGACATGAACATCAAATGAAAGTGAAGAATACTATAAATTTCATGCTTTTGTCTGTATTAGTTTAGCATAACAGCCATTTAAACTTTTCATTATTATATTTTTCAGATTCACATATGGGTACATCCCAAAAATCGTCCACCAAAAAATTAAATCAGACCACACTAATAGCTTTAAACTTTATTTTTTCCCCTATTTTTCTATTACTATTAAGATTATGAAACTTGAAGTTAATTTGTTCTTTTTTATTTTCACTAAAAATTTTAGTTTATAACATGGAAATATTTGTAGCGTCCTATTCGTGGTGCACCTAATTAAAAAATAATTCTGATATTTCATAAATCTACAAACAGAAGTTATCCTCTGATCTTCATTTGCATTTATATATGGAAAAATAATGTTCTCAAAAAAATCACTGAACTTTGTGTATTTCTGTTTTTGGTAGCGTCCGTTTCAATGTATTATTGTTTATAATTTTCTAGTAATTTGTATTAAATAATAACAAAATGTAGTACTCTTTACGAGCTTTAGAGCACTAAAGATGCTGATCGACTCTTTCAGTTTCTTTCTTTGGCGTAGTTTAAAGCGTGTGAATGTCGCGTCCGGCACACTGGGAGATGCCCACATGCGATATATACACCGAGAGTGTTTTGATATATCTGAAATCTTTCTACATTTTTTGATTATGTTATCTCAATTTTGTCAGTTCAATGAGTAGACACGACCTACTTTTAATGCAATTGCATTTTTGTTTTGATAGTATCACGAAAAAGCCCCATTGTAACAACAAGGGTTGTTATATTATTAAGTTTTTTTTTGCTTCCCCTGTACAATTTTGATGTTACACCCTTTTGCATTGCAGGTGACAAAATAAAAATCTCTTTTAAATTTTATTCCAATGGTCATACCATTATTTCGTACTCAGATTAAAATGTCAAACCATATGTACGTCGTTGCATTTTGGACAGACAACAATAAACTGAACAGCTGAGTTAGCTACGGCATTGCCATTTGATTCTCACTTCAGTTGATCAACAATAATGAAGGGCACAAGATTAATTCTCAGAGAAACGTGTAGTACGAGCCAAATTATTCAGATGTCACTGAATGACATTTTGAAGGGAAAATTTCCCTTTCTACTTATAAAAATAAAAGCGATATACATACATCAAGTAATGCGTGACATTTGAGGTAAAGCCACAAAACTGGTTTTCGTTCAATTTTCATCGATATAAGCGAAAGATCGAACAAAATTGAGTGCATTCGAAACATAACGCCACCTAGTGATCATGGCTATTTAAAGTGATTCGATAAACTAATGTCCCGGTTAGTTAATTGGCACTTTGCACTTTAATCTGACTACGATATGCTCATAGACACTTAAACTGACATAGGTACACCCTCACCCTTAAGGCCTTTTGGAATGTAAAAATATCTACGTTTACGTAGACAATAGATTCCTTCCATGATTATTTTATATAACTAACCCCCATTTTCACAATGTCTGGTTAAAACTAACCAACAACTATATATGTAAAACTCAACACAATCTGGCAACAATAACTGCCGATTAGCTTTAACATTAAATTAACGTGACATCGTGGAAGTGGGAGTAAGTTAGAACATTTTTGAACATAACATTTGATTGGATTGGTCTATCATTACCAAAATTTTAGAGAATTTAAGTTAAAGACCGTCGAATCTAAAAACGAAGAGAACTCGAAAACATATGTAGGTATATTAAGTTCAATGTGTTTTGGGCTTTTATGTCAAAATGGGAAAGAGTTACTTGTAAGGTTTATAATAGAAGGGGCGTGACAAATGGATCCTACTTTCTTACTTATAAGACAATTGTAGAAATATTGTCAAATATGAAGTCATAGAGTATTACATGCGCCATAAGGCTTTAACATTAGAAAGGATAACCAGATATATTTGGTTGGTTTAAAGAGGCATTTTCAAAGATCAAAATCGTTATCAACAGACGGATATGGTCCAGACAACCTAAGAAGTCATGACACGGATTTGGTCCAAACATGTCTAGTGTGTCAAGTCTCTCCTTCTACGCGTTCCGCTGTTGGTTGACCCTAAGGGGCAATATATATACCCTCTCAACATTAGGGTATATATATCACTTGCCTGTTATTGGAAATTATTTGATGGAACAGACTAATGTATGTATACCTACTACATACGCGTAGCTAAAACAAATATAAAGGATGCGTATCCATTTGTGGAATGTTATGACAATAAAGCAGTGATTCTGCATCCAACGGTGTCGATATGAATCGATTTATAAATATGAAGAAAAGCATGATTTTTATAAGTGATGTAAATTCGATGGTAAAAGGTATATCCGAAATATTTCGTGGGTAATAATAAAATAAACCAAGCTTTCATATTAGGTGCGGAAACCCACATTTTTTTTTCGGCCGTACAAACCAACCCGGTCTAATGTATTAGGATGAGTCGTGGCGGGATTTGCAAAATATTTCGTCCCTAGGTCATGTCGTGTGTCAAGCCATCTTCTAAAAACTCCTCTAAAAATCATGTTTTTGTGTAACTTTTTATGTTTCATTTTTTTGTTTTCTAAATTAAAAGACCCTCGAATGCTCATCAAATATAAATTTTTATGTTCTCTTATTTTTTGTTGTTTTTCCAAGTGGCAACTAAAACTCATATCTCCTGGGAATATCTTTTTACAAAAAGGAACACTGCGGCGGTAAATTCCGATATTCATAATTTAGGCATCATTCTAAAAGTACTGATTGCTGCTATTAATTTTGAAATAGTTTGCAGTCATTACAATGCAAACCCGCAATAAAAATACTAACAACGTCCTATAATTCGACCATCAAGTGACAATAGTAAACAAATATATTTATAGTGATTTTAAGAATCTATTAATTTAAAAAAATGGATAAAATGCAACATAAACAATATCTTACGAGCGTCTAGGAACGAAGTATTTTGCAAATCATCATTAAACAATCCAGACTTTATTTCCATGGGGGACTGGACACTATGTTTTTATTTATATGAACCGCGACCAAGCTTTATGTTCCTCGGTGCTTACTTGTGAGTAAAATTAACTACCGACTTTCAAAGTTGATCCATTAAAGCCTAAATTATCGTATGTTTCTAAAAGACTTTCTATTTGTTTCGTTTCGGAAAAGGCGAGTCTTTGTGCCGCCCTCATTATAATTTACAAACACAACTCAGAAGGAGAATATTTATGATTGAATAATTCTGTCGGTTTGTTGGAAAAACCTGAAAGTAGTAGTCTGTAATGAATCTGTGTTGATTCGCCCTTTTGCACTTCACACTACTCAATATACGATATGTATCAATATCTATATCTATCACCAAAGAGTTACATATATATGGATGTGTATGTATTGAACTTAGATTGTAATTAACAAAATAATTCGCTATTAATTAAATTTAATAAACCGAATATTTATACTGACGTTGTTGACTTAAGGCTACATTACTTGTACTCGGCGTCGAGCAACAATAAGCACCAAGGTAATCCTCTACAGGATAGATGGTCGATGACATAGAAGCATACGTTACTAGAGCAGTACGAACATCTATCGGTTTGTTAGTAACGACAACATTATCACTACAGCAACTAAGGTTAGCATTACAATTGAGTCGACTATTACTACTATCACAATTAGCGGAAGCAGAAGCGGAATCAGAAGCGGAAGCACAAGCAACAGAAAGGAAGCGTTTGAAGGCAGTAGAATATTTGTTTAGAATACCTGAATCGGCTAAGCGTGCTATTCCGTTGGCGGCAACTGGTACCTGTGGTTCGGATTCCGGCCGATGTTCCACAGAGCCATTACCGATGCTGGATGCTTTGGAATGACCATTCATTAATGGTTGTATTTGTTTGGATTCTGTCGGAGAAAATGTTTATATTACAACACAAGGATCGATAAGAACCGAATACCTACCGAGATTTTTCTCCAGATCTTCCTCATTATCACCACTCCCGCTGCCATCTGTCCCATTGGCCTTAATAATCCCATTTGACTCCTTCAGCGGACGGTCTTCTTTCACAAAACGCATTAAAAATAGTATCGCCGATCCTATGATGGGAGGTATGCCAGCCAATATCAGTGGTATGGTGTATGAGCCTGTCTTGTCGTAGATTATTCCAGCTACAGGTGGACCAATGGTCAGGGGCAATGAGCTCAGACCGAGCAGGAAACCAATCGCCTGCGTGGCACCCGATGGTCCACATATCTCGTAGGCAATAGGGCCTAATAGCGAAATAAAGCAGCCGTCGAAGAGACCCATGATCAAGCTAAATATGATGAGCAGGACGTAGGAACTTGTAAGGGGCAACAGAATTGTCACCACTCCAATGCACAGCAAGGACAACTGTTGCAAATATATCCTGTTCACACCGGGAAGATCGGCAATGGCCCCAAATATCAAGCGTCCTAAGCCCGACGTGATGCCTATGCACATCACTGGCAGATTTTGATCCATATTCGGATATGACATCTGCACGAATTTCATCATGTGCACGTACGGCACGAAGTAGCCGAACAACGCCATGGGGACACACAGTGCCCAAATAACATACTTCTTGCGCTTCCAGATTTCCACATTTATAACGGAACGCAGCAGCATACTGGCTTTGGAACGACCCGGTTTCTTCTTAGGTGGCTCTGGCGGCGGATGCAGCGGCTTATAGACAAATGAACACACGATCACAAAGGTACACATCACACTCATTATCCGCAGTGTTGTCTCCAGACCGTGTCCCTTAATTAAATAATCCATGCCGGGAGGCAGTATGACTGTAAAGACACTCGAACCAGCCGTCACAAAACCGCTAACCTTGCCCAAATACCGTTTAAAGTAGTGGCCTAAAATGGCCAGGGTCGGTGTGTAGGCCAGAGCCGCTCCCAGGCCAAACATAATGCCATACGTGATGTACAGGGCTCCAGTATTGTTGGTGAAAAATGATGAGAGTAATAAGCCACCGGACGACAGAATGCCTCCGATCAATGTGGTTAGACGTAAACCAATTTTATCGGTCAGGCAACCGGCTACCGGCGACAGCAGGAATGTTGTACCAATTGTCAGTGAACCGACAAGGGCTGAAAGTGAGATAAAAATTGAAATGCTTTTATAAATATTGGTTGCAATAAAAGAAGAACCATTTGACAATGTCAAATATTTTATCATTTCCGAGAATTCCTCGTCAATATAAAAAAATAACACTTTCGTAAAATAGTATCTTAATTGATCGTATACGTTAAAGTTAGTGAATAGAGGGAGATACAAATGGTACCCACTAAACGGCCACATCTAGAATGATGAAATACTGTGAGTACATCCCTCTCCTTGCTCACGTAAAATAAAGAGATTTTCGAAAGTCGTACTTAAAAGGGGGTAAAATGATAAAAGGGGCTAAAAATGGTATCAACCAAATGGCAGGGGCTAGAATTATGGACTCGAAAAAATAAACCGATTTTTTCAAATTCGTACTTTTTTTACTTTTACGGCAAAAATGGGTAGAATCATGAAGTTAGATTATCTGGTATTGTGTACATGGGAGATAGTGCATTATCAAAATTTGTACTTTTGGAATTAAAATAGGATGGAAATGCAACCAACCAAATGATTGTAGCTGAAAATGCTTCCACTACACCCCAATATTTATTGTATTTAAGTTGCCTTACATTTACTTTTTGAATTGATTTGAAATATTAATTTGATATACATATGTATGTAGCATAAACATATTGGTAGCCTTGCCTTATAAGCATGGTTTAAAATAAATAAAAATTTGATTTGAACTGGGATATTGTCCTGGAATATAGAATGCAAATTTATTTACAAATGGCATGGCGACATTTATTAAATATATATGCAAAATGGTCTTGAGCCAGGACAATATCCCAGTTCAAATCAAATATTGATTACAGACCAAAAAAATACAAACGAAAAAACTAAAACAAATGAGCGTTGGCACGGCAGAAGTATTGCTGCCTACTTATATATGCAACTCAATGAGATGCTTGTAAGATGGCATGTGTACTTTGTTCTTGGTGCGATTTTTTAAACGCAAATTCGGCACGTGAGTTGTACTTCTCGTTCGTTTGTGAGAATCATCTCCTTATAGAGGCCGGGTTTGATGTTGAAAAGTCGCTGCGAAGCCACTTCAAAAGACTTTTGACATGGTCGAAATCATGATCGTGGTAGCCTGCAGCCAAGTAATAAATGTCACCATGCCATTTGTAAATGGATTTGCATTCTATTAAATATAGATGCAAAATGGTCTTGAGCCAGGACAATATCCCAGTTCAAATCAAATATTGATTGCAGACCAAAAAATACAAACGAAAAAAACTAAAATAAATAAAAAATTATATTTATTTGTAAAACTATTTTTTCATTATTTTTAGTTGTTTTGGTTTGGCTATATTAAACATTTTCCTGCAAGGTTACTGCACTTCTACGAAAATCTACAGCCTCTGTGGAATAAACTTTTTATTCCACAAATTTCCAAATTAATTCAATGCGTTTACGTACCTTTTCGGTCAAAAACAATTTTAATATGAAGTTCTGACAATTTTGACAAAAAATATACGGAACTTATTTTTATTAATGAGGGCACAACATTAGAAAGATTCATTGGTGTCATCTCTTCCTGCTTCAATTGTATTGGTCTACTGTTTGAGACATGTAAGTAAAACATTTTTGAAATATTCTCTCCTTACCAGAGTCAACAATCCGATTTCATGGTAATCAATTCACACTCATTTAAGATTCTAATTCAAATATTGTCTGATAAATCAGTAGCAGCGTTTATTTAACATATAGGTGAAACAATATATTATCTGTTACATAAAAAATAGTGGTCCTAAAATATTGTTCCTAAAAAAATATACACACTGTTCTTGGCGTGAAATTTTTCAACTCCGAGTCCAACTAAGAGCAGGGTGTTCAGACACTACCCATTAGTTAGATATACAGGGATGAGCAATGGTTTAAGTCATGTTCTGGTACAATAACAAAATCTACTCTACTTTACAAGTCCACTATATAAATATATTTAAAATATTTATCAAACGATTTCTCAAAAGATTTTTCATAAATTTATTGATTTTTTTCGTAATATGTATGAAAAAATCATAACTAAAATGAAATGTATCACACAATTTTTTCATGAACATTTCATAATTCATAAAATTGTTAATTTAGTGAAACTTAGTTTCATAATATCAAAGAAAAATTTCCTTCTATTAAATATGTCATAAACAATAAAATATTTATGTTCTTATTTTTATGAAACGTATCATAACTTACAAATAGAGTTGTAGTTTGTGGACTTCATTCAGTTAAATACTAGCGATTCTCATTTCTCCTATGTTAACTCTGACAGTATGTACCCTGATTTAGGTCAAAGATCAGACTAAGCCAGTATCCCGCAACTAAAACACTGTCAGACCGTTTTGCTTTTTTGTTTATGGAAACTTCAGTATAAATTATTAATATTTAGGAAATTTGTTCTTTAATTGAATAAAGTCGACACACTAAAAATATTTTTATTAATTATGAATCGTTTCGTAAATACAACGAAATCTTACATTATAATTATGAAAACATTTCAATATAACGTATTTCATAACCTTAAAGAAATTTCTCAAATTTAACATTTTTTTTGTGAAGTATGAAATGTTCAGGAATAAAATGTGCGATACTATTCATTTTAGTTATGAAATTTACACTCAGAAAAAGTGAACCCATTTTTAAAATGAACTAAAGTTTAGGAAAATTAAACTTCGTATAGCGCTAAAGCAATATTTCCTCATATCAAGTTCAAACTTTTCCTTGAAAGTAGTACACGTTTTGAACTAGATTCTAGTTCAATTTTCTTCAAACCCAGTAAGTTTCTCTTCAAAGGAAGTACATTTTTACTGACTGCCTGGCCCACGATATCGAACGTAAACGTTCGCATGCCTCTCATGCGACAAACAGCTGATTTGGTACCCACTAACAGGCACTAGAACGACAAAGCGAACGAAAATCTATGCGAACGATAACGTAAGCATTTCAGTGCAAAATCGGGGCCCACTAACTTTTTGTTCTGTCATCTGAGCGAATGAAAATGTCAAAATCACTCACTTGTGTTTTGTCTGTTGCAAGCATAAATAAATAGAACACAAAACAAATTTATTTTATATTTTCATTGCTCTACTTCATACTTCTTCCTCGGCGTTCGAGATAATCTCAAGAACATTAGAGCTGACCAGTAGCTGCCTACGGTGATCTCGAAATTAGCATTGAAAAAATTTATAATTTTCGACAACACATAAAAACAACCAAATATTGTTTGTTTACATTATTTTTTTCGAATTTTGTTTTCAGTTATTTCAGCTGAGAAAAAGTTGTGTCAACTTTTTATTATATGTTAGAAATTGGATATTTAACGCTTTTTTCTTGCCATATTTGCGATTATTTGTGGATTTTTTGATCTGGCAACATTTTCATTCACTCACAACACGTTAGGCTATGCGAACGAAAAGTCAGAAGATAGTGGGTCGCTTTTTGATGCGAAAGTGAGTGACTGGCTTTCGTTCGCATAGATTTTCTTTCGACATCGTGGGTCAGGCAATAAATCTAAGTAAAATTTTGCTGAAATTTTCCTAATTCTAAGTAAATTCTTCCTAAAACCAAGTAAATTTTTACTAAATTTAAGTAATATTTTTTTAAAACTAAGTAAATTTTTAGTAAATCTTAGTAAAATTTTGCTGAAATTATACTAAAAGTAAATATTTTTTTTACTAAAATCAAGTAAATATTTACTTAAACTGAGGATAATTTTGCTGATTTTTTCCTTAAAACAAGTAATTTTTTACTTAAACTTAGGACTTAATACAAGGAAAAAATTGAACTTAAAATAATAATATTAACTAAATATAAAAAATTAAACAAATATAATATTAACTAAAAAATTAAACAAATGGAGTATGCAAAACTGATACAAAAAATGACGACATGAAATATGTTTCAAAAGTTTCATGATACCTCTGCCATAAAGAGTTGAGCTATTACACCATGATTGCTGCGAAGGCAAGAGAGGTGCCTTCGCTGTAGTTGTTTGGATTAATACTTGAAGTATTTAAGAAATAATTGCTTCTTAGATTAATATTCGAGAATTTTCAAAACAATTTCAGATGTTCATTAATACTTAAATGTATGAAGAACTCGACATAAATTTCAGTAAACATATTAACTTTATTTTAGGAAAGAAACACATTTTTAAGTTAAAAAGTTAAATGGAATTTTAACTTTTTTTCTGAAAAAAAAACCTTGGAAATGTTCTTCCACATAAGTATGAATTTACTCAATTGTAAGAAATTAGAACCAAAGAAATGTTTTATTTCTAGTAAATGAACTACCTGGTATGATTTTGAAATACGGAAACTATACTCATATTTAGTTAACTTCCCAACTTTTTAGGAAATTTTTACTGAACTGGAGTAAAATTGTTGAACTCTGTTGTAGTGTGGATTTTAATCAGATTTAGGAATGCTATTTTTCTGAGTGTATAAAAAACTTTCAGTGTATCCAATAAACATTTAGAGTTTCCACTCTACGTGACGAACTGCAGATCTTTCAAAGCTTGTAAACCTAGCAAAGACTTAAAACCATATTCTGCAAAGGTTGCAGAATATGCTGCCAAGAGTGTGCACCAAATGTAGTTGACCTCCCATGTGAAACCGCAACACTGTGCGTCGGCCAAAAAAAAGATTTTGTACGCTTGGTTTCGCCTGACCAAAGAAGACAATATAAAAGACAAGATTAAGAAAATTAAAAACCAAGAAGCCAAACGTTTGACTCAACGACATTGTCCGCCCTTACTGCACTGTCTGTCTGCCTGTCTGTCTGTCTGTATCTATGTATGTATATCTATTTATTACCCGCATTTGGTCATATCATCGGTAAGTTTTCTGTAAAGCCGACAAATAGCTTTCACTGCAAATACATTCGGCGGTCACTCAAATCACCTATGCAGCCAATGCAGTCGGAAGACCACCGAAGCATAATGGAAATGTGAATTAAGCTGACGTCCGAGCATTTGGAGACGCAGCAGCAGTGGTGGCGAGTGCTCCATGTGGCGATAAGGCAGCCACAATCTTCATCACACACTTCGTTTGCAATTTACGACACCTCCGACACTTGCTTGCCAACGAACATGCTCGGATTGTATGCATGTGCCAAATATGCGCTCCACTTAGTTCGAGATGGTGCGTCAACTGTGATCCGAGATCAAATAGACCCACAAATGTGCGCAATTATCAAATGCTTTTCCATAGATTGTTTACAATTGAATTATTTTCTAATCTTATTGTTTTTTCTTTCTTCATCTTGCCAAGATGGATTCAGCTGACAAACGTTTTTAGAGCACTTAAAGCACACTTTGCTTTCGATGAATAGTTGTGTGTGTGTGTGCGAGAGTGTGTGCAAATCGGCTGGGCCTGTTCTGTTATAGAACCAAAAAAATGTGGGGCCCTGAAGCGAAGTACCCTAGTTTTGCAACAGCTATAGCGCTCAGAAGAGGGCGCTGTACATAAGCCTCTGACATCTGTATACCCTCACTCTACAGAGTAGGAGGGTATATATCATTTGGCACATTCATGTAACGCATTGAAGGAGTGACTTAAGACCTTAAGTATGTTTGGACCAAATTCGTTTCACGACTTTTTAAGATGTTTGATCCTTGTCCGTCTGGCTGGTGTACACGATAACTCTCGAAAAGAGCTAAGCAATCAATTCAAACTTTGCACATGGTAATATTTTTCCCAAACTTAGTTTTCGAAGATGGGCGAAATTGCCACGCCCCTTCTGGTACCTTAAAAGTAATGTAACTTCCACAGGGATATTCAGAGTCAGCTATATTTTGGTATGTGATAATATTTTTATAATCACTTTGAGTGTACTAAGTATGGCGAGTCCCTTCTATGGCCACGCCCCTTCTAGTATCTCCCACACAAATCACTCTAAACTACGTAAAATGAAAGCTGTTATAACTTCTATACAGATGATGGGAATAGTCTGAAATTTGATATTTGACAATGCTTTTATAGAAGATACATTTGCATGGAATGTGGGCGATATTGTTACATCCCTGGTGGTACCTCCCATACAAAGTGGCATAGAGTTTGGTTACAATAAAACCGACATAACATCCATACGGGTAGTCGAAATCATTTGCAATTGATATTTGAAACATTAAAAATATTTACGCATTAGTCAGGCCCCTTCGTGTACCTCCCATACAATTGTCCTAAATCCTTCATAACTTCTTTAACTTCTATATATATATGATAGATCACGGAATTGGGGTATATTAATTTTGTAGTAGTACCATCCAAACCGCTGCAGCTAGAATCAAACCGCTATATACGTTCCTCAGACTGCGGAGACGTGCCAATCACATAAATTTTTTCTAAATTCGTACTTTTAGGGTCAAAATGGGAAAAGGGATAAAAATTGTACTAATTAAACGGCTGTAGCTGGAATCATGAAATTCAGTGCGTAAGTTCTTCTGACTGTGTGGATGGTTATGATTGTAAATTGGTAAAATTGATAATAGGATATAGTTTTGTCCTAACCAGTATAAAAATTACGCTTTTCTGCAGGGATATCACGCTGCCTGAACATTTTGATTGACCCTCCCTACAAGCGGGATTGGAATTGTATGCACACCGCCCCGATTTGGCTCAAAATTTTTATCAATGTTCTTTATAGCATTGTTTATAGTGCATTGCATGTTTTTTTTTATTTAATGTCCTGTTAAAAAATTTTGATGAAAATTCGTGCGTTCTTTCAAACAGCTGCCATTTTTAAAAGAAAAAACAATCCTACATTGCACGATAGCCATAGACTTCGTGAATAACAAACATTATTAGATTTTCAGGTGATACCTAATGTTTCCTCCGAATATGCTCAGCACCATGTAGTCGCTCTCACGGGAGCGTCAACTAGTGCCTTAAGGTACCGTTTTGGTTGGTTGGTTTACGTGGCTCATATCTAAGCAATTTTGTAAATTTTCCATTTTGATTTGCAAATATTATCAGAAGTTCCTAAATCTCATAATTGCTGAACAATAAAAATTAATTGTTTGGCATGTTTTTCGGGACCGTCAAAGTGCTGAAACTCCTTAGATATTAAAAAAAATGGCGAAAATACAAGAACATTATACATCATGTTATATTGCTTTTGGCCAGAATAACCATAAAATTCAAAATATATTTTAGTTCGACTATCTCTCTAGAATTTTTATCTTCTCATCCAGACATTTGTGTCTTATGAGATAACACCACCACCACACCAAACAAAGTGACATGCATATATAAAACTTGGTTAGTTATAATATTATGTTAAGCAGATAAGTCGAGAAAGGGCTAGACACAGCATATCTAAATATCAGAATATAATCAGAGATGTCATAGAAATCTCCACCTCCGACAGGTTAGTAAACGAATGACACCTTATTTCTTTATTTGAATTGACAAACAGTTTAAGTGTCTCTATTTTATGTCATCGTCTAGCAATAAATGTGGGAACACAAATTGCAGACATTATTTTGCTCGAGCGTATCATTATGCTAGCTGGAGGCGCCAACGACCCCAGTTCCGTCCCCTTGTTCGGATGAACATACAGTGAGACCTTGCTTAACGCTACGCTTCGATTTTAACAGTACCCCAATTTAGCAAATTTGAATTTATACTAAGGCAATTCCTTCAGAAAACGATCCAAAAACCATTGATTTGAATATTCATCCCCTCCGGAGTTTTTATACCCTCCACCTTAGGATGGGGGTATATTCACTTTGTCATTCCGGTTGTAAAACATTGATATAGTAATCGGAGACTCCATAAAGTATATATATATTCAGGGTCGAGATAAAATTCTATGACGATCAAGCCATGTGCGTCTGTTCGTCAGTCTATCGAAAAAACACTAGCTGTCAAACGAAATGAGCTAACGCATTCAAATTTACCGAAAATGTGTTGGTTGTATGGTTGCAGATCTGTTGGGATTGAAATTGGGCAAATCGGCCCAGAAGGAAATATTTTTCCCTAACAAGGACTGAAAATTATACCAATGATACGGCACCTACAATTACGTAGACACGTAAAATAGAGATTTTTCGAAACTCGTACTTTTAAGGAAACAATAGGAAAAGTGGGATAAAAATGGTACCAACCAAAACGCTGAAGTTGAAATCATGAAATTCTATGTATGCATTCATCTATTATTATTATAGTATTGACGTGAAATATAAAGGATTTTTCGAAATCTGTACTTTTGGGCGGAAATTGGGGCGAAAGGGGATAAAAACGGTATCAACCAAACGCCTGCAGTTAGAATAGTGAAATTCGGTGTGTACATTGATTCTGACTCTGACTGTATAAATATATATTTCTATATTCGTATATTTAAGATCAAAACGGGATAAAATTGGTACAAAGTTAACGGCTGTAGATAAAACCGTGAAATTCAGTGTTTACACTCACCTGCCCTCGTAGACACGCAAAATATGAGTATTTCTCCAAATTTGTACTTTTAGGGTCAACATGAAATCGGGTCATGGGAAATCGGACTTGCGGGAAAATGTTTCTCCCTAATGACACCTAATATTTAGGGCACATATTTGAATATTTCTGCCGCATGTTCACTTTTAGATTACAATTGCAGTATTATATTTATATTAATATTATAATAATGAAGCAATACAATAAATTTAAATTTAAAACAGTGCGCGTATAGTTAGAAATGGTATAAAAATATCACAATTTTCCTAATATGTTACTGTCTTCTATGTAAAGTCGACAGCGTCTAATCTGCCGCTAACGCTGTGGAATGCCCGCTCCGGCCGAACTTAACGTATTTTAACTTTTTTTATAAATATATGTACATCATTTTAAAAATATGTCACATCTTGGGAAATTACTCCACTAAAATATTTACATTTTCGAAGTATTTTTAAACGACGTTCGTGAGATACGAACGGAATGAACTCTTTTATTTATTTATAAATATTTGTGAAAGTAAATAATTTACCATTAAAGTGACGTAATAACAGAGTTTCCAAATCTGACCAAAGACTTAAATCCGCACTTGGTCGAAATCTTGTGGAATTACCCACTAATTCTTAGCTGTGTTATTTGGAAAATGAGCCTGCCAATTTTTAAAAAAGACTGTCTCATTATACTTGAGTTCAGTGCCGAACTTTTATTTTACTACGAATTATAAATGACAGAGTCGGAAATGATTTCAATGACTCGGTTATCAAAACCACCGCGGTTTTCGCAACTGTTAAAATTTCTATTAGTTTCGTTAAGCGAGGTCACACTGTATTCTCGTGGTTTTGTTAAAATTTCTTTTAGTTCCGTTAGCCGAGGTCACACTGTATTCTCGTATATTTGTTTTCCTCATTAATCCGCTGTGGTTGACATCGTTGAGTTTTAATTATATGTTTGTTTGTGACAAATTGATAAGATGATCGCAGCCTGAATTCAATTCAAATAATTTATGAACACAAAAAATTTGCTGTCTCCCTGCTATCATCGTCAACGGCCTGAAAACATTCATTCATACTTACGAGTACATATACGTATGTACGTATATATATTATGGAGTAGTTAATATTAAGACGGGTCTGCTGTAGGCTCGGCGATATGTTTTGCCAAGTACGAGCAATGGCAATTCTACAAATCACATTTTTCTCATAAAGACAACTGCTTTACAAAAAGGAAAATATCCCAATAAATTGATATTTTCGTTTTAGGGGTGTTTCAAGAGATATCCGCCTAATTCTGACCTCTCACTCTACAGAGTACTTAAGAAACTCACTCACTCTACTTAGGGTCTGAAGAAACTCCTTTAATGCGTAGTTTCTTAAGACTCTAAGTATGTTTGGACCAAATCCGTTTCACAACAATTTAAGCTGTTTGAGCCATGCCGTCCGTCCGTCTGGCTTGCTGGTGTACACGATAACTCTCGAAAAGAGCTAAGCAATCAATTCAAAATTTGCACATCGTAATATTTTTGCCAAACTTAGTTTAGTTAGTTTTTTTAAGATGGGCGAAATTGCCACGCCCCATCAAGTACCTCCCACACAAATGGACCATATTCCTATGTTAAATTAAAACTAATGTAACTTCCACACGGATATTCGGAATTACCTATATTTTTGTATTTGATAAAGCTTTTATAATCAAATTAAGTGTACAAAATTTGGCGGATTTTGCCACTCCCCTTCCAGTACCTCCACACAAATCACCCTAAATTAAGTAAAAGCTGTTGTTATAACTTCTATACGGATGATCGAAATACTATGAAATTTCATATTTGGTTATGCTTTTATAGAAAATACATTCGCATGGAATATGGGCTATATTGACACTCCCATTCTGGTACCTCCCACAAAAAGTGGCACAAGCTTTGTTTGAAATAAAACCGATATAACCGATATTCATAAGCTTAGTCAAAATAATTTGCAAGTTGATATTTGAACATGAAATTTATAATCACTTTATACCTAAAAAATGTTTACGCTTTAGCCACGCCCCTTCTTGTACCTCCCACACAATTGTATCTATCCTAGGTAATATTAAATCTATATATATATAAGAGTTGAGTGATTGACTGACTGACTTAATACTCCCCAGACCAAACGGTTAGATCTAGAATCATTAAATTTGGTGTGTACATTTCTCTTATAGTGTAGAGGTGTTATAAGACGGGATTTTTCGAATTTCGTACTTTTAAGGGGTAAAACGGGGGAAAAAGACCGCAATGGCCAAACGGCTGGGCCTAGAATCTTGAAATTTGGAATGTACATTACTCTTTACCCGCCAAATAATGCTTGTTCTATTTATAAGTTCCAACATGCACTGGTATAGAAGTGAAATTAATTTTACCTTGGATAGGAACTACAAAGGGCTGGGAAAAAATCATACGTATTTGTAGGTTTAAAGTGATTAGAAGAACATTTTTATATGTAAAATTGCAACTGATGTCGACTATTCATATGGATGTTATATCAGTTTTATTTTGACCAAAGCTTATGCCAATTTGTGTGGGAAGTTCCAGAAGGGGAGTGATAATATCGCTCATATTCAGGTGTATGTAGCTGGGACCATGTGACACGAACCTCCTAGTACCTTCCACACAAATTATTCAGCCCTATGTAAAATGTAATTCCTTTTAATTTCCGTGTATACGTTGTCTGAGAGTGAGGGTATATATAAGTCGGTTTAGCCGACTGGAGCTTACTTAATTGTAAGAAGCGACATTTGTGAATCATGAAAACAACACAGATTACAGTTTAGAGCGCTAACCGCAACCTACTCTAATAAATGTGTACCTACCTGAGTTTGTAGGTACCAAGAGTCTCAATTATGACATCATTGTCTCTACTCACATACACAACTAGATCTTTGAGGGAATTCGAAAAATTCTAGACTATGAGTATAGACCAAGGTCCCTCGTGTCCCTGAATCTGGGCATCGTATTACAATTTCAATATTTATTAAAAATCATGCTTCACTTAGCCACAGTAGCATTCACACAGTCGGCTTCACATAGTGTTGGCGTAAGTGAACACAAAACAAGTCATCATTCATTGAAGTGAAGTTGGATATGACGAAAATATCAATTATTGCACTTAAAACTTGGATGGAATGAAAAGATCAATCGGGAGGGAAATTTGAAAAGGGACTCCCTCAAAATCGGCTCATTGATTATCATCATAGATTTATCTAGCTGACGTATAGCACAATATAGGATCAAAATCGTTTAACATATGAGTAAAGCCGATAAATGGTATGTATACCAAGGCTAGAATTTCAGATTTGTCAAAATTATATATATTTATTAATGAAATGATGGGCTAAATATTTCCAGATTAGGTTATATGAAAATACAGCAACCAGAACGCCAATACGTACAAATGTCCAGAGTTACAAGCCAAACCCTAATTATCGGCGGCGGCAGCGCTACCCAAAATGGGTCGGCGGCGGCGGCTTTCGGCTGATTTACCGGCTCGTTCTGTCATTCGATCACCCCCATTACGAAATTTATTTGGGAAAAGGGAAGGAACAATTTGTACTGGTTTTTAAAACATTTTCTTTTAAATTTTTGGCAAATATTTCAATATTTGTTAATATTAGCCGATATTAGCCAATAATTTCATATTATTATCTCATACAATTATTTTTTTGGAGTGGAAATCCATCCCAAAATTTTTATAATATGGATGAATTTAATATTTTTTTGGAATTACAGCTTTTTCATGTGAGGCATATTTGACCAGACATTCTGAATACCACAATCCTTTCAAAGAATGGTAAAGCTCTACCTACTTTAACACACCAAAGCGGTGTGTTAAAAATCAGCCGAAAGGCGGCTTTCGGCTGATTTACCGGCTCGTTCTGTCATTCGATCACCCCCATTACGAAATTTATTTGGGAAAAGGGAAGGAACAATTTGTACTGGTTTTTAAAACTTTTTCTTTTAAATTTTTGGCAAATATTTCAATATTTGTTAATATTAGCCGATATTAGCCAATAATTTCATATTATTATCTCATACAATTATTTTTTGGGAGTGGAAATCCATCCCAAAATTTTTATAATATGGATGAATTTATATTTTTTTTTTGAATTACAGCTTTTCATGTGAGGCATATTTGACCAGACATTCTGAATACCACAATCCTTTCAAAGAATGGTAAAGCTCTACCTACTTTAACACACCAAAGAAGCACAATATTAAGGTTCATGTTCCAAAAGTGTTCGAATAGTGCAAATGGTGTTGTATAGAGATTCGTGGCTTTCTGTCCCACACAAGAGTGGCCAAAGAAATGCGACTTTCAAATCAAAATACATTCATTCAACTTACTATAGACGTCATCATATACCAAATTCAAAGAAAGATCCATATATTGCACAGTAGTAGGTTATCTAAGTCGACAGTTATATTTTCTTTTGTAATTTTAAGTGGGTTGTATATTTTGGTAGAAAGATTTGACGGAGTTAGACCTCCTTCAGATCTAAACAATTATGGGTGGCGTGGTTGAAGTCGATATGAGCCGATGAAATCGGCGGCGTGGTTAAAGTCGATATGAGCCGATGAAATCGGCGGCGGCGCGGCTCGTTCAGAAACGTACGGTGGCGGCGGCTTGTCGGCTTAAAATCAGTCGGCTTGTATCTCTGCAAATGTCCGCCGCACAGGATTTACCCATATGTGGATTCCAGCGTAGAAAAAATCAAATTTGGAATGATTGATGTGATTTTGACATTTACCAAATTTCAACAAAAGTTCTTCACGTCTAATGAAAACACCCTTTACTTGCTTGAAATTACTTTGTACAATCTATTCACAACTATATATCGATTATCAAAGCCAATTACTATCGATGTAAAGTAGATGGTGCACCACTGTCGCTTACATTAGTACCACTGCTCCAAATATATCTTTAGTTGTCTCTTGTGGTTTCCAACGAAAATTAATGCAAAACAAAGTGTAGTTCGTGGTTTTTCAAATGGGCGCCTTAAGGCAGCACTACTCCGGAGAGCGGCCACGTTAACCACATTTCGTGGCTTGGTATGTTCGAGAAGTATGGTACTATCTGCCACAATAAATTGTACGTTCCACCAACGAATTTTACAGCTGAAAGCTAAGTTTCGTTGATGCCACAAAACTTCGTTTGGAAGGCGAGTTTTTTCATTTGGCACCTGGACAAAAAGGTGTGCTCCTTTATGAACGTTACATCGCACAATGGTATTTTGCTGGCAGAAAATGCATTTAATTTTCAAATATCTAATCGTGCAGTTCTATAGAAAAGTGTCTCACTTAACACGAAAACTGATAACAATTTTCATGCAACTCAGTAGTTTATGCATGTACGATATTTTCACATCCTAATGTAAATTTTATTATTTTTAATTAAACAAAATATTTGTATTGCATATCGTTACCAAAATATAAAAAAAGACTCAACTAAAATTTTTTTGCAAATCGAGATTTTTGATTATTTTAACAAAACACAACAACTTCGGTCATAATAAACTAAAATATCGATTTGCAAAAAATGTTAGTTGAGTCTTTTTATACACTCCACGAGACCCATTGTTAATTATACCGATCGACTTAAAATCACTTTATAAATCGATTTAGCTATTCTTGTAATCACGATACAGGTCGCAATTGTAGCCAGAACCAAATGAAACTTTTCACAACGAAGTTTATCGGAGCACGAACGAACGCTATTTAATTTGAAGAAAATCGGTTCACATTTAGATATAGCCCCCATACGAATTTCACTCCCGATTTGACTCTTTTCACTCTTAAGACCACATATTACAACAGATTTTTTTTCAAAATTGGCAAAACATCTTATATTTCAACTAGAAACACCTGTTGTGAAAATGTGTTAGATCGGTTCAGATTTATATATAGCTCCCACACAAATGTCACTCCCCATTTGACTTTCTCCGCTCTAGAAACCACATATTGTATCAGATTGTCTTCAAATTTGGCAAAACATCTTATATTTAAACTAGAAATATCTGTGGTGAAAATAGTTCAGATTTATATATAGCTCCCACACAGATTTCACTCCCCATTTGACTTTTTGCACTCTATAAACCACATATTTTAACAGATCTTAATCAAATCTTGCAAAATATCTTATATATCAACTAGAAACACCCATGGTGAAAATGGGTCAGATCGGTTCAGATTTATATATAGATCCCATAAAAATTTCGCTCCCGGCTTGACTTATTCCACCCCAGAAACCACGTATTTTCACCGAATTTCTTCAAAGTGAGCATAACACGTTATATTTGAACTGGCAGAACTTATTGTGAAACTTATTAACTTTATTCCATGTTTAGGTATAGCCCCGATACAAATATTCCTTTCGATTTGACAACTTGGACCAGGTCATATTAGCCTATGATTAGGAAACATACGAAAATCCTTCCCGTTTTCACTTTTTTACTGAGTTGAATTGTATTCGGATAGAAAGTGGAGTGTATCATATAGTCGGCACCGCCCGACTTTAGCCTTTCCTTACCTGTTTATATTTTGGTAACGATATGTGGTTTAGAAGATATGAGTGAATTATAAAATTTGTAATTATATTATATAACTCCGTTTTCATACTGCTACGAATGAAGCGGAAGAATTCTTTAAAAAAATACACCATCTTTTGCCAATCGCTGAACAAACTCTGTGGAAAAATTCAAGACATTCGAACTGAAACAAAAAATTTTGTATGAAAAATTAATTATTCCGTTTGAAACATTTGCAAAATGTTTGACATTTGCAAAGTGGGACGTGTCCGATGCGTTTTCGGTTCGCCCAATAGGCTGAATATTGTTTGGCAGGAGATGAAGAATAAGCTATGTCAATAAGCAAAATTGCCGCATATTCACAAGTCAATGCATCCACAACGAGTCGCTGTTTGGTGTGGATTTTGGGCTGGCGGCATGATTGGGCCATTTTTCTTAGAAAAATGGGCAAGGAGATGTCGTTACCGTCAATGGCGAGAGTTACCCATGTGCCATGTTCAACGAATTTTTTCCAAAAATTCAAGAAAATGTCATGGACGACATTCGGTTTCAACAAGACGGGCCACATGTCGCACAGCCAACGCAACCATCGAAATTGTAATGTCAATTGTCCGCCTCGGAGCTGTGATTTTTTTAGGATTATTTTCTGTGGGGAGTCATTAAGGATAAATGTTACTCAGACCGACCAGAGACAATTGAAGCGTTGAAACATGAAATCGAAGTTGCCATTGAAGAGATTCGAGCCGGAACAATCGAAAATGTACTGAAAATCGGATGAGGTACTGCCGAACCCGTCGTGGTAGCCATATGAATGATACTGTGTTCCATTACACTGTGCAACATTTTTGAAGTCATTTCAAAATAACCATATACGGACACCGCTACATGATAAAAGACCAAAAAAAAAAAAGACCCGTGTTTTTTTTTCCCCCCAAAGTCATGCACTTTTTTTATGGGCCCCCAGAGATTTGAGGCCTCGGTGTAATTTTTGGAAAAAAGTGATCATATTCTCAGGCTCATATCTTGCAAACCGTTCGGAATTTTGATTTACTCTCTGAAGCAAAGTTCTAGCTCTTGTCATAAAGAACAAAAATTGTGAACATATAAAATCAAAAAAACTTCATCTTCAAGGTCAAAATCGCAAACCTTTTTTCCCCTGTTCAGGTCCATAGGTAGCAAACCGCTGAAAATTCAGGGAAACAATCAACTACAAAAATGTACCTAAGATCTCAATAAACAACTTTCTAGAACATATGAACTTCCTAGGAATGATGCTTGACACCGTTTAGGTAGGAAAAATATATCATACAGGATTGTTTCTGTTATTGGTCAGTCCGACTACAGTGCGTATGAGTGGTATTATCATTAATAAACAGCACGTATACGCTACCTATACACAATACAACCTATACGATTTGTTCCACGAAATTTGCGATTTTGACCTTGAAGATGAAGTTTTTTTGATTTTATGACAAGAGCTAGAACTTTGCCTCAGAGAGTAAATCAAAATTCCGAACGGTTTGCAAGATATGAGCCTGAGAATATGATCACTTTTTTCCAAAAATTACACCGAGGCCTCAAATCTCTGGGGGCCCATAAAAAAAAGTGCATGACTTTGGGGAAAAAAAACACGGGTCTTTTTTTTTTGGTCTTTTATCATGTAGCGGTGTCCGTATATGGTTATTTTTTTTCGTGTTGCACTGTGTTATTAAATGACAAAGTTCAATCTTTCCAATAAAACCAGAAATTTGAGAAAATAATCAGTACTTTTTCTTTTATAGCCGATTCTAATTTAAAATGTTACATGGCCCGCACTATATAATTGTGAAGATATATTAAAAATACTAAATGAAGCACTTGAAATAGAGGGATAATAGAAATAGCTTCCCAGCAAAAAAAAATGGAAGTACTTCGGCAGGATGCACATTTTAGTCGCATCCCAAATCCCATTTTGCATATTTCCCGCATTTTGAACAACTTCAAAAAAAAAGAATAACATTTTCACAAGTGAACGCATTGTGTGTATGGTGTCACATAGGTAAGGTGTCCACCTTGCATCCAACAAGATTGCATCCAAGATATTAAGATTGATTGGAACAGAATAGCGACCCCATAATTCTGAAAGGGCATGTTGAGTCGATCACTTTTGTAGCTGTTCTGAGTTTTTTTTACAGTGGATCAACGTTTTCATGTTTTGGTCGAAGGGAGCGAAAAAAAGTGATGTAAGTTAATGTCTGAAAGAATTCTTATTGTCAGAACTATATTGTGGAATGAGGATTGTTTTTGTGGAAGATCTTAACCGCTCTCTCTAAATGGGTCAAATATACTCTTTTTCGAGAAAATAAAAAAAGTTCTTTCAAAAAGGACATTTAAGGATTAAAATGTTCTACGAAAAAATTTGCCGGGAAATTTAAGTAGGGGGTCACCACAGGCACCAAAGTTGTAAATAAAGCTCTCCATGCTTAAATAGCAAAATTACACGCCAACTGCTTTACTCCCGGTATAGCCGTATTTTTTTTCAAATAGAAATAGTGAAAAATGAAAACATGACCATACATAATGGATTCCAGGCACCGGCAAAGGAGTTAAAAAGCATTTAATTGTACCTAGGATAGAGACAAGTGTGTGGGAGGTACAAGAAGGGGCTTGGCTAAAGCGTAAATATTTTTTAGGTTTAAAGATTAGATTGATTATAAAAACATTTCCAAATATAAAATTGCAAATGATTTTGACGACCCGTATGAATGTTATATCGGTTTTATTGTATCCAAAGTTTACGCCAATTTGTGTGGAAGGCACCAGAGGGGTGTGACAACATCGCCCATATTCCATGCCAATGTAACCTCTATAATAACATTGCCAAATATCAAATATCAGTATCAGTAGTCCGATCATCCGTATAGAAGTTATAACAGCTTTAATTATAAGGTGATTTATATGGGTAGTACTGGAAGGGGCATGGCAAAGCCCGTAATATTTAGTATACTTAAAGTAATTATAAAAACATTATCAAGAGGCGGAGTGGCAATTTCGTCCATCTTAGAACTTAAACTAAGTTTGGGGAAAATATTACCATGCACACAGTTTGAATTAATTCATTAACTCCTTTCGAGAGTTATCGTGTACACCAGCCAGATGGACGGACATGGCTCAAACAACTTAAAAAGTCGTGAAACGGATTTGGTCCAAACATACTTGGTGATTTTTGAAGTTATATAATATTTATATTTAATGATGTATCGCCAAATATTGTAAAAGTAGAATATTTTTCTTGAAACTTGAATTATCGACCCGATGCCCGTTAAATAGTAGTTCTTTTTTCAGTTTTCTGCTCATAACTTCGTCAGTAAGGGTCCGAATTGGATATTCTTTTTTTAATGTTTTTGTTTTTTGAAGTCCTTTCAGAAAAAATATTCACAATGTATCTGTATACAAATTTGACTTTTTAAATTAAAACTTTATTTTTAAATTGTTTGTACTCCTCGATTTTCTCGAATTTTTTTATTTAAACATCGATTTATCTGTAAATTTTGAGGTTGAAAGTGGGCCTATAATAATTAATATTTTTATACACTCCACGAGAGTATTATGTCTTTGTGCATTTGTTTGTAACACCCAAAAGGAAGCGAGATAGACCCATTGTTAAGTATACCGATCGACTTAGAATCACTTTCTGAGTCGATTTAGCAATGTCCGTCTGTCCGTCTGTCTGTCTGTCCATCTATTGTTGTAATCAAATTACAGGTCGCAATTATGGTCCAATCTTAACAAAAATTGGCACAAATAAGTTTTGTGGATCAAGGACGAACGATATTTAATTTGAGGCAAATCGGTTCAGATTTAGATATAGACCCCATACGAATTTCACTCCCGATTTGACATTTTCGCTCTGGAAACCACATATTGAACCCGATTTTCTTTAAATTTGGCACAACATCTTATAAATCAACTAGAGACACATATGCAGAAATTAGGTAAGATCGGTTCAGATTTAGATATAGCCCCAATAAAAATGTCGCTCCCGATTTCCCGCTCTAGAAACGACATATTGTACATATTTTCTTTAAATTTGACACAACATCTTTTAATCCAACTAGAAACACCTATGCAGAAATTCGGTAAGATCGGTTCAGATTTAGATATAGCCCCCATACAAATCTCGCTCCCGATTTCCCACTCTCGAAACGACATATTGTACCCGATTTTCTTTAAATTTGGCAGAACATCTTATAAACCAACTAGAAACACCTATCCTGAAAGTGAGTAAGATCGGTTCAGATTTAGATATAGCCCCCATACAAATGTCGCTCCCGATTTGACATTTTCCGCTCTAGAAACGACATATTGTACCCGATTTTCTTTAAATTTGACACAACATCTTATAATACAACTAGAAACAGCTATGCAGAAAGTGGGTAAGATCGGTTCAGATTTAGATATAGACCCCATACGAATTTCACTCCCGATTTGACATTTTCGCTCTGGAAACCACATATTGAACCCGATTTTCTTTAAATTTGGCACAACATCTTATAAATCAACTAGAGACACATATGCAGAAATTAGGTAAGATCGGTTCAGATTTAGATATAGCCCCAATAAAAATGTCGCTCCCGATTTCCCGCTCTAGATACGACATATTGTACATATTTTCTTTAAATTTGACACAACATCTTTTAATCCAACTAGAAACACCTATGCAGAAATTCGGTAAGATCGGTTCAGATTTAGATATAGCCCCCATACAAATCTCGCTCCCGATTTCCCACTCTAGAAACGACATATTGTACCCGATTTTCTTTAAATTTGGCAGAACATCTTATAAACCAACTAGAAACACCTATCCTGAAAGTGAGTAAGATCGGTTCAGATTTAGATATAGCCCCCATACAAATGTCGCTTCCGATTTGACTTTTGCCGCTTTAGAGACCACATATTGTACTTGATTTTCTTTAAATTTGGCACAACAGCTTATAATCCAAGTACAAAAACCTATAGTAAAAGTGGGTAAGATCGGTTCAGATTTAGATATAGCCCAAATACGAATGTTGCTCCCAAATGTTTAACCGATTTTGGCCAAAGTATACATATTATATTTCACATATTTCGTTCCAGATTTCAATATACCCCCATATAAATGTCCTTTTCGATTTAAAATTTTTTGTCAAACACATACATTTACTAGATACAAAAATCCTTCCCGTTTTCACTTTTTCACCGAATTAAATTGTATTCGTATTATAGAGTCGGCCCCGCCCGACTTTAGCCTTTCCTTACTTGTTTTTTTTTTAATTTTTTACATTTTTGACTGGCGACCCACCCTAATATATATGAGATTCAAATGTTTTAAAGAATAGTTGTAGTTGCAAAAGCGCGAAATCGGTCGCGAAATCTTCATGCTCCAAATTGAACACCGGAGTAATAAAATCATAATAATCTATTTGAATGCACAACGATTACTTTTAAATGTAGATAAGATTTGTGCATTTCTGGCGTGTTATCTAATAGAGTTTCGCTAAGTGTTTCTTCACAAATGGAAAAATTATGGATTTCGAAATAATCGTGCTAATCATGGTATAAATCATGCATGCACGCACACACACACACACCCACAGTATCGGGTTGCACTCGGTACCAAATATTTAAATATTTTCTGCAAATTGAATGGCCAAAGTCACGGCTACACCGACTGCCCTTGAGTATTGCTATCGCTCATACGCCCCAAAAATATTCGTTCAAATCGTACGTGCCCCGCGTGATATACCCGCAATGTCGAATGCATTGAGAGTGAGCCATTTCGTTCGTTTCCGCCACCCAGTTGACAATTCGCATTCGTTGGATGGAAAGTTGCCAATGCCTAAATGCTTCGTATGTGCAACATTCCTCAAAACAAAACGGCGAACACAGAGCGCCAACGATGTCATTTTTAGAACTTTTCCGCGTTTCTGTTTCTGTAACAGATAGACTCACATCGAATAGCTGGTATCTGAAACATGAGATTATGTAAATTTAATTTTCTGACCAAAAAAAGAAAAACGCGATGATGCAATTTCTCTTAACTGTTGCGAGAAATGTGCAGTTGTGTTCAAAATTATAGCAGCTTAAGAGCACAAAATGTGAGTACAAGAACAAAATAATTGTTTGAAATATGTATCACATTTTTTGAATTATTTGACAGATGTTGAAATAATAGCAGTTTGCAAAAGAATTATTAGACTTAATGTGTAACATTTATTGTAGCGTACATTTTATATATAAAAATTACTAAATATTTATGTATTTATATATTTCTACCCATCAATTGATGTTGGCCTTGAAGATGAAGACAAGATTATGATCAAAATTCCGAACAGTTTGCAAGATATGAGCCTGAGAAAATGATCACTTTTTTGCAAAAATGACACCGAGACCCCAAATTTTCGGTGGCCCATAAAAAAGTGCATGACTTTGGCCAAAACAGGGATACACGGATCTTTTTTGTCTTTTATCACATAGTGGTGTCCGTATATGATTATATTCCCATGACTTAAAAAATTACACACACCATCATTGCGAGAGTCTTTGCAATAAGTATGTCTTTGACCTAAATCAGGGTATACTTATGTCAGAGTTAACACAGGACAAATGAGAATTGCTTGCATCCAACGAATAAAGTCGACACACTAAAAATGTAATTGTAAGTTCTGAAACATTTCAAAAAACAACAAACATTTCAAATAACACAAATATTTTATTGGTTATGACATATTTCATATCATTTAAGAATTGTTTCTTTAATACTATACGAAACTAAGTTTCGCTAATTATCAATTTTGTTTTATGAAATGTTTATGAAAAAATTGTATGAAACATTTCATTTTATTTATTAATTTTTCATACATATTAAGAAAAAATTCACTAAATTTATGAAAAATCTTTTATGAAATCGCTTCATAAATATTATGAAGGAAAAATTTTTCAGTGTAGTCGAGTCTATGAAACAACGTTGTGAAGCAGTAATAAGCAATGAAAGAAATATCGTTATTTACTTTAATATTCAAAAATATCGTTTAAAGTGAATAAAAAATATTTTTTCTAGGTTTTCTTAGCACTGCTATTTTTTGACTGAAAGTTTAATCTCAAAATTTAAAAAAAAAAACTTAAAAATTCCGAAGTAAAAGTAATATTTTTCTTTGTCGACTTTGCTATTTTGTTGACTGCAACTGTATGTATGTATTTCAATGGCAAATACTTGATGACACTCACAACATTGTCTTTAAGTAGTAAAAAATCATCAGGTTGACTGGGTTAAAAATAATGATTTTTGTGTTATTTTAATTTGATACATTTCAATATATTAATGAATTACATTGTTTTAAAAATATTTGGTGGTATCGGCCGTACTTTAAATGAGAAAAATGGTAGAATTATTCTCGGGCATCATGGGGTCAACGCCTAGATTGATTTCAAACGCTGATCTAAAGGTGTGGTCACTCTGGGCAACTATATGACCAAAAACGTCAAATATTTGTTTGTCACAGTCTGATCACAACGTATGATGCAGCGATAAAACAGAAATCGACAGATTTTAGACAAACAAATTTGCTATTAAAATTATTATTATTATCACAAGGAACCACTAACTGTAAGAGGTGTGAACGCAAAATCCACCCTGTGTTACTTTTGGGTAAATAGGGCGTTTGGAGAGAAATTTACGAATGTCTTCCGATTTTGATGACATTTGGTGTCATTTACTGCAAGAGTGACCTAAGTCAAAAAAATCGATTTTGCAAAAAACGCGTTCTTCCATTCGACAGACTCGTTTCTCATGCGATCAGCATACAAGATATTAATATACAGCTTTTACAAAAGACATCATACAAGATATTAATATCATACAAGATATTAATATACAGCTTTTACAAAAGACATAGCATTATAAAAAAATAGTTTTGCAGCATTAACTCAAAAACCACGTTTTTTAATTGTGAAAACTATGGCAACCCTGTAATATTAAAGTTTTGGATATTTTGGGGGTTCGCTCAACATGTTTTGTTATGAAGGATATTGAGGCAATTTTTTACAGAAGAATTGTAGCTTTTTGGCGTAAAAATAAAATTAAACAAATATATTTTTTGACTTTTTTTCATAAAAATTTTTTGAAAAAAAAATATATTATTAATAAAATAAATACACATAATACTTCTACATTTTGGCTGATCTATCAGGAACTGCTGAAAGCACACATTCTGAAATTTACAGAGTATTTAGAACCCAAATGCTGCCATTTGCTGAGAAAAGTAGTCAAAAAGTAAAATAGCTTCCATAGTAATTTTAATGTTCGTCAAGTCGGCACTGGCTATCGTTATCCGATCAAAATATTATTTGTTGTTCCACTTATTAGGGTCAAATAGAAAAAATAGAGGCTATGCCTTTCGCAATTCAGATGTATGTATATTAGGCTGGTTCGCTGTGTAAAAACAAAAAATAAAGTTTAGATTGTTTAATGATGATTTGCAAAATATTTCGTTCCGAGATCAAGCCATCTGTCAGCTAAACACTCCTGAAATAACCCTAAAAATCAGGGTTTTCCGGTGTAATTTTTTTGTGTTACATTTTTCCCAAAATTTTTTCTGAAATAGTAGACCCTTGAAAGCGCTTTAAATAAAAATTTGTATTCTTTTCTAACTAACTTACTTATTGGTCGAATTATTGACGTTTATAGTATTTTTGCGAATTTTCACAGTGACTACTGAAAACTTTTTCGTATCTGGTGGTAGTATTATATATATTATAAAAAATAAATAGCTGCAGTTAATACCTTTCGAATGAAGCAAAAATGATGAACATCAGAAAGAAATTGACGCCGCAGCGCTCATGTTTGAACATTTTGGCTGTGAAAACCGTCGCCTGCATTAAATTATTTCACAAAAATGGAGTCAGTGACGTCATTTTTCGTCCGTCATTTAGGCATCATTCGAAAGGTAATGATTCCTCCTATTTAGTTTTCATTACACCTCTTACAAAATGTTTCCAAGAAATATGAGTTTTTAACTGTCACCTTGAAACCCCGCAAACAATCAATATAAACGCCCAATAATTCTATTATTAGTCATATAGTTAGTCTGAGACAATAATAATAATTTTTATTTAAAGGGTCTATTAATTCAGTTTTTATTTTTGAAAAAAAGCAACATAAAAAATTACACGGAAAAAACATGATTTTTAGAGGTATTTTCAGGAGCGTTTAGATGGCTTGACCCAGTGACGAAATATTTTCTAGATCTTCAATCCAATCTTCATTTCTGGGGGGCGACCGCTGCAATTTATTTTCGTGACCCATCCTAATGTGTAGGAGTTCAACCCACACTGAAAGAATTTCCATTTCTAACACGTTGATGTGATTTCTTAAATATTTTTTAAAAATTATCATTAAAAATCATTCTTTGAAGGTACCTTTCACATTTGTATTATAATTTTGGTCTCGTTTTCTTCGTTAGCTATTAAAAAAGCAAACATTTTTTTTTTCAATTTTATGTTTTTTTTCAGATCTGTTAAAATTTAAATAATCGATCTATTTTTGGATAACTGGGGCCCGCATATTTTTAGATAATTCACGCATAGGAATTCGGAGCTCGCAAAAATTGTTAAAATAACTTGAATCAAATACATATATATGAACGTTATCTGTTGCAATTGCCGAAAATATTTCGGCTGAAATTCAAATTTTCGTACTGGCCTGTAATCTACAAATTGTTGTATAAACTACAAAAAGGGGCGACCTGAAGCACCCGTCTACTATTTAAATACGAACGATTGTATCGACTGATTGTCAGAATTGCCAATTAAGAATGAAATACGTCACGTCACACATTCTAAAGAGAATGTGTGACGTACACATAATTAAGAATTAAGAAACAATTTCTAAATAAAGTACTGGGCAAAAGTACTCGGTTAAACATGATGTCTTTGAAGTACGAAAATGTCATTTGCAATGTATTTTTGAAAGTAAACGTAATTTATTCAAGTTTTATAAAGAGAACGTAGTATTTCGTTTTGAAATGTTAGGGCCACTTTACCATAGTGCGGTTAGAATTTATCGTACCGATATACTCCCGGATATCCTATTTTAATTTTCTCAATATCTGGTAGGTGTTTCACCTCCTGCAAAGCATGTTTCCATCGTTGCTGTGTGGATCATTTTCCATGTACTTTCAGTTTTTTTCACTTCGACACAAACAACAATAAAGTGAACAGCTGAGTTAGCAGTATTAGTATTGCCATTTGATTTTCATTTCAGTTGATAATTATCAGTGGTGTTGCCATAGTCACACATTTATCTGTGAACAATTTAACTGTTGTATGTGAAAACTAAAACGTTTAACCAGGACTCGCTTCGAAATACTAATGTCCGGTTAGTTAATTTGCACTTAATCGGACGACTATGAGAAAATGTCCAATTAACTAACCGTTACTTTAGTTTTTCGAATCGATAAACTGCTGATTACACATTATGGTTTTCTCATTCTCAAATAAATGTGTAAGTATGGCAACACCGCTGAGAATTATAAACTGAAATGAGAATGGACTGGTAAGTTGTGTTAACTCAGCTGTTCATTTCATTTTTGTTTGTGTCGAAGTGTAAAAAACTGAAGGTACATCGGAAATTATACAAAAAAACAAATGTAAATATGCTTCACAGGAGGTGAAATACTTACGTACTATGCTAGGAAATACATGGTCCAAAACAGCAACAATAAAATTGAAGTTTGATACAAATTGATGGACAAAATTGTTCATTACAGCAACAGCAAAGCACCACCATATGTTCGAGTTTTTCGATAAACGTCTAACCGGGGGACGAGTGTTATCGATCGTTAGCGTTTATCGATCGTATAACCACTAAGTATATATTGAGAAACTGAAATTGTAGTAACCGGGAGTATATCGTTACGAAAATCACCCGAGCTCTTCCAATTTGATATACATACGATCTTTAATAGGGGTTTCTAAAGCTTGTGCCAATGAATAGTTTTCTATGGCTTAAACGTCACAAGTGATATCAATAGGAACAATATATTCGGGATTTGTAAATTACCAATTCCGGGATCTAGGGATTTTTCGGAACATTTCGCGTATACAACATTTTGTGTTATAAAATAAAGCAAACAAATTATGGCCCTAAAAAATTCGAAGAGCAGCTATAACATCAGACAGAACTGACTGGCTAACAATTTCATCTAACTAAAGCATCGATTAATGTAATAATAATTTCAAATTTGTTTCGAACTGGGATATTGTCCTGGCTCAACCTTTTTGCATCTATATTTTATAGAATGCAAATTTTTTTACAAATGACATGGTGACATATTTAGAAGTTTCAGGGTGAAATTTAATTCGAAGAGCCGCTATGAAATATATTTGATATACCGCCAATTAATCTTCTGTTGCCGTTGAAGAAGACCACTGTGCACAGTTATTATTCATTAGAATTAGAATTATCGATAGAAGACGATTTGTGTAGTATTTTGTTCTGCGCATGTAAACCACCATAAAGCAGCAGTCAGTCTACGAAATCAAAGCAGCGGTACGAAGTGAACACAATCCGTAATACAGGGGTGCCCATACTTAGAAAACATATTTGTGATAAAATTCATTATATGCGACATCGCACAGAGGTTGCAAATCGATTTCTTTGGAATTAATTCAGTATCTTTTGATCGGAAAAAGGTATCTTGAAGAAATTGCACATGCTTTGGGCAGAGCTGTCGCTCAGGTAATTTGCAAAATTTTGAATCCCTAGTGGGAATGGGGCTACTTGGCTACTTTGGCCAAAAACAATCAAGTTTATTATACCAATCGTCGCATAGTGGTTCACAATCAAAATCCATCGGCTAAAATTCAATAACTTTTGTTCTAGTAAACATTTTTAAGTTCTGTAAAAATTTAAAATAAACAAGGACCCAAAGATTATTTTGAGATATTGAAATTTAAAACGGATACATTTTAGAAATTAGCCCAGAGTTGACTACTTTTCATATTTTTCGATTTTGAAGAAAACAAAAATTGTTATTCATTTTTGAATTTCATAACGCGCAGAAAAAAAAATTATTTTTTTGGTATTACAGATTTTCACATTTTTCAGATTTTGAAAATTGAAAAAAAAAATATTTCTTTTTCCGAGAGATTTTGCACTCAAATTGGTTTGTAATAAATATTAAAGAAAAACTTTTTGTAAAAATTTATGACTTTGGATCAACATAACTATTTTCCTTAGAAAGCCTTTGAAGAAAATCACATATTTAGAAAGTTTGAGGTTGGATAATAGGATACATTAGTGCAAAAATTCAGATATTTTAGTTTCAAAACGCGAATTACTCTTTTTTCTCATTTACTTTTGAAAAGTAGGTGCGCAGCTTACAAATTCCCTTTATCTTGATGCTAAATTGTATGCCAATCGGAGTTCGTTTGCCGGATCTATGCCAAAAACCCTAATAATAACTGAGTTTGCAGATAAATCGATAAAATAAGTATTGGCGCAAAGTGCCATATTAGGCCTAACTAGCTTACAATTAAAAAAAACTTGATAAGGTGGCCACATTTTTCTGGCAACAACACTAAGAGAGTAGTAAGCTACTTTGCAGATAAGCGAGTAAAGTCCGTACAAAAATTAAGCTAGTATGCCCAATCTAACAGGCATAATGATTAACTTTCGAAGTAAAAAGTACTATTTAAACACAAATTAGATTTTTTAATACAAAATTTAGTTTTAAAATAAAAACACTTTTTACTCATCCGGGATTTCCCGGAATGCCGGGAAATAAAAAAGTTCGGGAAAAAATCTCTAGTCATATGCTTACTTCTTGATGCCACCACATCCGCAATAGATAGAATACGGTGTGACACGAGTGCCATGCTTTGGACATTGTTGCCATAACATATCTTAATAATTTTAGCCATCTATCGCATATACCTCTGTACACGTATAGCCCGTGTGTGCTCAGTTCGGGGAGGTACGAGTAATCGTATAATGCCAGCCAAATCTCAAATTTCATTCGAACAAACGCTGAACGACAGAGACCTGATCAAATTGCGGAACTGGTTGTAAAGAGTAAGTGACAAAAATGTTGTCAGTGCAAGCACTTGCAGGGCTTCATTCATTTCATAGACAATAACCAACGAACCTGCCAGACATCGGATGCAACAAAGTCATAGTAACTGGGTCACCAGTATTTCTTTTGTTGTCTTTTCAAAAAAGAAAACCACACAGATGTGGACAGCAACTGGTCAATGACCGATGAAATCTCCACTGCGAACACTTTCATTTTAAAATTACCCTACAATCGACAAATGTCCGAACAGGTGTATGTGTAAAATGACATAAGCGCCTGCCTACAATACCCAGCGTACAATTCGTTCGGAGCGCCTGTAAATCTTCAATATGAGACACCAACCTCAAAATGACATATTTACATGCACATTTGTCCAAAAATTGCAGCAAATCCATAGTTTTTGGAAGAAATTAAAAAAAAATAAAATGGTAAAATTTTAAATGTGTATAAATTTTCTTTATGACAACTCTCCAAGCAATCAATGTATTGGAGAAAACTAGGTGGTAACACCGCGAGCCAGAATTGTATTTAAAGTTTGCCGTTCAAACAAGTGGGATTATTTCGGGTCTACATCAGTTATAAAAAATACTTAAAATTACGGCGTAAAATGAATATAATGAGCTACTATATTATTGAAATTGAAGGCCTGCGTAAGTAGTTGAAAAATTATATTTAACGTTTTGTGATTACTGTAGTCTTGTCTGTTTTCTTAATTGTTGTAATTATGTGAATCGTACACTCAGAAAAATTGCATTCTTAAATCTGAGTAAAATCCATACTCCAATTTAGTTTAACAATTTTACTCCAGTTTAGGTAAAATTTCCTTACGAGAAGGAAAATTAAATAGATATGAGTACACTTTCCTTATTTCAAAGCCAGAAAAAATAGTACATATACTCAAAATAGGGTAGTAAATTTACTAAAAAACATTTATTTGGATCTAGTAACAACTTCTTACAATTAAGTATATTCATACTTGTGCGGAAGAAAATGTACTAGCGTTCAAGAAACAATATAATGCAGAATTTTTTTGTATGGATAAAGTCCATTTAAGAAGTTTTTACTTCAAATAAAGTAAATGAATGTAACTAAATGCATGCCATGTTCCTCATACATTCAAGTATAAATGAACTTATAAAAAATACTTTAGTGTGTTTAGAAAAATACATGAATAGTAGTCTAAGAAGCAATTCTCGTTCGTTAGCCGACACTTTCTTCATAAGTACTTCAAATATTACTCTAAACACTCACTGCGAGGGCGCCTACCTAGCCTCCGCACCAGTCATGGTGAAATATCTCAACTCTTTATGGTATGAGTAAGATGAAACGTTTGAGAACTGTACCATGTTGGGGGAAAAATCGGAATATTTTCTGTTTTTGCTAAGAAATTCAAAAATCTGTGGTCACAACCCTTAACAGCCTAACTCGAGTTAGGACACAATTGAGTTATTAGCACCATCGTATTCAGCGTATCTAAATTTATTTGCTCTAAATTTTTCATGTTTGTATCTCTTCTAGGAAGGCAATTAATCCTAAAAAACCTAATAGCTTAATGTGTCGATTATGGATGGCAACCAGAGTTTAGTGGCGTTGCTAGTTGCCAAATTTGCATTACGGATGGCAACTACGACCGACAGTTGTCAATTTCAGTTGCTAAAAAGGGGATTTTTCGGCAACCATTTATTTCTGGTTGCCTTGTAATTTTTCTAATTGGTGTGTAATTTTTTAAAGAAATAAAAAGTGAAAATAAGAGGTAAATTACATTTATTTTTAATTATTCATATATTCAATATTACATATTTTTTTCTGGTGTTTGTAGGCTTCATGATGGTTAAAATTACCACAAAGCAACAATTTGAAATCCTGGTAAACAAAATGGAACTTAACCCTAACCTAGCTCGCGGTGTACGGGTTTTTGGTGAAACCAAAGCCACTACGGATGGAAGGGAATTGCCGATAATTTAAATAGCTATGGCCCACCAACACGTACTCCAGAAGAATGGCAGAGAGTGTGGATTCATTTTAAGGCAAAATTAAAAAAGAAACTGGCAGAAAATAAAAGAAACGTTAACACCACAGGTGGTGGGCCATCGCAAGAAGTGCCTTTATCGCCATTGGAGCAGGCGGCAGCGGACCTGTTGCAAGTTGATTTGGCTGCAACTCCAGTGGGTAATCTGTTTGGCGTTCTAGAGATATTGGAAGCTTTTTCTTCCTCTGTTAATTTGGAAACAATCCAAATTTTACATAGCTTTTGCTCTATTATTTGGACAACTTCGCTCAAAACCACGGGCAATGTGGGTTGAGCCATGCTGAGGTTGAAGTCATTGCCATGGGACTTCTGAAAACTTCCCTCCGCAAAAAACCTCAAAGCAGCACACACTTTTAAGAGTGGAGGTATTGCTGTTGACCGGTATCTTTTTTTAAAGCATTTTTTTAATTCTTCCACTAAATAGACAACGGCATCTTTTGGAAGTCGGAAATACGCCTTAAAGCTAAGACGAACAATTGTTTATTGAAAAATTTTCAAGATAGAAACATCTACTCACAGTACAGATGGCAATTCTAAAGTATTAGAGCTATCTCTTAAATTCCTCCTAATAGATGCCACGTCCTGGACATCTTCTTCTTCATCAAAAAAAAGTTCCACTGAGCTAATCATTAAAAATTAAATTTTTATTGTTGAAATTTACTATTTTGAGTTGAATTGTTTGTTTTGTTTACAAAATATTTAGTTGCCAAAGTGTCAAAACACTATTATCGACGGCAACTGACAAAAGTTGCCATACATAATACTTATTTCTATTTCAGTTGCGTTGCCAGTTGACAACTCAACTGGAGTTTGGTTGTCATCCATAATCGACCCATAAGTTATTTTTCTAAATTACTGTTTTGGCATAACTGCCTAAGTCAATTTAGGATTACAACAAATATAAACATTATTTGTTCATCATTGCCTAAATCAACTTAAGTCGTTAATCCAAAAAAACAAAGAAACAATTTTATTTTCCTAACTTGAGTTAAGCTCTTATTCCGAATTACAATTTCGTTTTTTGATAAACATAAATTGAGTTAAGGTCTTTCTCCAAACAAAAAAAAAAAGTTTTAATCTGGAATAATAGCCTAACTCAACTTGAACTTTTTGACTTTCTTTCGTTCAACAATTCATAAGAGCCTAAGTGTCTTTTTCGATAATATCTTTTGACTGCGAGAATAAACAACTATTTTTTGTTAACAACTAAGTAAAGAAATTCGTTTCCTTGGAATCTGTAGCAAAGTTTTCCAAAAAACACCTTCTCCTGATTTTCAGTGAAGATTCAAAACTTTAAACTCGTGTACTGAAAATATTGAAAAACAGACTTAGGCTGTTATGGGTTGTGACCACAGATATATTCCAAACATTTAGCAATCAACTACATATATAAATTTCGTTTTCGTGTATATTTGTCTGTGTATCCATTATGTTTCTCATTTGTTTGCTGTAACATGGCTTTAACATCAACATTCGCTGTTATTCCTCAACGTTTCGCCGGTTATAACAGACAAAGAGCGAGATTTCGTGTCTTATATATAGAACGTCTTTGCATCACATGATTCCTCTCCCACTTTCAAAGATCACTTAGAAAATAGTTTGTTTTATCACTTATCACACAATAATAATGCTAAAATTAAAAAAAAAAATAAAAACATTTAACACGCGGTTGTAACTTGTGCTTAGTTTTTTTAATTTATTTTGATTGCCTCGTAAAATATAACCCTGATCGCACGAAAAGTGTGAAATTTTTAAAAAAATTCAAATGAAAAAACGAACAGACTGTCAAAATTTACGTGAGATCCTCTCAAGAAATCGTATGATTTTCTTTACTCTATGCGACTTTTCACTAGGCCTGCCATTTTTTTTACAGATCGCTCGACTGGATCGCGTAATGTAAGGAAACATACATTGCTGCGCGAATAATTCGATACGTATGCCGACAATTTATTTTATAGAATTGAAGCATGAAATTCAAAAACTATAATTGTTGCCAATGTGTGTATTGAAAAACAAAAAGAAAATTTTATGTTACCACTGTAAGTCCTAAAAAGTCAACATGGCAATGTAAAAATATCTTTTTATTTTGTGTAAAAATAACACTATTAACGTTTTTGTATCGCATCACTGTGCAGCGTGAGAAAATATTCTGCTTTAGTCCATAAATAATGAAATTTCTTACTCGCGAAGTATTTGTGATTTACTGGGGTGGATCTGAATCAGAATCTTTTTATTAAATGGCTTCATTCGTATGATTTTGGAAAGGCTTTTAACAAAACGGAAACAACCTCTTCAAGTCTCATATCTGTGAGTCATAACAGAAGACCCAGAAAGAAGAAGAAAGGAAACCGCTCTTATTGCATTGACTTCCAGAGGGTTTGAAGACATTGAAAATTATACGAATTAAAAATGTACGCTGGGTATGTGTGTGTCATTTCCACACACACTCGTGTGAATGTGAACGTATCTGAGCATGTTGTGAGCACCTAAATGGTGGCGGTTTTCTTTGACAATAGCGTTAAAACCGACATGAACCTTGACAAAAGTCATGAATCAATTGAACTTTTTGTCATTCATTCATTCTTCCATTCATACATATCTCTGACTGAAGCCTGGCACAAAGTCGCGTCTTGCTCAACGACCATTTCATAAATTCCGTATGAGTTTGCACGCAAACGTATTCGATTTTATGATTATTACTACTAGGTCTTCATATTTCTCTAGAATATTTGGAGTATTTACTCTTAAATTGATATGTAGGGTACGAGTGCCACAAGTAAGACTTAGTGCTGTCATTGTAAACCAATTAAAAGATAACACCACACACGGCAATAGTACAGGGACAGTGGGACGGACTAGTGCCATACATATGTCAGATATCCAGCATCAAATAAATCAACAACAAACATATCAAGTTTTAAAATCAATTTTGAAACCGCGAATCACACTTAACATGTTAAATTTCGACAACAACAACATTAGTAGAACAGTGGTGTTAACTGAAATATTCAATAAAATCAATTAGTTTGGGATAGAAACAACTTATTTGGCAATTAATATATTCATAACACTCCAAATTTGAATAATAAACAAAACTTCACTTTTCAATTAAACGGTTGTTAACAATCTACTGTTGCTCCAAATTGCTTAACATATGTTAAGCAAATACCTTCTAGATGCAATCTCTCTCTTTGTCTCTTGTATTACCGGCGCAACGTTTACGAATAACAGCGATGTTGATCTTAAAGACATGTTAGCTTTTTACAGCAAAAAATTAAAATAATACAAACAATGTTTTTCCTTTTCGGTGCCATAGCTCGCCTTTTGCAAGTTAACATACAAAGAGCGAGTTTTCCCATCTTGTACTTTTACTCTCTTTGATGTTAAGAGTTTCTCTAGATTGTATATTCTGTCTGGTTAGCATTTATACGGGTTTGAACAACATCCCAATTTAGTTCAAAAAATTTACTACAGTTTAATTAAATTTTCCTTATAGGAAGGAACACTAAATAAGTATGAGTACATCTTATTTATTTCAAAGGCTGATTAAATGGAAAATTTACTAGAAATGAGGTAGTAAATTTACTTTAAAACATTTCTTTGAAGCTAGCAAAAAATTCTTACAATTGAGTAAATTCATACTTGTGAAAAGAAAGAAAATAGTGAAGAAATATTTTGAATACGGGGAAACTTCATGAACCGATGTGACCAACTTTCTCAGTGTATGTTTTCAGCTGACATAAAATGTGCTCTGCTAAATTAGATCAAAATCGGTGATACCTTGAGAAAGAAAAGTTAAATTGGTTTTTCTAGTTGAAATATAAAGTATTTTGCGTAATTTGAAGAACATCGGTTAAAAGATATGGTTTCTAGAGCTGAAAAAGTCAAATCGGGAGCGACATTTTTATGAGGCCTATATCGATCAACTTTCGCCATAATGTTTCCAGTTGAAATATAAGTTCTTATGGCAAATTTTAAGAAAATCGATTAAAATATGTGGTTTCTAGAGCGCAAAAAGTAAAATAGGAATTTTTATGGGAGCTATATTTAAATCTGAACCGATCTGACACACTTTCATTACAGATAATTCTAGTTGAAATATAAGGTTTTGTGCCAAATTTAAAAAAATATATGTGATCTCTAGATTGCAACAAGTTAAATGGAGAACGAAATTTGCATTGAGCTATATCTATATCTCAACCGATATGGTCCAATTTCAGTGTTTCTAGTTGAATTATAAGGAAATGTGCCAAATTTTAAGCAAATCGATGTTTTTAGGGCGGAAAAGTCAAATCGGGAGCGACATTTGTATGGAGGCTATATCTAACTCGGGACCGATTAGCCCTTTATTTTGAAAGACTTGAAGTTATATTTAATGCGACAAAGCATATAGTTGTCACTACATTCTAATTATATTTTAAAAATCCATCACTATCGGAGTTAGAACTGCGGACCTTCTTATTGCTGCTACGGCACTGTAATCTTCTCAACTATCATCTGTTGTGAGTGTTGAATGAATAACTAAAGCAAACTATTTTTAGGTAGAATTTACAATAAGAATCTTGACAAACTAAGATATCATGCAAAAATATTAAATTAAATTAATTAATACTATTTAAAGTGTTATATTGATATAATGTAGTCCCAATAATTAACAACAAAAAATAAATATTTAAAGCAATAAATTTTAAAAATTGAATAATAAAATTATACAACATTTAATATTGTTTATTTATAAAAATAATTAAAAACAAAAAACAGAGATTCGAACCCGAAACCTTCTGAGTGCAATGCGGACAACTCTCTGTGACCCTATACGAAAAATGTCCTTGTGAAAATGCTATTTACTATATTATCAACCTTTTAATTTGTTTGCTGTGTTACTACCACAGAAAATCTAGGCACTGCTTTCATGGGAACAATGTCAATGAATGCGAACATTCACTCTCCCAAAACAAATAACTGCAAACAACTGTAACCAGCCTCTTTCATATAAACAAAAAATATTTTTGTGTTTAAAGAAAATTTGCAGTGCTTTGGCCCACTGTGCACATACACATGTGTCCACATGTGCGCATTACAGGCACTATAAGATGGATCAAATGTAGTGGTTTTAATTGGATTTATTGAACCCGAAATTGTCGCAGTGCGTAATTAATTATATTATCACACACCACTTCGTACACAACTTGTTATAGGGGACCATCAGCTATGACTTGCCTTCGGGCCTTCGTAACAATGACTTGTCTTCAATTTAAAAGATCACTACCCCCTGGATTACGAAATATGCACACATTCAGAAGGTGATATCAAGAATTCACAGATTATTTACATTTGGATTTCGAAGGCGAGATCAATGTTCAAGTACGTTGTACTTTCCTTTGAGAATTGTTGGTTCCAGTGTTGCCAATTTAACCATTAACCGGCTGTATCTAGCGTTTTCATTTCCATTTGGAGATACTTAATTGGCTAGGAAGTTCTAGCCATAGAGTAACTGTAATTCAATTGCTGATTAAATTGTTTCATATAAATAAAATTTGAAGTATTTTGCCATTTCAATCTCGAAAACAATATTAATATTTTTAAGATTAGTTTTTTCGTTTGTACGATTTTTAAAATTCCAATTCATCGAAGGCATCTTTAATTCTTACACTACAATATTATGGTCTTGTCCTTTTTTGCCGTCACTGAAAGAAAAATTTGCTTACGGTGTTAGCACCCAAGGATTATTTTGAAATATTAACATTAAAAATCGGGAAATCAGATATATTTTAGAAATCGGTCCAAAGTTGACCACTTTTCGTATTTTTCGATTTTAAAGAAAATTAACATTTTTATTTTTTGTTTTTATGTTTTTTAACCACTGTGCGTCCTGGCTGCTTTCATTTAGATGCTAACGTGCTTTCACCAGACGGACTGACGGACATGGCTAGATGATCTTAGAATTTGATGACGATGAAGAATATATATACTTTATAGGGTCTCAGATTTCTAATTTGAAATCTACCCTTTCTTTTTGCCAATGCACCATGCGTTGGCAACACTGGTTGCTTCATTTGTTTCTTTACTGAAAGCGGGATATCAGTGCAAAACGTTGTTGACTGAAAGTTCGCTCGACTTGCAATTGGAGATTATGAGACAGTTATCTGGGTAATTACAGTGCTTTTACATATTTGGTTGCCAGATATTCACTCTGAATCTTGAAACTCGATTGGTCGACATCAATTTTGGGTAAGGTTCGATAACATATTTCGGATGAGTGCAGTCTTCGGTGAATATAATGCATTCAATCGAAATACAACAGCGTCTTAGGGTCTGGTTTTTAATTATTTCGTTCATCTATCAGAAAAATAATATCACTCTTCAGAGTTTTTAGACTGTCGCACCGTGTAATCATCCAGATTGTTCTTTCCGGGACATGGACTAGTAATGTTGGGAAAAATCAATTCCCAAGAGAATCATTGAACCACCGATTTAGATTATTTCATAGACTTGCATTGCCCAGCGTATACCTACCCGAGACTGTTTATGTGCCATCGCAATCGATCAATTTGCACATTGGATTTAATGACAACAGACCTGACACACAGTCTACCAACAACGTAGCAGTGATTCTTGAAGCTAGTGCAATCGTTTCTAATATAATAAAATATCATTTTCTAAAGAAGTATTCTTAGATCTAGCAATATAACCTCAAATATTTATATATATATATATTTTTCTGACCGTGCCTCAACAATATATAAATATATATATACAAACTTTTTTCCAAAACATTGCTACTTCGAAAAGATCATGGCCACATTTCACAAATGTTTACCCCACTTCGTGCTGAAAACGGTGGAAACTCTGGTTGACTTATACATTCGTAAAGAAATGCATTCACTTGGGGGGTGCGGACTGCCGCAGCATTTTCTTCAATGCAGGGCCCTACGTGTACTAAACTCAAATAAACAATTACTAAACTAAAGATTTAAGTTTAGGTTTTATTTGAATTTAGTACGTACGTACTCAAATCAACAAAGTCTTACTCCATATGAGTCGAAATTGCAACAAATATACTTGGATTGGGTCATTTTTGCTGAGCTCCGCTTTGGTAAGCTTCATCTTCACAATATATTCTTGAGTGTGGCTGCGTTTAACTTACCCGCTTTGCTGGATGCATCCATATCTCCCTCCTTCTCCAGTCGTTCGGTCAGCAGTTTATGTATGACGCCGTATGTATTGATGATGCCAAATATGACACCATTGCACAGGAATGCACTAACCATCACCAGCCAAGCACGCATACCGCCATCTGGAGGCTCCTTACCGTCATGTATGTCACGACAACATGGCGCTTCGATGTGTTCAGTCGCTGGCGAGTCCTTCTCCTTGTGATGCTTCCCATTTGTTTGGCTGTTGCCATTCAGCCGACTGTGGTCGATCGGTACAATTTGGCCATTTGAATGTGATTTGTCATTTAAGGGTTCGTTCTCCGTCATCGCCGCCGCCGCTGTGGTGTCAGTTTAGTGATTCTGAAAATCTGGAAACAAACATGCATTAAATTTAAATTGCATACTTTCTCTTATCATTTGGAACACTAAATGTGAGATCTTATCTTGAACACTTGAACATTTTAAATAATAAAACAGACCATACAAACAAAAATGTTTTCCAGTTACCATCCAAAAATAAAATCTGGTGATTCATTAAATCAGAAATATGAATAACTCCTACATTTTCAGTTATTTACAATAACACAAACAATGAGTTGTATGTGATATACAATGAAAGAAAGCTCTTCATTTCCAGAAAATAATCTTAGGTTAGGTTGTGGTGACACTTTATCTCACCGAGGTTTAGTACTCTACTGGTCAAGACGCTCAAGCTCTCAAAGAAAGCAGAAATATGTGTGACTAGACGTTCATTAGACATTGCTGAACAGAGACAGAATGTTTTCAATACTCTCCATATATTCTTCGTCCCACAGCTCCAGCAAAATTTGTTTGACGCGATGTCCAGCCTCCGCAAATGAAATCTTTGACCAGACCATCTTGGTGATTCTGCACGTATTTAAACCTATCCAGCTGCTATTTGCCTGCATGAAAGTTTCTGTCTTCGAAGAAGTTTTCATGTCGACAGGGGTGTATCCATAGAGTCAAGTAACCTGTCGATAATTTTACAGTTCCGTGAGATGTCCCTAAGCCGTGGCACCCAAATAAGATGCATATCGAACTGCATGTCCATCTTCTGAAGAGGTGCCCGGCAGTCTTGGGCTATTATCACCAAATTCATGCAGTGATCCTCACAATAATGCGAGCAAACACTCCGCAACTTCTCTCGGGAAGCATACGAGCCAGGCTTGTTTCTTTGCAGTGTAGTCCATACCCCACCGGCTATATAAAGCTTGCCATGGAGAATTCTATCCACCCAGACATCCCCAGCTGGTACATCTATATTGAAACGGAGTCACCAATTCCCCCTATGTAATAGTGATCACCATTAACGATACATTCTCATTCGACCTACGCCCCTGTTGGTCCACAGGAAAATACTATTGTTTAATCGCTGCCGGTCATTCTCGACACCCTTTTCAGCGGATACAAGTAGCACAAACCAAGACACCGTACAGCCGAATCGGTGAAAGTCCTCAGCGGGCTCCGATAGTCGTTCTGCACTTATATAGGGCGATGCTAGCTTTCTTCATTCGCTGCATTATATGTATTTTCTTTGGAGTAAAGCTTCCTATCTAGGATGGTGCCAAGCAACTTTGTGTCGTCCAAAAAATCCAAGCTCTGAACCTTTTATTGTGGGAGGGATTATGTAAGGTATTTTATTCCTCCTCGTAAAGAAAACCAACACAGTTTTCACCAAAATCACTCCAAGCCCACTATTTCCATCTTACCAGCTCGTTTAGAGCATTCCGTAGAATATGATTAAGGGTTGTAGGAAACTTCCGTGTACGCATCGAAATCCAGCAATACATCGTTGAGTGGTAGAATCCAAATAAGAGGCACCCTGCTGGATGCCGCTGTTTACAAATATATTTTCTGCTGAGGAGCCGAGACTCGCAGCAGTACGGCGTCTAGTCAGCAAGCAGTGGATTTTTTCACTGAACCAAAACTCAGATAAAGGGTTGGATGGAGGAAAACGGGAGAAGTATTTGTTGACATCTGTTTGAATCTTAAGATGTGATAATTTGCGGTCCAAGAGGTCAACCTATGATCGTCGGATGAGATCACACGCGTATAGTGCGATCTCTGAGGACGCACGATATAAATCGAGAGAAGTTTTGATATGAGTGCGCCGTACCAGACTCTATCAAAGGCCTGGGATATATCTAGAACAACGACCGTACTCTCACCAAACTGGTGGACGGATCTATAAATAGCTCACAAGATGGTGGTTAGGCAAACTCTCAATAACCTTCGAGAGCGCAGAGCAAATCGCAATCGGGCGATAGTTAGCAGGGTTATTAGCCTTACCTTTTTTAGGAATGGGCTTCCAACGCGCTGGGAAGACCCCTGCAAGTATGCAAAGTTGGAAAGGTTGCGATATATATAAAGACATGATTCAATGGTGCTCCCCCCAATTCATGAATTGCCTCCACTAACATCTCCAATGTTTTTAGAAGAAATGAGGTTAGACTAATGATAGATAAAATAAACTAATGAGATAAAAATATCTCAGAGCTTAGGTGTGCGTGACAGTTTTAAGCAAACTGCAAAAATGGTCATCAGGAAATCACGTGATGTGCCGTTTTTTGTATCTCGTTGGGTGTAATGCCGTATGAACCGGGCAGACTAGACTGGAATGTAAAGTTTTCAAACTCAATTATTTCAAATGCCCTTAGTTATTGAACTTAAACCAATTAAGCGGGTAAAAAAACGAGTTGCCAATAAAAACGTGACTAATATTCGTTAAAAGTCTACCACGGACATCACCTAAACAGATACGTTAAAACTATCCACCCGCCACGGGTGGTGTGGTTTTTGAACTGGTGGAGTCATCGGACCGTAGTTCTTCAAAAATAATGATAGGTCTTCTTATTGGGCTCCCAATTCCTACTTATATCAACCTGTATCTGTTAATTTAGTAATTTGGTAATTGTCTCATAATACCACAAGCGTAAAATCAACCGGAGCAAGAGAAAGAAGCTGAGGTGGCGCCGCCGCCGAACTTTTTCCTATTTGCCACGCCGCCGCCGATGACTACGGCTGAAATCGGCGCAGCAAAAAAATAATATTATAGGTTAAAGACATTTTGATCTTTTTTAATCAACCATGTAGGTAGGTATCCGCAATAACTACCAAATATTACATGCGTTCATCTGGCTTGTTTACATAAACTGCCGTTACAAACGAGCAAAAGCCACAGCAAAAATCTAAAAATAAAATAAATCTAAATATGACACACCAACCATCTGTTACTAAGTTCACACCAATAATGTGGCTTTTTTACTTTAAGGCTGGATAACTAAGTTGCGATAACAAAAATCTAAAAAAAAATTAAAATTTCACTCAAAATAAAAAAAAATATTTTTTTAAATTGTCGCCAAATGCAATAAAAATGCCAAATGCAATAAAAAGTTTTGGACTTAGCCTGGATAATTATTTATGTTTATCGAGTCCAAAAAAGGCAACACAAAAAAAATTTCAAATTTGTTTCGATACAAATATTTATATTGCAGTGGGCGACAATATGAAAAAATATTTTTTTTATTTTGAGCAAAAAATACATTTTTTATCAACGTTTTTGTTATCGCAGCTTGTTATCCCGGCTTAAAGAAAACAGCCCTAATATTGAAATGGATTCTACCAAAAATTATTGGCGAAGAAAATCCATCAAAAATCGTAATGTCATCCGGCGCTGAATGTTGGAAATACATTGACCATTTATACATTGTCAATAAAAGAATTTGGAGAAGACCTAATTTTGCAATATACACTCAGAAAAATAGCATTCCTAAATCTGAGTAAAATCCATACTACAATTTAGTTCAAAAATGTTACTCCAGTTCAGTAAAAATTTCTTAAAAGGTTGGAAAATTAACTAAAAATTAGTAATAATTAATAATTATAATTCAAAGCAATAGTGAATAGTTCATTTACTAGAAATAGGATAGTAAATTTACTTAAAAACATTTCTTTGGATCTAATAAAAAATTCTTATAATTGGGTAAATTCATACTTATGTGGAAGAATATTTCTAAGGTTATAAGTAAGAAAAAACTTAGAATTTTTTTGTATGGACAAAAATCAATTTAGGAAATTAGGAAAATTTAACTTAAAAATGCGTTGTACTAAAATTAAGTTAATATGTTTACTGAAATTTATGCCAAGTTCTTTAAGTATTAATGAACTTATAAAAAATCACTTGAAATTGATTAAAAATTCTTGAACAATCACTACAAAGACGCCTATCTGGCCTTCGCAGCAATCATGAGTATCATGAAACTTTTGAGAAATATTTCATGTTGTCATTTTTTGTATTAGTTTTGCATACTCTGAAGCTAAACCATTCGTTTGATTTTTAAGTTAAATTGTTCTTATTTTAAGTTCACTTTTTTCCTTGTATCAATTAATTTTTTCCTCAGTTTAAGTAAAAAAAATACTTGTTTTAAGGAAAAATCAGCAAAATTTTTCCCAGTTTAAGTAAATATTTACTTGATTTGAGTAAAAATTTACTTACTTCTAAGACATTTCAACATAATTTTACTAAGATTTAGTAAACATTTACTTGGTTGTGTAAAAAATTACTTAGATTTAGGAAAATTTTATTAAATTTAGTAAAAATTTACTTGGTTTTTGGAACAGTTTACTTAGATTTAGGACAATTTCAGCAATATTTTACTTAGATTTATTAAAAATGTACTTGTTTTAAGGAAAAACTTACTGGAATTTTCCTCTCTTTGAGTAAATATTAACTTGGTTTGAGGAAAATTGAACTAGAATCAAGTTCAAAGCATGTGCTATTTTCAAGGAAAAGTTTGAGCTTGATATGATGAAATATTGCTTTAGCGCTATACGAAGTTCAATTTTCCTAAATTTTAGTTAATTTTAACTCATTGTAGGGTTCACTTTTTTCTGAGTGTGGGCATCTCCCAGTGGCCGGACGCGATATTCGCACGCCTTATACTACGCACAAAAACAAGAAAAAAACTAAAAAAGTCGATCAGCCCTTTAAGTGTTCTAAAGCGCTTAAAGAATACTACATTTTAAAAATATATCGTCAGGATTTAGTACAAATTAGTAAAATTATAAACAATTTTACATCGAACCGGACGCGACAAAAATAGAAGTATTTTTGAATGTCTTATAGAAATATACAAAGTTCAGCGATTTTTTGAGAACTTTGTTTTTGCTTATATACATGTAAATGAAGGTCAGAGGATATATTTTCTTCGTAAATTTATGATTTAAATTTTTTTAATCAGGTACAGCAGAAATACGGACGGGACAAAAATTTCCATTCGTAGTAAAAAATTTTAGTAATTTTCATTATAACACTTCAACTTTCAATAAAAATAAAAGAGAACAAGTTAACTTCAAGTTTCATAATAAAAAAAATTGTCGAAATAAGGAAAAACTAAAGTTAAAAGCTATTAATGTGGTCTGATTTCATTTTTTTTGTAGACCTTTTTTGGGAGATGCTCATATTAGCTTGAAACTGAGAATATGATTCTGAACGGGTGAGATAACTTTAAATAGTATTTTCATACATGCATGTCGTTAAGTAAATGACTAAGAAAATCCTAAGTCGGCCTGGTCTGACTGTACGATAGATAACCCACTCTATATTAAATACTCAATGCAGAATTCATTGGGACGATTTTATGGATCCAATTATGAAAAATTATAAAATAGAACGAACCCCATATCAACACAAAGGCATGCGTTTCATTGTCGAAATTTAATGATATTTAGAATTTTATTACAGCGCCGCCGACCTGTCAATATTGGGTCGGTTCAGCCGTCGGGCCGCCGCCGATAACAATCAACATCAGTAAAACAGCGCTGCTAAAATATTTGATAAAAATCTATTATTTTTGGATGTCTTTTGGTAATGTTAATTGTAGTAAATCAAATTACATTATTCAAAAAATGAAAAAAAAATCGCGTTTTAATGAAAACAATAACGTTGCTCCGAATGACGTAATAATTGTCCACTCTCAGTATGTATCAGCTCTCTGATTTAATTTCAACATTAAATCAAAGTGAAAAGTGTCTGTCAGGAATACTGTTTGTCTTAAATAATTAAGGTTGAATGAGATTGATCATGAAGTGGCGAGTATCGAAATAATTGTCGTATATCAAATTGCCGTAAACAAATTTTGGCACGATTACGTCGTCAGTAAACGTCGCTTCATGAATAGCCTAATTGATTACTTCGTTTTGCTTGGTAAATTTTCAATCAAATTAATTATATACATTTCGATACTGCATTTCCAACAGGACGAGTGACCCTACAATCACTAGATCACGACAATTAAATCACGGGTGAGTGATGCGAGTGGCACAGATTAGACATGAAATTTCAGCAAACCTTGACACAAAAATGATAACGACTGTCAAATAAATCAGCGAACAAGTCCGAGAGCCTGAAGATAGGCCAGCCGGCGAATAAAACATTTTTTGGCTATAAAGAAATTGTATTTACTTTTCTGTCTAAATTGTTTGTAGATGACGAAGCACGCCAGACCTATGACAACTTCAGGAAGTCGTAAACAATCGAGCTAATATTGCCAAACACCAATATTCTTAGTCTGAGTAACTAGAAAGAGCCATGCAATAATGTAGGTCATGCCGAAACAACACTCATTCGAAAATTATTCATAGAAAGTGTTTTGGAAATACACGTCATAACGTGGCATGTTTCAGCCCTGTTAGCCGTTTGTGGGGTGGAATACAAACAACTTGCATTTTTCGAGGTAGCTTACATAACAAAACCACCCCAGTCATATGTCGTCGACGTCCTTTCCTTGCGACAATTTTAACTCTGTGGAAAACTGTCAGAAGCGATTTTCTAGTTTCCAAACTCATACCAGACTTTCCACGCCAGATTACATTAGGTTACACCCATTTTGACATGACTGAAGAAAGAGTTATACACACACTTTCTGATGTATGTTGGTGTCCCAAACTCGAAATTTTTTTTTTGGGAATTAATCTTTAATATTAAAATTGCAATTTTCGTCGAAGTTCATTTAATATTTTCACTTCTCCTACTTCTGCAAGAAAGGTCTATTTTCTACATTTTTCCAGATAATTTCTTCAAGTGAGCATGTCAGCTATTGTTGGAAAATAAAAATAAATTACATATCTCATGTCTACGAAAAATGTAGATTCTTTATTTTTTCATTTTTTGGGCGAAATCGGTCCAGAGGGACAAAGATTCCCTCAAAAACTCCTAATAATTAGAATGGTTACGCATATTTTTTGATGATTTCTGTCTTATATAGGGTGGGCCATGTGACTCTTTAGATTTGAACTAATAATAAAAAAATTTCAAGAAAATCGAAGAGTACAAACAATTGAAAAATAAAGATTTAATTTAAAAAATCTAAATTTCTATACAAAAACATTGTTAATATTTTTTCGTCAAAAATTAAAAACAAAGAATATCCAATTCGGACCATTATTGACGAAGTTATGAGCAAAAGTCTGAAAATAGAACTACAATTTCATGATTTTTAAAAAAGCTATATCTTTTTAACAATTCTAAGATTCCGTCTGTTGAAAGCACGGACGTCCAAATTTTCCATAAATGCGTCTTATTGTCGTAAATCGGTTGGGATTTAAACTGGGCGAAATCGGTCCAAAGGGAAAAAGTTTCCCTCACAAGGACTCATAATAACCCCTAACATTTAAGAGTTTAAGCATTTTTTCCACATATCTGCTTGTACTTAATTGATATGGATATGCGCATTCCCCCTACAACAATATATGGTACACGTTGTACCATAAATTGATTTCCATTTGTAGAGGGTAAAAAAGGGAAAAAAATGGGATCTATCAAACGACAACAGCTAGAAACACGAAATTCGGTGTGTACATTCCAGATACATAATATAATATATTATATATAATATATATGAGCAGATACATAATATACAAATATTCTTTCCAATTTCGTACTTTTAAGGGGTAAACTAGTGACTGGTAAATCGATTCCGATTCTAATCGAGAATCGATTTTGGGGGTTCATGAATCGATTATTTTGGAATCGATTACACGCGTCCAACTTTATACTGGAATCGATTATCGACGCTTCAGAATCGATATTTTGTACTTTTGGCGGTAACACGTTGTGAAATTTAAAAGAAAAATTTAAAGTTGGTAAAAAATGAAGTCTGAATTATTATAAAAAGTTAAAAATATATAAAAGTTATGAGCTCAATATGTACCATACACTTGGTTTTTTGTGGAAGCACCTCCAAGCATTTGAAAAGTCCTCAAAATGGAAAAAGTGTTACAGAAATATTTTGATAATTTTAAATTTGTAATGAAATATTATTTATATTTCGTGAAATATGGTAATAATCGAACTTGATCCACTTTTAAGTATTCCGATCGGATTCATCCTAAAAAATCAATCAACAGATAACGTAGATAGACATATACTAAAAATTCGGTGAATAAATTCAGTCGATTTTTTTACCAAAGTCTACGATCAATACAATATTTCGTGAATGTTAGGAAATTATTGATATTAAAATATCAATTTTTTCTTACATCCATCGTCGCCATAATCGCATTTCACTAATCTATCATTAGAATTAATTTTTTCAATTTTTTGTTTGCAAGTTTTTTCTTAGAAAGATTAAATTTTAAAGAAATATTACACAAAACATGGTCGAAATTCTCGGTGCTTGAATAGCGGACCTAAAAAACACGGTCAGTGAGTCTGTAAGCAGACAGACTATTTTCAAACTACATATATGCTTTTCTTAAATTACTTTACTACTTAAAGTATAATTTCTTAAGTAATATGTGTATTATATATATATATATATATATATATATATTATTTAATTTCAACATGAAAGATTTGTGATTTGCAATCATTATAAGATTTTAACAAAAAACTCTTCATAGAAGAGGCTGCAGGCAGGCGGACTATTTTTAAACTATATTTTTTACTATTTAAAGTAATATTTAAAATAATATTTTTTAAATAAAAAATTTAATGCGCAATTAAACTTGAGATATTTTAAATTTTGAATGCGAATTTAAATCTGAATATCTTTTGTAAGTTTGCATTTTAACATTACTATTCAATTTTAATATTATTTTCTATTGGAGTAACGTACTTGTTCGACTACTCTAATTCATAATAATTTATAAAAAAACCCATGAGAGTTTTACATTGAAAAATGTTTTGATAAATTATGCTGCAGCGACTGTTGTACGGCAAACGCGACGGTCTGAAAGCGGATTAAACACCGTATTCATATAACTTTTCCATCTGAGATAAACATAAACAAAGAAAATATATCTATTAAGAACAAAGATTACGAACGAATGGTTCGACTACATCAATAAAAAGAATTATTTTTAATGAAACGAAGACACATAAAAAATATGCTGTTAATTTCATATTTATATATTTTATATTTAAATACAAACTCAAATGTGGAATTTTATTCTATGGTTGAACATTTTAACCGATTCCGATTAAGAATCGATTCTTGGGTCCGATTCTTCGATTCTAAGAATCGGATTGAAAAATAGTTGATTGGGGAATCGATTCTCGCCCTTAATTACCATTCACTAGGGTAAACTGGGAATAAAGGGATAAAATGGTACCAACCAAACGGCTGCACCTAAAATAATGAAATTCGGTGTATACATTCATCTTATTGCGTAGACACGCAAAATAAACGGATTTTTCGAAATTCGTACTTTTTGGGGTTTAAATGGAAAAAAATGAACGCAGCTAGAATCATGAAATTCGTTGTATACATTCCTCTAATTGCTTAGACACGTAAAATAACAAGATTTTAGAAAGTCATACACTTGAGGTGGTAAAATAGGAAAAAGGGGATAAAAATGGTACCAACCAAATGGCCGAAGCTAGAATCGTGGAATTCGGTGTATACCTCTGACTGGATAGACCCGCAAAATAAAAAGATTTTTCCAAATTCGAACTTTTTACTTTTACGGCTAAAATTGGTTGAATCATGAAGTTAGGTTATTTTGCAATTTGTACTTTTGGAATTAAAATAGAATGGAAATACAAACAAAGGTAGCACCCACTATCTTCCAATAATAATAATGATATTTAAACTTTTTTGAAAATATAATTGACCTGAGTTATTATTTCGATATATAGTGTAAACGTATTGGTAGTCTTGCCTTATAAGCGTGGTTTGAAATAATGAAAATATTATATTTATTTATAAAATTATTTTGTCAATATTTGAATTTGTTTTGGTTTGGCTATACTAAAAAAATATATTTTCCTCTAATATTACTGCACTTCTACGAAAATCGACATCCTCTGTGGAATGCAATCCATGGTGGAGAGTATAAAAAGTTCGGCCAGGCCGAACTTAATGCCGTTTTTACATGTTTTTATTTCCAGGTTTATGTTTGACATTTGGAAAATGGACGCTATATGCTCGAACAAAATTGGGAAAATATTAAAAACTTACTTCCAAAGTAGTAACTCTTTAACGCAAACTGTAAAAACTGTAGTTTTACCACAAACTCTTATTTTCAGATGAAGCTCATTTTCATCTCGGTGGCTATGTCAATAAGCAAAACTGCCGCATATGGGGTTCAGTGAAATCGCAAGTGACCAACGCATCCACAACGAGTCACTGTTTGGTAAGGATTTTGCGCTGGCGGCATCATTGGGCCATTGGGTTAATCGGATGAGGTACTGCCGAGCCATCGTGGTAGTCATATGAATGATATTGTGTTCCATTATTAAATGAAAAAGTCCAGACATTCCAATAAAACCAGAAATTAAAAAAATAATCAGTACTTTTTTATAGCCAATTCTAATTTAAATTTTTAAATGGCCCACCCTATATTCACTTGATACGTGCATTCCTCTGCTAGCCTGTTATTCACATATATTTGCGCCCACTTGTTTTTTTGGGGCGCTGTGATATGTATGTCGTTATTACTGATTTGAAAATCTTGTAAAATTAAATCAAATAACTGCAACAATTCTGTTCTCGGTGTGTTTTGGTTGCATCGCGTACTGAGATTTAAGCTTTATTTATAAACGTTACTGCAGATTATCTCCTAAAATCATTAACTATCTTTACAAGACAAAGAAAATTAAAAAGCCACTGGGTACAACAAAAACACTGATACCGAGATTGACCGCTTTTTTAGAAAATAATTTCTTGTTTTTCACAAGTGGCACTTACGTCGTTATAATTTTGAAGCAATCGCTTGAAATCTCTCTTCTGTTTGAAGTATGTACTTCTGTTATCTGGACAGCCTTCTTTATCTGTTCATTTAATTTGTTTTTCAAATAAAGAAAACAAAAAATAATTTCGGGGTTTGACAACAGCAGCGATGCAATCTTTTACAGTTCATTCGTAGGTTGGCGACACTGTTGCCTTAGACGGGTAGTCTGACCAATTTTAACGAATAAATTTGATTTTCAGAACAAAAAAGCAATAGCAATAGTGAAGGCTCTTCACGAATATCTCAGAGACTCAGATGACTAAGTTTAGACTCACATCCTTTTGTGTTTTCAAAGCAAAAAGTAAATCCGCACAATATTTTCTCTTACATGAGCAAAAAATATTCTTGGTCACGCGTGATTCGCTTAAAACGCGTAAATAGAGAAAAACAAGTAAGGAAAGACTAAAGACGGGGGATATACATATATAATATTTTAATTTTTTATTTAAAAAATCAATCAAAAAATACAATCGAACGTAACGTAATAATGTCGCAATCGCGATTAAGATGACAATATCTAATTAGATATTAAATTCAGCAAGTCGAAAAGTCAGTCCTAATAAAATCAGATTCCAGTGATTCTTGGCGAACGTTGATCACAATGACGGATATTAACGAGTCCTTTTAAAATATGGACCGTTAAATAATCAGGAGCAGAACAATCACTTCCAAACTCGTTTACCTTCGTTAAATCACAAAAGTTCTCGAAGATAATGTACCAAACCCGCAATATGAACATGTAGTCTTCAAGAAATCTTGTTATAGCTGCAGTCAGAAAAAAGTGAACCGTACAATGAGTTAAATGAACAAAATTTCGGAACATTGAACTCCGCTTGAAAACGCTAAAGCAATATTTCCTCATACCAAGTTCGGACATTTCCTTTAAAGTACGGCATGCTTTGAACTTGATTCTAGTTCAGCTTTCCTCAAACCAAGTAAATATTTACTCAAACTAAAGAAAACTGCAGCAAATTTTCCCCAAACCAAGTAAATTTTTACTAAATCTAGGTAAAATTTTGCTGAAATTGTCCCCAAACTAAGTAATTGTTTCCTTAAATCCAGTAAGTATTTACTCAATCTGTGTAAATTTTTCCTAAAACCTAGTACATTTTTACTAAATCTGGGCAAAATTTTATTAAATTTTCTCTAAAAGCAAGTAAGTATTTACTAAAACTGAGGGAATTTTTATGTTTTTTTTTCCTAAAGAAAAGTACATTATTACTTAAATTGAAGAAAATGTTACTTGATTTAAGAAAAATAAAATGAACTTAAATAAGTTCAATTGTAATTGAGGAAATTATTCCCCAATACTTCAAAAAATGTAATTGGTTCAGAGCAGAGCTGTTAAATTTCGATTACGATTAGTAATCAATTACATTACTTTTTAAAAAGAATCGTAATGATTATATAATCCACTATTCAACAATTTCTGATTACTAATTGATTACGATTACAATTAATCAAAAAATAATCAGGATTACTTGCGATTACCGTTACCTTTCGGTTTTAGCTGGCAAAAGAACGAGAACAGAAAAAATCAAAACTGACATATATTGAAAAGTCAAAAGTTTTGACAAACAGACTACTATGACTCTCATACCGATTTCGCGAGAATCAAAAGTAATCACAAAAAATCAAAAGTAATCTAAAATAGTCAAAAGTAATCTTTTAAAGTAGTCGAACTCATTTTTGATTACTTTTGATTATTTTTCAGTAATCGCAAGTAATCCTGATTATTTTTTGATTACTTGTAATCGTAATCAATTACTAATCGTATAAAACTGAATGTAATAGTATTGTAATCATTACTTCTACTTTAAAAAAAAAGTAATCTAATTACTAATGATTACGATTACTAATCATTACTTACTAATCATTACATACAAAACTAATACAAAAACTGACAACATGATATATTTCTCAAAAGTTTCATGTTACTTCTGTCTTAAAGAGTTGAGCTATTACTCCATGATGGCTGCGAATGCAAGATATGCACCTTCGCAGTGGTTGTCTATATACATATTTGGAATAATTTAGAAATAAGTTTCAGCAAATGAACGAGAATTGTTTCTTAGATTACAATTTAAGAATTTTCTAAACACGCTGAAGTGATTTTTATAAGTTCATCAATACTTAAATGTATTCATTAACTTAAATTTAGAAAAAACACACTTTTTAATAAATTTCCTAAATGGATTTTTTTTTCATACAAAAAATTCTTAATTTTTTTCTTACACAACCTTGGAAATTTTCTTAGACACAAGTATGAATTTACTCAATTGTAAGAATTGAAAAAGAAATGTTTTTAAGTAAATTTTCTATTTAACTATTTACCATAACTTTGAAATTAGAAAACTTTACTCATACTTAGTTATTTTTCCTACTTTTAAGAAAATACTTACTAATCTGAAGTAAAATTGTTGAACTATATTGGAGTATGGAATGCTATTTTTCTGAGTGAGTCATAATACTAACATTTAAAGCAATATTCATCATTGCATTCAGATTCACCGAATATTAATCGAGACATTGAAACATATCAATGTTATGTCTATATTTTTGTTATGTTTTTATCTCGAAAGTCCAAAAACAACATAAACTAATTATCTTTCCGAATCATTAAATTTGCATTAAAAAGTCATCGATTTGATAGTGCATATTTATGCATACTTTATGATAGGTGCATCTTTTGATTAAAACTCATATTTATTTGCATAATTTTTAGAAAATGACAAATAAATGCTATTTTATGGCTGTGGATAAGTATGTTATGCTACATCTACCACTCCTACCCCTATCTGAGAAGGTAATTTCGGCTATCATTACATCGGAACAAACGTGATAACAGTGCAAAAATTAGCAATATAATGACTTCATTATTCCCAAAACTTCAGACGTGTGTTGGATATAATCTTGCGCATGACTCACTTCATGTTCGAATACATTCTAATCCGTTTTGAGAACACTTTTCCGTACATATTTTTTCTGATTAATATTACACGATATTTGCACTCATTCAATTGACTTTTTAATTTAATTAAACAAAAAAGTTTACGGGTTCATTAATTAATTTCACTTATTGTTGAAGATCAACTGTGTCTGTGTGAACTTTCATGAAAATCGATTAATCCGTAATGAGTGCCATACTAATAAACGTCATTTTGACATTTCTTTGCTATTACAGCGTGTGAACACCCTTGCAGTGGACACTTTCTTATTTTTGTTTTTGTTGCCTCTGTACGAAAATTATTGTTCTGGCAATTGTTTGTTCGCGAAAAATTAATTATTAATGAAAACAATCATTAAATATTGGCGTATGGAATTTAATTTTTGTGGCTTTTGCTGTTTATTATTTGCTTCGTCTACACGAATCTATTCTATTACTGTCCGTGTGGAGAAATTAGTTACTTCCGTAAAACCTAGGAAAGTATGAGTTTACTCAACTATAAGATTTTTGACGAGGTCCAAAGAAATGTTTTTAAGTATTTTTCCTTCCCTATTTCAAGTAACTGAACTATTTACTCTGACTTTTAAAGTGAAAAGGAAAACGACTTTAGCTTCTCCAAAAAATTAAAAACGTAGAAAATCGTTTATTACAATGCACGATGAAATCGAAATTGGCCATTTTAACGAAAAAATAAACTGAAGCCTCATATAGTGTTGGTCAGCTAATTAGCACACCTTCTACTAATTTATTTTATTAAAAAATAAATATAATATTTCTTTATGTTTGTAGGAATAGTTTTTTCGATTATAATATTTTTGGAATATGCAATTTCTTTTAAATTAGTTTGTCCTTTTCCATACAATCTTGAGACGAGCTAAAATTTTCTTTTCTACATTTATTTGTGCTAATTAGATGGTCAGCCAACGAAAATAAAGTTTGGATTGTTTAATGATGATTTGCAACATATTTCGTCCCTAGATCAAGCCGTCTTTGAGCTAAACGCTCCTGAAAATACCCCATTTCCCCTGAAATGATAGACCCTTGAAAGCACTTTAAATATAAATTTTGATTATTGTCTTAGAGTTACTTATTGGTCGAATTATCGGACCTTGATAGCAATTTTTTGTGTTTTTTTCATAGTGGCAATTGAAAAATTTTTCATATCAGGTGTTAGTATCTTTAAAAAAAAGAAATAGCGGCAGTCAATACGTTTTGAATGATGCCTGAATGATGAACATCGGACGGAAATTGAAGCCGTAGCGCTCATTTTTGTAAAAAGAGTTTGAAAATGTTGTCTCTGAAAATCCCTCTCCTGTATTAAATTATTTTACAAACATGGAGTCAGTGACGTCACTTTTCGTCCGATATTCATCAGTAAGGCATCATTCGATAGGTATTGATTCCGTCTATTTTTAGCTGTCACCTTGAAAACCCTGAAAAAATCAATATAGACGCCCAATATTACGATCAATCAGTTATTCTAAGACAACAATAAACATTTTTTTTAAGTGCTTCCAAGGTCTATTAATTCAGGAGCGTTTAGTTCACAGATGACTTGACCCACTGACGAAATATTTTGCAGATCATCATTAAACAATCCAATCTTCATTTCTGGGGGGTGGTCGCTGCAATTTATTTTCGTGACCCATCCTACTGTATATGTTACAGATGATATTGTTGAACATGTACACTCGTTTCTGACATTTATTTAAAAAAATATGCCTTTTCTATCCACCTGAAAAAGTAATTACGTTCGAAAGCTGAAGAAGCAAAAGCAAATCGTTGCGATTTTTAAGACGTAAAGTAAATCGTTGTCGTAAAATGTCTGAATGAGAGTATTCAGAAGTATTTATATTTGGTAAGATCCATCCTTTCAAAGCGTGAGTGAATCACACTTTTAAGGTGTGAAATGGGGCAAGAAGGGCACGGAAAATGTAGGGATCTTTCGACATTCGGTGCCGACCAAATGGTTGCAGCTAGAATCATAAAATTCGGTCTGCACATTCCTCTGACTGTGTTGACGTGCAACATAAATTACTTTTTTTTTAATTTTTACTTTCTGGGGAAAAGGTGGCGAAAGCGGGAGCTGACTTCGCAGAGTGGTTCAGAATCAAAATCAATCGCCCTTCAATAAATTTCGTTCTAGTAAACATTTTTGAGTTCTGTAAAAAATTCAAATTAGACAAGGACCCTGCAAAAACGGGGTTCCCCGTCAACTTTAATAAATATGTATTTTATTATCCAAAGGAAACAAATTATTATAATTTTTTTCAAAAAGTAATATTTTTTACAAGCAAAGTTTATTTGGCACAAACACAGCACAAATAAAGCTAAAAACCGCAATTTCTAATAAAATCTTAAAATACGAGGAACAGTTGAACAAAGTCGAAAAAGGAAATTACTTTTTTTTCAATTTTTAAAATCTTGAAAATAAAGAATGAAAAGAATAAAAATTTTACTCTTCTTTAATATCGAAAAATACGAATAGTTGTAAACTTTGGGATTTTCAATATTAACCTCGGAAAATGGGCTATATCGGTCCAGAGGGAAAAAGTTATTCCCTAATATTTTTTTATTTAATAATTCTCTTAAAAATGAATTTTATTCACTTTTTAAAAATTATTATTTCATATTCATATATAGTCGAGGACTATCACGCTCATCTGTCTTTTAAATTACTTACATGTTTTTTAATAAACATTACAATTTACTTGAAACAGTAACCTTAATATTAATAAAATATCACAGTTTGCTAAAAATAGGGCTAACTAAGCTCTTTAAGTCTGGATAACCAAAAACGTAAAAAATGAAAACTAATTTTATATTACAAAAGTTAGTGTTAGCTTTTGATAACTATCCAGCATAAATGGAATTTATAAATAACGAGACTAAGTCCAAAGGTGTTAACATGAAATTGTTTTTTTTCAGTTTTCGTATAGGTACTTGACAACTTTGAATTTAATTTGTGAACGTACTATTTCACTGTTACTTTCCTTTTTTCATCATGGTAAAGAACGCAAATTATAAAAATCTACTACCGAAATTCGGAGTCGGCGAGCGTCAACTCCTATTTTCGGTCGTTATTCTCGCCCTATTAGACAAGCAATAACAAGTTTAGTGCAAAAATTTGAGTCTGCATATTAATTGTGGGTTGGCCGAAGTGAAGAAAATATCGCTGCCGTAGCAAACGATCCAATTCAGTCGATTCCTCGGCGTTCTTAAGAACTAGGCATCACCAAGACCACTTAATGTCGAATTTTGCGTTAGGATCTTGGTTTACACCTACACAGGATCAAGCTGACTCAAGAATTGAAGCCAATGGACCATTTGACGCGACTTACGTTTCCCGATTGGGCTCTGGAGAAGATGCGCCAAGATGATGAATTTCATCGCAAAATCATCTTCAGTGACGAAGCTCATTTTTGGCTCAATGGGTTCGTCAATAAGCAAAATATGCGTAATTGGTTTGGTGAAAATCCACATGTGAATTCAGGAATCGACAACAACGATCGTCACGTTACTGTGAATGGCGATCGTTATCTCGCCATGATTACCGATTACTTTTGCCTCGATTTTGGAAAACTTGGGCATTGTTTCAAAAGGAGCACAAGCCACATATCATACGTTACAATCGATTTATTGAAGAGTAAGTTTGGTGAGCGTGTTATCCCATGAAATGGACCAGTCAATTGGCCGCTTCGTTCATGCGATTTAATGCTTTTTTTGGGTGCTACGTCCAGTCATTGGTATATGCCGACGACGTAGGAAGATCTCAGAGCCAACATTGAACGCGAAATAGCGGCCGTTACGTCCGAAATGTGTGACCATCGTCGAAAAATCATCGAAAATTGGGCCCAACGAAACGACCGCTGTCGACGTGCCCGCGGTGGCCATATGAACGAAGTCGAGTTCCATTCACAAAATTTTTTGATTGTATTTCAAGTCGATCAGAAAGTTTTGGAAATATCTCAAATGGTTTGCGTTTTAATTACAAAAAAGTTGTTAAGTCCTTATTGGAAAACCCATCTATATATGGGAGATGCCCAAAAAAGGTCTACCAAAAAAATTAATTCAGACTACACTAAAGCCGTTAACTTTATTTTTTTCTTATTTCGACAAAATTTTTTATTATGTAACTTGAAGTTAACTGGTTCTCTTTTATTTTTATAAAAAGTTGAAGTGTTATAACGAAAATTACTACTTTTTTTACTGCGCGTGAAAATATTTGTAGCGTCCGTATTTCTGATGTACCTAATTAAAAAAATCTAAGAGATAATTCTAATATTTCATAAATCTACGAACAAAATATAAGCTCTGACTTTCATGTCAGAAACTAGACATGTATATATGAAAAAACAAAGTTCTAAAAAAATCGCTGAACTTTGTATATTTTTAAAAGAGCTTCAAAAGCACTTCTGTTTTTTGTAGCGTCCGTTTCAATGTAAAATTGTTTATAATTTTGTACTAATTTGTACTAAATCCTGACGATATATTTTTAAAATGTAGTACTCTTTAAGCGCTTTAGAACACTAAAAGGCTGATCGACTTTTTCAGTTTCTTTCTTGTTTTTGGCGCAGTTTAAGGCGTGCGAATGTCGCGTCCGGGCCACTGAGAGATGCCCATATGTGCATATATTGTAGTTGGCAACAATGTGAAAAAGATTTTTTTAATTGGAGTGAAAGATTAGCTCTATATTAACGTTTTAGTTATCCCGGCTTTACGAAAAACACACCTAATATATCATAATTTGCCGGTAATACTGTGGAATGCACAAGCAACGTGGGGGTGCATACGATCCAGCCGTTTTTACTTGTTCTTTCTGATCCATTTAAGAAAATCGATAACAAGCCTCTTATTTGTAAGCTAGCCAGCCTAATCGAACAGGCCTAATTCACTACATCGATATATATCGATCTCTATGGGTCGTATGCAGTTCTACGGTCGTCTTCACGTGATGTGATATGTGACAAATCGTACATACGTACTTACGTACGTCATTTCAATTAAAATAGAAAACATCTTCCGTCAACATCGAAGATGTCAATAGAATCATATCAACTATTGATCAATCTTGGGAATCCGACACTGAAGGCTGATGTAAGAGAAGAATAGCATTTCGTCACGGCGGCGGAATCATTTTACAACAACAACCTTAACCGCACAAAAGTTGTAAATGGTAGTATTTATTCATTGCCCATAAATATAAACTATTCAGCATTTTCTTTATAAATATATCACACAATATACACACATACATATGTACATTTGTACATACAATGTAGGTACATACATATGTACATATGTCTATTTAAATGTGTCCGAAGAACACCGAAAACGTTTGTTTTATTCTTTATTTGTTTTTTTTTTGTTCTTCTCTAAAATAAAATATAGATTCACATTCGAACACATTTGCACTGATTGAATGAAGCGTTCGTAAATATGTTTGTAGGTAGGAATTCGCTATAATAGAGTGCATGCTCACCGTATCTCGCCGGAATGGGGTAATACACGTGTTGTTATTATTACTCACTCACTTTCTTTTAGAATCACAAAAACACAACAATCAAGAACACACACACACGCACGCACGCGACTGAATGAGTTGGTTGTCGGGCGGGCGGATTCACGGATTCGCACAACCTTGAAAAGAAATGCGAAATTTCTGCCTTACACGAATTTATTTTATTTTATTTTATTTTATTTTATTTTACAAATACAAAAATCGTGGCTGCCGAATATTTGATATTTTGGTTTCGTTTTGAAAATTACTCGGTGTTTATGCGCCGTGTTTATGTTTCTTTGCTGAGAACGAAAGAAAGAACCGAATTATATCGACGACGAACCACCACCACTCATGTACTCATGTCGACGGTCGTGGGCAAAGTAAAACATTTGCTATTCTCCCGGCGACAAATATGGGTTTGCGGTGGCCGTGTTCATACTGAGTTGAGCGATAGTCTGCACCCAAGTGGAATGGTTGTCGTTGCCACGATGTAAAGCACGAAGTAGCAATTGTTGCTAGCTAGCGAATATTCCTTTATCGCGAATCGCGATAGCAACTTGTTCTCACGAGAGTGCTTTTGATGTGAGTTTTGTATGAGTTTGTGTGGTGGCACAACCTAATACACTGCACAGAGACTACCAGTGGCGGTGTACGTTGCGTAGCGAGGTTCCTATTTTTTTTGGTGGGCCCACACTCATGAGAACCGTGATGCTCGGGACCGGGCTAATCACGGATAACCGAAAATCACGGTTAAAAGAGGTAAAATTTTACATGTATAAATTTTATTATTTTTATTTATTTTTGACAAAAACATGTAAATCTGCGTCTATAAATAACTTATCATATCTCTAGGAATACATACATTTATTTAACAAAATCTTTTATGGAAGTCTGTCTTATGCTTTTAGCTTTTGATTGTTCTTCCAACAAATGAGTTTGTATGCGATATATTTGCATTTTATCTGGTTCTGAAATACTTGGACAATTAAAGTTTTCTAAAAAACCTAACAAAATACTACTAGCCTCTATTGCCTGAGCCAATGTAGGCGTTTCGTCCGCATTTCCTCCATCTGATTCCTCGGAATTTGAATCAAGCTCATCTTCTTGGCTTTGGGTAACCATGTCTACGATTTCGTCTTCAGATATAATAGCAAACGGAGCGACATCAGAGTCGCACACCATCCACTTTTCGACAGCATCAGTCGTACATCCAGACGGTATGGTTATATCTGTTTGTATCTCAACAAGGCTATTTGGAGCATCTTCATTATGAGATAGTATGTTATTCCAAACTCTTTTTAAAACTTGTGGAGTTACAGAGTCCCACGAAGCAGCGGCTGTCTATCACGTCTATCATTAGCACCAACAAGTTTTTGAACGATCAGTTTACGGTAGTGACATTTGAAGCTCCAAATTACTCCTTGATCCATAGGCTGAATCAAGGACGTGCAATTTGGTGGGAGATATTTTACTGTAACGTTTTCAGATATCATAGCATTTACATCTCGGTGTGCTGGACAGTTGTCTAATAGTAAAAGTATTTTACAGTTATTTCTGAGACCGATGCGCCGTTGATGTTCCTTTGCTTCTGGTACAAAATTTTGATTAAACCACTCCAGAAATAGCTGTTGTGTTACCCAAGCTTTCTTATTAGATTTATAAATCACAGGAAGGTGTTCAACGTTTTTTAAAGCTCTTGGATGGGCACTTTTTCCTATTATCATCAATTTACACTTGTGAGTTCCTGCAGCATTTGAACAAACTAGCACTGTGATTCTCTCCTTGGATTCCGTGTACCCTTCAATAGAATATTCATTACCACTAGCCAAAGAACTCTGAGGCAAACACCTCCAAAATAGACTGGTTTCGTCTGCATTATAGATCTGTTCAGTTGTAAGTTGTTCGTTTTTAATGATTTCATCCAAGTCGTCCACAAACATCGTAGCAGACTCATAATCAGCACACTCCTTTTCTCCCGTAGATTTCAGTCGACGGATTCCATGACGTTTTTTGAATTTATCCAACCAACCAAATGAATAAGTGCACTCTGAATTCATGTTTAACTTCAAATGGAACATATTTGCCTTTTCGACAATCATTTCGCCTGAAGTTCAGAAGCAAATTTCAGTTTAAGTTCATACAATATCTCGATTTCAGTTAACTTACCTGAAATTGGAGTTCCCTTAAATCTTTCTTGCCGAAACCATTCATATGTTGCGAAATCAACTTTTGGATTTTCGGATGTTTTCAGTGTATATCTGTGTTTAAGGCCAAGCATTGAATCAGTATCGGAGCAAAATTTTAAAATCCGATCTTTGTTTTTTATTAAATCGGATACAGTTTGAATGCCAACTCCATATTTTTCAGACAACATTTTAAAAGGTACTTTACGTTTTGAGTATTCATTAATCAGCTCCATTTTTTCTTTAATTGAAAGAACCTTTCTTGATCTTTTCGCGGATTTAGTTTTTGACGGTGGCATGATGTAAGGAAAACACGTCTTGACAGATCAAATTTCACACTGATGAATGAATATGAAATTTGATATGAAAATTACACTTTCATGAAAAAGGGGAATCACCGAATTTTAATATGAGAGATGTGTGTGTATTATACGAAAAAAACAAACAAGCAGTCACATGGACATGTGCATCACGGATAATAGAGGTAAATCACGGTTAATAGAGGAAAAAATCAACCACTCAGTTTCACGGTCAATAGATAATCACAGTTAATATAGTCACGGTTAATCGAAGTTCAACTGTATTATTTTTTAACACTTATATGCACACCAAGGTTCCCGGGTACCTTTGACGTTTTCAACTTGATTTTTTATCAAAGTTGATAAGCTGCAGTCGTGAAGCTTCTTGCTATGTTAAGGCATTAACAAAATATAGAGAAAAAGACGTACACTCTTCGTAGTGAATTATGCAAGGGTTGCAGAATATGCTACCAATAGTGTGTACTAGGGTTTGCATTTTCCCGTACTTTTTATTTCCCGGGAAACGGGAATTATTTTTTCAATTTCCCGGGATCCCGGAACCAATGACTGGAAATCGTCAACATATTGTTTGCTATATAAAAACTATTTTTTTTCTTTCCGAATAAAACATTCGAACTTTTATAAAGTAAATTATTATATTTCGAATAAAAAATACATAGAACCTACCTCCTACGTCATGTTCTCCTATACTTCTTAAGGTATTCACAATGGGCTGAATTTAGTTGGCATCGAGTGAACTCGTCGGTTGTACCCACAACTGACGGGCATCCCCTGCACCTATAGAAGAATAAGAATTTTCCAAGGATAAAACAATAATTAAATATATATTCTGTAAGCATATATTTTATATTAAGTTTTTTTAATATAAAAACTTTTTAAAACAGACAACGCATTTATAGACTCATCAGATAGTCTATTTCTAATTTTATTGGAGAAAGTGAGCGCGATGGAAAATGAAATTGCACACTCGAGAGATTTATTATTAATTGTTAATAAATCTTAAATTATCAGTTCCCTCTCCTGTATCTTCGAAACCCTAAATTTATATTTGGAGACAGCAATATTGTCATTTTACATTACATGTTGTTACTTCAGATTGTATGGATATTTTTTAATTTGTTAGTAAAATGGTATATAAATAACCCCATTTTCTCCGCAGATATTAGCATAACTGGAGAACAGTTTATAGAAATGTATCAAAAATTGTGAAATTTTTGTATCGCTTTACTGACTCATATCTAATTAAAAGTGATAGGTGTTAAATTAGCTTGTACCTTTTACAATTTTATAGTGAAAACGTGGTGAAAACTTGTACAGAAATATGTAAAAATTTCTGCTGAATTCCCGCGGGAATCCCGTACAAATTTCCCGGGATACGGGCAACAGAAAATATGAAAATTCCCGGGATTTTTCCCGCGGGCAAACCCTAGTGTGTACCCTATATAATTCTTATATATTTTACAACTTTTCCTGAAGATATTTAGTGCATAAACGTTCGTTTTGTACACGAATTCCCTATAGTAGCAGGGTACTTTCGCGCTTGCAAAATATTTAAGAAATTCGTCAAAATCTGAAGGCATTCAAAGAACTCACATTGGTTTAACATGAATTCACAAGCTCCTTAGCACTATCGAAACATCAAAGGAAAAAAACTAAAAAAATTAGGATTAATAAAATCCACCCGCCACAAAAACAAAGCAAGTAAGGAAAGGCTAAAGTTGGCGGGCCGACTAAAAGATAACCTCCACCTGCTAACCGAATACAATACAATTCGGTAATAAAGCGAAATCAGGATGGATTTTTGTATGTGTCCCAATCATAGACGGATGTGACCTGGCCGACCCACTTTGTCAAATTCGGAAGAATATTTGTAGCCCCGATAAGATATAAAAGCACTATGAGCTTGACCCCCCATAGGTGCTTCTACTTGAAGTATAACGTGTTATGCAAAATTTTAAAATCGGTAAAAATGTGGTTTCCAGGGCGGAAATAGTGAAGCCGGGAGCGACATTTGTATTGGAGTTCCATATATATAAATCTGAACCAACCTGACCCATTTTCTACATAGGTATTTCTAGTTGAAATGTAAACTATATTGCAAAATTCGAAGAAGATCTGTTAAAATATGTGCTTTCTAGAGTGGAAAAAGTAAATTGTAAGCGAAATTCGTATGCGAGCTGTATATAAATCTGAACCGATCTATCCCACTTTCACAACAGATGTTTCTAGTTGAAATATAATTTGTTGTGCAAAATTTGAAGAAGATCTGTTTAAATATGTGATTTCAAGAGCAGAAAAAGTATAATCGGGATGTATGGGAGTTACAGTGGTGGCCAAAACATATCCAACTAAGTGTGACTTACTTTAATAGAAAATAATGTTTTTTAAATAAATATTAAAACAGCATAAACATTTCAAATAATTAACAAAATTCACCTATTCTGTTCAAATTTCTTTCTTATCGGCATTTTTATCGATAATTATAAAAATCAGTATGGACAAAACATATGCAACTCGACAATTTTGTTTTAAATAACGTCATTTTTGAAAGTTATACCTGTGAAAAGATATTTTTAAAGAATATTTAATTTTATTTTGTTATTTTATCTATTGAAGGTAAAATAGATTTTGTATTGAATTCGGGTCTGAACTAAATTCGGATCTTAGTGCAGACAATGAATTGTGACTAGGGTATCCAACCGATTAAATTTTATTCGATTAATCGAATAATTCATTTCAAATATTTGTTCCAATACTGAAAAAATCATCATTTTCGAATAACGAATAATTCAAATAAATTGCAACAAATAATCGATTAATCGATATTATAAATTTTGCATTAAAAATAAATGTACATTGCATTATAAATTGATTTAGAAATATGTTGTCTTCATTTGACATTGCTATACAGTTAACGAAAGAAATTTGGGCAAGTCCATCAATGACTAAGAGTAAATATATAGCTGGACTACTCGCAAACTCTTTATAGAAATTTTTGCAGACTTCATTTCGAACTCCGTTATTGAAACATACGATTGCCAGCATTGTAATTCATTATAGAAAAGTACTGACTGCCATTGAATTAAATTTTTAAGTATATAGGGACATTATTCGATTAATTGAAAATTCTCTGTTTTCAAATAAACGATTAATCGAATAATGTAAAAGTTCGAATAATTGGATACCCTAATTGTGACAGTTTATTCTTATGGAATATCACACAAAGACATTGTCCAGAAATACAATCTTCACAAAAATTCAATATTTCGCATTATTGGTAATGTTTTAAAAGAAATCAAAAATTGCTGTTATACAGCAGTGACTGACCGCCCAAGTGGTAGGACGAACAATCTTTTGAGCAGACTTCTGAATATAGACTCAAGCTGAATTGTGAATATATTTAGTACCAGTTTCTGCTCGAACAATTCGAAGACGTTTTGTACGTGCTTCTTTACGCCTCTCATTGACCGTCCTTATGCAGTAAAGTGCTTCGATCTGCGGGCGATGTCATGTGTTATGACATTGCTGTCAATAATATTAAATTTTGATTTATCACTAAACGAAACAGATTTCCAATCACTTTCTGGTTAATTAAAACGATCTTTAGCATAGGGCAAACGCTTTTTCTGTTTACGCTTAGATATATGTAATCGGTTTAGATAAATGAGTCTTTTTTCACAAGTTCATGAAAATGACGGTATTTAAACCAAAATTGTCTAGTTGCATATGTTTTGTCCACACCGATTTTTGTAATTATTTACAAAAATGACGATGACAAAGAAATTTTAACAAAATATGTGAATTTTATTAATTATTTGAAATCTCAATGCTGTATTCATATTTATTTAAAAAGCATTGTTTTCTTTGTGATTCAAATTTACAAACTTACAGAGCCTAGTAAAGAACGACATCTTTAGTTGTATATGTTTTGCCCACCACTGTATATATCGAAATATTTACACGCCACACAGTGGTCAATTTCGCGAGATAGCGGTCAAAACTCTATAACTTTTGGCCGGATTGGTATTTTTTTACGCAAATTGTTTTGTTCAATAGGAGGGACTTTAAGCCGATCGACTGATAGGAACGTAAGTAATGTGGAGTTAAAAATGCATTTTAATTTTTTGTTGAGTTTCCATGTAAAAGTTGAATATTTTGACATTTTAAATAGGTATATTTTTTATAATTTCTTATTTTCTTCAATCGTATTTTACAGCCAATACTTATTTATTATTCCTAAACTTAATTTTGGTCAGAAAATGCCAACATTTGGCCCCTGACATTTATTTAGTCTCAATATTCACAGGGGCCAAAGGTTGGTTTTTGTGGAAGAAAGCTAATTCTTGTGAGGATTAAACTGAAAAATAACACTGAAATTCCCAACAATATCAATACCATTTGGATATATTATATACAGAACACAACATCGATAAAATTTTAAGTAAACTTTTACTATTGGTTTAAAGTGCACATATATTTTATTTAAATGTATTAATAAAAATTTATACAAAATTAGAAACAAATTATAATCTTTAAACTAGTGTTAATTAAACAATATTAGTAAAAATTTCTTCCAAATAGCTTTGATTTTCATTTTGCAGTAGTTGTTTAGCTTCTTCATCTAACTCTAATGAGGTTGATTTCCATTTTTGTCGAATACTGGACATATATGGGTCTGATGTGCACAACAAAATATTAATAAGATCTTCATTAGTACAATATCTGGAAATTTTTCCTGTATTGTGCTCGCGAAAGAATCTGTAGTCTTTGTTCCTTTTTTCTTGCGCTTCTTCTAAGAGATCTCCAATTGGAAGCATATTGTGCTGAATTATTTGTTCCCCATGGAACAAAATTTTGTGAACTGTGGTTGGCATATGTCTCCAAGAATATTTTTGGTTATAAAGGGTTGCTGTCTCATTAGCATACTGACCAAATTTTTTTGCATCTATCTTTTTGCTACATGCTATAACTTCTAATATGATTTGGAATCGTCGTATTAAATCATAATCTACTCCAGTTATAGAAGCTGCAGTTTCTGGATCGGAAAAAAATCTCCTTGCTGTGTTTCCATCATTAGAATTTCCTTCTCCTTGCTTTGGCTGGTCAATTATAAGGCCTATCTCACGGTATTTTTCTTGAATATCTTTTTTTTTGCTTTCTTTTTTCCAAATTTTCTTTGTTGTTTCTCACTGTTTCGCCTAACGGGCCAAATTCCAAATCGTATCCCAATTTAAGAATATGCTCCATAAAACAAATTCTAGCATGAAGAGGTGACATTCCAAATTCATATGCTTCATTAAAACTATCGTCTTGTGTTGGTGGTTGGCTCAATTGACTTGATGTTTTTTGGCATATGGTGCAGCTTGACGAAGACTTTGTTTCGGTTAAAGCTTGTGCAACTTTTCCATCGATCATTGTAAGTGACATTTTAAAGTTAACTTCGATGCATTGGTCATTAAATTCAAATATCACTGGTTGAAGTTCCTTAATTTCATCTCTTATTTTGCCAACTTCTTCAGTTATGACATCTTTAGTTTCTTTTTTGTAAGCAAACTTTATTGGTCTACAAAATTTTGTTGACGAGGGAATTTGATTCTTCCATACATCTATCTCTGCAGCTCTACTAGTTGACGGCTCTGAACCAATATAAGTTTTTGTTAAACGTAATGGAACGAAAGAAATCATGAATAAATTGGCATCTGATGAATTTTCCGCATTACATTGTTTGTATTGTTTCTGGCCAGAGGACCCATCACATCCCCATTTAGAAATTAAAGTCATGCTGCAATTTTTAAACTTCTTTAAATAGTCAGCATCAAATGTCTTTAATAATCGTTCTGCAGTGTGTTCAAGAAGATCCTGCAATTTTATTTCTGCTGAACTTGAAGTTACACTAATATACGATAGTACTAACTTCAAATCGATATTAAAAATATTTCGGCAAGTAAGAAGACAAGACGAATGATGCAGAAATTTCACATACTGTTCTCAGAATTGAGTTGGCAAATCATGTGTTGTACTGTGTAATGAATTATAATGACTTTGGATGATATGTACGTCAATCGTTTCGTTTGTTTTCGTGCACTGGATAGCACTAAGTTGTGACAGTGCTGTTGTCTCTTTCATTTTTGTGATTCATTCTCGTTTCTAATGTTCTCTTCGTTGTGTTCTGTCGTTAATGTTGGTAAAAATTGAATTTAATGTTCTATTTGGTTTGTAAGCAAAGCGAATGTTGTCAGATTCTATTGTCATTTTTGTCAAAATTTTGATACACCCTTCTATGTGGACTAGGTCCAAATATGGGCCAAATTCTCCTAATTTCAACAGAATTATTTTTTGGGTCAATAAGAACTCTTGTACAAAATTTCATCAAAATATATGCATAATAGCCACTTTCACATACAAATAACTTCTCAAAAAATATGACGTGCATTTGTACCGAATATCTTACCTTGGGTCAGAAAAATTGCTGTAGCTCAAAAAGTGCAGTCCCGATGCATGGACATGTATATATAGGAATGTAGGGGAGGGTTAGGACTACAAAATAGTAAATTTGTGTTTTGACTCAGCTTGACTCACAGGAGTTGTGCTCCATGAAGTAGGAAATTTCCGATAAATTAGACCTTTTTTTAAAAAAATATTTAAATTGTTCTGCAAACAGTAGAGCTTCAATTTTTTCTACCAGTGATAGGAAATAAGTTAAGTTACAACACAAAATTTATTTCGTCCAAAAATCTTGAAAAACAAAAAAGTTATGATCATTTCAACTTTAAAAATTAACTAAAAATATCATAAATATCATAAATTCTGAAAAAGCCCATTTTGGACCACCCTGTTCTCGGTGAAATAGTTAAAATAGAGTTCTAATTTTTTGGCACCCGAGGTTTACTACTGTCTACTTTCATATAAGTTTAACAACTTTAAAATCGGAGAACAAAAACCAAAAGGAGTTTTGGCCGCTATCTCAAAATAATGACCACAGTGCGCCAGTCGTTTCGATCTTACACGGTTTTTTCCTGATGTCTAATTTTGACTGCAAGCGAAAAGCAAAGCAATTTATTATTATTTATTTTTATTTTATTGAGTTATTTGATTTTAAACAACAAAACGAATTTAATTTATTAATTGTATGTCGTAAATTATTCTAAGTTAGCAAATAAATAAGAATTGTGTTATAAAACATCCTTTTAATTAATTTAAAGCTTTAGTTTTAACATGGCAAAAGCAAAAATTAACAAAACAAAAATGAAGAGAAAAATTATATCTTTAGAAAATTACGAAAATAATAAATAAATTATTAAAATATATATGTCCTTTGGAAACCTAAAATCCTGTAAGAAAGAGAAAGTCTAATAAAAAATGTAAAAATTGCAATGTTTTTTATAATACCTTCAATACTTAAATGTATGAAAAGCTTACATAAATTTAGACACATGAACTTATTATTAAAATGTCCTAAATGGATTTTTTCGATACAAAAATGTCTTCATTTTTTTTCAAGGAAATTTTCTTCCGTAAAAGTATGAATGTACTCAATGGAGTACATCTTTTATTTAAATAGATTTTTTTCTGCGTGTGTACACCAGTCTGTATATTTATAAAAAATTAAATATAATATAGACATCGTGCTCCAATAGAGGCAATATGCCAATCAGGTCCTTTAGGTGATTTTGGAAGGATTTTGTAAATACAAATCCTCGAGTTCACTATTTAAAACATCCTGGTCGAAATCGGTCAGATCAGAGGGACGAAATTTCCCTTAACAACAACTGAAATTCCCCCCCAATAACCCCTAATATTTAGAGTATTTAATATCATTTCAAAATGTATGCTTATATTCACTTGAAATGAGGAACGTGCATTCCTTTTATAGCGTAAACGGAACTAATCTTTGTTGGTCTTAGAAGTGCGCAGAATATACAAAATTGTTATCAGTGAATAGTTTAACAAATTATATTTTAGTCGTATTGAAAAGTACAGAGCAGCAAACAAAGACACTCTATCTCCGTTATCATCGCGTACATATACATATATTTTAATCTTCAGTTTGAAAATCTGGATCCATTTTTTTTAATTTCTAATACATCATACTTATGTTTTGCGCAGTTTTTGTTTCATATTCATACGTGCCTACATATATATACGGGTCTTAATCGTGATGTGATGTTAATTTTTGTGTTCACAAATCAAAACCTGATTCACATCATTTCTGCTACCTCCGTACAATGGAAAAAGGGGGGGGGGTAAATTCGCGCGCACGGCTGCATTTCTTATATCACGACTACACCATCAGAGATAGAACCCAAGAGCTTGAAGCGTCTTCAAGATAACTCTTTGGAGAATGGATTCACACAGTGCGACTAAAACGTGACTTAGTGAAAAATAATTATTTTTACAAAATATAAAAAATTTAGAAATTTACTTTGGGCTTTTTGTGTATCCTTACCCCTTTTGCCTCACCTTTGACTCTGACGAGCGCCCACTTACACTCACCCCATCAACCTCATTTTTTGGCTCATGATTTTTTTCCAAACCTCACAAAAATAGGTGCTCTAGCATATCAAAATCGAAAAGTCGTGCACTATCCCACACATGATGTATGGCCAGTTGAATATACGTGTTAACAACACTTTTTGCCTTTTTAATGATACTCATATTGTTCCATCCTAATGTAAAAAGAAAATTCGAGCTAAACACGTTTTCGCCGTCCATCTGAAATTATGATCGCTTATTATACCCTCCACCTTCAGGATGGGGGTATACTAACTTCCTCATTCCGTTTGTAACACCTTGAAATATCGACCTGAGACCCTATAAAGAATATATTCTTGATCGTCATAAAATTCTAAGACGATCTAGCCATGTCCGTCCGTCCGTCTGTTGAAAACACGCTAGCATCTAAACGAAAGGAGCTAGAACGTTCAAATTTTCCATACATGCGTCTTATAGTCGTAGATCGGTTGGGATTGAAACGGGGCGAAATCCGTCACAAGGACTAAAAATACCCATAAAATTCCCAAATATTTAAGCATGTTTTTTGAATATATCTGTTTATATTTGCTTGATATTTGGTATGCGCATTCCCCTTATAGCAAAAACGTGCACCATAAAGTGATTCTTATTTGTAGGGGGTGAAATGGGGCAAAAAGGGATAAAAATGTTACATATTAAACGACAACAGCTAGAAACACGAAATTCGGTGTGTACATTCCTCTAATTGAGTAGATACATAATATAAAAGTGTTTTTCCAAATTCGTACCTTTAAGGGGTAAAATGGGAATAGAGGGATAAAAATGGTACCAACCAAATGGCTGTACCTAGAATAATGAAATTCGGTGTATACATTCCTCTGATTGCGTAGACAAGTAAAATACACGGATTTTGCGAAATTCGTACTTTTTGGTGTTAAAATGATAAAAAAATTAGAGGATAAAAATAGTACCAATCAAATGAACGCAGCTAGAGTCATCCTCTGACTGCGTAGACACGGAAAATAGACGAATTTTTCGAAATTCGTACTTTTTGGAGTTAAAATGAAAAAAGGGGATAAAAATAGTACCAACCAAATGACAACTAGAGTCATGCAATTCGAAGTATACATTCCTCTGACTGCGTAGACACGGAAAATAAATGGATTTTTCGAAATTCGTACTTTCAAGGGATACAATGGTACAGAGGGATAAAAGTAGTACCAAATACTACAATGATGAAATTCTAATTGCGTGGAAACGTCAAGGGGGTAAAAATGGTATCAACCAAATGGGCGCAGCTGGAGTCATGGAATTCGGTGTATACATTCCTCTGACTGCATAGACACGCAAAATAAAAAGTTTTTTTTTTCAAATTCGTACTTTTTCTTTAACGGTAAAAATTGGTTGAATCATGAAGTTAGGTTATTTTGCACTAAGTACGTCTGATAACGGATTTTCAAAATTTTTACTTTTGGAATTAAAATAGAATGGAAATACAACCAACTGTAGCACCCACTATCTATCAATATTTATGGTATTTAAGCTTTTTGAAAATATAAATATAAGAATATTTATTTTTTGATTTGAAATAACTAATGGTTTGAAATGATTAAAATATTATATTTATTTATAAAATTAATTTTTCAATATTTGTATTTGTTTTGGTTTGGCTATATTAAAAAATTTATATTTTCCTGTAATATTACTGCACTTATACGAAAACCAACAACCTCTGTGGAATGCAATCCATGGTGGAGGGTATATAAAGTTCGGCCCGGCCGAACTTAACGCCATTTTTACTTGTTTTTGTTTGTTTTATATATTTTTATATTTTAATTAACAGCAGCAATTTTTAGCAGACTACAAACTCTTTAGCAGTGTTAATGCTGATGCAAGTTTACAGAAAAACTGTTGTTATAGCAGAAAAGCGGCTGTAATAGCTGAAAAGTGTCTGCTGATAGGCAGCAAACAATCGTTGCTGTTAATAACAAACTTTTTTCTCTAAGCGTACTCTTATCAAGACTGAATTAGAGGAGTACATGTTTGACGCCTGAGAACGAAATATAACTATAAAATGTATAATATGTACTTCAGAAGACTACAAATGACACCATAAAAATTTCATTCCAATTTATATACCCTTTGCAACACAGCTTCGAAGTTAACGAAATTTGACACTTATATTTCAGGTGTCTGGGTGAAAAATGACTGAAAATCGCTAATCTTCTCTAAACCCTTAAGAATCATATACTTTATTAATCTCGGACAAAGGCTGGCAAGGCAAGCAACTTTTACTCTGCGTAGCCGGCCTTGAATGTATAAGTAAATCTTTAAGACCGTCCGATGGGGCGTGTGCAACCCCCCAATAATTTGTTGTTATGTACGTTGGCGAATGTGTACATCTCCGCGAATAAAAAGTCAACCTTTAAGTATCTTAGGCTTGAAACAGATCTGGAAAGTATGAAGAATGATGAAATTCGGTGTGTACATCCCTCTAATTGCTTAGACACGTCAAATAAACAGATTTTAGAAAGTCGTACTCTTGAGGGGGTAAAATAGGTAAAAGGGGATAAAAATTTTACCAACCAAATGGCCGCAGCTAGAATCATGGAATTTGGTGTATACATTCCTCTGACCACATAGGCACGCAAAATAAAAATATTTTTCCAAATTCATACTTTTTACTTTCACGGCAAAAATTGGTTGAATCATGGTTATTTTGCACTATCTACGTGAGAAATTGGATTTTCAAAATTTGTACTTTTGGAATTAAGATAGAATGGACCAAATAACTGCAGCACACACTATCTACCAATATTTATGGTATTTAAGTTTTTAAAAATATAAATATAAGAATATTTATTTTTGAACTGGGATATTTTCCTGGCTCAAGACCATTTTGTATCTATATTGAATAGAATGCAAATTAATTTACAAATGGCATGGTGACATTTATTACTTGGCTGCAGACTACCACGATCATGATTTCGACCATGTCAAAAGTCTTTTCAAGTGGCATCGCAGCGACTTTTCAACATCAAACCCGGCCTCTATAAGGAGATGATTGTCACCATGCCATTTGTAAATATGCAGAGCTCTATCCGAATTTTCGGTCTCAGCATGACTCTTTTGCACCCGAGTCACGCAGAGTTTCAGCAATGTTTACTTTATTGCACCCTCAGTAACAGTACAACGGGTGCACTGCTTCCAAAATCTAGACAATTTTTTGCTGTAATTTGGAACCATGGTATTTCTACAAAACATAATATGATATAGTTTTTTCGACTGTTATATTTTGGTCTGTAATCAATATTTGATTTGATCTGGGATATTGTCCTGGCTCAAGACCATTGTGCATCTATATTTAATAGAACGCATATTTATTTACAAATGGCAAAAAAAATTTATATATTTTTTTTCAATATTTGTATTTGTTTGGGTTTGGCTATATTAAAAAAAGAAATTTTCCTGTAATAATACTGCAATTTTACGAAAATCGACAGCCTCTGTGGAATTTAATCCATGGTGGAGGGTAAATAAAGTTCGGCCCGGCAGAACTTAACGCCGTTTTTACGTGTTTAATTACGCTTCTTTTATTGCAACCGAAGCATGCAGAGATTCAGCTCTATCCGAATTTTCGGTCTCAGCATGACTCTGTTGCACCCGAGTCACGCAGAGTTTCAGCAATGTTTACTTTATTGCACCCTCAGTAACAGTACAACGGGTGCACTGCTTCCAAAATCTAGACAATTTTTTGCTGTAATTTGGAACCATGGTATTTCTACAAAACATAATATGATATAGTTTTTTCGACTGTTATATTTTGGTCTGTAATCAATATTTGATTTGAACTGGGATATTCTCCTGGCTCAAGACCATTTTGCATCCATATCTATATCTATATTTTATATATTCCATTATTTTACAATCATTTGCAGTATTTATCAAATTAAATTTCGCGTGTCTGCAAAATATTTGTGTAACATACAGATAAGCGGGAATAACGAATTTATGTAGTATTTTAACCAAATATTTTTCGTATAATCATAATACAAACAAATTTTATATTATGAACAACAAGACTTTTACAAAATATTTCATGCCGTGCAAATAACGTTTTCCTGTCATAAACCATGATCTTTATTTATTCTACCTCTGAAACATTTAGGGTGCACTTAGTAATGAGATTTCAAATTTTAAATACGCCACACAGTGGCTGGAAATCGATTTATTTTATAAATAATTATGTAATTTCTGTTGCCTTTGGCGTAGCTCCATGCATTTTCACCAATCATGACCTTCTAGCCTAAAGATCAACAACACTTAGAATAAACTAGAATGCTATTAACAGCAGACATTGTTTGCTGACCATCAGCAGGCACATTTTCTGCTATTACAGTAATTTGTCTGCTATAACAGCAAATTATATGCAGTTTTGCTTCAACAGCCACACTGCTAAAAAGTTTACTGGCTGCTGAATATTGTTGCTGTTAATTAAAATTAAAAAGTCCGGTCTTATATTTTTATTAGTCCGAGACAAATGCTAATGAAACGCATAATATTTTTTTAAAAATCATGTTTAATATATTACACTGGCTCAATGTGGATTAATGAATCCGTTTAATAGTTATTCAAATTCTCAAAATTCTTTCCGATGGTAGATAAACTATGGTATGATAGATCTTCGAAAATTCTGATAGCCCACAAAATAGTTTACTCCGGACCCATTGCAATTATAACATAATCTGAATTTAGCAGTAACAATCGGTTTTAGCTGGCAGTTAGTGTCACTAATTAAGCTATACATAGTATATCCATTAGATATACATACATTATATAGTCTGAAACTGCAGCACAAATAAAAATAAGCTCGATCAAATAAGCATACCCTTGAAGTAATAAATAAAAAAGTTATAAAGCCGTCTTAAATGAAGTTGTAATGTTTGGAGCAAAATAACTATACGGATTTTGAGAATAGTTTTTTTGTTGTTAGACTGCAATTTTTTGCGTTAGGTGGGCAAAGAAATGAAAAATAATTTTGGAGGGAAATCTCTACTAGAAAAGTAGAGTAAGCTGTCTCCTTGAAAATTATCCAAATCTGACGAAACCCCTGTTCAAATATAAATCACTCTATAGTGATATCAAAAAATTAATTACGGAATTAAAAAAAATCAAACCCATTCGCTCAAAAATGGTTAGCGGACTCAAACTAAGGCGATAAAAAGTCTGCTGTTACATCAGTCTTTTCTGCTGTTTTTACTGTCAAATTCTTTTGAGTGTATTATTATTATTCACAGATATGTTTATAAAATTTAAAAAGGTCAATCTATTGCATAGATATCATCATCCTAAATAGCGGGTAATATGAACATTTGGATTTTTCAGCAATGGAATGAACTTTTTTAGTTTTTAGTATAATGTTTGTGAAGAATAAGAACTGATCTTTAGGGTCTAGATGCCCACATAAAATCGAAAACACATCATCTATGTCTGTTTCAAGACGTCAGGTCTCAAATAATACAATTTGGCTCTTCGTGTAATTTTATAATATTTATAACTTTAGCTTTGAATTACAACTTCTAGGTTTTTTTTTCTTTAAGCCGGGATAACAAGCTGCGATAACAAAAACGTTAATACAAATTTATTTTTTTGCTCAAAATAAAAAATATTTTTTTCACATTGCCGCCAAAATACCACAATTTTGACTTACACTGGATAATTATCCAGGCCAAATCAAAAAAATTTAACACAAAATTATTTTTTCAGAATTTGTTTTCACACACACACATTGATATTGCTTTTGGCGACAATTTTAAAACAGAATTTTTATTTTGAGTGAAATTTTAACATTTCATTTAGATTTTTGTTATTGCAGCTTAGTTATCCAATCTTAAAGAAAAACAGCCATTCTGTCTATCACGAATATCTCTTGCACAATAATTAAATCCACGCTTCTTAAACATTATCGTTGTCACGTAACTAAAATCATGTAATAATACAGACTTGCCATATTGGAGTATAGTCATCACTAATAGTAACCCTGCAAACATTTTCAATAGCCTAATGATCGCCCGCGAATCGCCATTGAGTTGTGTACAATCGCGGCGAAACATCGCGTGCGATCATTAAACTATGGTCAACCGATTTACAAATGGCGATTCGCCGGCGAATTAGCATTCGCGAATCGCGACTGGCACACAGGCGACCATTTTGGCAAATCGCCCAATAATCGCCCGCGAATCGCCGTTGTTTAAAAAATTCATTGGTGTTAATAATATTCATTGTTTTAATAATTTAAAATGCAATACTTTTTATATGTTAATTCATTTTTTGTAAATATAATATAAAATATAAGAAAAGAGAAGAAAATAAGACACTGAACATTTATTTCCGCTCAGAATTGGAGCGGTCCTTTCGCTTTGCGAGGCGGTCGTTTGCATGGACGAAATGTTGCTGAATAACGTGGTGGATTATGGATTCGTCAGCACCGACAAATTTTTGTTGCCATACTTCTATTTAAAGAAAAAAACAAGTATTAAAACCAAAATCCAACAAGAATTTGTAGTTTTCAATTTGTGCAAAGTAGTTTTGAAAGATGTTTAAATCGTACAAAATCCATACCTCTGAGTAGTGATATGAAATACATGTGTTTTGTATTTCATTTAAGTTAGAATTTGTAGCTATTATTTTGGAGGTTTCTCTCTTACTTTTTAACCGTAATGCTTTGTTTGACAACATGTTTATTAATTAAATATTTTCAGAAACCACACCCTTCATAGATCACTTTATCTAACAAAATGACAATTTTGCTAATTGTTCTTGAAACCAAATATTTATTTTACCGTTACCTCAAAAAGCAACAACACAAAAACAAATCGCATCGAAAGTAATCGAAAGAAACGATAAAGAATGCAAAATATTTTGACTGTTGTTAGGAATATTTCCCGTTACTTGTGTGCGCTCGCGTATTCATCGCTTAGGTGTAAGGCTTAGGCGATGGTACGCGATTCACCTCGTAAACGTCATCAAAACTGTTGTCAGAACTAAGTATTTGCAGAAAAATTTCGACTTACTTGTGTACGCTCGCGAATTCATCGCTTGGTTATAAGGCCTAGGTTAGCGATTTTTATTTGCTAGCAAGGCTCGCGTAATCATCGCCAAAGAGGTTTTCGCCACAAAATCGCGAAAATGTTTGCAGGGAATCGATACTTATTGCAATGTCTGTGTGATATTAAGACTATACTTCACAGGATCATAAAGCAAGTCTGTGTGATATTCCATAAAGCTAGGCCAAACAGAACAGAAGTTATATAACTATTTCGAAAATAAATCGATGTTCAACCACTGTGTGCCATATTTACAATTTAAAATCTTATTAGTACACCCAAAATATTTCAGAGATAGAATAAACAGAGATCCTGGTTTATGTCACGGCATGAAATATTGTGTAAAATACACAAAAGACACATCTTTTGTTCATAGTACAAAGTTTGTTTGCATTATGAGCTGCCTGTACAAATGTTTTGCAGACTTGCAAAATGTTATCTTATGAATATTGCAAATGATTGTAAAATAACAGAATATATATGTATTTTTTCGTTTGTTTCATTTCGGCCTGTGATAGCCCTTTCAGACTGCATATGAAATCGAGCTGAAATGACATAAGACCGATTTTAAATGTCAGATTCCATACAATTTTGATATTTATAAATCAAACTTATGTCATTTCAAGCTGAAATCGATTGATTTCCAACGCAGTCTGAAAAGACTATAATCAACATTTGATTTGTCCTGGCTCAACACTTATTTGCAGCTATAATTTATAGAATGTCATTGCAAGGGGACATTTATTAATTGATATAAAAATTAAAAAAACACATCATCATATTTGCCACACTTCCTTAGATTTGGCCAATGACAAAGATAAAGTAAACTGTGTCATACAGGACCCTAAGTATGTTTGGACCAAATCCATCCGTCTGTCTGGCTGGTGTACACGATAACTCAGGAGTTAAGGAATCGATTCAAATAGGGTATCCAAAAACGAAACTAGTCACCTGCAACCATCGGCCGGTTTTTGTAAAATGACCATTTTCGGTTAACCGAGAAAACCGGTTTTTGGTAAATAAGGGAACATTGCACATTGAACATTGTTGAATATTGTTAGCAATTAAAGAACTGTCAAAGGACTCAGGTACACTCATAGAAGCTGATGCAATACAAATTTTTTTATTCAACAATTTAAAAAAGATAGAAGACACAGACGCCCTGAATTTGTGCCAAAAGCTGATGGCGAGACTGGAAGAAAGAAGAGTAAAAACATTGAATACACATTTGCTGTTTTTAAGTTCCGGAAATTTTCCGTTAAACGATGGCGTATTGAAATACTCATCAAAATCTGATACAAAGAAATTTGCAATTGAATTATGAAAACCCCAATATTGTTCGAAATGGCGAAAGACGAAGAAAAAAACTGAAAAGCTAAGTTACATATATGATGCCCTGTTAGCCCTACATCAACATTTACATGTTTTTTCTACGTAAAGCTTTATCAAAAGCAAACAAAAAATCGCTTTAAAAATTATCTCTTGAACTGTATACAGGATTGCGATGTTATTATAAGAAGGATTATACGTAAACTTTTTATTCAAGTTTTTGTACGTAAAAATATGATTTTTTTATAGAATTGACTTTATTTTAAAATTATCCCAAACAAAAACAAGTAAGGAAACCACATAATAATACCACCATGTCCAAAATGCAAAAAAAGTCTAGGACGTACGGATGGTAAAGTGAAATGTGGTTTTTGCAAAAAACATTTCATGCCGATTGTGCTATTGATCTGTTATAGATATGATGATTGATATTACAAGATCTGTTATAGATATGATGATTGATATTAATTCTGGCCTCATATTTAAATGTCAATCCTGCGTATCGGCTAAAGACCCATCTCTAGGGGATATAGTGGCAAAACTCAACAGCATGGAATTTCGTCTGGAAGAGATCCCATCAAAAGTATCAGACGAAGTTTCGATTCGCTTGGAGGACTTATCTAAGAAGCTGGATAGCTATGTAATCAATTGAAGAAAACACCAATGCGAAACTCCAACAACTTCAAAAAGAAAATAACTCAATGCGTAGGCAATTAAACCGTGCAGACATTATGATAAGTGGTTTGCCATCAAAACTGAATCCTGAAGAATTGGTCGACTTGGTTATGAATATATATAAGCACTATGAAATAAAATTAGAGTTGACAGAAATTAATGCTTGTTACTGGATCCATGTTTTCATATTGGCATTATCAATTTCTTTTTTTGAATATTTTATTCGTATTATTCCCTCCGCTTGTGAGTGACATTTGTGCTGTGATATTTTGTTTCCAATTTTTTGTGATTCATATGCCATTCATGACACTGAACTACACAACTATGTTATTTCTTTTTATCAGCTTCTTTGCTCCATCTCTATCTCTCTTGAATGCTTATTATGAATAGCTATACGGTAAATTGTGGAGTGTTATTCTTTCTCATGTGAGACTCTAGTGATACTAATATTGAATATTTAAAACTAATTGGGTACATATATTTTTATTTTGTCTCATATTCACTTATTAGCCAATGTTATTTTTTTAGTAAGTCTACACATGCATATACAAATATATTTTTTTGTTAATCGTCACACAGATAGCTCAGAATAATTATAAGGATCGTCATTCCAACATTAATGAGATTAAATAATGAATTCAATTGTGTTCATTTAGTATTTTTAAGTTTGTTATTTTTACTAATTATTACTTAGTTATTATTTATATTGCACGAACATGTGAACCGGTATTTGATGATGACAGTGCAGTGGCCAGTGACAGCTCAATCTTAAGATCGAATTTAACTGAAACAAATTTGAATATAGCCCATTTGAACGCGCAGAGCTTAGCAGCTGCGAATAATTCTTTTAAAATGGAGGAGATACGGTGTGTAATAGAAAATAGCTACTTAGATGTAATTGGGGTATCGGAGACTTGGTTAAAACCTAACATACCTGATTGCGCAGTAAAAATTGATGGGTTCAAAATTTATCGCAATGATCGAATCGGTAATAGGGCTGGTGGTGTCTGTATTTACGTGTCTGAGAAGATCTCATGTAGAGTCATTTATGAGGAACGAAATGAATGTTTCTGCGAAGGGCTTTTTATTGAGTTACATGTCAATCAAAACCTAAAAGTACTAATAGGAGTCATTTACTTACCCCATGGAAATTTGGCTTGTGTGAGAATCTTATTGCAGATTTTTCTGCACAATATGGACATGCTATATTTATGGGTGACTTTAATGTTAATATTTTTGGCAATAATGTAATGATAAGAAATTTCTGTGATGACAACAACATTCATCTGGTCCATAATAACTTGCCAACTCACTTTGACTGTTACCACCATGCTACGTCACTTATTGATTATTTTTTAGTCTCAGATATCAACTCTGTGGAACGTAGTGGCCAATTTCAAATCCCTGCATTAAACTCTCATCATGCCTTAATATATATTTCTTTATCGCTAGTGGTAAATACATCTCCTGAATATATTCTTTACAGAGATTTCATGAATTTTAACTTGAATGAATGTCTAAATGACTTGGAGGAAGCTGACTTCAGGCCTATTTTCGAAACCTCTGACACCAACGCACAGGTCCTTTACTTTAATTGTTTAATTAAAATTTAAAAAATCCACAAATTGGTTAAAGTGTCGTGAAGTTGTGGAAGCTAAACAATTTAGGAATTTAGAGCATATCAGGAAGAAAGGAATGATAACCACTGGAAATTTTTCTGTAAATATCGTAATAAATTGAAGTCGATTAAAAGAAGTGGGATAAGTTAAAATTTATCGGAGTTATTGAATCTAGATCTGGTGGTTTTCCTGGAAACTTAAATATGCTTAATGAGAGCTTTATATTACCACATGATAACACTATTACTGATATCGGATTTATAGAACATGAAAGAAGTCATGCTTTTGCTTTTAGTAGGATCGATGAACTTGAGGTAGCACAAGCACTGAGTAGGATTAAATCAAAAGCTGTTGGTCATGATAATTTATCTATAACTTTCATTTGTAGTATCATGTACCATATTATTAAACCGCTAACTCACATTTATAATACCATATTAATGACCACACAATATCCGTACGAATGGAAGATTGCTCGAATTGTACCTATAGCGAAAATCAGAAATCCATCTTGTATGTCTGATTATAGACCCATAAACATCTTACCAGTGTGCTCGAAAATATTAGAGATTATAATTAATTACAGAATATTAAATCATTTGAATGAGCATCATTTAAGATCACCTTATCAATCAGGTTTTAGACCAGGGCATAACTCGACTAATCTGGTACTAGACGTGGTTGAAAGAATTAGAAAGAGTATGGGCACTGGTATAGGATCGGTAGTTGTTTTTTTAGATTTTAAAAAAGCTTTTGATTCCGTAAATCATCGTTTAATGGTAAGGAAGTTAAATCGTCAGTTCAATTTTTCGTCGTCTGCTTGTAGACTGATTGAGTCTTTTCTTACTGAAAGAAGTCAGTTTGTGAAAGTTAAGGAAAATATGTCAGATTGCACTTCTCTGCATCATGGTGTTCCACAGGGTTCAGTCCTGACACCCCTATTATTTATGATGTACATTAACGATATTATTGACTCATTATCATTTTGTAAAGCACGCGTATATGCAGATTATATACAGCTTTTTGCGTGTTTCAGATTTTTCCAGTCATTTAACAGCGACTTATGTAGAATATCGCAATGGTCAGTAGATAATAAAATAATGATCAATCCGTCAAAAACGTATGCTATAAAATTTGGAGATACTGCTAATACATTCTCTCGTTTGATTTTGGATGGTACTGCTATTGAATATGTATCTCACCACAAATCTTTAGGTCTTTCATTATCATATAAGTTTGGTGATATCTACAATTTGTTTCACTCTCAGAAAACTGAATAATTTGGGTTTCTATTATCCGTTACATATTAGAAAACTAATCGCTAAAACCGTACTCTTGCCAATTCGGCCGGTAATATTGAGAAGCTAAGAAAATGTTTCAATAGAATTATCCGTTTCGCTTATTGGTTAAAGCCATATGATCATGTGTCTGCCGCTATTAAGGATTTTCTAGGCTTGCAATTTGTAGACTTTATTAGCATGAGATCATTAACATTGTTTTTCAAAACTGTTAAGTTCTCTAACCCACAATATTTATTAGACCTATTTAATTTTTCCCATTCAGTAAGAACTTCTATCATTATTTGTCCCAGAATAAATTCGCATTACATGCAAGAATCCTTTGTTGTAAGAATATCTAGACTTTGGAACTCTGTCATACCATATTCCTCACGCAATTTTTCCATGAGTTTAAATGATTTTAAAAGGACATTTACTACACATATTTAACACAAGCCACTGTACTGTTTTGCTTTTGTTTTCGTTGTATACTGTGTTCATTTTACGTGTTCGTGCGATATAAGAATCACAATAAAAAAAATGGCCACGCCCCTTCTGATACCTCCCACACAAATGACACATATTCATATGTTAAATTAAAACTAATTTAACTTATAGAGGTTAAATATGGACGATATTGCCACGCCCCTTCTGGTACCTCCCATACAAAGTGGCATAAACGTTGATTACAATAAAACCGACATAGTACGGATGTACGGGTACTCAAAATCATTTGCAATTTGATATTTGAAAATGTTTTCATAATCACTTTAAACCTAAAAAATACTTCCGCTTTAGCTACGCCCCTTCAATTGTCTCTATCCTAGTTAATATTAAATCCGTTAATAACTTCTTTACTGGTGCATGGAATCCACAAGGAATTGATCAAATATGTTTGTACAATTGATTTACAAATGTGGAATAAATTATCCTGCCCTAAGTAAAATTTAATTTCTTACAACTTCCGCTCATGTGTTTTCGGAGAGTGAGGGTATATAAATGTCTAGATGGGCTTTGAAGGTCAGGTATTGTGCTAATAAAATAGTATTTATTTCATATTTTACATCCTACGTTTCGTTGGAATATTGCGACGTCTTCAGGGATTACTTTTGTATTCGAATATTTAATCTTTCATCATATTTTAGTATTTTGTTGATTTTTATACACTCCACGAGAGTATAATGTCTTTGTGCATTTGTTTGTAACACCCAAAAGGAAGAGAGATAGACCCATTGTTAATTATACCGGTCGACTTAGAATCACTTTTTGAATCGATTTAGCAGTGTCCGTCTGTCTATCTGTCCGTCCGTCCGTCCATCTATTCTTGTAATCACGATACAGGTCGCAATTGTAGACAGAACCAAATGAAACTTTGGGCAACGAAGTTTTTCGGGATAAGAACGAACGCTATTTAATTTGAAGAAAACCGGTTCAGATTTAGATATAGCCCCCATACGAATTTCACTCCCGATTTGACACTTTTCACTCTAGATACCACATATTACAACAGATTTTCTTCAAAATTGGCAAAACATCTTATATTCCAACTAGAAACACCTGTGTTAAAAATGGGGCACATCGGTTCAGATTTGTATATAGCTCCCATACAAATTTCGCTCCCGATTTGACTTTTTCCGCCCTAGAAACCACATATTGTATCAGATTGTCTTCAGATTTGGCAAAACATCTTATATTTCAACTAGAAACACGTGTGGTAAATATGGATCAGATCGGTTCAGTTTTATATATAGCTCCCATACAAATTTCGCTCCCGATCTGACTTTTTCCGCTCTAGAAACCACATATTGTATCAGATTGTCTTCAGATTTGGAGAAATATATTATATTTGTCCTAGAAACACCCATGGTGAAAATGGGTCAGATCGGTTCAGATTTATATATAGCTCCCATACAAATTTCGCTCCCGATTTGACTTTTTTCGCTCTAGAAACCACATATTTTAACAGATCCTCTTCAAATTAGGCGAAATATATTATATTTGTCCTAGAAACACCCACAGTGAAAATGGGTCAGATCGGTTCAGATTTACATATAGCTCCCATACGAATTTCACTCCCGATTTTAATCTTTTCATTCTAGATACCATATATTTCAAGAGAATTTCTTCAAAATTGGCAAAACATCTTATATTTCAACTAGAAACACCTGTGGTAAAAATGTGTTAGATCGGTTCAGATTTATATATAGCTCCTATACAAATTTCGCCCCCGATTTAACTTTTTCTTCAAAGTGAGCATAACACCTTATATTTGAACTGGAAGAACTTATTGTGAAAGTTAGTCACATTTTTCCATGTTTGGATATAGCCCCGATACAAATATTCTTATCGATTTGACAAATCGAACCAGGTCGTATTAGCCTATGATTAGGAAACATACAAAAATTCTTCCCGTTTTCACTTTTTTACCGAGTTGGACTGTATTCGGTTGGAAAGTGGAGTGATCATATAGTCGGTCCCGCCCGACTTTAACCTTTCCTACTTTTTATAATTAAAACGATACTAGTACAGCCAACACGACAACATACAAAAAATAATTACGAAAAAAATTTGTGTTATGAAATGTCTTTTAATTATAATGAAGGATTTCGTTGGTTTTATGAAACATTTCATAACATGAAAATATATTTTTAGTGTGTCAACTTTATCCGGTTGAATACTAGCAATTCTCATTTTGTATGTTAACTCTGTTATAAGTAGGTACGCTGATTTAGGTAAAAGACATATTCATGGCAAAGATTATCGCAATAATGATGTGTATCGACTGGTTAGTCAAACATTTTTTGCTTTTTTTGTTTATTGTGGCAACTTCAGTATAAATTATTATTATTATTTATGAAACTTTGTCATAAAATTAATGAAGTTTCTTTATAAAATCTGTGAAATTTTTTCATAAATTATATTATGAAAAATAAAGTACTTTTATGACAAAAGTTCATTGAATGAAGGACTTCATTTCATAGTTTCTAAGAAATGAAATTCTATGACACTTTCCATTGATACATATGTCGAGGGCTTATTCAAAAGTGGCTGTGAACCATTTTCTCGGAAAAGAGTTTTCGAACTAAAACTGGCAGTTGCAATTGTTCAGTTCATTTATAGAAAGAGACAAATGAGTATATTTTCACAAGTCTGCTCATAAAATATCCGTCAGATTTTTTTTTTTTAATTAGCAATAATGCAAAATATTGAATTTTTGTGAAGATTATATTTGTGGACAATGTCTTTGTGTGATATACCACAATAATAAGCAGTTACAATTCGTTGTCTGATCTAAGGTCAGCATTTATCGCATGTCATTTCAATGCAAACTCTATTTTAACTTCAATAGAAAAAATAACAAAATAAAATAAATTATTCTTATAAATTTCTTTACACAGGCTTATTATTTACTAATACTAACAACGACAAATCAGCATAAATTTCAAAAATGACGTTATTTAAAACAAAATTTTCGAATTGCATATGTTTTGTCCACATCGATTTTTTTTGTTGACTATTTGAAATCTTAAAGCTGTATTACTACTCATTTAAACAACATTGTGTTCTTTGTGATTTAAATTTACAAACCTACAGAGCCTATTAAAGGAAGTCTCCCTTAGTTGCATATGTTTCGTCCACCACTGTACATTAGGCTAGGTCGCGGTCCCTGCAAATGGAAAAAAATAAAGTTTGGATTGTTTAATGATGGTTGGCAAAATATTTTGTTCCTAGATCAAGCCGTCTGTGAGCTAAACGCTCCTAAAAATACCCCTAAAAATCATGTTTTCCCGTGTAATTCTGTATAGACCCTTGAAAGCACTTTAAATATAAATTCTGATGCTTGTCTTTGAGTAACTTATTGGTGTAATTACTTGACCATTATAGTAATTTGTTGTGTTTTTCATAGTGACAACTGAAAAATTTTAGTATTTGGTGTTAGTATCTTATAAAAAATTAATAGCGGCAGTCAAAACGTTTATGCCTGAATTATGAACATCGGAAGGAAATGGACACCGCAGCGCTCATTTTTGTAAAGAGAGTTTGCAAATATTAGCTCTGAAAATCCATCTCCTATATTAAATTTCACAAACATGGAGTCAGTGACGTAATTTTTTGTCCGATATTCATCATTTAGGTATTGATTCCTTCTATTCATTTCTCATAACACCTCTTACAAAATGTTTCCAAGAAATATGAGATCTTAGCTGTCACCTTGTAAAACCACAAAAAATAGAAATATATATAGACCAAAAAACGGATTAAGTAAAAATCAACTAGAACTGTTGATAATAATTCGCCATATCAAGCACAGACATCTGCTTGAAAGTACACTCTAAAGAATTTGGCAGTAAAAACAGCAGAAAAGACTGCTGTAACAGCAGACTATTGTAGCTGTTTCAGCAGCAGTTTCTGCTATTGAATGGAAGCATATTATTTGCCCAAAAGAGCAAATATATTGTTACAACAAACATCTTTTAGTGAATTACATATTATTACAAATAAACATATCCCCATTTTATTTTCGATTAGTTTTTATTATAGCATAAATTATACTTATTTGACATTAATTAAATTGCACATACCTACTAACTGTGCTAAATACAAAAAATAACGTCAAGTTACTGGCCTAACTTTAGTTTGTTGTTAACGGCACCTTTAAAAATAAAATTTGATTGAATAAACACTGGTTTAGGTGGCTGCTCTCACGGGAACGTCAAGTAATGCCTTTAGGCAACGTTTTGAATTGAATAAGCGCTACTTTAAAACGATTTGTCCAGATTCGTTCACACACCACAATTTTTACTAATTTTTATTATCCGCTGTATGTATTACTTTTTGTATCTGCACTAACTTCGTACGCCTCCACGTTTGGATATAGCCACGATAGAAATATACTTCTCGATTTGACAAATTGAGTCAGGTCATATTGTCCTATGATTAGGAAGCATCCTTCTCGTTTTCAATTGTTTACCGAATTGAATTGTATTCGGATAGAAAGTGGAGTGTATCATATAGTCGGCCCGCCCGACTTCAGCCTTTCCTTACTTGTATATATTTATAAAATTATTTTTTTCTCGATATTTATACACTCCACGAGAGTATTTGTGCATTTGTGTGTAACACCAAAGAGGAACTATGAACCTATAAACACCTATGCAGAAAGTGGGTAAGATCGGTTCAGATTTAGATATAGCCACCATACAAATGTCGCTCCCGATTTGACATTTTCCGCTCGAGAAACCACATATTGAACCGATATTCTTTAAATTTGGCAAAACATCTTATAATCTAACTAGAAACACCTATGCAGAAATTGGATAAGATCGGTTCAGATTTAGATATAGCCACCATACAAATGTCGCTCCCGATTTGACATTTTCCGCTCTAGAAACCACATATTGAACCGATATTCTTTAAATTTGGCAAAACATCTTATAATCTAACTAGAAACACCTATGCAGAAATTGGATAAGATCGGTTCAGATTTAGATATAGCCACCATACAAATGTCGCTCCCGATTTGACATTTTCCGCTCTAGAAACCACATATTGATATTCTTTAAATTTGGCAAAACATCTTATAATCTAACTAGAAACACCTATGCAGAAATTGGATAAGATCGGTTCAGATTTAGATATAGCCCCCATACAAATGTCGCTCCCGATTTGACTTTTTCCGCTATAGAAACCACATATTGTACCCGATTTTCTTTAAATTGCGCACAACATTTTATAATCCAACTAAAAATACCTATGGTGAAAGTAGGTAAGATCGGTTCAGATTTAGATATAGCCCCAATACAAATGTTGGACAAATTTTTATATTTTTGCCAAACTATTCGAACTATTTCGTTCCAGGTTTCAATATACCCCCATACAAATTTCCTTTCCGATTAAATTTTTTTGTCAAACACATATATTTACAGGATACAAAAATCCTTCCCGTTTTCACTTTATTACCGAATTGAATTGTGTTCGGATAAAAAGTGGAGTGTATCATATAGTCGGCCCCGCCCGACTTTAGCCTTTCCTTACTTATTCTTATTTTATTCGTGGTCTTTTGGTTCACAATAGGCAAAATATAAATATAAAATAAATATTAACAACAAATTCAATGAACAACATTGTCTAACACATACAAATACTTACATTGTAATTCCAGAGGAAGCTTTAGTTTCTTTTGGCAGCAACTTCATTTATTTCTTATTAATTTTGTATTTCGCATATTTTATTTTTATACACTCCACGAGAGTATTATGTCTTTGTGCATTTTTTGAAAACACCCAAAAGGAAGCGAGACCCATCGTTTATTATACAGATCGGCTTAGAATCACTTTCGGAATGTATTTAGCAATGTCCGTCAGTCCGTCTGTCCATCTACTGTTGTAATCAAATTACAGGTCGCAATTATAGTCCGATCTTAACAAAAATTGGCACAAGTAAGTTTTGTGGATCAAGGACGAACGCTATTTAATTTGAGACAAATCGGTTCGGATTTAGATATAGCCACATACAAATGTCGATCCCGATTTGACTTTTTCCGCTCTAGAAACCACATATTATACCCGATATTATTTAAATTCTGCACATCTTATAATCTAACTGGAAACACTTACAACGAAAGCGGGTAAGATCGGTTCAGATTTAGATATAGCCCACATACAAATGTCGCTCCCGATTTGACTTTTCCCGCTCTATAAAGCACATATAGTACCCGATTTTCTTAAAATATGGCTTAACACCGTATAATCTAACTAGAAACACCTGTGGCGAAATCGGTTCAGATTTATATATAGCTCCCATACAAATTTCGCTACCGGTTTGACTTTTTCCGCCCTAGAAACCACGTATTCTCACAGATTTTCTTCAAATTTTGCATAACATGTTATACATTTACTAGAAGCACTTTAGGTGGAAGTGGTTCACTTCAGTCCATGTTTGCCAAAATTTTCCTGCAGGGATTTTGACCACAAATGGAAAATTTTCTTGTCAACACGGACATGTTATATGAGGAGACACAGGAATACTGCCACAAGGAGTTGCAGTGTGCTGCAGATGTAGGTCCCGACTATCCACTGTAAAATGCATTCAAATTGTTTACACTTTTAGTAAAAGGTTTATGTGATTTTATCTTGTCCTAAATTCATGTGCAAAAATATTATTTTCAATTTATTTAGTCTGCACGTATCCGTTGATTTTGTATAAAAAACACATGCATCTACGCATATATCGAGGTTCGCCTCAGATTTGGTTCTTAATTGGCTTTCGACTTCGACGGAATCATGCGGCCTGTTTATAAATTGAGAATTTTATTAAATGAATATTGTGGAGCATCGATATGCATTTGATCGAACACCATTGATTCTGTGTTAATCACCGTAATTGGATGATGCAAAAATGTAATTTGCTGCATCATATCGATGTACAGCAGTGCATATGTACATGAACATATATGTACATAAGTGCAGGGGTGTGCATGGAGTTAGGTGCAGACTTGCGAATCAATAACAATAACACAACTTCAAACCACACAATTGGCGGATGCATCCACTTGAAAGTCCAAATCTTTGTATCCGATTAACTCTTGTCGGATCGTAGAGTTCATTCGGAGATGCCGCCATTCTTAAAGATGACTATATATTGTAAAGGGTGATGTATTTATAAACTTTTAAATTTGAATAAAATAATGGGATTACATAAGGTCAAAAAAAAAACAATGGAATTTACTAGAAATATAATTTTATGTTTGCATATAATTTGGGACATAATAGGCTTGGGTGTGGCGCATTCTGGAAGTCGAATTTTCGGATGGTTTTGTCAATATGTTTTCGTTAGAATGTAGTTTTCTTGAGGTAGATAACATCTGTGGATAGGCGCGCGACATATCGAGAGGCTATCAAAATGTTTAGACAGCGTGATATCCCTGCATACCGCATAATAATAATTCAAGTGTACTCAAAAAATGTGCTTAAGTACCCTAAATATTAAAGGGTACTTGTTAGGAGAAAGCAATTTCCTCTCGACCAATTTTGCCCATTTACAATCACAACCAGCCACAAAGTCAGATAAGCCTACATTCTGAATGTCATGATTGCAGCTACAGCCGTTTAGATGGTACCATTTTTATCCCTTTTCCCATGTAGACCCTAAAAGTTTTGCGCGTCTACGTAGTCACAGGAAGGTGAATACCGAATTTCCTGATTTCAGTTGGTACCATTTTTATCCCATTTCGCCCTAAATTTACAAATTTCGAAAATGTAAAGTATAAACCAAATCTTTACTGACTTAAACTTTATTTTACAAGTCAACGCAGTTAGAGGTATGTAGAAAATGTATTTAATGTTACTAGCTCTTCGATGTTTGTTTCTAAATCGCTTTCAAAACATTATAAAAGGGCATACCCTAGAAATGTATGTGTACATTTTTCGTGGATCAACTATGGGTTAAACTCATTCTGTACCAAACGCATGCTAGCAGTCTTTTTTCATGAATATTCGAATGAAAACTTGTCTGATGGTTGCCTTCAATTTCTAATTCTCGGAATTATTCATAATTCAATTAAATGGATGCACGTGGATATGTACAAATGTCGGTGTGTCTATATTATTGGATAAGTATGTTGAGAAGTGCCAATTTGTATGATAATATTGACGTAAATTATCACCATTGTGATTTTTTACTACTTATTGCAACTTGATGCGGTCCTTGAACTCCATAATATGAATTTTGAACAGCTGTGTGTAGACGTACAACTCGGCTTCTTAATAGAATAAGACTCTTGGTCGCACTTTGGGGACATCGCTACTTCCGTCATTCGTAAGCATGTTCATGAGGTAACAAAATGGAACTGCATTTTTGGCAGTAATTGTGACTTTCTTTTCAGCATTTCGGACAACTACACTCAAAAAAAAAATGAATCCTGAGATAAATTTAGCATTTATAGCGCTAAGCAATATTTCTCCATATCAAGACAAACTTTTCCGTGAAAGCAGAACATGCTTTCAACTTTACGCTAGTTAATTTTTCCTCAAACCAAGTAAATATTTATTTACTAAAACTGAGGAAAATGTCTATACATTTTTCGTCAAAACAAGTAAAAATTTACTTAATCTGAGAAAAAAAGGCGCTAAGTTCGGCCGGGCCAAATCTTATATACCCTCCACCACGGAGTGCATTCCACAGTATTACCAGCAGATTAAAGGATGTCGACTTTACATAGAAGCACAGTACCATATTACGAAAATTGTGATATTTTTATGCACATTTACTATAATTGTTTACTATTTCAAACTATAATGTATACTCATGCGCACTGTTTAAAATCGACTACTATTATATATAAATAAAATGCTGAAATTGTGAAAGTGAACATGCCTAAATATTAGGCGATTGTCAGTCGCCATTAGAAAGAAGCATTTCCAGATACAGACAAAGTGATAAGAAAAGTATAAATTTTAAAGATATCCCCATTCTCCACCCAAAAGTACAAATTTCGAAAAAAACCTTTTTCGAGTCTTTATAGTCAGAATGTATACACCGAATTTCATGATTTCAACTTCAGCGGTTTGGTAGGTTCCATTTGTATCCTTTTAATTATATCCCTTAAAAGTACGAATTTCGAAAAATCTCTCTATTTTACGTGTCTATGCAATTAGAGGGATGTACACACCGAATTTCATGATTCTAGCTGTTGTCGTATCATTGGTACCATATTTTATCCCTTTTTGTTCCATTTCGCCCGATAAAACTTTTATTTTCTTTGTGGCGCTTCCAAGCTACAAGAGGAATGTCCGCAACAAATTTTAACTGTATGAAAATAAGAAATTTAATTAATAAGCCAAGGCTATCAATATTTGTATACTATATATATAATGGATATAATACTTCAATTCATAAAGTAAATATAAGGGAGCAATCATAAATACCCAAAATATTGGGGGGTACTTTCAACTACAGTCGTTTGGTTGGTTATATTTCCATCCTATTTTAATTTCAAAAGTATAAATTTTGAAAATACCTTATCTCTCACGTACGCAGTATAAGACAGCTTCATGATTCTGCCATTTTTTGTAGTAAAAGCAACAAAATAAAGTACGAACTTGAAAAAAAAAAATATTTTACGTGGCTATGCAGTCAGAGGAATGTATACACCGAATTCCATGATTCTATCAGGCCATTTTGTTGGTACCATTTTTATCCCCTTTTTCCAATTTTGCCCCCTCAAGAGTACGACTATCTAAAATCTCTTTATTTTACGTATCTACACAATTAGAGGGACGTACTCACTGAATTTCATCATTTTAGCTGTATTCGTTTAGTTGGTACTATTTTTATCCCCTGTAGCCATTGTATCCATTGAAAGTACGAATTTGGAAAAAACGTTCTATTTTTCGTGTCTACGCAGTCAGAGGAATATCTACTCCGAATTTCATGATTCTAGCTGCTGTCATTTGGTAGGTACTATTTTTATCCCCTTTTTCCATTTGAACCCCAAATAGTTCGAATTTTGGAAAATTCTTTTATTTTACGTGTCTACGCAATCAGAGGAATGTATATATCAAATTTCATTATTCTAGGTGCAGCCGTTAGGTTGGTACTATTTTTATCCCTCTATCCCCATTTAACCCCTTAAAAGTACGAATTTAGAAAAAATACTTTTATATTACGTATCTACTCTATTAGAGGAATGTACACGCCAAATTTCGTGTTTCTATCTGTTGTCGTTTGATAGGTACCATTTTTATCCCTTTTTGTCCCATTTCGCCCTCTACAAATAAAAATCACTCTATGGTGCTCTTTTATGCTATAGAGGGAATGCGCATTGCAAATATCAACTAAATACAAGCTAATATGTTCAAAAAACATGCTGAAATACTTTAAATATTAGGGGTATTTTCAGTCCTTGTGAGGGAAAAATTTTTCCCTCTGGGCCGATTTCGTCCACTTTCAATCCCAACCGATCTACAACCATAAGACACATTTAGGAAAAATTTGAACCTCCTAGCTCATTTAGTTCGGCCGCTATCGTGCTTTCAACAGACAGACAGACGGACATGGCTATATCGTCTTAGAATTTTACCACGACCCAGAATATATATACTTTATGGGGTCTCCGATGAATATTTCAAGGTGTTACAAACGGAATGACAAAGTGAATATACCCCCATCCTGGAGGTGGAGGGTATAAAAATTACTTGATTTTAGGAAAAAAAAACATAACTCAAAATAAGTTCAATTTACCTTTCCAAGGTTAAAAATCTTGACACGCTGCGAGAGCTTACTTAAAAAATTGAAATTTTACATGTTGTTAATATTGTAAATTAACATCTTCTATGTATGTATACATATGTATGTAAGTCAACTTCAATTTTATGCAAAAATCGAAAATTAAAAAATCGAATTTTTGGGTATATAGTTACCCCTTTGGGATATATAGTTATCCCTAGTATAGTTCGTGGACGGAATCTAGATCAAAGACGTTCAATGTACTAATGGAAACACACTTTATCGATTACATTGATAAAAAAGGATGGAGAAAAGTTAGGGTAGTATTTATTTCCAAGTTAGGGAAAGCTACCGCTGCACTTCAAAGGATTTCAGTGCGATTAGTCTATCTTTTCTCAAACGACTGATTTACCTGCATATCAGAAACACATTTGATACGCGTGTTATTAGTGGGGCTCAGCATGCTTACCTCGAAGGTAAATCTGTCGAGAATAGTACAAAGCACGGAGTATACCTTGGCAAGAGTATACCTTAGAAATAGAAGGAGCCTTTTATAGTATAAACTTGGTAGATTGGATTGATAACACTGTCCGACAGTCCATATTACACTTGAACCCGATGGTATACGTCGGAAACCATAGGTGAAATGAAGTTCTTTGGCGTTTTTAGTTTTTCATTCCCTCATTATGTTGCCCCTTAAAAGGACTACAAAGTTCCAAAGGACACAATTTTTCAAAAATTATTTTAAATACTTATTAGCATCCTATTACTTGTACAAATGCCAAATGAATTAAGAGAATATGTGCTAAAAATACTTCTATCTCTATTAGTTTAGCATTAACAACCTGTTCAAGTTTTTCCTCTTAAAAAATAAAATATAAAAAACAAGTAAAAACGGCGTTAAATCGGCCGGGCCGAACTTTATATACCCTCCACCATTGCATTCCACACAGGCTGTCGAAAAAATAATTTTATAAATAAATATAAAATTTGTATTATTTCATACCACGCTTATAGGGTACCAATACGTTTATAAAGGGTGTTTTATATTGAGGTATAGAACTTCGAATTGAAATAAAACACAAGAAAATCGTTTTAATGTCCATAAATTTGGCTTTATTGGAAGGATAATTTTATGCCATTAATGTTTAAATATGATTTCGGGCATGTGGCCGCCGCGGCTGGCTCGAATATAGCCAGCATATTGGGCCGTATGTTGGCAATAACGCCACGAATGTTGGCTTCCAAGTCCCCTAACGTTTCTGGTTTGTTGGCGTAGACGAACGACTTCACATATCCCCAAAGAAAATAATCCAATGGTGTCAAATCACACGATCTTGGTGGCCAATTGACAGGTCCATTCCGCGAAATTATGCGGTTAACCGAATTAATTGCTCTGATGGACGATTATGTCGACCATAAAATGGGCGGAGCTTGCGGTGAACTTCGCGAACTGAACCATTACTTTCGAAATAAATTTGCACGATTTGCAAGCGTTGTTCTTTTGTCAACCTGTTCATGATGAAATGGCAAACCAAACTAAATATTAATCACTTGACAGCTGACAAAATGGCCGCCAGTTAAAAAAGTGATGCCAACTTAAAGTTCTATACCCCAATAAAAAACACCCTATACTATATATATCGAAATAATACTTCAAATCAATTCAAAAAGTAAATATAAGACAGTAATCTTCAAAACAGCTTAAATACCATAAATATTGGTAGATAGTGGGTGCCACAGTATTACCATCTTATTTTAATTCCAAAAGTACAAACTTTGAAAATCCGTTATCTCTCACGTATAAATGTACGTCAGAGGAATGTATACACCGAATTCCACGATTCTAGCTGCGGCCATTTGGTTGGTACCATTTTCATCCCTTTTTCCCATTTTACCCCCTTAAAGTGCAACTTTCTAAAATCTCTTTATTTTACGTGTCTACGCTATTTCAGGGATGTACACGCCGAATTTCGTCATTCTAGCTGTTGCCGTTTGGTTGGTATCCCTCTGTTCCACTTGGAGGGTCTGAGGTCGATATTTCAAGGCGTTACAAACGGAATGACAAAGTTAGTATATATCCAACTTTTTTTGCCCAAAATGCAAGAGCTTGACTTGCATGTATGTGGTTTCAACAAGACGGTGCCACATGCCACACAGCACGCGCAACAGTGGACTTTTTGAGAGGCGAGTTCGGTGAACATTTTATTTCACGTTCGGGACCGGTCAATTGGCCGCCTAGATCGTGCGATTTAACGCCTTTAGACTATTTTTTGTGGGGCTATGTTAAAGTTCATGCCCGCTTCAATTGACGCATTGGAAGACAACATTGAAGCATTTATTCGTGAGATACCGGCCGAAATGTTGGAAAGAGTATGCCAAAAAGTCAAGGTCAACATTTGCATGAAACAATCTTCAAACATTAAATTATATGGACCGTACTATCGATTCAAATAAAGATTTCATGCATTTTTCTGAATTTTATGTGTTTTTTTTTTTTGAAAACTTTCCTATAGCCTTTAGAAAATCACCCTTTACTTGAATTACATATTTTCAATATTTCATGAAAAGAATTTAAAACATATTTTATTGGTATTTATTATTCCTAATAAAAGTTCAAACTATTCCTTATAAAAAAATTATTATTATTATTAAAAAATTGTATTTGCTCCTTTATGAAGCAGTTTCTATTATTGGTTTGATCTCTGTTATTATTTATGCATTCTAAAATGTACATGATTTGTTTATAATCGACGGGAATACGCCTAATTTTTTCTGACTTTTTAAGTTGAAGTTTCGTTAGTAAAAACAAGTAAGGAAAGGCTAAAGTCGGCGGGCCGAGTATATAATACCCTACCCCACTCCCTGTGTATGTACCTCGCTTTGATTACTAAACCGAGATATTCCATGGGAGCAATTTTATGTAGTTCATATAAATTATACAGTGTTATACTATAAATTCATATTTAGTCAAATTTAATGAGTATGGTAAATAATAAAGTAAAGTAATAACATGATATGGAAAAATTGATCAAGACCAATGATAAATTCAAATTATACAGCGGTAATAGGATGAATCGGACGGACATTTGAAGGGGGCCTATAACAACACTTGAGAAGATCCGAAGAAGAAGATTTGAAGATCCGATGTAAGAGGTAGTTTCTAGAGCTGTAATAGAGCAGATTGGGCCCCATTTGGGTTATACCAAAGTATGGACATAAGGGCATTTCTACAAGAAGTATGTATGTGATACACCCCACTTTCTAAAGGGTGTTTTTTATTGAGGTATAGAACTTCGAATTGAAATAAAACACAAGAAAATCGTTTTAGTGTCCATCAATTTGGCTTTATTGGAAGGATACTTTTATGCCATTAATGTTTAAATATGATTTCGGGCATGTGGCCGCCGCGACTGGCTCGAATATAGCCAGCATATGGGGCCGTATGTTGCCAATAACGCCACGAATGTTGGCTTCCAAGTCCCCTAACGTTTCTGGTTTGTTGGCGTAGACGAGCGACTTCACATATCCTCAAAGAAAATAATCCAATGGTGTCAAATCACACGATCTTGGTGGCCAATTGACAGGTCCATTCCGCGAAATTATGCGGTTAACCGAATTAATTGCTCTGATGGACGATTATGTCGACCATAAAATGGACGGAGCTTGCGGTGAACTTCGCGAACTGAACCATTACTTTCGAAATAAATTTGCAAACGTTGTTCTTTTGTCAACCTGTTCATGATGAAATGGCAAACCAAACTAAATATTAATCACTTGACAGCTGACAAAATGGCCGCCAGTTAAAAAAGTGATGCCAACTCAAAGTTCTATACCCCAATAAAAAACACCCTTTATCTCACTACAATTCAATTCGGTAAAAAAAAATAAATCGGAAATGATTTTTGAATCTTGTAAACGTATGTGTTTGACAAAAAATGTTAAATCGGAAATGACATTTGTATGGGGTATATTGAAACCTGGAACGATGTGACCCGCTTTCGTCATGTTTGTTTATTGTTGAAATATAATATGTAAAGTTTGGCCAAAATCGGTTAAAGGTTCGGGAGCGACGTTTGTATTGGGGCTATATCTAAATCTGAACCGATCTTACCCACTTTTAGCATAGGTGTTTTTAGTTGGATTATAAGATGTTGCGCCAATTTTAAAGAAAATCGGGTACAATATGTGGTTTCTAGAGCGGAAAAAGTCAAATCAGGAGCGACATTTGTATGGGGGTTATATCTAAATCTGAAGCGATCTTACCCGCTTTCACAATAGGTGTTTTTAGTTGGATTATAAGATGTTGTGCCAATTTTAAAGAAAATCGGGTACAATTGTAGTTTCTAGAGCGGACAAAGTCAAATCAGGAGCGACATTTGTATGGGGGCTATATTTAAATCTGAACCGATCTTACCCATTTTCAGCATAGATGATTCTAGTTCAATTATAAAATGTTGTACCAATTTTAAAGAAATTCGGGTACAACTTGTGGTTGCTAAAGCGGAAAAAGTGAAATCGGGAGCGACATTTGTATGGGGGCTATATCTCAATCTGAACCGATCTTACCCATTTTCACCATAGGTGTTTTTAGTTGGATTATAAGATGTTGGGCCAATTTTAAAGAAAATCGGGAACAATATGCGGTTTCTACAGCGGAAAAAGTGAAATCGGGAGCTACAATTGTATGGGGACTATATCTAAATCTGAACCGATCTTACCCACTTTCAGCATAAGTGTTTTCAGTTAGATTTTAAGATGTTGCGCCAATTTTAAAGAAAATCGGGTACAATATGTGGTTTCTGAGCGGAAAAAGTCAAATCGGGAGCGACATTTGTATGGGGGCTACATCTAAAACTGAACCGATCTTATCCACTTTCAGCATAGGTGTTTCTAGTTCGATTATAAAATGTTGTGCCAATTTTAAAGAAAATCGGGTACAATATATGGATTTTAGAGGGGAAAAAGTCAAATCGGGAGCGACATATGATGGGGGCTATATCTAAATCTGAACCGATTTCCTCCAAATTCAATGCCGATGGTCCTTAGCCAGAAAAAATAATTTCTGCCAAGTTTGATGACAATCGAACAACAATTGCGACCTGTAGAGTGCGAACAAGCTTAGATGGACAGCAGACGGACGGACAGGCAGACATCGTTAAATCGACTCAGCTGGTGATTCTAAGCTGATCGGTATTCTTAAAGGTGGGTCTAGCTCGATTATTTCTTGGTGTTACAAACATTTGGCGCGAAACTAACTTATAATACCCTAGTCCACGAAGTGGTGTAGGGTATTAAAACTAAAAACACCAATTAACTTCACTTTGCCTATAACGACTTTTTTAAATTGTCGTACGGTGTAATATGCTAGGTTGTATGAATTGATCAATGCTTATGTGAGGCACACTCAAGAAGAATGGTGACCGACCAGGGGTACACCGACGCTAGATGGAGTAGAGCTAACATTAGCTAGGGAAGTGAAATATCTAGGAGTGTTTCTAACAACATCAAATTGCTTTAGAAAACAAACACAGAGAAAAGGCATAAGATTTGTCATTCGTAGCACACAACAGGCTGCACTGGATATCATTCTGTGTTCGTAGTGGACAAAGGGGCGGCGGCAACGAGCCAAATTCAACTCCACGAGTCAGCTCTTCTAAGGCCGAAAATTTTCTTTCACAAAACACCCCGGTAGAGATCTCAGAAAAGGATATGGAATCTGATAGACAGTATGAGGTTGCTTATTCTTTACAGGCAGTCTTAGCTGAAATTCTGTCAATTTACAAGGAATTAATATGGAACAACAAAGCAGCAATGTTACGTTGATGGTCAAGAAGCCTTATAAGGCTATAGGAAGTCGGCAGGAAAATTCAAATGATTGATCTGCTGAAAACGTTTCATATTCTTATAGATTTCCTCATTAATGGCCAAAACAGTCCACAATAGGATCTTTTATGGCCAGGCGGGAATATTTCGCGCATTAAAGGCCAAAGCCACACAATTACAAAACAAGTAAGGAAAGGCTAAAGTCGGGCGGGGCCGACTATATAATACCCTACACCAATCCCAGCGTATGTACCTCGCTTTGATTACTAAACCCAGGTATTTCATGGGAGCAATTTTATGTAGTTCATACAAATTATATAAATTATATGAATATAATTTATATGCTATAAATTCATATTTAGTCAAATTTAACGAATATGGTAAATAATATGGTAATTGATCCAATTGACCGACAGACAAATACAAATTATACCCAAATTATATCACCCAAACAATTCTCATTGCAATTCAATTCGGTAAAAAAATGAAATCGGGAAGGATTTTTGCATCCTGTAAATGTATGTGTTTGACAAAAAATGTTAAATCGGAAAGGACATTTGTATGGGGTTATATTGAAACCAGGAACGATGTGACACGCTTTCATCATGTTTGTTTATTGTTGAAATATAATATGTAAAGTTTGGCCAAAATCGGTTAAAGGTTCGGGATCAACATTTGTATGAGGGCTATATCTAAATCTGAACCGATCTTACCCACTTTCACCATTGGTTTTTTAGTTGGATTATAAGATGTTGTGCCAATTTTAAAGAAAAACGGGTACAATATGTGGATTTTAGAGCGGAAAAAGTCAAATCGGGAGCGACATTTGTATGGGGGCTATATCTAAATCTGAACCGATCATACCCACTTTCAGCATAGGTGTTTCTAGTTGGATTATAAGATGTTCTGCAAAATAAAAAAAAAACCGGGTACAAAATGTCGTTTCTAGAACGGAAAATGTCAAATCGGGAGCGACATTTGTATGGGGGCTATATCTAAATCTGAACCGATCTTATCCAATTTGTTTCTAGTTCGATTATAAAATGTTCTGCAAAATTTAAAGAAAATCGGGTACAAAATGTGGTTTCTAGAGCGGAAAATGTCAAATCGGGAGCGACATTTGTATGAGGGCTATATCTAAATCTGAACCGATCTTACCCAATTTTTGCATACGTATTTCTAGTTGCATTATAAGATGTTCTGCCAATTTTAATGAAAATCGGGTACAATATGTGGTTTCTAAAGCGGAAAAAGTGAAATCGGGAGCGTCATTTGTATGGGGGCTATATCTAAATCTGAACCGATCTTACCCAATTTTTGCATACGTGTTTCTAGTTGCATTATAAGATGTTCTGCCAATTTTAATGAAAATCGGGTACAATATGTGGTTTCTAAAGCGGAAAAAGTGAAATAGGGAGCGACATTTGTATGGGGGCTATATCTAAATCTGAACCGATCTTACCCGATTTCGTCATATTTATTTCTAGTTGGATTATAAGATGTTGTACCAAATTTAAAGAAAATCGGGTATAATATGTGGTTTCTAGAGCGGAAAATGTCAAATCGGGACCGACATTTGTATGGGGGCTATATCTAAATCTGAACCGATTTCCTCCAAATTCAATACCAATGGTCCTTGGCCACAAAAAATAACTTCTGCCAAGTTTCATGACAATCAGACGACAATTGCGACCTGTAGAGTGCGAACAAGCTTAGATGGACAGCAGACGGACGGACGGACAGACAGACATCGTTAAATCGACTCAGCTTGCGATTCTAAGCCGATCCGTATACTTAAAGGTGGGTCTAGCTCAATTATTTCTTGGTGTTACAAACATTTGGCGCGAAACTAACTTATAATACCCTAGACCACGAAGTGGTGTAGGGTATAAAAATAAAACAAACAACCCACTCCACTTTTATACCGCACTCTACAGAGTAGGAGGGTATATATCATTTGGGACAGAAAAAAAGTGTAACGCATTGAAGGTGTCTTAAGACCGCAAATCCGTTTCACGACATTTTAAGCTGCTTGAGCCATGTCCATCCGTCATTCATTCTGGATGGCTGGTGTACACTATAACTGCCGAAAGGAGTTAAAGAATTTATTCAAACTTTTTCCAAAACTTAATTTAAGTTAAAAGTGGTACTAATATAAGTATTGCAGCTATAGTCGTGGAATTCGGTGTGTAAATTCCTCCGAAAACGTAGATGCGCAATCTAAATGGATTTTTTCGAAGTTTGTACTTACAAAGGGTGAGCGGGACAAAAAGGGATAAAAATCGTGAAATTTGATATGTAAATGATATGTAGAAGGGATAAAAATGGTGTACAACCCTTTAATATCACATTCATATTCCTTTGATTGTATAAGATTGCTATCTAATAGGAGGTTTCCAAATTACTATTTTAGATTTATCTATATACACGAAAAGAAAATCAAATAAATACTATCCAAAAACAGAGACGGATAAAACTAATAACAAATAACTGGCTTTTCGTGTAAGAAGCAGCGGGTACTGCTAGTAACTTATATACAGATGACCGGAATACACTGAAATTTTACCTTTAGCAGCAACTTTGTAGACATTTCATTCACCTGGAATATGGGCAATATTATCACACCCCTTCTGGCACCTCCCACACAAAGTGACATAAGCTTTGGCTAAAAGAAAACCGATATAACTTCCATTCGGGTAATCAACTTCAGTTGCAATTTCTAGTACCTCCCACTCAAATAATCTAGCGCTAAGCTAAATTTTAGATCTTCCATACATACACTCAAAAAGTAAAAAAAAGCAGAAAGTCTGCTGAAAGAGCAGATTTTTTGTTGAAAAAGTGTCAGCAGATTTGTATCTGCTGAAATTTGCTATTTCTGAACTGTTTTTAGCAATAAAGAAAAAAACGCTATCTTGAAAATTTAAGCATATGTACTGAACAGTTGAATGTGCATGTTAGCAACGCTTTAGAATAAAGGTTATTATATGACAATTTATTACCACTGAAAGATATTGTCATTGTCTTTTTTATGATACACATATTGTCCCAAGCTAATATAAAGGAAATTCGAACTAAACTCGTTTTCGCTGTAAATCTGAAAGGCTTTTAAATTATGAACAATTGTTATCTCTTTTTAGCAGTGTGAAAGCTGATCCGAGATTGCAGAGAAACTGCTGTAAAGGAAAGTGCCTGTTGTTAGGCAGCGGACAATCACTGCTGTTAATAACAGCCTTTTTTCTCTAAGAGTGAGGTTATATACAAGTCGGTTTAATCTACTGAAACTTACTTACTCGTTTGTTTTACAATTTATACTTTCTTTGATATTAAATATTATATAAAAACGTTCAAACACACGCACGTTTGCCAAATCTTAACGATAAATGCACACCATAGCACATAGGTCCGAAGAGCCTCTCAAAAATTTAACTCAAAATTTTATGTTTTGATGATAATATATTTTGTTTTTGTATAAAACTGTTAATTAGCGAAGCGACTATTTTAGTTTAAATTGTAAACACAAACAAGTAAGTCGATTTTTCATAAATTTTTATCAAATTAAAAGTGCAAGAAACGTTTTTTTTAGCCACGATTTGAACCTTCTGAGTGCAAAACGGACACCTTACCTCTGTGACCTCATACTAAACATTCCTTCGCATTCACTTGCGAAAATGCTATAATAATAACATATTATCGTCTTCTCAAAAGCGGAAAAAATGACATTTGGATTTTGAGAGGCGATTAAAATGTGCTTCCTACGGAAGTACTTTTTTTGGTGGGATTAGCTCTTATAGAGTTTTGCCGTTTTATGAGAAATGCTTCTGTATTTAAGGCAACTTTTGCTTCAAATTTGATTTGGTAGATTGGTAGATTTGTATTGGGGCTATATCAATATTTGGACCAAATCAAATATGCCGAAATAATTGCAAATTCTTCCAATGCTACTTCGCCTTGCACCCCTTCTATCCAAAATATGAACTTATAATTATGTACGATAATAGACGCTACTGGCTTGCGATTTTGAGCCATTAAGGGTTAACGCATTTTTCGGGGCGAACAAATCCACATTTCGGATATGAAATATCTCAAATTTTGGGAAATTGTGAGGTATTCTCTCACAACAACAAAAAGTATGTGTATTAACTTTTGAAGTACGCATGAAGAATTATTTTGATAATTGCATATTTATAAATAAATATTTTTGTGAGACGTGGTCACAAAAAGTAATTAAACTAAATAAATTTAATATTTTTTGTTCAATTATTATCTGCGCAATTAATAATTAAAACAAAAACATTATTTATTTATTAACTGATATTATTTTATTAATTTATTTATATTATTAATTAATACGCTTGTTTATGATATGTCCGAAGTAGTTCCTCTGTATAGAAGAATTATTAATTAAGGTGTGTATGATGGTTAACATTACAAGTTGAGAGAAAAAAAATAAATCATGATCACGTTAACTTATCGCTGTGCTCTCCGCTACACATTCATACAAATACATTATAACAGAAAAACATTAATTAATTATCTGTAGTTGTCACGAAATTTATATTGAAAAATAATGATGTTTAGAAGAGCAGAAGAGGTTTCTTTCCCTAGTACATTTCATACTACTGTCAGACCCTTATATACAGAAATGTTTTAGAAAGAGATAATTTTTATTTGTTTAGTTGTATAAAAAGCTCAATTTCAGAATTTTCGTTTCAACTCGAGAATCGTTCGTTACAACCATATAAATCAAATAAAACTATAATTACGAACTCAAGGCAATATCGCTGGATTGCTGTTGACAAATAATCTAAATGTATTTATAAAAATATATAATCGAATCTGTGCTAACTTACGCAAATTTTACAATCAGCATTTTTACTAATTCCAGTTTCTAAAAGTCAGCACAGGCCCGAATATTCATAAATTAGTGAACTTTTGAAGAAACTTTAAAATAGCCGATTAACAAGATGGTTTCTTATATTTGTCTTAGTGTTTTTTAAGTATATTTAAGTTTCATATAAAAAAAGTACTTTTGGCGACGTTTTAGGTCAAACAAAGCAAACATTCAGATGTAAATGTTACTCCCAAACAGGTGAAGGCACTTAAAAATATAGAGTTTTGCGAGATTCAAATAAGCATCCATTTTGATGATCAGAAGCTCATAGGAGGCGGAGGAAGCATGTACCCATGTGTATGGTCTATAACAACTCTCAAACTTTTATCAGGCCATTCAAATTCTCGACGCTCTCCCAATTGACTGATCCTATCCAAATTGGCATTTTTAAAATCCTCAATCATGCGCGGTACTAAATCGTCGGTAATTAAAACCTGAATCCAATAACCGAGTACGCCGTAAGGAGCTGATTTGCAAACACCGGATCCAGTTACCGATTCAGAAACAAATGTAAGTGCCAAATGCTGAGCTTTAAATGTGAAATGTCGACCATGGCGAATGCGGTCTTTAATGGCTAGCAGTAAAAACTTCGCAGCATACGGAGCTATTGTGATTTCTATCCCGTCGAGTGTAACAGAGTCTGGAGCTTCCGGCTGATCTTCAATAGGACAGGAGTTGTGCAAAGAACTACCACTCATGGACATGGAAACTGGAAATACAGATGCCTCAGACCTCATTTCGTCTAAATTTTCTTCCTGCTTGCATTTTGTACCATCGGGTTCGATCTTTACTCTTAGGGTCATTGAATCCATCAATGAGTTGAGTTCATGTCCTTCCGCAGATGCTAAACATTCTTTTTCTTCTGATAAAGATCGAGACTGAATCAGCTTAGGCTTAGAAGTCTCGCGGAAAGTAAACTCAGCATTAACGCCGGCTAAATCAGAACCATCTCTTTCTAGATCATCTTCCAATGTAACCAAACGCTCGGGAAATATATCGAACACACTTAGTGTTCGGTCTATGTTTGTAATCCACCATTCGCCACCCGTTTGCATGTCTTGCTTCAAATAGTTCAGGACTCCACGGCCATTCCATCGCGCTGCCTGTTCTAATTCCTCATACGTAACACCGACTATTTGACAAAAATCAACTGACCCGAAGGGTGTTGTCATCGTCGTCAGTTGTGGATCCTCCGCTATCAGAATATTTTGCAGAGGAGTATCAAACCTATCGTCCAAGCCTTTGCGCCACGGTATGTTGTCACCAAAGCATAGTCTATTTCCCGTTCGAAAACAATACCGTGCCAGATTTTGCATCAAATTCGCAGGCCAAGTAGGTGGCCTAATCCTTTTACCAGGATTATCTTCCTCCTCCTTTAGCTCGGCGGTCGTCTTCAGTAGACGAAATGTCAATTCGAATCCCATTCCAGAACGTGACTTTGTTTCACTGTCGTCGCTATCCAATACATGAACACGACCATCTCCATGTAAATCGCTGAGACCGAAGCTGATATAATGCCAATGCGGAGGTATCTTCTTAGAAAGCTCGCCTCGGTTACTAAACATACTGATGTAATCCAATGGATCTTGTCCCCCCAACCAATACTTAAGCACGGTCGTCACTTGCAAGGGGTTGGGTTGATCGGGGTATACAGACTGCAACTTTTCAATAATCGCTTTCAAACCTGCTGGCGGTGCTAGCGGCTTTGTTTGAGCCTGTTGAGAAGGCTGCGGATCTTGATTACTGTCATTGTTGGGCAGTGACTTATGTTGGAGTGGTGCTGTGGACATATTTCCTTCCGTAAAATACAATATTGCACAGTTCAGCTGAAAGTGTATTAGAAGCGCACAAACAAAATTTCAAAAAAAAAGAATTAATGAATTTTGGTAACTCACGATAAGTAATAAAATGTAATTGTGAATATGCGAGATCACAATAGTAGAGTTGCCAAATCATTGGAAAATCTCATCAGGGATGTTTTCTGTAATTCTATACAACAGAGAACACAAACCCAAAACGTTAATAAAATTTTATTTTTTTACTCAAAATAAATTTTTTTTCACATTGCCGCCAACTACAATATAAAAAAATAATTTTTTATTTTTAGGTGAAATTTTAAAATTTTATTTAGCTTTTTGTTATCGCAGCTTAGTTATCCAGTCTTAAAGAAACAAACCATATTGTTACTGTTAACTCATCGTAACAGACAGCAGCAACAACATCAGTAGCAACGACAACTGCAACCCCACCAAAAACAACAGAAGCATCAAAGAAAAAACGGTATTAATATCATATGAATATAATATTTAAAATAAACATTTTTTGTTTTCAGATGGAAGAACAAAAAGCTAAAAAAATAAGTCTTCATCGTTTTTATTTGGGTGGGAAATAGAAAATCAATAAAAAGATTTAGGTCTTTCATATTAAGGCTGTTTTTCTTTAAGACTGGATAACTAAGCTGCGATAAGAAAAACCTAAATAATAAGTTAAAATTACACTCAAAATAAAAACTTATTTTTTTAAATCATCGCCAACAGCAATATAAATGTGAGTATGAAAACAATTTTTGAAAAAAATATTTTATATTAAAAATATTGGACTTAGCCTGGATAATTATCCAGTATAAGTCAAATTTATGGTTATCGAGGCTAAGTCCAAAAAAGTCAACACAAAATATTATTTTTGAAAATTTGTTTTGATACAAATATTTATATTGTAGTTGGCGACAATGTGAAAAAATAATTTTTTATTTTGAGCAAAAAAATAAATTTTTATTAACGTTTTTGTTATCGCAGCTTGTTATCCCGACTTAAAGAAAAACAGCCTTATTATTAAATGTAGTTAAAAATATTCCAAATTAGATAAATGAAACATGCAATTTGATTACTTATGTTCTATCAATTTGTACATTTACTTCCTTATTTTAAAATACTGATAAATGCAAATTGTTTACATACAAGGTAATTTTACACAAGTTTTATTTTATAACTGGTAGTATCTTTTTTGGTACCAAATTACCCAAGTGTTATGTATAAATTGCCAAAGAACTTTTAAAGTTGTATTTCACCTAAGAAACTTAGGTAAATTGTACGCTTTTCGTGTATGATTTCTCACATTTTTGTCTTTGCGTGCCAATCAACACACCAGCAGCAACGACAACAGCAACCCCCACCAAAAACAAAAGAAGCATCAAAGAAATAATATGAGTATAATATATTTAAAATAAACATTTTTTGTTTCCATACGGAAGAACAAAAGGCTAAAACCGATTAAGTCATCATCGTTTTTATTTGGGTGGGAAATAGAAAATCAATAAAAAGATTTAGGTCTTTCATAATATTAAATTTACTTAATAACAAGAAAAATCTGGCAACACAACTAAGACAAGCTACTAAGCTACTTTCTTGTTAAGCGAGTAAATTCCATACAAAAATTAAGCTAGTAAGCCTAATCGAACAGGCCTAATAGATCTTAAGTGTAAAAGGGGCTTATGTATACCATATTAGGGCGTTTTCGACACGCTAAATATTTAACCTTTATCCCTTTTATATTTGATTGATAATTTGTGTATCTACCTCTTTATATACAAATTTTGGATTTTTCCATTCACAATAGCAACAACATAATCTTCCAATCCTGAGTTTTGTTCCAATTCGCTCATGTGACGTCTTCCTCTTTTAGTGTTTGTGGTCGGCGCTCTCGATTAGGTTGGGCCCATATTGTGAATGGGCGTTGCAAAGAAGAAGCAGACTACGAATTAGAAAATCAAAGGGAACATCAAAAACTTAGTTTGCAAAAATCGAAATCGTTAACATCATTGAAATCGTTTTAGCCAAACTGAGGTTTTTATACCAATATTAAATACAAATTGATACAAAACGCACAAATATGGAGCCCTACAATCAGCCCGTTGTTATTGATAATGTGAGTATTTGTTATTTTGCAGTGATGAGAATTAAATGTAGAAAAGCTCCTCAATGCACAAGGGCGGTACGAGTAACTGCAAACGGCAAACGGCAGTGACATCACCTGCCTTTGCTGCCGCGCTGGCCTCTCTTCCACCAACCAATCTGTTGGTAGTTGATTAGTGTATAACAATCCTAATAAGTCTACCAACAACAACTGATGTGGTGATGACTAAACCCTTGGTGGTAAAATTGTTTTAGCAAGCAAAAAGCCAAGTTTTAGAGCATTTATTTAATGCGAAACTAAAAAATATGTTTACCAAATGCGAAATGTATGTTAGCGTTTATATTTTATGCACGATGTGTAGTCATAGAGGCCACGCACATTTATTCCACCGTCCAGATTCATCTGACGACCATAATCCACTGGATAAATGACTGGCTGGCTTTCACGAACCCACCGAATAGGTAGCATTAGCAATTCGCTACATTTGTCTCCAGAACGGGCACCACACTCGCCACCGTAGTGTTTCTTGAAAGTTGTCGGACGAGGTAATTTATTGTAAGGATCGCGGTAATAATCTCGAAAATTTTGGCAATCCGTATAAAATGTATCGATTTCGTCCAAACGACCATAATCCACCACAGATAGACCAATGCGTGGTGCAAAACCCCTAATGGATTGGCGTTGGTTTCTTGAACTTCTCGAGACTAATAACATGTCCACGTTAGGTGTTGTCATGAACTTCATTTTGGCTCCGAATGTGAAAATTTCTGTAATTATGTTCTCCGAAAAAAACTTTCTTTATTAATGTATGTAAATGAATAAAATGATTGTTTTTTTGATTTTATTTTCAGGGTTCTGGTATGATCAAAGCAGGTTTTGCTGGCGAGCACATTCCAAAGTGCCGATTTCCAAATTAGTAAGTCAGTTGCGGTTCTGTGCGGTTAATGTGCATAATTTGTTTCTCCTTACAGTGTGGGTCGTCCAAAACATGTTCGTGTGATGGCAGGTGCTTTGGAAGGTGACCTATTTGTGGGCCCGAAGGCAGAAGAACATCGTGGTCTACTAAGTATACGTTATCCGATGGAACACGGTATTGTCACCGATTGGAACGACATGGAACACATTTGGGGATACATTTATAGCAAAGTATGTTGACATTCATATAAAACTGTATATCTGTTACTATAGAATTGGGATGGGATTGTCTTTCAACTCACGCAATCAGACTCCATCTTGCTCTGTTCGTCTGTCAGAAATATCTGGCCGGGGTAGTAAACGAATGATATCAACCGAATGAACATTTTTCGAAAGAGTAAATTCAAACGCAAAAATTAACCATTATTATCCTATGTTGCGACATAAATCTTTATTGGTAAGAGAAAATCAACGCAAATCATGCATTCAACAATGTTCTTTTGCGACATATGTTAAATGCTCTTTCGTTATTTATGATTCCATCGTTTTTCATCATGGTACCGAAAAACTAATTTTTTATTTAACCCTGGAGAAGATGTGAGCTGAATTGTGTGAATGCGCCAATATGGAAATTCAAACTGATGAATTATAAAAAAACAGTGGATAGATGGGAAATATTGTCCAAGTGAGACGGAATTTTATTTTAAGATATTTAATATAAAAGTCCGACGAGTTCGTTTTGTTATATATTTCATATAATGAACATAAAAAATGCAAGAGTACTTAAAATAACTACAAAACAGCTTCATATGCTTATAGACAACATGGAAAAATATTTTCTGGGAGTTATTCTTTTAGAGGATGAACAGTTCGAGAATGTTTATTATTATTTTTACATTGATTTCCTTTAAATTTATTAATTTTAAAGAGAGATATATGTTTAAAATCGTATACAAATATTTTTAGTTTGAGTTCCTTTGATCATTATTATTGCTTCTAATCTTCCGGGAATATAATATTTTGTTATCTTTGATTGTCCGATTTTTTCCCTTTCTTCCTTAAGAACACTGACCAACTAATGTTTTTCCCTTTATCGTATTTTTCTTGCTAAATAACAAGTTGAATACGAACGAATGGTATAGGAAAAAATACATTTCGGTAACGATATTTGCAAATTAATTAAATTCTAAAATGAATTATGCCGTTACCATTTAATTCTTTTCTGAACGATACGCAAACGCCATTTCAAATTCTATGATATATAAATGAAGTAAATATACTATTTAAAAACACCAATTGCTGGATAGAATAAATAGAACATGTATAAGTTTTCTCAAAACAATAGGTTTCTTATTCGAATTAAGAGATATTTGCTTTAAATCAAACATTGCATTAAAAAGGGTCTTTGTTTGCTCATAAAACTACAGTAACACTAAGGTTGTCGTCATCAAGTCTATTGTCTCGATTGTGATTCATTATACCCGTTACTCTAGACAAAAGTCGTTCTACACTTACTTGCGAAGCTCGCCCAGCAAGTTCTTATTCTCTTCCCACCTCTGGATGAAATTGATAAACCATAAAAAACATTGAAGATATTTCGAATATATTTATATATATTTATATTTTTAGTTAGGAGTCAGGGATAAAACTTGATCAATTCAAAAATAAATATTTCGGTATGAGAATGTAACGATATTTGAAAAATAATTATTTCGGTAACCATAACCATTCAACAATATGACATTTTTCGGTTTCCGCTCGAATTTTCGGATACTCGATCGTTCATTGTTCTCAAATTTTTTGGTATTTTTGGCCTTGCATTATTTCTATCGATTTCGTGCTGATTTTTTGATCTCTTCTAAATTTATTATAACTTTTCGCACGGATTCCAGAGTTTCTTTTTTCTATCAATACTTTTGAAATTGGCTATCAAAACTCCAACTTTCCTTAAACCCTTTTTTTGTATATTCATAAGCCGTCGCAAAGTGTACAGAATCAACGGTACTTCAAGTCACATGGTATTGAACTAGCAATGTTATATATTTGAAAAGCTATAATTCTTTTTGTTATACTTTCATTACAATTGTTTTTATTAGAAAAGTAACAATTATCTCAAAAATGACAAATAATTTACATTAATTTCTATTTGTTTGTATAATTTAATTTTCTGGGATTAAAATAAGGAACAGAGTAGTAATATCACAGAATTGCGGAATTAAGACAGATCAAAAGTCTCTAAATTCATTTACCTACAACTGGTTGTTGGTGTATTGTATTATGTTCTTATATTCGTGGTAACTTTAGAGAGGCCGTGGCAGAAGTTTTACTATTAGCCTTGTTATGACTTCCAAGGTGATTTCAAACCACAGCTTTTTTCGTGGATTCAAGTTTTTAAATGTTGACTCTTGTTTTGAAACTTTTCAATTGAATTATTCTAAGATGATGGAAATAAAGAGATTAGTCAAATCTCAAATTTGAAAACAGAAAATCACGTAAAATGCCGTGTAGTTACACAAACATTGACCAAAAAATAAATTTTGTACACGTATTATCGGTTCTGCAATATTCACGATTTATCAGGAAACCAACACGTTCTAAAACTTAAGTCGAGCTCAATAAAAAGTGCGGACATTTGACGTCCTATAATTTGTAATCTATAAATTGAGTTTCTTAAAACTATAGTGAATAAGAGTGGAATCTATTCAAGTGGAATTTTCTTTTCAACTAGATCCTTAATAGATTTCAGTTGTTTCCGTTGGAAAAGAAAATAAATTATATAAACACTAAAGTAGTCGAACTAAGTACAAGCCCATTTTAAATATTATTTTTCGAAGCGATTTTAATTTTTTGCTATATTTGTGGAGGGGTTTTGATGTTTCTCACAATTTTGTAGGAAAGTTGTGCAAAAGCCCAAGAAAAATTTCGTTACCAAAAAGGCTGCAGAACGTTTCGTTTTACAAAAAGTCACTATTGTATAAATTACAAAAATCTACTGACTGACTCTAAGAGTGTGGTGCGTGATGCCCGTATAAATATTTTGATTAAAGTATTTGTCGGAATTAGTCCCCATTTCTCTTTTAACAATTTAATAAAGAATTGTGAGTTAAATTGAATATAAATTGTGCTCCCATTTCCGAAGTAACATTATTTCATCAAAATTCTTTTAAACTTTGTATAAAATATTCCCTGAAGGGATCATTATTCACTGTTAGCGATGTTTAGCCGTTCAGAATCGCCAAATTCAACTCGCACAGCTAACTTCTTTTGTTCCTTCTGGGATGCCAGTGTAATTTAAAGTTATGCGTGTGTTGATAAACTTGATAATAGATAGATTCCTATACTTTTTGGAGGTATGTGTTCGTCTTTGCAGATTGTGAAGATTTACATTGAACCTCACGAAAAATTACCGAGATCAAAGCAAGTGTAAGGAAGACAAGATGATGTATGATATCATTATACATTTTACATGTGTTTTTGGATATTCTCCGAACCTGAGTCTCTGAATTCAGAATTATTATAATAAGGGGCATAATCTTCCCTCAAGTGACCATCTTTTATGATTCGATATGAAAACGAATACTCGCTACAATCGTAATCGTGTCGGTCTGTCAGTGGATTTTTGCTGTATCAACGAATCAGTACAATCTTCGAATCAGATAAATAATTGTTATTTATTTTTATGTATAAATAGTAATATATTATGACTTTCGATTCCATATGTATAAATTCCTGTGTCATTTTTGCCTCACCGAATATTTAGGTCTACTTTTGCACTCTTACCTAGTAGCTCTTTGTTTATTTCATATTTCTCCAAAAAGCAAAAGCAAATCCGCTTTTTTTTGAAGTCAAATTATGATCCATTTTTGCTATAGCCCCTCGAATGATATGTCTACAAAGAATAGTATTACTTTTAAACGCAGACTAATGCCGAAATTGTACTTTAGGAACAATTATCAACATGTACCGATGAACATCCTGTATTGCTGACAGAGGCTCCTTTGAATCCACGCAGGAATCGTGAAAAGGCAGCAGAATTCTTCTTCGAAGGTATTAATGCTCCTGCTCTCTTCGTATCAATGCAAGCTGTACTGAGTCTGTAAGTAGTGGGGGCAGATCTTTTTTTAACATTACCTCTAATATAATTTATCGCTTCCTCAGTTATGCCACCGGTCGAGTTACAGGTGTAGTTCTGGACTCTGGTGACGGTGTCACGCATGCGGTTCCAATCTATGAGGGCTTCGCCATGCCACACAGCATTATGCGTGTTGATATCGCAGGACGAGACGTATCACGCTACCTAAAGACTCTCATACGCAAGGAGGGCTTCAATTTCCGTTCCACAGCTGAATTTGAAATTGTGCGTTCCATTAAAGAGAAGGTGTGCTATTTAGCCACCAATCCTCAGAAGGAAGAATCGGTTGAAACTGAAAAATTCTCCTACACATTACCAGACGGCAAAACATTGGAAGTAAGTAACCAATTTGCAGAGTGCTATTCTCAATATAACATTCGGCTTCTTTAGATTGGTCAAGCACGTTTTAGAGCACCTGAAGTTTTATTCCGGCCTGACTTGTTGGGCGAAGAATGCGAAGGTATTCACGATGTTCTAATGTACGCTATTGAAAAATCCGATATGGATCTCAGAAAAATGCTTTATCAAAACATTGTACTATCGGGTGGTTCTACACTGTTCAAAGGATTCGGCGATCGCTTATTATCCGAGATAAGAAAACATTCATCGAAGGACCTTAAAATTAGAGTGAGCTTTAAGCAATAATACAGCCACCAGACACTTCTTGAATTGTGATTTTTTCTTTTCCAACAGATTGCAGCACCCCAAGAACGTCTATACTCCACGTGGATGGGTGGCTCCATTTTGGCATCACTGGATACTTTCAAGAAAATGTGGATCTCAAAGCGAGAATACGAGGAAGAAGGCCAACGTGCTGTGCATAAAAAGACTTTTTAGAGCAATTCTACTCATCATTATTTATTGTAAAATGCTTGTATTTTTTAATTTCTTAAAGATATTCAAAAATTGTATTTGTAATTTATTTTTGCGTGTATAAGACAGACTTTAAGCGAAAAAATACTTACCATCCCATATTCTAAAGTCATTAAAAAGTTATCCAACTTAAAACGATCAGAACGTGTTGCTAACAATGTCATTTAATATGTTCATGTATTAAGAAGTCTCACGAGGACATCAGAAATCCAACCAATCATTGTGCTTGCTTGTTTGCCTTAGACAATAGAATTTCAAAATTAAATTCCTGAAAAAAGTATAGCATTTAAGCACAATGTGTATAACAAACAGTCACGGAGATCAGAAATTAATTTCCACATCGTATTATGAAATAAATAAAAACAACGGAGATTATATAAACAAACAGACTTTTGAGGTGTTTTGCAACTACTTTAAACAGATTTTGCATTTGCATTAGTTTTAGGGCTTTTTAAAGACTTGGTTGTTGTCCCTATATAAATTATTTCACTATAGACGATTCTTGTTGAAATATAAGGTGTTGTGCCTAATTTGAAGAAACTCAGTTAACATACGTGGCTTCCAGAGAGGACGTGCTCCTAATTAAAATATGAGCTGTTGTGCCAAATTTGAAGAAAATCGATTAAGATATGTGGTTTCAAGAGCGGAAAATATCAAATCGAGAGTGATATTCGTATGGGGGCTATATGTAAATTTGAACCGATTTGATTCAAATTAAATAGTGTCTGTCCTTGACCCACAAAACTTACTTTTGCCAATTTTTTTGGGATCATGCAATAATTGCGACCTGTGTTTTGTTTACAAGAATGGAAGGACAGACGGACATTGCTGAAATGATTTTAATTCGATCGCTACCCTAGTGGAGGGTATAACAAGTAAGGAAGGCTAAAGTCGGGCGCTTTTAGAGGCTTTTGATTGATATATATCGGTAGATCGATTGTACTTAGCCCATATGAAAACTTGTTCCTAGGTTAGCTTACGTTTGAACCTAGGTTACCCAGTTCTGGTTCATTATCTTCCTGTTCTACACAATGCCCTAACGATAGCAATATTCTACTATATTCTGAATAGAATGTTTTACTTTTCTTCAATGTTCCACATTTTTTTGGCAATAAGGTCCTGTATGATATAGCCATTTCGTTACCACATTGCAGTTCACGGAGCCTAGCAGAGTGTTAACGAGTGGCCCGTATCCGGTTTATTGAAGACCGGTACAAGTACAAAATCCAACTCACATGTAAATCACACTCTGCACTTCATGGTCTATTTTCAATTGAAAGATCTTCCTAATAGGACTATCCATCGTGACAATCTCAGCCTAAAATACACTACATTCGATATCGAGAAATTACGATGGAAAACAATTTTTAATTTCTGTGAATGAAGTGGAAATTTCCAAAAAAAATAGGATGTCGAGATTAATTGGATAATTTTTGTTCAAATTTATGACATTGTAACAATAAATAGAAGCGCGTTTCGATCGTAACATTCTCGCCTTCGAATGCCCTGATGTGAATTTGCCATACTCAGAGTTTGATTCCCTTAATCTTAATGCCACCTTCGCCGCTATACGTTGGCCACGAATGTACAGGGATGGAAGATCAAACAGGATATCTTCGCGCAGCTTGTGGCATATTATTAACATTTCTAGTAATGTACCTCAACGATGCACATATCTGCATCGTATTGATTTCATTGTTCTTTTTTAATTGAAATCTATTATCTAGAATGATGATTCAGCGTGATGCAGCCTGGAGACGGATCTCTGAAACCCTCCGGTTTGTATTGGATTGACACCGGGCATCACTTTGTCACACTAGTCGGTAAAAAATACTACTTCATTTGTGTAGCCAACTACTTTCCACATAAGTGGTGAAGCTTCTTGGGGGTTGCCTCTGGTTTTTACCTTCCTAATTATACACTCTACGAGAGTATTATGTCTTTGTGCATTTGTTTGTAACACCCAAAAGGAAGCGAGATTGTTAAGTATACCGATCGACGTAGAATCACTTTCAGAGTCGATTTAGACAGACGCACAGACGGACGTCTGTCCATCTATTGTTGTAATCAAATTACAGGTCGCAATTATAGTTCGATCTTAACAAAAATTGGCAGAAGTAAGTTTTGTGGATCAAGGACGAACGCTATTTAATTTGAGGCAAATCGGTTCAGATTTAGATATAGCCCCCACACAAATATCGCTCCCGATTTGACATTTTCCGCTCTAGAAACCCCATATTATACTCGATTTTCTTTAAATTTGGCACAACATCTTATAATCCAACTAGAAACACATATGCAGAAATTAGGTAAGATGGGTTCAGAGTTAGATATAGCCCCCATACAAATGTCGCTCCCGATTTGACATTTTCCGCTGTAGAAACGACATATTGTTCCCGATTTTCTTTAAATTTGGCACAACATCTTATAATCCAAATAGAAACACCTATGCAGAAAGTGGGTAAGATCGTTTCAGATTTAGATATAGCCCAAGTACAAATGTTGCTCCCAAATATTTAACCGATTTTGGCCAAACTATACATATTATATTTCACATATTTCGTTCCAGGTTTCAATATACCCCCATATACATAAATGTCCTTTCCGATTTAACATTTTTTTCAAACACATACATTTACAGGATACAAAAACCCTTCCCGTTTTCACTTTTTCAGCGAATTGAATTGTATTCGGATAGAAAGTGGAGTGTATCATAGAGTCGACCCCGCCCGACTTTAGCCTTTCCTTACTTGTTTTGGTATGAAACTCATCTCCTAAAACGTTTCAGAATCGTCGATATCTGGGCTTTGAAAATATATCTTGCAAGACTGTTTCTGTTAATTGTCAGTCCGACTACAGTGTGTATGAGTGATATTATCCTTAATCAACAGCACGTATACGCTAATGAGACTGAGAAAATCATCACTTTTTTTTTGCAAAAATGACACCGAGGAACCCGAATCTTTGGGGAGCCATAAAAAAGTGCATGACTTTGGGCAAAACTGGGAGACACGGGCCTTTTTTTGTTGGTCTTTTATCACGTAGTGGTGTCCGTATATGGTTATATTTTCATGACTTAAAAAATTACACACAGTGTAATCATCAATGACAATCCTCACACCAAGATAACAGGCTTTTTGTGACCTTTAAATAAATAAGTAAGCAATATTCCATAATTTGTCTACCAGTTTTAGAAAGGAGATGTTGGTACCGAATAAAAGCACATTTTTTGGAGTTGTTTGTCTCCCATCCGACGCGTCCGCAGGTGACGGATAGGGGGATGCCCTGTGGATATACAAAGTAGGAGGGAAAACAAATACCCTCGGACCAAAACAGACACACCCTAAATTCGAATCAAAATGCGTGCTCTGTTAAGAAAGTTCATCGCGCGCTTCCATTGTATGGTCAGTTTAATCGACCCACTGAAGCGGCTATTCGGGCTATTGTGACTAAATTTCGCACCAAATTTACATTGTTGGACATTAAACTACCAACACGCTTACGTAGAGTGCGAACTGTTAATGATGACCATCGATTATCGATTCATCGTCATTCGCAGCAATTGAGCCTCTGTTACTCAAAAACGTGGAAATGCCAAAATTGGACTGAGCGGATGGACCATTTGAGGCGCAGTCAAGGTCAACATTTGCATGAAATAATCTTCAAACATTAAATTATATGGACCGTACTATCGATTCAAATAAAGATTTCATGCATTTTTCTGAATTGTATGTGCTTTTTTTTAACTTTCCTATAGCTTTTAAAAAATCACCCTTTATAAGCTTCAGATATTGGGACTTAGTGAAATGTGATGAAAACGTTGTGGACTAACGACGTCGAGAAGTGGTAACCTCATTCTTCATAGTGAACGTGACAGCAGGCATGAGAGAGGTGTGAGAGGTAATTGCGAATCAATTGAGACATAAAGGCACTGTATGTTAACGCAGAACTACAAGTTTTTCATAATGGGTGAAAAGCAACCCGTTTACCACCAATATCGGAGCAAGGCAAGGATGTCCTTTTCCTCCACTGCTTATTGTTGTAGTCCTGGACAATGTCATGTTGCTAATGTCCATGAAGAGGAGAGGGATAGTGTGGGGTCTTCAGAGACATCTCGACATTTGTCTCCTAAACTCTCCGATATGCAAGAGAACAGGGCCGTGCGCAAGGGGGGGGTTTTGGGGGTTCAAACCCCCCCCCAGAGAGGTTTCGAACATATACTTTTTAAAACCTTCTAGACTTTCTGAAGCAATAAAATATAGCATTTTTTAAGGTCTTTTTAAAATAACTCGTCTGAAATGATAATTTTGCTGTAAAATCGTGAAAACACGAAAATTACATAAAAAATCGTGGACACTTTCTTGAATTTCGGATAAAGGTTATGAAAAATACAAACAAACTAAACGAATTGTGCCAATTTCAAGATTGTGTAGTGCTAATTTCGCTAATGGACACCAAATTGTTCGGAAATTTTTCATTTTTATTAACCGATACCACTTCTTGACATTCGACTAGAGTTATTAAAGTTTGGAAATTTAATAACGAAATCGTTTAGTAATTTTAAAAAGTGTAGATAAGAATCACTATGATATCATAATGAAATCTAAAATATTCTTAATAAAAGCAAATAATGTGCTTGATGCTTGTAGAGCGCTAAGATGTAACATTTGCGATTGAACATTTTTATGGAGCTGTATCTAAATCTGAACCGATGTGTCCTATTTTCATCACAAATGCAACAACAACGGTTTCTGTTACTTCCAATGTTTTGGGAGTTTTCAATTATAATACAAATGAAGAATACTGTTTGATATACATAAACGTATTTCTCTTTGTTCATTTACAAGAACTGATGACATGTTTACCGCAAACAAACTAATTTTTCCCACAAAAGAAACTCAAAAACGATGTTCACGTGTCTAAAATTTCGTTTGTACGAAATGTATTTTTTCTCTGCGTGTAGGTCTTTATTTTAAAATCTACTTTAAAGTTGCGAAACAATAAGAAATGAGTGTTAACTTACTAAAATTTGTGTTATATTTATCACTTATGTCAAATATTTTTCAGAGTTAGTATTTTTTGTACTTATGTAACAAGTATTATTCAAAAGAGAAATAAGAAATTTAGTAACTTGGATCTACGTAGGAAAATGAAACTCAAAAATACCAATTATTTGGTTCTTTACATATTTAAGATTATAAAAATGAAGAAACATTTCCAAATATTTTTTATTTAATCGGAATATGCGTATAAAGATTTTGAGTAAACATTAAAAACTCCAAAACAATTTAGACATCCTATTTAGACCCATACTTCGTCAAGAAGCATATCCAATTTATCCAAAAAAAAATCCGGGACTGAAGGGTTTATCGCCGAGGAATTTGATCGTTTTTTTGTGTAATATTTCTTCAAAATATATATCGAGGGCTTATATCTAAAAATGGCTATGAACCTTTTTCTCGAAAATGAGTTTTTGATGCCAAACTATTCTCAGATTTGGATGTCATCTGTCATATAAATTTGGAAAAGATTTTTTCCTAAAGCCATTTTTTTAATTTTCTGATTTGGATATCCCCTCGCACGTTAGTTTGTGACTGCATATGTGGCTATGAACATAAAAATAATAGAAATAAAATAGTTCAACAATGGAGCAGCATAAAACCGAAGGTTATAATTCGCTACAACGATTTTGTTTAAACATTTTTCCAGATTTAGGGCTTATCGTACTATCAAATTCCATCACTTCGCGTTAATAGCATTTTGATTCCCCATTTATGAAGCTAAAATAGGAAAAAGAAAAAATCTGTTTTTTCGCTCTCCTGAAAAGTTATGTTTTTGTTCACAGCCACTTATGAATATAAGCCCTCGATATGTATGTATGCAATTTCAAGCAACTATTTAAAAAAAGTTCTACACTTAGAGAACAAGTCTGTTAATAAAAGCAGCGATTATCTGCTGCCTATCAGCAGACACTTTTCTGCTATTACAGCTGTTTTTTGGCATAACAGCAGTTTTCTGTAATCTTACATCACCATTCATACTGCCAAAGAGTTTGCAGTCTGCTAAAATTGGCTGTTGTTAGTTAAAATATAAAAATAGATAAGCGTTCATAAGCTGCTTTCTTTTAGTCACATATTGAGTGTACTGATAGATGGATTACTGAAATGCAATTTTGCCGACAATGTCTGTCGGACGAATGTATCAAAATATTTCTCGAAGATCCTGGCAATAAAATATGAGTGGTTTTCAAACTCTCCAATAAAAATTTCCTAAAAAGTTGGAAAATTAACTAAGTTCCTTCGTTCAAAACCATAGTAACTAGTTCATTTACTAGAAATAGGGTAGTAGATTTACTTAAAATCATTTCTTTGGATCTAATAAAAAATTCTTACAATTGAGTAAATTCAAACTTATTTGGAAGAATATTTCCAAGGTTTTAAGTGAGAAAAAAATCTGAAATTTTTTGTATGGAAAAAATTCCATTTAGGAAATTTTAACTTAAAAATGTGTTTATTTCCTAAAAGTAAGTTAATATGTTTACAGAAATTTATGCCGAGTTCTTCATACATTTAAGTATTAATGAACTTATAAAAAACATTTGAAATTGTTTAAAAAATTCTTAAATATTAATCTAAGAAGCAATTCTCGTTCGTTTGCAGAGACTTATTTCTCAATACCTATCTTGCCTTCGCAACAATCATGGAGTAATAGCTCAACTCCTTATGGCAGAGGTAACATGAAACTCTTGAGAAATATCTCATGTTGTCAATTTTTGTATCAGTTTTGCATACTCTGAAGCAAAACAATTTGTTTGATTTTTTAGTTAAATTGAACTTATTTTCATTTCACCTTTTTTCCTTGTATAAAATAAATTTTTCCTCAGTTTAAGTAAAAATTTCCTCGGTTTGAGGAAAAAAATCAGCAAAATTGTCCTCAGTTTGAGTAAATATTACCTTGATTTGAGTAAACATTTACTTAGTTTTAGGAAAATTTCAGCAAAATTTTACTTATATTTAGTAAAAATGTACTTGGTTTCCTAAATTTTAGTTAATTTTAACTCATTATAGGGTTAATTTTTTTATGAGTGTAGATGAAAACCCCCCAGGGGAAAATCCTGCGCACGGACCTGCAAGAGAAAGTGGATGAACTCGTAGGCCTTACATAACTACTTGCACTGGAAATATACTCTAAGCCAAGCGCTTGAACAATAACATCAACATCCAATTTGTGATCAACGGTCAGCACATTCAATTCATGGGAGCATAATGGCAATAGATAGATGGAGGGATAGATGCTGACGTAAACAATAGGCTAAACAAGGCGAGAACAGCATTTGGACGACTCAGAAAAACTTGACGCAACACACAAATGCTTGTGTGAAATCAACTCTGCTATATGGAAGTGAGACATGGCAATTAACAGTGGCCATATAGGAGTTGTGATGCGAATACAAATACCCTACTTAAATGGCAACCTCACCCACTGTTCTAACCGAACTTCGTGCTCCCTGTTTCGCTAACGAGGCTCCTGCCGACCGAGAATAGGCGGTATAATCTAAATAACTGCACATTTTAAATCATGTTGCTATAAGATTGTATGGAAGCTATAATCCCGATACTAGACCCTGATGCTTGGGCTGCCGCATCCGATCATCTTAAAGATAAACGATTACTGAAACCAGAAACAACATAAATACGAAGAAAATCGATAAACTGATGACGACAATTGGAATGAAAAAACGGATACGAATCGGATCTTGGAATGTACGGACACTAACGGAACCATCCAGACAGAGCCAGGTATGTAGAGAGTTAAACAAATATAAAATGCTCATATTAGGGAGGTGTGAAAGAAGATGGCCATACTCAGTAGAATTAAGAACATCTGACGGCCTAAGCCTCTTCCTCTCATTGAGAAATTTTTGGAAACAGAATGACTGGACAAAGAATTTAAAGAATCATCGTCAAAATTCCTAAAAAGGTGAAACTTTCGGAGTATGGAAACTGGAGCGGAAATTTTCTCTTAAGCATGGTGAACAATGTTATAGCACATATCTTAACAAACAGTCTTACGTGTGCACTGGAGCCTGAACTTCGGCCGTATATATATTTAAATATATATTTACTTATTTAACACCAACGTGAAGTCAATACTGTTATATGGATGCGAGACATGGAACACAAGTTCTAGTGACCTAAATGCACTCCAAGTCTTCACCAACCGTTAGTCCTGTTCGATTGGGCTTACTAGCTTACAATTAAGAGACTTGAGAAGGTGGCAACGTTGCTACACATTGGTTGCTCTTAAATGGATTAACAGGAAATATAATATATATATATATATATATATATACAATAAGCGCAATCGAACAGGCATGTTGTCATCTATAATCTCCAACCATGATCTATGACAGAGCAATGTCCTATAGACATTAACAACACTTTTTAGAATAAAGGTTATTATAAGACAATTTATTACCAATGGAAGATATTTCGATTGTCTTTTCAATGATTGTCATTCAATGATCCCAAGCTAATATAGGGTGTTTTTTATTGGGGTATAGAACTTTAAGTTGGCATCACTTTTTTAACTGGCGGCCATTTTGTCAGCTGTCAAGTGATTAATATTTAGTTTGGTTTGCCATTTCATCATGAACAGGTTGACAAAAGAACAACGCTTGCAAATCGTGCAAATTTATTTCGAAAGTAATGGGTCAGTTCGCGAAGCGCTACATGCCACACAGCGCACGTCACAATAAAATTATTGAAGGAAACATTCGATGAGCGCATAATTTCGCGGAATGGACCTGTCAATTGGCCACCAAGATCGTGTGATTTGACACTATTGGATTATTTTCTTTGGGGATATGTGAAGTCGCTCGTCTACGCCAACAAACCAGAAACGTTAGGGGACTTGGAAGCCAACATTCGTGGCGTTATTGCCAACATACGGAAAATTGGACTGTAGAATTGGCTATATTCGAGCCAGCCGCGGCGGCCACATGCCCGAAATCATATTTAAACATTAATGGCATAAAATTATCCTTCCAATAAAGCCAAATTGATGGACATTAAAACGATTTTCTTGAGTTTTATTTCAATTCGAAGTTCTATACCTCAATAAAAAACACCCTTTATAAAACGAAATTCGAGCTAAATTCGTTTTCGCCGTCAATCTGAAAGGCTTTTAAATTATAAACGCTTTTTTATCTATTTTTATAATTTAATTATCAGCAGCCATTTTTAGCAGACTGCAAACACTTTAGCAGTTTGAATGCTGATGCAAGATTGCAGAAAAACTCTTGTTATGGCAGAAAAACTGCTGTAATAGCAGAAAAGAGTCTGCGATTGTCTGCTGCCTATCGCTGCTGTTAATAACAGACAGGCAATTTTTGCTCTTGCATCAGCATTCAAACTGCTAAAGTGTTTGCAGTCTCCTAAAAATGGCTGCTGATAACTAAATTATAAAAATAGATAAAAAGCGTTTATAATTTAAAAGCCTTTCAGATTGACGGCGAAAACGAATTTAGCTCGAATTTCGTTTTATATTAGCATACGGCAATATGAGTATCATTAAAAACACAATCACAATATCTTTCAGTAATAATAAATAATAAATTCCCTTAAAATAACATTTATTCTAAAAAGTGTTGTTAATAAAATTGTTAACTTGCTATATTGTTCTGTACATATGCTTAAAGTTTCAAGAAAACGATTTTTCTTTATTGCTAAAAATAGCAAACAGCTGTTTGCCATTTCAGCAGATACAAATGTGCTATCTTTTTTTCAGCAGCAAATCTGCTCTTACAGAAGACATTTTGCTTTATTTTACTGACAAATTCCTTTGAGTGTACTATTTTTATCCCTTTTTATCTCAAATTTCGAAAAATCCATGTATGTTAGTAAAATTTTTGGTAAGTACCATACCAGCGTATAAATTTAGAAAAATCAATTTATGTTGCGCGTCTACGTACTCAGAGAAATGTACACACCGAATTTCCAACAGTTTTTTAGAGTCTAGCTGAAAACTTTGGTTGGCACCATCTTTATCCCAATTCCTTCAATTTGGTTGTTACCTTCTAATCACTTTTGAAAGTACACATTCGATACAATCCAATTTTATTGCACTTCAGAGTAATTATGTATGTATATACCTAATTCGATACTTTGGTGTGTACCATTTTAATTGCTTTTTGTACCGATTTCTACTTAAAAGTATAAATTTTGGAAAATCATTTAATGTTTCGCGTCTACACCGAATTTCACGATTCTACTTTCAGCCGTGTTGTCTAGGTCCAGCTGTTTTGCCAGGGCGGTTGTACAATTTTAATCGCTTTTTGTACCGATTTCTACTTAAAAGTATAAATTTTGGAAAATCATTTAATGTTTCGCGTCTACACCGAATTTAACGATTCTACTTTCAGCCGTGTTGTCTAGGTCCAGTTGTTTTGCCAGGGCGGTTGTACAATTTTTATCCCTTTTAATCCCTTAAAAGTACTAATTAAATCCCTTAATTGACAACTTATTCACACTTTGGGATCAGTTCTGTGATATATCCATATCGACCTATCCCAGGACAGGACGTTTATAGCAATTGCTACCAATTTCCCGTAGGGGTATTATCGCATATTTTTTTATGTCACGTTCGCCATTGAGAAACAACATTTGTTGTTACTGCTTCCAAAGTACATGTAGAAAGATCATCAAATTTTGAGTACAAACAGAGAATCTTACATAAATAAGTTGTTTATGTAAAAAATACATTTTCATTATTTAAATCTAGATGAGCAAAAACGGAGGTGAAAAATTAAAGAGAGTTGAAAACGGCGGTGAGAAAGTTGAAAGAAGATCAGCTAAAATTACGAAACAATAAATTAAAAAAAAAACAAGTAAAAACGGCGTTAAATTCGGCCGGGCCGAACTTTATATACCCTCCACCATGGATTGCATTCCACAGAGGTTGTCGGTTTTCGTAGAAGTGCAGTAATATTACAGGAAAATATAATTTTTTTAATATAGTCAATCCAAAACAAATACAAATATTGAAAAATTAATTTTATAAATAAATATAATATTTTAATTATTTCAAACCACGCTTATAAGGCAAGGCTACCAATACGTCAATTAAAAAAATAATTATTCTTATATTTATATTTTCAAAAATATTTTCAAAGCCATAAATATTGGTAGATAGTGGGTGCTACAGTTGGTTGTATTTCCATTCTATTTGAATTTCAAAAGTACAAATTTTGAAAATCCATTATCAGACGTACATAGTGCAAACTTCATGATTCAACCAATTTTTGCCGTAAAAGAAAAAGTACGAATTTGGAAAAAAAAAACTTTTTATTTTGCGTGTCTATACAGTCAGAGGAATGTATACACCGAATTCCATGATTCCATTTGGTTGTTACCATTTTTACCCCTTGACGTTTCTACGCAATTAGAATTTTATCATTCTATTTGTAGTCGTTTAGTTGGTACTATTTTCATCCCTCTGTACCATTGTATCCCTTGAAAGCACTAATTTCGAAAAATTCGTCTATTTTCCGTGTCTTCGCAGTCAGAGGAATGTATACTCCGAATTTCATGACTCTAGCTGCGGCCATTTGATTGGTACTATTTTTATCACCTTTTTTCATTTTAACCCCAAAAAGTACGAATTTCGAAAAATCAGTTTATTTTCCGTGTCTTCACACTCAGAGGAATGTATACTCCGAATTTCATGACTCTAGCTCGGGTCATTAGATCGGTACTATTTTTATCCCCTTTTTTCATTTTAACCCCAAAAAGTATGAATTTTGAAAAATCCGTGTATTTTACTTATCATTGCAATCAGAGGAATGTATACACCGAATTTCATTATTCTAGGTACCCCTTAAAAGTACGAATTTGGAAAAAATACTTTTATATTATGTATCTACTTTATTAGAGGAATGTACATACCGAATTTCGTGTTTCTAGCTGTTGTCGTTTAATAAGTACAATTTTTATCCCTTTTTTGCCCCATTTCACCCCCTACAAATAAGAATCACTTTATGGTACACGTTTTTGCTATAAGGGGAATGCGCATACCAAATATCAAGCAAATATAAACAGACATATTCAAAAAACATGCTTAAATACGCTAAAATATTAGGGATTATTATGGGTATTTTTAGTAAATTGTGAGGGAAAATTTTTTTCCTTTGGGCCGATTTCGCCCCATTTCAATCCCAACCGATCTACGACTATAAGACGCATTTATGGACAATTTGAACGTTCTAGCTCCTTTCGTTTAGATGCTAGCGTGCTATCAACAGACGGACAGACGCACGGACATGGCTTGATCGTCTTAGATTTTTATGACGACCAAGAATATATATACTTTATAGGGTCGCAGGTCGATATTTCAAGGTGTTACAAAGGGAATGACAAAGTTAGTATACCCCCATCCTGGAGGTGGAGGGTATAAAAAAACAAAATTTTGTTGTTTGCTGTTATTAGGTGAGAATAAATACATTGAATACTTCTGTTGATAAAAAATATATATTACCTATAATTTCGCAAACAAGAACAACAGAAACAACATAAATACCATGATGGAGAATGACTTAAAGGTTAATTACAAAAAAGTATTACTCATCTTTGGATAAAATCAAAATCATTTTTAAGAGACATCGCTGCACAACATTTAAAAATCAGGCACATTGAAATATTGCTACAGGTTTCGCTGAAATCGGCGTTTGAATTGTTCTTCTGTTTTGATCACGTGTGAATGCCTTGGTGTTTATAAATTATCTAGAAAATTACCCAAAATCGACATTCGCTCCAATTATACAATTAATTAAGAGCAATAAGTTAAGCATATGGTCAACATATGGTCAACATTAAAATCCTTTTTATTTTCACCTTTTTGTCACTTTAAATGTGTACGACGGTCACGTTAGACATCATGGAAATGCCCATATGTAAAAATCCGAGATATATTTATGACTACCCTTCTTATTATTTTTCTTAATGATGGCGAGTGGGAATCCATTTTTGGTCAAATGATATGGAAGATTTCGATTGTTAAAGTAGTAGTTTTTGAGTCATTTGGAACGAGAAAGATAACATGCCCAGAAATGTTTCTTCTTATTTAAAGGTCCTCTATCCAAAAATGTAGTCTGATCGTGGGACCTCGGATATCATAATCTCCCGTTTCCAGCGTATTATTTTTCGTTAAACGACCAATATTATTGTATTCACAACGACTGATTTGGATGATTTATACCCAAACATAAAGAGATCGCACACAGTGCATGCATCTCAAAGAGAAGAGTCCAACAAATACTGGAAATTCTTTGTGTTCCATAAGTAGTCGACATCACGCCATTACTCATCAAAAGTACGAAATTGTCAAACATATTCAAGCTGTGTGGTGTGAATGATTTCCTGAGATACTGGAATTCGCGATCACTGGATGGATGGCACGATCTCTGCTAAAAGTAACGTATCTCGTCTCAGCTTCAGCGACTCACAATCACACTAAGCGGAAGCGTCAATTCAGCTCGAAACCAGCCAATGAATGGTGCAAACACTCGTTACTCGCAGTTGTCAGTTAACGCTGAGTTGTTAAAACGTTAAGTTGTGTTGCCCCAAACAACGCTCGCCAAACAGACGAAACAAAGTTGGAAAGTTGTCATAGCGACTGACAACAAACTACATAACTCATCCATAAATACATACACACATACGAGTGCATACATAGATACAAAACAAAGATTTTTAAATTATTCACTCGAAAGTAATATAAATGCATGTGTAGTGCGTACTATATATACGTACGAATATACGGAACTAAATATTTGAAACGGTCACTAACTAGTTTAGTGAGTGTTCAAATTGAATTTGAATTGAATTGAATGAAGAAGGAAATCTGAGTTCGGAAAAACACAAGACATTGATTGCATGCTTTCTGTTCACGCATCGCTTGGGCAAACCTTAAATGTCGCTCACCCCCATTGTTGTTGGTGATACATCAGAGTAGTGACCCCGCCGATTTTAATGAACCAAAATTAAGGACAAAGCACAGGCAGCTTTATTTGAATATTACGCTTCAACCATGGCTCAGGCTATAAGCAACGTCTTGAACAATGACACTGAGGTAAGTCCATACTGCCGAGCGAACACACACACACGCACACAACTGTTTGTACAGGTACAGCAAGACCAACGAATGCCCGATGTAAACGAAACATAATTAAACAAATCTGTTTATAACATAATTTTGGAATATACCAACACGCAAACTTCAAAAACATAAATGCATGTGTATATGTATGTACTTGTGCATAAAAATAATTAAAAAATTACGAAAGTAATGGTCTACATTTGAAATTGAGAGCAAAAAGACAAAATAACAATCCAGAGTCAAAAGCCTTCAGGCGTTCTTTCAAAAGGGCCTACTAACGGGCCTTTTAAGGCATCCTTACATTACACGTCTTCAAATAGCAATAACATTACATATATACCACTATTACTTCTTATAAAGTGGTTCATATCTGATCTTTTCAATCGCTCTTTTTTTAGTTTTTATTCTGATGACTTTTCACTGAAATTTCGATTGATTTTGCAAAAAAAAAAAAAATAAAAAATCGTAAAAAATATAACCCATTATTTCACCACTTCCAAACTCACACAGTCGATAAAAAGGCGTATAAGAACACTACTGTAAAATTTAAAAAAATAATAATGTAATCATTTCAAAAATAAAATAATAACAACTTTTAAAAATTTAAGGCGGCGATACCTTGGTATGGTATCGGTATTTCAAAATTAGTTGAAATAAACTTCAAAACATGGTATAGTACGTTAAAATTATAATAATATTTTAGAAGTTACAGGCGATTGAATGAACACACCTTTTTTGAAAAAAATTGGTCATAATCGTGAAAGAATATTGTATTTTTTTTTTCAAAAATACGTATAAAATATTTTTATGAGGAGAATACATACACAATCTTTCAAAAAATCGTACCGCTTGACATGGCATATGGAAATTAAAATTGAGCTTGCACTTTTTCCAAATAATGATAGCCCTCGAGGAGTGAAGATTTGATAGACTGTCTGAAATTAATAGTTGGATTTTGAATACTTTTAATGCTATTGCTGTGGTCGGAATGAAAGTTTCTTTGGTTCCCTGAATCTAAATACCAGGCAAGGCGTATTTAGAAAGGTGATAACACGAGCCCAGCTGACTGAAACTTTTTTCATTCAAAAGTAACCGAAACTGTCAAATCCCATATATTTTGCTTTGACAGTATGGCTCACCATTCAAAAAATTACTTGTATTTTGTTGTTGCCGAATTTGTTTTTGCTCTGCTGCTATCACCTGTATAAATACGCCTTGATACCAGGTGATTAAACACAAAAATAATAATTGATTTCTATTCCCATTTCTTCTACACCATTTTCAATTGTAATTCAAAAGACGTAACTTGAAAGAATAATCGATTGCAATTAAAAAATTTCATTTGAAATTCAAAAAAAGTTAATTGAAATTCGATATTCGTCATTTGTAATTCAAAAGACAGCATTTGAAATTCGAAGACACCATTTGAAATTCAAAAGACTTCATTTGAAATTCAAAAGACATCATTTGAAATTCAAAACCCGTCAATTGAAATTCAAAACTCGTCAATTTGTAATTCAAAGGACATCATTTGTAATTCAAAAGACTTCATTTGATATTCAAAAGACATCATTTGAAATTCAAAACTCGTCATTTTAAATACAAAAATTATTCCAAAATGTATATTAGGGTGAGTAGCATTTATTTATCCTCTTCTGGTACATATAAATTGGCATAAGCTTGGGGTAAAATAAAACTGCTATAACTTTAATAGGATATTTATGATTTTACCACTCCCTTCTTCCCACACAATTGTCCCTATCCTAGGTAAAATTAAATCTTGTATAATTTCTATGCCTTGATTCTATATATTGATTGATTAAGTCATAAACTGTTTTCTGAGCTGGTCAAAGTTTATCTTTATAATTATTATTTGCTTATCAGTTCATTAAATCTGTTTTGTAAACTGCAGAATATCCAAATTTTCAGAAATAAATAAATGGTACCCACTCTAAGGTACATTTTGCTTAAAAGTTTTGTTTACATTTTTGAATTTCAAATGACGAGTATTGAATTTCAATTGAATTTTTTTTTTTTTAATTTCAAATGGTGTATAATAGAGTCCTAAACATTAAAATTTTTGCCGAGAAACTTGTGGAAACTCATTCTGTCTTTTGAAGAATAATGTCTTTGTAGCCAATTATAAATGCATTATGTAAAAATCAAGAGTGGTGGATTATTCTGTACGTGTTTATTAGTATAAATGTGCATAGATCCCATTTTGTATTTAAAACTTGTATAATTTGCTTTTAGTGTTGTCATTTTGTGTGATTATATATAATTTTATACTCACTGAAAATCTTTACTTTGTAAAGCCCACTCTTCCTATGTTTTTTATTACAAGGCTATGAAATGCTTTACAATTGAAAGATAGCTCTTTAAATGGCTTTGTGTCGGACTTTCCACTTCAATGCCAACGTGCTATAATTTGATATGAGTGAGGGCCTGACGGCAGGCCTTCTTACTCCCCCATTCCGCTGTTGGGACGTTGTATGATATTACTCATCATACAAGTGACCATATGTATGTACATTAAACCGGGCTGAATAAAGTTGCAGTTGACCGCAGCTAAAAGAAACCATGTTTTGTTTTATGAATATAAACACACAAAAAAAAATCATACATTTAAAAAAATCATATTTTTTCCAAAAAAAAAAAACAATAAAACTTGAACGATTCCATCCAACCGTATTAAAATGGAATTAAATCAGCTGAGGCTTAATTATATTCTATTATATTTATTTATGTAGACTATTGCTACAACATTGAATGCTGAATTTCAAAAGGAAACCGGGTAGACCCATCGTTTACTATACAGATCGGCATAGAATCACTTTCGGAGTCGATTAGCAATGTCCGTCTGTCCATCTATTCTTGTAATCAAAGTACATGTCACAATTATTGTCCGATCCTAACAAAAACTGGCAAGTTTTGTTTGCGGGCCAATGACGCTTCGGTTCAGATTTAGATATAGCCCCTTGCAAATTATTTTGTGACCTTCAATCGTTATAAGCGACATCTTGAACATTGATGCGAGTCCATACTGCCAAGCAAAGACACACATAATTGCGTATACAGGTACAAGACCTACGAATAGCTGTTTGCAGCACGTAAACCGACCCGGTTTAATATACAAACATACAAATGTACATACATACACTATGCCACAAAAATCTTCAAACGACAGTAAATTATTAATAAAATAAAAATTGCTGTTGGGCCACATCACTCTTTGTATGTGGTTAGGGAGTGGTTTCTTATGAATAATGTTAGATCGAAGTTGGAGTATAATCTCCAGTATCCAGAAAATGAATGATAATATACAACGACGTTTGTAAACTTTTGTAGCACAGTGTACGGAGTTGTGCTTTCGAAATTTGTTTTAAACCATGCAATCACTGCACGAATTCAATTCGAACTCTTTGTTAGTTTTCGGTGATTCACATTGAGTTGCCTAGTTAAAATAGCCAGAAAATTGAGGTAACTTCACGAAATATATTGTATAACATTGAAATCAATAGAAAAGTATCGAGTGTTTCTATTTCAATGTTGTTGTTGTGTACACGACATATGTGAAATTCTCACCTCCCAACCCCAGAAGTGTAATTATCCGCTATTAGTTCCATTTTAAATTACAAAAAAACCGTACAAACACATTCAGTTGTCTTCCAATGTAATCATTTCGATAAAACAAAATTTCAATTAAAAAAGATGTACACGTACATGCTATGCATATTAGACCGCCTCACACTCAGAAACGGTATACGGCGATTTTTTGTGGCACTCCGCTTAAGTGAAAATGTCACATTTGTTTAGTTGGTTTACGTGGCCGCTCTCACGGATGCGTCAAGCAGTGCCTTAAGGCACCGTTTTGAATGGATCACGCCACCCAAAAAGGTGTGTTATATCCAGCCTGAAAGGTAGAGATATCTAAAAGGCCTGTTCGATTGGGCTTACTAGCTCACAATTAAGATACTTGATAAGTTGGCAACGTTGATACACATTGGTTTTTCGTAAACAGGAAAAATCTGGCAACACTGCTAAGAAAAGCGACAGCATTTCAGGTCTCTTAATTGTAAGTTAGTAAGCCCCATCGAACAGGCCTATTATTATGAATTGGACAGTAAGAATGCTGCAATACACATAAATGACAGACTGTACAGTGACTTTATGGCAAAGACTGTTTTATTGTTTTGTCCAATTTCGTAGAGTCATCAGATCTTATCATTTCCAACACAAAAAAGAACTTGTATCGAATAACATCAACATAGCATTTCCGTCTTTGGAACATATGATATCGTACATACGCACATTAAACTGGGTCGAGGGCCGCACAATAAAAATATACTTTCTAGTCACCCCCTAGAATTTGTGATTGTTCAATGATGATTTGCAAAATGTTCCATCCCAGAGTCGAACCGATTGAGAGCAAAATTCCTTTGAAAAATCATATTCTTCTGAAGTTTTTTTTTCAACTTTTTCAAAATAGAACAATAGACTCTCTCAAAATCGAATAAAAATCAGCTGCAGTGTTTTTTTTCTGTCGTCAAAAGGATCAACCTGTGTTTAAAACAAGTAAGTAAGTTTCAGTTGGTTAAACCGACTTACATATACCCTCACTCTCATAGAACATGTCTTTGGACGGACTTCAATTTTACTTATCGTCGGATTCTAAAAAGTGATCAAATATGAAGTCATAATGGATGTTAGGCACCGGTATAGGAGTTGTAAAGCATATAATATTACCTAGGATAGAGGCAATTGTGTGGAAGGTACTAGAAGGGGCATGGCTAAAGCATAAATATTGTTAGGTTTTATGTGATTATAAAAACATTTTGAAATATTAAATTGCCACCGATTTTGAACACCCGTATGGAAGTTATATCGGTTTTAATTTAACCCAGGGTTATGCCACTTTGTGTGGCTGGTACCAGAAGGGGTGTGGCAATATCACCCATATTCCAAGTGTATGAAACGTCCATAAAAGCATAGACAAAAGTCAATTTTCAGAGTATTCTGATCATCTTTAATTTTACGTATTTTAGGGTGATTTGTGTGGGAGGTACTAGAAGGTGTGTGGCAATATCCTCCAAAATATGGCTGGTTCCGAACATCCGTTTGGAAGTTATATTACTTTTAATTTAAATAATAAAATACACAATTTGTGTGGGAGGTACCAGAAGCGGCGTGACAATTCCGCCCATCTTCGAAATTAAACTAAACGGACGGACATGGCTCAAAATCTTAAAAAGTCTTCACGACGACTGATTTGGTCCAAACATACTTAGGGTCTTAAGTCACTCCTTCAATGTGTTACAATTTTGTCTGTCCCATATGATATATACGCTCCTACTCTGTAGAGTGAGGGTATTGAAACTCACTTTTTAGAGTGTATTCTTGATTGGAATAAATTTGCACTTTAATGTGGACCAGATGGTCTCGTGGTGTACGGTGTCTAATTTGTTCTCATTTTCCAATTCCAAGTGAATTGGATTATTTGAATTTGGTATTATTTAAACCACTTGGTGTTCGGTATTTTCTTCCCGACAAATTATGTTTTTTAGAAAAAAATTATACAGAACGGTAGTTCGCGATATAGAGAGGCGATCGCCATTCTACTAACTACTGTTCCACTATTATACGTAGTGTGTTGACGTGGTCTATGCAATAGCGGTTGTTGCAATGAAACAGTTTCTGTGGGTAGCTCTATGGTTTTTGTCGAAAAGTTTTCGAATATCTTTAATATGTCAAGGGCTTATATTCAAAAGTGGCTAATGACAAAAACACAACTTTGCAGGATAGCGAGAAAACTGATTTTCTCCATAATTTTAAGAGTAATTTTTAATCATTCTTCTACAGTTTAATCTAAAGACGACTACTAATTGCTACAATTGAAAGTTTTCAAATTTTCTTATTATTCGCGATTTTATGGTTCATAGCCACGTTTGCTTGAAATAAGCACATAACCATTAACGCACAAATAAACCAAGCCAAAAAAATAAAAGTTTTTGTAAACACTTTGTTTTATCATATTTTCAGAGGGAAACTATCAAATTTAACTAATACAAACACATCTTTCATTTATTCATATCTCTTCTCGAGATATTCGAATGCAAAGTCGCGCAAGTGCAACTTTACTCGTTCGAGTATTTCTCTTGCTCATTTTGTTTTGATAAAAGTTCTTAAAGAGAGACATTACAAATAAATTACAAAAGAAGTATTAAACATTTTTGGATAAAATCAAAGCCATTTTTAAGAGGCATCACTGCACAATGTTCTAAAATTGGTCACATTGAAATATTGCCACAGGTTTCGCTGAAATCTGTTTTTTTTGTTTGCCTTGTTTTTTTAAATTATCTTGAAAACGAAAAATTATACAAAATCAACATTAGCACCAATTATACAGTTAATTAAGAGCTATAAGTTAAGCATACGGTCAAGATAAAAGTCGGACATTTTTTGTCAATTTCAATATGTACGACGGTCACGTTCGACTTCATGGAAATGCCCATATGTACATAAGATTTATTTTAATCTCGCTAATAGCCTTGTCACACTGCCTGCGAAATCTAGTTTAAATGACATAAGGTCGATTTATAAAAGTCAGATTCCATACAAATGTGACATTTGAAAATCGACCTTATGTCATTTCAGCTAGATTTTTCGTTATAACGTTTTTAATGAAACGTTGACGTAGAAAACGCTTTTTCTGGGATTTACACACCGATTTTAAAGATTTTTTCCATTTTTTAGAAAAAATGGATATTGCGGTAGGGCACGGTAAATAAAAAGAATTGAATATTTTTGGAAAATTTTCACTTTCACGCGAAATATGGCTAAAATGCATGACGGTTTTGTTTTATGATTTTCTCACGATCTGAATTTTTGTTTGTGTACTAAGAACCAATGTCGCTTGTAAAATGTATGTAGTCAGTCGCGAAAATCGCTGCAATTGTTGGAAAATCCAAAATTCGCGGTTGCAATTGCTTATATTTTAGCTTTCTCCTGAAACTTCTGAAACTTTTATTTTTTATGTTCATAGCCACCTTTGCAGCCACAATCAGAAATATTTGAAAAAATGGCTTTAGAAAAAAATTTCTTCTCCAAATTTATATGACAGATGACAGCCAAATTAGGGAATAGTTTGGCATCAAAAACTCATTTTCGAGAAAATGGTTCATAGCCACTTTTGAATATAAGACCTCGATGTAATAGCAATAATTTAAAACAAGTAAGGAAGGTTAAAGTCATTATACCATATGGTGTAGGATATAAAAAGCCAAATTGGAGGAAAATATGTTGAAATATGTGGTTTCTAGAGCGGAAAAAGTAAAATCGGAAGCAAAATTTGTATGGGAGCTATATCTAATCTGAACCGATTTGCTTTAAATTAAATAGCGTTCGTCCTTATCCCATAAAACTTCGTTGTGCAAAGTTTCATTTAGTTCTAACGAAAATTGCGACCTGGACTTTGAATACAAGAATAGATGGACAGACGGGCGGTCGGACGGACATAGCTAAATTGACTCAAAATGTGATTCTAAGTTGATCGGTATAATAAACGATGGGTATATCTCGTTTCCTTTTGGATGTTACAAACAAATGTACAAAGACATTATACCCTGTGGTGTAGGTTTTAAATTTCAGGAGCACAGAAAACAACCATCCGATTGTGAGAATCATTATAAATTTTTTTGGGATGGTAAATGGAATTTATTTCATCATTGTGAGCAATCACCCAGTTTAATGTGCACACATATATGAGTGCGTGTTCCAATTGTTATCTTAGCAAGCAGACATTTAATTTCTTTGGTTTCTAAATTGCTATCTTGAAGAGAAACTGTCTAGTATCTTAAGTATGAATAGAGATTTCTTACTTCAACATCGTAGTAAATAGTTCATTTACTAGAAATGGAGTAGTAATTATTTTTTACCTAGAAAAAAATCGTATAATTTTGTAAATTCATACTTGTGTAGAATAACATTTTCTAGGTTTTAAGAAAGGAAATATTGATGAAATTTTTTCTAAGGAATACATTTATTATACTTAAAATGAAGTAAATAGTAATCTACGAAACAATTCTCCTTTGTTTTGCAAGACTTATTCCTTAAATACTTCTAACATTATTCTCAATAATCAGTGCCTATTTTGTCTTCTCTGCAATCATGGAGTAATCTCAGTTTATGGCAGAAATATAATGGAACGTTTGGGAAGTGTTGTAACCAAAATTATTTACTTCAAGTATTGGGAACATTTTCCTCAGCTTAAGTTGAATTGGGCTTATTTTAATTCACAGTTTTCCTCTTTAGTTTGACGAAAATTTCAGAAAAAGTTTTCCTCATATTGGGTAAACATTTACTTCGATCTTTAGCGCTATACGAAGTTCGATTTCCTACACTTTAGTTAATTTTAACTCATTGTAGGGTTAAGTTTTTTCTGTTTGTCATTTATCTATTTATTTTGCTGGATTTCACAACCCAAAACAAATTTGTGATTGTTATGATCAAATCGTCAGTCGATTTGAGAGTTCATCGGTAGAAGGAGTAGCAGAACCCGATTTAAATTAAGCAAACCCCGTCTTTTTGGACATTTTTTTACCATCCACCTTAGGGTGGAGTATATACTCATTTTGTCATTCCGTTTCCAACACCTTGAAATGTTCATTGGAGATCCCGTAAAAATGTCCCCTAATATTTAGAATGTTTAATATTCAATAATATTTATATATTCAAATATATCGGGAACGCGAACCAAAGAGTTAGTTTTGAACAAATCATTCCTTTAGGGGGTGAAATGGGACGAAAAGGGATAAAAATGGTACCAATCAAACAACTACAGGTGGTGAAATGGGACGAAAAGGGATAAAAATGGTACCAATCAAACAACTACAGGTGGAAGCGTGAAATTCGGTTTATAAATATCTCTAATTGTGTAGACTTGTAAAATAATCGCATGCATATTTCGAAAATCGTACTTTTAAGGTGTAAAAAAGAAAAAGAGGGATACAAATAGTACGACCATTCGGCTGGACTTAAAATCGTGAATTTCACTGTGTACATTGTACAAACTATACGGCTGTAGCTAGCATAATGAAATTCGGCATATACGCCGTTCTTACTGCGTAGACGCGAAAAATAAAGATCCTACCCCGCCTTTTTACTTGCTTGACTTTGAGTCGCGACTACTTTAGAATAGCTAATGGTTTTCCATGTTATTGTTATATATATCGAGGGCTTATATTCAAAAATTTGGAGAAGACATTTTTTTCTAAAGCCATTTTTTCCAAATATTTATGATCTGGCTATACACTCACACATTAGTTGGATACTGCAAAAGTGGCTATGAACTAGGGTTTGGAGTTTCCCGAACTTTTTTCATTTCCCGGGAAAACGGGAATGAAAAATTTCATTCCCGGGAATCCCGGGAATTCCCGGGAAAAAGTAATTTATTTATAGGTATGTCCAATATGGTTTAAAATATCAACATTTAATAACTGGTGTGTTTATTTTCAATACTGTCATATTGCAAATTAAAAACGAATGTATTGTCAAAATGTTTTACAAATTATTTTTTATTTTACTTTACACCGTTTCAAGATTATATTCGGAACATACAAATTTATATTGAGAAATGTAAATTCATATTAGGGACATATAAATTCATAATGGGTAAAGTAAATTTATAATAGGAACATGTTAATTCATAATGAGAAATATAAATTCATAATGAAAATTGTTAATTTAATTTAATTTACCATTTCATAATGAAATATACAAGTTTGTAATCAGAAAATCCAAATTCATAATCAGAAAATACGTTTTCATATTCAGAAAATATGAATTCATAATGAACAAATATAAAATCATAAAAAATGTAAATTTATAATGAGAACATTGATAAAATATGTGTTTCTACGAAAATATCCATAGAAAAACGTATATACATAGCTTCGATTATAAATTTTACAGTTCCTGATTATGAATTTATATTTTATGAATATATATTCCTGAATAAGAATTTATATTTTCATTATCAATTTGGATTTTCTCATTTTGTATTTATATACATATCTCATTATCAATTTGTATGTTCTTATTATGATTTTATATTTCTCAATATGAATTTACATTTCACATTACGAATTTAGAGTGCTGATTGTGAATTATCATGCTCCTATTATGAATTTCCATTTCTCATCATGAACTTACATATTCTGATTATAAATTACATTTTCTCATTATAATCTTGAAAATGTATAGACTAATCGTCAGAATTGGACGTTTATATCGCATGTAGAAGTGACTGATACACCGTTCTCTTGAAAGTTTCCAGGCGAACAATTTTTATTGTATTCCTATTTTTAGACCATTTCTTTCTGGCTACATATGTAAAGTAAATTGTTCTTGAAGAATATGTTCACCTCGATTCTTCTAGGAAAACAAGAAAATTTACATTATGTAAGCCATAGTATTGTCGACATTATACTTTTATTTCACAATAAAGATCCTGCAAATAGCCCCACAAAAAGTTTTTATTCCCCTAGCTGGGTTTCGGATAAAAAAGTTTTGTTTGTAGTAATATAATATAAAAAAATACTCAACAAATACTTATATTGATCAACATAATAAATAAATTATTTTTTTAATATTTCCCGTATTCCCGGGAAATTGAAAATTTTTTCCCGGGAATTCCCGGAGAAATTTGGACGGGAATTCCCGGGAAAAACGATTCGGGAATTCCCGGACCCCAAACCCTACTATGAACATAAAAATAAAATAAATAAAATAATTCAAAAATGAAGCAGCATAAAACCGAAGGTTGTTGAAATTTCTTTAAAACATTTGCCTAGATTTAGGGTACATATGTATATCGTACTATCAAATTCCATCATTTCGCCGTTAATAACATTTTGCTTCCAATGTTATCAGGCTAAAATAGGATAAATGTTGGCTGTAAAGTCAAAAATTGTGAGAATAATCTTTAGAAAAACTCGTAACTTCTTATCATATTGAGAATACCAAAATATTTTTTTGGCATATGATTTCTGACTTCATGGATTCAGATTCGTGGCAATTTCAACCGCGAATGGATTTTTTCAACAATTGCAGCTATTTTCGCGATATGCTTCATATATGTTACAAGCGTTATTGGTTCTTAATACACAAGCAAAAAATAGATCGCTAGATCGCGAGAAAATCAGAGAACAAAAATGTCATGCATGAACATCATTTTCGCCATATTTCCCGCGAAAATGAAAAATTCCTAAAAATATCCTTTTTGTATTTTACGTTGTCCTATCGCAATATCCACTTTTTGTTAAAAAAATGGTACCAATTTAACGGATGAAGCCGGAATCGTTAAATTCGGTGTGTACATATGTACATCCAAATGCGTTTTCTGCACAACATTGCCAACATTTCATTAAAAACGTAAACGAGTTTACAATAAATCTTATTTATATATGTGGGCATTAATGACTATGTGCTTATTTAAACATTCATAGTGATCAATTTTTATACACTCCACGAGAGTATTATGTCTTTGTGCATTTGTTTGTAACACCCAAAAGGAAGCGAGATAGACCCATTGTTAATTATACCGATCGACTTAGAATCACTTTTTGAATCGATTTAACAATGTCCGTCCGTCCGTCCGTCCGTCCGTCCGTCCGTCCGTCCGTCCGTCTGTCCATCTATTCTTGTAATCAAAGTACAGGTCGCAATTGTAGCCCGAACCAAATGAAACTTTGCACAACAAAGTTTTTCGGGATAAGGACGAACGCTATTTAATTTGAAGAAAATCGGTTCAGATTTAGATATAGCTCCCATACGAATTTCACTCCCGATTTGACTATTTTCACGCTAGATACCACATATTACAACAGATTTTGTTCAAACTTGGCAAAACATCTTACATTTCAACTAGAAACACCTATGGTGAAAATAGGTCAGATCGGTTCAGATTTAGATATAGCCCCCATACGAATTTCACTCCCGATTTGACTTTTTCTGCTGTAGAAACCACATATTTTAACAGATGTTCTTCAAAATTGGCAAAACATCTTATATTTAAACTAGAAATACCCATGGTGAAAATGAGTCAGATCGGTTCAGATTTAGATATAGCCCCCATACGAATTTCACTCCCGATTTGACTTTTTCTGTTGTAGAAACCACATATTTTGACAGATGTTCCTCAAAATTGGCAAAACATCTTATATTTAAACTAGAAATACCCACGGTAAAAATGAGGCAGATCGGTTCAGATTTAGATATAGCCCCCATACGAATTTCACTCCCGATTTGACTTTTTCTGCTGTAGAAACCACATATTTTAACAGATGTTCTTCAAAATTGGCAAAACATATTTTATTTCAACTAGAAATACCCACGGTGAAAATGAGTCAGATCGGTTCAGATTTAGATATAGCCCCCATACGAATTTCACTCCCGATTTGACTTTTTCTGCTGTAGAAACCACATATTTTAACAGATCTTCTTCAAAATTGGCAAAACATCTTATATTTAAACTAGAAATACCCACGGTGAAAACGAGCCAGATCGGTTCAGATTTAGATATAGCCCCATACGAATTTCACTCCCGATTTGACTTTTTCTGCTGTAGAAACCACATATTTTAACAGATCTTCTTCAAAATTGGCAAAACATATTTTATTTCAACTAGAAATACCCACGGTGAAAACGAGCCAGATCGGTTCAGATTTAGATATAGCCCCCATACGAATTTCACTCCCGATTTGACTTTTTCTGCTGTAGAAACCACATATTTTAACAGATCTTCTTGAAAATTGGCAAAATATCTTTATTTCCATGAGAAACACCCAGGATGAAAATGAGTTAGATCGGTTCAGATTTATATATAGCTCCTATACAAATTTCGGCTTGATTTTGCCGCCCCAGAAACAACGTAATTTCAGCGAATTACTTGAAATTAAGAACTAGAAGAACCTATTGAGAAATGGGTCACTTCATTCCATGTTTAGATATAGCCCTGATGCAAATATTCTTCTCGATTTGACAAATTGAACCAGGACATATGATTAGGAAAGATACAAAAATTCTTCCCGTTTTCACTTTTTTTCCGAATTGAATTGTATTCTGATAGAAAGTGGAGTGTATCATATAGTCGGCCCCGCCCGACTTTAGCCTTTCCTTACTGGTTAAATATGCAAAAGTGACTATGACATAAAAACGCGAATAATAGGAAATTTTGAAAACTTTTTAATCGTATCAATTAGTAATACCACTTTAGATTAAACTGTAGAAGAATGATTAGCAAGTGCTCTTAATATTAAGGAGAAAATAAGTTTCCTCTCCTGAAAAGTTGTGTTTTTTGATCATAGCCACCTTTGAATAAAAGCCCTCTTATTTGTTATTTTGTATAATAATCTTTAGATTTTGCGTGTTTTCCATTAACATTTACATTTTGTTTTTATCTCTGTTTCGTTTGAACGTAGATGAAGGGCATGGATGCCAACAGATATGCCACAAAGAAAACGATCGCCCAAGGAATGCTGGACATTGCTCTGTTGACGGCCAACGCTTCACAGCTCAAGTACATACTGCAAGTTGGCGAGCAACATCAGTTCTACAAGTTAATGCTGATCCTGATCAGCCTCTCGATTGTCCTGCAGGTAAGAGTTGAACGACGAAGCTACGGAATCACATGTATATTAGGCTGGGTCGTGGATCATACAATTGAAAAAATAATTTTCAAGCAACTCCCGGAAATTTGCAAAATATTTCGTTCCCATCTGTGAGCGTTCCCATCTTTTTTGACGAGACAATTTTGCCAAAAACTTTCTTTTTGAATAAATGAAAGGACTTTGATTATACATGTTTGACCTTATCTTAGTATATCTTATTGGTTGAATATTTTAAGGGGTTTTCAAAGTGACAACTAAACACTTATTCATATTATGTGAATAATGAACAGCTGGAATCAAGGCGTATTTATAAAGGTGACAGCAGGAGCCCAGCTGACTGAAATTTTTTCCATTCAAAAGTAACCGAAACTGTCAAATCCCATATATTTTGCTTTGACAGTATGACTCACCATTCAAAAAATTACTTGTATTTTGTTGTTGTTCTAGTGCTATCACCTGTATAAATACGCCGTGACTGGAATCAATAAAATTCGAATGATTCTTATTTATCATTCAAGGAGGGAAAATGACACCGTAGAATTTGTTTTTCTTAAAAATTGTCGTTCTGAAAACATCATGTTTTATTTAACTATTTATGCTAAGGGAACTCACGTCGATCAATTCAACTGTCGGAAAGTTGTAAAAGTGTGCCACATTAGTGCTGTTTTTCTTTAAGCCGGGATAACAAGCTGCGGAAACAAAAACGTTAATAAAAAGATAATTTTTTACTCAAAATAAAAAATTCTTTTTAAAATTGTCGCCACCAGCAATATCATGATATTGAATTTTAAAAAATATTTTTTATTTTGTGTGAAATGTTAACTTTTTATTTAGAATTTTGTTATCGCAGCTTAGTTATCCAGTCTTAAAGAAGACAGCCATATTATGTTTTCCACCAACAGTTTACAATTGCAATCGCTTATAAGTGTAAAATATTCCCTGTTTTGTGGAATTTGTAACATAATTGTATTCTTTAGTTTAAACTTTCCTTTTCCAAACAAAAATGGGTCGCTCACGCCAAACACATCACATAATTGAAGTATTCCAGTATCCTAGGTCAGGAAATATTGACGTGAGTTCCCTTACCATTATGTCTTTGTGCATTTGTTTGTAACATCCGATCGCCTCAGAATCAACGTACAGGTCGCAATTATTGTCCAATCCAAACGAAACGTACCACAAACGGCTTTTGCAAATCAAGGATGGACACAACGCATTATATTCCAAATAGAAATATCTATGGCTCACATTGCTTCAGATACAAATGTGGTTCCCGATTTGGCTTTTTCCGCTCCAGAAATCACACATTTTCTTAAATTTTGGCACAACTCTTTATCTTTTAACTAGAAATATATGTTGAAAAGTGATCCATTTTGGTTCAGATTTATAAATGGATCCCATATAAATGTTCCTCCCAATTTGCTTCAACAACCGATTTTATTCATATTCTGCACGCACCATTATATTTTACGTATCAAATTTGTTAAAAAAAATCCTTGCACTCGGAAAAATATCACTCCTATGGCTGACTAAATTCGTACTCCAATTTAGTGCAACAATTTTACTGCAGTGTTGTAAAAATTTCCATAAAAGTAGGGAAAATCAGGGAAATCAGAGTACATAGTTCATTTACTTAAAAAACTTTTCTTTGGATACAATATGATACATATGTATATGAGGAAGTGCTTGAGAATTATTTCATGTTGCCATTTTTATTTGAGTTTTCTATACTCAGTAGCAAATTTACTTATTTGATGAATTGGCGGTACATTTTCCTCAGTTTGATTGAAAAGTTACTAACAATTTGACCAGGTCTAGTAAAAATTTACTTGATTTTAAGAAAAAAATTTAACTGTTTTTTTCTTGCAAGTAAATCAATTGAATTTTTTTCAGTTGAGTAAATATTTACTTGCAGGGTTGTTTTTTTTCTGAGTGTGCTATGGGATTGAGAGTGGAGGTTATAATATAATCGGTTCCTCCCAAGTTTAGGCTTGATTTTACTTAGCGACACCATTTTCCACCCAATATTTATTACTGAGACATCATTCGAAAGGTATTGATTGATTCGATCGGTACTGATTTTTACAAACTGTTCCCACGAAATACTTTACTTTGTACTTTGAAAACCCACAAAAAGCAATAAGCTATGCAACAAAAATGTGTTTTTTTTTTGCTTTCTAAACTCGATACTCATTTTTTTTACTAAATTTTCGCCGCAGATACCATTAATATTTGTCTCATTTTGGAAACATAAGACCGACAACACCCGCTTATATCGAGTCCTATTTGTCATCAACAAAATAACACATTTGAAGGTTTCATGTCCTTAGGTATATAAGGACAACATATAATCCGTAACGGAACCTTGTAAAGCTTTACATGATTCAGAGATGAAGTAAAAGGCCACCAATTATCGATTTTCATCAAAAGAAGGAAAACAAAAACTGGTGGTGCTTACGTCTTTTGGCAAATGGGGCTCGATATGTTTAATTAAAAGTACTAATGATGTCTACAAATGATGGGAAACAGTGGAAAATGTTGTTTTTTTTTTCGAAAAAAATCTTTTTTCCTGGCCAAAAAAAGTATTTACTTTTTATTGGCTAACAATCTAACAAGGTAAACAATGTCTGTCTATGGATAAATGTAAAAGTTATGACACTTTTTGTAGACGGAAAAAATTAAAAAAAATTGTTTTTTTTTAAATATGGTATATGTCATATAAATTTGGAGAAGATTTTTTTTCTAAAGCCACTTTTTTAAATTTTTCTGATTTGGCTATCCACTCACACGTTAGTCTGTGACAGCTGAAGTGGTCATGAACATAAAAATTAAATGAATAAAATAGTTCAAAATGGGGCAGCATAAAGCCGAAGGTTGTTGAAATTTGTTTAAAACATTTTCCTAGATTTAGGGTACATATGTATATCGTACTATCAAATTCCATCATTTCACCGTTAATAGCATTTTGATTCCCAAGTTATCAGGCTAAAATAGGATAAATAGTGGCTGTAAAATCAAAAATTGTGAAAAGTAACTTTAGAAAAACACGCGTAACTTTTTATCATATTGAGAATACCAACATATTTTTTGGCAAGTGATTGCTGACTTAATGGAAAATATTTGTGTCAGGAATGTTTCAGAATCCTGGATGATGAAAGTTAAAATATAAGCAATTGCAACCGTGAATTTTGGATTTTTCAACAATTCAACTACATATGGGCATCTCCCAAAAAAGGTCTACCATAAAAATGAAATCAATCATCAATGAAATCAACACTAATGGCTTTTAACTTTATTTTTTCCTTATTTCGACAACTTTTTTATTATGAAACTTGAAGTTAACTTGTTCGCTTTTATTTTTATTAAAAGTTGAAGTGTTATAACCATCCTGGAGGTGGAGGGTATAAAACTTTGTCATTTCGTTTGTAACACCTTGAAATATCGACCTGAGACCCTATAAAGTATATATATTCTTGATCGTCATAAAATTCTAAGACGATCTAGCCATGTCCGTCCGTCCGTCTGTCCGTCTGTTGAAAGCACGCTAGCATCTAAACGAAAAAATACCCTTAATAATCCCTAATATTTTAACGTATTTAAGCATGATATTGGGTATGCGCATTCCCCTTATAGCAAAAACGTGCACCATAAAGTGATTATTATTTGTAGGGGGTGAAATGGGGCAAAAAAGGGATAAAAATGGTACATATTAAACGACAACAGCTAGAAACACGAAATTCGGTGTGTACATTCCTCTAATTGAGTAGATACATAATATAAAAGTATTTTTTCCAAATTCGTACTTTTAGGGGGTAAAATAGGAATAGAGGGATAAAAATTGTACCAACCAAACGGCTGTACCTAGAATAATGAAATTCGGTGTATACATTCCTCTGATTGCAATGATAAGTAAAATACACGGATTTTTCAAAATTCGTACTTTTTGGGGTTAAAATGAAAAAAGGGGATAAAATAGTACCAATCTAATGACCGCAGCTAGAGTCATGAAATTCGGAGTATACATTCTTCCTCTGTCTGCGTAGACACGGAAAAAAAACTGATTTTTCGAAATTCGTAATTTTTGTGGTTAAAATGAAAAAAGTACCAATCAAATGACCGCAGCTAGAGTCATGAAATTCGGAGTATACATTCCTCTGTCTGCGTAGACACGGAAAATATACGAATTTTTTGAAATTAGTACTTTCAAGGGATGCAATGGTACAGAGGGATAAAAATAGTACCAACTACATTCCTCTGACGCAAAATTCGTTTTTTTCCAAGTTCGTACTTTTTCTTTTACGGCAAAAATTGGTTGAATCATGAAGTTAGGTTATTTTGCACTATGTACGTCTGATAATGGATTTTCAAAATTTTTGTACTTTTGGAATTAAAATAGAATGGAAATACAACCAACTGTAGCACCCACTATCTACCAATATTTTGGCTTTGAAAATATAAATATAAGAATATTTATTTTTTGAATTGACGTATTGGTAGCATTACCTTATAAGCGTGGTTTGAAATAATTAAAATATTATATTTATATTATTATATATTATAAAATTAATTTTTCAATATTTGTATTTGGTTTGGCTATATTAAAAAAATTATATTTTCCTGTAATATTACTGCACTTCTACGAAAACCGACAACCTCTGTGGAATGCAATCAATGGTGGAGGGTATATAAAGTTCGGCCCGGCCGAACTTAACGCCTTTTTTACTTGTTTTACTACGAGTGGAAATATTTGTCGAGTCCGTTTTGTCCCGTCCGTATTTCTGCTGTACCTGATTAAAAAATCTAAGAAATAATTCTCATATTTCATAAGTCTACGAACAAAATATATCCTCTGACCTTCATTTACATGTATGTATGGAAAAACAAAGAACTCAAAAAATCTCTGAACTTTGTATATTTCTGTAAGAGCTTCAAAAGTACTTCTGTTTTTTGGTGCGTCCGTTTCAATGTAAAATTGTTCATAATTTTGTACTAATTTGTATTAAATCCGCACGATATTTTTTAAAATGTAGTACTCTTTAAGCGCTTTAGAACACTAAAAAGGCTGATCGACTTTTTCAGTCTTGTTTCTTTCTTGTTTTTGGCGTGGTTTAAGGCTTACGAATGTCGCGTCCGGGCCACTGGGAGATGCCCATATATGTTACAAGCGACATTGGCTCTTAATACACAAACAATAATTCAGTTGAATCCGGTTTCTAGATCGAGAGAAAATCAAAAAACAAGTGTCATGCATGAAATTCATTTTAGCCATATTTCCCGCAAAATTGAAAATTTTCCAAAAAATAACCAATTGTTTAACATACCCTACCGCTATACACTTTTTGTAAAAAAAATAAAAGGGATAAAAATGGTACCAATTTGACGGATGAAGCTGGAATCTTTAAATTCGCTGTGCACATCACAGAAAATGCGTTTTCTATACAATTTTGCCACGATTTCATGAAAAACGTTGTCGAGTTTAAAATGACTATTATTTTTATATTTTTGCATTAATGACTATGTGCTTATTTCAACATTCAAAGTGCTCAATTTTAAACATACAAAAGTTGCTACGAACCATAAAACCGCGAATAATAGGAAAATCGTAGCAATTAGTAATCCTCTTTAGATTAAACTGTAGAAGAATGTTTCATAATAACTCTCAAAATTAAGGAGAAAATCAGTTTATTTGTTCATAGCCACTTATGAACATAAGCCCTCGATATACTTTGTAACAGAACTTTGTAAAGCTTTACATTATTCAGAGATGATGTAAATGATCGCCAATTATCGATTTTCATCAAAAGAAGGAAAATACAAAATGGTGGTGCTTACGTCTTTTTGGCAAATGGGGCTTAATTAAAAGTACTAATCTCTACAAGTGATGCCATTTTCTCTTTCACAAAGAAACATTCCTGGCCCAAAAAATCATAAATAGAAAAAATATTTACTTTTTATTGGCTAACATTATAACAAAGTAAACAATGTCTGTCTATCTATGGATAAATGTAGAAGTTATGACGCTTTTTGTAGACGGAAAAAAATTAAAAAATCGTGACTTTTTAAAAATGGTGAAATTGGATATCAGAATATTTTATTTTTATTGACAAAACTATGGATAAATGTTCAAATTATGGGCATTTTTGTAAAAGTATTTATTGTATCAGTTAAAACAAAAACAAAATGTCACAAGATTTATTGAAATTCTTTCAAAATAAGGGCCATAACTTGTACATTTATACAATTTGGCCTTGTTTTCATCGCTAGCATTCCGATTATTATAACATAAATTAATTAATTAATTATTCCGAAATATTTATACAAAATTAAAAAGTCGTGACTTTTTAATCTTTTACGCCCACAAAGTGTATTATAACTTCTACATTTATCCGTAGATTTTTTACATATAGACATTAGGCCTGCTCGATTGAGCTTGCTAGCTTACAATTAAGAGAGGGTATTGATTTTATTTAAATAAATCTGGCAACACCTTACTCGGTAACTAAGAAAGCAGTAGAGAGTAGTACTCTACTGCTTTCTTGTTAAACGGAAATATTCCATACAAATATTAAGCTAGTAAGCCCAATCGAACAGACCTATTGTTTTTCTATTTTTTCTCATTTTTGGAGACTCTTCCTAAACCACTGTTTCTATGTGAAAGTGAAATTTGCAACATTTGTTACTATCATAAGTACCTTTGTGTGTTTGGTCGGATATTTCCAAAATGAGAGTACAAATCTTAAGGTACATCCGACAAAAATTTGAATTTTAGTAAAAAATTAAAAAAAAAACTCATAAAAAAAGACACAATAAATACATTTTTAGGTCTCGGGCACAAACCTTTTATTTTTGGTTGCCTAGTGTAATTCGACTACTAAAATATATTAAATTTACAATTAAAGAGATTTTTATTCACAAAAAATTGTAGGAAAGTTGTGCAATATCAATAGATTTAAGCTCAAAAAAACGCAATTTTTAGGGATATTTGCAAAAGCGTATTTTTGGTGGTGACCGCAGCACTTTCTCCATGACCCAGCCTAATGTATACAACCACATATGTATGTATGTATATGTATATTTGTATGTCTATTGCCTCAGATCCTGTCCGGCATCCTAAGTTTGTCACTGAGTCTAATGCGTGATTGCCGCATGTATATGCCGGAATTCCACCAGTCGGCGAATTTCATCAATCACATCCGCACTGGATTCGCATTCATTGTGACAATGATAAATTTGTTTATATCGGCATTTGATTCGCGACTACCACCATCTCAAGGAGATTTCCTAAATGGCATCAACTGATTGGCATAGTTGGCACCAACCCACCCACATACATATGCACATATATGTACATTAGGATGGGTCACGAAAATAAATTGCAGCTGTCACCCCCTAGAAATGAAGATTGGATTGTTTAATGATGATCTACAAAATATTTCGTCACTGGCTCAAGCCATAATAAATAGGAGGAGTCAATCAATGGTGCATTCGAATGAAAAATGACGTCACTGGCTCCACTTTTGTGAAATAATTTAATGCAGGCGATGGTTTTCACAGACAAAATGTTCAAACACTCTTTACAAAAATGAGCGCTGCGGCGTCAATTTCATTCCGATGTTCATCATTTAGGCACCATTCGAAAGGTATTGACTGCAGATATTTATTTTTTATAAAATCCACAAAAAATCTATAAACGTTCAATAATTCGACCAGGAAGTTACTTTAAGAAAAAAAATTGAGAAGAAATGTAACACAAAAAAATGACACCGGAAAACATGATTTATTTTGGGTATTTTTAGGAGCGTTTAGCTCACGGATGACTTGATCTAGGAACGAAATATTTTGCAAATCATCATTAAACAATCCAAACTTTATTTTCGTGGGGTGACTGGAACTTGTTTTTCCATTTGTATGGACGGCGGTCCAGCCTAATGTACATATGTAAGAGTTGTCTGTGTAATTGGCACTTTCTCTTTCCCCACTTTTTCCTCTCGTCACTGTATAGATGTTGGTCGGCATATTGTTTGTAGTCATCGGAAGCCTGAATATAAATCGGAAACAGGATCAAACAGCCGCCATCATACTGAACGATATCATTATGGTTGTTGTCTTCGTTATCTCCGTGATAAATGTGGTCGTATCCGGTTTTGGAATTGAATACTCATCGCAACCTCTGCGCCTCTTGGATCAACACTCAAAACAGCCCTAAATTGAATATTAGCATAGCATATATAGTACATATTTACATTTAGTTTTAAGTTAAATGAATAAAAAATCCAACATATGGGAAATGCGCATATAAAACTGTGTTTCATTTGTACTCGTAGATTGCCGCCGGTTTGTTATTGATGATCCTATCTGTAGTTGGCATTCACAAGGGAAAAACCGAACGCGCCGTTGCCGATGCCCTAAATCACGTGATAAACGGATTGATTTTCCTATCGGTGTTTTGTGATATTATCAAAATGAATTTTGGCCTCGATCCGGCCATTCCAGATCTGAAAAGAGATGTCGAGATAGTAGAAAAAAACATTTAAATAAACCGAATATACCAAAAACTTTGCCATTTAATTAATAATATTATTTATTTCAGCGCCAAGCAGAGTATTTATTCCCAGACACGTTACTTGAGGTGTTCTCATATCGAAAGCGCAGTTTTTAACACGAAGGTTTTCATTCTTCGCAAAAAGTTGGGGAGTTTCAATTTGTAGACACATTTATATTTTATGAAATTAAACAAAAGTATATGCAAAAAATAAATTATAGTCTGAGATATTTAGGATATTTTAGTAACATTTATTCAGTTATCGTCGTCGATTTTGAGTCGACGTCAACATCAATTCATTGCCAATTTGGTATTCTGCAACACTGTTGGGTCGACGACGACTGTTTACCGATAATTTACACAGAATAAAAAACGCATCTCTAATATTTCAGTCAGCTGATTTATGTTGTGTTGTGTTGTATTTTTGTGGAAAAATATTTTTTATTTCAGATTCAAATTCCGATTCGAGAGATGAAGAAAAGAAATACAATCTAAATTGAAAAGAAAATCTGCAAAAATTAAGGAATGTTGGTATGTGTTTTGTTATATCTTCAAAATGTTCCAACGTTGCTTTCGTGTTAATAAAATAACATTTATGCATGCGCTGGAAAACAATCAAATCGACGCCAAAATTAAGATGTCTAGCCCAGCGATCGCTCCAGCTGAGTGTCTGAAACGTATTTAACTTATGCCTATGAAAAATGTATCCAAACCACGTTCTACCTCTTGGACATCACATTTATCGCCGCCCAGCATTGCGAATGGACGGTGCCCTCAAAATGTATCGGATATGCTCAGCGGGCTGAGTGTGAATTGCTAGAATCTTTCGCAACTGGTAGCATTACGCTCGACTTTGTTGGCGACAATTTTCTTCTTAACTTAACTTTACTGGGAATCCTTCGAAATCTTCTTGAAAGCTACTCGAAGTTTTTCAAAATAAATAATTTAATTGTTTCGCGTTTTTTATTTTAAGTTTTTCCAATTCTTCCACAATATTAATTTTTAGCATTTTTGGACGCTTAGAAAATTTAAAATGTTCAAGTCACCAAAAACGGCGACGACAAAAATCAGAGTCGCGTCAATACAATAGGCCTGTTCGACTGGGCTTACTAGCTTACAATTAAGAGGCTTGATAAAGTTTTATTTAAATAAATCAGAGATAAAAATCTGGCACCACCTTACTCGGTAACTAAGAGAGTGGTAAGCTACTTTCTTGTTAAGCTAGTAAATTCCATACAAAAATTAAGCTAGTAAGTCCAATCGATCAGGCCTAGTATCAACGTCACATAACTTATAGAACAACAAATAAACGACGACGACGATCGATAAATGTCAATATTGACAACGGGAATACCAATTTACAATCGTCAATGCATGACGGCATCATTTTGTGTCGACGACGAATACCGGAATAAGGGTGAATATGATAAGTAAATTGTATAATTAGATTTTTCGTTCAATTTCATCAGAAGTATTCGTTGAAAGTAATCTGAGATTTGGTTATCGCTAAAGGGTGTTAGATGATCCTCTGATATTTTTCTCAGATGGATTTTTATTGATTAATATTTATTGTTCACGTCTCAAGAATGTATTCCCTTGAAAAAGTTTTAGATAAGCTTTCGTGAGGTTGTACCAATTTACCAATATTTCGCGGTTCCACTTTCGTCTGTAAATAAAAACACGCGTTCATAGCCGGCACAAACTCTTACGTTCATGAATTAGAAGAATCAGAAATAGGGATAGATTTTACCCTCTTGCTAAACATCCGTTGGCTACGCTCGCAAACGGAAAATCAGAAGTGCGGCTTCAAATTAATCTTTCTTGTGATGAGTTCTAGAACTTTCAAACATACCTTTGGCACGACTCTACTCCCACAAAGCGAAAGTCTAACCCGGTCTGAAATGGATGTTTTCTGTTTTTAGCAGACTTTTTTCCTGCTGTTACAGCAGACAATTGTAGCTGTTTCAGCAGCATGTTTCTGCTATTGAATGAAAGAAACTAACTTCAATTTGTTGTTAACGGCACCTTTAAAAAATAAAAATTTATTGACGCATATCTGTGGAAGAGAAGTACAAGCGAAATTGCCTCATACAATGTCAAAGCTGTCAGGAATACGGGCATACTAAGGCCACATTACCTGCGGTATGTTTTGTTTGCGGTGATCTACGCCAGTCTGCAAAATGTACTGTCCAAAACCAAGCGCAAAAGAAATGCAGTAACTGTGGCGGTAACCACACTGAAAATTATAGAGGTTTTTTTTTATTTTTTTCATTTATTGTACTATCATGTTTACAATTTTTAAAATTACATTTATTTATTTTGAGATTTTACTAAATGTATTGCAGCAATTGAAATCTTATTTTGTATGGAAAAATCATCTTGTTATAATTATTACACTTTTAGGCAAAAAAGATAGTAAAAAACCTATAAATTTTATAAAGAAATGGTGATGATAACAGCTTCATTCATCTTCCGCGTGAAGATTTAGAAGAGAGTCACATCATATATTTCTTATTATTTCAAAATTTGAGAATCTGTTCCGATCCTCGAAGCTTTGTGTTAAATTGCGGGTGACTTTATCAAACGTGTCTTCTTAAAACCAGTAAGGAAAGGCTAAAGTCGGGCGGGGCCGACCCTATGATACACTCCACTTTCAATCCGAATACAATTCAATTCGGTGAAAAAGTGAAAACGGGAAGGTTTTTTTGTATCCTGTAAATGTATGTGTTTGACAAAAAATTTTATATCGGAAAGGACATTTGTATGAGGATATATTGAAACCTGGAACGAAATAGGTGAAATATAAAATGTATAGTTTGGCCAAAATCGGTTAAACTTATGGGAGCAACATTTGAATTTGGGCTATATTTAAATCTGAACCGATTATAAGATGTTGTGCGAAATTTAAAGAAAATCCAGCACAATATGTGGCTTTTAAAGCGGCAAAAGTCAAATCGGGAGCGACATTTGTATGGGGGCTATATCTAAATCTGAACCGATATTACCCAATTTCTGCATAGTGTTTCTAGTCGGATTATAAGATGTTGTCCCAAATTTAGAAGAAAATCGGGCACAATATATGGTTTTTAGAGCGCAAAATTCAAATCGGGAGCGACTTTTGTATGGGGCCTATATCTAAATCTGAACCGATCTAGCCCGCTTTAGCCACAGGTGTTTCTAGTTAGATTATAAGATGTTGTGCCAAATTTAAAGAAAATCGATTAGAATATGTGGCATTTAAAGCGGAAAAAGTCAAATCGGGAGCGACATTTATATGGGGGCTATATCTAAATCTGAACCGATCTTACCCAATTTCTGCATAGGTGTTTCTAGTAAGATTATAAGAAGTTGTGCCAAATTTAAAGAAAATCGAGTACAATATGTGGTTTCTACAGAGGAAAATGTCAAATCGGGAACGACATTTGTATGGGGGCTATATCTAAATCTGAACCGATTTGACCTATTTTCACCATAGATGTTCTTAGTTTAAATATAAGATGTTTTGCCAAATCTGAAGACAATCTGATACATTATGTGGTTTCTAGAGCGGAAAAAGTCAAATCGGGAGCGAAATTTGTATGGGAGCTATATATAAATCTGAACCGATCTGACCGATATTCACCATGGGTGTTTCTAGTGGAAATATAAGATGTTTTTCCAAATCTGAAGACAATCTGATACATTATGTGGTCTCTTGAACGGAAAAAGTCAAATCGGGAGAGAAATTTGTATGGGAGCTATATATAAATCTGAACCGATCTAACACATTTTGATCACAGGTGTTTCTAGTTACAATATAAGATGTTTTGCCAATTTTAAAGAAAATTTGTTGTAATATGTGGTATCTAGAGTGAAAAGAGTCAAATCGGGAGTGAAATTCGTATGGGGGCTATATCTAAATCTGAACCGATTTTCTTCAAATTAAATAGCGTTCGTCCTTATCCCGAAAAACATCGTTGTGCAAAGTTTCATTTGGTTCTGTCTACAATTGCGACCTGTATCGTGATTACAAGAATAGATGGACGGACAGACAGACAGACAGACAGACAGACAGACGGACATTGCTAAATCGACTCAGAAAGTGATTCTAAGACGATCGGTATAATTAACAATGGGTCTATCTCGTTTCCTTTTGGGTGTTACAAACAAATGCACAAAGACATAATACTCTCGTGGAGTGTATAAAAAATTTAATGTCCGCGTACAGACTGTAAGAAACCAAAACGAGGCAACTCCTGAAATACAGATAATGCAAGTGCCTGTTACTGCAGTTAACAGTGGAGAAAACTCGTATTCAAAGGTCCTAAAAGCGACCACACAAAATGTATCCAACAACTTACCCAAAGTCTGAACATGTTTATGTCTACTATGCAATCAATGATGCAAGAATTCATGCGTAACCAAAATCAGTTGATTCAAGCTCTTCTCAGCAAGAACGCGAACGGTGTAAATCAACACAGACAGGAAATTTCAAACTTTCTCGATTCTGAGAATATAGATATAATGCTTTTATCTGAAACACATCTCACAAACAGATACAACTTTCACATACCAAATTATAGTTTTTACTGTACAAACCACCACGATGCTAAGGCTCGTGGTGGCACGGGTATCCTTATTCGGCGAAGAATGAGACATGACGTACTCCTGGGATTTTCGGAAAACTATATCCAACCGACATCAGTTCGAATATCATCCCGTTGTGATCCCTTGACAATATCGGCGATTTACTGCCCCCCCACGATACTCCGTATCTGCTGAAGTACTTTTTAATAGCCTTGGGCACAACTTCCTTGCTGCTGGCGATTTCAATGTAAGCATACACACTGGGGCTCAAGCCTTCCAAATCCCAAGGGCAGACAATTATATAATTGTCTCATGGAACGTCGAAATGGCCTTGACTTTATCTCTCCAGGTCAGCTTACAAACTGGCCGACTGACAATAATAAACTGCCTGATCTAATGGATTTTGGCATTTTTAGAGGAATTGAAAAGAAATTAAAATGTCGTGAATGGCAAGTTACGCGATCGCCGATCACTAGGGTTGTTAGACTTACTGAGGCAACTAAAAAACTACAGGCAGCACTTAAAAAAGGGGATAGACGCCGGCAAACTAGTTTTATCGAAGGCCTAACTCCAACAAATTCAACGAATTTTTCGCTATGGAAATCACTTCGTAATACAAGTATGCCAGTAGAGACTAACTTCCCCATTCGCAATACAAATGGAGAATGGATAACTTCAGATGATAAGGCACAAGTTTACGCCGATAACTTGGATCAAGTTTTACGTCCAAACGAGTCTAGTAACAGCATTACGTTAGCTGATGCAGGAGGGAGGGTGCTGTCAAATATCCTTAACAACAAATCCGTACGAACTCACGTACGAACAAAGCTCCCGGATACGACCTAATAACGCCGAAAATGATTTTGGAACTACCATTTATAATAATAATACGGTTCCTTTCAAATTTTTTCAATTCCATTTTTAGAATATGCTATTTTCCAAAACATTGGAAAATCTCATTATTAAAGATGATTCTGAAACCTGGAAAGGACAAAACAGTCCCCCTCATCCTTACTTCCGTGCTTGTCTAAACTCTTTGAGAATATTCTCCTCGCTAAACTTAAACCATTTCTCGCATCTAAAAACGTGATTCCAGACCACCAATTTGGATTTCGCGAAGAGGAGGTAAACAGATTGACCAATGAAATACGAAATGCTTTTGAAAAAAATACTGTTTTGCTGTATTCCTCGACGTTGCCCAGGCTTTTGACAAAGTTTGACACGAAGGCCAGTTAATGACATCAATTACCTTACAGGGGCACTTAAAACGCGTGGAATCATGGCTGTCTATCTGGAGGATAAAAGTTAACGAGACAAAGTGTAAACAGGTAACATTTACTTTAAATTTTAAAACATGCCCAACGGTAAAACTAAACAATATTTCTTTTCCAAAATCTGACTATGTTACATACCTGGGTATCCACCTGGACCGCCGATTAACTTGACGAAGACACATTGAAGCAAAAGGAACTCAAATTAACCTAAAAATCCGACAACTTCATTGGCTGCTTAACCCAAACTCGAAGCTAAATATAAAATACATGCTCGCGCAATATCGAAAAATCCAAAGGGTTCAGTCTAAGACTTTAAGGATGATTACTGGCGCACCTTGATATATGAGAAACGAAAATATTCACAGAGACCTGAATATACCTCTCGTCAAAAACAATCAACAATCAAACCGAGTCATCAAGAGAAGCTTCAACGCCATGTGAACATCTTGGCAAGAAACGTTCTGAATGTTCCACGGACTTCTCGCTTACGAAGGGGTGAACAACAAACTCACTAAAACTAAAATTACATTCATTTCATATTGTACTTCACGTGGTTGGGAGGTCACAGAAGCAGACATCATAGAGGGGAAAACTAGAGTAGATACTCCATTTGACGAGACCGAAATACGACCTCGCGACAAATAATCATCTTTAAATCTTAGAAATCCGCGAAAATACGAGAGGAAAAGAATTGATTATCAGAGTTACTACTCTACATAACGAGACTGAAATACGCCCTCACAACATATAATCATCTAGAACTCTTCATAATCCGCGATAACCCGAAAGGAAAAGATTTGATTATTGGAGTTACACTCTAGTTCACGATGCTGAAAAACGCCCTCGCGACTTAAATTATCTGATACCCTTGGTAAACTACGAAGCGTTAAATATGTAGACCAATCTACATCGCGATGTCGTAATGGGACCACTCAATCGCGTGACCACTTGTCTTCTTAAACCCAACAGAACCAAATAATGTCCACCCTGTGCAGAGGACCGTAGAACATTCCAAATCCTAAACGGTATTTATTATTATATTATTTTAGAAGATTCGTATATATATTGTTAGGCTCCTAAGGAGCAGATTCAATATCAAACAAATAAAGTATAAAAAAATTTAATGCTGGTTTATGTTTAGGATGCTCTCACGGGGACGTCAAATAGTACCTTCAGGTACCGTTTTGAATTAAATAAGCACTACTTTAAAACGATTTGTCCACAATTTTTATTAACTTCGTACACCTCTCCGGTAGAAAAGTTAATTAACAACGCCTGGTTGTACGGTGTTTACAGATTGCTTTGAAAAATGTGGAATATTTGCTCAATGAAATGTTCTTTTTGATATTTTTTCGAATTTTATTTGCGGTCTTTTGCTTCACAATAGGTAAAATTCTTTGCTTTAGTATAATAAATATTTACAACTAATTCAATGAACAGCATTGTCTAACACATACAAATACTTACCATGTAAATCTTTTTGCAGTAACTTTATGCATTTTTATACCCTACACCACTTCGTGGTCTAGTTATACCCTACACCACTTCGTGGTCTAGTTATACCCTACACCACTTCGTGGTCTAGGGTATTATAAGTTAGTTTCGCGCCAATTCGCGCCAATCGGCTTAGAATCACCAGCTGAGTCGATTTAACCATGTCTGTCTGTCCGTCCGTCCGTCTGCTGTCCATCTAAGCTTGTTCGCACTCTACAGGTCGCAATTGTTGTCCGATTGTCATGAAACTTGGCAGAAATTATTTTTTCTGGCCAAGAACCATCGGTATTGTATTTTGAGGAAATCGGTTCAGATTTAGATATAGCCCCCATACAAATGTCGCTCCCGATTTGACATTTACCGCTCTAGAAACGACAAACGATTGTACCCGATTTTCTTTAAATTTTGCAGAACATCTTATAATCCAACTAGAAACACGTATGCAAAAATTGGGTAAGGTCGGTTCAGATTTAGATATAGCCCCCATACAAATGTCGCTCCCGATTTGACATTTCCCGCTCTAGAAACGACATATTGTACCCGATTTTCTTTAAATTTTGCAGAACATCTTATAATCCAACTAGAAACACGTATGCAAAAATTGGGTAAGATCGGTTCAGATTTAGATATAGCCCCCATACAAATGTCGCTCCCGATTTGACATTTTCCGCTCTAGAAACCACATATTGTACCCGATTTTCTTTAAAATTGGCACAACATCTTATAATCCAACTAAAAAACCTATGGTGAAAGTGGGTAAGATCGGTTCAGATTTAGATATAGCCCTCATATATATCAACTAAGAAGACATATTATGAAAGTCAAATATATGGGTCCATATTTTGGTATAACCCCCATACAAATTGGGCCCCCATTTCACTCTATTACATCTCTAGAACCCACATCGTGCATTAAATCTCGATATAATTTTGCAGATCATGTTATATTTCAATAGAGAATACCTACTTTGAAAGTGATCTATATGGAACCTCTTTTTAATGTAGAGCACTTGCAAATGGCCCCATTTTAATTTTTACCCCTCAAGAACGCAAATTTTACATCGGATTTTTTTTCAAATTTTGCAGATTATATTATATTTCAGAATACAAAGTCAAATATATGTGTCCACACTTTGGAATAACCCAATAACCCATTCTACTCTAATACAGCTCTACAAACTACGTCTTACATCGCATCATGATATATTTCAACTATGAATACCTACAGTGAATGAGAAACATATAGGCCCATGTTTTGAGCCGGTGTTGTTATAGGCCTCCTTTCAAATGTCGGTCCGATTTATCCTATTACTACTGTATAATTTGTATTTGTCTTCCGGAAAATTGGATCAATTATTTACCATACTCGTTAAATATGACTAAAGATGAATTTATACTGTATAATTTATACGAACTACATAAAATTGCTCCCATGAAACACCTGGGTTTAGCAATAAAAGCGATGTATATACGCAGGGAGTGGTGTAGGGTATTATATAGTCGGCCCCGCCCGACTTTAGCCTTTCCTTACTTGTTTATTATCCACTCGCTTTATTATTTTTATCTGTTTTTTTGCGTTTTGGGGGGTTTCACTGTTTAATAGCGTCGGGCGTTCTCGACGTATGCGTTGATGCCAAACGTCGATAGCCAAAGGTGTTCGGAATTTTTGATTTATACTAGATATATTGTTTATAGGGGTTTTAGACAATTGTGGAAAAACGTATTGCGCAAAATGTGAGGTAATGTGTTTTACATACTCTGGTGTAGAACCACAAATGCAAAATTATGTGCAACGTGACGTTTTGCGCACACCTTTCATAATTTGTACGTGCTTGCTCCATTACCATTGCAACAAGAAGTTTAATTCTAACAACAATCATTTATCGGCTTAGAATTTTTTAGTCTGCTAACCATTTCTGTGCGAATGGAGTTGATTTATGTCCTAAACATGCTGTGCTGCAGTTTCAGACTGCATAATGTATGTGTGCCTAGTGGATATATGTATAGCTAAATTAGTGACACTAACTGACAGCTAAAAACCGATCGTTACCGCTAAATTTAGATTATTTTGTCATTGTGAAGGACACGGAGTAAAATATTTTGAGGATTTTCAGAAATTTCGAAGATATAGCCTATCATACTATAGTCTATCTGCCATGTTTTCTAACCTATCGGATTAATATGGGTATCCTCGGAAATAATTTAGAGAATAAATATTAAACGGTTTCATCAACCCAATGTGAGCCATGCTTCTTAAAAAATCTAATGCTTTTCATTATCATTTTTCTCAGACTAATAAAAATATAATAATCGGTTCTCTTTTTCTTCTTTTTTAATTTTAATTAACAGCAACAATTTTCAGCAGCCTGGAAGCAAACAGTGTGGCTGCTGAAGCAAAACTGCAGATAATCTACTCTTATAGCAGAAAAATTGCTGTAATAGCAGAAAAAGTGTCTGCTGATAAATATCAAACAATGTCTGCTGTTAATAGCAGACGTATTTCTCTAAGTGTAGAAACAATTCCCGATTTTCCCTAAATTTTTGTACGAATTTGATAGGAAAAGTTCCAATATTGAAGATTCAATATGTCAAATTCTTTTGAATGTACCCATATAGTTTAGTAGAGGAGTATTGTGGGTAGAGGAACAGTATAATATTAAGCAAGAGATGTGGTATAGGGGAAGATAGTAGGATCGCTTCTTTCTGAAAGCATGGTACCTTATTGATGAAGTTGAGCAAATTCCGTACAGGTACATGGGTATCTTGTGTGTTCACATATTCCGAGCCTTTTTTGGCACACTCGTCCGCTTTTTCGCTTTTGTTATTGTTATGACCTCGTACCCAGATAGCGTTATATAATGAGTTTGGATTTGGGTGAGTGAGATTATGCAATTCCTATACATCGGGATTTGATGACAGTTGAATATAGGGCTTTGAGTGCCGCAATGCTATTCACATAAATTTTGAGTTTTAAGGGAGGAAGACTCCTCTGAAAAACCATTTTTGCTGCTTCGTGGACTTCTGTACGATACTGAACAAAAATGACAAAGCAGTTTTATAAGAGTCATGCGTGGTCTGTAAAAAAAGCCTATGAAAATCAAACCTCACGATTAATCACCCGTTATTTGAGGTGTGCACTGAGAACGAAAATAAATCAAAAAAATAATAAACAATAAAAATATTTCTGGCATTGATAGGTTAATCGGTCAAAGTTCAATAACTTGGTCGACTTTTCTCAAATTAGTACCATTTATAGAACATTTTATTGTAATCACAACACAAGCCCATACTTTCCCAGTTTAGGGACTCAAAAAAATCCGGATATATATTAGGATATATTTTGTGATTCGAATCGTGGCAAAAAATAAATATCACAGAGGAGGAAATCAGTAACATCGGTCTGCAAGGCAAGATATCTTTAATTCGCGTAGCTAGAGGAGAAAATCCTTAACACCCTCCTAAGGCCATCAGCGCACGAAACTTTAGTCTGTGTAGCCGGTTTTGAACATACCCCAGAGAAGAAAAACTTTAACACTGGTCGCCAACGCAGAAAGACTAGTCTGCGTAGCCGGTTTTGGATATACCACAGATCACAATATCTCTAACCCCCATATTGTCCAAATCCGAGATCCAGAATAATCATATGAGCCAGTTAGAATGATAGTGGTCTAAGTCACACTTTATCCGTTCTGAGATATGCAATGGTTTACGTTTGAGTCAATTGAAAAACATTTTCCACCGAAGCACAACATTTTTATCTTAGAATATCCTACTACTATATCGAACTTTTATAAAAAATCGACAATGTTTCACTTGTCACTTGCCACTTTCATTCTTCACAAAATTGAAAAAATTGAACACACAAAATTTTTAACTTTTTTCGCAAAAGTAATATTTTCTTACCAAAAATAAAAGACATCAAAAATATTTTATTTCAAGTATATATATACATATATAAAAGCAATGATTTTTGATACACATCTTTTTATATTTTATCAGACATTCACATTTTTTGCATTTCACAAAGACAATGTTGAATTGAATGAATTTGAGGGGTGACATGCAGTTTTGATAAGACAAGCTCTCAAAAAGCTTTTAACTGGTCTTGGTCACTCAATTTACTTGGATGGGAACCAAGGAGAACCCACCGATTCAAATTATGGCTTCTTTTCTGTAATTAAAGGTATGTAAGCGGAATTTTATTAAAATAGCTTGTACATATGCATTTTATTTGTTCCATTTCAGGTATATGTTTTCGTACTTTTCCAAACCCAAGTGCAAAAATGTCCATTTAATTAACCAGACCGAATAATAAAGAACATAATGCGAAAACAACAGTGGTATAATTTGCTTACTATTTGTATTATATTTCTCTATTGTCCGCCTATTTAATTTGTAACTCTTAGTTGTTTTATGTGTACTTATCATTTATGATGTTATTGTATTTCTTGTTTCATCAATATGGAAAAATGCATTTTTGTCCTCTAGGTGGTTATCTGGCGATATCCCGTTTTTATATTCCAGGTGATATTATGGCGATACCATCCAGATTTCTTCTAGATGATAATCAGGCAATATCGCCGATTTATCATCCGTATGTATTGCTTTCGTATTGCCTTGGCGTATCGCCCTGGTCGCACAAACTTCTCCAATTGAGGTAACTTCCGCAATACGAATATGATTGTTGCCGCAATATTCACCCTTATCACGTAAGTCGTAGTCGAATTTCGACAGCTGTCGTAGTCGTAGTCGAATTTGCATTTCGTCGGTATCATGTAACAAATTCGACGTGACTAGAAAATTTTCGTCGTAGTCGATTTTGTTAAAAATTTTTGTTAATTTTTTTCTTTATATTTGATCTTTCCACTTTTTTATTGTAGATTTTTGTCAAAATTTTCATTTTTCAAATCATTTAACCAATAAAAATACCAAATTCCTTGGGAGTCATAATTTCCATTCTTAAATTATGTATGTAATTCAAGAAATAAAATTATATGTTTTTGCTTTTTATATTAGTTTAATAGAACTAAATCCATTAACTTTTGATTTGATTAATTTTTTCCATTTTTAATTTTTTTTTACTCTAGTCACTTGCAAAATATTCAGTGACAGTTTTTGTCGAATTTCACAGTCAAATACGACATACGCGATACCAAAAATGTAAATTTGTGACACGAGTCGAAAATTCGACACGACTACGACTTACATGATGAGGGTGATTATTTGTCTTCTAGACGATACGATTTCGAATCGTTTTCATATTACTTTGCTTATTGGGTTATATGGTTTTAAAATTATCAGAATCACCTAAAATGTACATTATACATAAAAAATGTTTGTTTGCATCGCCACACATCAATATTAGCGGATATAGTGTGACTTAGACCACTATCAAACTAACACTAAAGACAATTTTGCTGTGCATAAAATGAGAAATGTCATTGTAAGGGTACACAATGTCAAAAATAAAAGTTCTTATATTAGAGATCTGATCAAAGTAAGGAGAAAAATTGGCTGTCATTTTAACTGGCACATATATCATATATATCAGAACTTTGAGGGCTAGTAACTCGGGAAATATGGGCCTGGGGAAAATTTCGTACATTATTTTCTATCGCGAAATTGAATTCCTTACCCCATAATAAATCGGAGCTGGCATTCTTCCGCTTTCTATAAATTGAGTAAATTTTAAAATTTAAGTTATTGTGCTCGGTTTAGCGTGTAACAAGCAACAACAATAAACAACGCCTAAGACAATAAACAACGCACAGCCAACGTACACAAATTGTACAACAAATCTTAAAATGTAAACACCCCTGATGCTATGATTACTACTAGCGCCATCTTTACAACAGTGGTTGCAAAAACTGTACAACCTTCATGGATATGCAATATCTTTACATATCTATGGGATAGGGATGCTAAAAGCCGAAATATATGAATAGTCGATTTTTCGACTTTTGTAAATATATGAAAAGTCGACTTTTCGACTTTTGAAAAATTTGACTTTTCGACTGTTGCAAATAAATAAAAAGACGACATTGGAAATGAACGAAAAGACGAATAGACCAAATGGAGAGACATTTATATTGGATATAAATCTGAACCGATCTTACCCACTTTTTGCATAGATGTTTCTGGTTGTTGTGTTTTCGAGCAAAAAATAAGTATTCATTAAATTAAATTTATTGATGCATAAAGTCGAAAAAAGTCGACTTTTCGACTTTTCGACTTTTTTAACGAACTGTCCCAACGCCTCTCACTCCCGCCCCTTCCGACCGAGAGGGCCACGTCCCCATAACGTAGGGACAACGTACACACCACAGTCCGAACCATGGCGGCTAAGCAGTAGAGGATAGACACCGGCTACAGATCAAATGTCAACAGCCGGTATAACAGAAATATTATTAAACAAAATATTAGTATCACATGCAAGTAATGGTTATTCTTAAAGTTAGTAACTAAAAATATTAAAGAAAACGTATCATAACAAACTAAACATCTAAGCAGGAGAAAATCCTCGACTTTATTATATCGATTCCTAATCCGAAATCTATGATGTCACACAATGAATTGAAATCAATACACTTTCTACGAATGGGCTCTGCGGAAGCATAATTCGTACGCTGAATATCAATATGAAGGAATTGATAGTATCTAGGAGGTCTAAATGGCACGTTAAACTTAATCCTAGAAATAATATAGTCAGAAGAGAAATCACCATTTATAACCATATAAACCATCACGATGTTTAACATAACACGTCTGATTTTTATGGATGGCAAGTCGATCAACTTCAATCTACTAAAATTTCTTAAAGAGTCTACTTCTCGAATTCTTCATACTAGACAAATCACGAGAAAACCAGTGTAGTCTTCTCGTGACATGAAGTCATTTAAAATTTCTTTATTGAATTCGATGTCCTTAATACAATATTTAAATCCGCTTAAGAGCTAACATTAGTCATTCTTACATTATTACTGACATACTTAAAGTATTTTTCTAGTACTATATATTCTAACGTTTATATGTTGTAGTTATACATACATGCCACTTATACTAAATCTATAATCTATCAAAAAATTTCCCCCAAAATACGAATTAGTAAAATCATCATAATTTTTTATATAAAACTTAAATTAACAGTTAACACTATCACTTATAACTATTTACTATTTGCAATAACATTTAAAATTTGATAAACGGTACGATTATCTTGTGAATGCTAAAGTCGATTTCGACTTTCTCCTCCCAAAAGTCGATTAATCGATTAGTCGAAAGTCGATTTATAGATCCCGTAGTATTTGTGAAGATATGGCAACGACGAAACCTAACCTTACTTACAAAAAATATAAGACGAAAGAGGCGTAAAAATAAATTCATCTTGTGCGTGTATTAGTCGTGAAAACATAAAATTAATGCAAATTGTTTAGTTAATATCATTAGAAACCTATCCTTAAACAGTGATTCCGTTCATTTAAATTAAGTTCTTTCCGTATTTGCAAAAAATTCATATCAATTTCGAACGTCCAACAAATAATTTTGTTAGCATTAGCACAACAACAACAAAATACCTGCAAACTCGGAAAAAATATAGTGGAAGAAGAAGACGAAAAACCAGAAGTCACAGTAAAAGAAGGAAAGAATACAATAACAAAAGAGAATACACAACAATTTCGTTGGAAAACTCGAAAATACACAAAAATGAAGAGGAAAACCTTGTTAATTACCAATTAAATAAATGAAACTGTGTGAAATATATCGAAATACTAATGAAACTAAACAAAACAGAGCGAAAGTGTTAAACAATCTCAAATAATCCCCTCCGATTAATGGTGCTAAAACAACAACTACACCTGCTAAAACACATTGCTTGCAGGCGTCCTTGGTAGTTAAAACGAAAAGTATAATCAAGGAATCACGAATCACGGTGTTAAAGTTTCTTTCATCAATTATGGAAAATGTCCTAAAAGAGGGACGTTGGAACAAGAGCATGCAATGGCCATCGTTGCTGGCCAATCTGACGTCGTAACTAACAATGGATCAATTCGTCTGTAGATATCTGCTTGTAAATACAATCAACTGCAATTGAAGACAAACGACAAACGTACATACCTTTACAAGAGCCAGACACACATCCTCATACACTAACAAACTCTCACACACGTTGATACAGCCAACCGACTTGTGTATGTGAAACCCTAAAATTGTCATTTATTTTGGATGTGTTTCTTTCTGCCGTTCGTTTGTTTTATTGTTGTCTTTTTTAATTTATTGAAAAATCTATAAAGGAGAGCGGTGCATCCGTATGACGAATGCCGAGTGCTGCTGCTGCTGATGCACACCCATTGTGATGAAAATCTGATGAGCATTGAATCAAAATGAGAAACTTATTTCCTTGTGTTCCATCGGTACAACAATTTTCCGTTTCCCCTCCAGTTACAAATGAAAAGTTGTTTAACCGTATCAGAGCATCAAAAGCAATTTTCAACCCGTCCACACCCACACAAAATCAGCAACAGCAACAATACAAACATCCACAACTACAACAATCCGCTTATATCCTCGCAAGCACTGAAAAAACTTCTGTGTATTTACTTGGCTTTCTTGATGTATTGTTAGCGGCAGCACACCTACGTTTAATTGTCCTTATCACAGTGATTTCAAAGGTGAGTACGATTTGATGTCGCCTCATTTACTTGTATTTTAGTACATACACACTCAAAATTTACTTTAAGGTATCGCCGCACTTTCTGTATGTAGCCATCAATTAATAGTCATCACATCGCCACTGCATTTGGTTCTATAGGATATGCGATTTATTGTATCCTTTTAGAATAAGCAATTCTTTTATATCCTTCTGATCTGATGAGTTTCGATCGTGCCAACATTTACTCTGATTCGTATTTGCAATATTTCATTATTACTTTGCTGCGCTTTCTACGCCGTGTGATTTCATCCTCTTAGAGTAGAGTTGTTGATTGGCGGTTCTCATCATATTTGCGAAATTGCTAAAACATCAAACCTTTGATAGTTTGAAAACTATTCACCTCGATTAATTTATACTTTTCATTCGTTACGAAGTAAATCGAAGGCCGAGAAAGTATTTACTTGAAAGTGTTAACTTATCAATTTATTAGTAACAATGATTTTAGGTTTTGTATTATTGATTGGGACACCATGCCAACCTTGATTCAGTTCAATGGGTTACACCGTAGATTATGTATATTTCTCATATAAAATATGAAATTTCATGAACAAAATGTTTTTACTATTAGCAAATAAAATTGGCTTCTCTAAACGGGTTTTGTATTTGAACTACGGACCACAACCGTCTAGAATTATAATGCATGATTTGGAATTTTTGCAATAATCAGGCTGTTTTGCAAGAACTTTCCCTAGCAGCTTTTATATATTGAATAACTCTTATTCTTATGATATTCCTGATTTGAATCACATGGAAATTCCAGTTATTTACTTAACCCTGGTTTTGTTCAATTTAATTTATTTCAAATCATCTTTTTTCTTCAGCATTGAGAAAATCATTCATCCCCTGATCCCCCGCTATACATCTGACAGGTATATATCTAAATTAAATGCAAATCCCAAGCTATTTGAGTAATTGGCCACTGAGGTTATATCTCAGTGTTTCTTCTATTTTCAGTCCCTGCCAACAATAATTCTAACATTATTGATGAATTTGTTCTGTTTAGACAGATAGACACTAGTAGTCCATGCAGCAGTATACATCAGTTTTAGTTAAACCTTTTGAAGTGATCATCTTCTTGATAATCATTCGTAGATTGTCACATTCGCCAATTCTTACTGTAGACCCATTCTTGTTTTACTGTTAAAAAATTCCATAATCCTTAAGTCTGAACTAGGCTTGTACTAGACTTCGTCCCGGCTTGCATCTGCATTCACAAGGTTGGCGGTAGTGTTAAGGGAATAGGAAAATGTTAATCGTGTTACACCATTAGATGACGCTAATGCTATTTATTGTTAATGGCTACTCTACCATTACCCGGGCGGGACCTTCAGATTGCAAGGCGTACACACTTCCACTGAACTATGAAGGACACTAGGTCTATTCTCGTTCCTTCTGGGGCTCCAAAAAGTAGTCATTTTTGGCTGGTGCTGCTTCTATTATTTATAAATGACGTGATCATTTGAATTTATTTTTATACCCTCCACCAAATGAGGGGGTATTAACACTTTTAACTAATCTTAGAAAAATTCGAATTCGGTATGAACATCATAGTCGCTATTTGAATAGATTAGAAGAACTTTTTTGATTATATTGTCGAGATTTATCCGCTACATTAACATTTTGTCAGACTCGATCTGAGATTGGGTATAGACTTCAAAATTATTTACTTTTTTAATTATAAACAAATTTCGTAATTTGCATAAAAATGTTAATACTTTAGTAATGTGTTACCGTACATCTATGTAAAGTCAATAAAATCTAATATGTCGGTAATAATGTGGAATGCACTCGAGGTGGAGGGTGTATAAATTCATCTTAATCGGAACTTCAGGACCTTTTACTTGGTTTTCTTATGATTGGCCAGAATATTCTCATTCTTTGCAGGATGATTTATATTTCAAAAATCATATTGTTACCATGGCTAAAAAGATGTTATTGATCGCTCCAAAATGTCAAATAGTGCAAAAAATCGTAAAAGTTGCTTAATGCTGAGAGAAGAAATATTACTTATTTGACAAGCTACCATTTTCGCTCGATTATCGGCAAATAAAAATTTCAATCGCAATTTTCTCTATTTCGAAATCCGTGATTAACACCCTGTACAGATCGGAATGTTTTATTGAGATCCCCCTAGGCATAAAGTAAGATAAACAATCAACAACAACGTATAATGAAATCAATTGGAACTAACTCTAAATGAATGTTATGCCCATTGCCTGTAATTCAATCTAAATAGATTTAACTTCCTGCTCTAGAAACCACATAAGTAGCCATATCTGGCGGTAGACTTGTTAAGGTTTCTAATTTTATTGGAGAAAGTGGGAGCAATAGAGTGATATTGCACATTCCAATAATTTAATATTTATTCTTAAGAAATCATTAAATATCATGCTTCAATTCTGTAGCTTCGAAACCCTAATATTTTGAAGCAGCAATATTGATATTTCTTCAATACAGTTCAGTTACTTTAGATTGTATGGAGAACTTTTTATTAAATGAATTAGTAAAATTTTACAAAACTCTTTCTCCGCGGGTATTGAAGTCTGTCCGATTTTATTCATAAACTATCAAAACTTCAAATCAATTATATATGGCCGTATTCAATGTAGAAAATTTTAATCGCCAGCTCACATACATCTAATTAAAAGTTATGTTTGTTAAAATATTTTTGAAATAGGTAAAAGTTTCTACTGAATTCCCGTGTGATTCTTGTTCAAATTTCCCGGGAATTTCCTATATTTTATCCTCGGGAAATCCCAGGATGCAAACTCAAATCAGAACACGTTATAGTTCACCTGGAAACATACATTGTGAAAGTGGGTCTCACCAATTCATGCTATAGGGTATATGCCAAAATCATCAAAGTTTTGAATGCGGAGGGTATCAAAAAGACGACTCCGCCCGACTATTTCCTCAATTTCTTTATATTGAATCTGCTCCTTAAGGGCATATCAATATGTTCAGGATTTCAAATGTTCTACGGTATCTTATGTTTCATTTGATTGAAAAAGACAAGTGGTCACGCGATTGTGAGTTCACATCAAGATATCATGGTACAGAGTCGATGGTTTCCTGAAGTTTGCGAAGACTACTTTTATAGGTGTAAAAAACCATTTCGTTCATGTCGTACTTTTATTTAGTTTACCTTTCTTTTTGATGATTCTTCTTTCTCAAGAACATTTTTGTATCTGTATTTTATATAATGCAAATTTATTTCCAAATGGCATGGTGACATTTGTTATATAGCTAAATAAAAATATGGACCCATTTTCAGAAACTTTCATCTGAGTTGCTTTAAGAGTGGTAAGAGTAATCTCATGAGAGGCATTTATATGGCAGTTATATCAAAACAGGATCGGAAGTACTCCACTTTCACGCTGAGATTAAACAAATATCAATTATTTACATAGAGCGAAGAGGTGCGAAGGATATTATTATTATATTTTAAAGGAGCAATCTAAATGTAAATCATAAAGGATTTACGAAGCAGATTTCACCAACAAATTCAAATTTGCTAGGTTTTCTTCGTTCTATTGAATTTTTTGTGTACCATAAAATAGTACTCTGAATTGATCTCACACAGACCATTCTAATACCAAAACTTGTCATATAATAAATATGTTGTCAACATAAGAAGGAATAGTTTTATAATTTTCATATAAAAAGTCGAATAGCCGACTTTTTCCCCATCAAAAATCGATTTTTAAAAAATGATTTTTTTTTAAATGTCGAACTTTTTAATGCAACTTTATGTTGCACCCCGTCATTGTTACTCCGAATCATCCGTCTTTATTTATTTTTGATACCTACCTTGCTATTGCCTTTTAGTTGTAACTCTTTCATTACATTTTTTTTCACTTGAACATTGAGAGCTCTCTAACATTAAATATTTAAAGTCGTATTTATCTTCATTTAAGTTTTAGTTATTTATTGAAATCTCGCGTATTAATTAAATGAATGTAATTATAATCTAAGCTCAGACAGTTTGGTGGCCACCTCTTTGTAGACGAGGTACACGTGGATCATTCAAAATATTTCTTGCCAAAATATTCACAGGACGTTGGAAGCTTCTGTTGATAGTGGGCCCTTCTCTTTCCGATGTGGATTGGTCTGCCAGTCCCAGTGATTGTTGCAGGTTGTGACCGCTCTGGTGGCAATTCCGGTGGATTGTCCTTGACTCCGGAAATGAAGTTGGTATTCGTTTCCCGCTTCGCTCTGGATACCTCCGTGGATGATTTGAATTTCTATTATTTGAAGTCATCATTGGACCAAAGTCGGGCATCATTTAAAATTTTCGTTTCAAGGGAAACTTTTGTCGAGGAGTTAGTGGATAGGGTTGACAATCTGGCGCGTCTACCAGTGAAGTCAGCTACTATTCCAAAAAAATGGATGGATCATTTTGTGTTGGGTATCAGAATGTGAAAGTCTTGAATACGAAGTTGAATCGGCATACGCCTTTACTGAGACCTTGTTGAAAGATTCGGTTATAGACTCTGAGGTTTTTTTGGTAATTATGTTGTATTTAGGAAGGACAGCGTATGGAGAATTGGTGATGGTTTTCGTATCGCGGCTGTTAAGTTCTCCTCTGAACGCTTTATTCTACAAGGTTTTGACGACATTGAATTTATTGTAATCTTTATTAATATGGGACGTACAAAGTTGTTTGTTACATTCCTCCATCGTCCAAGATATGTCTTTATGATAGTCAATTATCTGCAATTATTATGGTTGCTTCGAGGGCAGGTGATTTGGACCATACAATGATTTTAGGGGATTTTAATTTACTATCAGTATTTTGGCTTAGCATGCAAATACGGAGGCGTTGACACCGTTATCGCCAACTTTTGATAAGGATGATTGGCTCTCGCATATAGTTAGACTTTTTACTGATCTTAACTTGTTTCAGATTCATTATGTGGGAAATGCAAATGCTAATCAAATTGATTTCGAGATCAGTAGGGTTCCTCCCATACGTCTCCCGGAGCACGACTATCATCCTATCTTGAGTATATCGATGTAGTACATCTCCCTCTTCGAAAGACAATCGCACCGTTTTTTTTTTTTGTTTCAAGAGAACCAATTTTGTAATGCTTAATTTCACATATCCACGATATTGACTGGAATTCCGTCTGTTGCTGTTGTCACTATACTGATCTGACCGAAAACTCGTGTTGGGCACTCTAGGAAATTACCTTGGTTTTCTCGTGTGCTGTCTACACCTTTTCAAGATTATAATCTGAACATACAAATTTATATTGAGAAATGTAAATTCATATTAGGAACATATAAATTCACAATGAGTAATGTTAATTTATAATAGGAACATGTTAATTCATAATGAGAATTCTTAATTTATATTGAGAGATACAAGATAATTAGAAATACAAGTTCGTAATCAGAAAATCCAAATTCATAATCAGAAAGTATGTTTTCATATTCAGAAAATATGAGTTCATAATGAGAAAATATAAATTTATAATGAGAACATTGATAAAATATGTGTTTCAATGAAAATATCCATAGAAAAACGTACATACATAGCTTCGGTTATAAATTTTACTGTTTCTGATTATGAATATATATTTACTCATTATGAATATATACTATTTCAGGAATATGAATTTATATTTTCTCATTATCAATTTGGATTTTCTCATTTTGTATTTAGATTTCTCATTATGAATTTGTATGTTCTTATTATGAATTTATATTTCTCAATATGAATTTGCATTTATCATTATGAATATGCTGTTTATGAATTAACATGTTCCTATTATGAATTTACATTTCTCATTATGAATTTACATATTCTGATTATAAATTACATTATCTCATTATAATCTTGAAAAGCTGTAGTATGAAAAATTCGAAAAGTAGACTTGGACTTGGAAAGTAGAGTTGGAAAAGCTCTTTAGGAAGAACCCTAGATCTTTTTTATGACTTTGTGAATCTGAAGCGTAGATCAACAGCAAAATCGACTAGGATTAGAATGTATGTTTTAGAATTTTGCGATGATCAGGCGATTATTGATTGTTTTGTAAATTTTTTTGCGACGACCGGTCTTATCGCATGAACCCTTTAATATTCCTACATTGAGTCAATTAGAAATCCCCGCAATTGATTTTGTTGGTTTTGTCGAATGTGAATAATCTCATATCCACGAATAATGTTGGCCCTGATGGGGGGGGGGGGGTACGAAGTATAATTTTAAAATTTAGTGCGAGTGGTTTGGCTATTCTGCTACATTTATTATTTAATACTTCATTGAGATTTGGATATTTCCCTTTGGCTTGGACTAGTTCATTCATTGATCCCCACCATAAGTCCGACAGTCTAATTGACGTGTCAAACTACAGAGAGATAGTTAAGTTCAGTGCTATCCCGAAGCTATTTGAGAAATTGGTTACTGAGGTGGTATCTCATAGGGTTTATTTTGTTTTTTTTTATTTATTATGAATTACAATACAAAGTAAATTTATATTCTAATTTTTGGTCCAGGGATTGAGCCGGGTGACTAAGACCATTGTAGCTAGTTATTGCAGCGACAGACCAGAGCCTCTGGTGGGAATCGAACCCACAACCCCCACGCTGATAGCCGAGCACGCTACCAACTCGACTACCGGGGCGCTTAGGTTTATTTTGTATTGAGTCCATACCAACATGAATTTCGTAAGGGCTTTTTTACTGTGACAAATTTATTTCTCACGTTGTAGATTATATTGTTCGGGGTAATCAGACTGATGTCATCCATACAAATTTTAGTAAGGCATTTGATAAAGTGAACCATGAACTTCTGCTTTATAGGTTATATTGCATTGGTTTTAGCTCTAACTCCTTGAAGTGGATATCTTTGTATCTTTCGATTCGCTCTCAAATTGTCAAATTTGGCAATTCTAATTCTAAACCAATTCTGACTCCATCAGATGACATGAAAGTATGAAAATAGAATTTTCTCATCCATTGCAGGATGTTTTGGATATTTGATATTCTAATGGATTCCAAACTGAATTTCAACAATCATATTATTATTATTATTATGTTTAAAAAGGCATGTGGTGTTCTTGGCTTCATTAAACGATGGGCTAGGACTTTTCGGATCCTTACGTGACGAAACAGCTATTTACTTCGCTTGTCAAACATATTGTGGAATATGGACCCTTAGTGTGGGATCCTACGTATGGTTTCTACGGCAGGATTAGTCAATTCAGAAACAATTTTTATTATTTTAATTAAGACACATTGGAATAGTGATTTTGTTCTCCCCCTTAAACTAGTAGATTGAAGTTACACAGACGTATTTTGTTGAACACCGTGATGGTTTATACGGTTATAAATGGTGATTTCTCTTCTGACTATCTTATTTCTCGGATTAAGTTTAACGTGCCATTTAGACCATATAGATACTATCAATTTCTTCATATTGATTTTCAGCGTACGAAATATGCTTCCTCGGAGTCCATTTGTAGAATGTGTATCGATTTCAATGCATTGTGTCAAATCATAGATTTCGGGTTAGGAATCGATATAATATAGTCGAGGATTTTTACTTTGTTATGATACGGTTTACTTTAATATTTTTAGTTACTAACTGCTGTTGATTTGATCTGTTGACTGTGTCCGCCACCTACTGCTTACCCGCCATGGTTCGGTGGTGTATACGCTGTCCCTATGTTATGGGGACGTGGTTATCTCGGTCGGAATGGGCGGGAGTGGAAGGCGTTTTCGAACGGTCCGAAAATAAAAAAATAAAACAAAATGATTCAGTTTAGTGTTTTAGATTTCATTTTATCGAGAGCTATATTCTGTTCTCTGTGAACATTTTCCTTCCAATTTACTTTTTAAAGGGGAAAACTTGATACAGATAGAATCATTAAATTTTATATATTTTAAAATATATTCTCATCCTTAATTTGACACTAATCGGTATCGTAGGATGTGAATAAGTATTTTGTGAAACATGTTATCATTTGAAACTTTGTAGTGCTTCAAAACGGTGTCTTAAGGCACAACTTGACGCTCCCGTGAGAGCGGCCACGTAAACCCAAAGTCCTTTTAAGGGCAGGATGAGGAAATGCAAAACCGAACGCGCCAATTAACTCCATTTTCTCTATAGTTTTAAACGTATAAAATCCGGCTTAAGTCGAATAATGACGGTGTAATAGCCCATTCTTGCTTGCTACCGCAAATCCTTGATGTATTTGTACGAAAATTTGTATGCTGATCGTAACATGTGAAATAAGCATTTTTTATTCTATGAATTTTATATTTTCGGTTGCAATCGTATTTTATACATACATAGATCTTTATAACCGTATCCATACACATGGCAGAACAAAAACAAGTAAGTAAGTTTCAGCCGGCTAAATCGACTTTGTATACCCAGAGAACATATATACGGAAGCTATAAGGAATTAAATTGTACGTAAGGCAGGACAACTTGTGCGAATGGTACTAGAAGGTTCATGTCACATGGTCCCAACTTCCATGTATAATATCCATTGCTTTTATTGTAACCAAAGTTTATGCAACTTTGTGTGGGAGGTACCGGAAGGGATGTGGCAAAATCGCCCATAACTTGTATAAAAGCATTGACAAATATCAAATTTCACAGTATTCCGATCACCAGCCAGACATGACTCAAGCAACTTAAAAAGTCGTGAAACGGATTTGGTCGAAGTCTTAAATCACTTCTTCAATGCGTTACACTTTTTCTGTTCCAAATGTAGAGTAATATTATTAATAATTAAAAACACTCAACACCACAACATGAAATCTACCCACAGATAGATGTAAGGTAGAAATCTGAAATTAGATTAAATAATTTTTCTAACCGATTTTTTAATACCATTTCAGATCTTCACATGAAAAGCACGCCACATCCAATAACCAGTGAAACTATAAACATTTAATGTTTGAATAACATTTAAAGCAACGCATTCATGCAGAGATGTGCTAAAGTGACGATTCTATGAAAAAAACACCACGACTCCAAATCTCATTCGAAAGTGATAGACAGACAAAATAAGAAATTGAATTATTTACACCTCAAGAAATATTAGCGACTTGTTTCCAAATTGTGTTTTTGGCATTTTCCATTTTACGTTCTTATGGTAAGTGTTTGCAATGAAAATACATTCATAGTCAAATCTGTCGAAATATGTAAAGTGTTGTGCAAAACAACAGCAACAAAATAACTTTTATTTTCATTACTATTATTTATTTATTATATAAAAACAGCAAATCTACTCGTCTATAAAAATATAAAAAATAGACGTTTCTTCATTATTACGGTGTACTATGTTCACGGTGACAATTTCAAATTTATTATATTGCACCTGAACAAGACCCAAATACATATGATCGTATGTAAAAAACTGTCTACTCAGATATCCATTTGGTTATTCTTTGTCCTTTGATTGTTATGACATTAAAGAGAAGAATATCTGTTTTAAATACTTTAAATGTCATAAATAACCATTTCAAGTTCCCCCTTAAAAAGTAAATATGAATAAACTAAATAAACTATGGAGGAATTTTAAAGGTTGTTAGTGCTAAACTAATACAGATCCAAGCATGTAATTTGAAGCATTTTTAACAGATATTCTTCTATTTCAGTTGATACCCTTTGTACGACTCTAAAAAGTACGAAAAAATATTAAGAAAATATTAGAAATTAAGGGTCCTGTAAAAACTTCTTTATTATTTATAATATTTCAAACCATATTGAACATACCTGAAGGGAATTAATTTTTTCCCTAGAATTCCCGGGAATGAAAAAAGTCCGGAAACCCGGAAAACCTAGAGTTTATACATATAGGTATCATGACTTATCGGATCAAGGCTTTGCTCAATCACTTCTAACAATTTCGGGAACCAGACAACATTGCTGATTCATCTATATATATATATAAATCAGTGTGTGTTCATATGTTCCGTATAGGACGCCAAACCGGAAAATTATATTGGAGCTAACTTCGAGACAGAAGATGGTTCCTGGATACACTAGGTCATGATAGGACAAAGAGTAGTGGTAACGCCCGCACAAACTATATTTTAAAACTATCAATTAGTACTTATTTTATCTTCCAATACATACATGGGTAAAAATGAACTACTACAACGCAGGAAAAAAATAATAATTAGTATTCTTCTTGTGAACAGTTTGATAAAAGCATATCTAATACACTTATTGTTTTATCTAAAAGACAGTTCAAAACAAAACCAACCTCAAAATAATTTGGTAATTTAAATGCACAATATGAAAATTAAAACAAAGAAGAAAAAACTTAAACTTTTTTGATTTTCTCATTTGTGGTCTTCGGCCGGGATTAAAGATTTTCTCCGATTATGTCCAAAACCAACTACGCAAAGTAAATGTTTCTCTAAACCTAGAGATTTTCTCTTATGGGGGTTTTCAAAGCCGAAAAGCCCAAATTTTGCGTCTAAGCCCTAGAGTGTTCAAAAACAGGATTTTTTTTAGCAAAGTCAGGGTTTCGGGTTTTTCGAAACCGTGATTTTAGAAAAACTGGTTGCTCGGTTTTCAATTGTATTTCGGATTTTTCCTAAATCAATAAAAGTTCCATTATTGGACGTTCCTAAAGTGAAAGTAATTAAACCGAAGTCTAAAAGGGTGCGGCTATCGCGATATTTTTATAAACTTCTCAGTTCTTCACTAACATTACCGCTGCTTTATGATTTATTAACCACATTTACAGTTTTTCTCAGTTTTTTTTTTGCATTAACCGGAATACATCAGTTAAGTTCCAAGCATTCATAGTTAAATTAAGAACAATTGTTTTCCAAATATAACTTAAATATGTGTTATATATGTTATACAATATGTTCTAACATATAAAGCAATGGTTTAGTAGCTGTCACTAAATCATATACTCCTAAGACTAAGTTTTTTATCAGATGTTGTATTCAACAATTTCGTGTGAATGTCTGGATAGAATCCTCATATCAGTGTTAACAGACGGATCTAAAATGGATGTGGGCACCGGGCAGGTATCTACATAGACTAAATAGAGAACACACACCAAAGCCTCAGAATGTATAATAAACAACATAGAAGTAGACTTGTTCTCAGCTCTGCACTGAGCTATAATTTGACTAAAGTTCATAGGATCAAAGAAAGATTTCATTGTATTAAAGAAGCAATTCTTAAAGATTATGAAATATGTCATAACCAATAAAATATTTGTGTTATGAAATGTTTCATAACATACAACTACATTTTTAGTGTGTCGACTTTATTCGTTGAATGCTAGCAATTCTCATTTGAGCTCTGTTAACTCTAACATAAGTATGAACCCTGATTTAGATCAAAGACATATTCATTGCAAAGACTGTCGCAATGGTGGTGTGTGTGTTGATTAGTTAGTCAACGAGTCAGGCCTTTTTTGTTTATAATGAATTTTTATGACAAAAGTTCTTCGAATGAAAAACTGCCTTTCATAGTTTCTAAGAAATGTTTCATAAATTTTATGTCACTTTTCATTGATTTGTGCTTTATAAAACATGTTTCATACATTTTATGAAATGTTTCTTTGGCGTCTCTTTAATGAGGTTAAGACAAATGTAATAATAATTCTTTCAGTGTATCTGTGATAAAATTGTATAAAACGTGATATACAACACAAAATACAATACAAATACCAAATGCCTTGGATCGTGAAATCCTCTCATGTAAACCGAACGAAAATACCTGGATGTAAAAATAAGCTGTTGTTTCAACAGCTTTAGAGGTAGATGAGGTGATAATCCTTAAGTCTGAATTGTTCTTGACTTCGCTCCGGCATGTATGGAAATAATGCGGGAACCTCTGTTCAACATCATTTTCATGTTGTTTTCTTCAAGTTTGATGTTAATGTTAAGGCAATGTGCTGTTAATTGAGTTGTGTACATCTATCCTCCGCTAGATGGCGCTGCATTTATGTTAACAGCCATGTATGGCTCTTCGTTTCTTCCATCCAGGAAGTATAAGAGATAACACAACTGCGAGTATATGATGTTTTTTTTTTTGTAGGCGAAAAAGTTAGCAACACTGTTTTCTGTGACTACCGTCTTGCCACTTCTCGGTTGTTTTGGGGTTGGCAACTCATCATATTCTTTAAATTATTTGTAAAAGGCATGATTCATTTGGAGAAACTTACCGAGCATTACTTGAAATTTAATGTCTTGTTCAGTGATGAAGGACACTTTTGGTTAAATGGCCACATACATGTCCGCATTAATATTCAAACAATTATGCTATGAAAAAGTTTTAAGTTTAAAGCCAATTTCATGGATACTTGTGTTTTATTTCAATGAAAAGTCCTCACTCCCTTTGAAAAATGATAATTAAAAATACTAACTGCAGATTGTGCAACTCAAATTAGTTGCACTTGATATGAAGCCCAGTCCTTTTGTTGCTTTTGTTTTCAACAATACTGTAAGCAAAACATCGATATGTTGTCATTCTTATCGTGGTATTTGCACATTCAATAAAGGGTTTCCTTTGTGTAATCAAGTGTCAAAGAATATGCGTAGACACCTACACTCATACATATGTATGTATGTTTGTGTCAAATTTCCACACATCTCAAAGAAAATATGAATACATTGATGTCATTTTGGGGAAAAAAGTAAAAGGACATGTGTCGCAAGAATTTTAGTAATAAGAAATATTTTTCTCAAACGTACAAATAAAATATAGTTCTCAATCACACCACACCCTGAAAAGTAATTGCTGTAAACATACATATATACAATTTTTCTCCGTGTACGGAAATAAAGTTTGAATTGTTTAATGATGATTTCCAAAATATTTCGTCTATAAGTGAAGCCGTTTGTGAGCTAAACGCTCCTGAAAACACCACTAAAATTATATATTACGAATGTAATTATTTCTTGCTGCATTTTTGTCCAACAATTTTTTGCTGGATTGATAGACCCTTTAAGGGACTTTAATTGTATTTTGTTACTCTTGTCTTACATTAACTTATGGACCTTTTTGTGTCATTTCATTGTTGTAAAAAGAGTTTGAAAATGTTGCTTTTAAAAAAAACAATATTTTCAAAAAATAGCGTCAGCGAAGTTGTATTTCGTCTAGAGTGATCCAAAACCCGATTTTTCTGCAATGTCGGGTTTTAGGCTTTATCGAAAGACGCATTTTAAAAAAACCGGTTGTATAGTTTTCTTGTTTTGAAAATACCGGTCAGACCGGGTATTTTCGGATTTTCTTAAAACAAAAAAAAATATATGGGGAAATATTCTCATTATATGACAATTCCAAAGATTTTGAACTTCTTCAATATTGATGAAATGTGTACTTTAGTCAATGTTAATTGAATTAAAACTCCTTGCAGACTATGATTAAAAATATTAAATAATAAATATAAAATATTCAGTGTATAATTATACTGACTATTTAAATATAGTCTGACCTTAGTTACCACAACCCTCGATGAACGCAACTCCTCGATTATTGCAACAAGCAAATTATTTACAATGCTTGACTCAGTTAAGGCAACTTTTCAAAAATAAAGCCTCAATTAGCGCAACTCATATTCTAAAATTTTTGATTTAGTTGGCTGCTTTTGTTTTTGAAATGCAGCGGTATGGAGTCGGAGAAATTTGCTGGAGTCGGAATCGAGCAATTTTGCTCGACTCTACACCCCTGTTGGAATATGAGTGTACCGCATTCAGTCTAGTTGATTTATTTTCGCGATCGATTGTTCCTTATTTGGCGCATTTGTTAAAAAGTTGGTTAAACTTACGATAAGAGTGAAATTGTTGATAAACTTGATAATGGTAGTTCTGTTAAATCGATTTGTGGTGAATATAAAGTTCATAAATCTACTTTCGAATAAGCCAATGCTTGTCGATTAGGGTTTTCATCCCTGGATTTCCCGCGATAAAATTCCCGGGAATTCGCATATTTTTCATTTCCCGTATCCCGGGAAATTCGTACGGGAATCCCGCGGGAATTCAGTAGAAATTTTACATATTTATTCGCATATTTTTTCCATAATTTCCTCAATAAAAATGTTGTACAATAATTTAGCTCATATCGATTTTAATAAAGTATGTGAAATATTGCAGTTCGATGACAAATGCGATCGGATATGCAGGCAAAATTCGCTTTTTCGGGGTCAAACTCCATATGAAAAAATTTAAAATCTTGGAAATTTAAAAATGCGCTTTTGGGCGTGTATCCAAACAACCAAAATAAGTGAAGTCAGTCGTTGTTTTAATATTTTAAACAATACTATAGAGAACGCAAGTAAAAATATTGTATTAAAAAAGTCAAGATGGCTGTTTAAAAAAGAATTTATAGTTTTCGAAGCAACAGGACAAAGAACAGACAACATAAACATTTTATTTAATGCTCTACTGACAACATCTGTTGAATGTGAACGATCATTCTCTGCAGCGTCCACATTTTCCAATAAAATATATCTGCTCTTAATTCAAATATACACTTGCAAATTTTGATTGCATATATTTAATTAATTTTGAAACTTGAAAATATGTTTGAATTGAATTCTGTAACAGGTTCGTTGTGAAATAAATTTTTATTTTACTGAACTGGGAAACTCTACTGGCTTAAGACCACTTTGCACCTATATTTTATAGAATGCAAATTTATTCAAAAATAGCATGGTGACATTTATTATTTGGCTGCACACTGCCACTATCATGATTTCCACCCTGTGGCAGGATTCGTCAGGTGCCCTCATTAAGTAAATGATTTTCACAAACCAATGAGAAGTTCGCTTGCCGAATATCCGTTCAAAAAATAGCACCAAGTAATAAAGCACACATGTCATCTTAATAAAATGTGAATGTTTCATTGGAAAAACATGGTAAACGATATATTGACGATTTCCCGTGCTGCCCGGGATCCCGGGAAATTGAAAAAATAATTCCCGCTTCCCGGAAATAAAAAGTACGGGAAAATGCAAACCCTATTGTCGATCGGTTTCTGGAAAAGTTTCGAGAGCCGAACTCGATTTAACACCATATCAAATCTATAATGCTGATGAATCCGGTTTATTTTATTTTAAAAAATAATAATAAATCAAAATAAAAGATCTCAACATTTCTACAAACATGTGAATTACTAATATAATTTAATTTTATGAAATATAAAATTTTTGTTTTATATTACCAAAAACAAACCAAATATTGTTTTATATAAATAAATTTGACTTATTTCATCAATCGGACCTAATTATTTTTTGACTCGGTTTTCGCAACTACCTCGCTTTCTGCAACTGGCTCTATTTCTATTAGTTGCGTTAACCGAGGTCGCACTGTATACTGTCAAGAAATATTTTAAAGATGTACATAGCTTGATGTATTTTGATCTGGCAAATTTTTTCCACTATAATTTGTTTGTCATTAAGATAATTGCTTTCTGAGGATATCTATTCTGGTTATTTATTATAAATAGTACGACTTTGTTGACCACTTTAGCTGGCTGCTTGGTTAGTAATTCGAAAGCTTAATAACTTTCATATTTTAAAATGGCTGCCTGGTTAAAAACCATAAGGGCGATTCCACGTAAAGTGACTCAATTTTCGACAAAATTTCAAAATCAATTTATAATTTTAAAAAACTCCGATAGAAATTCGTAATGGTCATACTTCTTATTATAGATATTTTGGATTATATTTCCAAATATAAGGACAACAATAGGTCTGATCATTTAATTGTACTGATATAGACTGGTGTCTTAACAGAATTTTCATCAAAATGTCACCCCCGTTACAATTTAAATATCCTATATTTTCCATATTCATAAAGAGATGTCGGAAACGTATACTTTAGAAGAAGGTGTATGAACTACTCTCTTGATTAGCAAAAATGAATAGTCATGCAATGAAAGAACATTACATTATTCTAGGAAATAAGTAAATCCTCAAGATTTTCTTCAAAGCTAAGGTCACACCCGTGACGCTCTAGATTGTTGTATATCTCCAATATTTAAAACGCTAAGACATATTTATATTTGCAATAATATTACGATTAACCTGCCGTTTTCAACTGGCAGTATAGTAAAAATGAATATAGTCAATGAAAATTGACTGAGAAATTTAAGCAAAAGTGTCACATCCGTTCCACATAAGTAACCCTATTTTTTGTCTTTAAAGACTAAAGTTACCCCCGAGTTTACAAGACTTTTTTTAATGTGAGGGTCCTAAAAGTTATGACCGTGTTGCTTATAGTGTAACCAAATACGATGATGTCTCCCAGTTTATTAGTACATACGATAAATATGTACAATTATAGGACCCCTTGTGTTGTTGAACTTCGCCAAGCAATCTCGATACATTTGCTCTCATATGTGTTCTTATGAACCTAAGATGAACGCCACCATTTTAGACTCTGTGTTTTGCTGTGTTCGACGTTTTTTTTATAATTACTCTAAATATAGTACCGGAATGAAAACACGGTTGAGACTGACGTATAAACCCCGGGTTTCCCGATTAATTCAGAAAAAAAAATTAAAAAAACGGGTGTTTCCAGTGGAGTATAGCCTCATAGATAGCTTGACGCAGGGGCAAAATATTTTGCAAACCAAATTTTATTCCTGTATGGTAAAACCACAATTTATTGCATGACACGGAGCTGTTTGCCAATCTTGATCACGAGGGAAAATCAATTTCATTTTCAAGGTGTAATTAGATAATTTTCATATGTGGATATTGACAATTTTTTAAGTGAATTCAGAGAGGACAAGGCAATTCAATGAAACATTATTTGCATCTATATGCTTGTTCGTTACATTTAGCTTACTCGTTTATGTCCCACTCTAATGTACGCGTATACAAAATTGATGAAATCTATTTTCAATTTATTTTTTCAACGATCAGTTAAAAGCTAGTTGCTGTGAGGTAAATTTAGATGACTCAAATGTTAAATAGTTTCAACCACCATGGATTGCAGTCCATTTTACAATTAATTTACACTGAAATATTATCTACATCTACGTTATTTTATTCAAATCATCGAAATGGCTTAATCTTCCATATTTTTTAAATTTCATTGTTTTAGATTTGTACTAAAAGTTTGATGCTTCACTAATAAGACATTTTACATTTTATAGTGAAATTTCATATTCGTCTGATTTTTGTTTGTAATGTATTTTGTGTCATTTTCTCCTTTTTGTAAAAAACATGGGTTATGGTTAATTGAAATGTAAAAGATGTTAAATGAACTTCACGAGGATATCAGTTTTTCAGAGACAAAAAGAGCTGTGATGATAATGGAAGTTCCGTTTATTTCATTTTGTTTAACATTTAAGGACTCTCCTTAATCAAAAAGCGTGCCAAACTAAAAGTTAGTTTTCGAAATGTGGAAAGTGCACTAAATGAAATATTTCATGTTTGACAGAATGCGTACATTCTCAGAAGTTGAATAATTCGTAAAGTACGGCTGGGGCGAATCGTATTTGCCCTCCACCACGGTGTGCATTCCACAGTAATATCGGCAGATTAGAGACTGTTAACTTTACATAGAAGTGTAGTACCATGTATGGCACTGGCGACTAGTTTTTATAATTGTAGTTGGCTATGGAATCGTCGATAAATTTTGGAATAAATAAAAGAGAATATAGTTAGTTACATTTTTGTAGTGGAATCGAAAACGTCTTTTATTTAAAAAAAAATATCCAAGGTTTAAAATTGGTGAACGTTTTCGCAAGATATTATGTTAGACGATTTTTGAAACTTGAAATTTTGCATATTTTACAAAATGGGGTTTACTTAACCAGTCATAACTTTTGTTCTGTAAAAGATAACGAGATAATTTTTTGCAGGAGAATTTTTGGTTTTTAGAGTAAGTTAATATTTTAAAGGAAAATTGTCTAAAAAACCTTTGCTTAGAGCTTAATTTATTTTTGAGAGAGATTTATGTATCTAGGATCGAAGATATCAAAATCAAAATATCACTTGAAGTCTAAAATTTGTTGCTGAGCTTTGCTATTCTATCAATAATTTTAGTTGTATTGGACAATTCATGTAACATATCTGAAGGGAAGCGCCGAGGAAGATTTAGCATAATTTTTAAAAACAAAGACAAATTTGTAATTTTTTAAGTGTGAAATAGCAAATGTGATTGAAAATACAAAATGATTGATTGAAATATAACTTTAAGGATAATTATTTTATTAAGATTGCTCAAGGACGACTTTCTGTAGATTAATTAAAGGATAGAGAAATTTTATATACATGCTGACTTTTCTTTGAATATTAGTAATATGACATTGAAAGGTGTGTTTTATTATCTAGGAAGATATTTTTTAAATATTGATATTAGTTTAAAAATCCCTCTTTTAATTTTCGATTTTTTCTGCAATTAGCTATATCTGTTTTCTTACTACTCTGTAACTTTTCATTAGTTTTTGAGATATCGTCAAAAATGTATAAGTACTCCTCCTTCCAATATCGTTCACCAAATTTCACTTTTCACCTACTTTCTGAAGCTGCCTTATGACCTAGATATAGTATCGATAGGACAGCGACACACGACCCATGGCGGTGATCAATGGGCACAATAAAATTGGATATCCTACGGTCACCAATCAACACCATAACCGTCCTCCGAAGTAGCTTTAAAAATTCTAGACAATTGAAAGCTTCCTTTGACACATCAAATATGTGTTTTGTCCAACGATATTGATCAATCGGACACTCTTGATTCATGAGAACATCATCCAATTCCTCAATATCTACACCGCTCATAGAAATCGACGACACTGTTAGTTAGACTATAATCAGCACTGGGTCTTACATGCATTAAAATTTACTCTAGTCATTCGACCCCATTCGGAAATGGCCAGTAAATCCTGACATCCATCTATCGTCTTTTGTCCTCAATTTCTTGAAGACTTTGTCTATATCGAATGAGTGTGATTAAGTTTACTGTCAGCCGCGAATGATTAGATTCAAGAAGTTGTCGATGAAAATAAGGAAAAGGGAGGGGAAAGGACAGAGCCATGTGGTACTCCTGCGGTTAACATATGCTCATCTGAAGAGAACCCATCTACAACAACACGTATAGTGCGATCTCTGAGGAAGTTCGACATAAGTCAAGAGACGTCACTGACGTGTAACCACCGAATTTCATGTTTTTAGATTTTGACGCATTTTTATCCCCCTTTCACCAGCTAAAACTTGTATTTACTTGTTGCTTCTTCCCGCTACAAGAGGAATGTACGCAAAAATTGCAAGAGCATATAAAGCAGACATTTCCAAAATATTTTCTTAAATTATCTATTATCAGTCCTTGTGAAGGAAAATTTTAGATCTTTACCACGACCCTTAAATTCTTCAAATATTCATCATATTTAGTTATATTGAACTTATGCTTAGATTTTTAAAACGAAATTTGCCTTTAAATTTTTGGAATCATCAAGATTCACTGTTATGTACCATGTACTACATTTGCAGCGTGTGAACGTCCGCTTTGCACTCATAAGATTGCGAGTTCGAAGAACAGGAGCTCCTTTTTCCAATTTTTTGCGGGCACAACGTTGTCTTATATATATAGACGACAGACATCACTTGCCCCACAAAAAAGTCTAGTATGGTCAAATTGCTACAATTTGTGACCAAATGATAGCGCCAAAACGTGAGATTAATTTATTTCCAATCTCGCCTCTCAATTGGTGCAGTATGGCGGTCATCATCGTCTTTGAAAAAGTACGGTCCAATGAAGCGCAGCAAATAGTCATTTTTTTGGTTGCATTGGCTGCACTTTGGACCAAATTTGTAAATTCTGTTTATTGGCGTACCCATTGAGAAAAAATGAGCCTCGTGTCCCGGATGACAATTAAGTTTTAAGTTTTCTTATTATATTTCTAAGATCACAAATTTTTATAATAAAACTTAATTGCAAGCGTGTTCGTTTGTAAGTCTATTTATGATGAAATAACAAACATTTTATACTTTGACACGTGTGAAGAATCACTGAAATCCCAAATAGCAAAAAATCACCTATATTTTAAGAGATAGTTTCAGGCCTTTTGAGGGAAAATTGTTTCCCTGTGGACCAATTTTGCAAATCCAACTAATTCTCAAGTTTCCAATAAATGTTGACCTTCAGCTGAGTTCGTTTGTGTGCTAGCGTGCTTTCAACACAAAGATAATTGGACTAGGCTAAATCGCCCTAAAATTTCGCCACAACCCTGCGTTTGTAGGTCGTTTTCATTGTTCGTGGTCTCTTCAGATGATCTCAAATGTATCGATTAAAATTATAAGGTTAGCAATTAATATCTAATTTGGTTGAGCACCAACCAGTACACACACTACACTAGTATGTGTTATTTGCACCTTTTTTTTCGAACTCTGGAAATTATATTGCGCACAGTTCACTGATTGAGAGAAGTTCCCATTCTGGAACTTCTTGGAATGCTTGTGGTGTTACCTTCATTTGCATATTATCATTCTAAATTTTGATAACAAATGTCCCTTCCACTTTTCCCCACTCGAACAAATTTGGCACATGACATTTAAAATAACGCGTTTAGCCATTCTAAACATTCTGATGTAGTGTTCGTATGTAGTCTGTCATCTTTTTCCACTATATTTGTCATGAACTAGCTTCCCTTTTTCTGGGTTTATGAGACACTCGGCCAGGTCGAAAATGACTTAACGTCATATTTACGTGTTTATTTTTTATAATCCTTCTTCGTTGTCGAACTGAGATAAATAGGGCAATTTTTATCGGATTGACACAGGTATGTCAAACGTCAGCAATTGATCTCGCCATGCCATCAATAGATCAGTTCATCAAAGTGTCATTTCCTCATTATGGCAACAAAAGTTGATCATCCCTAAAATAGTTGTTAATTCTTAATCAGCACTTAAGGGATGAAGGCGGCAAACATGCCGAACGTAATCATTAAACGTTTTTCCTGTCGTAGAAGCGAAAACCTTTCTGTTCTATTGCAGTTAATCCCTTTGAGCGTTGATTGCAAAAATAGAATATATTTTAATTCAAAACGGTGATCGCACAATTTGAAAGAATTGTTGAACAAAGAAACAAAAATCGAAAAAATTATTACTTCAAGTTCTAATAAACGAAAAATGTCAAGAATAGTAATTGATTGCCAATGAATCTCTTCAAACAATCAAGGAAATATTTGGTCAGATATTAACAATTAGGGTAATTCCAACAGAAAACGACCCAACATGGATCTCGACCCTCATCGATTTTGATGAAATTTCGTACATATATACTCTAGTGTTTGCGGGTAATATATCGTTTACCGTAGCTCAAAGTAGTGCTTGGTTTAAGTTCTACAGTGGTCCAAAGTTGGTTATCTCGAGGGTTTTTCTGAAGAGATGGCTTCCTTATCGATATCATAACTTTGGATCGCGTCATTAGATTTTAACGATATTGATATCATCTGAAAGAATTACACCTCCTCTTTCCGAATTTGTATGAAAATGTGAATGTCCTTGTGGTTCAAGGATTCCAAAATTAAAAATAATTTTAATCCTTGAATATCCTGAAAAACATATCTTTAATTTTTTTTTATTTTGTTTTGTATTTAGCTTATGTTATTCCCTACAAAATATCCAAAATTCAGAGTGGGGTGGCCATAGGTTAAGAAATTACGGCTGTTTTTCTAAAGCATTTCGTTATTTCAGCAGGCCCAAAATTATTCATTAGAGCCGCTTCAAAGTAAAATGTGTCGATGTTCCCGACTAAAATGAAAGATTCATTTGTTTTACGGGTTCACCCAAAATAGTTCGTTTTTTATCATTGTGCGTCGTGAGCTGGACGCGTTCGAAAAAAACCTCTATAAAAAGGTTTTTCTTGAAAAAAAAAACACGTATTGAGAAAAAAGCCATTAGAAATTAAAATTTGGTCCGAGCCTTATTAAACCATATCAACCATAAAAACTTGCAATGTGACGGATTGATTACGACTTTATTGCAATTTTTAATGCATTTTTATAAAATCCGCTAAATTTCCACCTTGTAGTTCGACTTCTGTTTTCAGAGAGGTTTTGGAGAGGTATTGATCGTCAATTGCAATTTTAAGAACTTCTTAAGCCATTGAGGGTCGCACATTTTTTCAATGAGTTAAATGTGAAATAACAATTTGCAATTTTAAGAACTTCTTAAGCCATTGAGCACATTTTTTCAATGGGTTAAATGTGAAATAACAACTGAAATATGGAGTCATTTGCATCGTAAACACATTCTACTCTTATGCAAAGCTAATTAAAAAAATCTGAAATTTTGGTCTTTCAATGGAAGAATATCTGTTAAAATTGCTTCAAATTTCGTACTTCTATCTATAAAAGTTTAGCATTCTTCTTCTCTTTCATTTGATGCCCATATCGCCATTCTGTGACACGCAAAAGTACGAAATTAAATTATTAAAACATCTATATCCTTTGGAAAATAAAAGACCTCTAAAAAGGACAAACGACCACGAAATAAAAAACTGAGCGTGCAATTTTACTAGTAGTGACCTATAGTCTCATTATTAGGACGGAAATCGTGTCGCACGGAGTTATTATAACAGTGTATGTGCAGTTTTACTCCCAAATCCAACTAAAAACGTGGACATTTAGCGGATCGTAAAAATTTGTTCTTTTTACCAGGACAGTGGACAAGTTTTTGATATGGTTTGATAAGGCTCGGGCAAGAATTTATTTTCTAATGGGTTTTTTCGTGAATTCTTATCAAGAAACCCCAGTCCATCTTACGGACAATGATAAAAGCGAAATATTTTGGGAGAACCCATTAAACAAACGAATCTTTCATTTTAGTCGGGAACATCGACACATTTTATTTTGAAGCGACTCTAATGAACAATTTTGGGCCTGTTGGAATAACGAAATACTTTAGAAAAACAGCCGTAATTTCTTAACCTATGGCCACCCCACTCTGAATTTTGGATATTTTGTAGGGAATAACATAAGCTAAAATACAAAACAAAATAAAGAAAATTAAAGATATGCTTTTCAGGATATTTAAGGATTAAAATTATTTTTAATTTTGGAATCCTTGAACCACAAGGATTCATGTTTATTGTTGTTTTTGACCAATTGTGTTGTATTTTCGTACTGAGTTTTTTTTTTGTTTTTCGGGCTAATTTGGTCACTTTTTCAATGAATAAAACTAATTCATTCCATTTTTTCCCAACGTTTCGTCGGCCTTTTTCCGACTTCTTCAGGAGTATTTATTAGAAAATCCTATTAACAACAAAACATTTTTTATAATTTATACAAAATACATATTAAATTAGTGGTATACTGGTGTTACTTACAATTAGTTTTAACTTAAATTATTTATCTTCATTACTAAAACTGGACTTCACACACATTTAAATAATTCAATAAATAATATATATTTTCATACATATTCGGAAAGAGGAGGTGTAATGTGATATCAATATCGTTAAAATCTGATGACGCGATCAAAAGTTATGATATCGATAAGGAAAACCCTCGAGATAACCAACTTTGGACCAGCTACGGTAAACGGTATATTACCCGCAACCACTAGTAAAATATACTATCTAAAATATAAAAACTTTATTTATGAATTATTTGGATAATCATTGTCGAAGACAATTCCACGCTAAAGGTATTTTTGGCATATCAAGTTCAAGTTCTTCCTTGAAATTTGGACAACTCTAGTAAAATTTTTTCCCATTTACTCAAATAGAGGAAAATTGTATTACATCAAACCAAGTAATTATTTACACTGAAGATGAGGAACGTTTAACTTCAAATGAACTAAAACTGAGAAAAAATTCCCCAATAATTCAAATAAATTATTTACTTCGGAGTACAGTTAAATCATAAAAAACTGAAAATCCATTATCATCCAAACAAAAAAACACAAAACAATCCAAAATATTTTGGATTGACGTGGTTGTTCATTCATTGCACAATATTAATGTGTTTTTTGTTTTTTCATCTTTTTGTCACAATTACTGCGCATATTGTCACTTCAAAATCTCTTATTATGTTTTTTACAATTTCCCTCAGTGGTAACATTTTAAGTAAAGTTTTATTTATTGATTTTTCACAAATTACAATAAATTCGTCAAAAGAACTTCATTTTTCTCTTTCACTTGTTTATGAAAATAAATTGTACAAATATGGCAAAAATCCAAAAATTCTGATTTTTGTTCAACATTTTGCACAATAACATAAAAGCGCACCTACAGTCCAACAGCCCTTCTGCGCATACATTTGGTACGTCTAAACACTCCTTTAGATCAGGCAATTTGTATTTGACATCTAGATCTGTAGGTTATCTCTAAGCGATGATGGTGGAAATTAGAGTAATTCAAAATAATCTATTTCTACTAAATGAGGGAACTTCATAACTGTTTGTTTCATAACTTGCAACTACATTTTTAGTGTGTCGACTTTATTAGGTGAACCCTGATTTAGGTCAAAGACTCTCGCAATGATGGTGTGTGTTGATTGGTTAGTCAACAAGTCAGACCTTCTTTTGCTATTTTGTTTATATTGGAAAGTATTAACTTTTTCATAAAATTAATGAATTAACGAAAATCTATGAAAATTTTCATAAATCATACTATGACATAACATACTTGTATAACAAAATTTCATAGTTTCTAAGAAATGTTTCATAAATTCTACCATACTTTTCATTGATTTGTGCTTTATAAAACATTTTTCATACATTTTATGAAGTGTTTCGTTAGCGACTTTTTTCTGAATCACGAAGCTAATCTAAATTATACAAATTCCACATTTTGAATGGGACGTAATGATAAAATTCAATGAGCAGCATTTCCCCGGAATTTTCATCGAAAATGAAAAATGGCGGTGAATTCCAGGAAATCGTTCTCCACACACACTATTTTTGTGTGTGGTGTTTACACTTAATAACCATTACCCCGGTTCAAATCAAATAATAATTTGCGTATTTTCTTCAATAGGCATTTTTTTACATGGTCTAATTCCAAACAAATATAATTTTCCCTTTTAGAACGCTCCTTAATTAATGTCAACAAAAAATTTCAAATAATTAATTTCCCCTAAAATGTGTATGGCATTAATTTCCCTTTTGCTCCAGACTCATGATATATAGAAATACAAACACAAAAGACTGAAAATGTGTTGCCATTTTATTAAATTTCCATGCGTGATTTTTTTTGTAAAAAATCTTTTTATTTTCGAAATGATGCAAAGCTTAACCTGGACTTTGACCACTTCTGCAAAACTCGCAATGATCATATAAATTGTGTTTGTAGACAAAAAATCTTAGTGTCTGATGGTTAAACGCCCATGGATAGTTGTATAAAGTGTCACTCGAAACAAGACAACACGATTTCATTATCGGGCAAAAAAGTGAAATAAAGGGAACATTTTTTAATTCTATCCCAAGATACAGATGCGCATTTACACAGGTGAATTCAAACTAATATTTATACCATATTAAAAATCGTTATCACGGTTATACTTAAGAACAGCGATTTACAAATTTACGTTCACTGATAATAACGTTACTCAAACATCACAGGATCGTTCATCTCTAAATGATATATACAGAACAACAGAACATCGTTTGTAAAATTTGCACATTTAATTCGAAAATCGTAATTCAGCCTGGGAATCATACCGCTAATTATTCTGTTCAGTTGTAATTTTTGGACCAACGGACATCTCGTTCGGAATTGATTTGATTCCGTAATTGGTATTGGTAGTTGTTCAAACACTTTTTGTTCAGTGTCAGCGCTGATTCTTCAAAATCAAGGTAGGCATTGGCTGTTAGTGGTGTCATCATCAACTTCTACGTTCCCATTTCCATTACGCCGATTTATTAAACAATTTCAGTTTAATGTGTCTGCGATCTTTAATTCTGGGCTTTTTTGTATATTTTTTTCGGATTGTATTCTTGGTGCGCATATTTACGATTTTTGTCCACTTTTTACAATGACTTGTGTTCTGTTACGACTATTGTGTCCTTTCCCCAAATATAATCATGGATTATTTGCATCCAAATCTAATGGCGAATGCTTCTTTTACTATCTGCGGACAATTTTGTTTGCATTCAGATAGATATTTCTTGACATATGGCACTGATTGACTTCTTGTCAGTAGAGCTGGCTTTTAATGACGCACCTACCAAAAGAGTTACTGGGTCAGTTATTGCATAATACTTCAAAACTTGGGGTTCGCTTAGCGTTTTCTTTTCTTTCTTCTTTGGCACACCATCTTATTCAATCGTCCATTGGTACCGCGACGCCTGGTAACAAATCAGACATGACTTTTGAGCGCCGATGACAACCCGAATGGTAATCTTTTGCACGAGAAACTACCCATGGTGTTGCAAATGTCAAGTAATCTTGAGTTCTTTCACTTACCTTTACATGCCAAAATCCTCTGGCACAATCCAGTGAAGTCTTTACTATTGTCCTACCTCGACGCGATTCCGATATTTACGTCTTGTTTGACCACTACCATGGATCAGACTACTGGTGTTGGCTTAAATATTTGTTTTATTATATCATCACTGATCATTTTTTCTAATACGACTTTCACTTGTGGTCAATGGTATTGATCTGGTTGGGTATATTTCGAATTTAGGGGTTCCAGCAATGTCAATATCGTTTTCATAGTCCTTTTGGCAACCGATACCTTTGAACAGATCTTTAAACTTCAATTTCACAAAAGAAGTCATTTCTTTGTCCACTTTAATTTCTATCACTCTTATAATTAAGTTTTCTTTTCGCAAGTTAGCTTGTCTAGTACTGGTGGGACTTTCTCATTTATAACTAAAAATTTTACACTTGTCTTTTTGTCCTTGATATCGCAATTTAGTGTAGGTTTACCACACACCTCCAATTTGTGTTCACTATAAGAAATTATTATTAATATTAGTACTAGTACATAGTTCTTGAAATGTATTTGGATATATGCTAGAAATTAAGTAACAAATATTAGTCGTAAGGTTATCTTCAATAATACGAATCTGAAAACCCTGTGGGTGAACTTATTTACAGTATGCCAATTCTAATGGTAGTAGCCGATATTTTAGGTTAGCTATTGCGTGTCAATTAAAATTTATTACAAAAACCTAGCGCTTTCTAACTGCGTTCTATTTCCGCAAAAAATGGCCCAAAAGTGCAATAAAAAAGTAACTTTGTACAAAGGAAAGTTTTTAAAAATGGTTACAGGGTGTGATAAACGCATAATTATTCTACAATCTAAATAAATTAATATATGAGGCACCAGATGACGACGGGGGAGGCTCACAACCCAGTGTTTTTATAAACGATTTTGTTTATGATGATCCTCGATATTGAATAAAAACCTGAAAAAAGTAAAACATTTAAAACACACTTACCTCGAGCTGTAATAAATAATAAATCATGGAAAGTGCAGTGAATAGTAATAATAGTTTCTAGTTTGACATTACATTACTAATTTAATCACTTTATCGTTATAATAATCATCTGTCTGAATAAACCAGAGTACGATAATGACAGCAAACTAACGGCGGCAGACGTGGCCTTTACGATGCCACCTAATTATGAAGCAAAAATTAGCATTTTATGGAATATAGGATATATTTTATTTTAAGGAAATATGCAAGACTGACAATTGAGAGCTTATGTATTCAGGAGAAATTGTGAAAAATAATGTACGTGGCAGCGAGAATATAAGTTTAAGTTAGAGTGTTGCAATATCATGAACTAGTCTGTGATATTGATTTTATATTGTATTTCTGTGGGTACTTCTAACGTGTTATTTATTTCTAAATTAAAGAAGTAATTTTTGTATATTTATTAAATAGACGATAACCCTGAGGAAGTCAACAAATATTGAGAAAACGTTGGTAAAATTTAATAAAATTGCATTTATTTATTTATTTACAACCTCACATAGATCCAATTAGCTTAGACACAAGGAGTAATATGCATTTTCTGTAAAATATACTTATCAAATCGATTTATTTGTTCAAAGTTGAGTGACAGTCGGAAAGTAAACAATCTGACTCACGTGCACCACAAGACTAACGACGCATTTGCATTGAATTCCGTTCCCTAATAATAATGAACGCGATTTTTCTCACTTCTCCATAAATCTATGTTTTAAAATAGATTAATACTTATCTGTTCGACAAATATATGTACATCGATTAGAATCTATTTGAAGGCATATTCGATAGGGGTTTCGGTTTTCTGGAGTTTCTTCATTCCCTGGGAATGAAAAGTTAGTTATTTAAGGTATGTTCAATATGGTTTACAATATCAAGATTTAGTAACTGCTGGTGTGTTTTTTAAATGCTGACATATTATAAATGTCAAAACGACATTGTCAACATATTTTATTTTTAGTTTTTATTTTATTTTTAGTTTTACAAATATTTCACTCTATTCTAACCTAAACTACGCTATATTCAAGATTAAAAAACGATAAATGAAGCAAAACTGAGAATGTTATAACGATTCACTAGTCTATTCTAAACTGTAAAAACAATAGAAACATTATAAACATTTTATTAAACTCATAAAAAATAAAAACGTTGAAATAGTCCAGTCATGGGTTGTTACGAAGGATTATTTAAATAATAAAAAAAAACACAACAGATATCCTACAGTAATATATTTCTATTCCTGTTAGATTTCTCTTGAAAGTTTCAAGGTGAACAAGTTTAATTTTATCGATATTTGTATACCATTTCTTACTGGTTTCATACAGGGTTGTCAGATATGGCGATTTCTCGCCAAACATGGCGAATTTTAAATATGTTTGGCCACTTTATTTTCGATTTGCCAACATGGCTATATTTTGGTGATTTATAAAATAGTTGGAGATTATCTTGGCTAATTTTAGAAAATTGTATGACCAATTGAAAATTAGTAAAATCAATATAAAAGGTCCGAGGTATGAACATTGAAAGTGGTATCGTTTGAAAACGTAGAGTAACAAATGAGCGTTGGCACGGCAGAAGTATTGCTGGGTATAACTATACCTGCATGTACACATACTTACATATGCAACTCAATGAGATGCTTGTAAGATGGCATGTGTGCTTCTCGTTCGTTTGTGAGAATCATCTCCTTATAGAGGCCGGGGTTGATGTTGAAAAGTCGCTGCGAAGCCACTTGAAAAGACTTTTGACATGGTCGAAATCATGATCATGGTAGTCTGCAGCCAAGTAATAAATGTCACCATGCCATTTGTAAATAAATTTGTAAATATAGAAGCAAAATGGTCTTGAGCCAGGACAATATCCCAGTTCAAAATAATAATTAAAAAAAATGTAATCGGCTGAATACACTATTTTTGAACGAGTGCATGCATTGATTGACATTTCTACTAAAACAGATTTTTCAAAATGCATTACACATGCTTTCATTGATTTTTTTCTTTTTCGTTCCATTTAAAATACCTGAAATAATATTTAGTGGACATTAGTCCATGGAAATGGGAGACAAAGATCAACTCAATATTAGAAACTGCTGCATAAAGGAGGAAAATATAATTTATTAATGTTAATTGTTTTGTTGTCACGGCATAAGAAATGGTTTGAACATTTATTAGGAGTAATAAATACCAAATAAAAATATGTTTTAATTCCTTATCGTGGAATGTTGAAAATATACAGCTATATAAAATGGAATTTGTCGATTTTTTTAACAAAAACTGAAGTTGTTTAAATTTGGCGACAATTCCTGACAACCCTGGTTTCATATGTAAAGTAAATTCTTCTTTAAGAAAATTTTCACCTTTTTTCCGTCGATTCTTCTGGGAAAACAAGTATTGTCAGTATGATGTTTGTGTTTCACAATAAAGATCCTGCAAATATCCTTACAAAAAGTTTGTATTCTCCTATCTGGGTTTCACCAAAAATGGCGACATAGCGAATTTAAAAGTATTTTTGTTGTAATATAATATAAACAAATGCTTATTACTATTGTTGGTAATGTAAATATATGAATTTGAAATATATCTAGAATGTCCCATTTATGCAGTAAAACTAAATTAATATTTTTTAATATTTCCCGTAATAATTCGCCAAAAAATTTGGGCGGCTCGAGAATTCCCGGACCACAAATCCTAATTCTAGGATAACTTCATTTCCCGGCCAGTCCTACAACTAGGGTTTCCATCCCGGGATTCCCGGGAATTCACACATTTTTCATTTCCCGTATCCCGGGAAATTCGTACGGGAATACCGCTGACATTCAGTTGAAACTTTTACATATATCTTTGCATATTCTTTCTATAATTTTCAAAATAAAATTAAAAATGTTGTAAAATAATTTAGCTCATTCGGATATACAACGGATTTTTCGGATTTTGCCTGTCGAACTCCATATGAATAAATGTAAAATCCGGAAAAAGTAGATTTTGGGCGTGTATCCGAACGCACAAAATAAACGAAGTTATTCGTTTGAAAATATTTTAAACAATGCTATGAAATACACAAATAACAATTGTATTAAAAAGTCAAGATGACTGTCTAAAAAAAAGAGTTTAAAGTTTTCGAAGCGAGAGGACAGGACACACAGACAACTTAAACATTTTACTTAATGCTCTACTGACTATTAAGCCAACATCTGTTGAATGTGATCGATCGTTCTCCGTCGCGTCCACATTTTCCAATAACATAAGAAATATCTGATGAGGCCATAAATGCATTGTCTGCTCTTATTTCAAATATACGCTTGCATGTGTACATACATTTAATTAATTTTGAAACTTGAAAAGACATTTTAATTGATCTCACATTGCACTTTATTATATAAATTCTGTAGTAGATTCGTTGTGAAATACATATTTATTTTACTTTAATAAAATGTGCATGTCTCATTGGAAAAAATAAGTTTAACTCATGATAAACAATATGTTGACGATTTCCCGTGCTGTCCCGGGATCCCGGGAAATTGAAAAAATAATTCCCGTGTCCCGGGAAAATGCAAACCCTACATACAACTCAGCGAATGAGTAAAATCATCGTCAATAAACATAAATCATACGCCACAAATATGCTGACTGAGTTACTTTACACTTTTTCAAAATTTACAACCAGCTCTAGCAAGATCGAATAGACAGTGGAAAATCCGTTATAAACTGCTTGCTTGCACGCCAAAAAGTCGGAATGCGAGCTCGATGATCGCAACCACCTATTATCGCAACTTCTCGTTGTTTGCAACCAACTAAATTTTAGCTTTGGAGTCGTTATAAGTGCAACTTATGGTCTCGATTATCGCAAAAGTTGTAATGTTCGTTTTCTATTTTCTGGATAGATGAAGATGAATTTATCCAAGGACAATGCTGAATTAGAAGAACCCATATAATCGTTCCAGCAGACTCGGATGTCAGGAAATTTACAGTATTGATGCCATCGAAATGAATATCAATTCAATTGAGATCATCGAGACATGGACCTTCAAATTACATGCATTTTTAGTAGAGATTAGATTTTTTCGTAGAGATTAGTGCAGTGTGTAAACTTAGACCAATTGTATTCATTCATTGCAGTTTTTGCTTAGTTTATTTCCTGCTTCATTATTGTAGATGGTTTTGTGTTGAGTATACATACTATACTAACTTTGTTGTCGGATCTTATTTGGCTTCGTTACAGTATCCTTGGATAATCAAAGTTTTCGTAAAATCAAAATTCCAAAAGTTGAAGTCTCCGGCCTTTTCGATAGCTTATATTTTCCAGAGTTGAGATCGAACCCGGGAACTATGACACACATTTCCTCTATTTCACGAAATGTCGAAAGAAATGTTGAAAAAAATATTTTTCGAATTTCTGAGATCTCATTCGAACCCTATTTATCCAGAAACAATTCGCCGACTCCAAAATCTAGAGTCTTGTTTTCATACCTTTTCAATATGGTGTTAATAAATCAGAAAAATCCAAACGAATGGCTGTTCGATAAATCTATTGAGTTTAGTCTGAGACAATTATCCAAAGGCCGATATGGGGCTTGGTTATCGCAACTATTCGGTTATTGCAGTAATTAGTTGCCATCATTGAGCTCGTTCTGTATATTTCAGTGTGAAAATTCTCTACGACTTTTTTCGACTTATGTTAAAAGAAATGTGCAAAATTTCTAAAGAATGTATTTTACAATTCACATATTTTCCACGTTCCTTGTTTTCAATTTTGAAAACATCTTCTTAAATTGAATTATTCCAAGATCGAGTAAATGAAGATATTTATTTAAAACCTAGATGTTTTGAAGGCATTTATCATCAAATTAAAAAAAAAAAACAATTCCAAGTTGGCAAGCTTTTAACAAATCACTGTCCCCACTCTCACTTTTTTTAATTAATCCCTTTTAGTATTTATGTTGATGTAAACAAAAAACAAATTGAAACGAACAAAAAGCGGCATATAAAACAATAGTAATGGTAATGAAGGTCAAAGGAGCCTTTTCTGTATTTGTCTAGACTGCGGATAGACACACTGAACTTTTCCGCATGTACTTGATTTAATTCGAAATCCACAAGAGTATCATTGCGCCTGCTAACTTTTAACCTCATTACACGTACAAGATACAGGGTGTAGCCAACGACGTCGGTAATTAGGAGACCTCCCATAAAGCACGAACAGTCGCACACACACACAAACACAAATGCAGAAGCCGACATGGACCACACGCTCTATACCTTTGGTTTGCGAACGACAAAGGTAATGGCAATAAATGCATCCACAGAAACAACGACAACAACAGAAAGAGTGAATAACACACAAGTAATATGCAACAACAATTGACTCAATGTCGGGAATTCCCATTCAAGTTACAAGTACGAATATGAGTGCGAGTACGAGTACGACCGAACTTATGTACTCGTAGTAGGCACATACATATCTATGTACATCGTACATACAAACAAACACAGAAAACCCACGACAACATGGTGTTGTACGTACGTACAGCATAGACCAGAGTTGCCACTTTTTGGTATGATTACACATATCCATTTTGATTTTAAATTGAACAAATTGCTAAGTGAATTGTATTAATTGTAATTATGGAACATTAACCCCCGATTATTTGTGACGAATACAAAAAATTGTTTATCTTTTTTGATGATGTAAATATGATTTCTATAGAGATTTTGAGTTTCATACAGAACATGAGTAACAACATGGTTTCTCCATTTTTAAAATCTAAAATACAGTTGAACTTCGATTAACCGTGATGCTCGGGACCGGGCTAAGCACGGATAACCGAAAATCACGGTTAAAAGAGGTAAAATTTTACATGTATAAATTTTATTATTTTTATTTATTTTTGACAAAAACATGTAAATCTGCGTCTATAAATAACTTATCATATCTCTAGGAATACATACATTTATTTAAAAAAATCTTTTATGGAAGTCTGTCTTATGCTTTTAGCTTTTGATTGTTCTTCCAACAAATGAGTTTGTATGCGATATATTTGCATTTTATCTGGTTCTGAAATACTTGGACAATTAAAGTTTTCTAAAAAACCTAACAAAATACTACTAGCCTCTATTGCCTGAGCCAATGTAGGCATTTCGTCCGCATTTCCTCCATCTGATTCCACGGAATTTGAATCAAGCTCATCTTCTTGGATTTGGGTAACCATGTCTACGATTTCGTCCACAGATATAATAGCAAACGGAGCGACATCAGAGTCGCACACCATCCACTTTTCGACAGCATCAATCGTACATCCAGACGGTATGGTTATATCTGTTTGTATCTCAACAAGGCTATTTAAAACTTGTGGAGTTACAGAGTCCCACGAAGCTGCCCACAAAGCTATCTTAATATTCAAAGATTTATCGAACTCACGTCTGTCATTAGCACCAACAAGTTTTTGAACGATCATTTTACGGTAGTGACATTTGAAGCTCCGAATTACTCCTTGATCCATAGGCTAAATCAAGGACGTGCAATTTGGTGGGAGATATTTTACTGTAACGTTTTCAGATATCATAGCATTTACATCTGGGTGTGCTGGACAGTTGTCTAATAGTAAAAGTATTTTACAGTTATTTTTGAGACCGTTGCGCCGTTGATGTTCCTTTGCTTCTGGTACAAAATTTTGATTAAACCACTCCAGAAATAGCTGTTGTGTTACCCAAGCTTTCTTATTAGATTTATAAATCACAGGAAGGTGTTCAACGTTTTTTAAAGCTCTTGGATGGGCACTTTTTCCTATTATCATCAATTTACACTTGTGAGTTCCTGCAGCATTTGAACAAACTAGCACTGTGATTCTCTCCTTGGATTCCGTGTACCCTTCAATAGAATATTCATTACCACTAGCCAAAGAACTCTGAGGCAAACACCTCCAAAATAGACTGGTTTCGTCTGCATTGTAGATCTGTTCAGTTGTAATTTTTTCGTTTTTAATGATTTCATCCAAGTCGTCCACAAACATCGTAGCAGACTCATAATCAGCACACTCCTTTTCTCCCGTAGATTTCAGTCGACGGATTCCATGACGTTTTTTGAATTTATCCAACCAACCAAATGAATAAGTGCACTCTGAATTCATGTTTAACTTCAAATGGAAAATTTTTGCCTTTTCGACAATCATTTCGCCTGAAGTTCAAAAGCAAATTTCAGTTTAAGTTCATACAATATCTCGATTTCAGTTAACTTACCTGAAATTGGAGTTCCCTTAAATCTTTCTTACCGAAACCATTCATATGTTGCGAAATCAACTTTTGGATTTTCGGATGTTTTTAGTGTATATCTGTGTTTAAGGCCAAGCATTGAATCAGTATCGGAGCAAAATTTTAAAATCCGATCTTTGTTTTTTATTAAATCGGATACAGTTTGAATGCCAACTCCATATTTTTCAGACAACATTTTAAAAGGTACCGCTTGACGCGTCAAAAGAAAGTGTACAACATGCTATTCCAATATTTGTGAGATTGGACACAGTTAGATTTTACCGTTATTTTTTCTTTTTTTTTTCTACTTGTTTTTCTCTTATTGGTTCTATACTGTCGATGATTTAGTAGTGAATTGGTCAGCAACAATTGAAGTTTGAAGACATTCTAAAAAATTTTCCATAATGGGTAGACAAACCTCACTCGATACACGTGAGCTTATCATAAAATTTCACAATGAGGGAAAAACACTACGTGAAATCGGTTTAACTATTGGCAGGTGCCACAATACGGTGAAAAAAGTAATTGATAAGTATAAAAAGTTCCACAAATTGGAAAATCGTCCTAAATGTGGCAGGCCAAAAAAACTGAATGAGGTTCAAATACGATCGATTGTACGAAATGTAAAGAAAAACCCAGTAGAAAGTGCCGTTAAAATATCCAAAGAAATTTCAGAATCGTCTGGAACTACTGTTAGTGCCAGTACAATACGTAGAGCACTACACGCTAACGGGATTCATGGAAGGGTTCCAAGAAAAAAACCCTTAATATCCAAAACCAACCAAAAACGTCGACTCGATTTTGCTAATAAATATAAAAATAAAGATATTTCTTTCTGGAATAATATAATATTTAGCGACGAAAGCAAGTTTGAAATTTTTGGCAAAAGGAAACCTGCTAAAATTTGGAGGACCAAAAACAGTGAATTTGCCGAACAGAATTTAGTATCCACTGTAAAGCACGGTGGAGGTCAGTGATGGTCTGGGGATGCATGGCAGCTGGTGGAGTTGGTAACTTGATTTTCATAGAAACCACCATGAATAAAATGGAATACCTTAACATTTTAAAAGAAAATTTGAAGCCTAGTGTTGAAAAGTTGCGCTTGGATCGAGGTTGGATCTTTCAACAAGACAATGATCCAAAGCATACTTCAAAAATAGTTAAGGAATGGCTGCTTTATCACACTCCTAAGCAATTGGATCACCCTCCCCAATCTCCGGACCTCAACCCAATCGAACATTTGTGTGAACATCTTGATCGCGAAATAAGAAAGAAAGAAATTCGTAGCAAGGACTCGCTCAAATCGGTTATAATGGAGGAATGGCAAAAAATTTCACGCGAAGTAACCGAAAATTTAGTCAATTCGATGCCGAGAAGATTACAGGCTGTAATTCAAGCAAATGGGAATCAAACAAAATATTAATATCTATATTATTATATCTATTTATATACTAATTTTGCATTGTACACTTTCTTTTGACGCGTCACATATGGACTATTTTTTGTTTTTGCTATGCAATTTTTCTATTTGTGAGATTTTGTTAATTTTTCTTTTAGAAAATAAGAGAGGGGTAAATACCATTTTCAAAAAACATAATTTGTTGTATTAAATATTACTTGATAGGGTTTATATAAAACAGGGAACATAATAAACATTCGTGTACACTTTCTTTTGACTCTCACTGTATATGGGTATTTCCACAGAAAGGTCAACCAAAAACGAATGAACGGCTTTAGGTTTACTTTTAAATTTATGGACACATCTCCAGAAAGGTCCACAATTCTCGAAAGTTTAAAAACTAGTGTTTCTGACTTGTATTAGTAAACGAAAATATAATTAGTCTAAAATGTCAAAAGCGTAGCTTAGTTACAATGATGATCATACGGTCTGCAGAGCTGCATTCATGTAACAAGGAATACTTAAAAGAGAACCAACAAATTCGGTAACTTGGGTCTGCGTAGGAAGGTGAAAACAAAAGTGAAGTCCCAAATTTCAATTGTTTGAGTTTCTTGTAATTCGAAATTGTTTAGAAATTCTTCTTATTTTTATTAGATTTCTTCGAGTACAAGAAAAACTGTCTTTGTTATTCGAAGTGATATATAAAAAAGATTTTTAAAATGAAGAAACATTTAGAAATATTTTTTTTTGTGATTTTAAGAAACATTCTGTTACTCACGTCCTGTATGAATTAGAACCCCAAGACTCTATAGAAATCATATTTAGACCCATACATCATCAACAAACATATTAAGTTTTATATATTTATTAAGAAGAAAATTCGGGCATGAGAGGGTTAAAAATGCTTCATTAAGCAATGATGCAACTAGAAGTACAAAGTGGGAGGGTATGTATCATTTGTAACACTTTAAAGGAGTGACTTAAGACCGTAAGCCTGTTTGGAACGTTTCAATAATCAATTCAAACTTTGCACATGGTAAAAATATGTTTCCCAAACTTAGTTTAAGTTCGAAGATAGGCGAAATTACCACGTCCCTTCCGGTACCTCCCATACATATGACATATTCCTATGTCTAATTAAAAGTAATGTAACTTCCACACGGATCTTCGGAATCACCTATATTTTGGCATTTGGTAATGTTTTTATAATCACTTTAAGTACCTCCCACTCAAATCACCCTAAACTACGTTAAATTAAAGTTTTTATGACTTGTACGCGGATGATCGGAATACTGTGAAATTTCATATTTGGCAATGCTTTTATAGAGGGTACATTCGCGTGGACATTGCCACACCCCTTCTGATACCTCCCACACAATAAAAGCGATGGATGTTATATCCATACGGGTAGTCAAAATCATTTGCATTTCATAATTGAAAATGTTTTGAAACATAAAAAATATTAACGCTCTAGACACGCCCTTTCTTGTATCTACCACACAACTGTCTCTATCCTAGTTAAAATCAATGATTTATAACTCCTTTAACGGTGTCTGAACTCCATTATAACTTCATATTTGATCATATTTTTACAATTATTAACAAATGTGGAAGCTGGCACAAACTTCTTCATAAATTAGAAATGAAGGAAACTCCAAAAACGTGGATGTTATCTCATAAGTGTGATTCCAATGGAACGGGAGTGACACTTTTGCTTAATTATGTTTTAATACCTCTCATATTCTTTGACTGATATTTTTACTATACTGCCAATTGAAAACGTCAGGTAAATCTGAACATTATTGCAAATATAAATATGTCTTGGACTTTTAAATATTGGAGATATACAACAAACTAGAGCGTCACGGGTGTGACCTTAGCTTTAAAGAAAATCTAGAGGTTTTACAAATTTTCTTGAATTCGGTAATGTTCTTCCATTGCATGCCTCTTTCGTTTTTGCTAATCAAAAGATTAGTTCATACACTTTTTTCTAAAGTATACGTTACCGACATCTCTTTATGAATATATTGGTAATATAGGATATTTAAATTGTAACGGGCGTGACATTTTGTCGGAAATCCTGTTACGAAACCAGTCTATATCTGGAAAAGGAAATGATCAGTTGTTGTCACTATTATTTTTTTTGAAATATAATCAAAAATACTAATGTTTATCGTAGATTTTTTAATTCATAAATTAATTTTGAAATTTTGCCAAAAAGGGCAACTTTACGCGGAATCACCTATGATGAAGTAACCTCCAAAGTAAAAATGGAATAGCACTCAATGAAACAAACCACAAGGAAATGAAAAAATCACAATTATCTCTACTGTGAGTAGCCGGCCAGAGACCCGACCGAAAAACGGCAACGTAGGAAACCTTAACTCTGCGTAACTTTGGAAGTACCGCAGAGGAGAAAAACTGTAAGCCCAATTTATATTTTTCCATTTCATTTTCGGATTATTTCATTTCTTCGTTTGGAGGTTATTTCATGTAATTTTTACAATCAAAAATTTTCTTATTTTCCTGGTAAAATTCAATTACGTAATATTATGGATGGGGATGGGTTTCACTTCTTTGCCTTGTAATAGATATACGGCGATCAAATCGAAGTAAACGAGCAGAAAAATCTCGAAAAAAGACTTGAATTTCAAGGGAACAATTCATTCCCAGGGAAATTTTATTCGCGATAGGGGTGAATAGGTATCTGTCTATTATCCCACTTTTAAATAATATTTATATACTCCTCGAGAGTATTACGACTTTGTGTATTTGATTGTAAGACCCAAAAGGAATTGAATCGATTTAGCAATGTCCGTCTGTATTTATGATGGCAACTCTGATGTGGCGGACTGTCGTACACTCACTCTTACGGAATATGTGCATTTGGATATGTGTGTGCGTGTGTACATATGTACGCATTTGTGTGTGTGTGTGTGTCTGTGTGTGCGAAGTTTATTGCTTCTTCGGTATATAAGCTTTGAGCTTGCGCATCCATACATAATGGAGGGTTGTTTATAATGGCGTTTATGCTTTGAAAATCATTTATTTATTTCCGTCTCTTTTGCGCTTAAAAGGAATTCCTAACAAAAGAGCATCCTTATGGTGGCTCGTATGAATGTCCATGAGTGTGAGTATGAGTTGTGGCTGATGCCCGCATTGTTCCTGGTCGTTGTGTGCCAAGCAACAAGGCAAGGCAGGCAAACAAATAACAAACCCGACGAAACAGGGTGCTGTCTGCCAACTCGCAGTGGTTAATTGTTTTCCATTGAGATTATGAAATTTCCCTTAAATTTCCTCTCAATTTAAACGTGAATTGTTGGCAGTTCGACCTTGTCCAAAGTAGTAGCAAGCCGCCATTTTCTAACTGCTACCCGTTAAATGGCAAACAAATGCAAAAATATACATAAAAGTTTATGTTTTTCAAAAAAAAAGTATGTAGTAATAACTTTCAACAGTACATAATAACGGGAAGAGACGAGGGGAGGATGGATGGTAGCAGGCCTAAAGAGATTCGTTCGTTCGTTCGCCCGTTCGTAGTAACATTTAAGTAAGTAAGAGTCGTTGTAGCTGCTTTCATGCTTTGTTGTCTGGCATTGCAACCCCGGCCATTTCCTTGCGTATCCTTGTACACAGTTTCAGTTTAACTTTTTAGCTTTGTGCTGCTTGTTGCTCATTCATTGACAGCGTGTTACGTGCGGATTCATTTGTGTCAACTCCTAATTGTTTTCTATCCAAACAAATACGACGCCGCACGCACCGCCATCCAATTATTCAATATTCGGGCGGCCTACGTACAATCGTGGTTTTCTTCTGCCGCCGTGTCATCATCGGCTGCTTACCTGGATGCAAGTGTGAATTGTTGTCACCGGGTACTGTGTTGTGTTGTTGTGTGTCTCGTGTTGTCGTTGTTGTTTTTGTTTTGGTGCACCTCACAACTATTATTCATTGGTGTGTGTGTGTGTTTGTGTGTGCATTCACTCACTCATTTATCCTCTTTGTCGGGATGATAATTGTCATCTTTAAAGTGTTTACACAATCAATCGGAAGCGTCAGCGCATCCCTAAAGGAAACAAGCCAATAGTTCGATGAACTGTGAACTGTGAATTGTGAAATCCTCTTGTGTTGACAGAATTCATTGTTTTGCGACAAATCACAACCAATTATCGCCAACAAACGAGCATCAAATTGCAATAATTACGGTCGAGTATTGTGGACATATTTTCACATCACCTCCAGCATTATAGGTAGGTACCATAGCACGCCATCTAACACCGACGTGATTGTAACGAAGTCTGCTAGCTCGTGTACTCGTGTGTGTTGAATATAGGAGTTACCCTGGCAAAGAAGCTGCGTAGGGGAAAAGGGGCAGATTTTGCTCTCCTTTTCTATTTGCCAAGTGTAGATACTTAAAAAACCGAAAAATACATTTTTCCAAATTTATCAAAATTACTTAAGATTGCTTCTGTAAATGGATGTAAACTGCAATATTTTATCAATTTCAATGACCACGCCCCTGTCAAAAAAATAGTAGCGAAGTTATATAAATTCCTGAGAAAGCAGCCAATTTTTTCAATCCCAGATTCACGGGGAAAGTAGTGCGGGAATACCCGAAAATTTTCAATAGAGATATTATGGTAGATATTTGATACTAAACGATCTATCGGGGGTTTCTGCACATTCATTTTGACCGAAATCAAAACTGTCTTCAATGTTAATTTAAATCGGATACCTGTTATAATTATTTGATGAAAAATACTGTTCCAGAGGCAATGATACTTTTCACATTGGATAAATGCTATAGGTTAATGTATAATTTGTATGTAAAATGTTATGCTGAAGACTGATTCCATTGGAACGGGTGTGACACTTTTGCTTAAATATGTTTAAATATATCCCATATTCATTGACTGAGATATCTACTATACTGCCAATTGAAAACGGCAGGTTAATCGGAATATTATTGCAAATATAAATATGTCTTGGAGTTTTAAATATTGGAGTTATACAACATACTAGAGCGTCACGGGTGTGACCTTAGCTTTGAAGAAAATCTTGAGGTTTTACATATTTTCTTGAATTCTTTAATGTTCTTCTATTATATGTATTGTGGGAAGTATAAACATTACGAATGTTTATCGGTGTTTTTTTAAAAGGGCCACTTTACGTGGAATCGCCCTTAAGGAAAATTCCTTTGAAAGTTTATTAGGGGAATTCCCGATCCGAGGTATTTGGTATTGAATTTTGCATTTTTGAAAAATTTTATATGTTTACAAAAACAAATTACATTACGCTTCATATAAAATGATGTGTCAAAAATACAATGCTAAAACCCTAGTGTATTTGTACTATATTTTTTGTTGTATATCATGATTTGATGTACAAAATTTATCAAGTTTGAGTTGAAAAAGTAATTCCCATTTCCTGGGAAATCATCAACCGTTTGAAATTTATTATGGCAAGTTATTTTTTTTTTCACAAAAAAGAAAACAAATTGAAAAAAAAATTTAAAGAATTTAAAAAAAAAATATGAGATCAGATCAATTCAATTTCAAAACTTTTTTCCAAGGACCAAAAATAATTAAACATATAGGGCTCGTATTCAATGATGCCTATCTCATCACTCAATTCAAAACGCATTTTTAGTACTATATATCGTCAGCAGAAATGCAAACGGCTCTAACTGACAATAAAATGAAAACCGACTTTAATTGATTATTGTATATTTAATAACCAAACGACCAATATTAGCGATATTATAAACGGAATTCATTATGCCCTAACTACATGAGTGTTTATTTGATAAATGCAAACTGATACATTGTGCGTTGAAGTATTTTCCGATTTTTGCTTTGTAGAGAACAAACACTGAAATTATAATATGCAATCTATAAATAGAATCGTAAATCTAAGTTCTAAATAACAACACCATCTGTACTACAATCTGCGATTTTACGAATCTTACATTAATCATGGAACTGTAAGTACATGCATCGTCCAATATAATATTAGTTAATATTTAGCCTAATACTCGTATATCGTATACATTCGTATTCCAGAGCGCTAAGAAGTCAAATTGGGAGGGACATATGTACGGGCCTGTATCTAAAACTATTATTTGCATTTTCCCAAATCCCGGGAATTTGTGGCTGTGCAGGAAATTGTTAAAGCAAGATTGAAGGCATATAGTAAATTAAATAATTTCATAAAATATTATTTATATAAACGATAGATTAGAAAAATTCACTAAAATAACTGCACTCAGAAAAAAGTGAGTTAAAATGAACTGAAATTTAGGAAAATTGAACTTTGAATAGCGCTAAAGCAAAAATCCAGTAAGTATTTCCTCAAACCAAGTACATTTTTACTAAATCTAAGTCAAATTTTGCTGAAATTTTCCTAAATCTAAGATGTTTTCCTAAATCCAAGTAAATTTTTACTAAATTTAAGTAAAATTTTCCTAAAACTAAATAAATTTTTACTCGAACCAAGTAAATTTTTACTAAATCTAAGTAAAATTTTCCTAAATCTAAGTAAATTTTTACTAAATTGAAGTAAAATTTTACTTAAACTGAGGAAAATTCTACTTGATACAAGGAAAAAAGTGAACTTAAATTCATGATACCTGTGCCATAAAGACTTGATGTATTACATCATGATAGCTGCGAAGGCATGATAAGCGCCTTCATCAATAATCAATAAATTTGGGCATAAATGGCTATGTGCTTATTTCAACATTCATAGTGCTCAATTTTTAACGTGCAAATGTGGCTATGAACCATAAAACCGCGAATAATAGGAAATTTCGTAAACTTTTTAATCGTAGCAATTAGTAATCCTCTTTAGATTAAACTGTAGAAGAATGAGTAATAATTACTCTTAAAATTAAAGAGAAAATCAGTTTTTTCGCTCTCCTGAAAAGTTGTGTTTTTATTATGCCCACGATATATAAAAATCAATGTGTGTCTGTATGTTGCGTATAGGACGCCAAATCGGTGGACCGATTCGTCGGAAAATTTTACTGTATCTAACTTCTGGGGACAGAGGATGTTCTGGTTCCTGGATATACTAGGTCATGATAGGACAAAGGGGGGTGGTACCTCCCACACAAAAAATATTTTAAAACTATCAAATATTACTCATTTTATATTTAGGGGAAAATGAACCCGTGCAAGGCCGGATACAAAATACTAGTTACATATATTTGTTAATGAAATTATGGGCTATATATTTTTATTTCCGCTACACACTGAAAAAAATATTTTATACTGGAGCGTACTAAAATTGAGTCTGGGAAATGTACTCAATCTATGTACATTCGTAGATAAAATGAGTAAATAAAACTAATTTTGAATAAATTTTACTTGTTTTGAGTATGAACGTAAAAAATAAACTTAAATTGAGTAAAGGCATACTGGGTGACAAACAGATACCAGTTTCTTTTAGTATATTTTTACTGGAATTTAGTACACTTTTTTCTGAGTGCACCTACCTCGTATTTTTAATTATTTCACCAAAAATGTATGGCGCATAATCATAGTCCAGCATAAAAGCTGCCTTTAGTTAGCATAATACTAAAAAGTTAGAATTAACTTTATATTTTCTGTTATCATAGTCGATTTAGTACATTTTGCTAAATAGTGACGACTTTAACTCGATAAAAGCAGCAATTTACCGGCCAATAAATGCTATTTTGTTTTTCTCACTTTTAAACCAGAATTTTGGATGTACGTATTCTAAATAAATAAACTAAAAGGAAAGAAAGTCTAAGGTCGGCCGATGCTGTCTCTATGAGTCCATCCACTTTCTACGCCATTACAATTAAATTCGGTGAAAAAGAGAAATCGAGAAGGATTTTATCGTGGGCAGATCTAACCCACTTTCGCCATGTATCAGGGTTGTCAGATTATTTTGTACCTCTATTGCCAAATCAATTGTCAGAAATCGCCAAAAAGCAGCCAAATTTAACTTTTTGCTTTTGTAGAAAGATCGACAAATTCCATTTTATATTTAGTTTTTGTAAAAAAATGTGTGGAATTGAGATAGTATGTTGGAATTGAATATTTTCCACATTTCATGATAATGAATTAAAACATATTTTATTGGTATTTATTATTATTAATATTAGGAAATTCTTAATGTAGAATACGCTTTCAATGCAGGGATTACTGGTTAAAAACAATTAACATTAAAGAATACACTTTTTATCCTTTATGAAACAGTCTCTAATATTGAGTTGATCTCTTTCTCCCGTTTTCATGGACCAATGTTTCCTAAATATTATTTCAGATATTTTAAATGGAACGAAAATGATAGAAATCTCTATGTATATAGATGCATTTTGAAAAATCTGTTTTAGTCAATTTTTAAATTTAGTCATTCCTTTAAAAATAGCTTTTCGGTTTTTATTACAGTTTTTAATTATTATTATTTCTCACTTCTAAAATGTGCCTGGTTTGTTTATACTCGACTGGAACACGCCTGTTTTTTTTTTACTTTGTAAGAAACCCACAAAAGATAACAAAATACAATTATCTGTAAAATAAGCCTTCATTCTTTGAATTGTACCTACGCGTTTTCACACAATACCATTTTCCATGTTCCTACCCCGAACCTTTTATCTTGATTTTACTAATTTTCAATTGGTCATATCCTTAAAAAATATCCTCTTTTTCGTTCTCTATAAATCAAATATTTTTTACAGTGCATTTATCTCCTACTAAGTTAGAAAGAAATCGGAAATGGTAATTTAAAAAGTCTTCGGTTTGACATGAACGCATATCTATGACTTGCATACAAATTGTAATATATTTCTCTACAAAGTAACGCCAATATAAAATTCACCAACCCTGCCATGTATGTTTATAGGTGAAATATAATATGTTGCGCCAAGTTTGACCGAATTCGGATAAAGTTTGTAGTTTCGGGAAGGACATTTGAATACCCAGCAAAAAATTGGAAGTACTTCCGCAGGAAGCACATTTTAGTCGCATCACAAAACCCAATTGTGCATTTTCCCCGCTTTTGAGGAAGTTATTTCAAACAACTTCCAGACAAGTCGATAATATGTTAATATTCCGTAACGTAACGAACGACTTTTTAGTATGGGGTCACAAAGGTAGAGTGTCCGATTTGCACCCAAAAGGTGTCGGGTTCGAATCGTGGCTCAGGGAGAAATAAAAACCTTTTTATATTTTTTATTACTTTTATAAATAAACAATGTTTAATTTTGTATAACTCTAATAATTTAAAAATGTTTGCTTAAAAATACAATTTCATTGGTTTTTTATGCACTTAAAATATTTCATATTTTTATTAATTACTTATATTACATAATATCGGTAAAATTAAGTAGTAGTATTTGCGTTATATATTAGTTCATATTAAGTAAATATTTTGTTAAATTTCCTATTGTCAGTTCTACCGAACTAAATGATTTGTTTTAGTTATTCACCACTCACAACAGAGGATAGCTGAGATGGTTAGAGATCCGTAGTAGCAACCAGAAGGTCCGCTGTTCTACCTGTAAAAAAATTAGACAAGGCAATTTTGAAATATTAACATTAAAAATCGGGAATTCAGATATATTTTAGAAATCGGCCCAAAGTTGACTACTTTTCGTATTTTTTTGATTTTAAAGAAAATAAAAAAATTATATTTTTTGTTTTTATTTTTTTAACATATTTCTACGTATTTGTTCATAATGCGAAGACAAATTTTAAATTTTTTTGTATTACAGATTTTAACGTTTTTCACATTTTGAAAATTGAAAATTTCTTTTCTTACTTTGTCGAACTGTTTTTCACACATTTTAAGAGATTTTGCACTCATTTTTTTTATTAAAAATTGTGGTATCTTAGCTTTATTTTGACGCCATGATGTTTCTGCCAAATATAGTTTGGTTGTAATGAATATTGCAAAAAACCTTTTTGAACAAATGTCTGACTTTGACATAACCTTTTTCCTTCAAAAACCTTTAGCGAATTATAAACATATTTGGAAAGGTTGAAGGGTTCCCAGTTTTCTCAGGGTAAACTTTGCCTGCACGAAATTGCACCCTTGGAAAATAGGATACATTTAGGGAAAAAAGTTTGATTTTTTAGTTCCAAAACGTAATTTAGTCATTAACTTCTGAAAAGAAGGTACGCAGATAAAAAGACGAGTAATTTTCCTTTATCATGCTAAATTTTATAACAATCGGAGATCATTTGACGGAATTATACCCAAAAAACCAAAATAATACCTGATTTAGCAGATATATAGTTCAAAAAGACCGATGTTTTAGTTCCAAAACGCAATTTACTCATGTTATTTTCATTATCTTTTGAAGGTAGGTACGTAGATAGAAAGATGTGTAAATTTCCTTCGTGCTCATGCTAAATTTTTTAACAATCGGATTTCATTTGCCGGAAATATGCCCAAAAACCAAAATTATAATGCTAAATCAAGTGTTATTAGGGCTTTTTGGGCATAGTTTCGCCAAATGAACTCCCATTGTTATAAAATTTAACATGAACATAAAGGAACTTTACTCATCTTTTTATATCAGTACCTACTTTTCAGAAGTTAGTGGGTGACAAATGAGGAAACTGCTTTTTATAACTAAAAAAACGGCCTTTTTGCACTAATTGTATCCTATCGTCCAAGAGGACAATTTCGGGCGTTCAAAAGTTACCCTGAAAACGAGGAAAATAAAATTTTTTCTACGCATTATGAAGAAACACGTAAAAATATGTTTAAAACAAAAAAATAAACATTTTTATTTTCTTTAAAATCGAGAAGTACAAAAAGTAGTCAACTTTGGTCCTATTTCTAAAATATATATGGTTTCCCGATTTTTATCTCAAAATATTCCTTGGTCCTTGTCTAATTTTGGTTTTTTACAGAACTCAAAAAACTCTACTAGAAAAAAAGTTATTGAATTTTGGCCGATTGATTTTGATTCTGAACCACTGTGCCCCACAGAAATGGAAACAAGTGAAAATGCGGTTCCTTTGCAACACTCTAAAATAACTTTTAAGTTTTTCAAAATAAAGGACATCCCTCCTAAACTCCATGTTAAATTCATTGGTGAAGATCCCAATTTTTACTACTTCCGAATCACAAAATGAACATCTTTTTCACTGCTTCGGGTGCTCTCTTTTTGCTGGGTAGGGGCTATATCAAAACATGTAACGATGTGTTTCTAGTTGAAATATAATATGTTTGGCCAAGTTTTAAGACAATCCATTAAATTAAGTAGTTTATAGAGCGGCAACATTAAATCGGGAGTGACATTTGTATGGGGGCTATATATAATTCTGAACTGATTGGCTTCAAATAAAATACCGTTCATCATTTAATATTTTGTACGCTCAAAGTGATTTTAGAAACGTTATCAAATATCAAAATGTAACTGATTCCGAATATCCGTCTGGAAGTTGTATTGGTTTTATTTTAAAATAGGAATATTGATCATTTTTGTCCATCTTCGAAAAATATTACTACTATGTCCAAAGTTAGCATGAATTCCTTAATACCTTTCGGCAGTTATCGTGTACACCAGCCAGTCAGAAAGACGGACGGACGGCTTAAAAATGTGAAACGGATTTATTTTAAGTCACTCCTTCAATGCAATGCGGAAATAACAATGAGAAAGGCTACTAAAAATAAAGCGGTATGGAATATGGATCGACGTGAAATTCCTCCGCTTCTTCCATCTTTCTGGACTTGAAATCACAAAAAATCCACTGGAATATCGAGTACTGGGTTCTGCTGGTGCTCTTTAATTTTGATAAGTAATCGGTGAACTTTTATAAGATTGAAAGTCTTTAAAAGGGCACCCGACTCGTTAGGAACACGAAACCGGCTGAAGTGTTTCAGCAGATTATGGAGATTTACTTCGACCAAAAAGTTCCAAATGCGGCCGTTGGTTCTTGTTACACGAAATCATTGAATATTCGATTAATAAATGCTTTTTAACCTCGGACACTGGAATAGGATCATCCTGTACAAGGATTAACAGAATAATAATGCAATTCCTTTGTAAGAATCTGTTTTACTCCGCTGCGAGAATTATTCAGCAATAAACATGAACAAACAATTTTACCTGACCTTTGAGAACAATCGCTGATGCCGGTATTTATTCATGTTGTGCCTCCAAATAATAACTTTATGTGTGCCTGCAATCGAACGTGAAGGGATTGTATAACAAGACGAACGGCTCTTCCCATGTTATATTTGTTTTAATCCAGTGAATTTCAAAAACAACAAAATCAAGAAAAGTAAATAGATTGGACGGACGGGGGCTGCCAACTCAAATATCCAAAATTCATATTTATAAAATAAAAAATACGAAAAAGGTGTGGAAAGGGAGGAAGAAGAAGAGTACGAAGAGGAGAGAAGGTATACACACATCTTCAAAAGGGGGTATTTTCCGTTGCGCTGCTAACAATGACGGGATCTGCTCGTCGAACATCCCTCAATATGATTTTTTAATAACTTACAAATTAAATAACCTCTCATTTATGTTTTGTACACGAAGCGTAAATTATTGAAATGAAAGAAAATCATAACAACAATGACGCACAAATAACGTGTAATCCCTATTATACATCATCACAGCTCATCTGTCAGTGTGCAGCAGTGTACGGTGTACAGTGTGCGGTGTACGGTGTACAGAGTACAGAACGCAGAGTCTGTCCGTCTCGTCTGTCTGTCTGTCAGAAAGTAAACATAACATGGTGTACAATTTCATTAATAATACCGAATTTCATAATTTCTGAATTGTTTGTTTTTGTATAAACAGTAGTGCGGTGCGGTGCGGTGTGCGAATTATTTCCCATTCGAGAAATGCGAGGACCAACAATGAACACGGGGATTGCCGATTTATGTATGTGCTGTTCAATTTGAACAAATTCGTTTTTTTTCGTTTCAGTTCAGACCTTTCGTTTGTTTTGTTGCGAAGACCAGCAAGGAAGGAGTGAGTCTATGATTTACAAGGGGTTATACCACCCATGAGGCCAAAAGCGAAAAATGCGGCCGGGGGGTTTAATTGAGTAATACCTTGCAGTAGCATATTCCAAATATGGCGATGAAGACGAGGTCGCTTCGTTTTTTTTTTTCTTTTAGCATGCAACATTATTTTTCTGTTTGTCCACCATGATCAAACTGTTAGTTATAACCAATTTAAAGGTGCAGAAGATGCTTCTCACAGAAGAAGAACAACACTGTACTTTTGTTAGATTTTTTAAGCAATCCATTGTGCAAATTTCCATGTGACGACAAGAACCAAGTTACACGTTTGGCTGCAATAATTCATTTGAATATATGGAAGCAACTATACAAATCATAGAACATTTTAATCCATAAATGTCATTTTTTGAAATATTCTACAGAAGTTATCAACTCAACATGCCCTTTCTGAATTATAGAGTCGCTACTCTGTTCCAAAAATGCTGTTGGAAAGTGTTATTTTTTTTCAAGCTAGTACATTTTGGAATTTCGATTGAACAGTGGCCAATTTTGCCCAGACATGGAGATTGACAATGAGATATAATGGTGTACGACATGGATTGTTTTTTGAAAATTCAGTTAACGTCGCTGTTATACTGATTTTGCTTCAATTATATTTATAATATATATTTGCTCGTCGTTCCTATAAGGAGCATAGGGCCTTAACAAATTGATTATATTCTGATGTATTATATGCTAGTAGTTTTATTTCCCCTCAATCTCTTCTCATGCTTGCAACTTCGTTCTCTGCTTGTCTTCTCTATGTATGCGCTGGACGGCCTCTTCTACGACTTCCTTGTGGATTCCAGTCAATAGCATTTGTGGCAATGTCGTCGCTTGATCTGCGCAGTAGGGGCCAAATCACGGCATTCGAAAACGAGAATGTTACCGTCGAAAAGTGCTATTATTTATTGTAAAAAGGGTATAAATTTGAACAAAAATTATGCAAAATCTAATTAGATTATCTCCAATAGTCTTAATAGTCGACATCCTATTTGGTTCTGTTGGAAATTCCCACTTCTTTCATAGAAATTAAAAATTGATTTCGATCGTAACTTCTCGATATCGAATCCCCTGATTTGCCCCCAGTTCTATTTTCGTCTGCGTATTTCAATATAAATTGGTTGTTGTCCAGTCACAGCCCAGAGTCTGTCATTTGATATGGTTTCAGGCCAGAAAATCTTCAATATCTTCCTGATGCACTGGTTTACAAAAACTTGTGACGCCAGGTGCAGCATTCCACGTTTCACATCCGTACAGAAGTTTTGATTTTACATTGGAGTTAGATAGCTTTGGTTTAACAAGATGCGAAAGCGATGACGATTTCCATACGGGGTTGAGACGACCAAAAGATTGTCTTGCTCTTTTTACTCGGTTCTCGATAGTTTTGAGGCTACATGACATCCTTCAGTTAGATGTTGTTGATTTTAAATGCATGAATTCGGCTTCTTGCATTAAAATACAGATTTTGTATTAGACTGATAAGCTTATCGGGTATTCCCTTGCAGGCCAGCGCTTTCCATATAACGTCGTGATTCAGGGTATCAAACGCTTTCTCAAAATCAATAAAATAAGATACAAAGGAGACCGCAATTCAACAGATCCTTTCACAATTACCCTCAGACTGTTGGCATGGTCAATACAGGACTTCTGTGGGCGAAATCCGGCTTGCTCCATCCGTAGTTTTGGGGTTATTTCCGTTGATATCCGTTTAGTAATTATATGAGAAATGTCTTTGTTTATCATGCTCAACAAAGCCGGTTGTTGTGGACCGTTAAATCACCCTTTTTCGGAATTTTTACAATCACCCCTTCTTTTAGCTCTTCTGGTATGGCATACCATCTATTGTTGGCTTTATGAGGTGCGCGCTTAGAAGTGGGTCGGCTTTTAATAGTTTTGGGGCCTTTACGAATTTTATGGCATCGACAATTTCAGGAAGACTTGTTCATTGTATCAAGATATTGTTGTTTTGATAATAATTGTTTTCTAATATATTTAAATCGGACATAATGTCACCGCTAGATGGATATTTGGCCATTTGGTTTAAGATAAACATAATTTTTAGAGGTTATGTAAAACCCATTAGCTGGGTAAAATATGTTTTGGGGGTTATTCATCGAACCGATCGGTTTAATAGCCAAAGTCCGGGTAACCTATTGTTAGATCTAACCAACAATTATAATAAAGTCGAACAAACTGTTTTTTAATATCTGTAGGAAAAATCGCAATCATTACATAACGATTAACGATTAAAAAACTACTAATAATTAAAAGGCCTTATCTATAAAATCTGAAATAATAAATAACAACGCAGTATTAAACAAGTAAGTGAGCTTCAGTCGGATAAACCGACTTATATATTCCCTCGCTCTCAGAGAACATATGTACGAAAGTTATAAGGAATTACATTTTACTTAGGGCAGGATAATTCGTGTGGAAGGGTTTAGAATGTCCGTGGCGCATGGTCCCAGCTTCCACATTTATAAACAATTGTAAAAACATGATCAAATATCAAGTCATAGCGGATTTCATGCACCAGTATAGAAATTATGAAGGATTTAATATTACCTAGGATGGAGGCAATTGTGTGGGGGCAACCAGAAGGGGCGTAAATATTTTTAGGTTTAAAATGTTACCAAAGTTTATGCCAAATATCAAATTCAACAGTATTCAGATCATGTGTATAGAAGTTATAAAAGCTTTAAAGTTTGAATTGATTCCTTAGCTCCTTTCGAGAGTTATCGTGTACACCAGTCAGCGAGACAGACAGACGGACATGGCTCAAACAACTTAAAGAGTCGTGGAACGGATTTGGTCCAAACACACTTGGGGTTTTATGTCTTTCCTTCAATGCGTTACACTTTTTTTCGCCCAAATGATATACATATATTATATTAAAAATGTTAGTTTTTGTTTTAAATTAAAACCTTGGATTTTTTTTCATGCAAGTATGAATTTACTCACTGGTAAGAATTTTTTATTAGATCCAATGAAATGTTTTTAAGTAAATTTACTACCCTATTTCTAGTAATTGGACTATTTGCTATGACTTTGAAATAAGGAAACTTTACTCATACATAGTTAATTTTCCTACTTTTAAAGAAATTTTTACAAAACTGGAGTAAAATTGTTGAACTAAGTTGGAGTATGGATTTTACTCAGATTTAGGAATGCTATAGTGTATATGGTCCTGGCCATTTGGCTGATGTTGTTTTTTATTATTAACGGCATACCTTCCTTCCTCTTTATTATGAAATAAACATCCGATAATTTATCTCAAAAAATGGCATTTTTCTTTGAATACCAAAATAACACCTCTTGTTGGAAAACCCTGTATATCCTAATGCGTAACTTAGATTTTGCATTCATATATTAAACTGAGCCGAGCTCAAAGTCGTTTCTGGTCTCTGTTTGTTTTTTATTACGTTTGCAAATTTAGTATAAATGAGGTGTGCTGTGTAGTATATTGCCCATATAAACTTATATAAAACTTGCCCACATACCAAACACATGCAACCTAATCAAAATACGCTCCGTGTGGCGTGTGGATGAATCTGGACTAGGGTATACATTAGATTAAATTATATTCGGTTAACCCAATAATACTTTCAAGAATTTTATCCTAGGTTAGTTCAGGTTGTTGTGGCATCTGTTACACTCAGACAAGAATAGAACCATTGTGAACTCACGCTCCTGATCAGACTGTGCGACTTACGAAACTCTTTATCGTACCAACGTCTGGACTGGACAATTCGTCCAAGCCTCCAAGGAAAGCTGATCCCAGTGTCACTCAATGTATTTTTGCATTAGCCTCTTCAGTGTATGCGGTAGCATGCAGTGGTGTACTTAAAAGAACAAGTTCCGGTGGAACTTATAGGCTCGTTCCTAATCTGGCAAGCTATGGAACTCTTACTCAGCTTATGAAGAGATGCGAGGCAGTCTTCGTATGTTAGTGAATTTATGATCACCAAGTGTGGAATATGCGATAAAGACATATACCCAAAGACCTTTCATATAGAAAACAAGAAATCTCGCTCTTTGTCTGTTATTACCGGCCCAAAGTTGAACTAATGGGTTTTGTAGATGAAAATTGTATTCCTGTTCGGTGTCATCGCTCACCTTTCTGCAAGTTAACATACAAATATCGAAATTTCTTGCCTTGTACATTGAAGGGCCTGGCTTATACCAGAATTTTAACCTACCCAGTCATCACAAGTTGGTACGAGTATGTAATATGTAGTTCTTATCAAACAATGCCAGCGGCAACCTATGTAACGGTGATGACTATTGATAAATATGACCTACGTACATATTGTTCCAAATGGAAACATAATTAAGGAAGCAACAATTAGCTCTGGCTACCGTATACTTGTCTTCTAGGTCAATCGAAATTACATGAAGCAGATCTTGCAATGCCTACTGTCCTCATTGCTTCACTGTCCTACAATCCATATTACACTTGAACCAGATGTTACACCTCGGAGGTTATTTAGCTTTTTTAGTTTTTCATTTCCTCATCCTGTTGACCCTTTAAAGAACTACAAAGTTCCAAAGGACACAATTTTTCAAAAATTATTTTAAATATTTATGATACTCGCATAAAAGCGAATTTAATTAAAAGAATATGAGCTAAGAATGTTTCAAATTGCAAGCTTCAATCTGTATTAGTTTAGTATTAACAACCATTTCAAGTTTTTCCTCTTAAAAAGTAAAATATAAAAAAACTAAGCGGTAAACTTGATGCTGAACTAATACAGATAAAAGCATAATATTCAATGTAATTTCAACAGATATTTTCCACTTTATGTTGACACTAGTACCATTGTTACAGGGTATCTAAAATAATTTTTGAAAAATTGTATCCTTTGGAACTTTGAAATGAAAAACTAAAAACGTCAATTAACTTCATTTAGCCTATAGTTCCATACGTATATTATCCGGTTTATGTGTAACGACTTTTCTAAAAATTGTCGTACGGTATAATGGAGGCCATTCTCAGCATCCTCCTCAACGGCTTTCAACCAAATCCATACACCTTACAGCAGAATCAAACAAACCACCCCTTTGTATATCAAGAGGTATTTTGTTCCTTCCAGATTCACTGCTAGTCCACTATTTCTGACCCATCTTACCTGCTTGAATAAAGCATTCTGTGGAATATCTCTAATGGTTGTAGGAAACTTCCCTCGAACGGCTAGTTTAAGGTCATCCGCGTACGCAACCACTTTAAATCCATTTTTTCACTATGGTCTCGCGGACCACTTTTCTTGGCCAAAATTATTAAAACAGTTCTATTTTAGTTTTTGTTTTAAATTTATTTAAATTCACCTCGATTTTAATCAAATACAACGTTTTATGACACGTTCAGTAAAAACTGATATAGATGGTTTTTAAAATATTTTGTTTACATAAAACAAGAAAACTAGTTAAAGCTGTATTCACAAGGAAAAAAGTGAAAAGTTAAATTTATCACAAAAATCAAACAATGGTTGTGCTTCAGAGTATGCAAAACTGATACAAAAAATGACAACATGAAATATTTCATGATACTTCTGCCATAAAGAGTTCAGCTATTACTCCATGATTGCTGCGAGGGAAAGAGGGTGTCTTCGCAGTGGTTGTGAAGATTATAACTTGAAGTATTTAAGAAATAAGTCTCTGCAAACGAACGAGAATTGCTTCTTAGATTAATATTCAAGAATTTTCTAAACAATTTCAAGTGTTTTTTTATAAGTTTATTAATACTTAAATGTATGAAGAACTCGTTCTGAGTTTTTTTTCCTACTTAAAACCTTGGATATATTCTTCCACATAAATATGAATTTACTCAATTGTAAGATTTTTTCATTAGATCCAAAGAAATGTTTTTAAGTAAATTTATTACCCCATTTCTGGTAAATGAACTATTTACTATGGTTTTGAAAGAGGGATACTTTACTCATATTTAGTTGATTTTCCAACCTTTTAGGAAATTTTTACTGAACTGGAGTAAAATTGTTGAACTAAATTGTAGTATGGATTTTACTCAGATTTATGAATGTATAAATAAAAGAATATAAATAAATAATTGTAACACATACACATACCTTCAACTTAATTTTCAATATTTAACTTTTCTTATAGCACTTTTATTTAAAGCACACCATGTATATCTTCTAACAACTAATCGCAAATGTGCCCACTTTGATGGCACGCCGTACAACGAAAGAATGTTATATATTTTTTGTTGCATCACAGAATGCACTTTTACATTAGAACAGCAAAATTGGATAGAATCACAAAAAATTAATCACACAAAAGACCAAGTCTCGGAGACCATAGTGCGTCTGTCGAATGTCCAATAACATTCTCTATTCGCGAATAAAACATGAAATGTCTTAAGAGTATAAAGGGTGATTTTTTAAGAGCTTGATAACTTTTTTTTTTTAAAAAACGCATAAAATTTGCAAAATCTCATCGGTTCTTTATTTGAAACGTTAGATTGGTCCATGACATTTACTTTTTGAAGATAATTTCATTTAAATGTTGACCGCGGCTGCGTCTTAGGTGGTCCATCCGCTTAGTCCAATTTTGGCATTTCCACGTTTTTGAGTAACAGAGACCCAATTGGTGCGAACGGCGACGAATCGAAAATTGGTGGTCATCATTAACACTGGCCGATACAGCTGCGATATTTTCTTCAGTTCGCACTCTACGTAAGCGTGTTGGTGGTTTAATGTCCAACAATGTAAATTTGGTGCGAAATTTAGTCACAATAGCCCGAATAGCCGCTTCAGTGGGTCGATTAAACTGACCATAAAATGGAAGCGCGCAATGAACTTTCTTAACAGAGCACGCATTTTGATAATAAAATTCAATAATTTGCAAGCGTTGTTCGTTTGTAAGACGATTCATGATGAAATGTCAAAGCATACTGAGCATCTTTCTCTTTGACACCATGTCTGAAATCCCACGTGATCTGTCAAATACTAATGCATGAAAATCCTAACCTCAAAAAAATCACTCTTTATAAATGCATTGCCTTTTTAAAAACGTTTTTGTATTTCAAAAAAACTCCTAATTAGAATTAATTAAATTAAATATTTTTTGATCATTGGAAAATAGTTTTGAAATTGAATTGATAATTTTGTATAAATTCTATAAAACTTCTATGTTTGTTATGGGAAATAAAATAATTTACTTTAATAAATTTCGATTGTTTTATTCCAAAAATAATTGTTTATGTTGCAAATAGCATGTTAACGATCTCAACACCCATGAGAAAAATCCATATTCGAATTTAGTTTGGTAAAATTTCTTTAAAAGTAGGAAAATTATCAAAGTCATAGTAAAGTTCATTTACTAGTAATTCGGCAGAGAATTTACTTAAAAACCATTTCTTGGAATCTAATAAAAAATAAGGCAAATTAAAAAATAAATAAGGCTAAATTAAACTGCAAAAAATACGGGGAACTATTTAACTTTTCTAAAAAGGCTTTTAAGAAAGAAAGTTATGTTGGTTCAAAATCATAATTTTTTTCGAAAAGCGTATTTTTAATTTAAATATAAATTTATTTGACATAAAAACAATTTTGCAAAATTCGAGTACAAAATCTCTAAAAATGTCGACAAAATCAATCGATAAAGAAAATACGTTTTTTAAATTTTCAAAATCTGAAAAGGCAAATATCTTTGAGTTATGTTAATACCATAATTAACTAAAGGTATAAACACAATTAATTAATATTTTTCTTCAAATCATAATTATAGTGTTGTTATGTTAACTGCTTTACTACTAACGAATTGGAATTGTTAATATTTTCGCAAAAATAAAGAATTCTCAGACTATATATATGTGTGTGTGTGTGTGAGTTAAAATGAACTAGAATTTAGGAAAATTGAACTTCGTATAGCGCTAAAGCAATATTACCTCACATCAAGTTCAAACTTTTCCTTGAATGTAGTACATGCTTTGAACTTGATTCTAGTTCAATTTTCCTCAAAACAAGAAAATTGCAGTAAGTCTTTCCTCAAACCAAGTACATTTTTACTAAATCTCTGTAAAATTTTGCTGAATTTTTACTAAATCTAAGTAAAACTTTCTTTATTCAAAGTAAATATCAAATAAATATTTACCTAAAGTGAGCACAATTTGGCTTATTTTTCCCTCAAAACAAGTAAATTTTTAATTAAACTGAGGAAAATTTTTTTTTTGCTCAGAGTATGCAAAACTAATACAAACAAGTTAAAAGGCGTTAAGTTCGGCCGGGCCGAATCTTATATAGCCGCCACCACGGAGTGCATTCCACATTATTACCGGCTGTTGCCTTTACATAAAAGTATGCCACCATATTAGGATAATTGTGATATTTTATGCACATTACAATATTTGTTTACTATTTCAAACTATAAGGCATACTTATGTGCAGTATTTCAAATCCACTACCATATATAAATACAATGCTGTAATTGTAATCAAAAAGTGAACATGCCCCAAATATTGGGTGATCGTCAGTCGTCATTAGGAAGAAACATTTTCAGCTACAGACCAAGTGACTGTATTATTTTGATAAAGATCCCTTATGCTTCGCACCCACTTTTGGAATGTACACATCTAATTTTATGAATCTAGGTACAGCCGTTTGCTTGGTACCAGTTTTATTGTTTTTTTTGGACTCTAAACGTACGAATTTGGAAAAATACTCATAACACAGTACGACAAAATCAATTTTTTTGAGTACACATGAGAAATGTTAACAGAATATGAAAATAGGCTTAAAATGAAGACATACGTGTCTCGGCGATTTGCTGTAGCACGTCATTTTTGAGAAAATCGATTTTAAAGATTCGAAGGATCGTGGAGGTTCACTTGTAACGTAGTACTATTATAAAAAGTTCTATAAAACAGAATGGGCGAACCGATTTAAGTGCTTGAGCCAGTTTTGAAAAGGGAATTAAATTTGGATTTGTTTTTATTAAAAAAAAAACATTTTTTCCGCTAGATGGCGCTTTAATTTTCACGTAAAATTAAAAAATATCCAAAAATGTAATGTAATTCAATGTAATGTAAATGTAATGTAAAAATACAAAAATTATTCGATTTTCTCAAAATTCTGACGTGCTACAGCAAATCGCCGAGACACGTATGTCTTTATTTTAAGCCTATTTTCATATTCTGTTAACATTTCTCATGTGTACCAACCACTGACGTACTGTGTAATAAGCAGACATACGAGTGTAAACACCAAATTTCATGATTCTAAAGGTACAAATATTGAAAGCTGTCTTTATTTTTCGTGCCTACGCAATCAAAGCAATGTACACACCTAAATTAATTGTTATAGCTGCAGCCGTTTGGATGATACAATTTGTATCCCCCATTTTCCGCCTAAAAGTACAGTTTTCGAGAAATTCCTTTTTGTTTCGAGTCTTTACAGTCAGATGAACCTATACACGTAGTTTCATGATTTCAACATCAGCGGTTTGGTTGGTACCATTTTTATCCCTCTTTTCCAACTGTATCCCTTAAAAGTACGAATTTTGAAAAATTCTCCTATCTTCGGTGTCTACGCAATTAAGGTAATGTACACTCCAAATTTCATGTTTCTAACGGTTGTCGAACCATTCATTCCATTTTTATACGCTTTTGCCCCATTTCCGTACAAAAGTAAAATTTTCGAAAAATTCTTTTAAGTTTCGCGTCTACACAGTCCGAATTTCATGATTTCAACTTCAGCGGTTTGAGTGGTACCATTTTTATCCCTCTTTTCCAATTGCAACCCTTAAAAGTACGAATTTTGAAAAATCACTCTACTTTAAGTGTCTACGAATTAAGGGGATATACATTCCAAATTTAACGTTTCCAGCTTTTGTCATATCATTCGTACCATTTTTATCCCCTTTTGTCCCTTTTCACCCGCTAAATCTTTTTTGTACTTTTTGATGTTTTCACGGTACTAGAGGAAAGTACGCAAGAAATTTCAAGTGTATAAAAAACAAAAATTCACAAAAAATAGCTTAAATAATCTAAATATATTATTATTATTTGTCCTTGTTAGGGAAAAATTTTTGGAAAACATTTTGGACCGGTCAAAATAATAGCAGTGTTGAAAAAATCGCAAGAAGAATGAATTTTATCTCAATTTATGTTTATAACATATTTATAAGATATTATGAAATTTACACTACTTCTGAAACGTTATTGTATTATTTTTCTTCATAAGTAGGACGAGGAGAGCATTGTGGAGAAGAAAATCGAATACATATAAAAAGGTTGAAATCTGAGGGAAAATCATATAGTGAAGTTCGACTTTTATTCCAGTGCTCTATTAATATGATCAGAAATTCGATATTATAAGAAGAAAAATCAAAAACTCGTGAAAAAAATCCGTTTATATCAACTACAACCATTCGCCGAATAATAATGTCTAGTACACCGCCACCGAAATAAAAAACAATGTCTGTCCATATTTGAGAGTTTAAAATAGAATACTAAGAAAACATTATCTGTAAGCCAGAAGTCCGAAAAAAGTCCCACTTAAAAATAAAAGACATGGCACAAAAAATTGCAATTCGCGAAAACACACCTGGTGCTGCCAACCAAGAAGTGGGTACACGTTTTATGGCCAGTTGAATCAAGAATTGTTTTGTATGGTGGGACAGTCTCTCGATAATTTGTAAGACGTCCACAGAACACGGAGTACATCTCCAGGTATAGTACCAAAACAGTCAAATAGGGAGGAAAGCATAATGTCTTGGGCGTTTTTTTTTTCATATTATGGAATTGGGCCAATACATTGGCCCAGAACTACCATGGACTCTGTCCAGTGCATCAATATACTGCATAATATTATTCTTACGTATACCCCTTAAATGGGTCTTCTACCAGGTCAATTATCCCGAAAAAAAACAGCCGACTCGCAAGAAGGTGGTTTGAAGTCAATAATATCGATGTTATGGAATGGTTCGTGCAGACACTGCACCTAAATATAATCAACAATTTTAAGTGTGATGACTAAAATGAGGTTTCACTAGCAATACTGAAAAACAATATCGAGTTTTGACACGATATTATAGTGGTATGGGCAAAAATATCGGGTAAAAGTTGTAAAAGACTAGTCGACTCAATGAAACGGCGTTATGTAGCAGTAATAAGCCATAAAGTCAGTACAACTAAGTATTAAATTCAAGAAAATATCCTTATTTAACTTATTATTCAAAAAAGTTTTCAATTTAAGCGAATTGAAACTAAATATTTTTAGTTTTTATTAGCGCTGCTATTTTTTTTGACTGGTCTCATTTTTGCCATAAATGGTTCTAAAGACCTAATCTCAAAATTACAAAAACTTATTTTTTTATCGATCACCGTAAAAAGTTTTAGGATTTTAGTAGTAAAATTAATATTTTTCTTTGTCGGCATTTTTTTATCTCGTCGCTGCTATTTTTTTGACCGCAGCTGTAAATAAGACTTATTGTAAACTCGATAACGTTCTTTAGGAAATGTTGGCAATGTTGTGTAGAAAACGCATTTTCTGGGATGTGCACAGCGAATTTATTCCAGCTTCGTCCGTCAGATTGCTACCATTTTTATACCTTTTTCCAAATTTTTTACAAAAAGTGGATATTGCGGCGTCCAGTGTCGCTTGTTACATACACGTAGCCAGTCGCGAAAATCGCTGCAATTGTTGAAGAATCCAAAATTCGTGGTTGCAATTGCTTATATTTAAACTTTCTCTGTTCAGAATGCTGAAACTTCTCTGACCCAAATATTCCGAATGATTTTATCTATTTTTATCCTATTTTAGCCTTATAACTGGGGAACCAAAATGCTATTAACCGCGTAATGATGGACATTGATAGTACGATATACCCTAAGTCTAGATAAATGTTTTAATCAAGATCGTTGTAGAGAATTATAACCTTCGGTGTTATGCTGCTCCATTTTTGAACTATTTTATTTATATTATTTGTATGTTCATAGCCATTTATGCAGTCACAAACAAATCAGAAAATTAAAAAAAAAATGGGTTTAGAAAAAAAATTTCTTCTCCAAATGTATATGACAGATATAGGTTTGGGGTCCGGGAATTCCCTAAGGACTGCACTATTTCAATGTTTTCATTTTTTACGAATTTTTTAAATTAATATTAACATTTTTAATGTTTCTATTGCTTCTACGTTTCCTCTTTTTCTGTAAAATATTTTCCTCTCTAGACGAATGAATCTTCTAAATTAAACACGTCATAACATTCTCAGTCATACAAGTTCTTTGTTTCCTTAAACATTTTTTTAATTTTGAATCTAGTGCAGGTGTCAGTCCATTGTGCTTGTGACTTAAATGTCCAATATTATGACTCATCCGATCCTTTCTGATCTATGTAGAGTAAAATATTAAAGTGGAAAATAATTTCTTAAATATTTTTACAAAAACGTTCGTTTTTAATTTGTAATATGTCAGTATTTTAATCATAAACCCTAATGTTATTTTCATTTTTTATTTTTCTTTTCAATTATTTTCGTAATAACTACTACAATAATAAAAAATATTTATTTTTAGATTATTATTATTTTGTTCTGTATTAGGAATTGCATTCATATTGAAAATTATCAGAAATGTACGAAAACCTTTAAATAGTGTACACGGACGTGTACGGTGTACTTTAATGGGTTCAAAAAGCACACCAATGTTGATATTTTAAACTATATTGGACGTATCTAAAATAAATTATGTTTTTCCGGAAATTCCCGGGAATGCAATTTTTCATTCCCGTTTTCCGGGGAAATGAAAAAAGTCCGGGAAAACCCAAACCCTAGACAGATGACATCCAAGTCTGAGAATATTTTGGCATCAAAAACTCATTTTCGAGAAAATGGTTCATAGCCACTTATGAATATAAGCCTTCGATATACTTTATGAGGTCTCCGATGAATATCTCAAGGTGTTACACACGGAATGACAAAGTGAATATGGGGGTATATAATCTGGAGGTGGAGGGTATAAAAATGACAACATGAAAGTTTCATGATACCTCTGTCATAAAGAGTTGAGCTATTACTCCATGATTGCTGCGCCATCGCAGAAGAAGAAACTACATTTTTAGTTAAAATTTCCTAAATGGAATTGTTTAAATGCAAAAAGAATCTAATATTTTTCTTACTTAAAAGCTGGGAAATTTTCTTCCACACAAGTATGAATTATTAGATGCAATGATATGTTTTTAAGTAAATGTACCACCTATGTCTAGTTAATGAACTATTTGCTATGACTTTGAATTAAGAAAGCTTTACTTATACGTAGGTTATTTTCCTATTTTTACTGAACTGGAGTAAAATTGTTGAACTAATTTGGAGTATAGATTTTATTCAAATTTAGGATTTGCGTATATTCGACCCGGCCGAACCTGGTTTAGAGTGGGTGGGAGAAATTTTCATGGAATTTCTCACACTAAAAATAGTACTACTCGACTCGAGAGGATAGCGTGTGTCCTTTCACGCTTTCCAGTATGCTGATGATGGCTGTTTTATACGAGTAGAATGCATTTGTACATACTACATGTGATGTCTGTATGTATGTATGTTGTACACAGTTGTGCTTCCTTTGTTGCTGTTTATGATGACGTTGTGATGTTACTTTGAGTTTGAGTGAATGGAAAATCACTTTTCTGTTCCACTGCTGGCTGCTGCTGCTGCTGCTGCTACTGTTGTCTGCCTTTGCTTTGTGTTTGTTGGTAGCTGTTACTGTCGTCGGTTTGATGAAACGAGTATTTTTTTGGCTCAGTGCGTCAACTACACTTAGGAAGGAGATCACAAAGCACTAACTACTGACATGTTACTACGTTCCATTTTGCATGCCATAGCAGCAGGCTGAGTGGGGTGGGGTTGGGTGGGGTGTGTGTCGGGGTGCAGGGAGTGGTATATGCGTGCTTGAGTGTTAGTGTGGCGTGTGTATGAATAGAGTTCGATGTGTTGCCAGTACTGTATGTACATACATGTGTATGTGAGTATGCATGTGTGTGATGTGTTTCTTTTTTTTCAAATTTTGTACATAATGGCTGAATAATTGTCCTTCTTTTCAGTTATCGTCGTCGTCGTCCTCGCCGTCGCCACTACGTGTGTACATGTCCCGAATTTATTGTATTGGTCGATTTCATCCACCAATCAAAATCGCTTTCAAAATGGCCGCATATTCCTTTGTTGTCAGTTGCCTGTGTGCTGTAGACGTTGTCGTTGTTTTTGTTGTTCATCCCTTCCTCCTTTGTGTTCGGGTATCTTATTACTTTGTAATCAGCATCTTTTAATTTGCGTGATTACATTCTTCCTAATTATTTCATTCTTGTTGATTGAATGACAGATATACTTTGCACTCGTACAAGAGTCACATCGCACAGTGGGGAATTTTTTGTTAAAAAATACGTCAATGTATGAAGAAATTGTAGAGGATCGGGGCGCTAGGCTTTACGAAAATCGAACTCGGGACACCCTGCATCAATACAAGTTGAGTTGGAGTATCACGGCCGGCGAAAAAACACCTACTGGGTGGCACGATGTACAGTCACAGAGTAATTGCGGTTGTCCGCATTTAAAGTGAAACCCCATATCCTCTTAAAATCATGCATTTCTTAAAATGTATATGTGTATAGCACCGTACAACAATTAAGAAAGTCGTTACACTTGATCCGGATGATATACGATTGAAACTATAGACAAAATGGAGTTAATTGGCGTTTTTTACTTTTTCATTTCCTCATCCTCTTGTCTCTTCACAGAACAACAAAGTTCTAAATGATAAAATTTTTCAAAAATGATTTGAACTGGCTCAATACCATTTTGCTTCTATATTTAATAGAATGCAAATTTATTTAGAAATGGCATGGTGACATTTATTACATGGCTGCAGACTACCACGATCATGTCAAAATCTTTTCAAGTGGCTTCGCAGCGACTTTTCAACATCAAACCCGGCCTCTATAAAGAGATGATTCTCACAAACGAAAAAAAAAATCAAAAAATATTTTAAATACTTACTTGCACCCTATGATAACGGTATAAGTGTCAAATAAAAGAGGAGAACATCTGTTGAAAATACTTTAAATATCATGCTCCTATCTGCATTAGTCCGGCATTAACACCCATTTGAACTTTACAACTTAGTTTATATAGTTTATTCATATTTTACTTTGTAAGAGGGGAAACTTTAAATGGATGTTAGTGCTCCTCCATGACGGGGGGTATACTAACATTGTCATTCCGTTTGTAACGCCTTGAAATATCGACCTGAGACCATATAAAGTATATATATTATTGATCGTCATACAATTCTAAGACGATCTAGCCATGTCCGTCCGTCCGTCTGTCTGTTGAAAGCACGCTAGCAACTAAACGAAAGGAGCTAGAACGTCCTAATTTTAAATAAATGCGTTTTATAGTGCGTAGATAAACCAAAGGGAAATATTTGAGGATATTAGGAGAAAAATTGAAGTCAAACACGGAAAATGAAGTTCTTCATGACAGCTTCAAATTTTTGTCAGGGCAATGATCTGAAACACAAATCACGTTTAATCCAGGAGTGGCTTCTTTATGACTTCCAAAAGCGCTCCAACCTCCGCCCCAATCTCCAGACATAAACCCCACGAAAATTTGTAGGATGAATTGGACCGCCGTAGTCGCCGCCATTCAGTAACCTCCACAAATGGGGTAAAATACGAATTTTCAGTAAAATATATACAATATGGAAAATATACAAAATCGAGTAAAAGATGTATCCCTACGCCTTATAAATACTTAAAGTTCCTAAAACGATTGTTTTGTCCTATTGATTATCCTTTTTTAAGAAAAAACCGAATACTATCATTTTTGATGTAAATGATTTTGAATATTATCTAATGGTGAATTAAAATTATAAAATAAAGTTTTATGTTAAAATAACGTACTTGGATTAATGGGCGTTTGATCTTTCACCAATGCGAATGAAGAATATTAATGTCTTCACTGTATGTGAATTGAATGAACATATTAGCGTAATTCTTTTTCATCAGAAAATGTTAAAATTTTTAAGTTTTCGGCATTATCTATTTTTAAGTTGTACATTAAGTTGTTATATATAAACACCCCTTTTGGCTATTTAAGAGTCCAACATAAATCCTCACTGTCAGCCGCTACGGTCAATTTTAATTAAATGTAATTAAATGTAAGTATTGAAGGGCAAAACAGATCGTTGTTTTTTCTTACGTCGCAATTGGTCCCATAGAGTATGGAGAAGAAAACGGTGGTATAAGGATTTGACACATGGAAAAGGCAAATTTTGTGTTTTAATCAAACTCATAATTCAAAATTCGTGTGAATTTTCTATTCATGTCAGGGAATCGGAAACTATTGTGCTAAAAAATGTCTTCAATACATTACAATGAACCAACAAACTTCAATATGTTAAGAGAAAATGTTGATAAAAATATTTATTCAAATGTTTATAAACTTTTACAAAGACGTAATAAGTCTTCCAATGAAAGAAGATTTTCGGCGAAGCGTCGAATTAAAACTTGGCTAAGATCCACCATGAACTAAGATCGATTTTTAAATTTGTTAAACTTAAATAAATAAAATATTTTGTAACTGCTGATGACAATCGTACGCTAGTGATCAGTAGACCTTCGATTTTTGCCATAATTTTTTGCACAATTTTTTGCATTTTTATTTTCCCGAAAATCCCAGTCAGTAGTCGAAATCAAACAAATGTCCACAATACTTCTTCGGGTGTAATCGCAATTCGCGAAAAATTCACACAGTGTTTTGTTGTTTCGGGTGTATATGTAAGTTCGAAGCAGTTCTCATTCAATTGAGTTTGCGAGGCACATATACAGAACCTATAATCACCGGAGTAGTTGTTGCATTTCACTGGGCATTGAAAAAGAGCGTAGCGTTCCTTGAAACGATCATCTGCCCTGCTAGCAACCGAACCAAATTAATGTCACACACTTCTTTTTAAATACTTTGTTTTCTGCCTAAAAAACAAAAACAAATGAAGAGTTACAACAAAAAGAAAAGATCAAATAATATGAAGAAAAGATCAAATAATAAAAAAAAAAACAAAAAAGGTTAAATTAAATTATTTACTAATTTCATTTATTCTAAGGCCAATACTATATCCAGAGTCAGTATTCCATTCTTCTGGGCCTCTCTACCAAAAACCAGTTGATGTAGAAATCCTCTTAACGAATTTAGTGTTTTTTTGTGATATAAACATGGTTTAAAGTGTGATGATCAACTATTATCATTAATTTGGTACAGCATCTATACGACGTTTGGATTCGTGACAAATAGTTGGATCGCAAAAGCGAGGTCAACTGTACTACACAAGGAATTTGTCAGTAAAAGCAGAAAGTTTGCTGAAAGAGCAGATTTTCTGCTGAAAAAGAGACAGCTAATTTATATCTACTGAAATAGCAAACAGCTGTTTGCTGTTTTTATCAATTAAGAAAAAACGCTATCTTTAAACTTTAAGCATATGTACAGAACAGTATCACCAGTTGAATATACAAATTGAAAAGACTTTTTAGAATAAATGGCTATTTATTACCACTGAAATATGTTGCGATTGTCTTTTTAATGATACGCATATTGTCCCAATCTAATATAAAAGGAAATTCCAGCTAAACTCGCGTTCGGCGTCAATCTGAAAGGCTTTTAAATTGTGAACGCTTATTTTTCATCTATTTTTATATTTATATTAACAGCAGACATTTTTAACAGACTGCAAACTCTTTAGCAGTGTGAATTCTGATGCGAAATTGCAGAAAAACTGCTGTTATTACAGAAAAACTGTTATAATAGCAGAAAACTTCCTGCTAATAGACATCAGATAACCGCTGCTGTCAATAACAGACTTTTTTCTCTAAGTGTACAAATACAAGATATACATTTATATCTACTTCCCTGTACAAAGTTGTTAGTGTGCCTAAAGGTTCACTGGATAAATATTTGACCAAAAACGTCTAAAATTGTTTTGCCTCAGTCTGGCCACATACATATATTTTAGAGATAAACAAGATATCGGCAGATTTTAGATAGACAAAATTGCTATTAAAATTATTATTATTACCAGGAACAAATAAATGTAAGTGATATAAATGTAAAATCCACTTTTACAATTTTTTGTGCAAATACGACAAAATATATTTTCGACAAATATTTGCCCAATGTGACCGTACCTTAAGTCTTGATTAGGAGCTTCTGCAGCTTCTGGTGCTTGTATCTTTTACATGAACTTTTATAATAGAATACGAATACAATTTTTCTCAGAGTTCGTCAATACGAATTCATTCCAAAATATAAATATTTTTAAGGAATAAATTGTTTTCGCACTCCATCGGGCATGATGAACATCTCCTGGCATTCGAAGTGAGAGTGAAACGGTTTCGCCAAGAAAAACTAGAGAGAAGTTCTTTGTAGTCTTCTCGTGGTTGTTTTTCTTTTACAGTCAGATTTTCGAATTCCAATATATCCAAGGTATCACCGAGAATATTTGAATTTATTAAATATCTGAACCTCGAAAACAGCCCGTAGGATTATCTCCAATATGTGATGTCTACATGACACACTGAAAAAAGATTGATACTGGATCATACTAAAATTGAGTCTGAAAAATGTACTCAATTTAAGTACATTAGTATTTAAAATGAGTAAATTAAAATCATTGTTAGTAAATTTTACTTGATACTACTACTAGTAAAAAATAAACTTACGGGGGGGTTTCCGACGACGACTCACCCATTGTATTCGTCAAAACGACGAACGAAAGTAGATTTGCGTTTCTGTATAACGATTGTCAATTTTTTGATAACTAACAAAAAGCTTTCGTCTGATTAGAAAAAACCATTCGTGAACGCGTAGAAATGAAAAAAATGAAAATTGATAAATTTTTAAAATAATCAGTTAGCACAAGTTAAGATGTTTATTCCAACAGAAATAATAAAAATAACACTTGACACAATATTGGTTACATATACACACATATAAACGCCATCATTTATCCTGTTTCTGGCACAACGCTAACAAGGAGCAACTGGAACAAACGCCGGATTTTAGCACAACTATGTCAGCAGAAGGATTTTGCACAAACTATTTGGAAATAATTATTTTGTAAACAAATATTTTTTCTGTCAGTTATAAGGGTTTCCAGAAAATTAAGTTTTTCTATGACTAAAATTAACAAAAAAATACAAAAAAATCTTAATCACATTGACTGACAAATGAACGAAAGCTTTGCAATTTCAAATCACACATCATTGAGTAAAGGCATACTGGGTGCCAAACTGATTCCAACTTTTGTTCATTTTTACTGGAATTTAGCACACTTTTCTGAGAGCAGACATAAGAGATCCCTATTCAATGAAGTAAGTCAAAATTTGCCCTGGCTTAACTCTTTCCTGTGCCAAAGGAATCGCCGGTATTCGGAGCAGCTGTTCAGTTTCGCCAAAAGATATAAATACTGGAACCTACTACTCGACTTGTTCTTTACCTGTGCGAGGTGGCTACATTTTCCATCCCAATGAACAGAAACTGCAGATATATCTTCTTCTGTAAAATAATGCACGTAGAACTTAGGTTCTGGTATTCATTTTCGTTATTTAATTTCCTAATTAGGGACTTATTGTGGTGTTTTTATCACTTATATGAGAAATTGAATATTTTTTGTTAAAATCTTTTTCCAAAAAAAGACCACTATAATTACGAGTTAATGTTAGTCGATACCTTATACTTTGTTTGAAAGTTAATAAAAGCTACACTCAGAAAAAAGTGAACCCTATAATGAGTTAAGATGAACTAAACCAAGTACATTTTTACTAAATCTAAGTAAAATTTTGCTGACATTTTCATGAATCTAATAAATGTTTTCCTAAAACCAAGTAAATTTTTACTAAATTTAAGTAAAATTTTCCTAAAACTAAGTAAATTTTTACTCAAACCATGTAAATTGTTACTAAATCTATGTAAAATTTGACTGAAATTTTCCTAAAATTATGTAAATTTTTACTTAAATCAAGTAAATATTTACTTAAACTGAGGACAATTTTTCTGATTTTTTCCTCAAAACAAGTAATTTTTTTACTTAGACTGAGGACATTTTTTCTTGATACAAGGAAAACAATGAACTTAACTAAAAACATCAAACAAATGGTTTTGCTTCAAAGTATGCACAACTAATACAACAAGTATGAATTTACTCAGTTGCACTGTGGGGCAGATGACCAGTTTTAGAGGCAAAAAAGAATTGGAGGCAGTTACACCTTTGAAATTTCGTGCATGTAGTTATGGTGGTTACCAAAGTCGTCTATAAAAATTTTGAGTTGCCACGCCCACTTAATATCTTAGGAAACAGATAGAACATTCAAATTGCATACATACATTTGTGCTGCTCACAAAAAATGTTTGGAAAAAATAAGTTTCTCAACCTAGTGCCACGCCCATTTTGAGTGGGGTGGTAGTTGGTTTTTTGAGTCAAAATACCTCAGGAAACAGATTTAATGTGTTGTACAGGTACTTGTTTGGAAAAAATTGTGAACCTAACGCCCAGAAAAAACTGTTGTTCAAATGTTTCGCACTAAACAGGTGCCCTCATATGGGGACAGAGGGCGGCAATGGGTTAAGATAGACCTTACTGAAATTGTCTAGCAAAATTTTAAGTTGATCGATCTACTGCCACACCCACTTACAGGTAGATCTTTGAAACGTAGTGCAGTTATCTTGAAAATTGATAATCCTTAAAAAAACGAATTGCCACTTGGTTCCAATTTTCCATTTTTGGTAATGCTGGCAACATGTTCACTTTTAGAAAATGTGTTAATTCAAAAATTGGTATTGGTAAAAATTTTACATATTTAGTTAAATTTGGTTAAATATAAATTTATAGTACACTGGATAATATATATGGATTGCATAAACTATACCCACTGTGTGTGGTGTAGGGTATTACATAGACGGCCACGCCCAACTTTAGCCTTTTCTTACTTATTAATTAATACATTAATTATAAACACTTCTGCGAAATTTCGCGGAGATCAATTGCATTTGGACCATTTTCTAACCAAAATTTTACAATATCTCCATTTTTTACCCTACACCACTTCGTGGACTAGGGTATTATAAGTTAGTTTTCCGCCAAATGTTTGTAACACCAATAAATAATCGAGCTAGACCCACCTTTAAGTATACAGATCGGCTTAGAATCGCCAGCTGAATCGATTTAACGATGTCTGTCTGTCCGTCCGTCTGCTGTCCATCTAAGCTCGTTCGCACTCTACAGGTCGCAATTGCTGTCCCATTATCATGAAATTTGGCAGAAGTTCCTTATTTGGCCAAGGACGGTCGGTATTGAATTTGAAGGAAATCGGTTAAGATTTAGATATAGCACCCATACAAATATCGCTCCCGATTTGACATTTTCCTCTCTAGAAACCACATCTTGCACCCGATTTTCTTTAAAATTGGCACAACATTTTATAATCGTACTAGAAACACCTATGGTGAAAGTGGGTAAGATCGGTTCAGATTTAGATATAGCCCCAATACAACTGTTGCTCCCAAAATGTTTAACGATTTTGGCCAAACTTTACATATCTTATTTCAACTATAAACATACATGGTGAAAGCGGGTCACATCGTTCCAGGTTTCAATATACCCCCATACAAATGTCCTTTCCGATTTAACATTTTTTGTCAAACACATACATTTACAGGATACAAAAATCCTTCCCGATTTCACTTTTTTACCGAATTGAATTGTAATGAGATAGAAAGTCGGTCCGTCTTTAGCCTTTCCTTACTTGTTTGGGAGATGCTCTTATGTCCATACTTTGGTATAACCCAAATGGGCCCCATTCTGATCTATTACAGCTCTAGAAACTACATCTTATATCGGATCTTCATCAAATTTTGCAGATCATGATATATTTCAACCTACCGTAAATGAGAAATATATAACCCATGTTTTGGACCAGGACCAAAATGTTGTTATAGGCCCCCTTTTGAAATGTCGGTCCGATTCATCCTATTACTACTGTATAATTTGTATTTGTCTGTCGGATAATTGGATGAATGAAAGATGAATTTATAGTAACTGTATAATTTATATGAACTACATACAATTGCTCCCATGAAATAACCGGGTTTAGTAATCAAAGCGAGGTACATACGCAGGGAGTGTTGTAGAGTATTATATAGTCGTCCCCGCCCGACTTTAGCCTTTCCTTACTTGTTAACTTTAATACAATTTCAAATCAGAAATTTTCTTAATTTGTGGCAGTTTGCTGCAGCACATTCTACCGGCATATTAAAGTGGACTTTTTAGCATTTCTTTTTATATACGTCCGGATTAGGGTATCCAATTGTTCATACTTTTGCATTATTCTATTAATCGTTTATTCGAATATTCTATTATTCGAATAAAATTTCCTGTAAATTATTTAAATCATTAATTGAACGCATAATCAAGCTTCATCGTTTTTATTTGAAATGACTATTGGATTTAAGGCGATTTTTTTCCTTTGTTCTAGTAAAGTTCGAATTCGAAAAAACTCTTTCAATTACTGCTGAATTCGGAGAAATAGAAAGAAGAGTATGTAATTAAGTTTTACAGATTTCTCTAAATATAAAAAATCATATTGTAAGTCATTTGATTCTACTTTTCGTTTTTTGCTGGATTTTCACTATTTTTTGTTGTTTCGTTTAGTTCGGACAAAAAGATAATTTCAGCGACAATATTTTCTTCTGCATTGAAACGTTTTCAACTCCGAATAGCCTTTTGTATAATGAACTAGCAAACTCTTTAGTTTCCTTTTGTCGAATATGTACAAAATTCAGAACCAATCCAAAAACATTATTAAAATTTTTAATTTTTGATTCATTTACATATCTGTCTTAAAAATATTAGCTTGTGCCTTTTCGTTTTACAACCGATGTGTTTTCATATTACATTTGATTGAAATATCAAAAATAAAACAAGAGAAAACGTAGTAACATTGGAAAAATGAGTTAACACTTGGTTGCAAATTTTTAAATTTTGCCATTTTAAAGTGTTGGGAACAATCTGCCATTATTACTTTCTGAAAATATGTTACTTCAAAATTGACTTTTTGCCTCTCAAATGGTGAATTGTAAGCATTTTTTATTAGATCCGAAGAAATGTTTTTAAGTAAATTTACCACCTTATTTCTAGTAAATGAACTATTTACTGTGGCTTGGAAAGAAGAAAACTTTACTTATACGTTGTTAATTTTCCTACTTTTAAGGACATTTTTATGGTATGGATTTTACTCAGATTTAGGAATACTATTTGTCTGAGTGTATCTAACAAACAATTAAAGTATCAACATTCTTATAAAAATTATTTTTTTTTTGCTTTATAGTTATATTCCAACATTACTACCCTACTTCTAGTAAATGAACAATTTACTATGAACTTGACTTTATTTGAAACGGTGTAATAATGTGCCATCAGAGCGGCCACGTAAGTAAACCAATGATTTTGAAATGAGGACACATTTTCGTTAATATTCAAACATTTAAAGGAATCATAACTAAACTGTCGTAAATTTGCAGTATGGATATTGTTCAGATTTAGGAAGATCATGTTTCTGAGTGGGGCGAGATGTCATTTTGTATTTATGTGGGGACAAATCAGAAGTTTGAAAATAATCATTTGCGAGAGTATAGAATATCGCAATATCGTACCTTACTTACTTTTAACAATTATGAAATTTAAATGGCTGAAATAATGATACGTTTACGTTTATCTATCATCGGCATCTCAGCACTGTACCTTTTTTAATATTTGTATTGTTTTTTTTTTATTATTTTCTACTTGCAGGCCTTGTATATTATTGCCTTCCAATGCGAAAATCTTCCATGTCCCCGTAATATTGTGAATATTGTGGGCTGTAGTGAATTGTAATTGTACGTAGCGACGTCGTCTCATTCAACAACTTCATCTTTTGTACATGACATTTAATTTATAAACTTACACCAACCACACCAGACAAAGCAACCAATCTTTGTTTATTGACATCACACCTACTACAACAAATTGGACTTAGGATCTACCTACATACGAACATTCATACATACATGCATGTATATGTACATATGCATACATGCATACAAAGATACAAAGATACAATTGTAGCAGCACATCAGTTCAGTACTAGAGGATAAGTTACTATAATTAGAGGCACATACAAACAACAATAACTATAAGTGAAAGAAGGAGAAGAAGAACAACAACAACAACAAACTATAAAAGTATACAGACATAACTATAAATACATACACACATAAAGGTATACATACATACATTAAAAGAATACGGAGACTTTGAGGCGCTCGAAGAGATTGCGAGTGGCATGAGCCATACATCGGGTCACCGAAAATATGATGATAATGAGTGTTGTGGGCCAAGACCACCTGTTCCCGGAGAAGAAAGTCGCGCTAGAAAGGTGAGTATCGAACTGAAGATGGCTAATTGCCAGCGATGTCTGTCTGTCTGTCCAGCAAGTGGTGACGGTAATGAATTTGTGATTTACAGATGACCGAAGGGGTAGGAGAACATTTACGTAATTCGCCACCATCCTACTTGAATTGGGCCCGTACACTCAATCATCTGCTGGAAGATCGCGATGGTGTGGAATTATTCAAGAAGTACGTGGAGGAAGAGGCCCCGGCCTACAATGACCATTTGAATTTCTACTTTGCCTGCGAGGGTTTGAAACAGCAAACGGATCCTGAAAAGATAAAACAGATCATACAGGCAATATACAGGTAGGTTATGCCACTACATACCATTCAGTGTATCAAAAAATTGTAAAATTGCCAATTTCAAACAAAAATCGAATATGGACACAAACTTATTTCACACGAATATTTATTGAATACTTCAGACACAAAAAAACATATGAAATTAACAGAAAAAAATCATAATGGAAATGAGATCAAAATATTACGATGTCTGTCTCAATGTCTAGCTAGACCCAGCCTTTGGCTTCGATGACGGCCTTTAAACGTGATTTATTGTTAACATTATCTTCTTAGTGGCAGCCACTCTTCTCGAAAAGCCTGCTTTAGATTTACCATTCGCGAAATCGAATGTTGTCTGATAATTTTTCCTAGACCTCCCATAGATGTTCAATTAGCATTTTTATTAGGTATTTTCAAATGTTTCTATTACCGACTGAATTGTGGATCTTGGTCGTTTTACCAACTTAGATATTATTTCCTCATAAATATTCCATTATTTTTTAATTTTATAATATCGATTGACACTTTACTGCACTCTGAAAAAAGTGAACCCTATTATGAGTTAAAATTAACTAAAATTTAGGAAAATTGTACTTCGTATAGCGCTAAAGCAATATTTCCTCATAACAAGTTCAAACATTACCTTGAAAGTAGTACATGCTTTGAACATGATTCTAGTTCAAATTTCCTCAAACCAAGTAAATATGTACTCAAACTGAGGAAAATTGCAGTAAGTTTTTTTCCCAAATCAAGTAAATTTTTACTAAATTTAAGTAAAATTTTCCTAAAACTAAGTAAATTTTTACTCAAAACAAGAAAATTTTTACTAAATAAATATTTAATAAAATATTTACTTGCACTTTTGCCGATTTTTTCCTTAAAACAAGTAAATTTTTCTAAAATTAAATTAAAAAAAAATACTTGATACTAATTCAATAAAATGATTTTGCTTCAGAGTATTGAAAACTAATACAAAAATGACTACATGAAATATTTCTCAAAAGTTTCAGAAAAATTCTCAAAAGAATTGAGCTATTACTCCATGATTGCAGCGAAGGCGCCTTCGCAGTGGTTGTTTAGAATAATACTTGAAGTATTTAAGAAAAACGTCTGCAAACGAACAAGAATTGCTTCTTAGATTAATATTCAAGAAGTTTCTAAACAATTTCAGGTGAATATTTTTAAGTAAATTTACTACCCTATTTCTAGTAAATTAACTATTTATTATGGTTTTGAAATAAGGAAGCTTTGCTCATACTTAGTTAATTTTCCTACTTTTAACGAATAATTTTACTAAACTGGCGTAAAATTGTTGAACTAAATTGGAGTTGGAATTTTACTCAAATTTAGGAACGCTATTTTTTTGAGTGTGCGCGGTTGAGTTGCCATTTTACAACTCCATACCAAAACTAAATGATATCCACTTGCCTGGGAAAGTTGATGAATGCAATTGAAAACAGTAACAAAATAACATCGGTGCCGTCATTTCATTTTTCACCAAAAATACTGCATCCTTAATGAGTTTCCGCTATCAATTTCCACTGTTGTAATATTTTTTTTGTACTGATATTTTTATTTTAGTGATATTGTTTGCAATCCCTTTTGTATTTTTCCTTTTTTCCGACTTTTTCCAAATCTTCTGTTGTACGTACATTTTTTGAGACACTGTATTTACCCACATTTTAGCCCCAGATTATTATAATATAACACTTTCTTAATTTGCATTTAGATTTTTGCGTAAAAGCCAATTGTCTGTATCGGAAGATTTGAGGCGCAATATCAAGGCTGGACTTAAAAATGAAATACCTCTCAGCCCAAACATATTTGATGGCATGCAGAAGCATGTCGAAAACACAATACGAGATAACATTTATCCATCATTTTTGTGTTCGGAAATGTACATACTTTACATTCAACAAATGTCGGCTGCGCATGAACGATTTAGCAGTAGTGGCGGCCCCACGGGTGCCGGTAGCTGTAGTACAGGTAGCAGTAGTAGTAGTGGTGCTAGTTGCGGCAGTGGAGGAGGCGGCGCATGTGCGTTGCCGCCTGTGGTTGCCTCAACAAGTACTGGGAAATCGAGCAGTACGTTGGGTCCAATAATCAATTTGCCTGCGAGTACTAGTGCCGGCATTGGTGCTCCAACTGGTAGCTGCAGTGCCAGTGGCAGCGTGTACGGACCCTCAACTTCAGCCAGTTCTAGCGGTTCAGTTAGTGCCACGGATACCCTACCTCGCAGCTCAACCTTACCCACCCTCCATGAAGATTCGGAGTTGTCATTAAGTGACGACTTCGAGAAACTACGCGTTGAAGGAGGCCGCGTATCAGCCGATATGCCAATGCGCTTAACACGGGATTTATTATTAGCAACACAAAAGAGAAGACTGGAAATACGACCACCTGGGTAAGTTAAAATATCTGCTAAGAATTTGCCAACATTATCCCAATCAATTTGTATTGTATTGGAGTATAGCCAAGAAAGAAAACTGCAATGTTTTCTGAATGCATTCGTAGCTACTTCCCATAACAACATAATATCCCCACCCCCTATCACCACCAAACTTGTTTGCCACATTTTATTCAATTAATCGAATAATGAAAAAAGATTTTAGACAAAACAAGGACTATAGACTCCGTTAGTTTATAAGTGGGGACGATCGTGTGTATGCGCTTTCATATTACTGCGTTAAGAGTCTATCCTAACCTAACCTTTAGATTTCGAATCACGCCCGTTTGTAGGTAACAGTAAAGAATAAAGGGTCATAATTTCTACATTGAGTATTGTTTTCTTTGTTAGGATACTAGCTAAAAATCTTTCATTTTTATTTTTTTTTCGTGTCGGCAAAACAAAAATGGAGAAAATGATTTTAAATCTCTTATTCTATTCTACATTTATACGATGATGTGTTTTTTTTTTTTTCTTTTTGCGATAGCAAAAACTATTTTGTAAATATTTTTTATTTGTTGGCGACTGATCCTAAACCCATGTTTCTATTTGAAAGTCAAATTCGGAATATTTCTAGGCCTCCAAATTAAGTTTTATTTTATAAAATTATAGTGCAAATATTAAAGGTGCCTTCGATTTCTGCATAAAAAATCATTCATTTCGAATGTGGATTACGTTATAAAACAATCCGACGGCTCCTTTTGGCGGTGCTCCATAATTAACGAAAGAAATATAACCCAGGAATCAGTACTTAGTGGGATTATATGTACATTAGGCTGAGTCGCGGTCAATACAAATAAAAAAATAGTGGCGAGTCATCCCACGAAAATATTGTATTGTTTAATAGTGATTTGCAAAATATTTCGAAAACACCCCTAAAAGTCATGTTTTGCATGTTGCAATTTTGATCCTTGAAAGCACTTTAAATATAAATATTCTCCCTTGCCTGGTGGTCGAACATTATGCACTGCATTTATATGGGACACTCCCTTAGTGTTACTTCCATTAAAAAAATCACATAAGTGATATCGTGGTATATGCTTTGTTTACTATTTGGAGTTTATGTCAGTGTCCGATTTTGTAACTAATTTTGCGTTAAACTATAAAATATGAAAAATCGCAAACGTAGAGTGATTTAGATAATATAATTTTCGGATTTGCGCGGTGTTACTCATTTCGATTTAGAGCAAGAAATGAGGGGGATCATGCATATATTTTTTCTTTGTGGAAATTGTTTGCATGAATCACGCGTGATCGTGAGCAAAATTTATTTTACTCACGTGAGCGTGCCTGAACGTGAGTGATTCAATTTTTTTCCTTCGTGAGCGTGCGTGAACGTGAGCCAGTAATCACTCACGCGCCCATCTCTAGCATGAATGTCAACCAAAAAAAGATGCAAAGCTTTTGTCCAGAGAATTTGCTCATGCCATACAATTGTAGCTTGCGATCTGACGTCGTATTATTGTTGTGGACTGTACCGAGTTTCAAGTCGATTTGTATTCATAAAACCGTACTCTAATTATTTTTGGCTTCAAAATTCTTGCTTGGGGACCGGTTATTTAAAGATTCTGATCGTATTACCAGTAAATGTATTCCCAATAAGTGCGTTGACAGGATATCTGCGGCCAGTCCCTGAAAAGTTTAAATAGAGAGAATTATCTCCGCTGCAGCCTTAACTTGTATAGCGGAGTAATTTAGATCGCTCAATGCTTTGTCCCAAAATATTTCGGCATTACAAAATATTACGTCTTACACATTATTTAACTTAAAATAAAAAACAAAACATAAAATTAATCGGGAATACAGCTTTATTCGTATTATAGAAAAGTACATAATTGGAAAATTATAATTTAATCACATGAAATTGCTCAGCTTTCATTGATATTCACCTTTATTTGTGGCTCTTCTTTGATTGTTGTTAGGTCTTCTGTATTCCAAGTAAATATTAAATATGCGATTTAATTTAATCAATTGTGTATGCGAGTTTATATAAAGAGAATTAGTACATATTTTTTTGTATTAAAAAATGTATACATAACATTTCCAAAATAAAATATTTCAATTCGATTTATCACGATGTCGAACGTTTGCTTTCGTTCGCTTGCTACACGACAAACAACTGACTTTGGTTTCACTAACAACAATCAGAACGACAAGAAGAACAAAAAAATGCATATTTTCTATTTCCCGTAGCCCGGGAAATTTGTACGGGTTTCGTGTAAATGATACCAAACTAATTTATCAAATATCACTTTTAACAGATATGTGTCGGCTAGACGATACAAATCGTATACCTTGAATATAGTAATTTACTATATATAATTGACAACTATAACAGAATAGAAGGTTACAAATACATTATATTAATATTTAAGATAATTCAATAATATTTTGAAATAATTCGATTCAGAATTTTTAAAAATATAAATGCGTTGTCTGTTTTAGAAAGTTATTATATTTCAAAAAAAATAATTCCCGTTTCCCGGGAAATAAATAATTTTGTTGTATAAGTTGGCGTGTAATTTTGTTATTTATTACTCATGGCCAAAAACAAACACTCAAAAAATGTACAAAAATTAACGTACTTACTCAAATCAAATATACTTAAAGTTCATTTACTCATTTAAACTACAAACTGTGAAAAATATTTGTATAAAAATTACAACAGTAGACCATAAAAAGGAGCTTTTTCACGACATAGGATGGTCAAATTATTCCCCCAATCAACAAATCATTCATAAATTATTTTTATTTTGGTCAAATTCTTTAAAATAAACCAAATATTTTAAAATGTGGATTTTTCGTAACAATTTTAAGGGCAAGAAAAGGAATCATCTGGCAAGCAAATGACAAACAAACAATTCTCAATAGCTGCTTCAATAACTTTATTCGAAGCAGATCTCAAGAAATAAAGGGAATCCAAAATGGCTATTACTGGAAGCTTTTCAATTAATTAAACAGAGGCGAAATATTTGTACACAAGCAAGTCTGCAATTGCCGAGTAGGGACTAGTAAATAGATCGATTTTGGGGGTCAAAAGATCGTCGATTTTATGCTTCCCTCGTTATAATGAAATCGACATTTGGTACCGACACTTGCATTGCATTTAACACAAAATTGCGTCAGCGTGACTCCTCGGACCCCCTTTATGAGGAGTTATGTTGTCGACTCAGTACTTCCTGGATGTTGGGGATCAGAAAACGCAGAAATAAATAAAAGCGGACGTTCTAAGTGGAGTTATTGTATTAACACTGTGTACGTTTGTCTATATGTGTATTAACATAACCTGATCCTTTTAGTTTCATATGAATATTATTATTATTATTTTTATGCATTTTATTTTTAGTTTTCTTTTATTAATTTGTTTTAAATGTTATGTTTTTCTTTTATTTTCGTTTCATTTATGTATCTGCACACGTGCAAACACCACATATCCACTGTCATCATCCACCTACAACTGCAACTGTCAAAAAACATGCACAATCCACACCATATCCACCACAAATACCTAAACAATACCTTGCAATCCGTACTATCAACGATTACAATATCATTGTGTGCTTTTTATTGTTTTATTGTTCTTCTTATTATTTAAAAAATAAAATTTTAATTTCTTTGAATTAAATTGATTGCATGGACTGAACAACAACTATTACCAACCAAACCAAAACCGTCTCTCCATATACAATATATTATTGTCAAAATAACGTAAATTTGTGCATGTGAGTGTAGTGCTCATGGTTATGTTTATACGGGGAAGACAAACACCTCATATGTTCCGAATTCAAGGGTAGACTCCGAAAGGGCTAGTGTCAGCTCAGGCGGCAGAACTGATTCTGATACAATGTCCCTTTCAAGCTGTTCGATGTAAGTAACCAAAGGTCAATTAACAAATGATGTAGATAGATAAACGTTTCTTATTTACATTTAATAAAGTTATTTGTATTTGTAAAGTATAATCTCTTGTATATAAACTGTATGTAAATTCCTTTATAGGGATGGACGCCCATATATACAACGAAGACATAGCTCTACGGAAACAAAAGCTATACGACAGAGTGCCATGGCAAATAAGGAAACGAATTCCTTTCAAGTACGAACATTCGACTGTTGTCTATATTTATGCATACTTACTTATATAACTATGTTAATATTTATTTCAGGTAATACCACGTACTCAACGTCTTCACTCTAACGAACATCGGCCTTTAAAAGAGTCCGAATTAATAGCGTTACTAATACCAAAATTAGAAGAAGTTAAACGCAAACAAGACCTTGAGGATAGAGCCCGTCTAGAGGTACTTTCCGAATTGAATACTTTTAATCTCAATCGATCAGTGGTTAAAAAAAAAAAAACAAATCTTTTTAGCATTTTCCTGATGACTCCTTGCCGACCAATGAACGACTTGCCAGTGATCGTGCTTTTGCACAAGCCATAAGAGAGAAATTTGCCATTGACGAAGACAACGATCAAGATATACTTGATCAGCACGTTTCACGTGTCTGGAAAGATCAGACGCCACATCGTTCACCTGGTACAATGTCACCCTGCCCACCTTTACCATCTAGAAGGCGTACAATAACACATGACTCGGGCATGTTGAGTGATGGTGCCATGAGTATAAGTAAGTATTTTACGTTATTAGATTGTCAATTGGAACGTCACTTTCAACATTTAACCACCGTTTTCATGTAGCACCTTCAGAGCTAACCGACATTTTATATTTATGTGTTGTTAGCCTTTGTTAACGGAGCTACATAAAAAGAGGATATTAGTCATTGTTGCATAATTTAAAAAAAAATCACTTTTCCATTAGGTGGCCATTCAATGAAACACTCCAAATCAATGCCAGACCATAGTTCCTCAACAAGGAAGCTTACAAATAAATGGCCTTCCATGAATACAGATAGCGGCATAAGTTTATTCTCAGCTGATACTCTAATGAAGTACAAAGATAACAGGTATGTCCAGGGAAATTTCTAATTATTTTATCGAGAATAATATTTATGTTTCATAATTTAGTTCACGTTCTGGCACGAGTACAGCCTCTAAATTAGAAGAGGCCAAAAGAAGACTGGAAGATGAGACTAGACGGTCTCGTCGTTATACCCAACAGCAGCATATGTTGCCATCCATGCAACAACAACAATCAGCCTCATTTAGTAATAGCAGCAGTGGCAGTAGTAGTCTACATCATCAATCACTCCCGCCTCCGTTACCCGCAAAACCGCAAGAGACCACAACTGTTGTGTTTTCATTTTGTGATGAAGAATATCCTTATAGAACTAAAATACCCGGTACACAACCCACACTAAAGCAATTTAAGGACTATTTACCTAAAAAGGGCAATTTTAGGTAAACTCCCAAAAAGTTATTTGTTACCTACAGTTACAGTGTTACTAAATTCCTATTTCAACATTTCAGATTTTTCTTTAAAACACATTGTGAAGATCCTGACAGTCCAGTGATTCAAGAAGAAATTGTCAATGACAACGATATCCTTCCCTTATTCGAGGGCAAAGTGATGGGTCTGGTTAAACCATCCGATTAATAGTAGAGTAAGTTTTAATTTTTATACATTTATATATGTAAACAAAACGATTACAAAAACAATAATACAAACACACAAAAATATATATAAACAAATAATGTCAAAATTAAAACAAAACACTATACATACTACATATATCGTAAACAAACAAAATGCTAAAATAACAATAAAAATACATTTATTTTATCATTTCTTATGACAAAGAAGCCAAAATATTTTTGTATTAGACTAATTTTCTGTTCAACATCTGTCGACATTATATGGAAGACAACACCAATACGACAATTTTTTTACAAAAATATGTTTGCTTATGATAGCAGCGTGTACACTTCGTAGTCTGCATGCAAAATTCAATTCATGACGGTTATGGATGTATTTTATCGTAACCTACCTGAAATATATTAAAGATATAGAATCATGAAATGCAAAAGGGCGTAACATCACTTTTCATAATTTTATTGTGGTTACAATGACAATTTACAAGATACTTTCAAAACAGGACAATGCAATTACTCTCGTTGAGCCAAATAAATTAACAATAGAGCAACAAATAGTTATGTTAAAAAAACTTTTATTTCAAAAATCTCAAAATCAGTGGACAACAACGATCTTTAACATTCAAACTTCGAATATACTGTGCACCATACCCATTATGTATGACACCAAAGTACATCAAAGGCTGAGGCTAACTTCAGTGGCTTTTCCACTAACCTGCAACTTGCAATATTAAATGACCGCTATATACAAATTTAAGTGAAAATGGTTGTATGTCGTAAATTGTCTTGAGGTTACGATATATATACATATGTAATAGGCATATGATTCTGAAAAATGGAAAAATTACATTGGAGTCATCAGTATATTAGCTTCCCATGATAGTAACGTGTTGGTGTTTAGCATGTAAACTACGAAGTCCTATATTTTTAATAGAATCGGGAGCTTTGTGTTTTTGGGCCACACTAATCTACATACAAACATTATATGTAAATAATCGCTTATATCGAAATTTCTAGAGATACATAAAATGTTTTCGGATTTTTCGTGATAAATGGTCAAATGTGAAATGGTTTTGCATGCCAATTGACGTCATTTGGTTTGGGTTGGAGATAAATAGATTTTAGTGAAATTTATACCTTAAAAATCAAGTATTTGTTTTCTGCCTTTTTTGGATTTACCCCACAGTGTATCATTAACTATTGTAATTAATTGTCTAAGCAATTATAATGTTTGGTTTCAATTGAAGTAAATACATAAAATCTAGTCTTCTTCAAAGGTTGACTCACAGTTTGGCTAAGGTGCATAATTGGATATCTCAAAACAAAATTGTGGTTCTGTGTAAAAAGATTATTATCGAAATTAACTTTAAATTCACACATAAATAGTTTTGCTTCTGGCTTACTTATACAACGTAAACAAATTGATAGCATATCCCTAAAATAAGTGGCGGCTTCGCGAATTGCCCAATGTTTTAAAAGGTCGTAGAATTCGTATGAAAAGAAGCTATTGAGCATGTTCAAGACGATTTGATGCGCAACATAATATTCGGGTCAGTTCTAATACTCACCGAGAGTTTATTTCACTTCACGAGATGAATAGCGAGGTGTCCTGCAATTCACGTAAAGTACTGACGTTATAGAATTTCTGCTCGAATAATAAAAAACATATGCCTATTTGGAAATAACATAAAATCTTTCTTTATTTAACAATTGTAATGATCTTGCAACTGCTTTTTTTTATCAAATTTAGTCAGCTGATTTAACAACTACAACAACTTTCACACAAATGTTCAGAGGAATATTGTTTGAAATTTTGACCTTTTAATAAAATCGTATGTAACTGCAACATTTAATAAATTTGAATGTGCAAAAAGTGATAAAAAAGGAAAACATAAAATTTTGATTATGTGAAGTTTATTTGCGGTTTTAATTGATCTTCTTGCAGATGAACAGAATTCACGCCGTTATCACTGTAAAAAACGAGTGAGAAGTTCTCACCTGAAATGGCGTGAGAGCGACTTGCAGAACACCTCTCTCATGAGTAGTTTCATTTCGACGCTACAATTGAGTGGCAAAATGCTACCGCTTTTTTCCGTAGCATTTTGGTAGCTCGAGTTTTAGATTTCACAATGATAGTAATAAACATGCGGTCACGAACGTACGCGAAATAGAATTCAACTTTGGCTGAATTTAGTAAAATGCAAAAGTCTGCGAAATGGAACGGAATATTCTAAAGCGATTAATTTATTTTAAAAGAGGATTAATGTAGCTTTCTATCGAGTATTTACACAATAAGTTATCTCTACTTTTTATTTTTTAATTCGCTTAAGTGCCGGTCGTGAACGCACGATTTCTCCATATATTCTTTTACTATTATCACCTTGCATTCAAACTTTTTGGTCTCCTCGCATTTTCGTCTTCTTAATAGATTGTAATTGGGATATTTTGTAGAAAGAGTATAAACATGACATATGTGTTGCATGTAAAATAATTAAATATAAATGTCTTTAAACGTAGCTTAAGTCATAGCACAATAATAGAGGTAGAAGCAATTCCCCAACAACAACTAAAGTTCAGATACAACCCTGTGTGTTTCAGCATTTTGATTGTCAAATTCAACTGACAGATAAATGTGTCAATTGAAGAATAATACAACTTTTTCGCATTTTCTCAGTTTTCGCAATTAGTTCTCACTTTTAACGAAAAAACACCACAATATTTTCAAATATTTTTCGACAATTATTTTTAATTTATTTCAAACTGTGATATGAATGTAAACAAACATTTGGTATATAAACAATCAAAATGCTGACAGAATACAAAAATGAAAAAAATTGTAATCAGCTGTTCGAGCGACACTACCTCTGTTATTGTACCATGCTTAAAGTGAAATAATACCACTTTTTATGAAACCATTGTATTATAAAAATGTAGACATTTTTTATGTTTATTTTTGGGTCCTGGTTGTCCGTTCGGCGGAAGTGCATATATACAAAAAAGATGTCGACACAGGCCAAATATTTTTGGAACCATCTTAAAATAAAATATATCTCTTATCTCAACTTCCCCGCGAAACACCCTAATGTTTCGGAAAGACCGCCATAACTGAAAACTAAAATGGTTAATTTATTTAACCGCTCTAATGAAGTAAATCAATCATCTTGAAATACCGTGAAACCGTGACTGTTGGCAACAAGTTCATAAAGTGTGTGATATTTTATTATAGGAACCAAGGCAGAACCTATAGTTTGTGACGGATCGGGAAACGATTTAGAAAAAATATAATTGACGTTTTCTCTAATTTAAATCGGTTATTGCCCAATGAATACTATATGTAATATTAAAGAATCAAACAAAGACACTAATGAAGGGACGTTTGCAGCGAATAGGGAAAAAACTATCAAAAAGAAAATTAAATATATATGACAAATTGCATCTTCCGTGATTAAACAAAAATCCAATTACATTTGTTTGCAATTCTTTTGAAATTGTCACGAATATGAGTTAATCCAGATGTAAAGGAGGTACATAATACATAATGTTTGTATGTTCATTTATGTGTATAAACATAGTTGTGTCAATTCTTTTAAAATGATAGGACGAACACAGCAACTGTCCATTTAATCAGTCGTCGTTTAAACTGAAACTGAATTTGAAAAATTAGTTTAAACCTAAAATCATGCTGATATTGCATTCAATTATTGACCTTCATTATGTTTAAATGAATTTACTGTGAATAATGTTGCTTATCCCCTATTGTAAAATTTATTGACATATATTTTTAACAGACGGCAATTGAAATTTGGCTTTTCATTGGTTACAATAGAAAATATATACGAAAACATGTTTTATTTCTAAAATTATATGTATTATTACCTACGAATATAATACGACTAATGGAATATTTGTAGAAAGAATGATGTACATGGACATTTTATAATAACGAATGATTTTTAAATCAACGAAACAAACAGCAGATTTAAGTTGACCAATTCTTAGTTATAATTGTACTTTTTTTATTTTAACTTATATTTTGTCAAATCGAAAGAATCTATTTATTTTTGTATTTCATTTTCCGTCTAACTGTTATATTGTATAATTAATTGATTAACGTTAAGTATATTTTTATGTGCATAACTCTGATGATGGTTACCTTAAGAACGGACTGCCTGCAATACATTTTTCGTAAGATTGTGTGTGATTTTATTTACTTTCCTTTATTTTGCAATGTCAATTCTCAAACCTTTTGCAAAATTATCATAAAAATCAAAAATAATGTATCTTATTTTTAATTTGAATTTGTATATTTGAACTTATGTTCTGTACTAGTTTAGTTTGTCGCACTGTGAAAAGCTTTTTATTTACTACTGAAATCATGTTAGTCCAACCCTGTATTGAAGTGAACGAAAGGTTAAGATATTAAAAAAATACTTGTGACTCATTCAATAAAAAACACAATAAATATTACATTCATTTCCATTGCAATACTCACTCTATCAAACCATCACTATTGTTCGAAAAAAAAAATAAATTAATATTTTTACAATAGCAAATTAACAAAAAGATCCACATAGAACGACAAATTTTGTATAACGATGTACAAAGAAGAACAAGAAAAATAATTTGAAGAAAAACATTGTTATCGTTACATATACAGATGTGGAGCTTATAATTACTATTCTGCTACTTATTATTAACAATTAATTAATTGATTAATTTTTAAATTGTATTATGATTACGATTATTATTATTTATATATTTACACATGCAACAAACAACACAAAAATATTTTTTACGTAATGATATTTTTTAAGAGAATTTGCCATCTTAACGTTTATAATAACATTACATTTACACATAATATGGAATAATTTTATTTCAAAATAAAACAAATCAAAACAATTTCAATGAAAGAAAAAATAGATAAAACAACACTGGTCGTTTCATTAACTTTATCCGTCGATACCCAAGTTTTCGCATTCAGGGAGGGTACTAGTTTTTAAATCCCACACTCTGCACTAAACAATAAGACGGGACGAGTGATTTTAAAGTGTCTGCAAAAACTTACATACAAAAAATCTAAATAAATTATATTTATCTTTAAGATGTTGGAGTACATATCTTACAAATACGACATCTATTATATGTGTTCGCTGGACCGAAGCGGAAACGATGATGGTGGTTATCCGCGAAAAACTAGGTGATCAGGACAGCTTCAAATTTTATCAGGGCATTGATCCCAAGCACAAAATAGGTTTAATCCAGAAGTAACTTCTTTATAACTGTGCAAAAGTGTTCCATCCTCCTCCCCAATCCCAGACATGAACACCACCGAAAATTTGTGGGATGAATTGGACCGCCGCACTGTGGGAGAAACCGCTACTTTAGCTGCACGAAACTCAAAAAACCAACTTACTCGTATTTATTGAACTTAAATTCATTTTTGATCTCAGGTTCTGACTGTACCTAAATATGCTCAAAATTATTTGATTGCTTCACCCACGACCGTTATAACGGTGCATTCATTATTTGCATTTCTTGTGTTGAAGGCGACTGATATATTTTTGTAGCATTTTCGTCGTTAAATCTCACGATCCATTGTAATTGTGGTATTGCATATACATTTTTTCTAGTGGTTTTTGAATAAAGGTAAGTAAATTTAATATTTTTCAATATTATTTGCCGATATAAATATGCTTCAATGAGATGAGTACTTGAAATTCTTTTTTTTTTCACTTTTGTTGTACTTTCCGTAAAGATTTAGTTACTTGCCCCACGGCATCCCGTCTCGACTTAATATTTTATTTAAAATATACAGTGTATAGTACAAAAGGTGAAAGTTTTGGTTGCCAAGAAGTGCCAACTGATTTTTTATAATTGCTTTCAGTGAAAATGTCGATTAAGAGAAGATAACTGTTCGACTATTGGATCAAGAGAAACAAAACTTTTGAACCAAATTCCTCCATTATTCGGTGCGTTTTTCTTCAATCCGGGTTACACATGGACAGAAAAAAATCTCAAGAATTATGGGTAGTGAAGTTAAAAAAAGTGTTATTGCACCACCTGACCGGTTTTTCATTAATAGACAGTTGATTTTTATACAATTCAATCGGTAACATAATATTTTATTATATCAATTTTTTAATTTTAATCAAGTCGTTATTCAATTATGACAATCCTTTCAAAACTTCTGCAAAAAAACATCGGCTGTCTAGTCATTATTTGGTCTAATTTCTTCAAAGATTTCTTCTTCTTTATGTGATGCAATTGTTTTGACAATACTTCATATTGGCCGTTCCACAGTGGTTCAGAATCAAAATTCATCGGCCAAAATTCAATAACTTTTGTTCTAGTAGACATTTTTGGAGTCTGTAAAAAAAATTAGACAAGGACCCAAGGATTATTTTGAGATATATATTAAAAATCGGTCCAACATTTCAGAAATCGGTCCAAAGTTGACTAATTTTCGTATTTTTCGATTTAAAAGAAAATTAAAATTTTTATTTTCTAGTTTTTAAGTTTTTTAACATATTTTTACGTTTTCCAAGCATGCAATACTTTAATTTTGCGAGCGAATTTTTTCCCACCGGAAGCATGAAAGTAGAAAATCACCATAGTTCATAAGCGGCATGCATTTTTTGCCGATTCAACGACAGAGCGTTCGTTACAACTTCTTCTCGCAATGCAGCATAATCACATTATTTTTGCATTGCATTCCATCTTTTAATTAAATGCATCATCCATCGGATAGTTGGGAGCTGTCATTCCTGGTTGAGCTAATATTATTCATTCACTGCATAATTGTGTATTTTCTGACATGTCATCTTTGTATTTGGTCCAGAAATCATTCGGTTACGATTGGAAACATTATTAATTACGGAATTAGATGAGCATTTGATAGAATTAAAACATCTGCGATGGTTTAATCCCAATAAGCGCCGACCTGCCGAATGCATCGGCGAAAATACATGAAGTACCGTATCTGAATTTCCCAGTTAATTTGATGACTGATTATTATATAAAATATTATTTTTTCAATTTGTGATTTAATTTTCTGACTTTTATTTATAACTAGTATTTTGTACCCGGCGTTGCACGGGTTCATTCTTCCCTATTACCCTAGTTTTACAATATTGTTTGTGTGGGAAGTACCACCCCCTAGTATATCCAGGAACCATCCCCATTCCAGAAGTTAAATACAGACCAATTGTCAAGCTAATCGGTCCACGGGTTTGGCGTCCTATACGGAACTTACAGACAGACTTACCTACCATTTTTCGATTTTTCCAAACTAACTTACGATATCATTTTGAGATCCTCTTTCCAATGGATCTTGGTCTTGGTCTTGGAGCCCCGGATATCATACTCTTGCTAGTGCGCCAGATACATAAGTATTACTAGCTGAACTATATGATGATATAGAAAATACATCTAAAATCGTATTGGAGTGCTTTTTGAGTGGGATCTACATTTGTTTGGGTGCTATTTGAGAACATAGGTCCAGATGGTCTACTCTCGACAGTGGAAGAATTAAGGCATATGGGGACGTTGTGGTAATACTGATATAGGTTCTGTTTCCGTCAGTGATAAGTGAAATCATGTGTGGTGCTCTGGAATTTCTGGAGTTAATCCAAGTAAAACGGAGCTGGTACTCTTTACCAAAAAGACCAATATTACAACCTTTACACTATCCCGTTTATGTGATAAACAGATCCCGTTATCTGACTACTCGAAGTATTTAGGTATGATCCTTGACTCGAAGCTGTCCTGGAAGCGAAACACTGAACATAGAGAGAAGAAAGCTACTGTACACTTGTAGCAAAATGTTTGTTAGCCGCTTGGGATTTAAGCCAAAAAATAAATCAATTATGGAGCACTGGTACGGTGGCCATTCACAGAGGTTGTTCAAATATCAGCTTGTATAGGTACTGCTTGGGCGTTACGTACCTGGACATCCTCGCTATCAACATGCACATCATGGCTACAGCATCGTGCAGTGTATCCCGGATATCTGTCACCGGATCTTGGAGAAACAGAACGCAAGGACATGTCCACATCCTTGAAACACTTCCTCAACATAGACACTTGTCAAATATCTAGATAAACCTGGCCTCAATATAACAAAAAAAGTACCAGAGACCTTCTAAGCTAGAGTAGAAGAACGCATTAAGAGCGATATCAGTGTTGACGGGTCATTGGCCAATCAGAAATCATGCTGCAATTCAACGATCACTCCCGTAGCTTCGACAATGAAGTAGAAGAAGAGACAGCCGAGCACTTCTTATGCAACTGCTCAGATCTAATAAATCCACGACACAGGGCCTTTGGGAAGCACTTACTACACGACTAATCAAATATCTCAATCTTTCACGCTGGATATAACAAACCTTTCCCAGTGGTGTGGTCCATTAAAAACGGTGCCTTAACCCGAATTGTATCATAACTTTTTAATAATCTTTTTGATTTTCATACTATTATTGTTCCGCTACTGTCAACAGATATTAACTAATTGAACTGGAGTTAGATACCAATAAACTTCATTGCTAGAAGATGCCTAACTGGTTGCACCGTTATTCTAGGAGAATTCGTTCATGTTTGCTGGCTCGTCCAACAAAAGACTATTTTTGTGTCCATATGGCCATATGGGTACAATTCGGGTTAAGGCAGTACTTGACGCTCCCGAGAGAGCGGCCATGTAAACCGTGATCCACGTCTACGGTAGGTATTTCGAGGTGAAATATAGCAGATAATAAAGCGGTTATACCAAAACATGGACCCATATCATGATATGGAAAATTTAACCATGATCGAATGTAAAATATTGTTGCTAGAGCAGGAATAGAGTAAATCAGAGTAATATTTGAATGGGAATGGCAATCAGGGTCGTGCGCAGTATTATTAAAATTATTTGCCCACTTTTGGGATTTGGGTATTTTGTTGGAAAAAATGCAAACACATACTAGCATAAACTTTCTACATAATCCAAAATGTCGTTATGATATCTCAATTCGTTTAATGTATAATGTTTTTTTTTTGCTCAAAAAACATTTTTTATGAAATTTTTAGTTCTGCATGGAATGAATCAGAAACTGTGATCCGCTTTTAATTCTGTTACGATTTATCAAAAACTCTTATCTCATTCTGGATTTTTCCATGATGTGGTATACTATCTTTGTTTGTAACACCTTGAAATATCGACGTGAGACCCTATAAAGTATATTCTTGATAGAATAATGAAATTTGGTGTGTACATCCCTCTAATTGGGTAGACACGTAAAATAAATAGATTTTCGAAAGTCGTACTTTTAAGGGGGTAAAATGGGACAAAGGAGATAAAAATGGTACCAACTAAATGTCCGCATCTAACTGCATAGACTCGCAAAATAAAAATATTTGTCAAAATTCGAACATAATTAAAGTTTAATATTTATTTATATATTTATTTTCTTTTTCAATATTTTTATTTGTTAAATTTTTCTAATTTTTGATTGTGCACTACAATTTCCAATTTGTTTTATTTTATTATATATTATAATAATAATCTTAACGAAGAAAACAAGGACTATTTGAAGAAAATCTATGAACTGAAATTTTTTGAGTTAAATGGGCAAAGAAATGGCAAATAATTTTGGAGGGAAATCTCCAGCAGAAAAGTAGAGAAGTAAGCAGTTTTCTTGAAAATTGTCCAAAACTGACGAAAACCCATGTTGAAATTCATATAAAATATAAATCACTCAATAGTGGAGCAAAAAAACTAATTGCCGAATTAGAAAGATCATTTTTAGGGCATAAATCATCTTTATTCGCCCAAAAATGTTAAATGTTAACTCGGAAATTAAATTTGTATGGGGGTATATTGAAACTTGGAACGATGTGACCCGCTTTCACCATGTATGTTTATAGCTGAAATATGATATGTAAAGTTTGGCCAAAATCGTTAAACATTTGGGAGCAACAGTTGTATTGGGGCTATATCTAAATCTGAACCGATCTTACCCACTTTCACATAGGTGTTTTTATTATAATTATAAGATGTTGTTACTAAATTCAAAAAAATCGGGTAAAATTTGTGATTTTTAGAGAGGAAAAAGTCAAATCGGTAGCGACATTTGTATGGGGGCTATATCTAAATCTGAACCAATGTAACCCGCTTTCGCCACAGGTGTTTCTAGTTAGATTATAAGCATGTCGAATGGCTGCGGATCGGATTTTTTCCGCAGTTGAGTATTTTGGTATTATATAAGCCGATGGTAATGCCGTTGCGGAAAAATTCGTATTATGTATTCCTCATGCGACTCACTTCACATACAAAAATATCCGACAGAAAATCATCGCTGATTTGATGCGGATAAAGTACTTTTTGGTTGTTTTTTTATTTGTTTTAACCGAAATTGCTTCACAAACCTGTGGAAATATATAAAATTTATTCACTTTTCACTTAAGGAATTTTTCTACTTACATTACATCGGTTAACTTGAAAACACTTACGGCCCTGTTCCGTACCTGTCTTCTATTGCCACTTTTTTCTTCCAAATTTATAAAAAACCAATTGATGAATACATTATAAAATGTTAGAATTTCAATTATTTTATTTAATTTCAAATCTAAGAATATGTCAGCGCACTTTATTGGTTACTTTTGTTTGTCATTTGCTTATAAATGTCAATTTGACAGCTGTAATGTAATATCGACTTTATGTTGGTAATGCAGTCATCCGACGGATTACATAATACAATTTTCCTCACAAAGTGAGTCGAGTGCGGATCGAGTCAATCCGATCCGCAGCAAATCCGTCGGCGTGCATAATCGGCATGAAGGTGTTAGGCCAAATTTGAAGGAAATCGGGTACTATGTGTGTTTTATAGGGCGGAAAAGTCAAATCGGGAGCGACAATTGTATTCGGGCTATATCTAAATCTGAACCGATTTACCTCAAATTAAATAGCATTCGTCTTTGATCCACAAAACATACTTGTGCCAATTTTTGTTAATATCGGACTATAATTGCGACCTGTAATTTGATTACAACAATAGATGGACAGACGGACATTGCTAAATCGATTCAGAAAGTGATTCTAAGCCGATCTGTATAATAAACGATGGGTCTCGTTTCATTTTGGGTGTTACAAACATAAGCATAAAGACATAACACCCTCGTGGAGTGTATAAAATAAAAAAGCGATTGGATACTAAATAAAACTGTATGACGTTGCTGCCTAAAGAATCGAAACATTCCTATGGAATTACAAGGTGTTTATATATATAAATGTTATAAATATTTATTTTACTACCGCAAACAATTTTACCTGTTGTGAAGCAAAAGATAAAATACAAAAAATATCAAAAGGTACTAAAGACAGTTTCACAGCTGAAACTGAAATATTAACCAAATTGCGAAAACTAATTGTAGGGTCCGATCAAAAAATATTAGTGGGTCGGAATGTATAAGGTTATACGGATATTCGGTCAACACAGCATACCATTATTTCATGGTTAATCGCTTATCCACACAAATTGAAACGATTTTCTTACAAAATTCATATAAAGTGTAAAATTATTTGCCAGTTTCTTTCTGGGATAATTATACCCTCTACCTACGGAGTAGATATATGAGCATTTCAGATAGAAAAATGTGTAACTCAGAGTGATTTACAACCATATGTTATAAATCCCTAAATTGTTATCACTTTTTATCCACCTCCACCTATAAAGTACACATTTTGATACAATACATTTGCATTGTACGTCAGAGTAATTATTTCATGATTACATTTACCTTCTTTATCCCCTTTTTCTCGTTGGCCCTTAAAAAGTACGAATTTCGAAAAATGCCTTTGTAGTGTACTCACACATTTGTTCTTCAGTGTATTTCTGAAATAAACAAAACTCAGCTATTCTTCAGTTACCCTAATAAATACAAAGTACGGTTAATGTCGTTGACACTTGAGTTGACTGACTAAAGCGTCACTCGAATTGGATCAATCCATTTCTCGTCACACTTCACCGTTTTGGTTTCTTCCAGAGAACCGCTGACCCAAACATTTTTATGGAGCGCTGGCTCATGAGTGTAATTAGACACCGTATGGAATACTTTGAATATGTGCCGCGAAAAGTATCAGGCGCACAGATAATGTAGAGCAAGAACTGACCTAGGAAACTGAATAGTGGCTGAATAGAATTTATCTAGAATGTAAGCAATACTGTATTGATGTATAGATAATTAAGCGATATATACAATGTAAAAAGAAAGACGAAGACTAGGGTATATAAACCCAACATCTTCTCAAATAAAATCAGATTCATTTTGTTTTTGAAACCAAGAACGAAGAATTTCAATCATTGATAATCTCGGCAAGAGCCAAGCTGAATAAACCTAACAATTCACAAAGTTCAAGCCAATATTATCAAAAAGGGGTAACCTGACCAGAAAAAGGGCAGCGACTAAAAAGTTCACCCTTAGCACTGCGATCAGCTTATTACATGGCGATCCTGCGAATTACCAATCAGAAACTAAAAATACAGAAAAATTATAAACATGACAATATTAAAATGCAAAACAAATTGAAATTAAAACAAATGGGTATGAAAAGACTTAAAGTTCAACACACAAACACGCATTATGCTCCAGATGATGGTGATGGTGCCTAATATGACCAGACCGAGCAATAAGAAGAAAGCTGATCGAGAAGATGTACAACAAGAACAGCAGCTGCATAGACAAATAATTAAATATGTAGAGTGGAATTTACAACAGAATATTATAATAAACATAAGAGAAAATATCTAAAAAATTTAAATTTAGAATGTGTCAATACGTTAAAAAAAAATTATTTAAATTGAAAAGTAAAAAAATTTTAATTTGATTTATGAAAAAAAATACAAGAAAACTTAGAATAGTTTTGCAAACTAATTCAGAAAATAATATGCAACTATCGAGGAAAACTTAAATAACAAAGGAATTCTAATAAAGAAATTTTAAAAATATGTATGGATACAAATCCATCGTCAATGAATCAGGATTTATAAATTATACAATTTAAGTCTCACTCCACTACTATTAAAGTAAAACTGAATATATTGGACTGTTGGAACAACATAAAAGAAAGGGACTAGAGTTATTAGGACAGGAAACCAGTAAGGAAACACGGAAATTAGTGCTGGACCAAAGTGACAAAATGGACACGAAGGAATTGATAGAATATATGAAAATCATCCCGGTGTTCACGGGCGACCGAAAATTACTGGATAATTTCATATCAACGATCAAGCTAATAGATAGTACTTTATCGGACGGAAAGAAGATTAGTTTCTTTAACTTCGTTTACACTAATCGTATTGATACTAGGATCCAGAACAGGATCAGACAATTAGGAAGCCCCACTACTACTGAACAGGTACTGACACATTTAAAAACGATTTTTAAACCAAGAAGGACAGCGAACGGTATTCTTAACCAACTGACTGGACTTACACAAGGAGACCGTACCATAACGAGGTTTAGTGAATACATCGAGACACTAGTCGCAGAGTTAACAGAACTTCAAGTATCGAATCTAGGCGAGGAACAAAGGACAACTATATCCACCATGAATTACAACATTGCCTTCAATACATTCAAAAACGGATTGAACAACAGAAGTATAGTCCAGACCTTGGATGCAAGCAGAGTGAAAACGTTTCAAGAGGCAATATTACTGGCTGAGGAGGTGAGAACAAACAACGTAACTCACAAAACACTATTCCAGAAGGCCCAGAATAACCAAAATCAAGATAATAGAAACAGAAATTACAACGATAGACAACACCAAGACAACAAATACCCGAGCAACAATCGCAATGAGGGACGCGACAAAAGGAACAATGAGAACAATCGCGGGAACCCTAACAACAGTCGAATTAACCAATACAACAACAGAGGTCGCGACAACGGATATGGACGAAACCACAATGGAAATTATAGAAACAGAAATCAAGACAATACAGGATATAATCGGAACAACCAAAATGTCAACTGTGTGAACGACCAAGAGTGCAACGATTACAATAATGATTTTGACGATGAACAGGGAAACTACAAGGAGCCGGAGATGGTCGAGCAAAACTATTCTCCAGATGGCCAGGAAGACTAGAAACAAAACAAATTTTCCATATGTCGTCCAATTTTAAAAATTTCATTGAACTACATATTAAAGATGTCGATTTTAAACTGAAATTCTTATTAGACACTGGAGCAGACATCACCCTTGTTAAAGAAGATTTATTAAAGAATCATAAAGAAAACCCTCAAGATTATTGCCGTTTTACAGGCATAACAGACGAAGAAATCACCTCTATCGGGTCCACAGACATAATTATCACTTTTGATGGGACCAACTTGAAACATAAGGTACAACTGGTGCATGGAGATTTCCCAATTAAAGCGGACGGAATATTAGGAAGAGATTTCCTAACAAAGTATAAATGTAATATCGATTATGAGACTCATATCTTAAAAATAAACTATAATAACGATCAATTGGAAATACCAATAAGTAATGCAGCATCAAAAATCAACCTTGTAAAAATTCCACCAAGATCAGAAGCCATTGTACCATTCCACATAGAACTAGAAGAGGATTCATTAGTCTGTAACAGAGAAATTGATAAGGGCATATTCCTTGCAAACACAATCCTACCCAAAGATGGAAACAAACACATAAAACTATTGAATACAACCGATAAAAATATAACTATTAGAAATTTAGAATTAAAAATACTCCCATTAACAAAATATGACATAATCAATATAAGCGGAAATAAAACACAGCACGACGAACAGAGATTCCAGCAAATACTGAAGAGTATTGATTTTGAAAATACGAATCAAGTTGAACAGAAACAACTGAAGGATATACTGAGGAACTACCAATCGATATTTCACCTGGAAGGAGAACAACTAACAACAAACAACTTCTACAAACAGGATATCCGATTGAATGACTCAACACCGGTCTATATAAGAAATTACAGATTACCTCACGCACACAAGGAGGAGATAGAGCGTCAGGTACAAGAACTATTAAAAGACGGTATTATAGAACCTTCAGTGAGTCCATACAATGCACCATTGCTACTCGTGCCTAAGAAAGGACAGACGGATTTAAGGAAGTGGAGACTAGTAGTAGACTTCAGACAGTTGAACAATAAGATAGTCAATGACAAATTTCCCCTTACGAGACTCGAGGACATACTCGACAAACTAGGGAGAGCTAAGTATTTTTCAACGCTTGATATGACTAGTTCATTTCATCAAATAGGACTGAAACCTGCGTCAAGACCATGCACAGCATTTTCTACACCAGATGGACATTACCAATATACAAGGCTACCTTTTGGATTAAAGATTTCTTCGAATAGTTTCCAAAGAATGTTAACTCTAGCATTATCAGGCTTAGAAGCTGAAGCATTTCTGTACGTGGATGATATAATCATATTTGGCTGTAGTTTAGACCACCACAATAAAAATTTGATAAAAGTACTAGACAGGATTAAGCAATACAATTTGAAATTAAATGCGAACAAATGCTCTTTTCTCAAGCCGGAGGTAATATATTTGGGGCATCTCATTACGGCTAATGGAATAAAACCTGATCCCAGTAAATTTGATGCGATAACTAAGTATCCAACCCCGACAAACGCAGACGAAGTACGCAGATTTGTGGCATTTTGTAACTACTACAGAAGGTTTATCAAAGATTTCGCACAAATCGCAAATTGCCTGAATGCAGTAGTAAAGAAAGGTGTGAAGTTCGAATGGACAGCTGAGCGGGATAAAGCTTTCAATACTTTGAAAACTAAACTAATTAACCCACCTATCTTACAATATCCGGATTTCGACAAGCCGTTCATTTTAACTACAGATGCCTCCGACTACGCTTTAGGAGCAGTCCTTTCACAAGAAAAACTCAGAGAAGATCTACCAATATCGTATGCTAGCAAAGTCCTCCAAAAACATGAAAAAAATAAATCAGTTATAGAAAAGGAACTTTTGGCAATACATTGGGGCATACAATTCTTCAGACCATATCTTTTCGGGAGGCGATTCACAGTAGTCACAGACCACAGACCTTTGGTATCTTTATTCTCACACAAAAATCCAAGTTCTAAATTGACAAGAATGAGAATAGAATTGGCTGATTATGACTTCGACATAGTTTACAAACAAGGAAAAAACAACACAAACGCTGATGCATTATCAAGAATAAAGATTGACTCCGATTTACTAAAGAACATGATTCCCACAAATGAGGACAAGACGGTAAAGAAAACGCTTGTCATAACAAGAAGCAAGACAAAACAACAGGAGCAAGAAGACAAAAATAAAAACATTGATAGCAAATTTAAACGACTTCGCATGTGGAATTGCACATCAATCAATGATATAAAAAAGGCGCGCAAACTAAAATTTGAAACAATCAAAACAAACACGAAAATGGTCAAAGTAGAACCAGATGACCTAAACAATGAAACACGAGTCTACTGTAGTGAAGTTTCATGTCGTTCCGACGATTTCATGGAGATGCTACGAAAAGAACTCAACAAAAGACTTGTTAAACGTCCCAATCATCAAGATGATTCGGAAGAACCACAGTCAATGAAAACTATCCAATACTGTCTAGAGAACAGTGATGATATATTTGAAATAATTCCACAAGAGGAATTTTTTAAAAAATTTAATGAGCTACCTGATGTAGCAAGCGACGTCACAATAATCACATACACGAAGCCTCGGCTTATACAAAATCACCAAGATCAAATAAAACTAATAAAACAACATCATGAAACGCCATGCGGAGGTCATTTCGGAATAAGAAAGACCACACTGAAATTGAAACAACGGTATCTATGGAAGAACCTTGCAAACATGGTTAAAGAATTTGTTAACACTTGCGACAAATGTCAACGGAACAAACAGATAAGACATACGAAGGAACCACTGACAATTACCGACACCCCTACACGAACTTTTGAAACAATGACAATTGACACTGTCGGACCTTTACCACCTTCAGAAGCATTCCGTTACATACTGACTACACAATGCGAATTGACTAAATTCATAATAGCATGCCCAATGGAAAACAAAGAGGCAAAGACAATCGCAAAGACTCTAGTGGAGAACGTCATATTGAGGTATGGGATATTCAATGCCCTAATGCAGCTTATTACACCTTCATTTTGCGTATCTAAGAATTTTGAGAATGAATGTCATGATTCCAGATTGATTAGTATCATTATACACTCCACGAGAGTATTATGGCTTTGTGCATTTGTTTGTAACACCCAAAAGGAAGTGGGATAGACCCATTGTTAAGTATACCGATCGACTTAGAATCACTTTCTGAGCCGATTTAGCAATGTCCGTCTGTCCGTCTGTCCGTCTGTCCGTCTGTCTGTCTGTCTGTCCGTCTGTCTGTCCATCTATTGTTGTAATCAAACTACAGGTCGCAATTATAGTCCGATCTTAACAAAAATTGGCATAAGTATGTTTTGTGGATCAAGGACGAACGCTATTTAATTTGGAACAAATCGGTTCAGATTTAGATATAGCCCCCATACAAATGTCGCTCCCGATTTGACATTTTCCGCTCTAGAAACCACATATTGTACCCAATTTTCTTTAAATTTGGCACAACATCTTATAATCTAACTAGAGACACCTATGCAAAAATTGGATAAGATCGGTTCAGATTTAGATATAGCCCCCATACAAATGTCGCTCCCGATTTGAAATTTTCCGCTCTAGAAACCACATATTGTACCCAATATTCTTTAAATTTGGCACAACATCTTATAATCTAACTAGAGACACCTATGCAAAAATTGGATAAGATCGGTTCAGATTTAGATATAGCCCCCATACAAATGTCGCTCCCGATTTGACATTTTCCGCTCTAGAAACCACATATTGTACCCGATTTTCTTTAAATTTGGCACAACATCTTATAATCCAACTATAAACACCTATGCAAAAATTGGGTAAGATCGGTTCAGATTTAGATATAGCTCCCATACAAATGTCGCTCCCGATTTGACATTTTCTGCTCTAGAAACGACATATTGTACCCGATTTTCTTTAAATTTGACACAACATCTTATAATCCAACTATAAACACCTATGCAAAAATTGGGTAAGATCGGTTCAGATTTAGATATAGCTCCCATACAAATGTCGCTCCCGATTTGACATTTTCTGCTCTAGAAACGACATATTGTACCCGATTTTCTTTAAATTTGACACAACATCTTATAATCCAACTATAAATACCTGTGCAGAAAGTGGGTAAGATCGGTTCAGATTTAGATATAGCCCCCATACAAATGTCACTCCCGATTTGACATTTGCCGCTTTAGAAACCACATATTGTACTCGATTTTCTTTATATTTGGCACAGCAGCTTATAATCCAAGTAAAAAACCTATAAGATCGGTTCAGATTTAGATATAGCGCAAATACAAATGTTACCCCCAAATGTTTAACCGATTTTGGCCAAACTATACATATTATATTTCACCTATATCGGTTCAGATTTCAATATAACCCCATACAAATATCCTTTCCGATTTAACATTTTTTGTCAAACTTTTTCACCGAATTAAATTGTATTCGGATAGAAAGTGGAGTGTATCATAGAGTCGGCCCCGCCCGACTTTTTTTTATTTCTTTTTGCTCAACTTCAACCCCAAAAAGTACGAATTTTGCAAATTATTTTCTTGGCCGCATTCATGCTATAAAAGTAATGCCCGTTCCGAATTTCAAGATTCTAGGCCCAACCGTTTGGTACTAATTTTAACCCATTTAATCCCATGCAAGTAAAAAAAATCATGATTGTAGCGTCAGCCGTGCCGATTTTTTATCCCCCCCCTTTTCCCGTTTACTCTTTAAAAGTATGAATTTCGAAAAATTCCTTCATTTTGCATTTGTAAGCATTTTGAGGTATATATCACCCACAAAAAGTAAAAATTTTTCAAATTATTTTTCAAAGATTCAGTCCCAACCGTTTGGTCTGCGCTGTAGTAAAAATTGTATCCCATTTAATCCCTTAAAAGTACAAATTTCGAAAAATTCCTTCTTATCTGTGATCTACGCTGCAAAACGAATATACACACCGAATTCCATTACTGTACCGTCATCCGTGTTGTTGGTACATTCCCGTTTGCCCTTTAAAAGTACGAATTTCGAAAAATGTGCTCATTTTGCGTTTCTGAGCATTTTGAGGGATGTATACACCGAATTTTATGACTCTTTCTCCTTCCATTTGATTGGTACCATTTTTATCCCGATTTCACCCCAGAAAGTACGAATTAAAAAAACATTTTGTTGGGCGCGTTGAATCTATAAGAGGAATTTTCGTACCAAATTTCAAGATTCTAGGCCCAACCGTTTGGTCATTGCGGTGGTACCATTTTTATCCCTTTCAACCCCATTTTACCCCTTAGTAGAAATTACGAAAAAAACTCCCTTCATATCTGATATCTACGCTGTAAGAGAAGTATACACACCCAATTTCATGATTCTAGCTTCAGCCGTGTTGTCCGTACCATTTTTGTCCCTTTTTGCCCCATTTAACCCCTCAAAAGTAAAAATTTTGCAAATGTCACTTTCGGATGTCTTCATGCCGCAAGAGGAATGCCCATGCCAAATTTCAAGATTCTAGGCCAAGCTGTTTGGTTATTGCGGTGGTACCATTTTATCCCTTTCTACCCCATTTTACCCCTTAAAAGTGCGAATTTCGAAAAATTCCACCTTGTTTTTCCGCGCATGACTTCAAATTATCTCTTAAAATCCTCAAAAAACTTATTTATTTATAATTCCGTCAATAAATAAAAAATGCCCGACTCTCGACTCCCGAGTAAAATATTTTGAGGGCTATCAGAAATTTCGAAGATATAGTCTATCATACTATTTACTATGTTTTCTAACCTACCGGTTTAATATGCACTCAGAAAAAAGTGAACCCTATAACGAGTTAAAATGAACTAACATTTAGAAAAATTTAACATATTAAAGCACTAAAGCAATATTTCCTCATATCAAGTTCGAACTTTTCCTTGAAAGTAGTACATGCTTTGAACTTCATTCTAGTTAAATTTTCCTCAAACCAAGTAAATATTTACTCAAACTAAGGAAAGTTCCAGTAAGTTTTTCCTCAAACCAAGTACATTTTTACTAAATCTAAGTAAAATTTTGCTGAAATTTTCCTAAATCTAAGTAATTTTTTCCTAAAACTAGTAAATTTTTCCTAAAACCATTTAAATTTTTACTAAATCTTAGTAAAATTTTGCTGAAATTTTCCTAAAATAAAGTTAATTTTTACTCAAATCAAGTAAATATTTACTTAAACTGAGGAAAATTTTGTGATTTTTTCCTCAAAAATAGTAATTTTTTACTTAAACTGAAGAAAATGTTACTTGATATAAGGAAAATAAGTTAAATTTAACAAAAATAATTCAAAGAAATGATTTTGCTTCAGAGTATGCAAAACTGATACAAAAATTGGCAACATGAAATACATACTTCTCAAAAAATGAATTATACCAATGCCATAAATAGTTGAGCTATTATTCAATGATTGCTGCGAAGGCAAGATAGGCGCCTTCGCTATATTTTGTTATATTATAAAGTTTTTATAAGCACCTTAATCATGCAAGATATGGTGGGTTTTGTCACGCCCCTTCTACTACCTCCCACACAAATCACCATAACTTTCCTAAAATTAAAGCTGTTATAACTTATATACGGATGAACATACACTTGGAATATGGGCGATATTGCCACAACCCCTCTGGTACCTCCCACACAAAGTGGCATAAGCCTTGGTTAAAAGAAAACCGATATAACTTCCATACGGGTAGTCTAAATCAATTGCAATTTGATATTTGAAAATGTTTTTATAATCACATTAAGCCTAAAAATATTCATGCTTTAGCCACGCCCCTTCTAGTCTAGTCTTTATAACTTCCATACCGGGGCATGGAATCAACTATGACTTGATATTTGATCATGTTTTTGCAACTGTTTTGGGACCATGTTTAAATAAATATTAATACAGTATTAAGATTTCAAATAATTAACAAAATTCACACATTCTTTAAAATTTTCTTAAAAAAATTAAATATTCTTATAAATTTCTTTACACAGGCTTATTATTTACTAATACAAACAACGACAAATCAAAATAAATTTCAAAAATGACGTTATTTAAAAGAAAATAGTCGAATTGCATATGTTTTGTCCACACCGATTTTTATAATTATCAACATAAATGTCGATAACAAAGAAACAGAATAAATAAATAAAAAAAAATTTTATATATATATATATATATATATTTATTTCAAATATATTACATAAAATTAATTTGTGAAATATAACAAAAAGGTGTCGGATAACTAAGATCATATGCACCTGCTGAGTGCGAAAATTCTTTTGGTTATTTACTTAAGAAAACTACAATAATTTTAAATAATCAAAAAAATCAATTAAAGAGAATTTGTAATAGTATAAGTAATCAGAATGCATGGCGATTCTGTGTAATGGGCTCTGGATTAAATTTCCTTTATATTGTGAGAAACTAGCGATTGACGAATTTTTGGTAACATAACGATTTCAGTGCAATCAAGTTCTTCCATGATGGGTTTATTAATCTTTGAATGTGAGCACTCCGCAAAGATGTGTTGAACTGACAGAAAAGAATTGCAAAAGTTGCATAGAATTGGGGCCGTGTGTTCGTAGTAATGTCTAGTATTAAAAATCGCCTTGTTTACTCTAAGCCGGGCCAGTAGTATACAGTCTGTGCTGCTTAAGCGAGGATTTGGTCTGAGAATTGACGGATTGATTTGCCTGAGAAAAGTCCTGGACTGGTTCCACAGTTCTGTATCCTTGATCTTTCTCAGGGTTCTGTATAGGTTTATAATTGCACTTGGGAAACAGGGCGTATCAGAAGGAAGATTTAGTCTCAGGGCTCTTCTAGCCAGTTCATCAACATGTTCGTTGCCAAGTAATCCAGTGTGCGAAGGAATCCATAGTAAAACAATCTCATTAGCCGATTCGGGTAATTTAAACATGTTGTCATATATTCCCTTCTTGTTTTCTTGCAAAGCTTTTGTAGCACTGAGGCTGTCAGTGCATATTAACGTTTTGCCTTGTCGATTGGAAGCAAAACGTATAGCATAATCTATAGCTGCAAGTTCTCCTGAAAAATTCCAGTTCGGTCTGGTAGGCGCGATTCAGAAATTGTTTCATGGTTTTGACTTGCTGTTTGTTTGATTACCGCGAAAGAAGTTCTTCAAATGAGCCGTCAGTGAAGAGGGTTAGATTAAAGCATTCTGGGGCCATGTGCTCTTTTTATACATACTCAAGCTGTCGTCAACTCTAACAAGATTTCCTGTTCGGCATGAAATATTTGGTTTGCGTGGAAGAGAAACGTTGAAGTTCTTTAAGAGGGTTAAAATGTGTTTAATGGCGGAGATAGAGGGCTGGTTGCGAAGGTTAATGTGATTCCAGATAACTGAGTGAAGACCATCTGATACCAAAGTGAGAGATCTAGACGCTAGTCTGACGGAGATTTTTTCGCGTAATATGTTGAATTCTGTAAATCTTCCTTCAATTCTTAAGGTTTCTATAGGAGTAGAACGAAATAATCGCGTAGCGCTTCTCTAGCAGGTGTTTAATGCATTATTTAATTTATGGATGTTGTTAGAGGAAGTCCAACCGTATACCGAAATTCCATGTGCCAGTGTACCGTTGGTTAGGGATTTACAGATATCCCCTGATGTGTCAATAAGGGGTCCTTTATTCCTGGAACAAATCAGTTTCAGTAAGTTGTTTATTTTGTCCAGCTGAGTTATTAAGTATTTGACACGTTCATCCCATAAAAGGTTTTTCGAGAAAATAAGACCAAGTATTCTCATATGAGATTTAATAGAAATGATATTTTGGTCGAAATACATGTTATTTGATCAGCACTTATGCTTGCGACAAATATGAAGAATTTCGATCTTTTCAACCGGAATAACTGCGCCATTGTGTTGTGCCCAATACTGTACACTGTTGTTAAAAATTTTTATATTGACTTCCACATCCTCCTGTCTACCCGAGGATACAGCAAAGATGTTATCTGCAAAAATTCTTACGTAGTCAATTACAGGCAAATGTTCGATGGTTCTCGCTAAAGAATTGAATGTTGAATTAAATGTTGTAGAGTACGACAGAGAGGAGAACCTTGATGAACTCCATTATCCAAGGGATATGTTTTGGACAAATGTCCATCAACTTTGAACATCATTCTTCGATTTGAGAGGAAAGAGACCAGCAGTTTAAGCAAAACCATTGATACTCCGAGTAAACAAAACACGGTCGAAGGCTTTTTCCAAATCTTCAGAAATAACCAAACTGTGTTTGCTTTCAGTAAGGTTCGAGCGTAGTATTTCTTCCAAGCTGTGACATAGAGTGTGTACACCATGATGAGGTAAGAAGGCTTGTTGAATTTTTGAAAAATTGTTTTTTGTAAGACGGAAAAATCTCTTGGCTGGACGATATCCTTCTAGCAAGCCGTGATTCTTTCCCTGTTTAGGAATAGGCGAAAGTATCGCAGTTTTCCAGTCATGAGGGTAAATGCTCGTAGAAAGAATATTATTGTACAATCTACATATCCGTTCTTTGAGGAACAAAGGAGCGTTTTTTACCATGGAGTATGTCAATTTGTCCAAAGATGGAGTCGAACCTTTAAGGTTACATAGAGTCTTATTGAGTTCTTCAACGAATATAGTAGACCAGGACAACGGTCACATGATTGAGGAAGGTCCATAATTATACTTCGTTTCCCAGCAATTATTTCTGAATCGAAAGCATTATCTGGGGGGTTACTATGTAACTCGATTCGAAAGTTCGAACAGCTCGAAAGTTGTATTCGATCCGAATTTATACTCTTACCATGTAAGAGTTTTGAATCGAGTGAAAAGTGCTGCCACTATTTCTTAACATTTTTGGCAGTACTTTCGAATGTATTATTCAGAGATGGCAACATTTATTACATGAAATGTCAAAACAAAATAAAAAGTAAATAATATTTGTGTGTTACAAAAATGGATTCGGTTGCCCTTTGAATGAAAATGAAGACGAGCGAATGGAACGCAGAATCTTACGCGATGGTGTAGATTTTATGCACTTAACGGATGCAATGTAAGAACCAACATGTTATGTATGTATGTTTTTTTTGGAGCAGCACGATTAAAGCACAATTGTGGTGTGGTGGCTGTACGAGCTGATGAACAACGCGGTGGGGACGGTGCAGACACTAACACATCCGTCTCACTCGGATTATTTGTGATGTAGTTGAGCATATTTGCGACGACTTCCTCGGTGTCCTTACTGCTTGTGGCCGTACTAGTGTCGTCGCTGGTAATCCCAAATTTTCGGACACCTCTCATACCGTCCACCGCCTTCTGCATATCCAGCAACTCTATGACACCTTCTTCTAGCGCCGTGAATGAACACAATTTTGCCGGTCCACCGCCTGTGCCCGAAAAATTAGTTCGATTCTTTCGCAGTTTGGCCTTAAGATGGGTCTTGTGATCTGCCCAATCCTAAAAAGAAATAATTAATTTCCATTTATGGGCAAACTATCACTTGCATACTTTTTTCCAACCGACCACTTCCCGCATTGGCTCTTCTGTCAATCGAGACCATAAATTATTGGTGGCTTGTTTGGCTTCCGGAGCTTTGACATAACCCTTAGCCAACTGCGGATGATCCTTCATAAAATTTAGCATGATCTCAAACTGTATTTGTTTGGTGTTTACACTTTTTGTTGGATTTTCCCTATTAAAAAACATTTTTACAAATATTAATCTACTGATATATATATAAATTTAATAAATACTTACATTTTTATGCGTTTGGTGTCAATAATTTAATATTTTAATTCTTTCCGTTAGCATAATATCAAACGAGTAGAAATGTTTACTTTTGAGCGACTTTGACATCTAAATTCGAAATACATAGTGATGCACATACGAAAGTAGAGTATGAGTATCCGATAATCGGATGTGGCAAATCGAAAGTAGCAAATGTATTTGCGAATTCGAGTTAGTTGGTAGGGAAAATCCGTTTTCGTAATATTTAACTTTCGAATCGAGTTACATAGTAACCCCCCAGAGCTTATGGAGCTCCATGTAATGGCAAATTTATCTGCTTTTTCTCGTGGGTGGGAAATTACATTGTCTTCTACGCAGATTGAAGCGAATTTATCAAATCTAGTAGCTAAGGCTGTTAACCTTTTTCCAAAGGTAACGAATATCCATAAATGGGTCCAGAGAGTTGAGGAATATGGTCCATGTCGTTCTTTTGGCAATCTTGCATTCCCTTTTTACCATAGCACAAGCTCTTTTGTAGTCCAGGCAGTTGCTAAGATTACGTACTTTCTTGAATTTCGGCCATAATTTGTTTCTTTTCTTAATTATTTGGGAAATGTTTCCATTAAAACATACATGGCGACTCCTGCTACATGGACGACGGCTAAGTGGGATGAATTCGTTTGCTGCCCTTCTAAGCAAGCGTTTCACTTGTGCTGCTTCTTTGTTTATGTTTATTGTTTCAGGAAAAAAGTTAGAATACATTGTCACTTTCTCCTGGAAAGTAGTCCAATTGGCTCTGTCGTCCAAAAAACGAGGGATAAATATTGTATCCGTTATTGGCGTGTTATTTGTGATAATAATAGGAAAATGGTCACCAACCTCGGGAAGAGGAAGGCAAGACCAGCTGAGAGTAGGAGCCAAGTCAGCACTGCACATTGAGACGTCAATGGAGGTCATCATCAACCATCATTCAATATAATTAAATCCATATCGTTTGACATACTCTCCCACAATTCTCCCTCTACGTTAGAGCGAGCAGAGCCCCAGAGGGTGTTATGTGCATTTAGATCTCCTAATAAAAGATGATGACCGCTTGCCAGTGAGCTTAAAGGTTGAGTCATGTTCGAGGTTAAATGGAGATCACACTCCTTATAAATATTGGTGATGTTTAGAGATGTGCCACAGTTGATTGTCAGTGTCTGATACAGTAGATGCCCAGATGATACATTGTGCCTTGATATTATTGCGTACGAAAAAAGCTATTCCTGACTTAGAATAAGAATAATTCTTATTGTGGTGGAAAGCTTTGTAGCCTGGTAAATGCAATAAATGAAAGTTGTTGTTGGTTATATGGGTTTCCTGGAGTGCTATGATGTTCTGCTTGTGTGTAGATATTAGCAGCTCCAAGGCATACTTGTGACACAAGAAGCCTTGGATGTTCCACAGTAGTGAAGTAATATTTATATCAGAGCCCATTACAAGGATCTAAAATAAGGAAATGGAATGCTTATATAGACAAATAAATTCAATTTGTGGAGAAATGATGAGAAATTTTGTAGTTCTTAAATCCGTTAATAATTTTTTATTTTTTGATAATGAATCCAAATTCATTCAAAAAATCCATTTTTTTTACGAATGGTACTATTTCTTTGATTTTCCGATTTTTGCTATTGTCTCGTCTATTTGTTTTCTGAGATCATGGAGACTGGACTGGAGATCGAATTCGGGGTCACTGTCAATAGGAGAATGGCTGTCTACGTCCATGGCTGGGTTCTCAAGTGGGTTAGAGTTTGTTTTAGGATTTGATTTCGTATCTGTTGATGGTTTTATTAGTTTTTTTACCTGTGTTGTCTGATTTGTTTTTGTTATTGATAGGTTCTGTTTTGTATGATTTGTTCTTCTTGGTTTCTATTTGCTATTGTGTTTTGTTGTGAAGTTTGGATGTTTTGAGTGCTTGTGTTTGATGTAATGCGTAATGAGATGAGAAGAAAGATGTTTTTGTGCTGTAAAAGGGGATTTGAGTTGTGATGTGGATGAGTTGAGTGGAGTTAATTTGGCTGTTGTTGTTGGTTTTCCTTATCGTGTGTTTTATGTATGTTGGATGGTGAATTTTGGTTTGTGCTTTGATCTGTTGTTACTTTTTCTTTTGCAATGTTAGCATAAGCTGTTTTAGGTCCCGTTTTAATGGTGTGAGTTTCTGGATTTGTGTTGTAAATTTTCCATACGGTTATCAATGTGTAATTTTAATACTGATTTGTGTTTGATAAAAGTGGGACATTTCGAGTCTGCAGATGGATGAGAGTCGGAACTGCAGTTAACACAATAGGTTTTTGCACAAGTCTTATGCAGAGTAATATCACCACATTTTTCACAGGTTCCAACTGATTTGCAGCGTTTTTTTGTGTCCTAGTTTTTGGCAATTTTTGAATCGCATATGACTTGGGATAAACTCTCGCACTGCTACTTTCTCATAGTCAATTTTGGTATGGGTAGGCCGTCTTATAAGGTCGAAAGTGAGTATTACCGCTCCTGTGGGTTCCAACTTCTCAGTGGTGGGATGTTTTTTCATAATTTTTTTGACGTCAATAACCTTTCGCTTTTTTAAACCTTCTAAGAGTTCTTCCTCAGTATGGGTGAATATTTTCTTGGAAAAAACTTTCCCCTGAACCGAGTTCAACGTTCTATGATACGATGTTACTACTGGAATTGAGTCGACGTATGAAGATTTGACAAACTTTTCCGCAGCTTTAAAATGATTAGCCTTAAGAAGAAAATCGACGGATCTTAGTTCGACTACATCGGTATACTCCTTAGATATGAAATCCAGACCATTTTCCACCTGAAAGACATTATACGCGCCAATGGGTTTGTTGGTCGATCTTTAATTTCTTTATTTTCTTTTGTGCCATTTCTTTCCTGCTTGTCTTACCTACCCTTAGCTGCTATTATAAGGTACCTCGGTATATCGTCATCATTTTACTCGTAGTCCAATAGTTCGGGATAGTCTTCGACAAGTCTGCGCTTACTTCTTTGTATTGGGGTTGTATCTTCGGGAGAAGCGAGAGGCTTAAACCGATTGTGGTTAGTAGGATGCGAACCGTTCATGTTTGGGCGGCTCACAATTCACAACACAATAAATAAAACACTCAAATACACTACTATTGACAAAAAAGTCAAAAACAGCGCCCAAAGCTTAAAATTAATTTTCTTATGTTTGTTTATGTGATCATTTTTTCTTCCACAAAATTATTGTATACTTGGTGATATGGTTTTAATTACTTAAGAGATTTTAATTGTTTTTAGATTATTCGATATTTTGTAAAGGTCAAATTAATATCAGTTTTCAAAAAATCTCAAAAAAGGACTTTATTTCAATTTTTTCTATTTGATTTCATGTTATAAGTATGGCATTATGAAAATTACACTATTTCTGGAATATTATTTTTTTATTTTCATTTGAACATTTTGATGAAAACAATCGAATTCATATAAATAAAAATTTTTAAATCTGAGGGAAAATCACACAGCGAAGTTCAAGTTTTCTTCCAATGTTTTATTAATATGATCAAAAATTCGATATTATATGAAGGAAATTCGAAAACAGTTGCAGAAAATCGTTTATATCACTAATAATGTCCCGCCACCGAAATAAAAAAACAATGTCTCTCCACCTTTAGTTGTTTAAAATGTTCGTAGAATACTAAGGAAACATAATCTGTATCCCAGAAGTCTGAGAAAAGTCCCACTTAAAAATATTATACATGTCACCAAAAATTGCAATTCGCAAAAACACACCTGCAGTGGTCAGCCGAAAATACACACCAACGTTTTCTGGTCTGTTGAATCAAAAATTGTTTTCTATGGTTAGACAGTGTCTCGACTGTTTGTAAGACGTCCGCAGAACACGGAATACGTCTCCAGGTATAGTACCACAACTGTTAAAACTTGGAGCATCAAGCGTAATGGCTTGGACATTTTTCATATTATGGAGTTGGGTCAATACATTGGCCCAGAACTACCGAGAAATCCAGCCAGTACGTCGAAATACAGTATAGTATTATACTTGCGGATAAATAATATGAAACGGCCTCTAAATGGGTGTTCTAGCAGGACAATTATCCCAAACACACCAGCCGATTCGCAAAAAGGTGGTTTGAAGTCAATAACACCTATATTATGGAATGGTTCGCGCAGACACTGCATATCAATATAATCAAAAACTTTGAATGTGTTGTCTAAAATGAGGTCTTACTAGCAAAACCATAAAACAATAAAGACCTTTGGCGCGATATTATAGAGGCAAATATAACGGGTGAAAGGCGCAAAAGACTAGTCGACTCCATGAAACGACGTTATGTTGCAGTAATAAGCAAGTATTAAATTCAAGGAAATATCGTTATTTAATTTATATAATATACCCTCACTCTCAAATTTAATTTAATTTATATATACAGTTGAACTTCGATTAACTGTGATGCTCGGGACCGGGCTAAGCACGGATAACCGAAAATCACGGTTAAAAGAGGTAAAATTTTACATGTATAAATTTTATTATTTTTATTTATTTTTGACAAAAACATGTAAATCTGCGTCTATAAATAACTTATCATATCTCTAGGAATACATACATTTATTTAAAAAAAAATCTTTTATGGAAGTCTGTCTTATGCTTTTAGCTTTTGATTGTTCTTCCAACAAATGAGTTTGTATGCGATATATTTGCATTTTATCTGGTTCTGAAATACTTGGACAATTAAAGTTTTCTAAAAAACCTAACAAAATACTACTAGCCTCTATTGCCTGAGCCAATGTAGGCGTTTCGTCCGCATTTCCTCCATCTGATTCCTCGGAATTTGAATCAAGCTCATCGTCTTGGCTTTGGGTAACCATGTCTACGATTTCGTCTTCAGATATAATAGCAAACGGAGCGACATCAGAGTCGCACACCATCCACTTTTCGACAGCATCAATCGTACACAGGCCCGTGCGCAGGATTTTCCCCTGGGGGGGTTTTCATCTACACTCACAAAAAAGTTAACCCTATAATGAGTTAAAATTAACTAAAATTTAGGAAACCAAGTACATTTTTATAAGTAGAATTTTGCTGAAATTTTCCTAAATCTAAGTACATTTTTTCTAAAACCAAATAATTTTTTACTAAATTTAAGCAAAATTTTTCTAAAACTAAGTAAACTTTTACTAAATCTTAGTAAAATTTTGCTGAAAATTTTCTAAAACTAAGTAAATAGTTTGCTCAAATCAAGTAAATATTTACTCAAACTAGGACAATTTTGCTGATTTTTTTCCTCAAACGAGTAAATTTTTACTTAAACTGGGGAAAATTTTATTTTATACAAGAAAAAAAGGTGCAATTAAAAAAAGTTCAATTTAACTAAAAAATCTAACAAATCGTTTTGCTTCAGAGTATGCAAAACTGATACAAAAAATGACAACATGAAATATTTCTCAAAAGTTTCATGATACCTCTGCCCTAAGGAGTTGAGCAATTACTCCATGATTGTTGCGAAGGCAAGATAGTCGCCTTTGCAGTGGTTGTTTAGAATAATTCATAAAGTATTTAAGAAATAAGTCTCTGCAAACGAATGAGAATTGCTTCTTAAATTAATATTCAATAACTTTTTAAACAATTTCAAATGTTTTATAAGTTCATTAATACTTAAATGTATGAAGAACTCGGCATAAATTTCAGTAAACATTTTAACTTCATTTAACTTCATATTTTTAAGTTAAAATTTCCTAAATGGAATTTTTTCCATACAAAAAAATTCAGATTTTTTTCCCACTGAAAACCTTGAAAATATTTTTCCACATAAGTTTGAATTTACTTAATTGTAAGAATTGTTTATTAGATCCAAAGAAATATTTTTTTTATTTTTAAAAGTACACTTTTTCTAGTAAATGAACTATTTACTATGGCTTTGAAAGAAGGAAACTTTACTCATACTTAGTTAATTTTCCAACTTTTTAGGAAATGTTGCATTTTAGAAATCCATCTATCAGTACACTCAAAGGAATATGTCAGTAAAAGAAAGCAGAAAGTCTACTGAAAGATCAGATTTTCTGCTGTTAAAAAAGAGACAGCAGATTTGTATCTGCTGAGATGGTAAACAGCTGTTTGCTGTTTTTATCATTATATATGATACGCATATTGTCCCAAGCTAATATAAATGAAAATTCGAGCTTAACTCGCTTATGAACGCTTATCTATTTTTATATTTTAATTAACAACAGCCAATTTTAGCAGACTGCAAACTCTTTAGCAGTGTGAATGGTGATGTAAGATTGCAGAAAACTGTTGTTATGCAAAAAAACAGCTGTAATAGCAGAAAAGTGTCTGCTGATAGGCAGCAGACAATCGCTGCTTTTATTAACAGACTTCTTCTCTAAGTGTACTTTTTTAAATAGTTGCTTGAAATTACATACATACATACATATCGAGAGCTTATAGTCATAAGTGGCTATGAACAAAAACATAACTTTTCAGGAGAGCGAAAAAACTGATTTTCTCCTTAATTTGAAGAGAAATTGTTAATCGCCTTCTTCGTTTAATCTAAAAAGGATTACTAATTGCTACGATTTAAAAGTTTTCGAAATTTCCTATTATTCGCGGTTTCATGGTTCATAGCCACTTTTGTATTATTAAAATTGAGCACTATGAATGTTGAAATAAGAATACGATTTATTGTAAACTCCATAACTTTTTTCATGAAATCTTGACAATGTTGTATAGAAAACGCATTTTCTGTGGTGTACACAGCGAATTTAAAGATTCCAGCTTCATCCGTCAAATTGGTCGCTTGTAACATATATATAGTCAATCACTGCAATTGATGAAAAATCCAAAACTCTCCGTTACAATTCCTTATATTTTAACTTTCTTAATTAATAATTCTGAAACTTTACATACACAAATATTCCCCATGAAGTCAGCAATCACATACCAAAGAAATATTTTGGCATTCTCAATATAATAAAAAGTTACGTCGGTTTTTCTAAATATACTTTTCACAATTTTTGACTTTACAGCCACTATTTATACTATTTTAGCCTGATAACTTAGGAATCAAAATGCTATTAACGCAAAATGATGGAATTTGATAGTACGATATGCCCTAAATCTAGAAAAATGTTTTAAACAAAATCGTTGTAGCGAATTATACCGTTCGGTTTTATGCTGCTCCATTGTTGAACTATTTTATTTTTGTTATTTTTATGTTCATAGCCACTTATGCAGTCACAAACTAACGTGCGAGGGGATAGCAAATTCAGAAAATTAAAAAAATGGCTTTAAAAAATTTTTTCCAAATTTATATGACAGATGGCATCCAAATCTGAGAATAGTTTGGCATCAAAAACTAATTTTCGAGAAAATGGTTCATAGTCACTTTTGAATAAAAGCCGTCGATATATATTTTGTAGAAATATTACAGAAAAACGATCAATTTCCTCGGCGATAAACCCTTCAGTCCCGCATTTTTCTATGATAAATGCAGAAAATTGGATATGCTTTTTGACAAATTATGGGTCTAAATAGGATGTCTAAAGAGTTTTGGTGTTTTTAATTTATATAGGACATGAGTAACAGGATGTTTACTCAAAATCTTTATACGCATATTCCGATTAAATAAAAAATATTTGGAAATGTTTCTTCATTTGTATAATCTTAAATATGTATAAATTCGAATAACAAATACAGTTTTTTTGTATTCGATGAAAGGCAAGAAGAAAGAACTAGAAACTTTAATTCAAAAAAACAAATAATTGGTATTTTAGAGTTTCGTTTTCCTACGTAGATCCAAGTTACTGAATTTGTTTTTTCTCTTTTGAATAATACTTGTTACATATGTACAAAAACTACTAACTCTGAAAAATATTTGACATAAGTGATAAATAAAACAAAAATTTTCGTAAGTTAAAACTCATTTCTTATTGTTTCGCAACTTTAAAGTAGATTTTAAAATAGAGAAACGAAATTTTAGACACGTGAACATCGTTTTTGAGTTTCTTTTGTGGGAAAAATTAGTTTGTTTGCGGTAAACATGTCATCAGTTTTTGTAAATGAACAAAGAGAAATACGTTTATGTATGTATATCAAACAGTATTCTTCGTTTGTCGAAATGGATTTGTATTATAATTGCAAACTCCCAAAACATTGGAAGTAACAGAAACCGTTGTTGTTGTATTTGTGATGAAAATAGGACACATCGGTTCAGATTTAGATACAGCTCCATAAAAATGTTCAATCGCAAATGTTACATCTTAGCGCTCTACAAGGATCAAGTTAATTATTTGCTTTTATTAAGAATATTTTAGATTTCATTATGATATCATAGTGATTCTTATCTACACTTTTTTAAAATTACTAAACGATTAGTACACTATTAAAAGTTGATAAGATATAGCTCTAGTCGAATATCAAAAAGTCTTATCGGTAAATAAAAATTAAAATTTTCCGAACAATTTGGTGTCCATTAGCGAAATTAGCACTACACAATCTTGAAATTGGCACAATTAGTTTAGTTTGTTTGTATTTTTCATAACCTTTGTCCGAAATTGAAGAAAGTGTCCACGTTTTTTATGTAATTTTCGTGTTTTCATGATTTTACTGCAAAATTACCATTTCGGTCGAGTTATTTTAAAAAGAACTTACAAATTCTATATGTTAATGCTTCAGAAAGTCTAGAAGGTTTTAAAAAGTATATGTTCGAAACCTGCGCACGGCCCTAATCGTAAATCCAGACGGTATGGTTATATCTGTTTGTATCTCAACAAGGCTATTTGGAGCATTTCATTATGAGATAGTAAGTTATTCCAAACTCTTTTTAAAACTTGTGGAGTTACAGAGTCCCACGAAGCTGTGGCTGCCCACAAAGCTGTCTTAATATTCAAAGATTTAACGAACTCACGTCTGTCATTAGCACCAACAAGTTTTTGAACGATCAGTTTACGGTAGTGACATTTGAAGCTCCGAATTACTCCTTGATCCATAGGCTGAATCAAGGAGGTGCAATTTGGTGGGAGATATTTTACTGTAACGTTTTCAGATATCATAGCATTTACATCTGGGTGTGCTGGACAGTTGTCTAATAGTAAAAGTATTTTACAGTTATTTTTGAGACCGATGCGCCGTTGATGTTCCTTTGCTTCTGGTACAAAATTTTTATTAAACCACTCCAGAAATAGCTGTTGTGTTACCCAAGCTTTCTTATTAGATTTATAAATCAAAGGAAGGTGTTCAACGTTTTTTAAAGCTCTTGGATGGGCACTTTTTCCTATTATCATCAATTTACACTTGTGAGTTCCTGCAGCATTTGAACAAACTAGCACTGTGATTCTCTCCTTGGATTCCTTGTACCCTTCAATAGAATATTCATTACCACTAGCCAAAGAACTCTGAGGCAAACACCTCCAAAATAGACTGGTTTCGTCTGCATTGTAGATCTGTTCAGTTGTAAGTTGATCGTTTTTAATGATTTCATCCAAGTCGTCCACAAACATCGTAGCAGATTCATAATCAGCACACTCCTTTTCTCCCGTAGATTTCAGTCGACGGATTCCATGACGTTTTTGAATTTATCCAACCAACCAAATGAATAAGTGCACTCTGAATTCATGTTTAACTTCAAATGGAACATTTTTGCCTTTTCGACAATCATTTCGCCTGAAGTTCAGAAGCAAATTTCAATTTAAGTTCATACAATATCTCGATTTCAGTTAACTTACCTGAAATTGGAGTTCTCTTATATCTTTCTTGCCGAAACCATTCATATGTTGCGAAATCAACTTTTGGATTTTCGGATGTTTTCAGTGTATATCTGTGTTTAAGGCCAAGCATTGAATCAGTATCGGAGCAAAATTTTAAAATCCGATCTTTGTTTTTATTAAATCGGATACAGTTTGAATGCCAACTCCATATTTTTCAGACAACATTTTAAAAGGTACTTTACGTTTTGAGTATTCATTAATCAGCTCCATTTTTTCTTTAATTGAAAGAACCTTTCTTGCTCTTTTCGCGGATTTAGTTATTGACGGTGGCATGATGTAAGGAAAACACGTCTTGACAGATCAAATTTCACACTGATGAATGAATATGAAATTTGATATGAAAATTACACTTTCATGAAAAAGAGGAATCACCGAATTTTAATATGAGAGATGTGTTTGTATTATACAAAAAAAAAAACAAACAAGCAGTCACATGGACATGTGCATCACGGATAATAGAGGCAAATCACGGTTAATAGAGGTAAAAAATCAACCACTCAGAGATGTGTGTGTATTATACGAAAAAAACAAACAAGCAGTCATATGGACATGTGCATCACGGATAATAGAGGTAAATCACGGTTAATAGAGGTAAAAAATCAACCGCTCAGCTTCACGGTTAATAGATAATCACGGTTAATAGAGTCACGGTTAATCGAAGTTCAACTGTATATACCCCAACTCTCAGAGAACATGTGTATGGAAGGACTTAAATTTTACTTAGTGCGATTATGTGTGTGGGAGGTACTTTTGTAAATAATTGTAAAAATATGATGAAATATGAAGTCATAATGGTTTTCAGGTACCGGTATAGGAGTTATAAAGGATTTAATTTTTCCTTGGTTAGAGAGGTACTAGAAGGGGCGTGGCTAATGCATAAATATTTTTTAGGTTTAATGCGATTATAAAAACATTTTAAAATATCAAATTGCAACTGATGTTGAATACCCGTATGGAAGTTATATCGGTTTTATTTCAACCAGGACTTATGCCACTTTGTGTGGGAAGTACTAGAAGGGTCGTGGCAAGATCGCCCATGTTTCAAGTTTATCAAAAGTTCATTGCGTTGTTAAAGGTCAAATTTCAGAGTACTCCGAACATCCGTATATACGTTATAACAGCTTTAATTTTAGGTAGGTTGGAGTGATTTGGGTCCGAGGTAGCAGAAGGGGCGTGGCAAAACCCGCCATATCTTGCACGCTTAAAGAGCTTATAAAAACTTTATCATATATCAAAATATAGCTAATTCCGACTATCCGCGTGGGAGTTTCATTGATTTTTATTTAAGATAGAAATATGGTCCATTTGTGTGGGAGGTAACAGAAGGGGCGTGTCAATTTTGCCCATATTCTAACTTAAAACTAATTTTGGGAAAAATATTACCATGTACAAAGTTTGAATTGATTCCTTAACTCCTTTCGAGAGTTATCGTGTACACCAGCTAGACAGACGGACATGGCTCGAACATCCTAAAATGTTGTGAAACGGATTTGGCCCGAACATACTTAGGGTCTTAAGTCATTCCTTCAATGCGTTACACTTTTTGCCTGTCCCAAATGATATATACCCTCCCAATCTGTATAGTGAGGGTATACAAATATTTGTAGTTTTTCTTAGCACAGATGTTTTTTGGCTGGTCTCGTTTTTGGCATGAATGGTTGTAAAGGCTTAATCTCAAAATTACAAAAACCTAGTTTTTATTCAAAGGTAGATTAAAAATGGCAAAAATGGAAAGATGGTGTACCTTTCAATCACAGTAAAAACTTTGAAGTAAATATAATATTTTTCTTTGACGACATTTTTTATCTCGTCGGTGCATCTGCATAAAAAAAGTTCCACCAAAAAAAATAAATCACTTGGAAACATTTGTCGCGTCGTAAAAACTTATGAAAATGTGGGTTCGTCATTTTGCATTTCAGGTGATGATATACTTTTAACCAACAAACTTTGAATTTCGTAAAAATTTGTAAGTGGCTTTGACAAGTCTACAGACTTTCGGTCGGAAAATGACTTTTCTAGAAAATATTAATTTTAAATTTACTTACATACGTTATGATTTTGCGTTCAAAAAAGAAGATGTAGGTTTAGGTGACTTTTATTTAAAACTGTAGTATATCCAATGATGCAGATACATACATTGAATGCAAATACATATATGTATGTATAAATAATTGAATGCAGATATGTACATGTTAACAGAAGAAAGCTCGCAAGATTATTTTAATGCAACTTCATGTACATGTACCAAATGGTAGTCTAAGTTGTGTTGGGCGCTAAATATTTGTCCACAAATATGACATGGTTTACGGGAATCATTCGTAACTACTTCGTACTGAGTAAAATTTGCAATGCTTAAAGACTTCAGGATGACATCATGTTCCTTTTCCATGTGTTTGTTGAGATTATCTTTGCTCATGAAATGCTGATCACAAATGATACAACCGAATTTTGGACCACTAACCAAACTGGTGGAAACAGATGTTTGTTGGGCGCTAGAGGACTGAGAATAATCAATTTGCGGATGACTATAAGATTCCTGCTGCTGATGATCCTGATAGTCATGTGCTTGTTCTTGTTGGTCGTATTGATTTTGTGAATTTCCAGGATGATTTGATGTTGGTACTCCAGCTTCAGGATGCGTACGTTTATGTACCTTCAGCGTATACTTCTCAGTGAATGTTTTGCCACAGAACTCGCAACTATATCGTGGTCTGTCCGCCCGATGAGTGACCATATGATGTCTGAACGTACGCTTCGTCTTGAAGATTTGATTACATATTTCACAACGCAACGGTTTTTCCTCGGCTTCGTGTTGCAACTTATGGTTATACAAAACTGTAGTCTGAGAAAAGCATAAACCGCACTTATCGCATTGGTATTTCTTTGTATCCATGTGAACCTCCATGTGCCGTATTGTACTTATTTTGGTCGTAAACTCTTTATTGCAAAAACGGCATTGATTCTCACTTTTGCCTTCGTGAATATTCATATGTAACATTACATAGTCCTCATTCCTGTGGCTGAAGGAACACATCTTGCAGCTAAACTTTTTATGAACCTGTACTACATGCCTCTGATGGTGCGTTCGATTCTTGAACCTCATCGCACATAGGTTGCACTGAATCGTTTCCGATTCTGCTAATTGTTCTCCCTCACACTCATCGGAATCTTGAGATTCTGCATGAATATCTTGAATGACTTGTCTATTGATAGATTTTCTCTTCTTAGCGCGTTTTCCTCCTATTACCTCGAATATGGTTTCGGCTATTTCACGATCACTGACATTGGCGTCATCGAAGAAATGTTCGTCATTAAATTCTTCCATGTGAGACATCTCCTGAATACACTCAGCTTCAATATCACTATCAATGCTCGTGACTGCCTTCTCCACCAAGTTCGTAAGATTTCTCTGCTTCCTAGTTAGATGCATCAGTGTTGTATCATAGTCCACAATTTGAATATAACATTGTCGACATAGCCACTCGCCACTGGATATGAGTAGCTGAAATTTTCCACAACGGGCCAGATGCAAAAGGACAGTTTTCACACTTTTTTTCGAAGCCGGGCAAACTGTACTATCAATATTCCTGTTCTGCAGTCTGTCGGAGGAATGTTTTTTGCGACACAGAAAACAGCGAATAAATTCTTCAAGTGAATGCGACATTTTTTTCAGCTTTACTAAATATAAAAATAAATAATGTTATGATTGTTTATAATCACTGCAAGGAAAGAAATTAAGTTAGTGTTGATAAGTCGACTTCTTCTTAAGAATAATAACGAAACTCAATACAAAAGGGAGAATAATAACGAAACTCAGCACAAAAGGGAGAGTAATAATCGATTATTATTCACCATTAATCGATTAATTATAAAATGAATTTTCGCCACGATTTCCGTTTCCAATAGGAAATTGAAGGCACGTTTACACAGACAATTTTAATCACTACTAAATTTGTATTTCTCGGTTTTACATAATCAAAATTAATGTCGTATTTTATACTTCCATTTGATCATTTTGACACACGCAACGCAGTTTAAGGCCATTTTAAGCACACAAAATAAAATAGCTTAGCACAAAATTTTGAATTTGTGGGACAACACCGCTTATAATTAAAGGCTAAAACACAATCAAAGTACACATATCGAGCATGCATGCATTATACATATTATTGCTGTTTGCAAGACACATAGAAAGTATGCATGTATGCTTTGAACATTTACACAATAATGACCACGAACAATTCCATAAAATGGTAAGGACGACACCACAGGTCTTCGACCAACTATTTTCCATGATGGAGGATGACTTGACAAAGCGCAGCAACCGGCAGCCAGTATCAGTTACATGTCGGCTGTTTTTGATCCTAGTATAAGTTAATTGAAAAAGATTATGTATATACAAAAATAGGCTTATATCTAGTTTACCACAAGAGCTCCAATTTGTCCAAAAATCATACCATGCGTACAACTTTTTATTCTTATCAAAATAAAAAAAATTGGGCGGCGGCCTATATTTCCCGAGTTATGAGCTCTGAAAGTTCGTAGATATATTCCTCGATATCTTCCATGGTTTTCATCGGATCGGATCAATATGGTATTGCTTATCGCAATACCTTTAAAACAATATAATTATGATTTTTCGATCCGATAACCCATTGCGAGCCAAATTGAATATTTAAAATTTTTTAGTCATACTTTCTACAAAAGAGCTTATTATCTGGAAATAGTACTGATGTGGCGATACGTATTTTACACCACACACATGAAGGCAAGATCATGCGCCAAAATTTGAGCCCCTTTAGGTGTACCTAATCCTTTAATAACCGGAGATATTAGAAAACAAAGTCGTGCAAATAAAAAAAGTGAAAAATTAATTAAAAAAAATCGCTACGCAAGAAAACATTAGTCTATGTAGCCGGTTTTGGGCATACCCCAGAGGAGAAAATCTTAAACCGCGGCCGAAGGCCGGCTGCGCTAAAAAAACTTAGTCTTCGTAGCCGGTTTTGGACATACCCCAGAGGAGAAAATCCTTAACCCCGGTCGAAGGCCTGCTACGCAAAAAAACTTAGTGTTTCTGTCTGTCTGTCTACACATAAACTACTTTTAGGAGGTACAATACATCCTCATGTGTAAACACCCCTATAGAAAACATTTAATTGAATATTTTGTATTACAGCACTGTTTAATTTTTTATTTCGTCTACTTGATTTATTACGAAATTTATAGTTTTGTTATTAATTTGATTTTGGAAAGTCGTCGACTTGGCATATAATACTCTCTAAAAATTTAGCTAGAGAAGTGGACGGCGCTCCAACGTCAATTTTCTTCTCAAACAAGCTGCAAACTGCGACCTTACCGCGTTTCAGGACTGGAGACACATTTGGAAATTGTTTGTGGTGGTCATCATTGAATGTTTCTTTTCTTTTTTCGGGACCGGAAAGACTTTTGAAAAAGATTCGAACTCGTCGTCGTCAAATATATATTGAGTATCATTGAAGGTATATTCATTATGTTTCTTCGGAGCTAGAGAGAGGAAGATATACTCGAAAAATCATCCCGATGCATTGCCGACACCGTGTTTGATGAAGAGTTGTAATGTTCTTGTGAAATATATCCTTCTGAACGAGAACAAATGTCCGGACTGCAAACTGTTGTAAGAAGTGTCACTACGAATATTCTTTACATTAATTCTCTATTTAAATACATTACTCACGGTTTTGGAGCTATATAGTCTTTCATAAAAGACATGCCAGACGTAAATTTCCATTGTGTATTTTCCTCCGGCGCCATGGTTCCAGATGACATTCTTGAATTTTCTCTGACAAAACGATCCCACACGTCTTCCATCGACTCTGTCACTTATCAACTTCACATATTACAAATATATTTACGAATATATATAACGAAAAGGTTAATCAATAACGAAAAGGTTAATCAATTACCGAGATATAAAGTGAGAATTTATTTTTCTCCCGAATGTACTTACCTGGCAAATACACAGCTCTGGATATTGCTTTCCAGGCTGTCGCTTTAATTAATTTATTTCTAATTGATTTGTCCGATTTATTATATATACATTTATATTTTTGCACCTCATTTATAAAAACTTCCTCAAACATTTTCCTTTTTGTTTTCTTTTTTGATTAAACCGGTCACATTTTTTCTAACTAAATGCGCAAAAAAACTCAAAAACATATGTTTTTACGCTTCTGCTGCACAAAGCACACAAAAAAGTTAAAAGTTCAGCAACTTTTTGTACGCTTGATACACACTTTTGGGATGCACGCTTTTATTGTACGTTTCATCATATGTTTACATAAATTTCGAGACATGCATGCTTAAAAATATACGTATATTTTTCTCATTGTGTTTTGGCCTGTCATTTTAGCTTTTGCTGCGCCGATTTCAGCCGTATTCATCGGCGGCGGCGTGGCTGATAGAAAAAAGGACGGCGGCGGCGCGCCGCATACTTGCGGCTCCTTTCTCCAAACTGAACACCTTTTTTCCATTGCTCTAAATGTCCGCAGCGGCAGTCCACGCCACAACTGTGGAATTCTGACTTTGAATAATAATAAACTCGATTTAAGTAGTTGTTAAGTTAACTCAACGTCTTTTATTGAACAACAACACTATACTAACTTACGTATGGTTGTATACTAATTAAAATTCTTGATAAGGTGGCAGCGTTGTTACCCATTAGTTTTCAAAGATAATGGAAATACATAGATCAAATAATTGTAGTTGCAGCCATGACCCCTAGGTGGCGAATGTGTAAAAAGTACATTCTATTTCACTCAAAGTACATTCTAATTCACTCAATTGTGTTCTCTCTTTCGCTTATAGTACTGAAATTTAAAGAAAACGAATGAAGCAAAAGTTACTTACAATGACTTGTGGTTTTACGTCAAATACCACACTTCAGTTTATTTAATTTGCTTTTATTTTCTATTTATTGCAGTTTTTAGAAAAAAGGGAAATTTTCTCTCCAAAATGGCATTCAGTGCCATCTAAATAATTGTCTTCGTACTACGCATTTCTCTGAGAGTTTTGTTTAATCTATAAATTTCCATTATCTTTGTAGTTTTCCTTAAATGGATCACCTATAAAAATCTGGCAGCTCAAGTAACTACTTTCTTGCAAAGATAATGGAAATACATAGATAAAATAGTTGTAGTTGCAGCCATGACCACTAGGTGGCGAATGTGTAAAAAGTGCATTCTATTTCACTCAAAGTACATTCTAATTCACTCAATTCTGTACTCTCTTTCGCTTATAATACTGAAAATTAAAAGAAAACGAATGAAGTAAAAGTTATTTCCAATGACTTTTGTGGTTTTACGTCAAATACCACACTTCAGTTTATTTAATTCGCTTTTATTTTCCATTTATTGCAGTGTTTAGAAAAAAGGGAAATTTTCTCTCCAAAATGACATTCAGTGCCATCTAAATAATTGTCTTCTTACTACGCATTTCTCTGAGAGTTTTGTTTAATATATAAATTTCCATTATCTTTGTTTCTTGTTAAGCGTGCTTAGGTTAGGTTCAATGTAGGGTCGATTTTTCGACTTTTGGAAATATATGAATAGTCGATTTTTCGACTTTTGCAAATATATGAAAAGTCGACTTTTGAAAATTCGACTTTTCGACTGTTCCAAATAAATAAAAAGACGACATTGTAAATTAATGAAAAGACGAATAGACCAAATCAAAACCAAATCGGATATTGGATATATAAATATATATTTATATTGGATATATAAATCTGAACCGATCTTACTCACTTTTCGCATAGATGTTTCTAGTTGCTGTGCCAAATTTTAAGAAAATTGGATAAAGGATGTGTTTTCTAGAGAGAAAAAAAAAATTTCAGCAAAATTTTACTAAGATTTAGTAAAAATTTACTTGGTTTCCTAAATTTTAGTTAATTTTAACTCATTTATGGTTAACTTTTTTATGAGTGTAGATGAAAACCCCCCCAGGGGAAAATCCTGCGCACGGGCCTGCCTACAACACCAGGTCAGCAAATTTATTGTTGACACTTAAGCATAAACATTCATTACATCTGTCAGACTACTAAAGAACCTGCTCCCAAGGTAATGTAGCCTGAGTTCCTGTAGTCTGTGGCATGAGCATAGTAGATGTTCCACCGGCTCCTCTTCTTCTTCGTCGAGACAGCTTCTGCAGTAGTCCATATGAGGGATGCCCATACGCTCTGCCATACGGCCTATTGCCCTGTAAGGACTTCTGTAAAAATGCTGATGTTTATTTTGCCGAGTGCCAGTACTTCCTAAGTTCTACTAGTTCGGCCATAAGATGTGTGCTATTTTGCTATTATGCACGGAGTCCCAACGCATCTTTGTTTCTCCGTCTGCTATTTCGTCTATTTGATTGAGTATTTCAATGAAAGGTGTGCGAATGTTCGTAGTACATGGAACATCCGTTGCCTCGGAGCCATTCCGCGCATATTCGTCTGCCATTTCGTTGACAGGTACATCCGTGTACGTATACGAGTGTAACGTTATGTGTTCGGAGTCGATCTAGGGACTCTAAGCAGCATCTTGATCTGATCTTGAGAATTTAAAACTGTTCACATATATTCTGAATTTTGATGGATCGATGTCCCTTTCCAGAATGTTTCTCGCGGCTATGTTAATGGCATAGACTTCTGCCTGAAAGACTGTGCCGGTAATTGGCAGTCGGATGGAGATTTTAAGGTTTAATGATTCCGAGAAGACTCCCGTACCTGTATCCATTGTTGAGCCCTCAGAAAATCTGAATTGGTATCTAACCTCCCGTATGATTCGGTGGCTCCTAAGATGCAGCTGTGTCCAAGTGTGTCGTTTTTCAGCATGCCGAGTTCTCTTATACGTAATGCTACCCTTGCTGCACATCTCCTTACGAAAATGCCCACGGGTAGTATATTAAATATAGTTTCAAGTCCGGCTTGAGGTGCTGATCTCGTTGCACCAGCAATACCCCGCTCCTCCAGACCCCGTACGTGATTGGTCTAACTATCGCCGTGTACCACCAGTGTACCATTTTTGGTTGTGGTCCCCATCTTTTCCCGAACATCTTCTTGCAAGTATAAAAAGCGCCGTCGCTTTAATTCAGTCACTGTTGAGATCGAGTAGGATTTCATTTATCACAAGGATCCAAAGCATCGGCGAGATCAAACCTCCTTGCGGCGTGCCTCTTGTAACACGTTTCCTCACGACTTTCTGTCCCAATTGCGAGTTAATAATCCTATGCGTGTTGTGCCTCACTGAAGTCGTCTGGGTTTAGTTTCTCCCTAACATGTAGGTCCATTAGACTTTCCATGGTTTTTAGTAAAAACTATGATAGATTAATGGGTCTATAATCTTTTGTCGTATTGTGGTTTATTTTCCCGCCTTGGGGATTCTCTCCATGCCCTAGGTATATAAGACCACATCAGGCTTGCGGAGAAAAATAATCATAGTCATGACAATATCCGGTCCAGGGTCCTGCTGATTTGTATGGTTTGAAAGATCGTATAGCCCACACTATTTTCTCGTCAACTATCGTGTTGATGGATTCATCCGTGCAATCGGAGGAAGGTGTTACTGTATCTTCCAAGTTGTTGTTATCGTTCTGGCACTTTTTAGAAATTTGTAGCTTTTACACAAGTTTCTTTGTTAAAATGGTGGATAATGGTGTAAGTGTGAATATGCATGTTGCCAATTTCATGAATTTTGTAGGAAATACTTGTAAAAATATACAATTGTGCGTATTGCAAAATGCAAGTCAATCTGGCAACAACAGAACGACATTTATTAAAAATTTCGTCTTCAACAAGATAAGTCGTCCAAATGTACAAAATGTTTATAAATATATGATTTTTAAGCATTTTAGACAAAAAAGGCACAATAGGAATACAAAAAAGGGACAAAGGACTTTAGTCGAATAAATAATAAGGTAAGTGTGTGTTTTGTGACATTTTGAAAGTTTCCTCTTTACATGCTGAACACGAAACTTATGGTCCAATTTGTATATTTTTTGCACAAAGGCGACAAATTTACATCGCTTGTAACAGCAGTCAGACGTTTGTGATATGTGACATAGTTCCCCTCGCCCCATCTAACATTTTAAAAGAAACTATTGATCGGTGTGTTTGTACCTGCGTCTGTGACGTCTTTTTAATATTTGAAAATCATAAGCCCGATAAAAATTTCCAATTGGCTGGGTTTTTTATTGTGGCAATTAGTTGATTTATTTCTTCAATCGTATGTATTGAAAAATTGTTTAAGAGTGCTTAATTGTTTAAGAGTGTTTAAGTGTTTTGAAATAGAGCCAAAAATACAAATACAACGCAATTTTACAAAGTTTTATTGTATAACTGGCAGTAGTTTTATTGGTATCAAATTACTCCAACACTTGGGTTGCCAACTTTTTAAAGTTGTATTTCACCTAGAAACATAGGTAAATTGTACGGTTTTCTCACACGCTTTTCAGAACACGATGATGTGGGCCGATCCAATAGAGGAGATGCTTTTTACGAAAATCATCAGGATACATAAACCATTTTTATTTAGCCTTATTCTTATATCTTAAATATGTTAAAATACTAAAAGTCACTGTGGAGGGTATATAAGATTCGGCCGTAAATTGTTTAAATCGCCCTTATTCCAGTAGTCGTCGTCGACACAAAATGACGCCGTCATGAGTTGACGATTGTAAATTGGTATTCGCGTTGTCAATATTGAGATTTATCGATCGTCGTCGACGCATATTTGATATTCTGTAAGTTATGTGACGTTGATATTGTGTTGACGCGACTCCGATTTTTGTCGTCGCAGTTTTTGGTGACGATAACAATTTTGAAAAAATGTAATTAATTTATTTTGATAACAAATTTGAAAAAAAAAAATAATTAATTAATTTTGGTAACAATTCTGAAAAGTTCTTGAAATGTATTAGTATGTACGCTAGAAATTAAGTACAAATGTTAGTCGTAAGATTATACTCAATTGTTTAAGTTTATTGGAATTAATAAAATCTGAAATCTAAAAAAACGTAAATTTTATATTTGCTTTTAGAGCTAGTAAGCCCAATCGAACAGGCCTATTAACAATTTTAAAAGCCTTTTATACTGTTTCGTTCTAGTACGTGAATGGAATATTCAAATAAATTATTGCTTTCTAATTACTTTTAAATATTAGTTTAAAAGTTTTAAATCAATCTTATTTGTCTTATTGGTTATTTAAAACATGGCATATTAGGCGTGTTCGATAGGGCTTACTATCTTAATATTTGTATGGAATTTACTCGCTTAAGAAGAAAGTAGCTTATTATTCTCTTATTTACCGAGTAAGATTTTTATCTGTGATTTATTTAAATAAAACCAATGGATAAAAATGTTGCCACCTTATCAAGTATCTTAATTGTAAGCTAGTAATCCCAATCGAACAGACCTAATATTTGAGTAATATAAATTTATACAAAATATATCATTCTCTTCACGAAATTTGTCTTCCATCATGATTGTTTAATATCAATTTAAATTTAAAAATAAGAAAGGCCTAATTGGGCTTATATTTAATCACTTATGCAGAAAAAAATTTTTATCAACTGTAACGAAGTTAGCAACCTCAAAAAAGTTAGCGACGGAATTAAATGATACGATTTATGAAAGAAAAGATGAATGAAAACATTTACCTGTCAAAATTCTGAGTATGAGGAATTGTAGGGAAAATCGTTACCTTCAATTTGGCATACAACATGTATTCCAAAAAAGTTTTTGCCTGTACAAAAAACACCAAACAATGTCAGGTCACTGGGGGCAGTAACATAAAATCAGCTCGGATACTCGAAGTTATAGAGGAGATCAACACCGACATTTTGGTGTATTACACTTGGCCAAATTCAGTTTAGCGGCGGTTAGCGTTCGAATTTAGGTTGGACCCTAAAGTAAAAAATCGGGACATAAATGCCGATTACAATACAATCGATTACAATTAATGGTTTTGGGAGACCAAAATCGATTATCGAATCGAAGTTGATGTGCTGTGTCATTTTTAGTTTACTTGAAGTTTGCAAATTATTTGTTATTCGTGCTTTTCATATCTCAAGGTATAAGATTGCTTTTAAATGGCTTCAGAACGTTACAGTTTTTCGCTAACAACATTCAGGTATGTGGATTTAGTATGACAAAGGACAAGACATAAAAACATAACCTTCACAATGACTTTACAAAAACTTTGAAGCAATGTAAAATGAATTAATTTCAATTTCTTTAGTCCTTCGGGAAAGTTAGTTCAATTGGAATATGCGCTAGCCGCTGTATCTGCCGGTGCTCCTTCTGTTGGAATAATGGGTAAGAATACTTGACATTTACATAAAATTTTCATTTATGTACATTGTTTAAATTTGCAGCCTCTAATGGAGTTGTTATTGCCACCGAAAACAAGCACAAATCTAGTTTATATGAGGAGCATAGTGTTAATCGAGTTGAAATAATTACCGGTCACATTGGAATGATATATTCCGGAATGGGTCCCGATTATCGCCTACTGGTTAAACAAGCTCGTAAGCTTGCCCAAAACTACTACCTTACATACAAAGAGCCTATACCGGTAGCTCAATTGGTTCAACGTGTTGCTACTTTAATGCAAGAATACACACAAACAGGGTAAGTACACCATGTATGAATCTATATACATACCGTTACCTATATATAGAAAGCCCCAACACTAAATTTGAGAGAAATCATGTGTTTTTAATTATGACAGAATTTGTCATATTTCAGAAATCATCTAACTGAACACAAATCGCTGAACTTTATATATTTCTATTTTTGGTCGCGTACGTTTCATAGTGTAATTGTTTATAATTTTATACTAATATGTCCTGCAAATATATTTCTAAAATATAGTACTCTTTCACCGCTTTAAAACACTAAAAATACAGATCGACTTCTCTGTTTCTTGATTTAAGCGTTTGTTTAAAGCGTACAAATTGTCGTCGGCTTGATGATACAAACGTGTTCTAAAGGACGTAGTCTATGCTCTACAAAAACCATGTCTATTTCAAGTAGTTTTGTAGTTAAATCTCATAATAACTCAGAAACACATTTATGTGACGAGATATTTTTGATATATATGCGAAGAAATGTAATGGAGTTTTGTAAGCAGTAAAACAAGTTCCAAAAAAGATGTCCTCAGTGTACTAATATATTCATCAAAAATGTATCGTTGCAATTTCTGTGACGCTAATCTACAAATGTACAAGAACAATCATTTCGCATACATATCTTGCTTTATTTTTTTTCATTTACAGTGGATAACAGCCAAAGTCATACATTTTCTTTATTCTCGAATAACTATTTTTATTTATAGTGTACAAACACCTAATTATTAGCTTACATTGTCCTTTATTAAAAATAGTTTAAAAATATTAGTTACTACGTTTATGACATCATTTGGGCGAATTATGTGCTGTTGGTTGTTATAACTGTCTTTCTCAATTTGTGACCAATTGTTAATATCGCATGCTGGCGTTTAGCGCGGCTATGCTCTTCGGATGGGGGTGGGGGTTATTTACAACAAATGGCCGTAGACAGACCCAGAAAACAAATCAAGACGTGGATCGAAAAGGAATGCGGAAGATAAAGGAAAAATATGGAAACTATTCCTAAAAGACGCTGAAGCTACCCACGATCACAACTCAAAATTGCCTTTTTTCCGGCTGATGTTACGCCGGTTCAATATCCTTCCTCTGAAACTTGTGTTCCACCATGGCAACTCCTAAAATATTAGTGGTTGCCCCATACTTTAAAATCTGTGAATTGATTTACTTGTGCTGCATACTTAGCCCCAAGGCGTATTTATATAGGTGATATCAAGGCGTATTTATACAGGTGATAGCACTAGAACAACAACAAATTCGGCAACAATAAAATACAAGTAATTTTTTGAATGGTGAGCCATACTGTCAAAGCAAAATATATGGGATTTGACAGTTTCGGTTACTTTTGAATGAAAAAAATTTCAGTCAGCTGGGCTCGTGCTATCACCTTTATAAATACGCCTTGGGTGATATCAGCAGAGCAAAAACAAATTCGGCAACAACAAAATACAAGTAATTTTTTGACAGGTGAGCCATACTGTCAAAGCAAAATATATGGGACTAGCAGTACCCGCTGCTTCGCACGCGAAAAAGCCAGTTATTTGTTAATTTTATCCGTCTTAGTTTTTGGATAGTATTTATTTAACTTTCTTTTGGTGGATATAGATAAATCTAAAATAGTAATTTGGAAACCTCCTATTAGCTAGCACTCACACACGTTGTCTACGTTGTCAGAGAAATTTAAACACAAAATTTCACGACAATAGCTGAAATATTTTAGTTGGTACTATTATTATCCCGCTCATTGTTTATAAGTACAATCTTAGAAAAATTCGTTGTCAGTGGAACTTACACACCACATTTCACGACTATAGCTCCAATACTTTAGTTGGTACTACTTTTATCCCTTTTTGCTCACCCCCTATAAGAAAATTTAAAAAAATCCATTTAGATTGCGCTTTACAAACAGTTTACACTCCAAATTTCCCGACTATAGCTGCAATTCTTAAATTGGAACCCTTTTTGTCCCGCCTACCCCCTAAAAAGTACAAATTTCGAACAATTCAATTATACTGCGCTTCTACATGGTCAGAGGAATTTACATACCAAATTTCACGATTCTAGCTGTAATACTTTAGTTGGTACCATTTTTATTCCTTTTTGTCCCGCTCGCCTCTTAAAAGTACAAATTTCGAAAAATCCAATTTTACTTCGTTTCTATATGGCCAGAAGAATTTACATACCACATTTCACGTTTCTAGCTGTAATACTTTAGCTGGTACAATTTTTATCCCTTTTTGTCCAGCTCGTCCCTTAAAAGTACAAATTTCGAAAAATCCAATTTTACTTCGTTTCTATATGGTCGGAGGAATTTACATACCAAATTTCACGATTCTAGCTGTAATACTTTAGTTGGTACCATTTTTGTCCCGCTCTCCCCTTAAAAGTACAAATTTCGAAAAATCCAATTTTACTTCGTTTCTATATGGTCAGAGGAATTTACATACCAAATTTCACGTTTCTAGCTGTAATACTTTAGTTGGTACCATTTTTATCCCTTTTTGTCCCGCTCGCCCCTTAAAAGTACAAATTTCGAAAAATCCAATTTTACTTCGTTTCTATATGGTCTGAGCAATTTACATACCAAATTTCACGATTCTAGCTGTAATACTTTAGTTGGTACCATTTTTATCCCTTTTTGTCCCGCTCGTCAATTAAAAGTACAAATTTCGAAAAATCCAATTTTACTTCGTTTCTATATGGTCGGAGGAATTTACATACCAAATTTCACGATTCTAGCTGTAATACTTTAGTTGGTACCATTTTTATCCCTTTTTGTCCCGCTCGCCCCTTAAAAGTACAAATTTCGAAAAATCCAATTTTACTTCGTTTCTATATGGTCAGAGGAATTTACATACCAAATTTCACGTTTCTAGCTGTAATACTTTAGTTGGTACCATTTTTATCCCTTTTTGTCCCGCTTGGCCCTTAAAAGTACAAATTTCGAAAAATCCAATTTTACTTCGTTTCTATATGGTCAGAGGAAATTACATACCAAATTTCACGTTTCTAGCTGTAATACTTTAGTTGGTACCATTTTTATCCCTATTTGCAGCTCGTCTGCATGGTCATTGCAAGGAACTCACCGAATTTCATGTTTATAGATACTGCCGTTTAGTCAGGACGAAGGTTCGATGTATATCCTTTTTTGGGCCATTTTATCCCCTAAAAGTACGAATTTCGTAAAAACCCTTTCTTAGTCGACGTCTACGTCATATTTGGGAACTACCCTGAAATTTCATGACCCTGGCTTCAGCCGTTTGGTCTGGGGGCTGGTCAATGATAAGTCAGTCAGTCAGTCAGTAACGCAACTCTTTTATATATATAGATTTGACAGTTTCGGTTAATATTGAATGAAAAAATTTTCAGTCAGCTGGGCTCCTGCTTTCACCTGATATAAATACACCTTGCTTAGCCCTATTCACAATTTCTCATAAACGCCGCTAGATGTCGCACACGACAATTAAAACAAAAAATGTCATCTGAAATGCAAAAACAATATCGTATACCTCCCATTTTCATAGTAGAACTTAAGATTGTAATAATAACAAACCTTTAATATAATGTCATAAATACTTTCAAAATTCCTCGAATACATGTCTTTAGTCTCCCTTTAAATTTCAATCGTTAAAGAGGCGAAACGAGTGTTTTCAGGAGATGTCAAATCTATTCGGGACATTTCGAAAACATCCTTCCATACACAGTTTATAACATTTTAAAACAATCCAAAAGTTCCCAACAGATTGAAAATAAGACAAAAAGTGCACAAAATAAAATATTCACTTGAGCAGAAGAACGATATATTGCCGAATATCAAAGGAAAATCCGTTTATGAGTGGTCCAAAACATACAACATTTGCCAATTTGAATGGTAGGTGAGGAATATAGGAATATACCATTGATTATTGACAAAAATAAGAAATTCTGGTTAACTTCCACAAAAAAGGGCAATGACAAAGACTTTTCATTTTGGAAGAAGGTTGTTTTGCACGGGCGAAAGTAAATATAAAGTGGACGACGACCCACATTTGTGCGATTAGATTTCAAACAAAACTCCATAATTTCCAATAGTCTAGTCGTACGTTCTCTCGAAACACATAAAACCTTGTGTAAAGCTATCCTTCAGTATTTCGAAACGTCGATTAAACTGTCGGGTTTATGGATGGGATCAGTGAATGACCGCCTCCAAGCCAAAGGGAAATATTCAAAAATATTGTCTCTGACTTGTATTAGTCAATGAAAATATAACTTTATTAAAGAGTCCAAAGAGTAGCATAGTTATAATTATGATCATACGGACTGCTAAGTTGCATTCATGTTGTATTCATTTATTATTTTAAGAACGCTTTTTTCTTAAAATTGTAGTTAATGGGGTAATGATGCAAGAGCTCTCTTCTTACAAAATATTTGCCATCGCTAATAATGTGAAAATAGATAATAAAGATAGTTTAGTGCAAAATTTCGATTTGTTTTCATTGACCTTTCTAGTGTTTTACGCCCTGTAACATAGAAATTTATGTCACATGATGTAACGTCACGTTTCATTGTAAAAAGGTCAAAAAAGTTTTATTAACTCGCCAAATTGTAGAATAAACTAAAAAGACAACAGGACGACGTCTATTAAGTTTTAACTGTTTATCACCTGATGATGGTTGACGAAGGCAACCGAAATATTGGGAAAATAAAATATAAATAAATAATAAACAACACCACCAGTTTTTTTCATGGCCTCAAGCTGAACCAATCAATAAGAAAATTCCAAATCATTTTAGAAAAGTTTTATCAAAATAGTACGACGCAATTCGCACTGCTGTGCGCTTTTTGTAAAGAATGAAAAACTGACTTTTTGTCTTTAGTAGCTAATATTTTAGAACAATGCAGTATTATTGTTTACTTCTTTATTTTTGTAATTATTGAGCTTCTTACGTTGTATACAAATATATACAGAAAGTAAAAAACAATTTAAGCTTTTCCTTGTTTTCACCCCTTTGAAACGTACGACAGTCACGTATGTGACCAGGGAAATGTCCATATTAGCGTTCCTTGTTCGAAATGATCTCGATATATTTACTTGGTGTAAATATTACTTGTTATTAAATATTTTTGTTTTTTAGCGGCGTGCGACCTTTTGGCGTTTCTCTGTTGATTTGCGGCTGGGATTCCGATCGCCCATATTTATTTCAATGCGATCCATCTGGAGCTTACTTTGCATGGAAGGCCACAGCAATGGGTAAAAACGCTGTGAATGGTAAAACATTCTTGGAAAAACGGTAATGATATATCAGGACAAGATGTCCGAATTTTATACGAATTCGCTTTAATTACAAATTTATAATTTACAGTTATAGCGAAGATTTGGAGTTGGATGATGCTGTGCATACTGCTATACTAACGTTAAAAGAAGGGTTTGAGGGGAAAATGACGTCGGATAATATCGAAGTTGGCATTTGCGATCGAAATGGTTTCAAACGCTTAGATCCTGCTACTGTAAAGGACTATTTGGTTAATATACCTTAGGTGACAAAATAGATTTTACGTGTTGGATTTTTTTCTAAATTGTAATAAAGGAGAATAATAAAATATTTGCTTATTTAGGTGTGTTTTGAAAAATATACATATTTTCTATTTAAAATTCAATGTGTCATAGTTTATTTTTCTTTTTTAGCATAAATGTATCCAAAGTATAAAAATATTGGTTATTAATAAAACGTTTATGGATTATTGACGCCAATAGATTCGATAAAGCCGCAACAAGTCTGTGGGTCGAAAAAGAACAAATTGCAATTTGGAGATTCCTTCTTAGTCAGTGTTTTAATTATTTCTTGTGCCAATACACCACCCACTACAGCCGCAGCTGGGGAAATTTGACTAAAAACGTACTCCAAGTAATCTCTAGTTACCATTGCAGAATTACCGAATTCATCTCGAATACGTTCCAACTCTGTCAAGTCTTCATCTCTCGATTTATACGAAGGATCACGACTATAGGTATCACGAAATTTCTGCAATATACGGAGTAATACGAATCCCGGCCCTGTCCGTTTCAATTTCTTTTGGAATTCTGTACTCTTCATATCAAAGTCAATTACTGCTTGGTATGGTGGGAATTGCAGTTTCCTCTGCACTGTCGTTGTTACCAACTCTGTTTTCGTCTTTTCACTTGGCTTTGAAACGACTTTATGTTTGACAGTGTCCCTGGCAATAAGAAATAAAGAAAGTATCGTTAATATCCAGCTTTCGCTTTGCTTCTGGTACAGAACACAAGTATTTGGTACTACTCTAGTTTAGTTGCATTTTAAAAAATGCCTTGTAGAGCGTTAAAAACTATATAAGTGGAGACAGCCCCACTTCCGGAAATTTGGAGCCTTCAAAGTTTGGATATAAATTTAGTTACATTAGTAATAATTGATATGATCGATATATATCTCGTTTGAAATCTTATTATTGAAATATAAAATAGTTAATTTCGAACTCGGTTATTTGGTTGGAAATAGGACCGATACTGAGGTATGTAATGAATTATTTCAGTTTATAGCCTACACTTCAAGCTTTCTTTCAATGTACATCGAGTTTCCTGATTTTCAAAAAATATTAATTTGTAGTCACTAGGTAGGTAGGGTTGGATCAGGAACTTTATAGTAAGGTAATTTTAAAAAATTGCTTTGATATTTATTAACATATAATTGTGTAGAAAGACGGCATAGTATACAAATAAACCATCGTTTTGACGAACAGATGATGGTGCGGTCCAAAAATAATAAAATCTATTAAGATGTTCCGTCCGACTCTTTGATTTCTGACAGTTACGTTAGATTAAAAAGTAAATATAAGAGCGACACTCATTTTCCCACTCTTAGGTGAAGAATGGGTGTTTCAAAATGAATATTATTCGTGTTTTTTGTTTAATTGTGAATCAACTAAAGAAAACAGCACAAAGCAACGACAAACAACATTAAAATACTAAGAAACTGTGTCGTATTTTACTCGAATTTTGTCACCATTTTACTTATTTTATTTTTTTAACTAATTGCAAAAAAATTTATTGAAAAATAAGGCAAAAATTATCGTATTCTTCTTTGTTCCCGGCGTTCTTAATTTTGAAATTTTTATGTTATTTTGAATGATTTCTGTCAAAACCGACGACAGCTCGCTCTTAAATTTTATTTTTCACATTTTAATCTAACGTAACTCGCTCGATTTTTTAAAAGAGTACGACGCAGCTTCTTGTTCGTCCACTTTCTTTGGTGCGGTCATCGTTCATACTTGTGTACTGTGTGTATCACTGCACGATCAGGTCGACTTCGGCTATGCGTTGCTATGCACCGCAATTATCACAGAATACCACATACAGCATGTAAAATCGCAATTAAAAAAGGAAATATAATAGCGGATCCGGTGTTGCATTATGTATTTTTTTGTCGAATTTGATATTTTTAGTAAATTTTTTATGCTTACAAAAACAAATTTCCATTACTTTCGAAATACTGTATTTTGAGTTATGTATCACGATTTGATGTAAAAAATGATCAATACAGAAAATCAAAAATTATCAACCCGCTAATATTTGTAATGATATTTTTATGTTTTACGCCGTGTCCGTCGCAATGTTGTTATGCTCTGAGTGAATGCGGTGGCGTTGAATTTTCGTATCTGCCATTTTGGTGTTTAGTGATTGTGCTCTCTAAAAGGTGAACAAAGTTAGAAAACCCTATAGTGGGAACAGTGTATAGGTCAATGGTACGTTCAAGGTTTTGTTATTTTTTGATAGAAATGTGTTCAAAGGAACCACAGTTCTTAATATTAGAAGAAAAAAAGTTAACTAAAAAGTAAGACTATCTTCGCGGCCTCCTTCCGTGTTAAGTTAATGTTTAAAGAAAAATTGAGATTGTACAACACTGGCGAGTCTGGGTCGTCGAGAAATGTAAGTTCTGCTGTAGGCTTAAACCCACACAGGTAAAACAATCACTATTACAGAAATGAGGGTTAAATAGCTACACAATACCTTAAACGAAAGCTTGAAGTATTGGATATAATTCTTTGTATTCGAAGACATTCTTCAATATGTAGTATGCAAATATGTAGTATTTGCAGATAAAGTTTGTTTAACAAAAAAAATGGGTTCAAAAATTATAATTTTAGAGCTTTCCTCCAATGTATTAACGATTTTCCAAATGTTCTTTCGCTATATTAATCAAATTGCAAACGAGATATACATCGATCCGATTGAATCAGGAATGACGAATATAGCTATAATTATACATCCGAACTTTCAAGGCATCGATCTTGGAAAGCCGGATTTTCCCCCTAATATTTTTTATATTGTTGGATTCCAATGGCGAAAATTTAAGCAATTCAGAGAAGTGCAACTAAACTAGAGTTAGGACGAGCATTTTCTTTTATACTTACTCTACAAAATTGTGTTCTTTTAAGTCAGCAAAAGTGTATCCAAACATACCCCACACGTCTCCAGCGAAGAATTTAATATCGTTTTTACGACAGATGTTATCAATACGCAGGAGTTCGTTATTGGAAACACCTATGACAACGACCACGTCAAATTCACTAAAAAATTCTTCATTTTTCTCCGATATAGGCTGAATATCAGCGGATATTTCAACCATGGGGTTCAAAGCCCTCGCTCTTTCTATAGAAGCTTCTGCTCGGTTGGTACCCAAAGAAGTCCGTGGCGCTAGGAATTGTGAACAGAAGTCCTCTTCCGTTATGTTTTTCTCATCATTTAACTTCACAGCATGTACGCCAGACAAAATGATATTCTTAGTAACTTCCGCACCAATTCCATTTAAGCCAGAAATTAGAACTTTCGCAGTGCGGAGTCGCTTTTGAGATTCCAATCCCCACAATCGTATCTGGCGATCATATAACTCATTCTCTGTCTCTGTCAGCTCTACTTCAGAACTTCCATTTTCCTTTGCGCAATCTACTTCCATTTGTTCTCCCATATTAGTCCACCGGTGTTTCAGAATAAATTACGAAAAAAAAATTATTCGCGTCCAAACAGAGAACAAAGCCGATACTACATTTACGATGGCGCAAAAATTTGCAAAATGTCGACGGCGGAATATATCGATTTTTTTGGCGGCGGCACGATTTTTTTGGTAATAGCCTCACACACTGCATGCGAAACCAAACTATTTCAGCGATTTACAAAGTGCGATTCTCAGAATTGTTTCAAATTTTCACTATAGATAGAACTTTTTGATCTGAACACAACAAAAAAAAATTTTGGCGCTAAGGTCCACTTTCTGAGATTGGGGCCTTGAAAGTTCGGATATATAATTTGAACTATAGTCATCATTCCTGATCCGATCGGGTCGATATATATATCGTTGGAAAGCTTATTGAATTTACTATAAGCTTTCCAACGATATATATCGACCCGATCAAAAGATTAAATAGGTCCTATATTGAGGAATTGTATATATAGGTTTATAATCAAGACTTCCAGCTTTCTTTTAAGGTAGTTTGCAGTTCCTTAACCCTCTTAGAACCGAAGATATTCAACTTCAAAGTTGTCCTATGATTTAGTTATCGATTTCTTAATCAATTACGAGCCAACCATATTCTGGCTTTGTTTTACAAACTTCCGAGTGTTTTTTAATTTTTACGGCCGGTTTTGGACATACCCCAGAGGAGAAAACCTTTAACCCCGGCCGAAGGCCGGGTACGCATGAAACCCAAAAACATTATTTTGATGTAACCCACATTGAAAGAAAGCTTAATGTGTAGGCTATAAACTGATATTAATCATCTGTTACCTCAATATCGATCACATTTCCAGATAATGTCGATTTTACCAAAAAAAAGCGGGTTCAAAATTCACAATTTTCACTATCTTATAGTAAATTCAATAAGCTTTCCAACGATATATATCGACCCGATCGGATCAGGAATGATGACTATAGCTCAAATTATATATCCGAACTTTCAAGGCCCCAATCTCGTAAAGTGGACCTTAGCGCTAAAATTTTTTTTCTTTTTTTTTGTAATTTTTACTACAAGGCAGTATTTTTTTTACCATCGCCATTAAACTAGATTTGTTCCGAGATCGTATACGAATTTGACATTTGAAAATTGACATTTGAAAATCAAGCTGAATAAATCGATAAGAAAATTAAATTTAATAATATGAAAGACCTAAATCTTTTTATTGATTTTCTATTTCCCACCCAAATAAAAACGATGATGACTTAATTAGCTTTTGTTGTTGCTGCTGGTGTGTTGATTGGGCATCGACATACAGATGAGGCTGATGTTGTAGATGCTGTCTGTTGCGATGAGTTAACAGCAACAAAATGGGTTTGTGGTTTCTGTTGTATATCGTTCTTAAACAACAGTTGATCAGTTTGTTGATCAATGTTGTTGGTGTGGTGGTGGCAGTTACTGCCGTATTTTAAATATTATGATCATATGATATTAAGGCTGTTTTTTCTCTGATGCTTCTGTTGTTTTTGGTCGGGTTGCTGCTGGTGTGTTGATGTTGGATGATGTTGCTGTTGTCATTACCCACATATTGTTTTTTATGTTGCTGAGGCACAACCAGCCCCCCTACAGCATGTAAACTGTCAATCATAAAAGGATTAAATTAATAATGACGAAAGAAACTTTTGAAAACACACACAGGCACACTTATCTTCTTATAACGTTTTCCGGCTAAATCTTTTATTGATTTTCTATTTCTCACCGAAATATAAACGATGATGAATTAATTTTTTAGCTTTTTGTTTTTCCGTCTACTAACTAAAAATGTTTATTTTAAATGTTATATTCATATGACCGTTTTTTCTTTGATGCTTCTGTTGTTTTTGGTGGGGTTTCTGTTGTCGTTGCTGCTGGTGTGCTGATTGGGCATCGACGAACACATGAGACTGATGATGCTGTTGTTGTAGCTGCAGTCTGTTGCGATGAGTTAACCGCAACAATATGGCTGTTTTTATTTAAGACTGGATAACAAGCTGCGATAACAAAAACGTTAATAAAAATGAAAATTTTTGCTCAAAATAAAGAATTCTTTTTTAACATTGTCGCCAAAAGCAATATAAATATATGTATCAAAAGAAATTTTCAAAAAAATATTTTGTGTCGACTTTATTGGACTTAGCCTCGATATCCAACTTTTTGACTTACACTGGATAATTATCCAGGCTAAGTCAAACATTTTTAACACAAAATTATTTTTTCAATTTTTTTTTTCACACACAAAAAAAAAAAGATTTTTTATTTTGAGTGAAATTTTAACATTTTATTTAGATTTTTGTTATCGCAACTTTGTTATCCAGTCTTATGGAAAAACAGCCATAATAGTATTTTAATAGAATTTTGTTCTGTTTTTTGTATTTCATAATAGAATTTTGTTCCGTTTCAGGCGGATAGTCTGCACTGCAGTTTCGATTTTTCTTATTCGAATAAAAATTAACACAAATTTTAGAATTAAATTTATTTTTTTATTAGAGAGAGTTTTCCATTGCTGATGTTGTGGCTATTGTTGTCATATTGCTTTTTTTGCAAAATTGCAGTATGACAAGATCGATTTCAGCCATTCGATTTCACAGGAAATTAACTTGATTTCATACAGTGTGACAAGGCTGTAAGTCCAAAATTTTGAACATAAAATTATTTTTTCAACAGCAATGTGTATATGAACACATTGCTGTTGTTGTTGCGAAATCTAGTTTAAATGACATAAGGTCGATTTACATATTGACAAATTTGACATTTGAAAATCGACCTTATGTCATTTAAATTAGATTTCGCATACAGTGTGACATGGCTATTAGTAGGCTATATTTATTTTAGGAATAATTATAAAACATCAATCATCATTTTCAGGTTCGCACAAATGTCTCTAAAAACATTGCCAAATATTAAATCGGCCAGTTCAAAGGACTATCGTTGTTAGGTTCACCCAGTAACGATTGTTTAGACAGTAAGTAAAATACTACGCACCATTTTGTTAATATAATGACTTTTGTATGAAACGCCACTAGTTCTCACTAGTTCTCACTTTTTGATAATATTTGTTTATTTTATATATATTTTTATGTTTGTTGTTGGTTTTTTAAATGAAAAAATACCACGAAACGTTTGAAATCGAAATCGTTAAAATAAACGAGCCTTCTAATTATTTTGAATGCATATTAGGCCTTGTAATTATCGATTAATTTGCATTCAGTACCGATTTGATCTACTTAGAAATAGTCGAAAATCGGCCAAAATCGATTTTCTAAAATTCAAAATTGACTGTTAAAAGTCGATTTTCGACTCGATTCTAACTATTTTATACTATTATTGTTGTGGCAGTACTGCGATTTTTTCGCCATTTTTGTTGTGTATGTGTATGATGTTCGATGCAAAGAAAATAGACTTTAACAAGAAGATCTTTCGGACTCATTTAAAAAATCGAGCGAGTTACGTTAGATTAAAATGTGAAAAATGAAATTTAAGGGCGAGCTGTCGTCGATTTTGACAGAAATCATTCAAAATAACATAAAAATTTCAAAATTAAGAACGCCGGGAACAAAGAAGAATACGATAATTTTTGCCTTATTTTTCAATAAATTTTTTTGCAATTAGTTAAAAAAAATTAAATAAGTAAAATAGTGACAAAATTCGAGTAAAATACGACACAGTTTCTTAGTATTTTAATGTTGTTTGTCGTTGCTTTGTGCTGTTTTCTTTAGCTCATTCACAATTAAACAAAAAACACGAAAAATATTCATTCAACACCCATTCTTCACCTAAGAGTGGGAAAATGAGTGTCGCTCTTATATTTACATTTTAATCTAACGTAACTGTCAGAAATCAAAGAGTCGGATGAACCTTCTTAGTAGTCTACCTTCTTTGGTTCGATGAAACCTTTCGTTCCAAAGAAGGTAGACTACTAAGAAGGTTCATCCGACTCTTTGATTTCTGACAGTTACGTTAGATTAAAATGTAAATATAAGAGCGACACTCATTTTCCCACTCTTAGGTGAAGAATGGGTGTTGAATGAATATTTTTCGTGTTTTTTGTTTAATTGTGAATGAGCTAAAGAAAACAGCACAAAGCAACGACAAACAACATTAAAATACTAAGAAACTGTGTCGTATTTTACTCGAATTTTGTCACTATTTTACTTATTTAATTTTTTTTAACTAATTGCAAAAAAATTTATTGAAAAATAAGGCAAAAATTATCGTATTCTTCTTTGTTCCCGGCGTTCTTAATTTTGAAATTTTTATGTTATTTTGAATGATTTCTGTCAAAATCGACGACAGCTCGCCCTTAAATTTCATTTTTCACATTTTAATCTAACGTAACTCGCTCGATTTTTTAAATGAGTCCGAAAGATCTTCTTGTTAAAGTCTATTTTCTTTGTTTCGTTCAGTTTTCATCATTCCTCTTTTTGTTGTGGTTCAGTTCCTCATTTTGTTGTGGTTCAGTTGTTATTTTCGTTCATCTTCTTTATCATTCCCTCGTTCGTCTTATTAACTAATTTCCATGACAATAAATAAAACTATAGAATTTAAACGATAGACTATAGACATTTCTAAAAGTTTTTTCACTATTAAAAAAGATTGCTTAAAATGGGTGATGTTGAAATTGCGTCTGGTATTGAACCAACAGGAAATTCGTCTGGGATCACTTCCTACAAGATGAGGCCATCTTTGGGAGAAACATTCAAAGGAGCCAGTATAAAGGAAATTATTCGTGAGATAATGATAGAAAAATTGCAAGGTTTATATCTAAAAACTGCAAAACTCATAGAATGAATGTACATCGTTGTTGTTTCATATCCAATACTTATTTTAGGAAAAACATACAATGTCGATGAAGTGCGTTGCTGGACGAAGGATATTGTTGACTCTATTAATACTACAATTAAGACTCGCTTAGTTATGCCTCGCTATAAATATGTGGTACAAGTAATGTTGGGACAACAACTAGGTGCTGGGTGCCATTATTATGCGAAATGCTGTTGGGATGCCGAGTCAGATTCACAAGCTTCAGATATATTTAACAATGGTAGTATATTTTGTGTATGTACCGTCTTTGGGGTATATTTGTACTAATGGTTTCTTACTAGATATTTAAATAAATTAATCGTTTATATTAATCATTATGTTATGTATTCCAAGTTTATTCCCGTGTTAAAACTTTATTCAGTGTATGCAAATGAGATCTTTTGAACATGTCCCAGAAGAGAATATTCATAACTACGACAGAAGGCTTCCCCCGTTATGCATTTAGTCTACGTAACCACAAGAAGTTCGGCAAAACTCTTTTTCGTTTTGCAAAGAAATTGGTAATGGGTTGACTGATCGGGTCGATGTAGTTTTCCAAAAACTCGCTATATTCCATGCTCAAATTTAGGTGGTCAGTTAGAAAATATGTTAATATAATTTGGGAATAAAAAAAAGGAATAAAAATCCAAAAACAATTGCCGGACGCACGTTGAGAAGACTTATGATGGTGGCCATTTCTTCACAATTGATTGTTGTTTTTATGGCATTATGTGTAATAGCCTTTACGAAGCTAAGCTAAAATCACATAAGATTGACTTACAAATGTCAGATCCCATTGTCTAAAAAGGCTAATGGGAAAAAATTCCATTATATTCAAAAATGACAGATATTGAGGTTCATTTGTAAGATGTTATCAGTTTTGCTAATTAATGCCTCATTAAATATTACAAGGTGAGTGATCAAACACGAGACCGAAAACCGTGTCAACCGGTTTCTTCACATGAGGCCGATCGTAGGGTTTTTTAAAATCGCGGTTTTAAGAAAACCTGAAAAAACGGGGTTTTTAAATCGGTCTCATTGGGTTTTACATTGTGGAAACACCTTTTTTCCGTACATCACTTTTTATATTACCATATATTTTAGGGGCCTTGAAACAACTTTGCACATAGCTAATCTCAGTGTCTAAAATGGAAGTTTACTTGTTGACTCCGCCACTAAGTTCAGCAACATTAACAGTTCTACATATTTGCCATATGTACTAATAGACTAGGAGCCATGAACGTATTTGGACCTCACATCGGATGTCACTTTGGTCCCTGTAATTTTTAAGGGCGAAAAAGTAGAGTTACTTCCGTAAAAAAGATTGCTGGCTTCTCGACTATAACTAGATACTTCAGACGTTAATATATATGATAATACCTTACGATTGCTCTGTGTTTTAAGAGAGCTATGTGAGATGATCGATTTTGCCTACGTGCACTTTTATTTTTTTTTCTAATTTTCCTGAAGTTGTGATTTTGACGTATTAAATCTTAAAGCATGACCTTAAAACACCGTGTGAACACTACTAGGGCTGTTTTTCTTTAAGCCGGGATAACAAGCTGCGATAACAAAAACGTTAATAAAAATTTAATTTTTTGCTCAAAATAAAAAAATCTTTTTTAAAATTGTCGCTAACAGCAATATCAATGTGTGTAAAACAAAACAAATTTTCAACAAAAAAAATATTTTGTGTTGACTTTACTGGACTTAACCTCGATAACCATCATTTTGACTTACACTGGATAATTATCCAGGCTAAGTCAAAAATTTTTAACACAAAATTATTTTTTCAAAATTTGTTTTCGCACACACATTGATATTGCTTTTGGCCACAATTTTAAAAAATAATTTTTTATTTTCAGTGAAAATTTAACATTTTATTTAGATTTTTGTTATCGCAGCTTAGTTATCCAGTCTTAAAGAAAAACAGCCTTATTATTGTAATATTCAGGAAGCTGTATGTGAAAATATAATAGTATCGAAAATATAATAGATATCCAAAAACATTTATCACAGCTTTATGAGACGAATTTTTATTGTAAAAGTACACTTTAAACCTTTCATAAATGTTTTTGGATATGGCAGTAAGAAATTAAATACAAAATAAAATAAATATTTTTATTATTTTTTGGGTAATTCCACAAATAACGACAGAACAACAATAGCTTTGAACATTCATCCGATTTTGTTTAAATTTGGCACTTATATATTATTCGGTGGGCGTTCACCTTCGATCAAAGTTGTGCATGTTTCTAATTTCTGAAAAGATAGCTTCGTTAATGGGAAAATTAGATGTAGGAAGAAAATAAGTGCTGGGGTTTGATAGCACTTTAACTTAAGTAAGAATTTGTATTTGAATAAGTATTCGCTAGGAAATTTATGAAAATCTTTAAAGAAATGATTCAAAAATGCTTAGAAGGCATTGAAAATAATCAATTAATGTAAATAAAAAAAGTTTCTATTTTTAATTTCTAGAATTTTCATTTTTAATTTCTACAATTTTCCTAGATTTCATTTAAAATATTGCATTTACGTATTTAGTTCATCTAAAGTACTAACCGCGGTCCCCCATCTAAGTACTAACCGCGCCCGACGCTGCTTAATTTCGGTGATCGGACGAGAACCGATGTACTCAGCGTGGTATGGTCGTTGGCAAAGAAGTGTTGCTTATTTTGCTTCATATTATTTGACTTTGCTGTTTACGTACATGCAGTCGAAGTAGTGTTTGTTAATATTTTTTCACAGTTATAGCTGTGCTTTAAGTTTAATGCCTAGTTCTAAGTAAGTTTAATATAAGATCTATTAAGAAATTTACAAAATTTGAAAGTACTGCGCGAAATGTTGAAATTGTAAAAATGTGAGTTTTTCAGAGGTACCTTTTATATAAAAAATGTTTGGTTTTTTCTGCAGATGTTGAAGTATCGTCGATAAAAAGCAAAAAAATATATATTTATATATTTGGGGTTTGTAAAAAACTTTTGAAAGTCATGTATGAAGCAAAAATGTTTTAAAAAAGTGGGACGATGCCAACAACACGCGGTGTTCCCAAGCGGTCCACCATCTAAGTACTAACCGCGCCCGACGCTGCTTAATTTCGGTGATCGGACGAGAACCGATGTACTCAGCGTGGTATGGTCGTTGGCAAAGAAGTGTTGCTTATTTTGCTTCATATTATTTGACTTTGCTGTTTACGTACATGCAGTCGAAGTAGTGTTTGTTAATATTTTTTCACAGTTATAGCTGTGCTTTAAGTTTAATGCCTAGTTCTAAGTAAGTTTAATATAAGATCTATTAAGAAATTTACAAAATTTGAAAGTACTGCGCGAAATGTTGAAATTGTAAAAATGTGAGTTTTTCAGAGGTACCTTTTATATAAAAAATGTTTGGTTTTTTCTGCAGATGTTGAAGTATCGTCGATAAAAAGCAAAAAAATATATATTTATATATTTGGGGTTTGTAAAAAACTTTTGAAAGTCATGTATGTATGAAGCAAAAATGTTTTAAAAAAGTTGGACGATGCCAACAACACGCGGTGTTCCCAAGCGGTCCCCCATTTAAGTACTAACCGCGCCCGACGCTGCTTAATTTCGGTGATCGGACGAGAACCGATGTACTCAGCGTGGTATGGTCGTTGGCAAAGAAGTGTTGCTTATTTTACTTCATATTATTTGACTTTGCTGTTTACGTACATGAAGTCGAAGTAGTGTTTGTTAATATTTTTTCACAGTTATAGCTGTGCTTTAAGTTTAATGCCTAGTTCTAAGTAAGTTTAATATAAGATCTATTAAGAAATTTACAAAATTTGAAAGTACTGCGCGAAATGTTGAAATTGTAAAAATGTGAGTTTTTCAGAGGTACCTTTTATATAAAAAATGTTTGGTTTTTTCTGCAGATGTTGAAGTATCGTCGATAAAAAGCAAAAAATATATATTTATATATTTGGGGTTTGTAAAAAACTTTTGAAAGTCATGTATGTATGAAGCAAAAATGTTTTAAAAAAGTTGGACGATGCCAACAACACGCGGTGTTCCCAAGCGGTCCCCCATCTAAGTACTAACCGCGCCCGACGCTGCTTAATTTCGGTGATCGGACGAGAACCGATGTACTCAGCGTGGTATGGTCGTTGGCAAAGAAGTGTTGCTTATTTTGCTTCATATTATTTGACTTTGCTGTTTACGTACATGCAGTCGAAGTAGTGTTTGTTAATATTTTTTCACAGTTATAGCTGTGCTTTAAGTTTAATGCCTAGTTCTAAGTAAGTTTAATATAAGATCTATTAAGAAATTTACAAAATTTGAAAGTACTGCGCGAAATGTTGAAATTGTAAAAATGTGAGTTTTTCAGAGGTACCTTTTATACAAAAAATGTTTGGTTTTTTCTGCAGATGTTGAAGTATCGTCGATAAAAAGCAAAAAAATATATATTTATATATTTGGGGTTTGTAAAAAACTTTTGAAAGTCATGTATGTATGAAGCAAAAATGTTTTAAAAAAGTTGGACGATGCCAACAACACGCGGTGGTCCCAAGCGGTCCTCCATCTAAGTACTAACCGCGCCCGACGCTGCTTAATTTCGGTGATCGGACGAGAACCGATGTACTCAGCGTGGTATGGTCGTTGGCAAAGAAGTGTTGCTTATTTTGCTTCATATTATTTGACTTTGCTGTTTACGTACATGCAGTCGAAGTAGTGTTTGTTAATATTTTTTCACAGTTATAGCTGTGCTTTAAGTTTAATGCCTAGTTCTAAGTAAGTTTAATATAAGATCTATTAAGAAATTTACAAAATTTGAAAGTACTGCGCGAAATGTTGAAATTGTAAAAATGTGAGTTTTTCAGAGGTACCTTTTATATAAAAAATGTTTGGTTTTTTCTGCAGATGTTGAAGTATCGTCGATAAAAAGCAAAAAATATATATTTATATATTTGGGGTTTGTAAAAAACTTTTGAAAGTCATGTATGAAGCAAAAATGTTTTAAAAAAGTTGGACGATGCCAACAACACGCGGTGTTCCCAAGCGGTCCCCCATCTAAGTACTAACCGCGCCCGACGCTGCTTAATTTCGGTGATCGGACGAGAACCGATGTACTCAGCGTGGTATGGTCGTTGGCAAAGAAGTGTTGCTTATTTTACTTCATATTATTTGACTTTGCTGTTTACGTACATGCAGTCGAAGTAGTGTTTGTTAATATTTTTTCACAGTTATAGCTGTGCTTTAAGTTTAATGCCTAGTTCTAAGTAAGTTTAATTAATATAAGATCTATTAAGAAATTTACAAAATTTGAAAGTACTGCGCGAAATGTTGAAATTGTAAAAATGTGAGTTTTTCAGAGGTACCTTTTATATAAAAAATGTTTGGTTTTTTCTGCAGATGTTGAAGTATCGTCGATAAAAAGCAAAAAAATATATATTTATATATTTGGGGTTTGTAAAAAACTTTTGAAAGTCATGTATGTATGAAGCAAAAATGTTTTAAAAAAGTTGGACGATGCCAACAACACGCGGTGTTCCCAAGCGGTCCCCCATCTAAGTACTAACCGTACTCAGCGTGGTATGGTCGTTGGCAAAGAAGTGTTGCTTATTTTGCTTCATATTATTTGACTTTGCTGTTTACGTACATGCAGTCGAAGTAGTGTTTGTTAATATTTTTTCACAGTTATAGCTGTGCTTTAAGTTTAATGCCTAGTTCTAAGTAAGTTTAATATAAGATCTATTAAGAAATTTACAAAATTTGAAAGTACTGCGCGAAATGTTGAAATTGTAAAAATGTGAGTTTTTCAGAGGTACCTTTTATATAAAAAATGTTTGGTTTTTTCTGCAGATGTTGAAGTATCGTCGATAAAAAGCAAAAAAATATATATTTATTATATATTTTGGGGTTTGTAAAAAACTTTTGAAAGTCATGTATGAAGCAAAAATGTTTTAAAAAAGTTGGACGATGCCAACAACACGCGGTGTTCCCAAGCGGTCCCCCATCTAAGTACTAACCGCGCCCGACGCTGCTTAATTTCGGTGATCGGACGAGAACCGATGTACTCAGCGTGGTATTGTCGTTGGCAAAGAAGTGTTGCTTATTTTACTTCATATTATTTGACTTTGCTGTTTACGTACATGCAGTCGAAGTAGTGTTTGTTAATATTTTTTCACAGTTATAGCTGTGCTTTAAGTTTAATGCCTAGTTCTAAGTAAGTTTAATATAAGATCTATTAAGAAATTTACAAAATTTGAAAGTACTGCGCGAAATGTTGAAATTGTAAAAATGTGAGTTTTTCAGAGGTACCTTTTATATAAAAAATGTTTGGTTTTTTCTGCAGATGTTGAAGTATCGTCGATAAAAAGCAAAAAAATATATATTTGGGGTTTGTAAAAAACTTTTGAAAGTCATGTATGAAGCAAAAATGTTTTAAAAAAGTTGGACGATGCCAACAACACGCGGTGTTCCCAAGCGGTCCTCCATCTAAGTACTAACCGCGCCCGACGCTGCTTAATTTCGGTGATCGGACGAGAACCGATGTACTCAGCGTGGTATGGTCGTTGGCAAAGAAGTGTTGCTTATTTTGCTTCATATTATTTGACTTTGCTGTTTACGTACATGCAGTCGAAGTAGTGTTTGTTAATATTTTTTCACAGTTATAGCTGTGCTTTAAGTTTAATGCCTAGTTCTAAGTAAGTTTAATATAAGATCTATTAAGAAATTTACAAAATTTGAAAGTACTGCGCGAAATGTTGAAATTGTAAAAATGTGAGTTTTTCAGAGGTACCTTTTATATAAAAAATGTTTGGTTTTTTCTGCAGATGTTGAAGTATCGTCGATAAAAAGCAAAAAAATATATATTTATATATTTGGGGTTTGTAAAAAACTTTTGAAAGTCATGTATATATGAAGCAAAAATGTTTTAAAAAAGTTGGACGATGCCAACAACACGCGGTGTTCCCAAGCGGTCCCCCATCTAAGTACTAACCGCGCCCGACGCTGCTTAATTTCGGTGATCGGACGAGAACCGATGTACTCAGCGTGGTATGGTCGTTGGCAAAGAAGTGTTGCTTATTTTGCTTCATATTATTTGACTTTGCTGTTTACGTACATGCAGTCGAAGTAGTGTTTGTTAATATTTTTTCACAGTTATAGCTGTGCTTTAAGTTTAATGCCTAGTTCTAAGTAAGTTTAATATAAGATCTATTAAGAAATTTACAAAATTTGAAAGTACTGCGCGAAATGTTGAAATTGTAAAAATGTGAGTTTTTCAGAGGTACCTTTTATATAAAAAATGTTTGGTTTTTTCTGCAGATGTTGAAGTATCGTCGATAAAAAGCAAAAAAATATATATTTGGGGTTTGTAAAAAACTTTTGAAAGTCATGTATGAAGCAAAAATGTTTTAAAAAAGTTGGACGATGCCAACAACACGCGGTGTTCCCAAGCGGTCCCCCATCTAAGTACTAACCGCGCCCGACGCTGCTTAATTTCGGTGATCGGACGAGAACCGATGTACTCAGCGTGGTATGGTCGTTGGCAAAGAAGTGTTGCTTATTTTACTTCATATTATTTGACTTTGCTGTTTACGTACATGCAGTCGAAGTAGTGTTTGTTAATATTTTTTCACAGTTATAGCTGTGCTTTAAGTTTAATGCCTAGTTCTAAGTAAGTTTAATATAAGATCTATTAAGAAATTTACAAAATTTGAAAGTACTGCGCGAAATGTTGAAATTGTAAAAATGTGAGTTTTTCAGAGGTACCTTTTATACAAAAAATGTTTGGTTTTTTCTGCAGATGTTGAAGTATCGTCGATAAAAAGCAAAAAAATATATATTTATATATTTGGGGTTTGTAAAAAACTTTTGAAAGTCATGTATGTATGAAGCAAAAATGTTTTAAAAAAGTTGGACGATGCCAACAACACGCGGTGGTCCCAAGCGGTCCCCCATCTAAGTACTAACCGCGCCCGACGCTGCTTAATTTCGGTGATCGGACGAGAACCGATGTACTCAGCGTGGTATGGTCGTTGGCAAAGAAGTGTTGCTTATTTTGCTTCATATTATTTGACTTTGCTGTTTACGTACATGCAGTCGAAGTAGTGTTTGTTAATATTTTTTCACAGTTATAGCTGTGCTTTAAGTTTAATGCCTAGTTCTAAGTAAGTTTAATATAAGATCTATTAAGAAATTTACAAAATTTGAAAGTACTGCGCGAAATGTTGAAATTGTAAAAATGTGAGTTTTTCAGAGGTACCTTTTATATAAAAAATGTTTGGTTTTTTCTGCAGATGTTGAAGTATCGTCGATAAAAAGCAAAAAAATATATATTTATATATTTGGGGTTTGTAAAAAACTTTTGAAAGTCATGTATGAAGCAAAAATGTTTTAAAAAAGTTGGACGATGCCAACAACACGCGGTGTTCCCAAGCGGTCCCCCATCTAAGTACTAACCGCGCCCGACGCTGCTTAATTTCGGTGATCGGACGAGAACCGATGTACTCAGCGTGGTATGGTCGTTGGCAAAGAAGTGTTGCTTATTTTGCTTCATATTATTTGACTTTGCTGTTTACGTACATGCAGTCGAAGTAGTGTTTGTTAATATTTTTCACAGTTATAGCTGTGCTTTAAGTTTAATGCCTAGTTCTAAGTAAGTTTAATATAAGATCTATTAAGAAATTTACAAAATTTGAAAGTACTGCGCGAAATGTTGAAATTGTAAAAATGTGAGTTTTTCAGAGGTACCTTTTATATAAAAAATGTTTGGTTTTTTCTGCAGATGTTGAAGTATCGTCGATAAAAAGCAAAAAAATATATATTTATATATTTGGGGTTTGTAAAAAACTTTTGAAAGTCATGTATGTATGAAGCAAAAATGTTTTAAAAAAGTTGGACGATGCCAACAACACGCGGTGTTCCCAAGCGGTCCCCCATCTAAGTACTAACCGTACTCAGCGTGGTATGGTCGTTGGCAAGGAAGTGTTGCTTATTTTGCTTCATATTATTTGACTTTGCTGTTTACGTACATGCAGTCGAAGTAGTGTTTGTTAATATTTTTTCACAGTTATAGCTGTGCTTTAAGTTTAATGCCTAGTTCTAAGTAAGTTTAATATAAGATCTATTAAGAAATTTACAAAATTTGAAAGTACTGCGCGAAATGTTGAAATTGTAAAAATGTGAGTTTTTCAGAGGTACCTTTTATATAAAAAATGTTTGGTTTTTTTCTGCAGATGTTGAAGTATCGTCGATAAAAAGCAAAAAAATATATATTTGGGGTTTGTAAAAAACTTTTGAAAGTCATGTATGAAGCAAAAATGTTTTAAAAAAGTTGGACGATGCCAACAACACGCGGTGTTCCCAAGCGGTCCCCCATCTAAGTACTAACCGCGCCCGACGCTGCTTAATTTCGGTGATCGGACGAGAACCGATGTACTCAGCGTGGTATGGTCGTTGGCAAAGAAGTGTTGCTTATTTTACTTCATATTATTTGACTTTGCTGTTTACGTACATGCAGTCGAAGTAGTGTTTGTTAATATTTTTTCACAGTTATATCTGTGCTTTAAGTTTAATGCCTAGTTCTAAGTAAGTTTAATATAAGATCTATTAAGAAATTTACAAAATTTGAAAGTACTGCGCGAAATGTTGAAATTGTAAAAATGTGAGTTTTTCAGAGGTACCTTTTATATAAAAAATGTTTGGTTTTTTCTGCAGATGTTGAAGTATCGTCGATAAAAAGCAAAAAAATATATATTTGGGGTTTGTAAAAAACTTTTGAAAGTCATGTATGAAGCAAAAATGTTTTAAAAAAGTTGGACGATGCCAACAACACGCGGTGTTCCCAAGCGGTCCCCCATCTAAGTACTAACCGCGCCCGACGCTGCTTAATTTCGGTGATCGGACGAGAACCGATGTACTCAGCGTGGTATGGTCGTTGGCAAAGAAGTGTTGCTTATTTTGCTTCATATTATTTGACTTTGCTGTTTACGTACATGCAGTCGAAGTAGTGTTTGTTAATATTTTTTCACAGTTATAGCTGTGCTTTAAGTTTAATGCCTAGTTCTAAGTAAGTTTAATATAAGATCTATTAAGAAATTTACAAAATTTGAAAGTACTGCGCGAAATGTTGAAATTGTAAAAATGTGAGTTTTTCAGAGGTACCTTTTATATAAAAAATGTTTGGTTTTTTCTGCAGATGTTGAAGTATCGTCGATAAAAAGCAAAAAAATATATATTTATATATTTGGGGTTTGTACAAAACTTTTGAAAGTCATGTATGAAGCAAAAATGTTTTAAAAAAGTTGGACGATGCCAACAACACGCGGTGTTCCCAAGCGGTCCTCCATCTAAGTACTAACCGCGCCCGACGCTGCTTAATTTCGGTGATCGGACGAGAACCGATGTACTCAGCGTGGTATGGTCGTTGGCAAAGAAGTGTTGCTTATTTTACTTCATATTATTTGACTTTGCTGTTTACGTACATGCAGTCGAAGTAGTGTTTGTTAATATTTTTTCACAGTTATAGCTGTGCTTTAAGTTTAATGCCTAGTTCTAAGTAAGTTTAATATAAGATCTATTAAGAAATTTACAAAATTTGAAAGTACTGCGCGAAATGTTGAAATTGTAAAAATGTGAGTTTTTCAGAGGTACCTTTTATATAAAAAATGTTTGGTTTTTTCTGCAGATGTTGAAGTATCGTCGATAAAAAGCAAAAAAATATATATTTATATATTTGGGGTTTGTAAAAAACTTTTGAAAGTCATGTATGTATGAAGCAAAAATGTTTTAAAAAAGTTGGACGATGCCAACAACACGCGGTGTTCCCAAGCGGTCCCCCATCTAAGTACTAACCGCGCCCGACGCTGCTTAATTTCGGTGATCGGACGAGAACCGATGTACTCAGCGTGGTATGGTCGTTGGCAAAGAAGTGTTGCTTATTTTGCTTCATATTATTTGACTTTGCTGTTTACGTACATGCAGTCGAAGTAGTGTTTGTTAATATTTTTTCACAGTTATAGCTGTGCTTTAAGTTTAATGCCTAGTTCTAAGTAAGTTTAATATAAGATCTATTAAGAAATTTACAAAATTTGAAAGTACTGCGCGAAATGTTGAAATTGTAAAAATGTGAGTTTTTCAGAGGTACCTTTTATATAAAAAATGTTTGGTTTTTTCTGCAGATGTTGAAGTATCGTCGATAAAAAGCAAAAAAATATATATTTATATATTTGGGGTTTGTAAAAAACTTTTGAAAGTCATGTATGAAGCAAAAATGTTTTAAAAAAGTTGGACGATGCCAACAACACGCGGTGTTCCCAAGCGGTCCCCCATCTAAGTACTAACCGCGCCCAACGCTGCTTAATTTCGGTGATCGGACGAGAACCGATGTACTCAGCGTGGTATGGTCGTTGGCAAAGAAGAGTTGCTTATTTTGCTTCATATTATTTGACTTTGCTGTTTACGTACATGCAGTCGAAGTAGTGTTTGTTAATATTTTTTCACAGTTATAGCTGTGCTTTAAGTTTAATGCCTAGTTCTAAGTAAGTTTAATATAAGATCTATTAAGAAATTTACAAAATTTGAAAGTACTGCGCGAAATGTTGAAATTGTAAAAATGTGAGTTTTTCAGAGGTACCTTTCATATAAAAAATGTTTGGTTTTTTCTGCAGATGTTGAAGTATCGTCGATAAAAAGCAAAAAAATATATATTTATATATTTGGGGTTTGTAAAAAACTTTTGAAAGTCATGTATGAAGCAAAAATGTTTTAAAAAAGTTGGACGATGCCAACAACACGCGGTGTTCCCAAGCGGTCCTCCATCTAAGTACTAACCGCGCCCGACGCTGCTTAATTTCGGTGATCGGACGAGAACCGATGTACTCAGCGTGGTATGGTCGTTGGCAAAGAAGTGTTGCTTATTTTACTTCATATTATTTGACTTTGCTGTTTGCGTACATGCAGTCGAAGTAGTGTTTGTTAATATTTTTTCACAGTTATAGCTGTGCTTTAAGTTTAATGCCTAGTTCTAAGTAAGTTTAATATAAGATCTATTAAGAAATTTACAAAATTTGAAAGTACTGCGCGAAATGTTGAAATTGTAAAAATGTGAGTTTTTCAGAGGTACCTTTTATATAAAAAATGTTTGGTTTTTTCTGCAGATGTTGAAGTATCGTCGATAAAAAGCAAAAAAATATATATTTATATATTTGGGGTTTGTAAAAAACTTTTGAAAGTCATGTATGAAGCAAAAATGTTTTAAAAAAGTTGGACGATGCCAACAACACGCGGTGTTCCCAAGCGGTCCTCCATCTAAGTACTAACCGTGCCCGACGCTGCTTAATTTCGGTGATCGGACGAGAACCGATGTACTCAGCGTGGTATGGTCGTTGGCAAAGAAGTGTTGCTTATTTTAATTCATATTATTTGACTTTGCTGTTTACGTACATGCAGTCGAAGTAGTGTTTGTTAATATTTTTTCACAGTTATAGCTGTGCTTTAAGTTTAATGCCTAGTTCTAAGTAAGTTTAATATAAGATCTATTAAGAAATTTACAAAATTTGAAAGTACTGCGCGAAATGTTGAAATTGTAAAAATGTGAGTTTTTCAGAGGTACCTTTTATATAAAAAATGTTTGGTTTTTTCTGCAGATGTTGAAGTATCGTCGATAAAAAGCAAAAAAATATATATTTATATATTTGGGGTTTGTAAAAAACTTTTGAAAGTCATGTATGAAGCAAAAATGTTTTAAAAAAAGTTGGACGATGCCAACAACACGCGGTGTTCCCAAGCGGTCCTCCATCTAAGTACTAACCGCGCCCGACGCTGCTTAATTTCGGTGATCGGACGAGAACCGATGTACTCAGCGTGGTATGGTCGTTGGCAAAGAAGTGTTGCTTATTTTACTTCATATTATTTGACTTTGCTGTTTACGTACATGCAGTCGAAGTAGTGTTTGTTAATATTTTTTCACAGTTATAGCTGTGCTTTAAGTTTAATGCCTAGTTCTAAGTAAGTTTAATATAAGATCTATTAAGAAATTTACAAAATTTGAAAGTACTGCGCGAAATGTTGAAAATGTAAAAATGTGAGTTTTTCAGAGGTACCTTTTATATAAAAAATGTTTGGTTTTTTCTGCAGATGTTGAAGTATCGTCGATAAAAAGCAAAAAAATATATATTTGGGGTTTGTAAAAAACTTTTGAAAGTCATGTATGAAGCAAAAATGTTTTAAAAAAGTTGGACGATGCCAACAACACGCGGTGTTCCCAAGCGGTCCTCCATCTAAGTACTAACCGCGCCCGACGCTGCTTAATTTCGGTGATCGGACGAGAACCGATGTATTCAGCGTGGTATGGTCGTTGGCAAAGAAGTGTTGCTTATTTTACTTCATATTATTTGACTTTGCTGTTTACGTACATGCAGTCGAAGTAGTGTTTGTTAATATTTTTTCACAGTTATAGCTGTGCTTTAAGTTTAATGCCTAGTTCTAAGTAAGTTTAATATAAGATCTATTAAGAAATTTACAAAATTTGAAAGTACTGCGCGAAATGTTGAAATTGTAAAAATGTGAGTTTTTCAGAGGTACCTTTTATATAAAAAATGTTTGGTTTTTTCTGCAGATGTTGAAGTATCGTCGATAAAAAGCAAAAAAATATATATTTATATATTTGGGGTTTGTAAAAAACTTTTGAAAGTCATGTATGAAGCAAAAATGTTTTAAAAAAGTTGGACGATGCCAACAACACGCGGTGTTCCCAAGCGGTCCCCCATCTAAGTACTAACCGCGCCCGACGCTGCTTAATTTCGGTGATCGGACGAGAACCGATGTATTCAGCGTGGTATGGTCGTTGGCAAAGAAGTGTTGCTTATTTTACTTCATATTATTTGACTTTGCTGTTTACGTACATGCAGTCGAAGTAGTGTTTGTTAATATTTTTTCACAGTTATAGCTGTGCTTTAAGTTTAATGCCTAGTTCTAAGTAAGTTTAATATAAGATCTATTAAGAAATTTACAAAATTTGAAAGTACTGCGCGAAATGTTGAAATTGTAAAAATGTGAGTTTTTCAGAGGTACCTTTTATATAAAAAATGTTTGGTTTTTTCTGCAGATGTTGAAGTATCGTCGATAAAAAGCAAAAAAATATATATTTGGGGTTTGTAAAAAACTTTTGAAAGTCATGTATGAAGCAAAAATGTTTTAAAAAAGTTGGACGATGCCAACAACACGCGGTGTTCCCAAGCGGTCCCCCATCTAAGTACTAACCGCGCCCGACGCTGCTTAATTTCGGTGATCGGACGAGAACCGATGTATTCAGCGTGGTATGGTCGTTGGCAAAGAAGTGTTGCTTATTTTACTTCATATTATTTGACTTTGCTGTTTACGTACATGCAGTCGAAGTAGTGTTTGTTAATATTTTTTCACAGTTATAGCTGTGCTTTAAGTTTAATGCCTAGTTCTAAGTAAGTTTAATATAAGATCTATTAAGAAATTTACAAAATTTGAAAGTACTGCGCGAAATGTTGAAATTGTAAAAATGTGAGTTTTTCAGAGGTACCTTTTATATAAAAAATGTTTGGTTTTTTCTGCAGATGTTGAAGTATCGTCGATAAAAAGCAAAAAAATATATATTTATATATTTGGGGTTTGTAAAAAACTTTTGAAAGTCTGTATGAAGCAAAAATGTTTTAAAAAAGTTGGACGATGCCAACAACACGCGGTGTTCCCAAGCGGTCCCCCATCTAAGTACTAACCGCGCCCGACGCTGCTTAATTTCGGTGATCGGACGAGAACCGATGTACTCAGCGTGGAATGGTCGTTGGCAAAGAAGTGTTGCTTATTTTACTTCATATTATTTGACTTTGCTGTTTACGTACATGCAGTCGAAGTAGTGTTTGTTAATATTTTTTCACAGTTATAGCTGTGCTTTAAGTTTAATGCCTAGTTCTAAGTAAGTTTAATATAAGATCTATTAAGAAATTTACAAAATTTGAAAGTACTGCGCGAAATGTTGAAATTGTAAAAATGTGAGTTTTTCAGAGGTACCTTTTATATAAAAAATGTTTGGTTTTTTCTGCAGATGTTGAAGTATCGTCGATAAAAAGCAAAAAAATATATATTTATATATTTGGGGTTTGTAAAAAACTTTTGAAAGTCATGTATGAAGCAAAAATGTTTTAAAAAAGTTGGACGATGCCAACAACACGCGGTGTTCCCAAGCGGTCCCCCATCTAAGTACTAACCGCGCTCGACGCTGCTTAATTTCGGTGATCGGACGAGAACCGATGTACTCAGCGTGGTATGGTCGTTGGCAAAGAAGTGTTGCTTATTTTGCTTCATATTATTTGACTTTGCTGTTTACGTACATGCAGTCGAAGTAGTGTTTGTTAATATTATTTCACAGTTATAGCTGTGCTTTAAGTTTAATGCCTAGTTCTAAGTAAGTTTAATATAAGATCTATTAAGAAATTTAAAAAATTTGAAAGTACTGCGCGAAATGTTGAAATTGTAAAAATGTGAGTTTTTCAGAGGTACCTTTTATATAAAAAATGTTTGGTTTTTTCTGCAGATGTTGAAGTATCGTCGATAAAAAGCAAAAAAATATATATTTATATATTTGGGGTGTGTAAAAAACTTTTGAAAGTCATGTATGAAGCAAAAATGTTTTAAAAAAGTTGGACGATGCCAACAACACGCGGTGTTCCCAAGCGGTCCCCATCTAAGTACTAACCGCGCCCGACGCTGCTTAATTTCGGTGATCGGACGAGAACCGATGTACTCAGCGTGGTATGGTCGTTGGCAAAGAAGTGTTGCTTATTTTACTTCATATTATTTGACTTTGCTGTTTACGTACATGCAGTCGAAGTAGTGTTTGTTAATATTTTTTCACAGTTATAGCTGTGCTTTAAGTTTAATGCCTAGTTCTAAGTAAGTTTAATATAAGATCTATTAAGAAATTTACAAAATTTGAAAGTACTGCGCGAAATGTTGAAATTGTAAAAATGTGAGTTTTTCAGAGGTACCTTTTATATAAAAAATGTTTGGTTTTTTCTGCAGATGTTGAAGTATCGTCGATAAAAAGCAAAAAAATATATATTTATATATTTGGGGTTTGTAAAAAACTTTTGAGTCATGTATGAAGCAAAAATGTTTTAAAAAAGTTGGACGATGCCAACAACACGCGGTGTTCCCAAGCGGTCCACCATCTAAGTACTAACCGCGCCCGACGCTGCTTAATTTCGGTGATCGGACGAGAACCGATGTACTCAGCGTGGTATGGTCGTTGGCAAAGAAGTGTTGCTTATTTTGCTTCATATTATTTGACTTTGCTGTTTACGTACATGCAGTCGAAGTAGTGTTTGTTAATATTTTTTCACAGTTATAGCTGTGCTTTAAGTTTAATGCCTAGTTATAAGTAAGTTCAATATAAGATCTATTAAGAAATTTACAAAATTTGAAAGTACTGCGCGAAATGTTGAAATTGTAAAAATGTGAGTTTTTCAGAGGTACCTTTTATATAAAAAATGTTTGGTTTTTTCTGCAGATGTTGAAGTATCGTCGATAAAAAGCAAAAAAATATATATTTATATATTTGGGGTTTGTAAAAAACTTTTGAAAGTCATGTATGAAGCAAAAATGTTTTAAAAAAGTTGGACGATGCCAACAACACGCGGTGTTCCCAAGCGGTCCCCCATCTAAGTACTAACCGCGCCCGACGCTGCTTAATTTCGGTGATCGGACGAGAACCGATGTACTCAGCGTGGTATGGTCGTTGGCAAAGAAGTGTTGCTTATTTTGCTTCATATTATTTGACTTTGCTGTTTACGTACATGCAGTCGAAGTAGTGTTTGTTAATATTTTTTCACAGTTATAGCTGTGCTTTAAGTTTAATGCCTAGTTCTAAGTAAGTTTAATATAAGATCTATTAAGAAATTTACAAAATTTGAAAGTACTGCGCGAAATGTTGAAATTGTAAAAATGTGAGTTTTTCAGAGGTACCTTTTATATAAAAAATGTTTGGTTTTTTCTGCAGATGTTGAAGTATCGTCGATAAAAAGCAAAAAAATATATATTTATATATTTGGGGTTTGTACAAAACTTTTGAAAGTCATGTATGAAGCAAAAATGTTTTAAAAAAGTTGGACGATGCCAACAACACGCGGTGTTCCCAAGCGGTCCTCCATCTAAGTACTAACCGCGCCCGACGCTGCTTAATTTCGGTGATCGGACGAGAACCGATGTACTCAGCGTGGTATGGTCGTTGGCAAAGAAGTGTTGCTTATTTTACTTCATATTATTTGACTTTGCTGTTTACGTACATGCAGTCGAAGTAGTGTTTGTTAATATTTTTTCACAGTTATAGCTGTGCTTTAAGTTTAATGCCTAGTTCTAAGTAAGTTTAATATAAGATCTATTAAGAAATTTACAAAATTTGAAAGTACTGCGCGAAATGTTGAAATTGTAAAAATGTGAGTTTTTCAGAGGTACCTTTTATATAAAAAATGTTTGGTTTTTTCTGCAGATGTTGAAGTATCGTCGATAAAAAGCAAAAAAATATATATTTATATATTTGGGGTTTGTAAAAAACTTTTGAAAGTCATGTATGAAGCAAAAATGTTTTAAAAAAGTTGGACGATGCCAACAACACGCGGTGTTCCCAAGCGGTCCCCCATCTAAGTACTAACCGCGCCCGACGCTGCTTAATTTCGGTGATCGGACGAGAACCGATGTACTCAGCGTGGTATGGTGGTTGGCAAAGAAGTGTTGCTTATTTTACTTCATATTATTTGACTTTGCTGTTTACGTACATGCAGTCGAAGTAGTGTTTGTTAATATTTTTTCACAGTTATAGCTGTGCTTTAAGTTTAATGCCTAGTTCTAAGTAAGTTTAATATAAGATCTATTAAGAAATTTACAAAATTTTAAAGTACTGCGCGAAATGTTGAAATTGTAAAAATGTGAGTTTTTCAGAGGTACCTTTTATATAAAAAATGTTTGGTTTTTTCTGCAGATGTTGAAGTATCGTCGATAAAAAGCAAAAAAATATATATTTATATATTTGGGGTTTGTAAAAAACTTTTGAAAGTCATGTATGAAGCAAAAATGTTTTAAAAAAGTTGGACGATGCCAAAACACGCGGTGTTCCCAAGCGGTCCCCCATCTAAGTACTAACCGCGCCCGACGCTGCTTAATTTCGGTGATCGGACGAGAACCGATGTACTCAGCGTGGTATGGTCGTTGGCAAAGAAGTGTTGCTTATTTTGCTTCATATTATTTGACTTTGCTGTTTACGTACATGCAGTCGAAGTAGTGTTTGTTAATATTTTTTCACAGTTATAGCTGTGCTTTAAGTTTAATGCCTAGTTCTAAGTAAGTTTAATATAAGATCTATTAAGAAATTTACAAAATTTGAAAGTACTGCGCGAAATGTTGAAATTGTAAAAATGTGAGTTTTTCAGAGGTACCTTTTATATAAAAAATGTTTGGTTTTTTCTGCAGATGTTGAAGTATCGTCGATAAAAAGCAAAAAAATATATATTTATATATTTGGGGTTTGTAAAAAACTTTTGAAAGTCATGTATGAAGCAAAAATGTTTTAAAAAAGTTGGACGATGCCAACAACACGCGGTGTTCCCAAGCGGTCCCCCATCTAAGTACTAACCGCGCCCGACGCTGCTTAATTTCGGTGATCGGACGAGAACCGATGTACTCAGCGTGGTATGGTCGTTGGCAAAGAAGTGTTGCTTATTTTACTTCATATTATTTGACTTTGCTGTTTACGTACATGCAGTCGAAGTAGTGTTTGTTAATATTTTTTCACAGTTATAGCTGTGCTTTAAGTTTAATGCCTAGTTCTAATATAAGTTTAATATAAGATCTATTAAGAAATTTACAAAATTTGAAAGTACTGCGCGAAATGTTGAAATTGTAAAAATGTGAGTTTTTCAGAGGTACCTTTTATATAAAAAATGTTTGGTTTTTTCTGCAGATGTTGAAGTATCGTCGATAAAAAGCAAAAAAATATATATTTATATATTTGGGGTTTGTAAAAAACTTTTGAAAGTCATGTATGAAGCAAAAATGTTTTAAAAAAGTTGGACGATGCCAACAACACGCGGTGTTCCCAAGCGGTCCCCCATCTAAGTACTAACCGCGCCCGACGCTGCTTAATTTCGGTGATCGGACGAGAACCGATGTACTCAGCGTGGTATGGTCGTTGGCAAAGAAGTGTTGCTTATTTTGCTTCATATTATTTGACTTTGCTGTTTACGTACATGCAGTCGAAGTAGTGTTTGTTAATATTTTTTCACAGTTATAGCTGTGCTTTAAGTTTAATGCCTAGTTCTAAGTAAGTTTAATATAAGATCTATTAAGAAATTTACAAAATTTGAAAGTACTGCGCGAAATGTTGAAATTGTAAAAATGTGAGTTTTTCAGAGGTACCTTTTATATAAAAAATGTTTGGTTTTTTCTGCAGATGTTGAAGTATCGTCGATAAAAAGCAAAAAAATATATATTTATATATTTGGGGTTTGTAAAAAACTTTTGAAAGTCATGTATGAAGCAAAAATGTTTTAAAAAAGTTGGACGATGCCAACAACACGCGGTGTTCCCAAGCGGTCCCCCATCTAAGTACTAACCGCGCCCGACGCTGCTTAATTTCGGTGATCGGACGAGAACCGATGTACTCAGCGTGGTATGGTCGTTGGCAAAGAAGTGTTGCTTATTTTACTTCATATTATTTGACTTTGCTGTTTACGTACATGCAGTCGAAGTAGTGTTTGTTAATATTTTTTCACAGTTATAGCTGTGCTTTAAGTTTAATGCCTAGTTCTAAGTAAGTTTAATATAAGATCTATTAAGAAATTTACAAAATTTGAAAGTACTGCGCGAAATGTTGAAATTGTAAAAATGTGAGTTTTTCAGAGGTACCTTTTATATAAAAAATGTTTGGTTTTTTCTGCAGATGTTGAAGTATCGTCGATAAAAAGCAAAAAAATATATATTTATATATTTGGGGTTTGTAAAAAACTTTTGAAAGTCATGTATGAAGCAAAAATGTTTTAAAAAAGTTGGACGATGCCAAGCCAACAACACGCGGTGTTCCCAAGCGGTCCCCCATCTAAGTACTAACCGCGCCCGACGCTGCTTAATTTCGGTGATCGGACGAGAACCGATGTACTCAGCGTGGTATGGTCGTTGGCAAAGAAGTGTTGCTTATTTTACTTCATATTATTTGACTTTGCTGTTTACGTACATGCAGTCGAAGTAGTGTTTGTTAATATTTTTTCACAGTTATAGCTGTGCTTTAAGTTTAATGCCTAGTTCTAATATAAGTTTAATATAAGATCTATTAAGAAATTTACAAAATTTGAAAGTACTGCGCGAAATGTTGAAATTGTAAAAATGTGAGTTTTTCAGAGGTACCTTTTATATAAAAAATGTTTGGTTTTTTCTGCAGATGTTGAAGTATCGTCGATAAAAAGCAAAAAAATATATATTTATATATTTGGGGTTTGTAAAAAACTTTTGAAAGTCATGTATGAAGCAAAAATGTTTTAAAAAAGTTGGACGATGCCAACAACACGCGGTGTTCCCAAGCGGTCCCCCATCTAAGTACTAACCGCGCCCGACGCTGCTTAATTTCGGTGATCGGACGAGAACCGATGTACTCAGCGTGGTATGGTCGTTGGCAAAGAAGTGTTGCTTATTTTACTTCATATTATTTGACTTTGCTGTTTACGTACATGCAGTCGAAGTAGTGTTTGTTAATATTTTTTCACAGTTATAGCTGTGCTTTAAGTTTAATGCCTAGTTCTAATATAAGTTTAATATAAGATCTATTAAGAAATTTACAAAATTTGAAAGTACTGCGCGAAATGTTGAAATTGTAAAAATGTGAGTTTTTCAGAGGTACCTTTTATATAAAAAATGTTTGGTTTTTTCTGCAGATGTTGAAGTATCGTCGATAAAAAGCAAAAAAATATATATTTATATATTTGGGGTTTGTAAAAAACTTTTGAAAGTCATGTATGAAGCAAAAATGTTTTAAAAAAGTTGGACGATGCCAACAACACGCGGTGTTCCCAAGCGGTCCCCCATCTAAGTACTAACCGCGCCCGACGCTGCTTAATTTCGGTGATCGGACGAGAACCGATGTACTCAGCGTGGTATGGTCGTTGGCAAAGAAGTGTTGCTTATTTTGCTTCATATTATTTGACTTTGCTGTTTACGTACATGCAGTCGAAGTAGTGTTTGTTAATATTTTTTCCCAGTTATAGCTGTGCTTTAAGTTTAATGCCTAGTTCTAAGTAAGTTTAATATAAGATCTATTAAGAAATTTACAAAATTTGAAAGTACTGCGCGAAATGTTGAAATTGTAAAAATGTGAGTTTTTCAGAGGTACCTTTTATATAAAAAATGTTTGGTTTTTTCTGCAGATGTTGAAGTATCGTCGATAAAAAGCAAAAAAATATATATTTATATATTTGGGGTTTGTAAAAAACTTTTGAAAGTCATGTATGAAGCAAAAATGTTTTAAAAAAGTTGGACGATGCCAACAACACGCGGTGTTCCCAAGCGGTCCTCCATCTAAGTACTAACCGCGCCCGACGCTGCTTAATTTCGGTGATCGGACGAGAACCGATGCACTCAGCGTGGTATGGTCGTTGGCAAAGAAGTGTTGCTTATTTTGCTTCATATTATTTGACTTTGCTGTTTACGTACATGCAGTCGAAGTAGTGTTTGTTAATATTTTTTCACAGTTATAGCTGTGCTTTAAGTTTAATGCCTAGTTCTAAGTAAGTTTAATATAAGATCTATTAAGAAATTTACAAAATTTGAAAGTACTGCGCGAAATGTTGAAATTGTAAAAATGTGAGTTTTTCAGAGGTACCTTTTATATAAAAAATATTTGGTTTTTTCTGCAGATGTTGAAGTATCGTCGATAAAAAGCAAAAAAATATATATTTATATATTTGGGGTTTGTAAAAAACTTTTGAAAGTCATGTATGAAGCAAAAATGTTTTAAAAAAGTTGGACGATGCCAACAACACGCGGTGTTCCCAAGCGGTCCCCCATCTAAGTACTAACCGCGCCCGACGCTGCTTAATTTCGGTGATCGGACGAGAACCGATGTACTCAGCGTGGTATGGTCGTTGGCAAAGAAGTGTTGCTTATTTTACTTCATATTATTTGACTTTGCTGTTTACGTACATGCAGTCGAAGTAGTGTTTGTTAATATTTTTTCACAGTTATAGCTGTGCTTTAAGTTTAATGCCTAGTTCTAAGTAAGTTTAATGTAAGATCTATTAAGAAATTTACAAAATTTGAAAGTACTGCGCGAAATGTTGAAATTGTAAAAATGTGAGTTTTTCAGAGGTACCTTTTATATAAAAAATGTTTGGTTTTTTCTGCAGATGTTGAAGTATCGTCGATAAAAAGCAAAAAAATATATATTTATATATTTGGGGTTTGTAAAAAACTTTTGAAAGTCATGTATGAAGCAAAAATGTTTTAAAAAAGTTGGACGATGCCAACAACACGCGGTGTTCCCAAGCGGTCCTCCATCTAAGTACTAACCGCGCCCGACGCTGCTTAATTTCGGTGATCGGACGAGAACCGATGTACTCAGCGTGGTATGGTCGTTGGCAAAGAAGTGTTGCTTATTTTGCTTCATATTATTTGACTTTGCTGTTTACGTACATGCAGTCGAAGTAGTGTTTGTTAATATTTTTTCACAGTTATAGCTGTGCTTTAAGTTTAATGCCTAGTTCTAAGTAAGTTTAATATAAGATCTATTAAGAAATTTACAAAATTTGAAAGTACTGCGCGAAATGTTGAAATTGTAAAAATGTGAGTTTTTCAGAGGTACCTTTTATATAAAAAATGTTTGGTTTTTTCTGCAGATGTTGAAGTATCGTCGATAAAAAGCAAAAAAATATATATTTATATATTTGGGGTTTGTAAAAAACTTTTGAAAGTCATGTATGAAGCAAAAATGTTTTAAAAAAGTTGGACGATGCCAACAACACGCGGTGTTCCCAAGCGGTCCCCCATCTAAGTACTAACCGCGCCCGACGCTGCTTAATTTCGGTGATCGGACGAGAACCGATGTACTCAGCGTGGTATGGTCGTTGGCAAAGAAGTGTTGCTTATTTTACTTCATATTATTTGACTTTGCTGTTTACGTACATGCAGTCGAAGTAGTGTTTGTTAATATTTTTTCACAGTTATAGCTGTGCTTTAAGTTTAATGCCTAGTTCTAAGTAAGTTTAATATAAGATCTATTAAGAAATTTACAAAATTTGAAAGTACTGCGCGAAATGTTGAAATTGTAAAAATGTGAGTTTTTCAGAGGTACCTTTTATATAAAAAATGTTTGGTTTTTTCTGCAGATGTTGAAGTATCGTCGATAAAAAGCAAAAAAATATATATTTATATATTTGGGGTTTGTAAAAAACTTTTGAAAGTCATGTATGAAGCAAAAATGTTTTAAAAAAGTTGGACGATGCCAACAACACGCGGTGTTCCCAAGCGGTCCCCCATCTAAGTACTAACCGCGCCCGACGCTGCTTAATTTCGGTGATCGGACGAGAACCGATGTACTCAGCGTGGTATGGTCGTTGCCAAAGAAGTGTTGCTTATTTTACTTCATATTATTTGACTTTGCTGTTTACGTACATGCAGTCGAAGTAGTGTTTGTTAATATTTTTTCACAGTTATAGCTGTGCTTTAAGTTTAATGCCTAGTTCTAATATAAGTTTAATATAAGATCTATTAAGAAATTTACAAAATTTGAAAGTACTGCGCGAAATGTTGAAATTGTAAAAATGTGAGTTTTTCAGAGGTACCTTTTATATAAAAAATGTTTGGTTTTTTCTGCAGATGTTGAAGTATCGTCGATAAAAAGCAAAAAAATATATATTTATATATTTGGGGTTTGTAAAAAACTTTTGAAAGTCATGTATGAAGCAAAAATGTTTTAAAAAAGTTGGACGATGCCAACAACACGCGGTGTTCCCAAGCGGTCCCCCATCTAAGTACTAACCGCGCCCGACGCTGCTTAATTTCGGTGATCGGACGAGAACCGATGTACTCAGCGTGGTATGGTCGTTGGCAAAGAAGTGTTGCTTATTTTGCTTCATATTATTTGACTTTGCTGTTTACGTACATGCAGTCGAAGTAGTGTTTGTTAATATTTTTTCACAGTTATAGCTGTGCTTTAAGTTTAATGCCTAGTTCTAAGTAAGTTTAATATAAGATCTATTAAGAAATTTACAAAATTTGAAAGTACTGCGCGAAATGTTGAAATTGTAAAAATGTGAGTTTTTCAGAGGTACCTTTTATATAAAAAATGTTTGGTTTTTTCTGCAGATGTTGAAGTATCGTCGATAAAAAGCAAAAAAATATATATTTGGGGTTTGTAAAAAACTTTTGAAAGTCATGTATGAAGCAAAAATGTTTTAAAAAAGTTGGACGATGCCAACAACACGCGGTGTTCCCAAGCGGTCCCCCATCTAAGTACTAACCGCGCCCGACGCTGCTTAATTTCGGTGATCGGACGAGAACCGATGTACTCAGCGTGGTATGGTCGTTGGCAAAGAAGTGTTGCTTATTTTACTTCATATTATTTGACTTTGCTGTTTACGTACATGCAGTCGAAGTAGTGTTTGTTAATATTTTTTCACAGTTATAGCTGTGCTTTAAGTTTAATGCCTAGTTCTAAGTAAGTTTAATATAAGATCTATTAAGAAATTTACAAAATTTGAAAGTACTGCGCGAAATGTTGAAATTGTAAAAATGTGAGTTTTTCAGGGGTACCTTTTATATAAAAAATGTTTGGTTTTTTCTGCAGATGTTGAAGTATCGTCGATAAAAAGCAAAAAAATATATATTTATATATTTGGGGTTTGTAAAAAACTTTTGAAAGTCATGTATGAAGCAAAAATGTTTTAAAAAAGTTGGACGATGCCAACAACACGCGGTGTTCCCAAGCGGTCCCCCATCTAAGTACTAACCGCGCCCGACGCTGCTTAATTTCGGTGATCGGACGAGAACCGATGTACTCAGCGTGGTATGGTCGTTGGCAAAGAAGTGTTGCTTATTTTGCTTCATATTATTTGACTTTGCTGTTTACGTACATGCAGTCGAAGTAGTGTTTGTTAATATTTTTTCACAGTTATAGCTGTGCTTTAAGTTTAATGCCTAGTTCTAAGTAAGTTTAATATAAGATCTATTAAGAAATTTACAAAATTTGAAAGTACTGCGCGAAATGTTGAAATTGTAAAAATGTGAGTTTTTCAGAGGTACCTTTTATATAAAAAATGTTTGGTTTTTTCTGCAGATGTTGAAGTATCGTCGATAAAAAGCAAAAAAATATATATTTATATATTTGGGGTTTGTAAAAAACTTTTGAAAGTCATGTATGAAGCAAAAATGTTTTAAAAAAGTTGGACGATGCCAACAACACGCGGTGTTCCCAAGCGGTCCCCCATCTAAGTACTAACCGCGCCCGACGCTGCTTAATTTCGGTGATCGGACGAGAACCGATGTACTCAGCGTGGTATGGTCGTTGGCAAAGAAGTGTTGCTTATTTTGCTTCATATTATTTGACTTTGCTGTTTACGTACATGCAGTCGAAGTAGTGTTTGTTAATATTTTTTCCCAGTTATAGCTGTGCTTTAAGTTTAATGCCTAGTTCTAAGTAAGTTTAATATAAGATCTATTAAGAAATTTACAAAATTTGAAAGTACTGCGCGAAATGTTGAAATTGTAAAAATGTGAGTTTTTCAGAGGTACCTTTTATATAAAAAATGTTTGGTTTTTTCTGCAGATGTTGAAGTATCGTCGATAAAAAGCAAAAAAATATATATTTATATATTTGGGGTTTGTAAAAAACTTTTGAAAGTCATGTATGAAGCAAAAATGTTTTAAAAAAGTTGGACGATGCCAACAACACGCGGTGTTCCCAAGCGGTCCCCCATCTAAGTACTAACCGCGCCCGACGCTGCTTAATTTCGGTGATCGGACGAGAACCGATGTACTCAGCGTGGTATGGTCGTTGGCAAAGAAGTGTTGCTTATTTTGCTTCATATTATTTGACTTTGCTGTTTACGTACATGCAGTCGAAGTAGTGTTTGTTAATATTTTTTCACAGTTATAGCTGTGCTTTAAGTTTAATGCCTAGTTCTAAGTAAGTTTAATATAAGATCTATTAAGAAATTTACAAAATTTGAAAGTACTGCGCGAAATGTTGAAATTGTAAAAATGTGAGTTTTTCAGAGGTACCTTTTATATAAAAAATGTTTGGTTTTTTCTGCAGATGTTGAAGTATCGTCGATAAAAAGCAAAAAAATATATATTTATATATTTGGGGTTTGTAAAAAACTTTTGAAAGTCATGTATGAAGCAAAAATGTTTTAAAAAAGTTGGACGATGCCAACAACACGCGGTGTTCCCAAGCGGTCCCCCATCTAAGTACTAACCGCGCCCGACGCTGCTTAATTTCGGTGATCGGACGAGAACCGATGTACTCAGCGTGGTATGGTCGTTGGCAAAGAAGTGTTGCTTATTTTGCTTCATATTATTTGACTTTGCTGTTTACGTACATGCAGTCGAAGTAGTGTTTGTTAATATTTTTTCCCAGTTATAGCTGTGCTTTAAGTTTAATGCCTAGTTCTAAGTAAGTTTAATATAAGATCTATTAAGAAATTTACAAAATTTGAAAGTACTGCGCGAAATGTTGAAATTGTAAAAATGTGAGTTTTTCAGAGGTACCTTTTATATAAAAAATGTTTGGTTTTTTCTGCAGATGTTGAAGTATCGTCGATAAAAAGCAAAAAAATATATATTTATATATTTGGGGTTTGTAAAAAACTTTTGAAAGTCATGTATGAAGCAAAAATGTTTTAAAAAAGTTGGACGATGCCAACAACACGCGGTGTTCCCAAGCGGTCCCCCATCTAAGTACTAACCGCGCCCGACGCTGCTTAATTTCGGTGATCGGACGAGAACCGATGTACTCAGCGTGGTATGGTCGTTGGCAAAGAAGTGTTGCTTATTTTGCTTCATATTATTTGACTTTGCTGTTTACGTACATGCAGTCGAAGTAGTGTTTGTTAATATTTTTTCACAGTTATAGCTGTGCTTTAAGTTTAATGCCTAGTTCTAAGTAAGTTTAATATAAGATCTATTAAGAAATTTACAAAATTTGAAAGTACTGCGCGAAATGTTGAAATTGTAAAAATGTGAGTTTTTCAGAGGTACCTTTTAAAGGGTGATTTTTTAAGAGCTTGATAACTTTTTTTTTTTTAAAAACGCATAAAATTTGCAAAATCTCATCGGTTCTTTATTTGAAACGTTAGATTGGTCCATGACATTTACTTTTTGAAGATAATTTCATTTAAATGTTGACCGCGGCTGCGTCTTAGGTGGTCCATCCGCTTAGTCCAATTTTGGCATTTCCACGTTTTTGAGTAACAGAGACCCAATTGGTGCGAACGGCGACGAATCGAAAATTGGTGGTCATCATTAACACTGGCCGATACAGCTGCGATATTTTCTTCAGTTCGCACTCTATGTAAGCGTGTTGGTGGTTTAATGTCCAACAATGTAAATTTGGTGCGAAATTTAGTCACAATAGCCCGAATAGCCGCTTCAGTGGGTCGATTAAACTGACCATAAAATGGAAGCGCGCAATGAACTTTCTTAACAGAGCACGCATTTTGATAATAAAATTCAATAATTTGCAAGCGTTGTTCGTTTGTAAGACGATTCATGATGAAATGTCAAAGCATACTGAGCATCTTTCTCTTTGACACCATGTCTGAAATCCCACGTGATCTGTCAAATACTAATGCATGAAAATCCTAACCTCAAAAAAATCACTCTTTATATAAAAAATGTTTGGTTTTTTCTGCAGATGTTGAAGTATCGTCGATAAAAAGCAAAAAAATATATATTTATATATTTGGGGTTTGTAAAAAACTTTTGAAAGTCATGTATGAAGCAAAAATGTTTTAAAAAAGTTGGACGATGCCAACAACACGCGGTGTTCCCAAGCGGTCCCTCATCTAAGTACTAACCGCGCCCGACGCTGCTTAATTTCGGTGATCGGACGAGAACCGATGTACTCAGCGTGGTATGGTCGTTGGCAAAGAAGTGTTGCTTATTTTGCTTCATATTATTTGACTTTGCTGTTTACGTACATGCAGTCGAAGTAGTGTTTGTTAATATTTTTTCACAGTTATAGCTGTGCTTTAAGTTTAATGCCTAGTTCTAAGTAAGTTTAATTAATATAAGATCTATTAAGAAATTTACAAAATTTGAAAGTACTGCGCGAAATGTTGAAATTGTAAAAATGTGAGTTTTTCAGAGGTACCTTTTATATAAAAAATGTTTGGTTTTTTCTGCAGATGTTGAAGTATCGTCGATAAAAAGCAAAAAAATATATATTTATATATTTGGGGTTTGTAAAAAACTTTTGAAAGTCATGTATGAAGCAAAAATGTTTTAAAAAAGTTGGACGATGCCAACAACACGCGGTGTTCCCAAGCGGTCCCCCATCTAAGTACTAACCGCGCCCGACGCTGCTTAATTTCGGTGATCGGACGAGAACCGATGTACTCAGCGTGGTATGGTCGTTGGCAAAGAAGTGTTGCTTATTTTGCTTCATATTATTTGACTTTGCTGTTTACGTACATGCAGTCGAAGTAGTGTTTGTTAATATTTTTTCACAGTTATAGCTGTGCTTTAAGTTTAATGCCTAGTTCTAAGTAAGTTTAATATAAGATCTATTAAGAAATTTACAAAATTTGAAAGTACTGCGCGAAATGTTGAAATTGTAAAAATGTGAGTTTTTCAGAGGTACCTTTTATATAAAAAATGTTTGGTTTTTTCTGCAGATGTTGAAGTATCGTCGATAAAAAGCAAAAAAATATATATTTATATATTTGGGGTTTGTAAAAAACTTTTGAAAGTCATGTATGAAGCAAAAATGTTTTAAAAAAGTTGGACGATGCCAACAACACGCGGTGTTCCCAAGCGGTCCCCCATCTAAGTACTAACCGCGCCCGACGCTGCTTAATTTCGGTGATCGGACGAGAACCGATGTACTCAGCGTGGTATGGTCGTTGGCAAAGAAGTGTTGCTTATTTTGCTTCATATTATTTGACTTTGCTGTTTACGTACATGCAGTCGAAGTAGTGTTTGTTAATATTTTTTCCCAGTTATAGCTGTGCTTTAAGTTTAATGCCTAGTTCTAAGTAAGTTTAATATAAGATCTATTAAGAAATTTACAAAATTTGAAAGTACTGCGCGAAATGTTGAAATTGTAAAAATGTGAGTTTTTCAGAGGTACCTTTTATATAAAAAATGTTTGGTTTTTTCTGCAGATGTTGAAGTATCGTCGATAAAAAGCAAAAAAATATATATTTATATATTTGGGGTTTGTAAAAAACTTTTGAAAGTCATGTATGAAGCAAAAATGTTTTAAAAAAGTTGGACGATGCCAACAACACGCGGTGTTCCCAAGCGGTCCCCCATCTAAGTACTAACCGCGCCCGACGCTGCTTAATTTCGGTGATCGGACGAGAACCGATGTACTCAGCGTGGTATGGTCGTTGGCAAAGAAGTGTTGCTTATTTTGCTTCATATTATTTGACTTTGCTGTTTACGTACATGCAGTCGAAGTAGTGTTTGTTAATATTTTTTCACAGTTATAGCTGTGCTTTAAGTTTAATGCCTAGTTCTAAGTAAGTTTAATATAAGATCTATTAAGAAATTTACAAAATTTGAAAGTACTGCGCGAAATGTTGAAATTGTAAAAATGTGAGTTTTTCAGAGGTACCTTTTATATAAAAAATGTTTGGTTTTTTCTGCAGATGTTGAAGTATCGTCGATAAAAAGCAAAAAAATATATATTTATATATTTGGGGTTTGTAAAAAACTTTTGAAAGTCATGTATGAAGCAAAAATGTTTTAAAAAAGTTGGACGATGCCAACAACACGCGGTGTTCCCAAGCGGTCCCCCATCTAAGTACTAACCGCGCCCGACGCTGCTTAATTTCGGTGATCGGACGAGAACCGATGTACTCAGCGTGGTATGGTCGTTGGCAAAGAAGTGTTGCTTATTTTGCTTCATATTATTTGACTTTGCTGTTTACGTACATGCAGTCGAAGTAGTGTTTGTTAATATTTTTTCCCAGTTATAGCTGTGCTTTAAGTTTAATGCCTAGTTCTAAGTAAGTTTAATATAAGATCTATTAAGAAATTTACAAAATTTGAAAGTACTGCGCGAAATGTTGAAATTGTAAAAATGTGAGTTTTTCAGAGGTACCTTTTATATAAAAAATGTTTGGTTTTTTCTGCAGATGTTGAAGTATCGTCGATAAAAAGCAAAAAAATATATATTTATATATTTGGGGTTTGTAAAAAACTTTTGAAAGTCATGTATGAAGCAAAAATGTTTTAAAAAAGTTGGACGATGCCAACAACACGCGGTGTTCCCAAGCGGTCCCCCATCTAAGTACTAACCGCGCCCGACGCTGCTTAATTTCGGTGATCGGACGAGAACCGATGTACTCAGCGTGGTATGGTCGTTGGCAAAGAAGTGTTGCTTATTTTGCTTCATATTATTTGACTTTGCTGTTTACGTACATGCAGTCGAAGTAGTGTTTGTTAATATTTTTTCACAGTTATAGCTGTGCTTTAAGTTTAATGCCTAGTTCTAAGTAAGTTTAATATAAGATCTATTAAGAAATTTACAAAATTTGAAAGTACTGCGCGAAATGTTGAAATTGTAAAAATGTGAGTTTTTCAGAGGTACCTTTTAAAGGGTGATTTTTTAAGAGCTTGATAACTTTTTTTTTTTTAAAAACGCATAAAATTTGCAAAATCTCATCGGTTCTTTATTTGAAACGTTAGATTGGTCCATGACATTTACTTTTTGAAGATAATTTCATTTAAATGTTGACCGCGGCTGCGTCTTAGGTGGTCCATCCGCTTAGTCCAATTTTGGCATTTCCACGTTTTTGAGTAACAGAGACCCAATTGGTGCGAACGGCGACGAATCGAAAATTGGTGGTCATCATTAACACTGGCCGATACAGCTGCGATATTTTCTTCAGTTCGCACTCTATGTAAGCGTGTTGGTGGTTTAATGTCCAACAATGTAAATTTGGTGCGAAATTTAGTCACAATAGCCCGAATAGCCGCTTCAGTGGGTCGATTAAACTGACCATAAAATGGAAGCGCGCAATGAACTTTCTTAACAGAGCACGCATTTTGATAATAAAATTCAATAATTTGCAAGCGTTGTTCGTTTGTAAGACGATTCATGATGAAATGTCAAAGCATACTGAGCATCTTTCTCTTTGACACCATGTCTGAAATCCCACGTGATCTGTCAAATACTAATGCATGAAAATCCTAACCTCAAAAAAATCACTCTTTATATAAAAAATGTTTGGTTTTTTCTGCAGATGTTGAAGTATCGTCGATAAAAAGCAAAAAAATATATATTTATATATTTGGGGTTTGTAAAAAACTTTTGAAAGTCATGTATGAAGCAAAAATGTTTTAAAAAAGTTGGACGATGCCAACAACACGCGGTGTTCCCAAGCGGTCCCTCATCTAAGTACTAACCGCGCCCGACGCTGCTTAATTTCGGTGATCGGACGAGAACCGATGTACTCAGCGTGGTATGGTCGTTGGCAAAGAAGTGTTGCTTATTTTGCTTCATATTATTTGACTTTGCTGTTTACGTACATGCAGTCGAAGTAGTGTTTGTTAATATTTTTTCACAGTTATAGCTGTGCTTTAAGTTTAATGCCTAGTTCTAAGTAAGTTTAATTAATATAAGATCTATTAAGAAATTTACAAAATTTGAAAGTACTGCGCGAAATGTTGAAATTGTAAAAATGTGAGTTTTTCAGAGGTACCTTTTATATAAAAAATGTTTGGTTTTTTCTGCAGATGTTGAAGTATCGTCGATAAAAAGCAAAAAAATATATATTTATATATTTGGGGTTTGTAAAAAACTTTTGAAAGTCATGTATGAAGCAAAAATGTTTTAAAAAAGTTGGACGATGCCAACAACACGCGGTGTTCCCAAGCGGTCCCCCATCTAAGTACTAACCGCGCCCGACGCTGCTTAATTTCGGTGATCGGACGAGAACCGATGTACTCAGCGTGGTATGGTCGTTGGCAAAGAAGTGTTGCTTATTTTGCTTCATATTATTTGACTTTGCTGTTTACGTACATGCAGTCGAAGTAGTGTTTGTTAATATTTTTTCACAGTTATAGCTGTGCTTTAAGTTTAATGCCTAGTTCTAAGTAAGTTTAATATAAGATCTATTAAGAAATTTACAAAATTTGAAAGTACTGCGCGAAATGTTGAAATTGTAAAAATGTGAGTTTTTCAGAGGTACCTTTTATATAAAAAATGTTTGGTTTTTTCTGCAGATGTTGAAGTATCGTCGATAAAAAGCAAAAAAATATATATTTGGGGTTTGTAAAAAACTTTTGAAAGTCATGTATGAAGCAAAAATGTTTTAAAAAAGTTGGACGATGCCAACAACACGCGGTGTTCCCAAGCGGTCCCCCATCTAAGTACTAACCGCGCCCGACGCTGCTTAATTTCGGTGATCGGACGAGAACCGATGTACTCAGCGTGGTATGGTCGTTGGCAAAGAAGTGTTGCTTATTTTGCTTCATATTATTTGACTTTGCTGTTTACGTACATGCAGTCGAAGTAGTGTTTGTTAATATTTTTTCACAGTTATAGCTGTGCTTTAAGTTTAATGCCTAGTTCTAAGTAAGTTTAATATAAGATCTATTAAGAAATTTACAAAATTTGAAAGTACTGCGCGAAATGTTGAAATTGTAAAAATGTGAGTTTTTCAGAGGTACCTTTTATATAAAAAATGTTTGGTTTTTTCTGCAGATGTTGAAGTATCGTCGATAAAAAGCAAAAAAATATATATTTATATATTTGGGGTTTGTAAAAAACTTTTGAAAGTCATGTATGAAGCAAAAATGTTTTAAAAAAGTTGGACGATGCCAACAACACGCGGTGTTCCCAAGCGGTCCCCCATCTAAGTACTAACCGCGCCCGACGCTGCTTAATTTCGGTGATCGGACGAGAACCGATGTACTCAGCGTGGTATGGTCGTTGGCAAAGAAGTGTTGCTTATTTTACTTCATATTATTTGACTTTGCTGTTTACGTACATGCAGTCGAAGTAGTGTTTGTTAATATTTTTTCACAGTTATAGCTGTGCTTTAAGTTTAATGCCTAGTTCTAAGTAAGTTTAATATAAGATCTATTAAGAAATTTACAAAATTTGAAAGTACTGCGCGAAATGTTGAAATTGTAAAAATGTGAGTTTTTCAGAGGTACCTTTTATATAAAAAATGTTTGGTTTTTTCTGCAGATGTTGAAGTATCGTCGATAAAAAGCAAAAAAATATATATTTGGGGTTTGTAAAAAACTTTTGAAAGTCATGTATGAAGCAAAAATGTTTTAAAAAAGTTGGACGATGCCAACAACACGCGGTGTTCCCAAGCGGTCCCCCATCTAAGTACTAACCGCGCCCGACGCTGCTTAATTTCGGTGATCGGACGAGAACCGATGTACTCAGCGTGGTATGGTCGTTGGCAAAGAAGTGTTGCTTATTTTGCTTCATATTATTTGACTTTGCTGTTTACGTACATGCAGTCGAAGTAGTGTTTGTTAATATTTTTTCACAGTTATAGCTGTGCTTTAAGTTTAATGCCTAGTTCTAAGTAAGTTTAATATAAGATCTATTAAGAAATTTACAAAATTTGAAAGTACTGCGCGAAATGTTGAAATTGTAAAAATGTGAGTTTTTCAGAGGTACCTTTTATATAAAAAATGTTTGGTTTTTTCTGCAGATGTTGAAGTATCGTCGATAAAAAGCAAAAAAATATATATTTATATATTTGGGGTTTGTAAAAAACTTTTGAAAGTCATGTATGAAGCAAAAATGTTTTAAAAAAGTTGGACGATGCCAACAACACGCGGTGTTCCCAAGCGGTCCCCCATCTAAGTACTAACCGCGCCCGACGCTGCTTAATTTCGGTGATCGGACGAGAACCGATGTACTCAGCGTGGTATGGTCGTTGGCAAAGAAGTGTTGCTTATTTTGCTTCATATTATTTGACTTTGCTGTTTACGTACATGCAGTCGAAGTAGTGTTTGTTAATATTTTTTCCCAGTTATAGCTGTGCTTTAAGTTTAATGCCTAGTTCTAAGTAAGTTTAATATAAGATCTATTAAGAAATTTACAAAATTTGAAAGTACTGCGCGAAATGTTGAAATTGTAAAAATGTGAGTTTTTCAGAGGTACCTTTTATATAAAAAATGTTTGGTTTTTTCTGCAGATGTTGAAGTATCGTCGATAAAAAGCAAAAAAATATATATTTATATATTTGGGGTTTGTAAAAAACTTTTGAAAGTCATGTATGAAGCAAAAATGTTTTAAAAAAGTTGGACGATGCCAACAACACGCGGTGTTCCCAAGCGGTCCCCCATCTAAGTACTAACCGCGCCCGACGCTGCTTAATTTCGGTGATCGGACGAGAACCGATGTACTCAGCGTGGTATGGTCGTTGGCAAAGAAGTGTTGCTTATTTTGCTTCATATTATTTGACTTTGCTGTTTACGTACATGCAGTCGAAGTAGTGTTTGTTAATATTTTTTCACAGTTATAGCTGTGCTTTAAGTTTAATGCCTAGTTCTAAGTAAGTTTAATATAAGATCTATTAAGAAATTTACAAAATTTGAAAGTACTGCGCGAAATGTTGAAATTGTAAAAATGTGAGTTTTTCAGAGGTACCTTTTATATAAAAAATGTTTGGTTTTTTCTGCAGATGTTGAAGTATCGTCGATAAAAAGCAAAAAAATATATATTTATATATTTGGGGTTTGTAAAAATCTTTTGAAAGTCATGTATGAAGCAAAAATGTTTTAAAAAAGTTGGACGATGCCAACAACACGCGGTGTTCCCAAGCGGTCCCCCATCTAAGTACTAACCGCGCCCGACGCTGCTTAATTTCGGTGATCGGACGAGAACCGATGTACTCAGCGTGGTATGGTCGTTGGCAAAGAAGTGTTGCTTATTTTACTTCATATTATTTGACTTTGCTGTTTACGTACATGCAGTCGAAGTAGTGTTTGTTAATATTTTTTCACAGTTATAGCTGTGCTTTAAGTTTAATGCCTAGTTCTAAGTAAGTTTAATATAAGATCTATTAAGAAATTTACAAAATTTGAAAGTACTGCGCGAAATGTTGAAATTGTAAAAATGTGAGTTTTTCAGAGGTACCTTTTATATAAAAAATGTTTGGTTTTTTCTGCAGATGTTGAAGTATCGTCGATAAAAAGCAAAAAAATATATATTTATATATTTGGGGTTTGTAAAAAACTTTTGAAAGTCATGTATGAAGCAAAAATGTTTTAAAAAAGTTGGACGATGCCAACAACACGCGGTGTTCCCAAGCGGTCCCCCATCTAAGTACTAACCGCGCCCGACGCTGCTTAATTTCGGTGATCGGACGAGAACCGATGTACTCAGCGTGGTATGGTCGTTGGCAAAGAAGTGTTGCTTATTTTGCTTCATATTATTTGACTTTGCTGTTTACGTACATGCAGTCGAAGTAGTGTTTGTTAATATTTTTTCACAGTTATAGCTGTGCTTTAAGTTTAATGCCTAGTTCTAAGTAAGTTTAATATAAGATCTATTAAGAAATTTACAAAATTTGAAAGTACTGCGCGAAATGTTGAAATTGTAAAAATGTGAGTTTTTCAGAGGTACCTTTTATATAAAAAATGTTTGGTTTTTTCTGCAGATGTTGAAGTATCGTCGATAAAAAGCAAAAAAATATATATTTATATATTTGGGGTTTGTAAAAAACTTTTGAAAGTCATGTATGAAGCAAAAATGTTTTAAAAAAGTTGGACGATGCCAACAACACGTGGTGTTCCCAAGCGGTCCCCCATCTAAGTACTAACCGCGCCCGACGCTGCTTAATTTCGGTGATCGGACGAGAACCGATGTACTCAGCGTGGTATGGTCGTTGGCAAAGAAGTGTTGCTTATTTTGCTTCATATTATTTGACTTTGCTGTTTACGTACATGCAGTCGAAGTAGTGTTTGTTAATATTTTTTCACAGTTATAGCTGTGCTTTAAGTTTAATGCCTAGTTCTAAGTAAGTTTAATATAAGATCTATTAAGAAATTTACAAAATTTGAAAGTACTGCGCGAAATGTTGAAATTGTAAAAATGTGAGTTTTTCAGAGGTACCTTTTATATAAAAAATGTTTGGTTTTTTTCTGCAGATGTTGAAGTATCGTCGATAAAAAGCAAAAAAATATATATTTATATATTTGGGGTTTGTAAAAAACTTTTGAAAGTCATGTATGAAGCAAAAATGTTTTAAAAAAGTTGGACGATGCCAACAACACGCGGTGTTCCCAAGCGGTCCCCCATCTAAGTACTAACCGCGCCCGACGCTGCTTAATTTCGGTGATCGGACGAGAACCGATGTACTCAGCGTGGTATGGTCGTTGGCAAAGAAGTGTTGCTTATTTTGCTTCATATTATTTGACTTTGCTGTTTACGTACATGCAGTCGAAGTAGTGTTTGTTAATATTTTTTCACAGTTATAGCTGTGCTTTAAGTTTAATGCCTAGTTCTAAGTAAGTTTAATATAAGATCTATTAAGAAATTTACAAAATTTGAAAGTACTGCGCGAAATGTTGAAATTGTAAAAATGTGAGTTTTTCAGAGGTAATTAATTAAGCAGCGCCCGACGCTGCTTAATTTCGGTGATCGGACGAGAACCGATGTACTCAGCGTGGTATGGTCGTTGGCAAAGAAGTGTTGCTTATTTTGCTTCATATTATTTGACTTTGCTGTTTACGTACATGCAGTCGAAGTAGTGTTTGTTAATATTTTTTCACAGTTATAGCTGTGCTTTAAGTTTAATGCCTAGTTCTAAGTAAGTTTAATATAAGATCTATTAAGAAATTTACAAAATTTGAAAGTACTGCGCGAAATGTTGAAATTGTAAAAATGTGAGTTTTTCAGAGGTACCTTTTATATAAAAAATGTTTGGTTTTTTTCTGCAGATGTTGAAGTATCGTCGATAAAAAGCAAAAAAATATATATTTATATATTTGGGGTTTGTAAAAAACTTTTGAAAGTCATGTATGAAGCAAAAATGTTTTAAAAAAGTTGGACGATGCCAACAACACGCGGTGTTCCCAAGCGGTCCCCCATCTAAGTACTAACCGCGCCCGACGCTGCTTAATTTCGGTGATCGGACGAGAACCGATGTACTCAGCGTGGTATGGTCGTTGGCAAAGAAGTGTTGCTTATTTTGCTTCATATTATTTGACTTTGCTGTTTACGTACATGCAGTCGAAGTAGTGTTTGTTAATATTTTTTCACAGTTATAGCTGTGCTTTAAGTTTAATGCCTAGTTCTAAGTAAGTTTAATATAAGATCTATTAAGAAATTTACAAAATTTGAAAGTACTGCGCGAAATGTTGAAATTGTAAAAATGTGAGTTTTTCAGAGGTACCTTTTATATAAAAAATGTTTGGTTTTTTCTGCAGATGTTGAAGTATCGTCGATAAAAAGCAAAAAAATATATATTTATATATTTGGGGTTTGTAAAAAACTTTTGAAAGTCATGTATGAAGCAAAAATGTTTTAAAAAAGTTGGACGATGCCAACAACACGCGGTGTTCCCAAGCGGTCCCCCATCTAAGTACTAACCGCGCCCGACGCTGCTTAATTTCGGTGATCGGACGAGAACCGATGTACTCAGCGTGGTATGGTCGTTGGCAAAGAAGTGTTGCTTATTTTACTTCATATTATTTGACTTTGCTGTTTACTTACATGCAGTCGAAGTAGTGTTTGTTAATATTTTTTCACAGTTATAACTGTGCTTTAAGTTTAATGCCTAGTTCTAAGTAAGTTTAATATAAGATCTATTAAGAAATTTACAAAATTTGAAAGTACTGCGCGAAATGTTGAAATTGTAAAAATGTGAGTTTTTCAGAGGTACCTTTTATATAAAAAATGTTTGGTTTTTTCTGCAGATGTTGAAGTATCGTCGATAAAAAGCAAAAAAATGTATATTTATATATTTGGGGTTTGTAAAAAACTTTTGAAAGTCATGTATGAAGCAAAATGTTTTAAAAAAGTTGGACGATGCCAACAACACGCGGTGTTCCCAAGCGGTCCCCCATCTAAGTACTAACCGCGCCCGACGCTGCTTAATTTCGGTGATCGGACGAGAACCGATGTACTCAGCGTGGTATGGTCGTTGGCAAAGAAGTGTTGCTTATTTTACTTCATATTATTTGACTTTGCTGTTTACGTACATGCAGTCGAAGTAGTGTTTGTTAATATTTTTTCACAGTTATAGCTGTGCTTTAAGTTTAATGCCTAGTTCTAAGTAAGTTTAATATAAGATCTATTAAGAAATTTACAAAATTTGAAAGTACTGCGCGAAATGTTGAAATTGTAAAAATGTGAGTTTTTCAGAGGTACCTTTTATATAAAAAATGTTTGGTTTTTTCTGCAGATGTTGAAGTATCGTCGATAAAAAGCAAAAAAATATATATTTATATATTTGGGGTTTGTAAAAAACTTTTGAAAGTCATGTATGAAGCAAAAATGTTTTAAAAAAGTTGGACGATGCCAACAACACGCGGTGTTCCCAAGCGGTCCTCCATCTAAGTACTAACCGCGCCCGACGCTGCTTAATTTCGGTGATCGGACGAGAACCGATGTACTCAGCGTGGTATGGTCGTTGGCAAAGAAGTGTTGCTTACTTTGCTTCATATTATTTGACTTTGCTGTTTACGTACATGCAGTCGAAGTAGTGTTTGTTAATATTTTTTCACAGTTATAGCTGTGCTTTAAGATTAATGCCTATTCTAAGTAAGTTTAATATAAGATCTATTAAGAAATTTACAAAATTTGAAAGTACTGCGCGAAATGTTGAAATTGTAAAAATGTGAGTTTTTCAGAGGTACCTTTTATATAAAAAATGTTTGGTTTTTTCTGCAGATGTTGAAGTATCGTCGATAAAAAGCAAAAAAATATATATTTATATATTTGGGGTTTGTAAAAAACTTTTGAAAGTCATGTATGAAGCAAAAATGTTTTAAAAAAGTTGGACGATGCCAACAACACGCGGTGTTCCCAAGCGGTCCACCATCTAAGTACTAACCTCGCCCGACGCTGCTTAATTTCGGTGATCGGACGAGAACCGATGTACTCAGCGTGGTATGGTCGTTGGCAAAGAAGTGTTGCTTATTTTACTTCATATTATTTGACTTTGCTGTTTACGTACATGCAGTCGAAGTAGTGTTTGTTAATATTTTTTCACAGTTATAGCTGTGCTTTAAGTTTAATGCCTAGTTCTAAGTAAGTTTAATATAAGATCTATTAAGAAATTTACAAAATTTGAAAGTACTGCGCGAAATGTTGAAATTGTAAAAATGTGAGTTTTTCAGAGGTACCTTTTATATAAAAAATGTTTGGTTTTTTCTGCAGATGTTGAAGTATCGTCGATAAAAAGCAAAAAAATATATATTTATATATTTGGGGTTTGTAAAAAACTTTTGAAAGTCATGTATGAAGCAAAAATGTTTTAAAAAAGTTGGACGATGCCAACAACACGCGGTGTTCCCAAGCGGTCCCCCATCTAAGTACTAACCGCGCCCGACGCTGCTTAATTTCGGTGATCGGACGAGAACCGATGTACTCAGCGTGGTATGGTCGTTGGCAAAGAAGTGTTGCTTATTTTACTTCATATTATTTGACTTTGCTGTTTACGTACATGCAGTCGAAGTAGTGTTTGTTAATATTTTTTCACAGTTATAGCTGTGCTTTAAGTTTAATGCCTAGTTCTAATATAAGTTTAATATAAGATCTATTAAGAAATTTACAAAATTTGAAAGTACTGCGCGAAATGTTGAAATTGTAAAAATGTGAGTTTTTCAGAGGTACCTTTTATATAAAAAATGTTTGGTTTTTTCTGCAGATGTTGAAGTATCGTCGATAAAAAGCAAAAAAATATATATTTATATATTTGGGGTTTGTAAAAAACTTTTGAAAGTCATGTATGAAGCAAAAATGTTTTAAAAAAGTTGGACGATGCCAACAACACGCGGTGTTCCCAAGCGGTCCCCCATCTAAGTACTAACCGCGCCCGACGCTGCTTAATTTCGGTGATCGGACGAGAACCGATGTACTCAGCGTGGTATGGTCGTTGGCAAAGAAGTGTTGCTTATTTTACTTCATATTATTTGACTTTGCTGTTTACGTACATGCAGTCGAAGTAGTGTTTGTTAATATTTTTTCACAGTTATAGCTGTGCTTTAAGTTTAATGCCTAGTTCTAAGTAAGTTTAATATAAGATCTATTAAGAAATTTACAAAATTTGAAAGTACTGCGCGAAATGTTGAAATTGTAAAAATGTGAGTTTTTCAGAGGTACCTTTTATATAAAAACTGTTTGGTTTTTTCTGCAGATGTTGAAGTATCGTCGATAAAAAGCAAAAAAATATATATTTATATATTTGGGGTTTGTAAAAAACTTTTGAAAGTCATGTATGAAGCAAAAATGTTTTAAAAAAGTTGGACGATGCCAACAACACGCGGTGTTCCCAAGCGGTCCTCCATCTAAGTACTAACCGCGCCCGACGCTGCTTAATTTCGGTGATCGGACGAGACGTGGTATGGTCGTTGGCAAAGAAGTGTTGCTTATTTTGCTTCATATTATTTGACTTTGCTGTTTACGTACATGCAGTCGAAGTAGTGTTTGTTAATATTTTTTCACAGTTATAGCTGTGCTTTAAGTTTAATGCCTAGTTCTAAGTAAGTTTAATATAAGATCTATTAAGAAATTTACAAAATTTGAAAGTACTGCGCGAAATGTTGAAATTGTAAAAATGTGAGTTTTTCAGAGGTACCTTTTATATAAAAAATGTTTGGTTTTTTCTGCAGATGTTGAAGTATCGTCGATAAAAAGCAAAAAAATATATATTTATATATTTGGGGTTTGTAAAAAACTTTTGAAAGTCATGTATGAAGCAAAAATGTTTTAAAAAAGTTGGACGATGCCAACAACACGCGGTGTTCCCAAGCGGTCCCCCATCTAAGTACTAACCGCGCCCGACGCTGCTTAATTTCGGTGATCGGACGAGAACCGATGTACTCAGCGTGGTATGGTCGTTGGCAAAGAAGTGTTGCTTATTTTACTTCATATTATTTGACTTTGCTGTTTACGTACATGCAGTCGAAGTAGTGTTTGTTAATATTTTTTCACAGTTATAGCTGTGCTTTAAGTTTAATGCCTAGTTCTAAGTAAGTTTAATATAAGATCTATTAAGAAATTTACAAAATTTGAAAGTACTGCGCGAAATGTTGAAATTGTAAAAATGTGAGTTTTTCAGAGGTACCTTTTATATAAAAAATGTTTGGTTTTTTCTGCAGATGTTGAAGTATCGTCGATAAAAAGCAAAAAAATATATATTTATATATTTGGGGTTTGTAAAAAACTTTTGAAAGTCATGTATGAAGCAAAAATGTTTTAAAAAAGTTGGACGATGCCAACAACACGCGGTGTTCCCAAGCGGTCCCCATCTAAGTACTAACCGCGCCCGACGCTGCTTAATTTCGGTGATCGGACGAGAACCGATGTACTCAGCGTGGTATGGTCGTTGGCAAAGAAGTGTTGCTTATTTTACTTCATATTATTTGACTTTGCTGTTTACGTACATGCAGTCGAAGTAGTGTTTGTTAATATTTTTTCACAGTTATAGCTGTGCTTTAAGTTTAATGCCTAGTTCTAATATAAGTTTAATATAAGATCTATTAAGAAATTTACAAAATTTGAAAGTACTGCGCGAAATGTTGAAATTGTAAAAATGTGAGTTTTTCAGAGGTACCTTTTATATAAAAAATGTTTGGTTTTTTCTGCAGATGTTGAAGTATCGTCGATAAAAAGCAAAAAAATATATATTTATATATTTGGGGTTTGTAAAAAACTTTTGAAAGTCATGTATGAAGCAAAAATGTTTTAAAAAAGTTGGACGATGCCAACAACACGCGTTGTTCCCAAGCGGTCCTCCATCTAAGTACTAACCGCGCCCGACGCTGCTTAATTTCGGTGATCGGACGAGAACCGATGTACTCAGCGTGGTATGGTCGTTGGCAAAGAAGTGTTGCTTATTTTACTTCATATTATTTGACTTTGCTGTTTACGTACATGCAGTCGAAGTAGTGTTTGTTAATATTTTTTCACAGTTATAGCTGTGCTTTAAGTTTAATGCCTAGTTCTAAGTAAGTTTAATATAAGATCTATTAAGAAATTTACAAAATTTGAAAGTACTGCGCGAAATGTTGAAATTGTAAAAATGTGAGTTTTTCAGAGGTACCTTTTATATAAAAAATGTTTGGTTTTTTCTGCAGATGTTGAAGTATCGTCGATAAAAAGCAAAAAAATATATATTTATATATTTGGGGTTTGTAAAAAACTTTTGAAAGTCATGTATGAAGCAAAAATGTTTTAAAAAAGTTGGACGATGCCAACAACACGCGGTGTTCCCAAGCGGTCCTCCATCTAAGTATTAACCGCGCCCGACGCTGCTTAATTTCGGTGATCGGACGAGACGTGGTATGGTCGTTGGCAAAGAAGTGTTGCTTATTTTGCTTCATATTATTTGACTTTGCTGTTTACGTACATGCAGTCGAAGTAGTGTTTGTTAATATTTTTTCACAGTTATAGCTGTGCTTTAAGTTTAATGCCTAGTTCTAATATAAGTTTAATATAAGATCTATTAAGAAATTTACAAAATTTGAAAGTACTGCGCGAAATGTTGAAATTGTAAAAATGTGAGTTTTTCAGAGGTACCTTTTATATAAAAAATGTTTGGTTTTTTCTGCAGATGTTGAAGTATCGTCGATAAAAAGCAAAAAAATATATATTTATATATTTGGGGTTTGTAAAAAACTTTTGAAAGTCATGTATGAAGCAAAAATGTTTTAAAAAAGTTGGACGATGCCAACAACACGCGGTGTTCCCAAGCGGTCCCCCATCTAAGTACTAACCGCGCCCGACGCTGCTTAATTTCGGTGATCGGACGAGAACCGATGTACTCAGCGTGGTATGGTCGTTGGCAAAGAAGTGTTGCTTATTTTACTTCATATTATTTGACTTTGCTGTTTACGTACATGCAGTCGAAGTAGTGTTTGTTAATATTTTTTCACAGTTATAGCTGTGCTTTAAGTTTAATGCCTAGTTCTAATATAAGTTTAATATAAGATCTATTAAGAAATTTACAAAATTTGAAAGTACTGCGCGAAATGTTGAAATTGTAAAAATGTGAGTTTTTCAGAGGTACCTTTTATATAAAAAATGTTTGGTTTTTTCTGCAGATGTTGAAGTATCGTCGATAAAAAGCAAAAAAATATATATTTATATATTTGGGGTTTGTAAAAAACTTTTGAAAGTCATGTATGAAGCAAAAATGTTTTAAAAAAGTTGGACGATGCCAACAACACGCGGTGTTCCCAAGCGGTCCCCCATCTAAGTACTAACCGCGCCCGACGCTGCTTAATTTCGGTGATCGGACGAGAACCGATGTACTCAGCGTGGTATGGTCGTTGGCAAAGAAGTGTTGCTTATTTTGCTTCATATTATTTGACTTTGCTGTTTACGTACATGCAGTCGAAGTAGTGTTTGTTAATATTTTTTCACAGTTATAGCTGTGCTTTAAGTTTAATGCCTAGTTCTAAGTAAGTTTAATATAAGATCTATTAAGAAATTTACAAAATTTGAAAGTACTGCGCGAAATGTTGAAATTGTAAAAATGTGAGTTTTTCAGAGGTACCTTTTATATAAAAAATGTTTGGTTTTTTCTGCAGATGTTGAAGTATCGTCGATAAAAAGCAAAAAAATATATATTTATATATTTGGGGTTTGTAAAAAACTTTTGAAAGTCATGTATGAAGCAAAAATGTTTTAAAAAAGTTGGACGATGCCAACAACACGCGGTGTTCCCAAGCGGTCCCCCATCTAAGTACTAACCGCGCCCGACGCTGCTTAATTTCGGTGATCGGACGAGAACCGATGTACTCAGCGTGGTATGGTCGTTGGCAAAGAAGTGTTGCTTATTTTACTTCATATTATTTGACTTTGCTGTTTACGTACATGCAGTCGAAGTAGTGTTTGTTAATATTTTTTCACAGTTATAGCTGTGCTTTAAGTTTAATGCCTAGTTCTAAGTAAGTTTAATATAAGATCTATTAAGAAATTTACAAAATTTGAAAGTACTGCGCGAAATGTTGAAATTGTAAAAATGTGAGTTTTTCAGGGGTACCTTTTATATAAAAAATGTTTTGTTTTTTCTGCAGATGTTGAAGTATCGTCGATAAAAAGCAAAAAATATATATTTATATATTTGGGGTTTGTAAAAAACTTTTGAAAGTCATGTATGAAGCAAAAATGTTTTAAAAAAGTTGGACGATGCCAACAACACGCGGTGTTCCCAAGCGGTCCCCCATCTAAGTACTAACCGCGCCCGACGCTGCTTAATTTCGGTGATCGGACGAGAACCGATGTACTCAGCGTGGTATGGTCGTTGGCAAAGAAGTGTTGCTTATTTTGCTTCATATTATTTGACTTTGCTGTTTACGTACATGCAGTCGAAGTAGTGTTTGTTAATATTTTTTCCCAGTTATAGCTGTGCTTTAAGTTTAATGCCTAGTTCTAAGTAAGTTTAATATAAGATCTATTAAGAAATTTACAAAATTTGAAACTACTGCGCGAAATGTTGAAATTGTAAAAATGTGAGTTTTTCAGAGGTACCTTTTATATAAAAAATGTTTGGTTTTTTCTGCAGATGTTGAAGTATCGTCGATAAAAAGCAAAAAAATATATATTTATATATTTGGGGTTTGTAAAAAACTTTTGAAAGTCATGTATGAAGCAAAAATGTTTTAAAAAAGTTGGACGATGCCAACAACACGCGGTGTTCCCAAGCGGTCCCCCATCTAAGTACTAACCGCGCCCGACGCTGCTTAATTTCGGTGATCGGACGAGAACCGATGTACTCAGCGTGGTATGGTCGTTGGCAAAGAAGTGTTGCTTATTTTGCTTCATATTATTTGACTTTGCTGTTTACGTACATGCAGTCGAAGTAGTGTTTGTTAATATTTTTTCACAGTTATAGCTGTGCTTTAAGTTTAATGCCTAGTTCTAAGTAAGTTTAATATAAGATCTATTAAGAAATTTACAAAATTTGAAAGTACTGCGCGAAATGTTGAAATTGTAAAAATGTGAGTTTTTCAGAGGTACCTTTTATATAAAAAATGTTTGGTTTTTTCTGCAGATGTTGAAGTATCGTCGATAAAAAGCAAAAAAATATATATTTATATATTTGGGGTTTGTAAAAAACTTTTGAAAGTCATGTATGAAGCAAAAATGTTTTAAAAAAGTTGGACGATGCCAACAACACGCGGTGTTCCCAAGCGGTCCCCCATCTAAGTACTAACCGCGCCCGACGCTGCTTAATTTCGGTGATCGGACGAGAACCGATGTACTCAGCGTGGTATGGTCGTTGGCAAAGAAGTGTTGCTTATTTTGCTTCATATTATTTGACTTTGCTGTTTACGTACATGCAGTCGAAGTAGTGTTTGTTAATATTTTTTCACAGTTATAGCTGTGCTTTAAGTTTAATGCCTAGTTCTAAGTAAGTTTAATATAAGATCTATTAAGAAATTTACAAAATTTGAAAGTACTGCGCGAAATGTTGAAATTGTAAAAATGTGAGTTTTTCAGAGGTACCTTTTATATAAAAAATGTTTGGTTTTTTCTGCAGATGTTGAAGTATCGTCGATAAAAAGCAAAAAAATATATATTTATATATTTGGGGTTTGTAAAAAACTTTTGAAAGTCATGTATGAAGCAAAAATGTTTTAAAAAAGTTGGACGATGCCAACAACACGCGGTGTTCCCAAGCGGTCCCCCATCTAAGTACTAACCGCGCCCGACGCTGCTTAATTTCGGTGATCGGACGAGAACCGATGTACTCAGCGTGGTATGGTCGTTGGCAAAGAAGTGTTGCTTATTTTACTTCATATTATTTGACTTTGCTGTTTACGTACATGCAGTCGAAGTAGTGTTTGTTAATATTTTTTCACAGTTATAGCTGTGCTTTAAGTTTAATGCCTAGTTCTAAGTAAGTTTAATATAAGATCTATTAAGAAATTTACAAAATTTGAAAGTACTGCGCGAAATGTTGAAATTGTAAAAATGTGAGTTTTTCAGAGGTACCTTTTATATAAAAAATGTTTGGTTTTTTCTGCAGATGTTGAAGTATCGTCGATAAAAAGCAAAAAAATATATATTTATATATTTGGGGTTTGTAAAAAACTTTTGAAAGTCATGTATGAAGCAAAAATGTTTTAAAAAAGTTGGACGATGCCAACAACACGCGGTGTTCCCAAGCGGTCCCCCATCTAAGTACTAACCGCGCCCGACGCTGCTTAATTTCGGTGATCGGACGAGAACCGATGTACTCAGCGTGGTATGGTCGTTGGCAAATAAGTGTTGCTTATTTTGCTTCATATTATTTGACTTTGCTGTTTACGTACATGCAGTCGAAGTAGTGTTTGTTAATATTTTTTCACAGTTATAGCTGTGCTTTAAGTTTAATGCCTAGTTCTAAGTAAGTTTAATATAAGATCTATTAAGAAATTTACAAAATTTGAAAGTACTGCGCGAAATGTTGAAATTGTAAAAATGTGAGTTTTTCAGAGGTACCTTTTATATAAAAAATGTTTGGTTTTTTCTGCAGATGTTGAAGTATCGTCGATAAAAAGCAAAAAAATATATATTTATATATTTGGGGTTTGTAAAAAACTTTTGAAAGTCATGTATGAAGCAAAAATGTTTTAAAAAAGTTGGACGATGCCAACAACACGCGGTGTTCCCAAGCGGTCCCCCATCTAAGTACTAACCGCGCCCGACGCTGCTTAATTTCGGTGATCGGACGAGAACCGATGTACTCAGCGTGGTATGGTCGTTGGCAAAGAAGTGTTGCTTATTTTGCTTCATATTATTTGACTTTGCTGTTTACGTACATGCAGTCGAAGTAGTGTTTGTTAATATTTTTTCACAGTTATAGCTGTGCTTTAAGTTTAATGCCTAGTTCTAAGTAAGTTTAATATAAGATCTATTAAGAAATTTACAAAATTTGAAAGTACTGCGCGAAATGTTGAAATTGTAAAAATGTGAGTTTTTCAGAGGTACCTTTTATATAAAAAATGTTTGGTTTTTTCTGCAGATGTTGAAGTATCGTCGATAAAAAGCAAAAAAATGTATATTTATATATTTGGGGTTTGTAAAAAACTTTTGAAAGTCATGTATGAAGCAAAAATGTTTTAAAAAAGTTGGACGATGCCAACAACACGCGGTGTTCCCAAGCGGTCCTCCATCTAAGTACTAACCGCGCCCGACGCTGCTTAATTTCGGTGATCGGACGAGAACCGATGTACTCAGCGTGGTATGGTCGTTGGCAAAGAAGTGTTGCTTATTTTACTTCATATTATTTGACTTTGCTGTTTACGTACATGCAGTCGAAGTAGTGTTTGTTAATATTTTTTCACAGTTATAGCTGTGCTTTAAGTTTAATGCCTAGTTCTAAGTAAGTTTAATATAAGATCTATTAAGAAATTTACAAAATTTGAAAGTACTGCGCGAAATGTTGAAATTGTAAAAATGTGAGTTTTTCAGAGGTACCTTTTATATAAAAAATGTTTGGTTTTTTCTGCAGATGTTGAAGTATCGTCGATAAAAAGCAAAAAAATATATATTTATATATTTGGGGTTTGTAAAAAACTTTTGAAAGTCATGTATGAAGCAAAAATGTTTTAAAAAAGTTGGACGATGCCAACAACACGCGGTGTTCCCAAGCGGTCCCCCATCTAAGTACTAACCGCGCCCGACGCTGCTTAATTTCGGTGATCGGACGAGAACCGATGTACTCAGCGTGGTATGGTCGTTGGCAAAGAAGTGTTGCTTATTTTACTTCATATTATTTGACTTTGCTGTTTACGTACATGCAGTCGAAGTAGTGTTTGTTAATATTTTTTCACAGTTATAGCTGTGCTTTAAGTTTAATGTAAGATCTATTAAGAAATTTACAAAATTTGAAAGTACTGCGCGAAATGTTGAAATTGTAAAAATGTGAGTTTTTCAGAGGTACCTTTTATATAAAAAATGTTTGGTTTTTTCTGCAGATGTTGAAGTATTGTCGATAAAAAGCAAAAAAATATATATTTATATATTTGGGGTTTGTAAAAAACTTTTGAAAGTCATGTATGAAGCAAAAATGTTTTAAAAAAGTTGGACGATGCCAACAACACGCGGTGTTCCCAAGCGGTCCCCCATCTAAGTACTAACCGCGCCCGACGCTGCTTAATTTCGGTGATCGGACGAGAACCGATGTACTCAGCGTGGTATGGTCGTTGGCAAAGAAGTGTTGCTTATTTTACTTCATATTATTTGACTTTGCTGTTTACGTACATGCAGTCGAAGTAGTGTTTGTTAATATTTTTTCACAGTTATAGCTGTGCTTTAAGTTTAATGCCTAGTTCTAAGTAAGTTTAATATAAGATCTATTAAGAAATTTACAAAATTTGAAAGTACTGCGCGAAATGTTGAAATTGTAAAAATGTTAGTTTTTCAGAGGTACCTTTTATATAAAAAATGTTTGGTTTTTTCTGCAGATGTTGAAGTATCGTCGATAAAAAGCAAAAAAATATATATTTATATATTTGGGGTTTGTAAAAAACTTTTGAAAGTCATGTATGAAGCAAAAATGTTTTAAAAAAGTTGGACGATGCCAACAACACGCGGTGTTCCCAAGCGGTCCTCCATCTAAGTACTAACCGCGCCCGACGCTGCTTAATTTCGGTGATCGGACGAGAACCGATGTACTCAGCGTGGTATGGTCGTTGGCAAAGAAGTGTTGCTTATTTTGCTTCATATTATTTGACTTTGCTGTTTACGTACATGCAGTCGAAGTAGTGTTTGTTAATATTTTTCACAGTTATAGCTGTGCTTTAAGTTTAATGCCTATTCTAAGTAAGTTTAATATAAGATCTATTAAGAAATTTACAAAATTTGAAAGTACTGCGCGAAATGTTGAAATTGTAAAAATGTGAGTTTTTCAGAGGTACCTTTTATATAAAAAATGTTTGGTTTTTTCTGCAGATGTTGAAGTATCGTCGATAAAAAGCAAAAAAATATATATTTATATATTTGGGGTTTGTAAAAAACTTTTGAAAGTCATGTATGAAGCAAAAATGTTTTAAAAAAGTTGGACGATGCCAACAACACGCGGTGTTCCCAAGCGGTCCCCCATCTAAGTACTAACCGCGCCCGACGCTGCTTAATTTCGGTGATCGGACGAGAACCGATGTACTCAGCGTGGTATGGTCGTTGGCAAAGAAGTGTTGCTTATTTTACTTCATATTATTTGACTTTGCTGTTTACGTACATTCAGTCGAAGTAGTGTTTTTAATATTTTTTCACAGTTATAGCTGTGCTTTAAGTTTAATGCCTAGTTCTAATATAAGTTTAATATAAGATCTATTAAGAAATTTACAAAATTTGAAAGTACTGCGCGAAATGTTGAAATTGTAAAAATGTGAGTTTTTCAGAGGTACCTTTTATATAAAAAATGTTTGGTTTTTTCTGCAGATGTTGAAGTATCGTCGATAAAAAGCAAAAAAATATATATTTATATATTTGGGGTTTGTAAAAAACTTTTGAAAGTCATGTATGAAGCAAAAATGTTTTAAAAAAGTTGGACGATGCCAACAACACGCGGTGTTCCCAAGCGGTCCCCCATCTAAGTACTAACCGCGCCCGACGCTGCTTAATTTCGGTGATCGGACGAGAACCGATGTACTCAGCGTGGTATGGTCGTTGGCAAAGAAGTGTTGCTTATTTTACTTCATATTATTTGACTTTGCTGTTTACGTACATGCAGTCGAAGTAGTGTTTGTTAATATTTTTTCACAGTTATAGCTGTGCTTTAAGTTTAATGTAAGATCTATTAAGAAATTTACAAAATTTGAAAGTACTGCGCGAAATGTTGAAATTGTAAAAATGTGAGTTTTTCAGAGGTACCTTTTATATAAAAAATGTTTGGTTTTTTCTGCAGATGTTGAAGTATTGTCGATAAAAAGCAAAAAAATATATATTTATATATTTGGGGTTTGTAAAAAACTTTTGAAAGTCATGTATGAAGCAAAAATGTTTTAAAAAAGTTGGACGATGCCAACAACACGCGGTGTTCCCAAGCGGTCCCCCATCTAAGTACTAACCGCGCCCGACGCTGCTTAATTTCGGTGATCGGACGAGAACCGATGTACTCAGCGTGGTATGGTCGTTGGCAAAGAAGTGTTGCTTATTTTACTTCATATTATTTGACTTTGCTGTTTACGTACATGCAGTCGAAGTAGTGTTTGTTAATATTTTTTCACAGTTATAGCTGTGCTTTAAGTTTAATGCCTAGTTCTAAGTAAGTTTAATATAAGATCTATTAAGAAATTTACAAAATTTGAAAGTACTGCGCGAAATGTTGAAATTGTAAAAATGTGAGTTTTTCAGAGGTACCTTTTATATAAAAAATGTTTGGTTTTTTCTGCAGATGTTGAAGTATCGTCGATAAAAAGCAAAAAAATATATATTTATATATTTGGGGTTTGTAAAAAACTTTTGAAAGTCATGTATGAAGCAAAAATGTTTTAAAAAAGTTGGACGATGCCAACAACACGCGGTGTTCCCAAGCGGTCCACCATCTAAGTACTAACCGCGCCCGACGCTGCTTAATTTCGGTGATCGGACGAGAACCGATGTACTCAGCGTGGTATGGTCGTTGGCAAAGAAGTGTTGCTTATTTTACTTCATATTATTTGACTTTGCTGTTTACGTACATGCAGTCGAAGTAGTGTTTGTTAATATTTTTTCACAGTTATAGCTGTGCTTTAAGTTTAATGCCTAGTTCTAATATAAGTTTAATATAAGATCTATTAAGAAATTTACAAAATTTGAAAGTACTGCGCGAAATGTTGAAATTGTAAAAATGTGAGTTTTTCAGAGGTACCTTTTATATAAAAAATGTTTGGTTTTTTCTGCAGATGTTGAAGTATTGTCGATAAAAAGCAAAAAAATATATATTTATATATTTGGGGTTTGTAAAAAACTTTTGAAAGTCATGTATGAAGCAAAAATGTTTTAAAAAAGTTGGACGATGCCAACAACACGCGGTGTTCCCAAGCGGTCCCCCATCTAAGTACTAACCGCGCCCGACGCTGCTTAATTTCGGTGATCGGACGAGAACCGATGTACTCAGCGTGGTATGGTCGTTGGCAAAGAAGTGTTGCTTATTTTACTTCATATTATTTGACTTTGCTGTTTACGTACATGCAGTCGAAGTAGTGTTTGTTAATATTTTTTCACAGTTATAGCTGTGCTTTAAGTTTAATGCCTAGTTCTAAGTAAGTTTAATATAAGATCTATTAAGAAATTTACAAAATTTGAAAGTACTGCGCGAAATGTTGAAATTGTAAAAATGTGAGTTTTTCAGAGGTACCTTTTATATAAAAAATGTTTGGTTTTTTCTGCAGATGTTGAAGTATCGTCGATAAAAAGCAAAAAAATATATATTTATATATTTGGGGTTTGTAAAAAACTTTTGAAAGTCATGTATGAAGCAAAAATGTTTTAAAAAAGTTGGACGATGCCAACAACACGCGGTGTTCCCAAGCGGTCCCCCATCTAAGTACTAACCGCGCCCGACGCTGCTTAATTTCGGTGATCGGACGAGAACCGATGTACTCAGCGTGGTATGGTCGTTGGCAAAGAAGTGTTGCTTATTTTGCTTCATATTATTTGACTTTGCTGTTTACGTACATGCAGTCGAAGTAGTGTTTGTTAATATTTTTTCCCAGTTATAGCTGTGCTTTAAGTTTAATGCCTAGTTCTAAGTAAGTTTAATATAAGATCTATTAAGAAATTTACAAAATTTGAAAGTACTGCGCGAAATGTTGAAATTGTAAAAATGTGAGTTTTTCAGAGGTACCTTTTATATAAAAAATGTTTGGTTTTTTCTGCAGATGTTGAAGTATCGTCGATAAAAAGCAAAAAAATATATATTTATATATTTGGGGTTTGTAAAAAACTTTTGAAAGTCATGTATGAAGCAAAAATGTTTTAAAAAAGTTGGACGATGCCAACAACACGCGGTGTTCCCAAGCGGTCCCCCATCTAAGTACTAACCGCGCCCGACGCTGCTTAATTTCGGTGATCGGACGAGAACCGATGTACTCAGCGTGGTATGGTCGTTGGCAAAGAAGTGTTGCTTATTTTGCTTCATATTATTTGACTTTGCTGTTTACGTACATGCAGTCGAAGTAGTGTTTGTTAATATTTTTTCACAGTTATAGCTATGCTTTAAGTTTAATGCCTAGTTCTAAGTAAGTTTAATATAAGATCTATTAAGAAATTTACAAAATTTGAAAGTACTGCGCGAAATGTTGAAATTGTAAAAATGTGAGTTTTTCAGAGGTACCTTTTATATAAAAAATGTTTGGTTTTTTCTGCAGATGTTGAAGTATCGTCGATAAAAAGCAAAAAAATATATATTTATATATTTGGGGTTTGTAAAAAACTTTTGAAAGTCATGTATGAAGCAAAAATGTTTTAAAAAAGTTGGACGATGCCAACAACACGCGGTGTTCCCAAGCGGTCCCCCATCTAAGTACTAACCGCGCCCGACGCTGCTTAATTTCGGTGATCGGACGAGAACCGATGTACTCAGCGTGGTATGGTCGTTGGCAAAGAAGTGTTGCTTATTTTGCTTCATATTATTTGACTTTGCTGTTTACGTACATGCAGTCGAAGTAGTGTTTGTTAATATTTTTTCACAGTTATAGCTGTGCTTTAAGTTTAATGCCTAGTTCTAAGTAAGTTTAATATAAGATCTATTAAGAAATTTACAAAATTTGAAAGTACTGCGCGAAATGTTGAAATTGTAAAAATGTGAGTTTTTCAGAGGTACCTTTTATATAAAAAATGTTTGGTTTTTTCTGCAGATGTTGAAGTATCGTCGATAAAAAGCAAAAAAATATATATTTATATATTTGGGGTTTGTAAAAAACTTTTGAAAGTCATGTATGAAGCAAAAATGTTTTAAAAAAGTTGGACGATGCCAACAACACGCGGTGTTCCCAAGCGGTCCCCCATCTAAGTACTAACCGCGCCCGACGCTGCTTAATTTCGGTGATCGGACGAGAACCGATGTACTCAGCGTGGGCAAAGAAGTGTTGCTTATTTTGCTTCATATTATTTGACTTTGCTGTTTACGTACATGCAGTCGAAGTAGTGTTTGTTAATATTTTTTCCCAGTTATAGCTGTGCTTTAAGTTTAATGCCTAGTTCTAAGTAAGTTTAATATAAGATCTATTAAGAAATTTACAAAATTTGAAAGTACTGCGCGAAATGTTGAAATTGTAAAAATGTGAGTTTTTCAGAGGTACCTTTTATATAAAAAATGTTTGGTTTTTTCTGCAGATGTTGAAGTATCGTCGATAAAAAGCAAAAAAATATATATTTATATATTTGGGGTTTGTAAAAAACTTTTGAAAGTCATGTATGAAGCAAAAATGTTTTAAAAAAGTTGGACGATGCCAACAACACGCGGTGTTCCCAAGCGGTCCCCCATCTAAGTACTAACCGCGCCCGACGCTGCTTAATTTCGGTGATCGGACGAGAACCGTTGGCAAAGAAGTGTTGCTTATTTTGCTTCATATTATTTGACTTTGCTGTTTACGTACATGCAGTCGAAGTAGTGTTTGTTAATATTTTTTCACAGTTATAGCTGTGCTTTAAGTTTAATGCCTAGTTCTAAGTAAGTTTAATATAAGATCTATTAAGAAATTTACAAAATTTGAAAGTACTGCGCGAAATGTTGAAATTGTAAAAATGTGAGTTTTTCAGAGGTACCTTTTATATAAAAAATGTTTGGTTTTTTCTGCAGATGTTGAAGTATCGTCGATAAAAAGCAAAAAATATATATTTATATATTTGGGGTTTGTAAAAAACTTTTGAAAGTCATGTATGAAGCAAAAATGTTTTAAAAAAGTTGGACGATGCCAACAACACGCGGTGTTCCCAAGCGGTCCCCCATCTAAGTACTAACCGCGCCCGACGCTGCTTAATTTCGGTGATCGGACGAGAACCGATGTACTCAGCGTGGTATGGTCGTTGGCAAAGAAGTGTTGCTTATTTTGCTTCATATTATTTGACTTTGCTGTTTACGTACATGCAGTCGAAGTAGTGTTTGTTAATATTTTTTCACAGTTATAGCTGTGCTTTAAGTTTAATGCCTAGTTCTAAGTAAGTTTAATATAAGATCTATTAAGAAATTTACAAAATTTGAAAGTACTGCGCGAAATGTTGAAATTGTAAAAATGTGAGTTTTTCAGAGGTACCTTTTATATAAAAAATGTTTGGTTTTTTCTGCAGATGTTGAAGTATCGTCGATAAAAAGCAAAAATATATATATTTATATATTTGGGGTTTGTAAAAAACTTTTGAAAGTCATGTATGAAGCAAAAATGTTTTAAAAAAGTTGGACGATGCCAACAACACGCGGTGTTCCCAAGCGGTCCCCCATCTAAGTACTAACCGCGCCCGACGCTGCTTAATTTCGGTGATCGGACGAGAACCGATGTACTCAGCGTGGTATGGTCGTTGGCAAAGAAGTGTTGCTTATTTTGCTTCATATTATTTGACTTTGCTGTTTACGTACATGCAGTCGAAGTAGTGTTTGTTAATATTTTTTCACAGTTATAGCTGTGCTTTAATAGGCTGTTTCCACTACGGTCGCTTCCACGTCCGCGTCCAATAATCAATGAACGCGCGTTAAAGCCTATACAAAAATCATAGGCAGTTAGGTATGGGAAAAAGTCGCGTTCATATTGGACGCGTTTTCCGATAAGTCACGTTTACTATAAATTCGATTATTTTTGCAATCGAAACCCACCCATACCTATTAATGGCAACACCGCAAATTGCACATCCCTATTAAAACAGCTGTTTATCAGCATAAACATAAACAGCCACAGCCAAAATGCAAAAAACAAATGACCAGATGCTTCGTGCATTGTACAAAAAATGTGCAGCGCTGCTGCTACTGCACATTTCCATTAGGCGCAATACCATTTGATCCTCATTTTCCACTGCGGTTAGCAAAATAATATCATTTAACTCCATGATAATGTCACAACAAAAAAATATTAAACTTTTCGCATCGCAAAAAAAAAAACAAATAAACGCAAACAGCTGTTTGAACGCAAACGTGGACGCAAAACGCAATGGAAACACCATTAAAAATTTTCGATAAATCGTTGACGCGGACGTGGAAGCGACCGTAGTGGAAACAGCCTATAAGTTTAATGCCTAGTTCTAAGTAAGTTTAATATAAGATCTATTAAGAAATTTACAAAATTTGAAAGTACTGCGCGAAATGTTGAAATTGTAAAAATGTGAGTTTTTCAGAGGTACCTTTTATATAAAAAATGTTTGGTTTTTTCTGCAGATGTTGAAGTATCGTCGATAAAAAGCAAAAAATATATATTTATATATTTGGGGTTTGTAAAAAACTTTTGAAAGTCATGTATGAAGCAAAAATGTTTTAAAAAAGTTGGACGATGCCAACAACACGCGGTGTTCCCAAGCGGTCCTCCATCTAAGTACTAACCGCGCCCGACGCTGCTTAATTTCGGTGATCGGACGAGAACCGATGTACTCAGCGTGGTATGGTCGTTGGCAAAGAAGTGTTGCTTATTTTGCTTCATATTATTTGACTTTGCTGTTTACGTACATGCAGTCGAAGTAGTGTTTGTTAATATTTTTTCACAGTTATAGCTGTGCTTTAAGTTTAATGCCTAGTTCTAAGTAAGTTTAATATAAGATCTATTAAGAAATTTACAAAATTTGAAAGTACTGCGCGAAATGTTGAAATTGTAAAAATGTGAGTTTTTCAGAGGTACCTTTTATATAAAAAATGTTTGGTTTTTTCTGCAGATGTTGAAGTATCGTCGATAAAAAGCAAAAAAATATATATTTATATATTTGGGGTTTGTAAAAAACTTTTGAAAGTCATGTATGAAGCAAAAATGTTTTAAAAAAGTTGGACGATGCCAACAACACGCGGTGTTCCCAAGCGGTCCCCCATCTAAGTACTAACCGCGCCCGACGCTGCTTAATTTCGGTGATCGGACGAGAACCGATGTACTCAGCGTGGTATGGTCGTTGGCAAAGAAGTGTTGCTTATTTTACTTCATATTATTTGACTTTGCTGTTTACGTACATGCAGTCGAAGTAGTGTTTGTTAATATTTTTTCACAGTTATAGCTGTGCTTTAAGTTTAATGCCTAGTTCTAAGTAAGTTTAATATAAGATCTATTAAGAAATTTACAAAATTTGAAAGTACTGCGCGAAATGTTGAAATTGTAAAAATGTGAGTTTTTCAGAGGTACCTTTTATATAAAAAATGTTTGGTTTTTTCTGCAGATGTTGAAGTATCGTCGATAAAAAGCAAAAAAATATATATTTATATATTTGGGGTTTGTAAAAAACTTTTGAAAGTCATGTATGAAGCAAAAATGTTTTAAAAAAGTTGGACGATGCCAAGCCAACAACACGCGGTGTTCCCAAGCGGTCCCCCATCTAAGTACTAACCGCGCCCGACGCTGCTTAATTTCGGTGATCGGACGAGAACCGATGTACTCAGCGTGGTATGGTCGTTGGCAAAGAAGTGTTGCTTATTTTGCTTCATATTATTTGACTTTGCTGTTTACGTACATGCAGTCGAAGTAGTGTTTGTTAATATTTTTTCACAGTTATAGCTGTGCTTTAAGTTTAATGCCTAGTTCTAAGTAAGTTTAATATAAGATCTATTAAGAAATTTACAAAATTTGAAAGTACTGCGCGAAATGTTGAAATTGTAAAAATGTGAGTTTTTCAGAGGTACCTTTTATATAAAAAATGTTTGGTTTTTTCTGCAGATGTTGAAGTATCGTCGATAAAAAGCAAAAAAATATATATTTATATATTTGGGGTTTGTAAAAAACTTTTGAAAGTCATGTATGAAGCAAAAATGTTTTAAAAAAGTTGGACGATGCCAACAACACGCGGTGTTCCCTAGCGGTCCTCCATCTAAGTACTAACCGCGCCCGACGCTGCTTAATTTCGGTGATCGGACGAGAACCGATGTACTCAGCGTGGTATGGTCGTTGGCAAAGAAGTGTTGCTTATTTTGCTTCATATCATTTGACTTTGCTGTTTACGTACATGCAGTCGAAGTAGTGTTTGTTAATATTTTTTCACAGTTATAGCTGTGCTTTAAGTTTAATGCCTAGTTCTAAGTAAGTTTAATATAAGATCTATTAAGAAATTTACAAAATTTGAAAGTACTGCGCGAAATGTTGAAATTGTAAAAATGTGAGTTTTTCAGAGGTACCTTTTATATAAAAAATGTTTGGTTTTTTCTGCAGATGTTGAAGTATCGTCGATAAAAAGCAAAAAATATATATTTATATATTTGGGGTTTGTAAAAAACTTTTGAAAGTCATGTATGAAGCAAAAATGTTTTAAAAAAGTTGGACGATGCCAACAACACGCGGTGTTCCCAAGCGGTCCCCCATCTAAGTACTAACCGCGCCCGACGCTGCTTAATTTCGGTGATCGGACGAGAACCGATGTACTCAGCGTGGTATGGTCGTTGGCAAAGAAGTGTTGCTTATTTTGCTTCATATTATTTGACTTTGCTGTTTACGTACATGCAGTCGAAGTAGTGTTTGTTAATATTTTTTCACAGTTATAGCTGTGCTTTAAGTTTAATGCCTAGTTCTAAGTAAGTTTAATATAAGATCTATTAAGAAATTTACAAAATTTGAAAGTACTGCGCGAAATGTTGAAATTGTAAAAATGTGAGTTTTTCAGAGGTACCTTTTATATAAAAAATGTTTGGTTTTTTCTGCAGATGTTGAAGTATCGTCGATAAAAAGCAAAAAAATATATATTTATATATTTGGGGTTTGTAAAAAACTTTTGAAAGTCATGTATGAAGCAAAAATGTTTTAAAAAAGTTGGACGATGCCAACAACACGCGGTGTTCCCAAGCGGTCCCCCATCTAAGTACTAACCGCGCCCGACGCTGCTTAATTTCGGTGATCGGACGAGAACCGATGTACTCAGCGTGGTATGGTCGTTGGCAAAGAAGTGTTGCTTATTTTACTTCATATTATTTGACTTTGCTGTTTACGTACATGCAGTCGAAGTAGTGTTTGTTAATATTTTTTCACAGTTATAGCTGTGCTTTAAGTTTAATGCCTAGTTCTAAGTAAGTTTAATATAAGATCTATTAAGAAATTTACAAAATTTGAAAGTACTGCGCGAAATGTTGAAATTGTAAAAATGTGAGTTTTTCAGAGGTACCTTTTATATAAAAAATGTTTGGTTTTTTCTGCAGATGTTGAAGTATCGTCGATAAAAAGCAAAAAAATATATATTTATATATTTGGGGTTTGTAAAAAACTTTTGAAAGTCATGTATGAAGCAAAAATGTTTTAAAAAAGTTGGACGATGCCAACAACACGCGGTGTTCCCAAGCGGTCCCCCATCTAAGTACTAACCGCGCCCGACGCTGCTTAATTTCGGTGATCGGACGAGAACCGATGTACTCAGCGTGGTATGGTCGTTGGCAAAGAAGTGTTGCTTATTTTACTTCATATTATTTGACTTTGCTGTTTACGTACATGCAGTCGAAGTAGTGTTTGTTAATATTTTTTCACAGTTATAGCTGTGCTTTAAGTTTAATGCCTAGTTCTAAGTAAGTTTAATATAAGATCTATTAAGAAATTTACAAAATTTGAAAGTACTGCGCGAAATGTTGAAATTGTAAAAATGTGAGTTTTTCAGAGGTACCTTTTATATAAAAAATGTTTGGTTTTTTCTGCAGATGTTGAAGTATCGTCGATAAAAAGCAAAAAAATATATATTTATATATTTGGGGTTTGTAAAAAACTTTTGAAAGTCATGTATGAAGCAAAAATGTTTTAAAAAAGTTGGACGATGCCAACAACACGCGGTGTTCCCAAGCGGTCCGCCATCTAAGTACTAACCGCGCCCGACGCTGCTTAATTTCGGTGATCGGACGAGAACCGATGTACTCAGCGTGGTATGGTCGTTGGCAAAGAAGTGTTGCTTATTTTGCTTCATATTATTTGACTTTGCTGTTTACGTACATGCAGTCGAAGTAGTGTTTGTTAATATTTTTTCACAGTTATAGCTGTGCTTTAAGTTTAATGCCTAGTTCTAAGTAAGTTTAATATAAGATCTATTAAGAAATTTACAAAATTTGAAAGTACTGCGCGAAATGTTGAAATTGTAAAAATGTGAGTTTTTCAGAGGTACCTTTTATATAAAAAATGTTTGGTTTTTTCTGCAGATGTTGAAGTATCGTCGATAAAAAGCAAAAAAATATATATTTATATATTTGGGGTTTGTAAAAAACTTTTGAAAGTCATGTATGAAGCAAAAATGTTTTAAAAAAGTTGGACGATGCCAACAACACGCGGTGTTCCCAAGCGGTCCCCCATCTAAGTACTAACCGCGCCCGACGCTGCTTAATTTCGGTGATCGGACGAGAACCGATGTACTCAGCGTGGTATGGTCGTTGGCAAAGAAGTGTTGCTTATTTTGCTTCATATTATTTGACTTTGCTGTTTACGTACATGCAGTCGAAGTAGTGTTTGTTAATATTTTTTCACAGTTATAGCTGTGCTTTAAGTTTAATGCCTAGTTCTAAGTAAGTTTAATATAAGATCTATTAAGAAATTTACAAAATTTGAAAGTACTGCGCGAAATGTTGAAATTGTAAAAATGTGAGTTTTTCAGAGGTACCTTTTATATAAAAAATGTTTGGTTTTTTCTGCAGATGTTGAAGTATCGTCGATAAAAAGCAAAAATATATATATTTATATTTTTGGGGTTTGTAAAAAACTTTTGAAAGTCATGTATGAAGCAAAAATGTTTTAAAAAAGTTGGACGATGCCAACAACACGCGGTGTTCCCAAGCGGTCCGCCATCTAAGTACTAACCGCGCCCGACGCTGCTTAATTTCGGTGATCGGACGAGAACCGATGTACTCAGCGTGGTATGGTCGTTGGCAAAGAAGTGTTGCTTATTTTGCTTCATATTATTTGACTTTGCTGTTTACGTACATGCAGTCGAAGTAGTGTTTGTTAATATTTTTTCACAGTTATAGCTGTGCTTTAAGTTTAATGCCTAGTTCTAAGTAAGTTTAATATAAGATCTATTAAGAAATTTACAAAATTTGAAAGTACTGCGCGAAATGTTGAAATTGTAAAAATGTGAGTTTTTCAGAGGTACCTTTTATATAAAAAATGTTTGGTTTTTTCTGCAGATGTTGAAGTATCGTCGATAAAAAGCAAAAAAATATATATTTATATATTTGGGGTTTGTAAAAAACTTTTGAAAGTCATGTATGAAGCAAAAATGTTTTAAAAAAGTTGGACGATGCCAACAACACGCGGTGTTCCCAAGCGGTCCCCCATCTAAGTACTAACCGCGCCCGACGCTGCTTAATTTCGGTGATCGGACGAGAACCGATGTACTCAGCGTGGTATGGTCGTTGGCAAAGAAGTGTTGCTTATTTTGCTTCATATTATTTGACTTTGCTGTTTACGTACATGCAGTCGAAGTAGTGTTTGTTAATATTTTTTCACAGTTATAGCTGTGCTTTAAGTTTAATGCCTAGTTCTAAGTAAGTTTAATATAAGATCTATTAAGAAATTTACAAAATTTGAAAGTACTGCGCGAAATGTTGAAATTGTAAAAATGTGAGTTTTTCAGAGGTACCTTTTATATAAAAAATGTTTGGTTTTTTCTGCAGATGTTGAAGTATCGTCGATAAAAAGCAAAAAAATATATATTTATATATTTGGGGTTTGTAAAAAACTTTTGAAAGTCATGTATGAAGCAAAAATGTTTTAAAAAAGTTGGACGATGCCAACAACACGCGGTGTTCCCAAGCGGTCCCCCATCTAAGTACTAACCGCGCCCGACGCTGCTTAATTTCGGTGATCGGACGAGAACCGATGTACTCAGCGTGGTATGGTCGTTGGCAAAGAAGTGTTGCTTATTTTACTTCATATTATTTGACTTTGCTGTTTACGTACATGCAGTCGAAGTAGTGTTTGTTAATATTTTTTCACAGTTATAGCTGTGCTTTAAGTTTAATGCCTAGTTCTAAGTAAGTTTAATATAAGATCTATTAAGAAATTTACAAAATTTGAAAGTACTGCGCGAAATGTTGAAATTGTAAAAATGTGAGTTTTTCAGAGGTACCTTTTATATAAAAAATGTTTGGTTTTTTCTGCAGATGTTGAAGTATCGTCGATAAAAAGCAAAAAAATATATATTTATATATTTGGGGTTTGTAAAAAACTTTTGAAAGTCATGTATGAAGCAAAAATGTTTTAAAAAAGTTGGACGATGCCAACAACACGCGGTGTTCCCAAGCGGTCCCCCATCTAAGTACTAACCGCGCCCGACGCTGCTTAATTTCGGTGATCGGACGAGAACCGATGTACTCAGCGTGGTATGGTCGTTGGCAAAGAAGTGTTGCTTATTTTGCTTCATATTATTTGACTTTGCTGTTTACGTACATGCAGTCGAAGTAGTGTTTGTTAATATTTTTTCACAGTTATAGCTGTGCTTTAAGTTTAATGCCTAGTTCTAAGTAAGTTTAATATAAGATCTATTAAGAAATTTACAAAATTTGAAAGTACTGCGCGAAATGTTGAAATTGTAAAAATGTGAGTTTTTCAGAGGTACCTTTTATATAAAAAATGTTTGGTTTTTTCTGCAGATGTTGAAGTATCGTCGATAAAAAGCAAAAAAATATATATTTATATATTTGGGGTTTGTAAAAAACTTTTGAAAGTCATGTATGAAGCAAAAATGTTTTAAAAAAGTTGGACGATGCCAACAACACGCGGTGTTCCCAAGCGGTCCTCCATCTAAGTACTAACCGCGCCCGACGCTGCTTAATTTCGGTGATCGGACGAGAACCGATGTACTCAGCGTGGTATGGTCGTTGGCAAAGAAGTGTTGCTTATTTTGCTTCATATTATTTGACTTTGCTGTTTACGTACATGCAGTCGAAGTAGTGTTTGTTAATATTTTTTCACAGTTATAGCTGTGCTTTAAGTTTAATGCCTAGTTCTAAGTAAGTTTAATATAAGATCTATTAAGAAATTTACAAAATTTGAAAGTACTGCGCGAAATGTTGAAATTGTAAAAATGTGAGTTTTTCAGAGGTACCTTTTATATAAAAAATGTTTGGTTTTTTCTGCAGATGTTGAAGTATCGTCGATAAAAAGCAAAAAATATATATTTATATATTTGGGGTTTGTAAAAAACTTTTGAAAGTCATGTATGAAGCAAAAATGTTTTAAAAAAGTTGGACGATGCCAACAACACGCGGTGTTCCCAAGCGGTCCCCCATCTAAGTACTAACCGCGCCCGACGCTGCTTAATTTCGGTGATCGGACGAGAACCGATGTACTCAGCGTGGTATGGTCGTTGGCAAAGAAGTGTTGCTTATTTTGCTTCATATTATTTGACTTTGCTGTTTACGTACATGCAGTCGAAGTAGTGTTTGTTAATATTTTTTCACAGTTATAGCTGTGCTTTAAGTTTAATGCCTAGTTCTAAGTAAGTTTAATATAAGATCTATTAAGAAATTTACAAAATTTGAAAGTACTGCGCGAAATGTTGAAATTGTAAAAATGTGAGTTTTTCAGAGGTACCTTTTATATAAAAAATGTTTGGTTTTTTCTGCAGATGTTGAAGTATCGTCGATAAAAAGCAAAAAATATATATTTATATATTTGGGGTTTGTAAAAAACTTTTGAAAGTCATGTATGAAGCAAAAATGTTTTAAAAAAGTTGGACGATGCCAACAACACGCGGTGTTCCCAAGCGGTCCCCCATCTAAGTACTAACCGCGCCCGACGCTGCTTAATTTCGGTGATCGGACGAGAACCGATGTACTCAGCGTGGTATGGTCGTTGGCAAAGAAGTGTTGCTTATTTTGCTTCATATTATTTGACTTTGCTGTTTACGTACATGCAGTCGAAGTAGTGTTTGTTAATATTTTTTCACAGTTATAGCTGTGCTTTAAGTTTAATGCCTAGTTCTAAGTAAGTTTAATATAAGATCTATTAAGAAATTTACAAAATTTGAAAGTACTGCGCGAAATGTTGAAATTGTAAAAATGTGAGTTTTTCAGAGGTACCTTTTATATAAAAAATGTTTGGTTTTTTCTGCAGATGTTGAAGTATCGTCGATAAAAAGCAAAAAATATATATTTATATATTTGGGGTTTGTAAAAAACTTTTGAAAGTCATGTATGAAGCAAAAATGTTTTAAAAAAGTTGGACGATGCCAACAACACGCGGTGTTCCCAAGCGGTCCTCCATCTAAGTACTAACCGCGCCCGACGCTGCTTAATTTCGGTGATCGGACGAGAACCGATGTACTCAGCGTGGTATGGTCGTTGGCAAAGAAGTGTTGCTTATTTTGCTTCATATTATTTGACTTTGCTGTTTACGTACATGCAGTCGAAGTAGTGTTTGTTAATATTTTTTCACAGTTATAGCTGTGCTTTAAGTTTAATGCCTAGTTCTAAGTAAGTTTAATATAAGATCTATTAAGAAATTTACAAAATTTGAAAGTACTGCGCGAAATGTTGAAATTGTAAAAATGTGAGTTTTTCAGAGGTACCTTTTATATAAAAAATGTTTGGTTTTTTCTGCAGATGTTGAAGTATCGTCGATAAAAAGCAAAAAAATATATATTTATATATTTGGGGTTTGTAAAAAACTTTTGAAAGTCATGTATGAAGCAAAAATGTTTTAAAAAAGTTGGACGATGCCAACAACACGCGGTGTTCCCAAGCGGTCCTCCATCTAAGTACTAACCGCGCCCGACGCTGCTTAATTTCGGTGATCGGACGAGAACCGATGTACTCAGCGTGGTATGGTCGTTGGCAAAGAAGTGTTGCTTATTTTACTTCATATTATTTGACTTTGCTGTTTACGTACATGCAGTCGAAGTAGTGTTTGTTAATATTTTTTCACAGTTATAGCTGTGCTTTAAGTTTAATGCCTAGTTCTAAGTAAGTTTAATATAAGATCTATTAAGAAATTTACAAAATTTGAAAGTACTGCGCGAAATGTTGAAATTGTAAAAATGTGAGTTTTTCAGAGGTACCTTTTATATAAAAAATGTTTGGTTTTTTCTGCAGATGTTGAAGTATCGTCGATAAAAAGCAAAAAATATATATTTATATATTTGGGGTTTGTAAAAAACTTTTGAAAGTCATGTATGAAGCAAAAATGTTTTAAAAAAGTTGGACGATGCCAACAACACGCGGTGTTCCCAAGCGGTCCCCCATCTAAGTACTAACCGCGCCCGACGCTGCTTAATTTCGGTGATCGGACGAGAACCGATGTACTCAGCGTGGTATGGTCGTTGGCAAAGAAGTGTTGCTTATTTTGCTTCATATTATTTGACTTTGCTGTTTACGTACATGCAGTCGAAGTAGTGTTTGTTAATATTTTTTCACAGTTATAGCTGTGCTTTAAGTTTAATGCCTAGTTCTAAGTAAGTTTAATATAAGATCTATTAAGAAATTTACAAAATTTGAAAGTACTGCGCGAAATGTTGAAATTGTAAAAATGTGAGTTTTTCAGAGGTACCTTTTATATAAAAAATGTTTGGTTTTTTCTGCAGATGTTGAAGTATCGTCGATAAAAAGCAAAAAAATATATATTTATATATTTGGGGTTTGTAAAAAACTTTTGAAAGTCATGTATGAAGCAAAAATGTTTTAAAAAAGTTGGACGATGCCAACAACACGCGGTGTTCCCAAGCGGTCCCCCATCTAAGTACTAACCGCGCCCGACGCTGCTTAATTTCGGTGATCGGACGAGAACCGATGTACTCAGCGTGGTATGGTCGTTGGCAAAGAAGTGTTGCTTATTTTGCTTCATATTATTTGACTTTGCTGTTTACGTACATGCAGTCGAAGTAGTGTTTGTTAATATTTTTTCACAGTTATAGCTGTGCTTTAAGTTTAATGCCTAGTTCTAAGTAAGTTTAATATAAGATCTATTAAGAAATTTACAAAATTTGAAAGTACTGCGCGAAATGTTGAAATTGTAAAAATGTGAGTTTTTCAGAGGTACCTTTTATATAAAAAATGTTTGGTTTTTTCTGCAGATGTTGAAGTATCGTCGATAAAAAGCAAAAAATATATATTTATATATTTGGGGTTTGTAAAAAACTTTTGAAAGTCATGTATGAAGCAAAAATGTTTTAAAAAAGTTGGACGATGCCAACAACACGCGGTGTTCCCAAGCGGTCCCCCATCTAAGTACTAACCGCGCCCGACGCTGCTTAATTTCGGTGATCGGACGAGAACCGATGTACTCAGCGTGGTATGGTCGTTGGCAAAGAAGTGTTGCTTATTTTGCTTCATATTATTTGACTTTGCTGTTTACGTACATGCAGTCGAAGTAGTGTTTGTTAATATTTTTTCACAGTTATAGCTGTGCTTTAAGTTTAATGCCTAGTTCTAAGTAAGTTTAATATAAGATCTATTAAGAAATTTACAAAATTTGAAAGTACTGCGCGAAATGTTGAAATTGTAAAAATGTGAGTTTTTCAGAGGTACCTTTTATATAAAAAATGTTTGGTTTTTTCTGCAGATGTTGAAGTATCGTCGATAAAAAGCAAAAAAATATATATTTATATATTTGGGGTTTGTAAAAAACTTTTGAAAGTCATGTATGAAGCAAAAATGTTTTAAAAAAGTTGGACGATGCCAACAACACGCGGTGTTCCCAAGCGGTCCCCCATCTAAGTACTAACCGCGCCCGACGCTGCTTAATTTCGGTGATCGGACGAGAACCGATGTACTCAGCGTGGTATGGTCGTTGGCAAAGAAGTGTTGCTTATTTTGCTTCATATTATTTGACTTTGCTGTTTACGTACATGCAGTCGAAGTAGTGTTTGTTAATATTTTTTCACAGTTATAGCTGTGCTTTAAGTTTAATGCCTAGTTCTAAGTAAGTTTAATATAAGATCTATTAAGAAATTTACAAAATTTGAAAGTACTGCGCGAAATGTTGAAATTGTAAAAATGTGAGTTTTTCAGAGGTACCTTTTATATAAAAAATGTTTGGTTTTTTCTGCAGATGTTGAAGTATCGTCGATAAAAAGCAAAAAAATATATATTTATATATTTGGGGTTTGTAAAAAACTTTTGAAAGTCATGTATGAAGCAAAAATGTTTTAAAAAAGTTGGACGATGCCAACAACACGCGGTGTTCCCAAGCGGTCCCCCATCTAAGTACTAACCGCGCCCGACGCTGCTTAATTTCGGTGATCGGACGAGAACCGATGTACTCAGCGTGGTATGGTCGTTGGCAAAGAAGTGTTGCTTATTTTACTTCATATTATTTGACTTTGCTGTTTACGTACATGCAGTCGAAGTAGTGTTTGTTAATATTTTTTCACAGTTATAGCTGTGCTTTAAGTTTAATGCCTAGTTCTAAGTAAGTTTAATATAAGATCTATTAAGAAATTTACAAAATTTGAAAGTACTGCGCGAAATGTTGAAATTGTAAAAATGTGAGTTTTTCAGAGGTACCTTTTATATAAAAAATGTTTGGTTTTTTCTGCAGATGTTGAAGTATCGTCGATAAAAAGCAAAAAAATATATATTTATATATTTGGGGTTTGTAAAAAACTTTTGAAAGTCATGTATGAAGCAAAAATGTTTTAAAAAAGTTGGACGATGCCAACAACACGCGGTGTTCCCAAGCGGTCCCCCATCTAAGTACTAACCGCGCCCGACGCTGCTTAATTTCGGTGATCGGACGAGAACCGATGTACTCAGCGTGGTATGGTCGTTGGCAAAGAAGTGTTGCTTATTTTGCTTCATATTATTTGACTTTGCTGTTTACGTACATGCAGTCGAAGTAGTGTTTGTTAATATTTTTTCACAGTTATAGCTGTGCTTTAAGTTTAATGCCTAGTTCTAAGTAAGTTTAATATAAGATCTATTAAGAAATTTACAAAATTTGAAAGTACTGCGCGAAATGTTGAAATTGTAAAAATGTGAGTTTTTCAGAGGTACCTTTTATATAAAAAATGTTTGGTTTTTTCTGCAGATGTTGAAGTATCGTCGATAAAAAGCAAAAAAATATATATTTATATATTTGGGGTTTGTAAAAAACTTTTGAAAGTCATGTATGAAGCAAAAATGTTTTAAAAAAGTTGGACGATGCCAACAACACGCGGTGTTCCCAAGCGGTCCTCCATCTAAGTACTAACCGCGCCCGACGCTGCTTAATTTCGGTGATCGGACGAGAACCGATGTACTCAGCGTGGTATGGTCGTTGGCAAAGAAGTGTTGCTTATTTTGCTTCATATTATTTGACTTTGCTGTTTACGTACATGCAGTCGAAGTAGTGTTTGTTAATATTTTTTCACAGTTATAGCTGTGCTTTAAGTTTAATGCCTAGTTCTAAGTAAGTTTAATATAAGATCTATTAAGAAATTTACAAAATTTGAAAGTACTGCGCGAAATGTTGAAATTGTAAAAATGTGAGTTTTTCAGAGGTACCTTTTATATAAAAAATGTTTGGTTTTTTCTGCAGATGTTGAAGTATCGTCGATAAAAAGCAAAAAAATATATATTTATATATTTGGGGTTTGTAAAAAACTTTTGAAAGTCATGTATGAAGCAAAAATGTTTTAAAAAAGTTGGACGATGCCAACAACACGCGGTGTTCCCAAGCGGTCCCCCATCTAAGTACTAACCGCGCCCGACGCTGCTTAATTTCGGTGATCGGACGAGAACCGATGTACTCAGCGTGGTATGGTCGTTGGCAAAGAAGTGTTGCTTATTTTACTTCATATTATTTGACTTTGCTGTTTACGTACATGCAGTCGAAGTAGTGTTTGTTAATATTTTTTCACAGTTATAGCTGTGCTTTAAGTTTAATGCCTAGTTCTAAGTAAGTTTAATATAAGATCTATTAAGAAATTTACAAAATTTGAAAGTACTGCGCGAAATGTTGAAATTGTAAAAATGTGAGTTTTTCAGAGGTACCTTTTATATAAAAAATGTTTGGTTTTTTCTGCAGATGTTGAAGTATCGTCGATAAAAAGCAAAAAAATATATATTTATATATTTGGGGTTTGTAAAAAACTTTTGAAAGTCATGTATGAAGCAAAAATGTTTTAAAAAAGTTGGACGATGCCAACAACACGCGGTGTTCCCAAGCGGTCCCCCATCTAAGTACTAACCGCGCCCGACGCTGCTTAATTTCGGTGATCGGACGAGAACCGATGTACTCAGCGTGGTATGGTCGTTGGCAAAGAAGTGTTGCTTATTTTGCTTCATATTATTTGACTTTGCTGTTTACGTACATGCAGTCGAAGTAGTGTTTGTTAATATTTTTTCACAGTTATAGCTGTGCTTTAAGTTTAATGCCTAGTTCTAAGTAAGTTTAATATAAGATCTATTAAGAAATTTACAAAATTTGAAAGTACTGCGCGAAATGTTGAAATTGTAAAAATGTGAGTTTTTCAGAGGTACCTTTTATATAAAAAATGTTTGGTTTTTTCTGCAGATGTTGAAGTATCGTCGATAAAAAGCAAAAAAATATATATTTATATATTTGGGGTTTGTAAAAAACTTTTGAAAGTCATGTATGAAGCAAAAATGTTTTAAAAAAGTTGGACGATGCCAACAACACGCGGTGTTCCCAAGCGGTCCCCCATCTAAGTACTAACCGCGCCCGACGCTGCTTAATTTCGGTGATCGGACGAGAACCGATGTACTCAGCGTGGTATGGTCGTTGGCAAAGAAGTGTTGCTTATTTTGCTTCATATTATTTGACTTTGCTGTTTACGTACATGCAGTCGAAGTAGTGTTTGTTAATATTTTTTCACAGTTATAGCTGTGCTTTAAGTTTAATGCCTAGTTCTAAGTAAGTTTAATATAAGATCTATTAAGAAATTTACAAAATTTGAAAGTACTGCGCGAAATGTTGAAATTGTAAAAATGTGAGTTTTTCAGAGGTACCTTTTATATAAAAAATGTTTGGTTTTTTCTGCAGATGTTGAAGTATCGTCGATAAAAAGCAAAAAATATATATTTATATATTTGGGGTTTGTAAAAAACTTTTGAAAGTCATGTATGAAGCAAAAATGTTTTAAAAAAGTTGGACGATGCCAACAACACGCGGTGTTCCCAAGCGGTCCCCCATCTAAGTACTAACCGCGCCCGACGCTGCTTAATTTCGGTGATCGGACGAGAACCGATGTACTCAGCGTGGTATGGTCGTTGGCAAAGAAGTGTTGCTTATTTTGCTTCATATTATTTGACTTTGCTGTTTACGTACATGCAGTCGAAGTAGTGTTTGTTAATATTTTTCACAGTTATAGCTGTGCTTTAAGTTTAATGCCTAGTTCTAAGTAAGTTTAATATAAGATCTATTAAGAAATTTACAAAATTTGAAAGTACTGCGCGAAATGTTGAAATTGTAAAAATGTGAGTTTTTCAGAGGTACCTTTTATATAAAAAATGTTTGGTTTTTTCTGCAGATGTTGAAGTATCGTCGATAAAAAGCAAAAAATATATATTTATATATTTGGGGTTTGTAAAAAACTTTTGAAAGTCATGTATGAAGCAAAAATGTTTTAAAAAAGTTGGACGATGCCAACAACACGCGGTGTTCCCAAGCGGTCCTCCATCTAAGTACTAACCGCGCCCGACGCTGCTTAATTTCGGTGATCGGACGAGAACCGATGTACTCAGCGTGGTATGGTCGTTGGCAAAGAAGTGTTGCTTATTTTACTTCATATTATTTGACTTTGCTGTTTACGTACATGCAGTCGAAGTAGTGTTTGTTAATATTTTTTCACAGTTATAGCTGTGCTTTAAGTTTAATGCCTAGTTCTAAGTAAGTTTAATATAAGATCTATTAAGAAATTTACAAAATTTGAAAGTACTGCGCGAAATGTTGAAATTGTAAAAATGTGAGTTTTTCAGAGGTACCTTTTATATAAAAAATGTTTGGTTTTTTCTGCAGATGTTGAAGTATCGTCGATAAAAAGCAAAAAAATATATATTTATATATTTGGGGTTTGTAAAAAACTTTTGAAAGTCATGTATGAAGCAAAAATGTTTTAAAAAAGTTGGACGATGCCAACAACACGCGGTGTTCCCAAGCGGTCCTCCATCTAAGTACTAACCGCACCCGACGCTGCTTAATTTCGGTGATCGGACGAGAACCGATGTACTCAGCGTGGTATGGTCGTTGGCAAAGAAGTGTTGCTTATTTTGCTTCATATTATTTGACTTTGCTGTTTACGTACATGCAGTCGAAGTAGTGTTTGTTAATATTTTTTCACAGTTATAGCTGTGCTTTAAGTTTAATGCCTAGTTCTAAGTAAGTTTAATATAAGATCTATTAAGAAATTTACAAAATTTGAAAGTACTGCGCGAAATGTTGAAATTGTAAAAATGTGAGTTTTTCAGAGGTACCTTTTATATAAAAAATGTTTGGTTTTTTCTGCAGATGTTGAAGTATCGTCGATAAAAAGCAAAAAAATATATATTTATATATTTGGGGTTTGTAAAAAACTTTTGAAAGTCATGTATGAAGCAAAAATGTTTTAAAAAAGTTGGACGATGCCAACAACACGCGGTGTTCCCAAGCGGTCCCCCATCTAAGTACTAACCGCGCCCGACGCTGCTTAATTTCGGTGATCGGACGAGAACCGATGTACTCAGCGTGGTATGGTCGTTGGCAAAGAAGTGTTGCTTATTTTGCTTCATATTATTTGACTTTGCTGTTTACGTACATGCAGTCGAAGTAGTGTTTGTTAATATTTTTTCACAGTTATAGCTGTGCTTTAAGTTTAATGCCTAGTTCTAAGTAAGTTTAATATAAGATCTATTAAGAAATTTACAAAATTTGAAAGTACTGCGCGAAATGTTGAAATTGTAAAAATGTGAGTTTTTCAGAGGTACCTTTTATATAAAAAATGTTTGGTTTTTTCTGCAGATGTTGAAGTATCGTCGATAAAAAGCAAAAAAATATATATTTATATATTTGGGGTTTGTAAAAAACTTTTGAAAGTCATGTATGAAGCAAAAATGTTTTAAAAAAGTTGGACGATGCCAACAACACGCGGTGTTCCCAAGCGGTCCCCCATCTAAGTACTAACCGCGCCCGACGCTGCTTAATTTCGGTGATCGGACGAGAACCGATGTACTCAGCGTGGTATGGTCGTTGGCAAAGAAGTGTTGCTTATTTTACTTCATATTATTTGACTTTGCTGTTTACGTACATGCAGTCGAAGTAGTGTTTGTTAATATTTTTTCACAGTTATAGCTGTGCTTTAAGTTTAATGCCTAGTTCTAAGTAAGTTTAATATAAGATCTATTAAGAAATTTACAAAATTTGAAAGTACTGCGCGAAATGTTGAAATTGTAAAAATGTGAGTTTTTCAGAGGTACCTTTTATATAAAAAATGTTTGGTTTTTTCTGCAGATGTTGAAGTATCGTCGATAAAAAGCAAAAAAATATATATTTATATATTTGGGGTTTGTAAAAAACTTTTGAAAGTCATGTATGAAGCAAAAATGTTTTAAAAAAGTTGGACGATGCCAACAACACGCGGTGTTCCCAAGCGGTCCCCCATCTAAGTACTAACCGCGCCCGACGCTGCTTAATTTCGGTGATCGGACGAGAACCGATGTACTCAGCGTGGTATGGTCGTTGGCAAAGAAGTGTTGCTTATTTTACTTCATATTATTTGACTTTGCTGTTTACGTACATGCAGTCGAAGTAGTGTTTGTTAATATTTTTTCACAGTTATAGCTGTGCTTTAAGTTTAATGCCTAGTTCTAAGTAAGTTTAATATAAGATCTATTAAGAAATTTACAAAATTTGAAAGTACTGCGCGAAATGTTGAAATTGTAAAAATGTGAGTTTTTCAGAGGTACCTTTTATATAAAAAATGTTTGGTTTTTTCTGCAGATGTTGAAGTATCGTCGATAAAAAGCAAAAAAATATATATTTATATATTTGGGGTTTGTAAAAAACTTTTGAAAGTCATGTATGAAGCAAAAATGTTTTAAAAAAGTTGGACGATGCCAACAACACGCGGTGTTCCCAAGCGGTCCCCCATCTAAGTACTAACCGCGCCCGACGCTGCTTAATTTCGGTGATCGGACGAGAACCGATGTACTCAGCGTGGTATGGTCGTTGGCAAAGAAGTGTTGCTTATTTTGCTTCATATTATTTGACTTTGCTGTTTACGTACATGCAGTCGAAGTAGTGTTTGTTAATATTTTTTCACAGTTATAGCTGTGCTTTAAGTTTAATGCCTAGTTCTAAGTAAGTTTAATATAAGATCTATTAAGAAATTTACAAAATTTGAAAGTACTGCGCGAAATGTTGAAATTGTAAAAATGTGAGTTTTTCAGAGGTACCTTTTATATAAAAAATGTTTGGTTTTTTCTGCAGATGTTGAAGTATCGTCGATAAAAAGCAAAAAATATATATTTATATATTTGGGGTTTGTAAAAAACTTTTGAAAGTCATGTATGAAGCAAAAATGTTTTAAAAAAGTTGGACGATGCCAACAACACGCGGTGTTCCCAAGCGGTCCCCCATCTAAGTACTAACCGCGCCCGACGCTGCTTAATTTCGGTGATCGGACGAGAACCGATGTACTCAGCGTGGTATGGTCGTTGGCAAAGAAGTGTTGCTTATTTTGCTTCATATTATTTGACTTTGCTGTTTACGTACATGCAGTCGAAGTAGTGTTTGTTAATATTTTTTCACAGTTATAGCTGTGCTTTAAGTTTAATGCCTAGTTCTAAGTAAGTTTAATATAAGATCTATTAAGAAATTTACAAAATTTGAAAGTACTGCGCGAAATGTTGAAATTGTAAAAATGTGAGTTTTTCAGAGGTACCTTTTATATAAAAAATGTTTGGTTTTTTCTGCAGATGTTGAAGTATCGTCGATAAAAAGCAAAAAAATATATATTTATATATTTGGGGTTTGTAAAAAACTTTTGAAAGTCATGTATGAAGCAAAAATGTTTTAAAAAAGTTGGACGATGCCAACAACACGCGGTGTTCCCAAGCGGTCCTCCATCTAAGTACTAACCGCGCCCGACGCTGCTTAATTTCGGTGACCGGACGAGAACCGATGTACTCAGCGTGGTATGGTCGTTGGCAAAGAAGTGTTGCTTATTTTGCTTCATATTATTTGACTTTGTTGTTTACGTACATGCAGTCGAAGTAGTGTTTGTTAATATTTTTTCACAGTTATAGCTGTGCTTTAAGTTTAATGCCTAGTTCTAAGTAAGTTTAATATAAGATCTATTAAGAAATTTACAAAATTTGAAAGTACTGCGCGAAATGTTGAAATTGTAAAAATGTGAGTTTTTCAGAGGTACCTTTTATATAAAAAATGTTTGGTTTTTTCTGCAGATGTTGAAGTATCGTCGATAAAAAGCAAAAAAATATATATTTATATATTTGGGGTTTGTAAAAAACTTTTGAAAGTCATGTATGAAGCAAAAATGTTTTAAAAAAGTTGGACGATGCCAACAACACGCGGTGTTCCCAAGCGGTCCCCCATCTAAGTACTAACCGCGCCCGACGCTGCTTAATTTCGGTGATCGGACGAGAACCGATGTACTCAGCGTGGTATGGTCGTTGGCAAAGAAGTGTTGCTTATTTTGCTTCATATTATTTGACTTTGCTGTTTACGTACATGCAGTCGAAGTAGTGTTTGTTAATATTTTTTCACAGTTATAGCTGTGCTTTAAGTTTAATGCCTAGTTCTAAGTAAGTTTAATATAAGATCTATTAAGAAATTTACAAAATTTGAAAGTACTGCGCGAAATGTTGAAATTGTAAAAATGTGAGTTTTTCAGAGGTACCTTTTATATAAAAAATGTTTGGTTTTTTCTGCAGATGTTGAAGTATTGTCGATAAAAAGCAAAAAAATATATATTTATATATTTGGGGTTTGTAAAAAACTTTTGAAAGTCATGTATGTATGAAGCAAAAATGTTTTAAAAAAGTTGGACGATGCCAACAACACGCGGTGTTCCCAAGCGGTCCTCCATCTAAGTACTAACCGCGCCCGACGCTGCGTAATTTCGGTGATCGGTCGAGAACCGATGTACTCAGCGTGGTATGGTCGTTGGCAAAGAAGTGTTGCTTATTTTGCTTCATATTATTTGACTTTGCTGTTTACGTAAATGCAGTCGAAGTAGTGTTTGTTAATATTTTTTCACAGTTATAGCTGTGCTTTAAGTTTAATGCCTAGTTCTAAGTAAGTTTAATATAAGATCTGTTAAGAAATTTACAAAATTTGAAAGTACTGCGCGAAATGTTGAAATTGTAAAAATGTGAGTTTTTCAGAGGTACCTTTTATATAAAAAATGTTTGGTTTTTTCTGCAGATGTTGAAGTATCGTCGATAAAAAGCAAAAAAAAATATATTTATATATTTGGGGTTTGTAAAAAACTTTTGAAAGTCATGTATGAAGCAAAAATGTTTTAAAAAAGTTGGACGATGCCAACAACACGCGGTGTTCCCAAGCGGTCCCCCATCTAAGTACTAACCGCGCCCGACGCTGCTTAATTTCGGTGATCGGACGAGAACCGATGTACTCAGCGTGGTATGGTCGTTGGCAAAGAAGTGTTGCTTATTTTGCTTCATATTATTTGACTTTGCTGTTTACGTACATGCAGTCGAAGTAGTGTTTGTTAATATTTTTTCACAGTTATAGCTGTGCTTTAAGTTTAATGCCTAGTTCTAAGTAAGTTTAATATAAGATCTATTAAGAAATTTACAAAATTTGAAAGTACTGCGCGAAATGTTGAAATTGTAAAAATGTGAGTTTTTCAGAGGTACCTTTTATATAAAAAATGTTTGGTTTTTTCTGCAGATGTTGAAGTATCGTCGATAAAAAGCAAAAAAATATATATTTATATATTTGGGGTTTGTAAAAAACTTTTGAAAGTCATGTATGAAGCAAAAATGTTTTAAAAAAGTTGGACGATGCCAACAACACGCGGTGTTCCCTAGCGGTCCTCCATCTAAGTACTAACCGCGCCCGACGCTGCTTAATTTCGGTGATCGGACGAGAACCGATGTACTCAGCGTGGTATGGTCGTTGGCAAAGAAGTGTTGCTTATTTTGCTTCATATTATTTGACTTTGCTGTTTACGTACATGCAGTCGAAGTAGTGTTTGTTAATATTTTTTCACAGTTATAGCTGTGCTTTAAGTTTAATGCCTAGTTCTAAGTAAGTTTAATATAAGATCTATTAAGAAATTTACAAAATTTGAAAGTACTGCGCGAAATGTTGAAATTGTAAAAATGTGAGTTTTTCAGAGGTACCTTTTATATAAAAAATGTTTGGTTTTTTCTGCAGATGTTGAAGTATCGTCGATAAAAAGCAAAAAATATATATTTATATATTTGGGGTTTGTAAAAAACTTTTGAAAGTCATGTATGAAGCAAAAATGTTTTAAAAAAGTTGGACGATGCCAACAACACGCGGTGTTCCCAAGCGGTCCGCCATCTAAGTACTAACCGCGCCCGACGCTGCTTAATTTCGGTGATCGGACGAGAACCGATGTACTCAGCGTGGTATGGTCGTTGGCAAAGAAGTGTTGCTTATTTTGCTTCATATTATTTGACTTTGCTGTTTACGTACATGCAGTCGAAGTAGTGTTTGTTAATATTTTTTCACAGTTATAGCTGTGCTTTAAGTTTAATGCCTAGTTCTAAGTAAGTTTAATATAAGATCTATTAAGAAATTTACAAAATTTGAAAGTACTGCGCGAAATGTTGAAATTGTAAAAATGTGAGTTTTTCAGAGGTACCTTTTATATAAAAAATGTTTGGTTTTTTCTGCAGATGTTGAAGTATCGTCGATAAAAAGCAAAAAAATATATATTTATATATTTGGGGTTTGTAAAAAACTTTTGAAAGTCATGTATGAAGCAAAAATGTTTTAAAAAAGTTGGACGATGCCAACAACACGCGGTGTTCCCAAGCGGTCCCCCATCTAAGTACTAACCGCGCCCGACGCTGCTTAATTTCGGTGATCGGACGAGAACCGATGTACTCAGCGTGGTATGGTCGTTGGCAAAGAAGTGTTGCTTATTTTACTTCATATTATTTGACTTTGCTGTTTACGTACATGCAGTCGAAGTAGTGTTTGTTAATATTTTTTCACAGTTATAGCTGTGCTTTAAGTTTAATGCCTAGTTCTAAGTAAGTTTAATATAAGATCTATTAAGAAATTTACAAAATTTGAAAGTACTGCGCGAAATGTTGAAATTGTAAAAATGTGAGTTTTTCAGAGGTACCTTTTATATAAAAAATGTTTGGTTTTTTCTGCAGATGTTGAAGTATCGTCGATAAAAAGCAAAAAAATATATATTTATATATTTGGGGTTTGTAAAAAACTTTTGAAAGTCATGTATGAAGCAAAAATGTTTTAAAAAAGTTGGACGATGCCAACAACACGCGGTGTTCCCAAGCGGTCCCCCATCTAAGTACTAACCGCGCCCGACGCTGCTTAATTTCGGTGATCGGACGAGAACCGATGTACTCAGCGTGGTATGGTCGTTGGCAAAGAAGTGTTGCTTATTTTACTTCATATTATTTGACTTTGCTGTTTACGTACATGCAGTCGAAGTAGTGTTTGTTAATATTTTTTCACAGTTATAGCTGTGCTTTAAGTTTAATGCCTAGTTCTAAGTAAGTTTAATATAAGATCTATTAAGAAATTTACAAAATTTGAAAGTACTGCGCGAAATGTTGAAATTGTAAAAATGTGAGTTTTTCAGAGGTACCTTTTATATAAAAAATGTTTGGTTTTTTCTGCAGATGTTGAAGTATCGTCGATAAAAAGCAAAAAAATATATATTTATATATTTGGGGTTTGTAAAAAACTTTTGAAAGTCATGTATGAAGCAAAAATGTTTTAAAAAAGTTGGACGATGCCAACAACACGCGGTGTTCCCAAGCGGTCCCCCATCTAAGTACTAACCGCGCCCGACGCTGCTTAATTTCGGTGATCGGACGAGAACCGATGTACTCAGCGTGGTATGGTCGTTGGCAAAGAAGTGTTGCTTATTTTGCTTCATATTATTTGACTTTGCTGTTTACGTACATGCAGTCGAAGTAGTGTTTGTTAATATTTTTTCACAGTTATAGCTGTGCTTTAAGTTTAATGCCTAGTTCTAAGTAAGTTTAATATAAGATCTATTAAGAAATTTACAAAATTTGAAAGTACTGCGCGAAATGTTGAAATTGTAAAAATGTGAGTTTTTCAGAGGTACCTTTTATATAAAAAATGTTTGGTTTTTTCTGCAGATGTTGAAGTATCGTCGATAAAAAGCAAAAAAATATATATTTATATATTTGGGGTTTGTAAAAAACTTTTGAAAGTCATGTATGAAGCAAAAATGTTTTAAAAAAGTTGGACGATGCCAACAACACGCGGTGTTCCCAAGCGGTCCCCCATCTAAGTACTAACCGCGCCCGACGCTGCTTAATTTCGGTGATCGGACGAGAACCGATGTACTCAGCGTGGTATGGTCGTTGGCAAAGAAGTGTTGCTTATTTTGCTTCATATTATTTGACTTTGCTGTTTACGTACATGCAGTCGAAGTAGTGTTTGTTAATATTTTTTCACAGTTATAGCTGTGCTTTAAGTTTAATGCCTAGTTCTAAGTAAGTTTAATATAAGATCTATTAAGAAATTTACAAAATTTGAAAGTACTGCGCGAAATGTTGAAATTGTAAAAATGTGAGTTTTTCAGAGGTACCTTTTATATAAAAAATGTTTGGTTTTTTCTGCAGATGTTGAAGTATCGTCGATAAAAAGCAAAAAATATATATTTATATATTTGGGGTTTGTAAAAAACTTTTGAAAGTCATGTATGAAGCAAAAATGTTTTAAAAAAGTTGGACGATGCCAACAACACGCGGTGTTCCCAAGCGGTCCGCCATCTAAGTACTAACCGCGCCCGACGCTGCTTAATTTCGGTGATCGGACGAGAACCGATGTACTCAGCGTGGTATGGTCGTTGGCAAAGAAGTGTTGCTTATTTTGCTTCATATTATTTGACTTTGCTGTTTACGTACATGCAGTCGAAGTAGTGTTTGTTAATATTTTTTCACAGTTATAGCTGTGCTTTAAGTTTAATGCCTAGTTCTAAGTAAGTTTAATATAAGATCTATTAAGAAATTTACAAAATTTGAAAGTACTGCGCGAAATGTTGAAATTGTAAAAATGTGAGTTTTTCAGAGGTACCTTTTATATAAAAAATGTTTGGTTTTTTCTGCAGATGTTGAAGTATCGTCGATAAAAAGCAAAAAAATATATATTTATATATTTGGGGTTTGTAAAAAACTTTTGAAAGTCATGTATGAAGCAAAAATGTTTTAAAAAAGTTGGACGATGCCAACAACACGCGGTGTTCCCAAGCGGTCCCCCATCTAAGTACTAACCGCGCCCGACGCTGCTTAATTTCGGTGATCGGACGAGAACCGATGTACTCAGCGTGGTATGGTCGTTGGCAAAGAAGTGTTGCTTATTTTGCTTCATATTATTTGACTTTGCTGTTTACGTACATGCAGTCGAAGTAGTGTTTGTTAATATTTTTTCACAGTTATAGCTGTGCTTTAAGTTTAATGCCTAGTTCTAAGTAAGTTTAATATAAGATCTATTAAGAAATTTACAAAATTTGAAAGTACTGCGCGAAATGTTGAAATTGTAAAAATGTGAGTTTTTCAGAGGTACCTTTTATATAAAAAATGTTTGGTTTTTTCTGCAGATGTTGAAGTATCGTCGATAAAAAGCAAAAAAATATATATTTATATATTTGGGGTTTGTAAAAAACTTTTGAAAGTCATGTATGAAGCAAAAATGTTTTAAAAAAGTTGGACGATGCCAACAACACGCGGTGTTCCCAAGCGGTCCCCCATCTAAGTACTAACCGCGCCCGACGCTGCTTAATTTCGGTGATCGGACGAGAACCGATGTACTCAGCGTGGTATGGTCGTTGGCAAAGAAGTGTTGCTTATTTTACTTCATATTATTTGACTTTGCTGTTTACGTACATGCAGTCGAAGTAGTGTTTGTTAATATTTTTTCACAGTTATAGCTGTGCTTTAAGTTTAATGCCTAGTTCTAAGTAAGTTTAATATAAGATCTATTAAGAAATTTACAAAATTTGAAAGTACTGCGCGAAATGTTGAAATTGTAAAAATGTGAGTTTTTCAGAGGTACCTTTTATATAAAAAATGTTTGGTTTTTTCTGCAGATGTTGAAGTATCGTCGATAAAAAGCAAAAAAATATATATTTATATATTTGGGGTTTGTAAAAAACTTTTGAAAGTCATGTATGAAGCAAAAATGTTTTAAAAAAGTTGGACGATGCCAACAACACGCGGTGTTCCCAAGCGGTCCCCCATCTAAGTACTAACCGCGCCCGACGCTGCTTAATTTCGGTGATCGGACGAGAACCGATGTACTCAGCGTGGTATGGTCGTTGGCAAAGAAGTGTTGCTTATTTTGCTTCATATTATTTGACTTTGCTGTTTACGTACATGCAGTCGAAGTAGTGTTTGTTAATATTTTTTCACAGTTATAGCTGTGCTTTAAGTTTAATGCCTAGTTCTAAGTAAGTTTAATATAAGATCTATTAAGAAATTTACAAAATTTGAAAGTACTGCGCGAAATGTTGAAATTGTAAAAATGTGAGTTTTTCAGAGGTACCTTTTATATAAAAAATGTTTGGTTTTTTCTGCAGATGTTGAAGTATCGTCGATAAAAAGCAAAAAAATATATATTTATATATTTGGGGTTTGTAAAAAACTTTTGAAAGTCATGTATGAAGCAAAAATGTTTTAAAAAAGTTGGACGATGCCAACAACACGCGGTGTTCCCAAGCGGTCCCCCATCTAAGTACTAACCGCGCCCGACGCTGCTTAATTTCGGTGATCGGACGAGAACCGATGTACTCAGCGTGGTATGGTCGTTGGCAAAGAAGTGTTGCTTATTTTGCTTCATATTATTTGACTTTGCTGTTTACGTACATGCAGTCGAAGTAGTGTTTGTTAATATTTTTTCACAGTTATAGCTGTGCTTTAAGTTTAATGCCTAGTTCTAAGTAAGTTTAATATAAGATCTATTAAGAAATTTACAAAATTTGAAAGTACTGCGCGAAATGTTGAAATTGTAAAAATGTGAGTTTTTCAGAGGTACCTTTTATATAAAAAATGTTTGGTTTTTTCTGCAGATGTTGAAGTATCGTCGATAAAAAGCAAAAAAATATATATTTATATATTTGGGGTTTGTAAAAAACTTTTGAAAGTCATGTATGAAGCAAAAATGTTTTAAAAAAGTTGGACGATGCCAACAACACTCGGTGTTCCCAAGCGGTCCCCCATCTAAGTACTAACCGCGCCCGACGCTGCTTAATTTCGGTGATCGGACGAGAACCGATGTACTCAGCGTGGTATGGTCGTTGGCAAAGAAGTGTTGCTTATTTTGCTTCATATTATTTGACTTTGCTGTTTACGTACATGCAGTCGAAGTAGTGTTTGTTAATATTTTTTCACAGTTATAGCTGTGCTTTAAGTTTAATGCCTAGTTCTAAGTAAGTTTAATATAAGATCTATTAAGAAATTTACAAAATTTGAAAGTACTGCGCGAAATGTTGAAATTGTAAAAATGTGAGTTTTTCAGAGGTACCTTTTATATAAAAAATGTTTGGTTTTTTCTGCAGATGTTGAAGTATCGTCGATAAAAAGCAAAAAAATATATATTTATATATTTGGGGTTTGTAAAAAACTTTTGAAAGTCATGTATGAAGCAAAAATGTTTTAAAAAAGTTGGACGATGCCAACAACACGCGGTGTTCCCAAGCGGTCCTCCATCTAAGTACTAACCGCGCCCGACGCTGCTTAATTTCGGTGATCGGACGAGAACCGATGTACTCAGCGTGGTATGGTCGTTGGCAAAGAAGTGTTGCTTATTTTGCTTCATATTATTTGACTTTGCTGTTTACGTACATGCAGTCGAAGTAGTGTTTGTTAATATTTTTTCACAGTTATAGCTGTGCTTTAAGTTTAATGCCTAGTTCTAAGTAAGTTTAATATAAGATCTATTAAGAAATTTACAAAATTTGAAAGTACTGCGCGAAATGTTGAAATTGTAAAAATGTGAGTTTTTCAGAGGTACCTTTTATATAAAAAATGTTTGGTTTTTTCTGCAGATGTTGAAGTATCGTCGATAAAAAGCAAAAAATATATATTTATATATTTGGGGTTTGTAAAAAACTTTTGAAAGTCATGTATGAAGCAAAAATGTTTTAAAAAAGTTGGACGATGCCAACAACACGCGGTGTTCCCAAGCGGTCCCCCATCTAAGTACTAACCGCGCCCGACGCTGCTTAATTTCGGTGATCGGACGAGAACCGATGTACTCAGCGTGGTATGGTCGTTGGCAAAGAAGTGTTGCTTATTTTGCTTCATATTATTTGACTTTGCTGTTTACGTACATGCAGTCGAAGTAGTGTTTGTTAATATTTTTTCACAGTTATAGCTGTGCTTTAAGTTTAATGCCTAGTTCTAAGTAAGTTTAATATAAGATCTATTAAGAAATTTACAAAATTTGAAAGTACTGCGCGAAATGTTGAAATTGTAAAAATGTGAGTTTTTCAGAGGTACCTTTTATATAAAAAATGTTTGGTTTTTTCTGCAGATGTTGAAGTATCGTCGATAAAAAGCAAAAAAATATATATTTATATATTTGGGGTTTGTAAAAAACTTTTGAAAGTCATGTATGAAGCAAAAATGTTTTAAAAAAGTTGGACGATGCCAACAACACGCGGTGTTCCCAAGCGGTCCCCCATCTAAGTACTAACCGCGCCCGACGCTGCTTAATTTCGGTGATCGGACGAGAACCGATGTACTCAGCGTGGTATGGTCGTTGGCAAAGAAGTGTTGCTTATTTTGCTTCATATTATTTGACTTTGCTGTTTACGTACATGCAGTCGAAGTAGTGTTTGTTAATATTTTTTCACAGTTATAGCTGTGCTTTAAGTTTAATGCCTAGTTCTAAGTAAGTTTAATATAAGATCTATTAAGAAATTTACAAAATTTGAAAGTACTGCGCGAAATGTTGAAATTGTAAAAATGTGAGTTTTTCAGAGGTACCTTTTATATAAAAAATGTTTGGTTTTTTCTGCAGATGTTGAAGTATCGTCGATAAAAAGCAAAAAAATATATATTTATATATTTGGGGTTTGTAAAAAACTTTTGAAAGTCATGTATGAAGCAAAAATGTTTTAAAAAAGTTGGACGATGCCAACAACACGCGGTGTTCCCAAGCGGTCCTCCATCTAAGTACTAACCGCGCCCGACGCTGCTTAATTTCGGTGATCGGACGAGAACCGATGTACTCAGCGTGGTATGGTCGTTGGCAAAGAAGTGTTGCTTATTTTACTTCATATTATTTGACTTTGCTGTTTACGTACATGCAGTCGAAGTAGTGTTTGTTAATATTTTTTCACAGTTATAGCTGTGCTTTAAGTTTAATGCCTAGTTCTAAGTAAGTTTAATATAAGATCTATTAAGAAATTTACAAAATTTGAAAGTACTGCGCGAAATGTTGAAATTGTAAAAATGTGAGTTTTTCAGAGGTACCTTTTATATAAAAAATGTTTGGTTTTTTCTGCAGATGTTGAAGTATCGTCGATAAAAAGCAAAAAAATATATATTTATATATTTGGGGTTTGTAAAAAACTTTTGAAAGTCATGTATGAAGCAAAAATGTTTTAAAAAAGTTGGACGATGCCAACAACACGCGGTGTTCCCAAGCGGTCCTCCATCTAAGTACTAACCGCGCCCGACGCTGCTTAATTTCGGTGATCGGACGAGAACCGATGTACTCAGCGTGGTATGGTCGTTGGCAAAGAAGTGTTGCTTATTTTGCTTCATATTATTTGACTTTGCTGTTTACGTACATGCAGTCGAAGTAGTGTTTGTTAATATTTTTTCACAGTTATAGCTGTGCTTTAAGTTTAATGCCTAGTTCTAAGTAAGTTTAATATAAGATCTATTAAGAAATTTACAAAATTTGAAAGTACTGCGCGAAATGTTGAAATTGTAAAAATGTGAGTTTTTCAGAGGTACCTTTTATATAAAAAATGTTTGGTTTTTTCTGCAGATGTTGAAGTATCGTCGATAAAAAGCAAAAAAATATATATTTATATATTTGGGGTTTGTAAAAAACTTTTGAAAGTCATGTATGAAGCAAAAATGTTTTAAAAAAGTTGGACGATGCCAACAACACGCGGTGTTCCCAAGCGGTCCCCCATCTAAGTACTAACCGCGCCCGACGCTGCTTAATTTCGGTGATCGGACGAGAACCGATGTACTCAGCGTGGTATGGTCGTTGGCAAAGAAGTGTTGCTTATTTTGCTTCATATTATTTGACATTGCTGTTTACGTACATGCAGTCGAAGTAGTGTTTGTTAATATTTTTTCACAGTTATAGCTGTGCTTTAAGTTTAATGCCTAGTTCTAAGTAAGTTTAATATAAGATCTATTAAGAAATTTACAAAATTTGAAAGTACTGCGCGAAATGTTGAAATTGTAAAAATGTGAGTTTTTCAGAGGTACCTTTTATATAAAAAATGTTTGGTTTTTTCTGCAGATGTTGAAGTATCGTCGATAAAAAGCAAAAAAATATATATTTATATATTTGGGGTTTGTAAAAAACTTTTGAAAGTCATGTATGAAGCAAAAATGTTTTAAAAAAGTTGGACGATGCCAACAACACGCGGTGTTCCCAAGCGGTCCCCCATCTAAGTACTAACCGCGCCCGACGCTGCTTAATTTCGGTGATCGGACGAGAACCGATGTACTCAGCGTGGTATGGTCGTTGGCAAAGAAGTGTTGCTTATTTTACTTCATATTATTTGACTTTGCTGTTTACGTACATGCAGTCGAAGTAGTGTTTGTTAATATTTTTTCACAGTTATAGCTGTGCTTTAAGTTTAATGCCTAGTTCTAAGTAAGTTTAATATAAGATCTATTAAGAAATTTACAAAATTTGAAAGTACTGCGCGAAATGTTGAAATTGTAAAAATGTGAGTTTTTCAGAGGTACCTTTTATATAAAAAATGTTTGGTTTTTTCTGCAGATGTTGAAGTATCGTCGATAAAAAGCAAAAAAATATATATTTATATATTTGGGGTTTGTAAAAAACTTTTGAAAGTCATGTATGAAGCAAAAATGTTTTAAAAAAGTTGGACGATGCCAACAACACTCGGTGTTCCCAAGCGGTCCCCCATCTAAGTACTAACCGCGCCCGACGCTGCTTAATTTCGGTGATCGGACGAGAACCGATGTACTCAGCGTGGTATGGTCGTTGGCAAAGAAGTGTTGCTTATTTTGCTTCATATTATTTGACTTTGCTGTTTACGTACATGCAGTCGAAGTAGTGTTTGTTAATATTTTTTCACAGTTATAGCTGTGCTTTAAGTTTAATGCCTAGTTCTAAGTAAGTTTAATATAAGATCTATTAAGAAATTTACAAAATTTGAAAGTACTGCGCGAAATGTTGAAATTGTAAAAATGTGAGTTTTTCAGAGGTACCTTTTATATAAAAAATGTTTGGTTTTTTCTGCAGATGTTGAAGTATCGTCGATAAAAAGCAAAAAAATATATATTTATATATTTGGGGTTTGTAAAAAACTTTTGAAAGTCATGTATGAAGCAAAAATGTTTTAAAAAAGTTGGACGATGCCAACAACACGCGGTGTTCCCAAGCGGTCCTCCATCTAAGTACTAACCGCGCCCGACGCTGCTTAATTTCGGTGATCGGACGAGAACCGATGTACTCAGCGTGGTATGGTCGTTGGCAAAGAAGTGTTGCTTATTTTGCTTCATATTATTTGACTTTGCTGTTTACGTACATGCAGTCGAAGTAGTGTTTGTTAATATTTTTTCACAGTTATAGCTGTGCTTTAAGTTTAATGCCTAGTTCTAAGTAAGTTTAATATAAGATCTATTAAGAAATTTACAAAATTTGAAAGTACTGCGCGAAATGTTGAAATTGTAAAAATGTGAGTTTTTCAGAGGTACCTTTTATATAAAAAATGTTTGGTTTTTTCTGCAGATGTTGAAGTATCGTCGATAAAAAGCAAAAAATATATATTTATATATTTGGGGTTTGTAAAAAACTTTTGAAAGTCATGTATGAAGCAAAAATGTTTTAAAAAAGTTGGACGATGCCAACAACACGCGGTGTTCCCAAGCGGTCCCCCATCTAAGTACTAACCGCGCCCGACGCTGCTTAATTTCGGTGATCGGACGAGAACCGATGTACTCAGCGTGGTATGGTCGTTGGCAAAGAAGTGTTGCTTATTTTGCTTCATATTATTTGACTTTGCTGTTTACGTACATGCAGTCGAAGTAGTGTTTGTTAATATTTTTTCACAGTTATAGCTGTGCTTTAAGTTTAATGCCTAGTTCTAAGTAAGTTTAATATAAGATCTATTAAGAAATTTACAAAATTTGAAAGTACTGCGCGAAATGTTGAAATTGTAAAAATGTGAGTTTTTCAGAGGTACCTTTTATATAAAAAATGTTTGGTTTTTTCTGCAGATGTTGAAGTATCGTCGATAAAAAGCAAAAAAATATATATTTATATATTTGGGGTTTGTAAAAAACTTTTGAAAGTCATGTATGAAGCAAAAATGTTTTAAAAAAGTTGGACGATGCCAACAACACGCGGTGTTCCCAAGCGGTCCCCCATCTAAGTACTAACCGCGCCCGACGCTGCTTAATTTCGGTGATCGGACGAGAACCGATGTACTCAGCGTGGTATGGTCGTTGGCAAAGAAGTGTTGCTTATTTTGCTTCATATTATTTGACTTTGCTGTTTACGTACATGCAGTCGAAGTAGTGTTTGTTAATATTTTTTCACAGTTATAGCTGTGCTTTAAGTTTAATGCCTAGTTCTAAGTAAGTTTAATATAAGATCTATTAAGAAATTTACAAAATTTGAAAGTACTGCGCGAAATGTTGAAATTGTAAAAATGTGAGTTTTTCAGAGGTACCTTTTATATAAAAAATGTTTGGTTTTTTCTGCAGATGTTGAAGTATCGTCGATAAAAAGCAAAAAAATATATATTTATATATTTGGGGTTTGTAAAAAACTTTTGAAAGTCATGTATGAAGCAAAAATGTTTTAAAAAAGTTGGACGATGCCAACAACACGCGGTGTTCCCAAGCGGTCCTCCATCTAAGTACTAACCGCGCCCGACGCTGCTTAATTTCGGTGATCGGACGAGAACCGATGTACTCAGCGTGGTATGGTCGTTGGCAAAGAAGTGTTGCTTATTTTACTTCATATTATTTGACTTTGCTGTTTACGTACATGCAGTCGAAGTAGTGTTTGTTAATATTTTTTCACAGTTATAGCTGTGCTTTAAGTTTAATGCCTAGTTCTAAGTAAGTTTAATATAAGATCTATTAAGAAATTTACAAAATTTGAAAGTACTGCGCGAAATGTTGAAATTGTAAAAATGTGAGTTTTTCAGAGGTACCTTTTATATAAAAAATGTTTGGTTTTTTCTGCAGATGTTGAAGTATCGTCGATAAAAAGCAAAAAATATATATTTATATATTTGGGGTTTGTAAAAAACTTTTGAAAGTCATGTATGAAGCAAAAATGTTTTAAAAAAGTTGGACGATGCCAACAACACGCGGTGTTCCCAAGCGGTCCCCCATCTAAGTACTAACCGCGCCCGACGCTGCTTAATTTCGGTGATCGGACGAGAACCGATGTACTCAGCGTGGTATGGTCGTTGGCAAAGAAGTGTTGCTTATTTTGCTTCATATTATTTGACTTTGCTGTTTACGTACATGCAGTCGAAGTAGTGTTTGTTAATATTTTTTCACAGTTATAGCTGTGCTTTAAGTTTAATGCCTAGTTCTAAGTAAGTTTAATATAAGATCTATTAAGAAATTTACAAAATTTGAAAGTACTGCGCGAAATGTTGAAATTGTAAAAATGTGAGTTTTTCAGAGGTACCTTTTATATAAAAAATGTTTGGTTTTTTCTGCAGATGTTGAAGTATCGTCGATAAAAAGCAAAAAAATATATATTTATATATTTGGGGTTTGTAAAAAACTTTTGAAAGTCATGTATGAAGCAAAAATGTTTTAAAAAAGTTGGACGATGCCAACAACACGCGGTGTTCCCAAGCGGTCCCCCATCTAAGTACTAACCGCGCCCGACGCTGCTTAATTTCGGTGATCGGACGAGAACCGATGTACTCAGCGTGGTATGGTCGTTGGCAAAGAAGTGTTGCTTATTTTGCTTCATATTATTTGACTTTGCTGTTTACGTACATGCAGTCGAAGTAGTGTTTGTTAATATTTTTTCACAGTTATAGCTGTGCTTTAAGTTTAATGCCTAGTACTAAGTAAGTTTAATATAAGATCTATTAAGAAATTTACAAAATTTGAAAGTACTGCGCGAAATGTTGAAATTGTAAAAATGTGAGTTTTTCAGAGGTACCTTTTATATAAAAAATGTTTGGTTTTTTCTGCAGATGTTGAAGTATCGTCGATAAAAAGCAAAAAATATATATTTATATATTTGGGGTTTGTAAAAAACTTTTGAAAGTCATGTATGAAGCAAAAATGTTTTAAAAAAGTTGGACGATGCCAACAACACGCGGTGTTCCCAAGCGGTCCCCCATCTAAGTACTAACCGCGCCCGACGCTGCTTAATTTCGGTGATCGGACGAGAACCGATGTACTCAGCGTGGTATGGTCGTTGGCAAAGAAGTGTTGCTTATTTTGCTTCATATTATTTGACTTTGCTGTTTACGTACATGCAGTCGAAGTAGTGTTTGTTAATATTTTTTCACAGTTATAGCTGTGCTTTAAGTTTAATGCCTAGTTCTAAGTAAGTTTAATATAAGATCTATTAAGAAATTTACAAAATTTGAAAGTACTGCGCGAAATGTTGAAATTGTAAAAATGTGAGTTTTTCAGAGGTACCTTTTATATAAAAAATGTTTGGTTTTTTCTGCAGATGTTGAAGTATCGTCGATAAAAAGCAAAAAAATATATATTTATATATTTGGGGTTTGTAAAAAACTTTTGAAAGTCATGTATGAAGCAAAAATGTTTTAAAAAAGTTGGACGATGCCAACAACACGCGGTGTTCCCAAGCGGTCCCCCATCTAAGTACTAACCGCGCCCGACGCTGCTTAATTTCGGTGATCGGACGAGAACCGATGTACTCAGCGTGGTATGGTCGTTGGCAAAGAAGTGTTGCTTATTTTGCTTCATATTATTTGACTTTGCTGTTTACGTACATGCAGTCGAAGTAGTGTTTGTTAATATTTTTTCACAGTTATAGCTGTGCTTTAAGTTTAATGCCTAGTTCTAAGTAAGTTTAATATAAGATCTATTAAGAAATTTACAAAATTTGAAAGTACTGCGCGAAATGTTGAAATTGTAAAAATGTGAGTTTTTCAGAGGTACCTTTTATATAAAAAATGTTTGGTTTTTTCTGCAGATGTTGAAGTATCGTCGATAAAAAGCAAAAAAATATATATTTATATATTTGGGGTTTGTAAAAAACTTTTGAAAGTCATGTATGAAGCAAAAATGTTTTAAAAAAGTTGGACGATGCCAACAACACGCGGTGTTCCCAAGCGGTCCCCCATCTAAGTACTAACCGCGCCCGACGCTGCTTAATTTCGGTGATCGGACGAGAACCGATGTACTCAGCGTGGTATGGTCGTTGGCAAAGAAGTGTTGCTTATTTTACTTCATATTATTTGACTTTGCTGTTTACGTACATGCAGTCGAAGTAGTGTTTGTTAATATTTTTTCACAGTTATAGCTGTGCTTTAAGTTTAATGCCTAGTTCTAAGTAAGTTTAATATAAGATCTATTAAGAAATTTACAAAATTTGAAAGTACTGCGCGAAATGTTGAAATTGTAAAAATGTGAGTTTTTCAGAGGTACCTTTTATATAAAAAATGTTTGGTTTTTTCTGCAGATGTTGAAGTATCGTCGATAAAAAGCAAAAAAATATATATTTATATATTTGGGGTTTGTAAAAAACTTTTGAAAGTCATGTATGAAGCAAAAATGTTTTAAAAAAGTTGGACGATGCCAACAACACGCGGTGTTCCCAAGCGGTCCCCCATCTAAGTACTAACCGCGCCCGACGCTGCTTAATTTCGGTGATCGGACGAGAACCGATGTACTCAGCGTGGTATGGTCGTTGGCAAAGAAGTGTTGCTTATTTTGCTTCATATTATTTGACTTTGCTGTTTACGTACATGCAGTCGAAGTAGTGTTTGTTAATATTTTTTCACAGTTATAGCTGTGCTTTAAGTTTAATGCCTAGTTCTAAGTAAGTTTAATATAAGATCTATTAAGAAATTTACAAAATTTGAAAGTACTGCGCGAAATGTTGAAATTGTAAAAATGTGAGTTTTTCAGAGGTACCTTTTATATAAAAAATGTTTGGTTTTTTCTGCAGATGTTGAAGTATCGTCGATAAAAAGCAAAAAAATATATATTTATATATTTGGGGTTTGTAAAAAACTTTTGAAAGTCATGTATGAAGCAAAAATGTTTTAAAAAAGTTGGACGATGCCAACAACACGCGGTGTTCCCAAGCGGTCCCCCATCTAAGTACTAACCGCGCCCGACGCTGCTTAATTTCGGTGATCGGACGAGAACCGATGTACTCAGCGTGGTATGGTCGTTGGCAAAGAAGTGTTGCTTATTTTGCTTCATATTATTTGACTTTGCTGTTTACGTACATGCAGTCGAAGTAGTGTTTGTTAATATTTTTTCACAGTTATAGCTGTGCTTTAAGTTTAATGCCTAGTTCTAAGTAAGTTTAATATAAGATCTATTAAGAAATTTACAAAATTTGAAAGTACTGCGCGAAATGTTGAAATTGTAAAAATGTGAGTTTTTCAGAGGTACCTTTTATATAAAAAATGTTTGGTTTTTTCTGCAGATGTTGAAGTATCGTCGATAAAAAGCAAAAAAATATATATTTATATATTTGGGGTTTGTAAAAAACTTTTGAAAGTCATGTATGAAGCAAAAATGTTTTAAAAAAGTTGGACGATGCCAACAACACGCGGTGTTCCCAAGCGGTCCCCCATCTAAGTACTAACCGCGCCCGACGCTGCTTAATTTCGGTGATCGGACGAGAACCGATGTACTCAGCGTGGTATGGTCGTTGGCAAAGAAGTGTTGCTTATTTTGCTTCATATTATTTGACTTTGCTGTTTACGTACATGCAGTCGAAGTAGTGTTTGTTAATATTTTTTCACAGTTATAGCTGTGCTTTAAGTTTAATGCCTAGTTCTAAGTAAGTTTAATATAAGATCTATTAAGAAATTTACAAAATTTGAAAGTACTGCGCGAAATGTTGAAATTGTAAAAATGTGAGTTTTTCAGAGGTACCTTTTATATAAAAAATGTTTGGTTTTTTCTGCAGATGTTGAAGTATCGTCGATAAAAAGCAAAAAAATATATATTTATATATTTGGGGTTTGTAAAAAACTTTTGAAAGTCATGTATGAAGCAAAAATGTTTTAAAAAAGTTGGACGATGCCAACAACACGCGGTGTTCCCAAGCGGTCCCCCATCTAAGTACTAACCGCGCCCGACGCTGCTTAATTTCGGTGATCGGACGAGAACCGATGTACTCAGCGTGGTATGGTCGTTGGCAAAGAAGTGTTGCTTATTTTGCTTCATATTATTTGACTTTGCTGTTTACGTACATGCAGTCGAAGTAGTGTTTGTTAATATTTTTTCACAGTTATAGCTGTGCTTTAAGTTTAATGCCTAGTTCTAAGTAAGTTTAATATAAGATCTATTAAGAAATTTACAAAATTTGAAAGTACTGCGCGAAATGTTGAAATTGTAAAAATGTGAGTTTTTCAGAGGTACCTTTTATATAAAAAATGTTTGGTTTTTTCTGCAGATGTTGAAGTATCGTCGATAAAAAGCAAAAAAATATATATTTATATATTTGGGGTTTGTAAAAAACTTTTGAAAGTCATGTATGAAGCAAAAATGTTTTAAAAAAGTTGGACGATGCCAACAACACGCGGTGTTCCCAAGCGGTCCCCCATCTAAGTACTAACCGCGCCCGACGCTGCTTAATTTCGGTGATCGGACGAGAACCGATGTACTCAGCGTGGTATGGTCGTTGGCAAAGAAGTGTTGCTTATTTTGCTTCATATTATTTGACTTTGCTGTTTACGTACATGCAGTCGAAGTAGTGTTTGTTAATATTTTTTCACAGTTATAGCTGTGCTTTAAGTTTAATGCCTAGTTCTAAGTAAGTTTAATATAAGATCTATTAAGAAATTTACAAAATTTGAAAGTACTGCGCGAAATGTTGAAATTGTAAAAATGTGAGTTTTTCAGAGGTACCTTTTATATAAAAAATGTTTGGTTTTTTCTGCAGATGTTGAAGTATCGTCGATAAAAAGCAAAAAAATATATATTTATATATTTGGGGTTTGTAAAAAACTTTTGAAAGTCATGTATGAAGCAAAAATGTTTTAAAAAAGTTGGACGATGCCAACAACACGCGGTGTTCCCAAGCGGTCCTCCATCTAAGTACTAACCGCGCCCGACGCTGCTTAATTTCGGTGATCGGACGAGAACCGATGTACTCAGCGTGGTATGGTCGTTGGCAAAGAAGTGTTGCTTATTTTACTTCATATTATTTGACTTTGCTGTTTACGTACATGCAGTCGAAGTAGTGTTTGTTAATATTTTTTCACAGTTATAGCTGTGCTTTAAGTTTAATGCCTAGTTCTAAGTAAGTTTAATATAAGATCTATTAAGAAATTTACAAAATTTGAAAGTACTGCGCGAAATGTTGAAATTGTAAAAATGTGAGTTTTTCAGAGGTACCTTTTATATAAAAAATGTTTGGTTTTTTCTGCAGATGTTGAAGTATCGTCGATAAAAAGCAAAAAAATATATATTTATATATTTGGGGTTTGTAAAAAACTTTTGAAAGTCATGTATGAAGCAAAAATGTTTTAAAAAAGTTGGACGATGCCAACAACACGCGGTGTTCCCAAGCGGTCCCCCATCTAAGTACTAACCGCGCCCGACGCTGCTTAATTTCGGTGATCGGACGAGAACCGATGTACTCAGCGTGGTATGGTCGTTGGCAAAGAAGTGTTGCTTATTTTGCTTCATATTATTTGACTTTGCTGTTTACGTACATGCAGTCGAAGTAGTGTTTGTTAATATTTTTTCACAGTTATAGCTGTGCTTTAAGTTTAATGCCTAGTTCTAAGTAAGTTTAATATAAGATCTATTAAGAAATTTACAAAATTTGAAAGTACTGCGCGAAATGTTGAAATTGTAAAAATGTGAGTTTTTCAGAGGTACCTTTTATATAAAAAATGTTTGGTTTTTTCTGCAGATGTTGAAGTATCGTCGATAAAAAGCAAAAAAATATATATTTATATATTTGGGGTTTGTAAAAAACTTTTGAAAGTCATGTATGAAGCAAAAATGTTTTAAAAAAGTTGGACGATGCCAACAACACGCGGTGTTCCCAAGCGGTCCCCCATCTAAGTACTAACCGCGCCCGACGCTGCTTAATTTCGGTGATCGGACGAGAACCGATGTACTCAGCGTGGTATGGTCGTTGGCAAAGAAGTGTTGCTTATTTTGCTTCATATTATTTGACTTTGCTGTTTACGTACATGCAGTCGAAGTAGTGTTTGTTAATATTTTTTCACAGTTATAGCTGTGCTTTAAGTTTAATGCCTAGTTCTAAGTAAGTTTAATATAAGATCTATTAAGAAATTTACAAAATTTGAAAGTACTGCGCGAAATGTTGAAATTGTAAAAATGTGAGTTTTTCAGAGGTACCTTTTATATAAAAAATGTTTGGTTTTTTCTGCAGATGTTGAAGTATCGTCGATAAAAAGCAAAAAATATATATTTATATATTTGGGGTTTGTAAAAAACTTTTGAAAGTCATGTATGAAGCAAAAATGTTTTAAAAAAGTTGGACGATGCCAACAACACGCGGTGTTCCCAAGCGGTCCCCCATCTAAGTACTAACCGCGCCCGACGCTGCTTAATTTCGGTGATCGGACGAGAACCGATGTACTCAGCGTGGTATGGTCGTTGGCAAAGAAGTGTTGCTTATTTTGCTTCATATTATTTGACTTTGCTGTTTACGTACATGCAGTCGAAGTAGTGTTTGTTAATATTTTTTCACAGTTATAGCTGTGCTTTAAGTTTAATGCCTAGTTCTAAGTAAGTTTAATATAAGATCTATTAAGAAATTTACAAAATTTGAAAGTACTGCGCGAAATGTTGAAATTGTAAAAATGTGAGTTTTTCAGAGGTACCTTTTATATAAAAAATGTTTGGTTTTTTCTGCAGATGTTGAAGTATCGTCGATAAAAAGCAAAAAAATATATATTTATATATTTGGGGTTTGTAAAAAACTTTTGAAAGTCATGTATGAAGCAAAAATGTTTTAAAAAAGTTGGACGATGCCAACAACACGCGGTGTTCCCAAGCGGTCCCCCATCTAAGTACTAACCGCGCCCGACGCTGCTTAATTTCGGTGATCGGACGAGAACCGATGTACTCAGCGTGGTATGGTCGTTGGCAAAGAAGTGTTGCTTATTTTACTTCATATTATTTGACTTTGCTGTTTACGTACATGCAGTCGAAGTAGTGTTTGTTAATATTTTTTCACAGTTATAGCTGTGCTTTAAGTTTAATGCCTAGTTCTAAGTAAGTTTAATATAAGATCTATTAAGAAATTTACAAAATTTGAAAGTACTGCGCGAAATGTTGAAATTGTAAAAATGTGAGTTTTTCAGAGGTACCTTTTATATAAAAAATGTTTGGTTTTTTCTGCAGATGTTGAAGTATCGTCGATAAAAAGCAAAAAAATATATATTTATATATTTGGGGTTTGTAAAAAACTTTTGAAAGTCATGTATGAAGCAAAAATGTTTTAAAAAAGTTGGACGATGCCAAAAACACGCGGTGTTCCCAAGCGGTCCTCCATCTAAGTACTAACCGCACCCGACGCTGCTTAATTTCGGTGATCGGACGAGAACCGATGTACTCAGCGTGGTATGGTCGTTGGCAAAGAAGTGTTGCTTATTTTGCTTCATATTATTTGACTTTGCTGTTTACGTACATGCAGTCGAAGTAGTGTTTGTTAATATTTTTTCACAGTTATAGCTGTGCTTTAAGTTTAATGCCTAGTTCTAAGTAAGTTTAATATAAGATCTATTAAGAAATTTACAAAATTTGAAAGTACTGCGCGAAATGTTGAAATTGTAAAAATGTGAGTTTTTCAGAGGTACCTTTTATATAAAAAATGTTTGGTTTTTTCTGCAGATGTTGAAGAATCGTCGATAAAAAGCAAAAAAATATATATTTATATATTTGGGGTTTGTAAAAAACTTTTGAAAGTCATGTATGAAGCAAAAATGTTTTAAAAAAGTTGGACGATGCCAACAACACGCGGTGTTCCCAAGCGGTCCCCCATCTAAGTACTAACCGCGCCCGACGCTGCTTAATTTCGGTGATCGGACGAGAACCGATGTACTCAGCGTGGTATGGTCGTTGGCAAAGAAGTGTTGCTTATTTTGCTTCATATTATTTGACTTTGCTGTTTACGTACATGCAGTCGAAGTAGTGTTTGTTAATATTTTTTCACAGTTATAGCTGTGCTTTAAGTTTAATGCCTAGTTCTAAGTAAGTTTAATATAAGATCTATTAAGAAATTTACAAAATTTGAAAGTACTGCGCGAAATGTTGAAATTGTAAAAATGTGAGTTTTTCAGAGGTACCTTTTATATAAAAAATGTTTGGTTTTTTCTGCAGATGTTGAAGTATTGTCGATAAAAAGCAAAAAAATATATATTTATATATTTGGGGTTTGTAAAAAACTTTTGAAAGTCATGTATGTATGAAGCAAAAATGTTTTAAAAAAGTTGGACGATGCCAACAACACGCGGTGTTCCCAAGCGGTCCTCCATCTAAGTACTAACCGCGCCCGACGCTGCGTAATTTCGGTGATCGGTCGAGAACCGATGTACTCAGCGTGGTATGGTCGTTGGCAAAGAAGTGTTGCTTATTTTGCTTCATATTATTTGACTTTGCTGTTTACGTAAATGCAGTCGAAGTAGTGTTTGTTAATATTTTTTCACAGTTATAGCTGTGCTTTAAGTTTAATGCCTAGTTCTAAGTAAGTTTAATATAAGATCTGTTAAGAAATTTACAAAATTTGAAAGTACTGCGCGAAATGTTGAAATTGTAAAAATGTGAGTTTTTCAGAGGTACCTTTTATATAAAAAATGTTTGGTTTTTTCTGCAGATGTTGAAGTATCGTCGATAAAAAGCAAAAAAATATATATTTATATATTTGGGGTTTGTAAAAAACTTTTGAAAGTCATGTATGAAGCAAAAATGTTTTAAAAAAGTTGGACGATGCCAACAACACGCGGTGTTCCCAAGCGGTCCCCCATCTAAGTACTAACCGCGCCCGACGCTGCTTAATTTCGGTGATCGGACGAGAACCGATGTACTCAGCGTGGTATGGTCGTTGGCAAAGAAGTGTTGCTTATTTTGCTTCATATTATTTGACTTTGCTGTTTACGTACATGCAGTCGAAGTAGTGTTTGTTAATATTTTTTCACAGTTATAGCTGTGCTTTAAGTTTAATGCCTAGTTCTAAGTAAGTTTAATATAAGATCTATTAAGAAATTTACAAAATTTGAAAGTACTGCGCGAAATGTTGAAATTGTAAAAATGTGAGTTTTTCAGAGGTACCTTTTATATAAAAAATGTTTGGTTTTTTCTGCAGATGTTGAAGTATCGTCGATAAAAAGCAAAAAAATATATATTTATATATTTGGGGTTTGTAAAAAACTTTTGAAAGTCATGTATGAAGCAAAAATGTTTTAAAAAAGTTGGACGATGCCAACAACACGCGGTGTTCCCAAGCGGTCCCCCATCTAAGTACTAACCGCGCCCGACGCTGCTTAATTTCGGTGATCGGACGAGAACCGATGTACTCAGCGTGGTATGGTCGTTGGCAAAGAAGTGTTGCTTATTTTACTTCATATTATTTGACTTTGCTGTTTACGTACATGCAGTCGAAGTAGTGTTTGTTAATATTTTTTCACAGTTATAGCTGTGCTTTAAGTTTAATGCCTAGTTCTAAGTAAGTTTAATATAAGATCTATTAAGAAATTTACAAAATTTGAAAGTACTGCGCGAAATGTTGAAATTGTAAAAATGTGAGTTTTTCAGAGGTACCTTTTATATAAAAAATGTTTGGTTTTTTCTGCAGATGTTGAAGTATCGTCGATAAAAAGCAAAAAAATATAATTTATATATTTGGGGTTTGTAAAAAACTTTTGAAAGTCATGTATGAAGCAAAAATGTTTTAAAAAAGTTGGACGATGCCAACAACACGCGGTGTTCCCAAGCGGTCCCCCATCTAAGTACTAACCGCGCCCGACGCTGCTTAATTTCGGTGATCGGACGAGAACCGATGTACTCAGCGTGGTATGGTCGTTGGCAAAGAAGTGTTGCTTATTTTGCTTCATATTATTTGACTTTGCTGTTTACGTACATGCAGTCGAAGTAGTGTTTGTTAATATTTTTTCACAGTTATAGCTGTGCTTTAAGTTTAATGCCTAGTTCTAAGTAAGTTTAATATAAGATCTATTAAGAAATTTACAAAATTTGAAAGTACTGCGCGAAATGTTGAAATTGTAAAAATGTGAGTTTTTCAGAGGTACCTTTTATATAAAAAATGTTTGGTTTTTTCTGCAGATGTTGAAGTATCGTCGATAAAAAGCAAAAAAATATATATTTATATATTTGGGGTTTGTAAAAAACTTTTGAAAGTCATGTATGAAGCAAAAATGTTTTAAAAAAGTTGGACGATGCCAACAACACGCGGTGTTCCCAAGCGGTCCCCCATCTAAGTACTAACCGCGCCCGACGCTGCTTAATTTCGGTGATCGGACGAGAACCGATGTACTCAGCGTGGTATGGTCGTTGGCAAAGAAGTGTTGCTTATTTTGCTTCATATTATTTGACTTTGCTGTTTACGTACATGCAGTCGAAGTAGTGTTTGTTAATATTTTTTCACAGTTATAGCTGTGCTTTAAGTTTAATGCCTAGTTCTAAGTAAGTTTAATATAAGATCTATTAAGAAATTTACAAAATTTGAAAGTACTGCGCGAAATGTTGAAATTGTAAAAATGTGAGTTTTTCAGAGGTACCTTTTATATAAAAAATGTTTGGTTTTTTCTGCAGATGTTGAAGTATCGTCGATAAAAAGCAAAAAATATATATTTATATATTTGGGGTTTGTAAAAAACTTTTGAAAGTCATGTATGAAGCAAAAATGTTTTAAAAAAGTTGGACGATGCCAACAACACGCGGTGTTCCCAAGCGGTCCCCCATCTAAGTACTAACCGCGCCCGACGCTGCTTAATTTCGGTGATCGGACGAGAACCGATGTACTCAGCGTGGTATGGTCGTTGGCAAAGAAGTGTTGCTTATTTTGCTTCATATTATTTGACTTTGCTGTTTACGTACATGCAGTCGAAGTAGTGTTTGTTAATATTTTTTCACAGTTATAGCTGTGCTTTAAGTTTAATGCCTAGTTCTAAGTAAGTTTAATATAAGATCTATTAAGAAATTTACAAAATTTGAAAGTACTGCGCGAAATGTTGAAATTGTAAAAATGTGAGTTTTTCAGAGGTACCTTTTATATAAAAAATGTTTGGTTTTTTCTGCAGATGTTGAAGTATCGTCGATAAAAAGCAAAAAAATATATATTTATATATTTGGGGTTTGTAAAAAACTTTTGAAAGTCATGTATGAAGCAAAAATGTTTTAAAAAAGTTGGACGATGCCAACAACACGCGGTGTTCCCAAGCGGTCCCCCATCTAAGTACTAACCGCGCCCGACGCTGCTTAATTTCGGTGATCGGACGAGAACCGATGTACTCAGCGTGGTATGGTCGTTGGCAAAGAAGTGTTGCTTATTTTGCTTCATATTATTTGACTTTGCTGTTTACGTACATGCAGTCGAAGTAGTGTTTGTTAATATTTTTTCACAGTTATAGCTGTGCTTTAAGTTTAATGCCTAGTTCTAAGTAAGTTTAATATAAGATCTATTAAGAAATTTACAAAATTTGAAAGTACTGCGCGAAATGTTGAAATTGTAAAAATGTGAGTTTTTCAGAGGTACCTTTTATATAAAAAATGTTTGGTTTTTTCTGCAGATGTTGAAGTATTGTCGATAAAAAGCAAAAAAATATATATTTATATATTTGGGGTTTGTAAAAAACTTTTGAAAGTCATGTATGTATGAAGCAAAAATGTTTTAAAAAAGTTGGACGATGCCAACAACACGCGGTGTTCCCAAGCGGTCCTCCATCTAAGTACTAACCGCGCCCGACGCTGCGTAATTTCGGTGATCGGACGAGAACCGATGTACTCAGCGTGGTATGGTCGTTGGCAAAGAAGTGTTGCTTATTTTGCTTCATATTATTTGACTTTGCTGTTTACGTACATGCAGTCGAAGTAGTGTTTGTTAATATTTTTTCACAGTTATAGCTGTGCTTTAAGTTTAATGCCTAGTTCTAAGTAAGTTTAATATAAGATCTATTAAGAAATTTACAAAATTTGAAAGTACTGCGCGAAATGTTGAAATTGTAAAAATGTGAGTTTTTCAGAGGTACCTTTTATATAAAAAATGTTTGGTTTTTTCTGCAGATGTTGAAGTATCGTCGATAAAAAGCAAAAAATATATATTTATATATTTGGGGTTTGTAAAAAACTTTTGAAAGTCATGTATGAAGCAAAAATGTTTTAAAAAAGTTGGACGATGCCAACAACACGCGGTGTTCCCAAGCGGTCCCCCATCTAAGTACTAACCGCGCCCGACGCTGCTTAATTTCGGTGATCGGACGAGAACCGATGTACTCAGCGTGGTATGGTCGTTGGCAAAGAAGTGTTGCTTATTTTGCTTCATATTATTTGACTTTGCTGTTTACGTACATGCAGTCGAAGTAGTGTTTGTTAATATTTTTTCACAGTTATAGCTGTGCTTTAAGTTTAATGCCTAGTTCTAAGTAAGTTTAATATAAGATCTATTAAGAAATTTACAAAATTTGAAAGTACTGCGCGAAATGTTGAAATTGTAAAAATGTGAGTTTTTCAGAGGTACCTTTTATATAAAAAATGTTTGGTTTTTTCTGCAGATGTTGAAGTATCGTCGATAAAAAGCAAAAAAATATATATTTATATATTTGGGGTTTGTAAAAAACTTTTGAAAGTCATGTATGAAGCAAAAATGTTTTAAAAAAGTTGGACGATGCCAACAACACGCGGTGTTCCCAAGCGGTCCCCCATCTAAGTACTAACCGCGCCCGACGCTGCTTAATTTCGGTGATCGGACGAGAACCGATGTACTCAGCGTGGTATGGTCGTTGGCAAAGAAGTGTTGCTTATTTTGCTTCATATTATTTGACTTTGCTGTTTACGTACATGCAGTCGAAGTAGTGTTTGTTAATATTTTTTCACAGTTATAGCTGTGCTTTAAGTTTAATGCCTAGTTCTAAGTAAGTTTAATATAAGATCTATTAAGAAATTTACAAAATTTGAAAGTACTGCGCGAAATGTTGAAATTGTAAAAATGTGAGTTTTTCAGAGGTACCTTTTATATAAAAAATGTTTGGTTTTTTCTGCAGATGTTGAAGTATTGTCGATAAAAAGCAAAAAAATATATATTTATATATTTGGGGTTTGTAAAAAACTTTTGAAAGTCATGTATGTATGAAGCAAAAATGTTTTAAAAAAGTTGGACGATGCCAACAACACGCGGTGTTCCCAAGCGGTCCTCCATCTAAGTACTAACCGCGCCCGACGCTGCGTAATTTCGGTGATCGGTCGAGAACCGATGTACTCAGCGTGGTATGGTCGTTGGCAAAGAAGTGTTGCTTATTTTGCTTCATATTATTTGACTTTGCTGTTTACGTAAATGCAGTCGAAGTAGTGTTTGTTAATATTTTTTCACAGTTATAGCTGTGCTTTAAGTTTAATGCCTAGTTCTAAGTAAGTTTAATATAAGATCTGTTAAGAAATTTACAAAATTTGAAAGTACTGCGCGAAATGTTGAAATTGTAAAAATGTGAGTTTTTCAGAGGTACCTTTTATATAAAAAATGTTTGGTTTTTTCTGCAGATGTTGAAGTATCGTCGATAAAAAGCAAAAAAATATATATTTATATATTTGGGGTTTGTAAAAAACTTTTGAAAGTCATGTATGAAGCAAAAATGTTTTAAAAAAGTTGGACGATGCCAACAACACGCGGTGTTCCCAAGCGGTCCCCCATCTAAGTACTAACCGCGCCCGACGCTGCTTAATTTCGGTGATCGGACGAGAACCGATGTACTCAGCGTGGTATGGTCGTTGGCAAAGAAGTGTTGCTTATTTTGCTTCATATTATTTGACTTTGCTGTTTACGTACATGCAGTCGAAGTAGTGTTTGTTAATATTTTTTCACAGTTATAGCTGTGCTTTAAGTTTAATGCCTAGTTCTAAGTAAGTTTAATATAACATCTATTAAGAAATTTACAAAATTTGAAAGTACTGCGCGAAATGTTGAAATTGTAAAAATGTGAGTTTTTCAGAGGTACCTTTTATATAAAAAATGTTTGGTTTTTTCTGCAGATGTTGAAGTATCGTCGATAAAAAGCAAAAAATATATATTTATATATTTGGGGTTTGTAAAAAACTTTTGAAAGTCATGTATGAAGCAAAAATGTTTTAAAAAAGTTGGACGATGCCAACAACACGCGGTGTTCCCAAGCGGTCCCCCATCTAAGTACTAACCGCGCCCGACGCTGCTTAATTTCGGTGATCGGACGAGAACCGATGTACTCAGCGTGGTATGGTCGTTGGCAAAGAAGTGTTGCTTATTTTGCTTCATATTATTTGACTTTGCTGTTTACGTACATGCAGTCGAAGTAGTGTTTGTTAATATTTTTTCACAGTTATAGCTGTGCTTTAAGTTTAATGCCTAGTTCTAAGTAAGTTTAATATAAGATCTATTAAGAAATTTACAAAATTTGAAAGTACTGCGCGAAATGTTGAAATTGTAAAAATGTGAGTTTTTCAGAGGTACCTTTTATATAAAAAATGTTTGGTTTTTTCTGCAGATGTTGAAGTATCGTCGATAAAAAGCAAAAAAATATATATTTATATATTTGGGGTTTGTAAAAAACTTTTGAAAGTCATGTATGAAGCAAAAATGTTTTAAAAAAGTTGGACGATGCCAACAACACGCGGTGTTCCCAAGCGGTCCCCCATCTAAGTACTAACCGCGCCCGACGCTGCTTAATTTCGGTGATCGGACGAGAACCGATGTACTCAGCGTGGTATGGTCGTTGGCAAAGAAGTGTTGCTTATTTTGCTTCATATTATTTGACTTTGCTGTTTACGTACATGCAGTCGAAGTAGTGTTTGTTAATATTTTTTCACAGTTATAGCTGTGCTTTAAGTTTAATGCCTAGTTCTAAGTAAGTTTAATATAAGATCTATTAAGAAATTTACAAAATTTGAAAGTACTGCGCGAAATGTTGAAATTGTAAAAATGTGAGTTTTTCAGAGGTACCTTTTATATAAAAAATGTTTGGTTTTTTCTGCAGATGTTGAAGTATCGTCGATAAAAAGCAAAAAAATATATATTTATATATTTGGGGTTTGTAAAAAACTTTTGAAAGTCATGTATGAAGCAAAAATGTTTTAAAAAAGTTGGACGATGCCAACAACACGCGGTGTTCCCAAGCGGTCCTCCATCTAAGTACTAACCGCGCCCGACGCTGCTTAATTTCGGTGATCGGACGAGAACCGATGTACTCAGCGTGGTATGGTCGTTGGCAAAGAAGTGTTGCTTATTTTGCTTCATATTATTTGACTTTGCTGTTTACGTACATGCAGTCGAAGTAGTGTTTGTTAATATTTTTTCACAGTTATAGCTGTGCTTTAAGTTTAATGCCTAGTTCTAAGTAAGTTTAATATAAGATCTATTAAGAAATTTACAAAATTTGAAAGTACTGCGCGAAATGTTGAAATTGTAAAAATGTGAGTTTTTCAGAGGTACCTTTTATATAAAAAATGTTTGGTTTTTTTCTGCAGATGTTGAAGTATCGTCGATAAAAAGCAAAAAATATATATTTATATATTTGGGGTTTGTAAAAAACTTTTGAAAGTCATGTATGAAGCAAAAATGTTTTAAAAAAGTTGGACGATGCCAACAACACGCGGTGTTCCCAAGCGGTCCCCCATCTAAGTACTAACCGCGCCCGACGCTGCTTAATTTCGGTGATCGGACGAGAACCGATGTACTCAGCGTGGTATGGTCGTTGGCAAAGAAGTGTTGCTTATTTTACTTCATATTATTTGACTTTGCTGTTTACGTACATGCAGTCGAAGTAGTGTTTGTTAATATTTTTTCACAGTTATAGCTGTGCTTTAAGTTTAATGCCTAGTTCTAATATAAGTTTAATATAAGATCTATTAAGAAATTTACAAAATTTGAAAGTACTGCGCGAAATGTTGAAATTGTAAAAATGTGAGTTTTTCAGAGGTACCTTTTATATAAAAAATGTTTGGTTTTTTCTGCAGATGTTGAAGTATCGTCGATAAAAAGCAAAAAAATATATATTTATATATTTGGGGTTTGTAAAAAACTTTTGAAAGTCATGTATGAAGCAAAAATGTTTTAAAAAAGTTGGACGATGCCAACAACACGCGGTGTTCCCAAGCGGTCCCCCATCTAAGTACTAACCGCGCCCGACGCTGCTTAATTTCGGTGATCGGACGAGAACCGATGTACTCAGCGTGGTATGGTCGTTGGCAAAGAAGTGTTGCTTATTTTACTTCATATTATTTGACTTTGCTGTTTACGTACATGCAGTCGAAGTAGTGTTTGTTAATATTTTTTCACAGTTATAGCTGTGCTTTAAGTTTAATGCCTAGTTCTAATATAAGTTTAATATAAGATCTATTAAGAAATTTACAAAATTTGAAAGTACTGCGCGAAATGTTGAAATTGTAAAAATGTGAGTTTTTCAGAGGTACCTTTTATATAAAAAATGTTTGGTTTTTTCTGCAGATGTTGAAGTATCGTCGATAAAAAGCAAAAAAATATATATTTATATATTTGGGGTTTGTAAAAAACTTTTGAAAGTCATGTATGAAGCAAAAATGTTTTAAAAAAGTTGGACGATGCCAACAACACGCGGTGTTCCCAAGCGGTCCCCCATCTAAGTACTAACCGCGCCCGACGCTGCTTAATTTCGGTGATCGGACGAGAACCGATGTACTCAGCGTGGTATGGTCGTTGGCAAAGAAGTGTTGCTTATTTTACTTCATATTATTTGACTTTGCTGTTTACGTACATGCAGTCGAAGTAGTGTTTGTTAATATTTTTTCACAGTTATAGCTGTGCTTTAAGTTTAATGCCTAGTTCTAATATAAGTTTAATATAAGATCTATTAAGAAATTTACAAAATTTGAAAGTACTGCGCGAAATGTTGAAATTGTAAAAATGTGAGTTTTTCAGAGGTACCTTTTATATAAAAAATGTTTGGTTTTTTCTGCAGATGTTGAAGTATCGTCGATAAAAAGCAAAAAAATATATATTTATATATTTGGGGTTTGTAAAAAACTTTTGAAAGTCATGTATGAAGCAAAAATGTTTTAAAAAAGTTGGACGATGCCAACAACACGCGGTGTTCCCAAGCGGTCCCCCATCTAAGTACTAACCGCGCCCGACGCTGCTTAATTTCGGTGATCGGACGAGAACCGATGTACTCAGCGTGGTATGGTCGTTGGCAAAGAAGTGTTGCTTATTTTGCTTCATATTATTTGACTTTGCTGTTTACGTACATGCAGTCGAAGTAGTGTTTGTTAATATTTTTTCACAGTTATAGCTGTGCTTTAAGTTTAATGCCTAGTTCTAAGTAAGTTTAATATAAGATCTATTAAGAAATTTACAAAATTTGAAAGTACTGCGCGAAATGTTGAAATTGTAAAAATGTGAGTTTTTCAGGGGTACCTTTTATATAAAAAATGTTTGGTTTTTTCTGCAGATGTTGAAGTATCGTCGATAAAAAGCAAAAAATATATATTTATATATTTGGGGTTTGTAAAAAACTTTTGAAAGTCATGTATGAAGCAAAAATGTTTTAAAAAAGTTGGACGATGCCAACAACACGCGGTGTTCCCAAGCGGTCCCCCATCTAAGTACTAACCGCGCCCGACGCTGCTTAATTTCGGTGATCGGACGAGAACCGATGTACTCAGCGTGGTATGGTCGTTGGCAAAGAAGTGTTGCTTATTTTGCTTCATATTATTTGACTTTGCTGTTTACGTACATGCAGTCGAAGTAGTGTTTGTTAATATTTTTTCCCAGTTATAGCTGTGCTTTAAGTTTAATGCCTAGTTCTAAGTAAGTTTAATATAAGATCTATTAAGAAATTTACAAAATTTGAAACTACTGCGCGAAATGTTGAAATTGTAAAAATGTGAGTTTTTCAGAGGTACCTTTTATATAAAAAATGTTTGGTTTTTTCTGCAGATGTTGAAGTATCGTCGATAAAAAGCAAAAAAATATATATTTATATATTTGGGGTTTGTAAAAAACTTTTGAAAGTCATGTATGAAGCAAAAATGTTTTAAAAAAGTTGGACGATGCCAACAACACGCGGTGTTCCCAAGCGGTCCCCCATCTAAGTACTAACCGCGCCCGACGCTGCTTAATTTCGGTGATCGGACGAGAACCGATGTACTCAGCGTGGTATGGTCGTTGGCAAAGAAGTGTTGCTTATTTTGCTTCATATTATTTGACTTTGCTGTTTACGTACATGCAGTCGAAGTAGTGTTTGTTAATATTTTTTCCCAGTTATAGCTGTGCTTTAAGTTTAATGCCTAGTTCTAAGTAAGTTTAATATAAGATCTATTAAGAAATTTACAAAATTTGAAAGTACTGCGCGAAATGTTGAAATTGTAAAAATGTGAGTTTTTCAGAGGTACCTTTTATATAAAAAATGTTTGGTTTTTTCTGCAGATGTTGAAGTATCGTCGATAAAAAGCAAAAAAATATATATTTATATATTTGGGGTTTGTAAAAAACTTTTGAAAGTCATGTATGAAGCAAAAATGTTTTAAAAAAGTTGGACGATGCCAACAACACGCGGTGTTCCCAAGCGGTCCCCCATCTAAGTACTAACCGCGCCCGACGCTGCTTAATTTCGGTGATCGGACGAGAACCGATGTACTCAGCGTGGTATGGTCGTTGGCAAAGAAGTGTTGCTTATTTTGCTTCATATTATTTGACTTTGCTGTTTACGTACATGCAGTCGAAGTAGTGTTTGTTAATATTTTTTCCCAGTTATAGCTGTGCTTTAAGTTTAATGCCTAGTTCTAAGTAAGTTTAATATAAGATCTATTAAGAAATTTACAAAATTTGAAAGTACTGCGCGAAATGTTGAAATTGTAAAAATGTGAGTTTTTCAGAGGTACCTTTTATATAAAAAATGTTTGGTTTTTTCTGCAGATGTTGAAGTATCGTCGATAAAAAGCAAAAAAATATATATTTATATATTTAGGGTTTGTAAAAAACTTTTGAAAGTCATGTATGAAGCAAAAATGTTTTAAAAAAGTTGGACGATGCCAACAACACGCGGTGTTCCCAAGCGGTCCCCCATCTAAGTACTAACCGCGCCCGACGCTGCTTAATTTCGGTGATCGGACGAGAACCGATGTACTCAGCGTGGTATGGTCGTTGGCAAAGAAGTGTTGCTTATTTTGCTTCATATTATTTGACTTTGCTGTTTACGTACATGCAGTCGAAGTAGTGTTTGTTAATATTTTTTCACAGTTATAGCTGTGCTTTAAGTTTAATGCCTAGTTCTAAGTAAGTTTAATATAAGATCTATTAAGAAATTTACAAAATTTGAAAGTACTGCGCGAAATGTTGAAATTGTAAAAATGTGAGTTTTTCAGAGGTACCTTTTATATAAAAAATGTTTGGTTTTTTCTGCAGATGTTGAAGTATCGTCGATAAAAAGCAAAAAAATATATATTTATATATTTAGGGTTTGTAAAAAACTTTTGAAAGTCATGTATGAAGCAAAAATGTTTTAAAAAAGTTGGACGATGCCAACAACACGCGGTGTTCCCAAGCGGTCCCCCATCTAAGTACTAACCGCGCCCGACGCTGCTTAATTTCGGTGATCGGACGAGAACCGATGTACTCAGCGTGGTATGGTCGTTGGCAAAGAAGTGTTGCTTATTTTACTTCATATTATTTGACTTTGCTGTTTACGTACATGCAGTCGAAGTAGTGTTTGTTAATATTTTTTCACAGTTATAGCTGTGCTTTAAGTTTAATGCCTAGTTCTAAGTAAGTTTAATATAAGATCTATTAAGAAATTTACAAAATTTGAAAGTACTGCGCGAAATGTTGAAATTGTAAAAATGTGAGTTTTTCAGAGGTACCTTTTATATAAAAAATGTTTGGTTTTTTCTGCAGATGTTGAAGTATCGTCGATAAAAAGCAAAAAAATATATATTTATATATTTGGGGTTTGTAAAAAACTTTTGAAAGTCATGTATGAAGCAAAAATGTTTTAAAAAAGTTGGACGATGCCAACAACACGCGGTGTTCCCAAGCGGTCCCCCATCTAAGTACTAACCGCGCCCGACGCTGCTTAATTTCGGTGATCGGACGAGAACCGATGTACTCAGCGTGGTATGGTCGTTGGCAAAGAAGTGTTGCTTATTTTGCTTCATATTATTTGACTTTGCTGTTTACGTACATGCAGTCGAAGTAGTGTTTGTTAATATTTTTTCACAGTTATAGCTGTGCTTTAAGTTTAATGCCTAGTTCTAAGTAAGTTTAATATAAGATCTATTAAGAAATTTACAAAATTTGAAAGTACTGCGCGAAATGTTGAAATTGTAAAAATGTGAGTTTTTCAGAGGTACCTTTTATATAAAAAATGTTTGGTTTTTTCTGCAGATGTTGAAGTATCGTCGATAAAAAGCAAAAAAATATATATTTATATATTTGGGGTTTGTAAAAAACTTTTGAAAGTCATGTATGAAGCAAAAATGTTTTAAAAAAGTTGGACGATGCCAACAACACGCGGTGTTCCCAAGCGGTCCCCCATCTAAGTACTAACCGCGCCCGACGCTGCTTAATTTCGGTGATCGGACGAGAACCGATGTACTCAGCGTGGTATGGTCGTTGGCAAAGAAGTGTTGCTTATTTTGCTTCATATTATTTGACTTTGCTGTTTACGTACATGCAGTCGAAGTAGTGTTTGTTAATATTTTTTCCCAGTTATAGCTGTGCTTTAAGTTTAATGCCTAGTTCTAAGTAAGTTTAATATAAGATCTATTAAGAAATTTACAAAATTTGAAAGTACTGCGCGAAATGTTGAAATTGTAAAAATGTGAGTTTTTCAGAGGTACCTTTTATATAAAAAATGTTTGGTTTTTTCTGCAGATGTTGAAGTATCGTCGATAAAAAGCAAAAAAATATATATTTATATATTTGGGGTTTGTAAAAAACTTTTGAAAGTCATGTATGAAGCAAAAATGTTTTAAAAAAGTTGGACGATGCCAACAACACGCGGTGTTCCCAAGCGGTCCCCCATCTAAGTACTAACCGCGCCCGACGCTGCTTAATTTCGGTGATCGGACGAGAACCGATGTACTCAGCGTGGTATGGTCGTTGGCAAAGAAGTGTTGCTTATTTTGCTTCATATTATTTGACTTTGCTGTTTACGTACATGCAGTCGAAGTAGTGTTTGTTAATATTTTTTCACAGTTATAGCTGTGCTTTAAGTTTAATGCCTAGTTCTAAGTAAGTTTAATATAAGATCTATTAAGAAATTTACAAAATTTGAAAGTACTGCGCGAAATGTTGAAATTGTAAAAATGTGAGTTTTTCAGAGGTACCTTTTATATAAAAAATGTTTGGTTTTTTCTGCAGATGTTGAAGTATCGTCGATAAAAAGCAAAAAAATATATATTTATATATTTGGGGTTTGTAAAAAACTTTTGAAAGTCATGTATGAAGCAAAAATGTTTTAAAAAAGTTGGACGATGCCAACAACACGCGGTGTTCCCAAGCGGTCCCCCATCTAAGTACTAACCGCGCCCGACGCTGCTTAATTTCGGTGATCGGACGAGAACCGATGTACTCAGCGTGGTATGGTCGTTGGCAAAGAAGTGTTGCTTATTTTGCTTCATATTATTTGACTTTGCTGTTTACGTACATGCAGTCGAAGTAGTGTTTGTTAATATTTTTTCACAGTTATAGCTGTGCTTTAAGTTTAATGCCTAGTTCTAAGTAAGTTTAATATAAGATCTATTAAGAAATTTACAAAATTTGAAAGTACTGCGCGAAATGTTGAAATTGTAAAAATGTGAGTTTTTCAGAGGTACCTTTTATATAAAAAATGTTTGGTTTTTTCTGCAGATGTTGAAGTATCGTCGATAAAAAGCAAAAAATATATATTTATATATTTGGGGTTTGTAAAAAACTTTTGAAAGTCATGTATGAAGCAAAAATGTTTTAAAAAAGTTGGACGATGCCAACAACACGCGGTGTTCCCAAGCGGTCCCCCATCTAAGTACTAACCGCGCCCGACGCTGCTTAATTTCGGTGATCGGACGAGAACCGATGTACTCAGCGTGGTATGGTCGTTGGCAAAGAAGTGTTGCTTATTTTGCTTCATATTATTTGACTTTGCTGTTTACGTACATGCAGTCGAAGTAGTGTTTGTTAATATTTTTTCACAGTTATAGCTGTGCTTTAAGTTTAATGCCTAGTTCTAAGTAAGTTTAATATAAGATCTATTAAGAAATTTACAAAATTTGAAAGTACTGCGCGAAATGTTGAAATTGTAAAAATGTGAGTTTTTCAGAGGTACCTTTTATATAAAAAATGTTTGGTTTTTTCTGCAGATGTTGAAGTATCGTCGATAAAAAGCAAAAAAATATATATTTATATATTTGGGGTTTGTAAAAAACTTTTGAAAGTCATGTATGAAGCAAAAATGTTTTAAAAAAGTTGGACGATGCCAACAACACGCGGTGTTCCCAAGCGGTCCCCCATCTAAGTACTAACCGCGCCCGACGCTGCTTAATTTCGGTGATCGGACGAGAACCGATGTACTCAGCGTGGTATGGTCGTTGGCAAAGAAGTGTTGCTTATTTTACTTCATATTATTTGACTTTGCTGTTTACGTACATGCAGTCGAAGTAGTGTTTGTTAATATTTTTTCACAGTTATAGCTGTGCTTTAAGTTTAATGCCTAGTTCTAAGTAAGTTTAATATAAGATCTATTAAGAAATTTACAAAATTTGAAAGTACTGCGCGAAATGTTGAAATTGTAAAAATGTGAGTTTTTCAGAGGTACCTTTTATATAAAAAATGTTTGGTTTTTTCTGCAGATGTTGAAGTATCGTCGATAAAAAGCAAAAAAATATATATTTATATATTTGGGGTTTGTAAAAAACTTTTGAAAGTCATGTATGAAGCAAAAATGTTTTAAAAAAGTTGGACGATGCCAACAACACGCGGTGTTCCCAAGCGGTCCCCCATCTAAGTACTAACCGCGCCCGACGCTGCTTAATTTCGGTGATCGGACGAGAACCGATGTACTCAGCGTGGTATGGTCGTTGGCAAAGAAGTGTTGCTTATTTTGCTTCATATTATTTGACTTTGCTGTTTACGTACATGCAGTCGAAGTAGTGTTTGTTAATATTTTTTCACAGTTATAGCTGTGCTTTAAGTTTAATGCCTAGTTCTAAGTAAGTTTAATATAAGATCTATTAAGAAATTTACAAAATTTGAAAGTACTGCGCGAAATGTTGAAATTGTAAAAATGTGAGTTTTTCAGAGGTACCTTTTATATAAAAAATGTTTGGTTTTTTCTGCAGATGTTGAAGTATCGTCGATAAAAAGCAAAAAATATATATTTATATATTTGGGGTTTGTAAAAAACTTTTGAAAGTCATGTATGAAGCAAAAATGTTTTAAAAAAGTTGGACGATGCCAACAACACGCGGTGTTCCCAAGCGGTCCCCCATCTAAGTACTAACCGCGCCCGACGCTGCTTAATTTCGGTGATCGGACGAGAACCGATGTACTCAGCGTGGTATGGTCGTTGGCAAAGAAGTGTTGCTTATTTTGCTTCATATTATTTGACTTTGCTGTTTACGTACATGCAGTCGAAGTAGTGTTTGTTAATATTTTTTCACAGTTATAGCTGTGCTTTAAGTTTAATGCCTAGTTCTAAGTAAGTTTAATATAAGATCTATTAAGAAATTTACAAAATTTGAAAGTACTGCGCGAAATGTTGAAATTGTAAAAATGTGAGTTTTTCAGAGGTACCTTTTATATAAAAAATGTTTGGTTTTTTCTGCAGATGTTGAAGTATCGTCGATAAAAAGCAAAAAAATATATATTTATATTTTTGGGGTTTGTAAAAAACTTTTGAAAGTCATGTATGAAGCAAAAATGTTTTAAAAAAGTTGGACGATGCCAACAACACGCGGTGTTCCCAAGCGGTCCCCCATCTAAGTACTAACCGCGCCCGACGCTACTTAATTTCGGTGATCGGACGAGAACCGATGTACTCAGCGTGGTATGGTCGTTGGCAAAGAAGTGTTGCTTATTTTACTTCATATTATTTGACTTTGCTGTTTACGTACATGCAGTCGAAGTAGTGTTTGTTAATATTTTTTCACAGTTATAGCTGTGCTTTAAGTTTAATGCCTAGTTCTAAGTAAGTTTAATATAAGATCTATTAAGAAATTTACAAAATTTGAAAGTACTGCGCGAAATGTTGAAATTGTAAAAATGTGAGTTTTTCAGAGGTACCTTTTATATAAAAAATGTTTGGTTTTTTCTGCAGATGTTGAAGTATCGTCGATAAAAAGCAAAAAAATATATATTTATATATTTGGGGTTTGTAAAAAACTTTTGAAAGTCATGTATGAAGCAAAAATGTTTTAAAAAAGTTGGACGATGCCAACAACACGCGGTGTTCCCAAGCGGTCCCCCATCTAAGTACTAACCGCGCCCGACGCTGCTTAATTTCGGTGATCGGACGAGAACCGATGTACTCAGCGTGGTATGGTCGTTGGCAAAGAAGTGTTGCTTATTTTGCTTCATATTATTTGACTTTGCTGTTTACGTACATGCAGTCGAAGTAGTGTTTGTTAATATTTTTTCACAGTTATAGCTGTGCTTTAAGTTTAATGCCTAGTTCTAAGTAAGTTTAATATAAGATCTATTAAGAAATTTACAAAATTTGAAAGTACTGCGCGAAATGTTGAAATTGTAAAAATGTGAGTTTTTCAGAGGTACCTTTTATATAAAAAATGTTTGGTTTTTTCTGCAGATGTTGAAGTATCGTCGATAAAAAGCAAAAAATATATATTTATATATTTGGGGTTTGTAAAAAACTTTTGAAAGTCATGTATGAAGCAAAAATGTTTTAAAAAAGTTGGACGATGCCAACAACACGCGGTGTTCCCAAGCGGTCCCCCATCTAAGTACTAACCGCGCCCGACGCTGCTTAATTTCGGTGATCGGACGAGAACCGATGTACTCAGCGTGGTATGGTCGTTGGCAAAGAAGTGTTGCTTATTTTGCTTCATATTATTTGACTTTGCTGTTTACGTACATGCAGTCGAAGTAGTGTTTGTTAATATTTTTTCACAGTTATAGCTGTGCTTTAAGTTTAATGCCTAGTTCTAAGTAAGTTTAATATAAGATCTATTAAGAAATTTACAAAATTTGAAAGTACTGCGCGAAATGTTGAAATTGTAAAAATGTGAGTTTTTCAGAGGTACCTTTTATATAAAAAATGTTTGGTTTTTTCTGCAGATGTTGAAGTATCGTCGATAAAAAGCAAAAAAATATATATTTATATATTTGGGGTTTGTAAAAAACTTTTGAAAGTCATGTATGAAGCAAAAATGTTTTAAAAAAGTTGGACGATGCCAACAACACGCGGTGTTCCCAAGCGGTCCCCCATCTAAGTACTAACCGCGCCCGACGCTGCTTAATTTCGGTGATCGGACGAGAACCGATGTACTCAGCGTGGTATGGTCGTTGGCAAAGAAGTGTTGCTTATTTTACTTCATATTATTTGACTTTGCTGTTTACGTACATGCAGTCGAAGTAGTGTTTGTTAATATTTTTTCACAGTTATAGCTGTGCTTTAAGTTTAATGCCTAGTTCTAAGTAAGTTTAATATAAGATCTATTAAGAAATTTACAAAATTTGAAAGTACTGCGCGAAATGTTGAAATTGTAAAAATGTGAGTTTTTCAGAGGTACCTTTTATATAAAAAATGTTTGGTTTTTTCTGCAGATGTTGAAGTATCGTCGATAAAAAGCAAAAAAATATATATTTATATATTTGGGGTTTGTAAAAAACTTTTGAAAGTCATGTATGAAGCAAAAATGTTTTAAAAAAGTTGGACGATGCCAACAACACGCGGTGTTCCCAAGCGGTCCCCCATCTAAGTACTAACCGCGCCCGACGCTGCTTAATTTCGGTGATCGGACGAGAACCGATGTACTCAGCGTGGTATGGTCGTTGGCAAAGAAGTGTTGCTTATTTTGCTTCATATTATTTGACTTTGCTGTTTACGTACATGCAGTCGAAGTAGTGTTTGTTAATATTTTTTCACAGTTATAGCTGTGCTTTAAGTTTAATGCCTAGTTCTAAGTAAGTTTAATATAAGATCTATTAAGAAATTTACAAAATTTGAAAGTACTGCGCGAAATGTTGAAATTGTAAAAATGTGAGTTTTTCAGAGGTACCTTTTATATAAAAAATGTTTGGTTTTTTCTGCAGATGTTGAAGTATCGTCGATAAAAAGCAAAAAATATATATTTATATATTTGGGGTTTGTAAAAAACTTTTGAAAGTCATGTATGAAGCAAAAATGTTTTAAAAAAGTTGGACGATGCCAACAACACGCGGTGTTCCCAAGCGGTCCCCCATCTAAGTACTAACCGCGCCCGACGCTGCTTAATTTCGGTGATCGGACGAGAACCGATGTACTCAGCGTGGTATGGTCGTTGGCAAAGAAGTGTTGCTTATTTTGCTTCATATTATTTGACTTTGCTGTTTACGTACATGCAGTCGAAGTAGTGTTTGTTAATATTTTTTCACAGTTATAGCTGTGCTTTAAGTTTAATGCCTAGTTCTAAGTAAGTTTAATATAAGATCTATTAAGAAATTTACAAAATTTGAAAGTACTGCGCGAAATGTTGAAATTGTAAAAATGTGAGTTTTTCAGAGGTACCTTTTATATAAAAAATGTTTGGTTTTTTCTGCAGATGTTGAAGTATCGTCGATAAAAAGCAAAAAAATATATATTTATATATTTGGGGTTTGTAAAAAACTTTTGAAAGTCATGTATGAAGCAAAAATGTTTTAAAAAAGTTGGACGATGCCAACAACACGCGGTGTTCCCAAGCGGTCCTCCATCTAAGTACTAACCGCGCCCGACGCTGCTTAATTTCGGTGATCGGACGAGAACCGATGTACTCAGCGTGGTATGGTCGTTGGCAAAGAAGTGTTGCTTATTTTACTTCATATTATTTGACTTTGCTGTTTACGTACATGCAGTCGAAGTAGTGTTTGTTAATATTTTTTCACAGTTATAGCTGTGCTTTAAGTTTAATGCCTAGTTCTAAGTAAGTTTAATATAAGATCTATTAAGAAATTTACAAAATTTGAAAGTACTGCGCGAAATGTTGAAATTGTAAAAATGTGAGTTTTTCAGAGGTACCTTTTATATAAAAAATGTTTGGTTTTTTCTGCAGATGTTGAAGTATCGTCGATAAAAAGCAAAAAAATATATATTTATATATTTGGGGTTTGTAAAAAACTTTTGAAAGTCATGTATGAAGCAAAAATGTTTTAAAAAAGTTGGACGATGCCAACAACACGCGGTGTTCCCAAGCGGTCCCCCATCTAAGTACTAACCGCGCCCGACGCTGCTTAATTTCGGTGATCGGACGAGAACCGATGTACTCAGCGTGGTATGGTCGTTGGCAAAGAAGTGTTGCTTATTTTGCTTCATATTATTTGACTTTGCTGTTTACGTACATGCAGTCGAAGTAGTGTTTGTTAATATTTTTTCACAGTTATAGCTGTGCTTTAAGTTTAATGCCTAGTTCTAAGTAAGTTTAATATAAGATCTATTAAGAAATTTACAAAATTTGAAAGTACTGCGCGAAATGTTGAAATTGTAAAAATGTGAGTTTTTCAGAGGTACCTTTTATATAAAAAATGTTTGGTTTTTTCTGCAGATGTTGAAGTATCGTCGATAAAAAGCAAAAAATATATATTTATATATTTGGGGTTTGTAAAAAACTTTTGAAAGTCATGTATGAAGCAAAAATGTTTTAAAAAAGTTGGACGATGCCAACAACACGCGGTGTTCCCAAGCGGTCCCCCATCTAAGTACTAACCGCGCCCGACGCTGCTTAATTTCGGTGATCGGACGAGAACCGATGTACTCAGCGTGGTATGGTCGTTGGCAAAGAAGTGTTGCTTATTTTGCTTCATATTATTTGACTTTGCTGTTTACGTACATGCAGTCGAAGTAGTGTTTGTTAATATTTTTTCACAGTTATAGCTGTGCTTTAAGTTTAATGCCTAGTTCTAAGTAAGTTTAATATAAGATCTATTAAGAAATTTACAAAATTTGAAAGTACTGCGCGAAATGTTGAAATTGTAAAAATGTGAGTTTTTCAGAGGTACCTTTTATATAAAAAATGTTTGGTTTTTTCTGCAGATGTTGAAGTATCGTCGATAAAAAGCAAAAAATATATATTTATATATTTGGGGTTTGTAAAAAACTTTTGAAAGTCATGTATGAAGCAAAAATGTTTTAAAAAAGTTGGACGATGCCAACAACACGCGGTGTTCCCAAGCGGTCCCCCATCTAAGTACTAACCGCGCCCGACGCTGCTTAATTTCGGTGATCGGACGAGAACCGATGTACTCAGCGTGGTATGGTCGTTGGCAAAGAAGTGTTGCTTATTTTGCTTCATATTATTTGACTTTGCTGTTTACGTACATGCAGTCGAAGTAGTGTTTGTTAATATTTTTTCACAGTTATAGCTGTGCTTTAAGTTTAATGCCTAGTTCTAAGTAAGTTTAATATAAGATCTATTAAGAAATTTACAAAATTTGAAAGTACTGCGCGAAATGTTGAAATTGTAAAAATGTGAGTTTTTCAGAGGTACCTTTTATATAAAAAATGTTTGGTTTTTTCTGCAGATGTTGAAGTATCGTCGATAAAAAGCAAAAAAATATATATTTATATATTTGGGGTTTGTAAAAAACTTTTGAAAGTCATGTATGAAGCAAAAATGTTTTAAAAAAGTTGGACGATGCCAACAACACGCGGTGTTCCCAAGCGGTCCTCCATCTAAGTACTAACCGCGCCCGACGCTGCTTAATTTCGGTGATCGGACGAGAACCGATGTACTCAGCGTGGTATGGTCGTTGGCAAAGAAGTGTTGCTTATTTTACTTCATATTATTTGACTTTGCTGTTTACGTACATGCAGTCGAAGTAGTGTTTGTTAATATTTTTTCACAGTTATAGCTGTGCTTTAAGTTTAATGCCTAGTTCTAAGTAAGTTTAATATAAGATCTATTAAGAAATTTACAAAATTTGAAAGTACTGCGCGAAATGTTGAAATTGTAAAAATGTGAGTTTTTCAGAGGTACCTTTTATATAAAAAATGTTTGGTTTTTTCTGCAGATGTTGAAGTATCGTCGATAAAAAGCAAAAAAATATATATTTATATATTTGGGGTTTGTAAAAAACTTTTGAAAGTCATGTATGAAGCAAAAATGTTTTAAAAAAGTTGGACGATGCCAACAACACGCGGTGTTCCCAAGCGGTCCCCCATCTAAGTACTAACCGCGCCCGACGCTGCTTAATTTCGGTGATCGGACGAGAACCGATGTACTCAGCGTGGTATGGTCGTTGGCAAAGAAGTGTTGCTTATTTTGCTTCATATTATTTGACTTTGCTGTTTACGTACATGCAGTCGAAGTAGTGTTTGTTAATATTTTTTCACAGTTATAGCTGTGCTTTAAGTTTAATGCCTAGTTCTAAGTAAGTTTAATATAAGATCTATTAAGAAATTTACAAAATTTGAAAGTACTGCGCGAAATGTTGAAATTGTAAAAATGTGAGTTTTTCAGAGGTACCTTTTATATAAAAAATGTTTGGTTTTTTCTGCAGATGTTGAAGTATCGTCGATAAAAAGCAAAAAATATATATTTATATATTTGGGGTTTGTAAAAAACTTTTGAAAGTCATGTATGAAGCAAAAATGTTTTAAAAAAGTTGGACGATGCCAACAACACGCGGTGTTCCCAAGCGGTCCCCCATCTAAGTACTAACCGCGCCCGACGCTGCTTAATTTCGGTGATCGGACGAGAACCGATGTACTCAGCGTGGTATGGTCGTTGGCAAAGAAGTGTTGCTTATTTTGCTTCATATTATTTGACTTTGCTGTTTACGTACATGCAGTCGAAGTAGTGTTTGTTAATATTTTTTCACAGTTATAGCTGTGCTTTAAGTTTAATGCCTAGTTCTAAGTAAGTTTAATATAAGATCTATTAAGAAATTTACAAAATTTGAAAGTACTGCGCGAAATGTTGAAATTGTAAAAATGTGAGTTTTTCAGAGGTACCTTTTATATAAAAAATGTTTGGTTTTTTCTGCAGATGTTGAAGTATCGTCGATAAAAAGCAAAAAAATATATATTTATATATTTGGGGTTTGTAAAAAACTTTTGAAAGTCATGTATGAAGCAAAAATGTTTTAAAAAAGTTGGACGATGCCAACAACACGCGGTGTTCCCAAGCGGTCCCCCATCTAAGTACTAACCGCGCCCGACGCTGCTTAATTTCGGTGATCGGACGAGAACCGATGTACTCAGCGTGGTATGGTCGTTGGCAAAGAAGTGTTGCTTATTTTACTTCATATTATTTGACTTTGCTGTTTACGTACATGCAGTCGAAGTAGTGTTTGTTAATATTTTTTCACAGTTATAGCTGTGCTTTAAGTTTAATGCCTAGTTCTAAGTAAGTTTAATATAAGATCTATTAAGAAATTTACAAAATTTGAAAGTACTGCGCGAAATGTTGAAATTGTAAAAATGTGAGTTTTTCAGAGGTACCTTTTATATAAAAAATGTTTGGTTTTTTCTGCAGATGTTGAAGTATCGTCGATAAAAAGCAAAAAAATATATATTTATATATTTGGGGTTTGTAAAAAACTTTTGAAAGTCATGTATGAAGCAAAAATGTTTTAAAAAAGTTGGACGATGCCAACAACACGCGGTGTTCCCAAGCGGTCCCCCATCTAAGTACTAACCGCGCCCGACGCTGCTTAATTTCGGTGATCGGACGAGAACCGATGTACTCAGCGTGGTATGGTCGTTGGCAAAGAAGTGTTGCTTATTTTGCTTCATATTATTTGACTTTGCTGTTTACGTACATGCAGTCGAAGTAGTGTTTGTTAATATTTTTTCACAGTTATAGCTGTGCTTTAAGTTTAATGCCTAGTTCTAAGTAAGTTTAATATAAGATCTATTAAGAAATTTACAAAATTTGAAAGTACTGCGCGAAATGTTGAAATTGTAAAAATGTGAGTTTTTCAGAGGTACCTTTTATATAAAAAATGTTTGGTTTTTTCTGCAGATGTTGAAGTATCGTCGATAAAAAGCAAAAAATATATATTTATATATTTGGGGTTTGTAAAAAACTTTTGAAAGTCATGTATGAAGCAAAAATGTTTTAAAAAAGTTGGACGATGCCAACAACACGCGGTGTTCCCAAGCGGTCCCCCATCTAAGTACTAACCGCGCCCGACGCTGCTTAATTTCGGTGATCGGACGAGAACCGATGTACTCAGCGTGGTATGGTCGTTGGCAAAGAAGTGTTGCTTATTTTGCTTCATATTATTTGACTTTGCTGTTTACGTACATGCAGTCGAAGTAGTGTTTGTTAATATTTTTTCACAGTTATAGCTGTGCTTTAAGTTTAATGCCTAGTTCTAAGTAAGTTTAATATAAGATCTATTAAGAAATTTACAAAATTTGAAAGTACTGCGCGAAATGTTGAAATTGTAAAAATGTGAGTTTTTCAGAGGTACCTTTTATATAAAAAATGTTTGGTTTTTTCTGCAGATGTTGAAGTATCGTCGATAAAAAGCAAAAAAATATATATTTATATATTTGGGGTTTGTAAAAAACTTTTGAAAGTCATGTATGAAGCAAAAATGTTTTAAAAAAGTTGGACGATGCCAACAACACGCGGTGTTCCCAAGCGGTCCCCCATCTAAGTACTAACCGCGCCCGACGCTGCTTAATTTCGGTGATCGGACGAGAACCGATGTACTCAGCGTGGTATGGTCGTTGGCAAAGAAGTGTTGCTTATTTTACTTCATATTATTTGACTTTGCTGTTTACGTACATGCAGTCGAAGTAGTGTTTGTTAATATTTTTTCACAGTTATAGCTGTGCTTTAAGTTTAATGCCTAGTTCTAAGTAAGTTTAATATAAGATCTATTAAGAAATTTACAAAATTTGAAAGTACTGCGCGAAATGTTGAAATTGTAAAAATGTGAGTTTTTCAGAGGTACCTTTTATATAAAAAATGTTTGGTTTTTTCTGCAGATGTTGAAGTATCGTCGATAAAAAGCAAAAAAATATATATTTATATATTTGGGGTTTGTAAAAAACTTTTGAAAGTCATGTATGAAGCAAAAATGTTTTAAAAAAGTTGGACGATGCCAACAACACGCGGTGTTCCCAAGCGGTCCCCCATCTAAGTACTAACCGCGCCCGACGCTGCTTAATTTCGGTGATCGGACGAGAACCGATGTACTCAGCGTGGTATGGTCGTTGGCAAAGAAGTGTTGCTTATTTTGCTTCATATTATTTGACTTTGCTGTTTACGTACATGCAGTCGAAGTAGTGTTTGTTAATATTTTTTCACAGTTATAGCTGTGCTTTAAGTTTAATGCCTAGTTCTAAGTAAGTTTAATATAAGATCTATTAAGAAATTTACAAAATTTGAAAGTACTGCGCGAAATGTTGAAATTGTAAAAATGTGAGTTTTTCAGAGGTACCTTTTATATAAAAAATGTTTGGTTTTTTCTGCAGATGTTGAAGTATCGTCGATAAAAAGCAAAAAATATATATTTATATATTTGGGGTTTGTAAAAAACTTTTGAAAGTCATGTATGAAGCAAAAATGTTTTAAAAAAGTTGGACGATGCCAACAACACGCGGTGTTCCCAAGCGGTCCCCCATCTAAGTACTAACCGCGCCCGACGCTGCTTAATTTCGGTGATCGGACGAGAACCGATGTACTCAGCGTGGTATGGTCGTTGGCAAAGAAGTGTTGCTTATTTTGCTTCATATTATTTGACTTTGCTGTTTACGTACATGCAGTCGAAGTAGTGTTTGTTAATATTTTTTCACAGTTATAGCTGTGCTTTAAGTTTAATGCCTAGTTCTAAGTAAGTTTAATATAAGATCTATTAAGAAATTTACAAAATTTGAAAGTACTGCGCGAAATGTTGAAATTGTAAAAATGTGAGTTTTTCAGAGGTACCTTTTATATAAAAAATGTTTGGTTTTTTCTGCAGATGTTGAAGTATCGTCGATAAAAAGCAAAAAAATATATATTTATATATTTGGGGTTTGTAAAAAACTTTTGAAAGTCATGTATGAAGCAAAAATGTTTTAAAAAAGTTGGACGATGCCAACAACACGCGGTGTTCCCAAGCGGTCCCCCATCTAAGTACTAACCGCGCCCGACGCTGCTTAATTTCGGTGATCGGACGAGAACCGATGTACTCAGCGTGGTATGGTCGTTGGCAAAGAAGTGTTGCTTATTTTACTTCATATTATTTGACTTTGCTGTTTACGTACATGCAGTCGAAGTAGTGTTTGTTAATATTTTTTCACAGTTATAGCTGTGCTTTAAGTTTAATGCCTAGTTCTAAGTAAGTTTAATATAAGATCTATTAAGAAATTTACAAAATTTGAAAGTACTGCGCGAAATGTTGAAATTGTAAAAATGTGAGTTTTTCAGAGGTACCTTTTATATAAAAAATGTTTGGTTTTTTCTGCAGATGTTGAAGTATCGTCGATAAAAAGCAAAAAAATATATATTTATATATTTGGGGTTTGTAAAAAACTTTTGAAAGTCATGTATGAAGCAAAAATGTTTTAAAAAAGTTGGACGATGCCAACAACACGCGGTGTTCCCAAGCGGTCCCCCATCTAAGTACTAACCGCGCCCGACGCTGCTTAATTTCGGTGATCGGACGAGAACCGATGTACTCAGCGTGGTATGGTCGTTGGCAAAGAAGTGTTGCTTATTTTGCTTCATATTATTTGACTTTGCTGTTTACGTACATGCAGTCGAAGTAGTGTTTGTTAATATTTTTTCACAGTTATAGCTGTGCTTTAAGTTTAATGCCTAGTTCTAAGTAAGTTTAATATAAGATCTATTAAGAAATTTACAAAATTTGAAAGTACTGCGCGAAATGTTGAAATTGTAAAAATGTGAGTTTTTCAGAGGTACCTTTTATATAAAAAATGTTTGGTTTTTTCTGCAGATGTTGAAGTATCGTCGATAAAAAGCAAAAAAATATATATTTATATATTTGGGGTTTGTAAAAAACTTTTGAAAGTCATGTATGAAGCAAAAATGTTTTAAAAAAGTTGGACGATGCCAACAACACGCGGTGTTCCCAAGCGGTCCCCCATCTAAGTACTAACCGCGCCCGACGCTGCTTAATTTCGGTGATCGGACGAGAACCGATGTACTCAGCGTGGTATGGTCGTTGGCAAAGAAGTGTTGCTTATTTTGCTTCATATTATTTGACTTTGCTGTTTACGTACATGCAGTCGAAGTAGTGTTTGTTAATATTTTTTCACAGTTATAGCTGTGCTTTAAGTTTAATGCCTAGTTCTAAGTAAGTTTAATATAAGATCTATTAAGAAATTTACAAAATTTGAAAGTACTGCGCGAAATGTTGAAATTGTAAAAATGTGAGTTTTTCAGAGGTACCTTTTATATAAAAAATGTTTGGTTTTTTCTGCAGATGTTGAAGTATCGTCGATAAAAAGCAAAAAAATATATATTTATATATTTGGGGTTTGTAAAAATTTTTGAAAGTCATGTATGAAGCAAAAATGTTTTAAAAAAGTTGGACGATGCCAACAACACGCGGTGTTCCCAAGCGGTCCCCCATCTAAGTACTAACCGCGCCCGACGCTGCTTAATTTCGGTGATCGGACGAGAACCGATGTACTCAGCGTGGTATGGTCGTTGGCAAAGAAGTGTTGCTTATTTTGCTTCATATTATTTGACTTTGCTGTTTACGTACATGCAGTCGAAGTAGTGTTTGTTAATATTTTTTCACAGTTATAGCTGTGCTTTAAGTTTAATGCCTAGTTCTAAGTAAGTTTAATATAAGATCTATTAAGAAATTTACAAAATTTGAAAGTACTGCGCGAAATGTTGAAATTGTAAAAATGTGAGTTTTTCAGAGGTACCTTTTATATAAAAAATGTTTGGTTTTTTCTGCAGATGTTGAAGTATCGTCGATAAAAAGCAAAAAAATATATATTTATATATTTGGGGTTTGTAAAAAACTTTTGAAAGTCATGTATGAAGCAAAAATGTTTTAAAAAAGTTGGACGATGCCAACAACACGCGGTGTTCCCAAGCGGTCCTCCATCTAAGTACTAACCGCGCCCGACGCTGCTTAATTTCGGTGATCGGACGAGAACCGATGTACTCAGCGTGGTATGGTCGTTGGCAAAGAAGTGTTGCTTATTTTACTTCATATTATTTGACTTTGCTGTTTACGTACATGCAGTCGAAGTAGTGTTTGTTAATATTTTTTCACAGTTATAGCTGTGCTTTAAGTTTAATGCCTAGTTCTAAGTAAGTTTAATATAAGATCTATTAAGAAATTTACAAAATTTGAAAGTACTGCGCGAAATGTTGAAATTGTAAAAATGTGAGTTTTTCAGAGGTACCTTTTATATAAAAAATGTTTGGTTTTTTCTGCAGATGTTGAAGTATCGTCGATAAAAAGCAAAAAAATATATATTTATATATTTGGGGTTTGTAAAAAACTTTTGAAAGTCATGTATGAAGCAAAAATGTTTTAAAAAAGTTGGACGATGCCAACAACACGCGGTGTTCCCAAGCGGTCCCCCATCTAAGTACTAACCGCGCCCGACGCTGCTTAATTTCGGTGATCGGACGAGAACCGATGTACTCAGCGTGGTATGGTCGTTGGCAAAGAAGTGTTGCTTATTTTGCTTCATATTATTTGACTTTGCTGTTTACGTACATGCAGTCGAAGTAGTGTTTGTTAATATTTTTTCACAGTTATAGCTGTGCTTTAAGTTTAATGCCTAGTTCTAAGTAAGTTTAATATAAGATCTATTAAGAAATTTACAAAATTTGAAAGTACTGCGCGAAATGTTGAAATTGTAAAAATGTGAGTTTTTCAGAGGTACCTTTTATATAAAAAATGTTTGGTTTTTTCTGCAGATGTTGAAGTATCGTCGATAAAAAGCAAAAAATATATATTTATATATTTGGGGTTTGTAAAAAACTTTTGAAAGTCATGTATGAAGCAAAAATGTTTTAAAAAAGTTGGACGATGCCAACAACACGCGGTGTTCCCAAGCGGTCCCCCATCTAAGTACTAACCGCGCCCGACGCTGCTTAATTTCGGTGATCGGACGAGAACCGATGTACTCAGCGTGGTATGGTCGTTGGCAAAGAAGTGTTGCTTATTTTGCTTCATATTATTTGACTTTGCTGTTTACGTACATGCAGTCGAAGTAGTGTTTGTTAATATTTTTTCACAGTTATAGCTGTGCTTTAAGTTTAATGCCTAGTTCTAAGTAAGTTTAATATAAGATCTATTAAGAAATTTACAAAATTTGAAAGTACTGCGCGAAATGTTGAAATTGTAAAAATGTGAGTTTTTCAGAGGTACCTTTTATATAAAAAATGTTTGGTTTTTTCTGCAGATGTTGAAGTATCGTCGATAAAAAGCAAAAAAATATATATTTATATATTTGGGGTTTGTAAAAAACTTTTGAAAGTCATGTATGAAGCAAAAATGTTTTAAAAAAGTTGGACGATGCCAACAACACGCGGTGTTCCCAAGCGGTCCCCCATCTAAGTACTAACCGCGCCCGACGCTGCTTAATTTCGGTGATCGGACGAGAACCGATGTACTCAGCGTGGTATGGTCGTTGGCAAAGAAGTGTTGCTTATTTTGCTTCATATTATTTGACTTTGCTGTTTACGTACATGCAGTCGAAGTAGTGTTTGTTAATATTTTTTCACAGTTATAGCTGTGCTTTAAGTTTAATGCCTAGTTCTAAGTAAGTTTAATATAAGATCTATTAAGAAATTTACAAAATTTGAAAGTACTGCGCGAAATGTTGAAATTGTAAAAATGTGAGTTTTTCAGAGGTACCTTTTATATAAAAAATGTTTGGTTTTTTCTGCAGATGTTGAAGTATCGTCGATAAAAAGCAAAAAAATATATATTTATATATTTGGGGTTTGTAAAAAACTTTTGAAAGTCATGTATGAAGCAAAAATGTTTTAAAAAAGTTGGACGATGCCAACAACACGCGGTGTTCCCAAGCGGTCCCCCATCTAAGTACTAACCGCGCCCGACGCTGCTTAATTTCGGTGATCGGACGAGAACCGATGTACTCAGCGTGGTATGGTCGTTGGCAAAGAAGTGTTGCTTATTTTACTTCATATTATTTGACTTTGCTGTTTACGTACATGCAGTCGAAGTAGTGTTTGTTAATATTTTTTCACAGTTATAGCTGTGCTTTAAGTTTAATGCCTAGTTCTAAGTAAGTTTAATATAAGATCTATTAAGAAATTTACAAAATTTGAAAGTACTGCGCGAAATGTTGAAATTGTAAAAATGTGAGTTTTTCAGAGGTACCTTTTATATAAAAAATGTTTGGTTTTTTCTGCAGATGTTGAAGTATCGTCGATAAAAAGCAAAAAAATATATATTTATATATTTGGGGTTTGTAAAAAACTTTTGAAAGTCATGTATGAAGCAAAAATGTTTTAAAAAAGTTGGACGATGCCAACAACACGCGGTGTTCCCAAGCGGTCCCCCATCTAAGTACTAACCGCGCCCGACGCTGCTTAATTTCGGTGATCGGACGAGAACCGATGTACTCAGCGTGGTATGGTCGTTGGCAAAGAAGTGTTGCTTATTTTGCTTCATATTATTTGACTTTGCTGTTTACGTACATGCAGTCGAAGTAGTGTTTGTTAATATTTTTTCACAGTTATAGCTGTGCTTTAAGTTTAATGCCTAGTTCTAAGTAAGTTTAATATAAGATCTATTAAGAAATTTACAAAATTTGAAAGTACTGCGCGAAATGTTGAAATTGTAAAAATGTGAGTTTTTCAGAGGTACCTTTTATATAAAAAATGTTTGGTTTTTTCTGCAGATGTTGAAGTATCGTCGATAAAAAGCAAAAAATATATATTTATATATTTGGGGTTTGTAAAAAACTTTTGAAAGTCATGTATGAAGCAAAAATGTTTTAAAAAAGTTGGACGATGCCAACAACACGCGGTGTTCCCAAGCGGTCCCCCATCTAAGTACTAACCGCGCCCGACGCTGCTTAATTTCGGTGATCGGACGAGAACCGATGTACTCAGCGTGGTATGGTCGTTGGCAAAGAAGTGTTGCTTATTTTGCTTCATATTATTTGACTTTGCTGTTTACGTACATGCAGTCGAAGTAGTGTTTGTTAATATTTTTTCACAGTTATAGCTGTGCTTTAAGTTTAATGCCTAGTTCTAAGTAAGTTTAATATAAGATCTATTAAGAAATTTACAAAATTTGAAAGTACTGCGCGAAATGTTGAAATTGTAAAAATGTGAGTTTTTCAGAGGTACCTTTTATATAAAAAATGTTTGGTTTTTTCTGCAGATGTTGAAGTATCGTCGATAAAAAGCAAAAAAATATATATTTATATATTTGGGGTTTGTAAAAAACTTTTGAAAGTCATGTATGAAGCAAAAATGTTTTAAAAAAGTTGGACGATGCCAACAACACGCGGTGTTCCCAAGCGGTCCCCCATCTAAGTACTAACCGCGCCCGACGCTGCTTAATTTCGGTGATCGGACGAGAACCGATGTACTCAGCGTGGTATGGTCGTTGGCAAAGAAGTGTTGCTTATTTTGCTTCATATTATTTGACTTTGCTGTTTACGTACATGCAGTCGAAGTAGTGTTTGTTAATATTTTTTCACAGTTATAGCTGTGCTTTAAGTTTAATGCCTAGTTCTAAGTAAGTTTAATATAAGATCTATTAAGAAATTTACAAAATTTGAAAGTACTGCGCGAAATGTTGAAATTGTAAAAATGTGAGTTTTTCAGAGGTACCTTTTATATAAAAAATGTTTGGTTTTTTCTGCAGATGTTGAAGTATCGTCGATAAAAAGCAAAAAAATATATATTTATATATTTGGGGTTTGTAAAAAACTTTTGAAAGTCATGTATGAAGCAAAAATGTTTTAAAAAAGTTGGACGATGCCAACAACACGCGGTGTTCCCAAGCGGTCCTCCATCTAAGTACTAACCGCGCCCGACGCTGCTTAATTTCGGTGATCGGACGAGAACCGATGTACTCAGCGTGGTATGGTCGTTGGCAAAGAAGTGTTGCTTATTTTGCTTCATATTATTTGACTTTGCTGTTTACGTACATGCAGTCGAAGTAGTGTTTGTTAATATTTTTTCACAGTTATAGCTGTGCTTTAAGTTTAATGCCTAGTTCTAAGTAAGTTTAATATAAGATCTATTAAGAAATTTACAAAATTTGAAAGTACTGCGCGAAATGTTGAAATTGTAAAAATGTGAGTTTTTCAGAGGTACCTTTTATATAAAAAATGTTTGGTTTTTTCTGCAGATGTTGAAGTATCGTCGATAAAAAGCAAAAAAATATATATTTATATATTTGGGGTTTGTAAAAAACTTTTGAAAGTCATGTATGAAGCAAAAATGTTTTAAAAAAGTTGGACGATGCCAACAACACGCGGTGTTCCCAAGCGGTCCCCCATCTAAGTACTAACCGCGCCCGACGCTGCTTAATTTCGGTGATCGGACGAGAACCGATGTACTCAGCGTGGTATGGTCGTTGGCAAAGAAGTGTTGCTTATTTTGCTTCATATTATTTGACTTTGCTGTTTACGTACATGCAGTCGAAGTAGTGTTTGTTAATATTTTTTCACAGTTATAGCTGTGCTTTAAGTTTAATGCCTAGTTCTAAGTAAGTTTAATATAAGATCTATTAAGAAATTTACAAAATTTGAAAGTACTGCGCGAAATGTTGAAATTGTAAAAATGTGAGTTTTTCAGAGGTACCTTTTATATAAAAAATGTTTGGTTTTTTCTGCAGATGTTGAAGTATCGTCGATAAAAAGCAAAAAAATATATATTTATATATTTGGGGTTTGTAAAAAACTTTTGAAAGTCATGTATGAAGCAAAAATGTTTTAAAAAAGTTGGACGATGCCAACAACACGCGGTGTTCCCAAGCGGTCCCCCATCTAAGTACTAACCGCGCCCGACGCTGCTTAATTTCGGTGATCGGACGAGAACCGATGTACTCAGCGTGGTATGGTCGTTGGCAAAGAAGTGTTGCTTATTTTGCTTCATATTATTTGACTTTGCTGTTTACGTACATGCAGTCGAAGTAGTGTTTGTTAATATTTTTTCACAGTTATAGCTGTGCTTTAAGTTTAATGCCTAGTTCTAAGTAAGTTTAATATAAGATCTATTAAGAAATTTACAAAATTTGAAAGTACTGCGCGAAATGTTGAAATTGTAAAAATGTGAGTTTTTCAGAGGTACCTTTTATATAAAAAATGTTTGGTTTTTTCTGCAGATGTTGAAGTATCGTCGATAAAAAGCAAAAAAATATATATTTATATATTTGGGGTTTGTAAAAAACTTTTGAAAGTCATGTATGAAGCAAAAATGTTTTAAAAAAGTTGGACGATGCCAACAACACGCGGTGTTCCCAAGCGGTCCCCCATCTAAGTACTAACCGCGCCCGACGCTGCTTAATTTCGGTGATCGGACGAGAACCGATGTACTCAGCGTGGTATGGTCGTTGGCAAAGAAGTGTTGCTTATTTTGCTTCATATTATTTGACTTTGCTGTTTACGTACATGCAGTCGAAGTAGTGTTTGTTAATATTTTTTCACAGTTATAGCTGTGCTTTAAGTTTAATGCCTAGTTCTAAGTAAGTTTAATATAAGATCTATTAAGAAATTTACAAAATTTGAAAGTACTGCGCGAAATGTTGAAATTGTAAAAATGTGAGTTTTTCAGAGGTACCTTTTATATAAAAAATGTTTGGTTTTTTCTGCAGATGTTGAAGTATCGTCGATAAAAAGCAAAAAAATATATATTTATATATTTGGGGTTTGTAAAAAACTTTTGAAAGTCATGTATGAAGCAAAAATGTTTTAAAAAAGTTGGACGATGCCAACAACACGCGGTGTTCCCAAGCGGTCCCCCATCTAAGTACTAACCGCGCCCGACGCTGCTTAATTTCGGTGATCGGACGAGAACCGATGTACTCAGCGTGGTATGGTCGTTGGCAAAGAAGTGTTGCTTATTTTGCTTCATATTATTTGACTTTGCTGTTTACGTACATGCAGTCGAAGTAGTGTTTGTTAATATTTTTTCACAGTTATAGCTGTGCTTTAAGTTTAATGCCTAGTTCTAAGTAAGTTTAATATAAGATCTATTAAGAAATTTACAAAATTTGAAAGTACTGCGCGAAATGTTGAAATTGTAAAAATGTGAGTTTTTCAGAGGTACCTTTTATATAAAAAATGTTTGGTTTTTTCTGCAGATGTTGAAGTATCGTCGATAAAAAGCAAAAAAATATATATTTATATATTTGGGGTTTGTAAAAAACTTTTGAAAGTCATGTATGAAGCAAAAATGTTTTAAAAAAGTTGGACGATGCCAACAACACGCGGTGTTCCCAAGCGGTCCCCCATCTAAGTACTAACCGCGCCCGACGCTGCTTAATTTCGGTGATCGGACGAGAACCGATGTACTCAGCGTGGTATGGTCGTTGGCAAAGAAGTGTTGCTTATTTTGCTTCATATTATTTGACTTTGCTGTTTACGTACATGCAGTCGAAGTAGTGTTTGTTAATATTTTTTCGCAGTTATAGCTGTGCTTTAAGTTTAATGCCTAGTTCTAAGTAAGTTTAATATAAGATCTATTAAGAAATTTACAAAATTTGAAAGTACTGCGCGAAATGTTGAAATTGTAAAAATGTGAGTTTTTCAGAGGTACCTTTTATATAAAAAATGTTTGGTTTTTTCTGCAGATGTTGAAGTATCGTCGATAAAAAGCAAAAAAATATATATTTATATATTTGGGGTTTGTAAAAAACTTTTGAAAGTCATGTATGAAGCAAAAATGTTTTAAAAAAGTTGGACGATGCCAACAACACGCGGTGTTCCCAAGCGGTCCCCCATCTAAGTACTAACCGCGCCCGACGCTGCTTAATTTCGGTGATCGGACGAGAACCGATGTACTCAGCGTGGTATGGTCGTTGGCAAAGAAGTGTTGCTTATTTTACTTCATATTATTTGACTTTGCTGTTTACGTACATGCAGTCGAAGTAGTGTTTGTTAATATTTTTTCACAGTTATAGCTGTGCTTTAAGTTTAATGCCTAGTTCTAAGTAAGTTTAATATAAGATCTATTAAGAAATTTACAAAATTTGAAAGTACTGCGCGAAATGTTGAAATTGTAAAAATGTGAGTTTTTCAGAGGTACCTTTTATATAAAAAATGTTTGGTTTTTTCTGCAGATGTTGAAGTATCGTCGATAAAAAGCAAAAAAATATATATTTATATATTTGGGGTTTGTAAAAAACTTTTGAAAGTCATGTATGAAGCAAAAATGTTTTAAAAAAGTTGGACGATGCCAACAACACGCGGTGTTCCCAAGCGGTCCCCCATCTAAGTACTAACCGCGCCCGACGCTGCTTAATTTCGGTGATCGGACGAGAACCGATGTACTCAGCGTGGTATGGTCGTTGGCAAAGAAGTGTTGCTTATTTTGCTTCATATTATTTGACTTTGCTGTTTACGTACATGCAGTCGAAGTAGTGTTTGTTAATATTTTTTCACAGTTATAGCTGTGCTTTAAGTTTAATGCCTAGTTCTAAGTAAGTTTAATATAAGATCTATTAAGAAATTTACAAAATTTGAAAGTACTGCGCGAAATGTTGAAATTGTAAAAATGTGAGTTTTTCAGAGGTACCTTTTATATAAAAAATGTTTGGTTTTTTCTGCAGATGTTGAAGTATCGTCGATAAAAAGCAAAAAAATATATATTTATATATTTGGGGTTTGTAAAAAACTTTTGAAAGTCATGTATGAAGCAAAAATGTTTTAAAAAAGTTGGACGATGCCAACAACACGCGGTGTTCCCAAGCGGTCCCCCATCTAAGTACTAACCGCGCCCGACGCTGCTTAATTTCGGTGATCGGACGAGAACCGATGTACTCAGCGTGGTATGGTCGTTGGCAAAGAAGTGTTGCTTATTTTACTTCATATTATTTGACTTTGCTGTTTACGTACATGCAGTCGAAGTAGTGTTTGTTAATATTTTTCACAGTTATAGCTGTGCTTTAAGTTTAATGCCTAGTTCTAAGTAAGTTTAATATAAGATCTATTAAGAAATTTACAAAATTTGAAAGTACTGCGCGAAATGTTGAAATTGTAAAAATGTGAGTTTTTCAGAGGTACCTTTTATATAAAAAATGTTTGGTTTTTTCTGCAGATGTTGAAGTATCGTCGATAAAAAGCAAAAAAATATATATTTATATATTTGGGGTTTGTAAAAAACTTTTGAAAGTCATGTATGAAGCAAAAATGTTTTAAAAAAGTTGGACGATGCCAACAACACGCGGTGTTCCCAAGCGGTCCTCCATCTAAGTACTAACCGCGCCCGACGCTGCTTAATTTCGGTGATCGGACGAGAACCGATGTACTCAGCGTGGTATGGTCGTTGGCAAGGAAGTGTTGCTTATTTTACTTCATATTATTTGACTTTGCTGTTTACGTACATGCAGTCGAAGTAGTGTTTGTTAATATTTTTTCACAGTTATAGCTGTGCTTTAAGTTTAATGCCTAGTTCTAATATAAGTTTAATATAAGATCTATTAAGAAATTTACAAAATTTGAAAGTACTGCGCGAAATGTTGAAATTGTAAAAATGTGAGTTTTTCAGAGGTACCTTTTATATAAAAAATGTTTGGTTTTTTCTGCAGATGTTGAAGTATCGTCGATAAAAAGCAAAAAAATATATATTTATATATTTGGGGTTTGTAAAAAACTTTTGAAAGTCATGTATGAAGCAAAAATGTTTTAAAAAAGTTGGACGATGCCAACAACACGCGGTGTTCCCAAGCGGTCCCCCATCTAAGTACTAACCGCGCCCGACGCTGCTTAATTTCGGTGATCGGACGAGAACCGATGTACTCAGCGTGGTATGGTCGTTGGCAAAGAAATGTTGCTTATTTTGCTTCATATTATTTGACTTTGCTGTTTACGTACATGCAGTCGAAGTAGTGTTTGTTAATATTTTTTCACAGTTATAGCTGTGCTTTAAGTTTAATGCCTAGTTCTAAGTAAGTTTAATATAAGATCTATTAAGAAATTTACAAAATTTGAAAGTACTGCGCGAAATGTTGAAATTGTAAAAATGTGAGTTTTTCAGAGGTACCTTTTATATAAAAAATGTTTGGTTTTTTCTGCAGATGTTGAAGTATTGTCGATAAAAAGCAAAAAAATATATATTTATATATTTGGGGTTTGTAAAAAACTTTTGAAAGTCATGTATGAAGCAAAAATGTTTTAAAAAAGTTGGACGATGCCAACAACACGCGGTGTTCCCAAGCGGTCCCCCATCTAAGTAAAGGGTGATTTTTTAAGAGCTTGATAACTTTTTTTTTTTTAAAAACGCATAAAATTTGCAAAATCTCATCGGTTCTTTATTTGAAACGTTAGATTGGTCCATGACATTTACTTTTTGAAGATAATTTCATTTAAATGTTGACCGCGGCTGCGTCTTAGGTGGTCCATCCGCTTAGTCCAATTTTGGCATTTCCACGTTTTTGAGTAACAGAGACCCAATTGGTGCGAACGGCGACGAATCGAAAATTGGTGGTCATCATTAACACTGGCCGATACAGCTGCGATATTTTCTTCAGTTCGCACTCTACGTAAGCGTGTTGGTGGTTTAATGTCCAACAATGTAAATTTGGTGCGAAATTTAGTCACAATAGCCCGAATAGCCGCTTCAGTGGGTCGATTAAACTGACCATAAAATGGAAGCGCGCAATGAACTTTCTTAACAGAGCACGCATTTTGATAATAAAATTCAATAATTTGCAAGCGTTGTTCGTTTGTAAGACGATTCATGATGAAATGTCAAAGCATACTGAGCATCTTTCTCTTTGACACCATGTCTGAAATCCCACGTGATCTGTCAAATACTAATGCATGAAAATCCTAACCTCAAAAAAATCACTCTTTACTAACCGCGCCCGACGCTGCTTAATTTCGGTGATCGGACGAGAACCGATGTACTCAGCGTGGTATGGTCGTTGGCAAAGAAGTGTTGCTTATTTTGCTTCATATTATTTGACTTTGCTGTTTACGTACATGCAGTCGAAGTAGTGTTTGTTAATATTTTTTCACAGTTATAGCTGTGCTTTAAGTTTAATGCCTAGTTCTAAGTAAGTTTAATATAAGATCTATTAAGAAATTTACAAAATTTGAAAGTACTGCGCGAAATGTTGAAATTGTAAAAATGTGAGTTTTTCAGAGGTACCTTTTATATAAAAAATGTTTGGTTTTTTCTGCAGATGTTGAAGTATTGTCGATAAAAAGCAAAAAAATATATATTTATATATTTGGGGTTTGTAAAAAACTTTTGAAAGTCATGTATGAAGCAAAAATGTTTTAAAAAAGTTGGACGATGCCAACAACACGCGGTGTTCCCAAGCGGTCCCCCATCTAAGTACTAACCGCGCCCGACGCTGCTTAATTTCGGTGATCGGACGAGAACCGATGTACTCAGCGTGGTATGGTCGTTGGCAAAGAAGTGTTGCTTATTTTGCTTCATATTATTTAACTTTGCTGTTTACGTACATGCAGTCGAAGTAGTGTTTGTTAATATTTTTTCACAGTTATAGCTGTGCTTTAAGTTTAATGCCTAGTTCTAAGTAAGTTTAATATAAGATCTATTAAGAAATTTACAAAATTTGAAAGTACTGCGCGAAATGTTGAAATTGTAAAAATGTGAGTTTTTCAGAGGTACCTTTTATATAAAAAATGTTTGGTTTTTTCTGCAGATGTTGAAGTATCGTCGATAAAAAGCAAAAAAATATATATTTATATATTTGGGGTTTGTAAAAAACTTTTGAAAGTCATGTATGAAGCAAAAATGTTTTAAAAAAGTTGGACGATGCCAACAACACGCGGTGTTCCCAAGCGGTCCCCCATCTAAATACTAACCGCGCCCGACGCTGCTTAATTTCGGTGATCGGACGAGAACCGATGTACTCAGCGTGGTATGGTCGTTGGCAAAGAAGTGTTGCTTATTTTGCTTCATATTATTTGACTTTGCTGTTTACGTACATGCAGTCGAAGTAGTGTTTGTTAATATTTTTTCACAGTTATAGCTGTGCTTTAAGTTTAATGCCTAGTTCTAAGTAAGTTTAATATAAGATCTATTAAGAAATTTACAAAATTTGAAAGTACTGCGCGAAATGTTGAAATTGTAAAAATGTGAGTTTTTCAGAGGTACCTTTTATATAAAAAATGTTTGGTTTTTTGCAGATGTTGAAGTATTGTCGATAAAAAGCAAAAAAATATATATTTATATATTTGGGGTTTGTAAAAAACTTTTGAAAGTCATGTATGTATGAAGCAAAAATGTTTTAAAAAAGTTGGACGATGCCAACAACACGCGGTGTTCCCAAGCGGTCCTCCATCTAAGTACTAACCGCGCCCGACGCTGCGTAATTTCGGTGATCGGACGAGAACCGATGTACTCAGCGTGGTATGGTCGTTGGCAAAGAAGTGTTGCTTATTTTGCTTCATATTATTTGACTTTGCTGTTTACGTACATGCAGTCGAAGTAGTGTTTGTTAATATTTTTCACAGTTATAGCTGTGCTTTAAGTTTAATGCCTAGTTCTAAGTAAGTTTAATATAAGATCTATTAAGAAATTTACAAAATTTGAAAGTACTGCGCGAAATGTTGAAATTGTAAAAATGTGAGTTTTTCAGAGGTACCTTTTATATAAAAAATGTTTGGTTTTTTCTGCAGATGTTGAAGTATCGTCGATAAAAAGCAAAAAAATATATATTTATATATTTGGGGTTTGTAAAAAACTTTTGAAAGTCATGTATGAAGCAAAAATGTTTTAAAAAAGTTGGACGATGCCAACAACACGCGGTGTTCCCAAGCGGTCCCCCATCTAAGTACTAACCGCGCCCGACGCTGCTTAATTTCGGTGATCGGACGAGAACCGATGTACTCAGCGTGGTATGGTCGTTGGCAAAGAAGTGTTGCTTATTTTGCTTCATATTATTTGACTTTGCTGTTTACGTACATGCAGTCGAAGTAGTGTTTGTTAATATTTTTTCACAGTTATAGCTGTGCTTTAAGTTTAATGCCTAGTTCTAAGTAAGTTTAATATAAGATCTATTAAGAAATTTACAAAATTTGAAAGTACTGCGCGAAATGTTGAAATTGTAAAAATGTGAGTTTTTCAGAGGTACCTTTTATATAAAAAATGTTTGGTTTTTTCTGCAGATGTTGAAGTATCGTCGATAAAAAGCAAAAAAATATATATTTATATATTTGGGGTTTGTAAAAAACTTTTGAAAGTCATGTATGAAGCAAAAATGTTTTAAAAAAGTTGGACGATGCCAACAACACACGGTGTTCCCAAGCGGTCCTCCATCTAAGTACTAACCGCGCCCGACGCTGCTTAATTTCGGTGATCGGACGAGAACCGATGTACTCAGCGTGGTATGGTCGTTGGCAAAGAAGTGTTGCTTATTTTACTTCATATTATTTGACTTTGCTGTTTACGTACATGCAGTCGAAGTAGTGTTTGTTAATATTTTTTCACAGTTATAGCTGTGCTTTAAGTTTAATGCCTAGTTCTAAGTAAGTTTAATATAAGATCTATTAAGAAATTTACAAAATTTGAAAGTACTGCGCGAAATGTTGAAATTGTAAAAATGTGAGTTTTTCAGAGGTACCTTTTATATAAAAAATGTTTGGTTTTTTCTGCAGATGTTGAAGTATCGTCGATAAAAAGCAAAAAAATATATATTTATATATTTGGGGTTTATAAAAAACTTTTGAAAGTCATGTATGAAGCAAAGATGCTTTAAAAAAGTTGGACGATGCCAACAACACGCGGTGTTCCCAAGCGGTCCCCCATCTAAGTACTAACCGCGCCCGACGCTGCTTAATTTCGGTGATCGGACGAGAACCGATGTACTCAGCGTGGTATGGTCGTTGGCAAAGAAGTGTTGCTTATTTTGCTTCATATTATTTGACTTTGCTGTTTACGTACATGCAGTCGAAGTAGTGTTTGTTAATATTTTTTCACAGTTATAGCTGTGCTTTAAGTTTAATGCCTAGTTCTAAGTAAGTTTAATATAAGATCTATTAAGAAATTTACAAAATTTGAAAGTACTGCGCGAAATGTTGAAATTGTAAAAATGTGAGTTTTTCAGAGGTACCTTTTATATAAAAAATGTTTGGTTTTTTCTGCAGATGTTGAAGTATCGTCGATAAAAAGCAAAAAAATATATATTTATATATTTGGGGTTTATAAAAAACTTTTGAAAGTCATGTATGAAGCAAAGATGCTTTAAAAAAGTTGGACGATGCCAACAACACGCGGTGTTCCCAAGCGGTCCCCCATCTAAGTACTAACCGCGCCCGACGCTGCTTAATTTCGGTGATCGGACGAGAACCGATGTACTCAGCGTGGTATGGTCGTTGGCAAAGAAGTGTTGCTTATTTTGCTTCATATTATTTGACTTTGCTGTTTACGTACATGCAGTCGAAGTAGTGTTTGTTAATATTTTTTCACAGTTATAGCTGTGCTTTAAGTTTAATGCCTAGTTCTAAGTAAGTTTAATATAAGATCTATTAAGAAATTTACAAAATTTGAAAGTACTGCGCGAAATGTTGAAATTGTAAAAATGTGAGTTTTTCAGAGGTACCTTTTATATAAAAAATGTTTGGATGTTGAATACGCTATAACATCCTTCGTTTATTTGCTGTTTATGTTTTATTTTAGCCAGGAATATTCGTTCAATCACATTGACCAAGGACAACAGCTATGAGGTTTTAGTCCCACAGCTTCCATTTTTATAGCGGACACAATTCGGACAGAATTACATTTTTATACCGGACTGGTCAAGATCAACCTTTTCATACTCGATAGGACACTGCCGAAATTTTCTATCGGAATGAAGACTGCTAGAAGAGTTATTTTTAATTATTAAAAACATTAGCATTATTTTGATATTCGGTCTTCGCTGGGAATGCAGTCAACAAGCGCTTGTCGGCGGTGAATAGCAGCAAAGTTGTGAGTATTGAATAGGATTTTTTATAGTTATAGTTTAGAGTTATATCTGAATTTTGAAATATTTATATGTTGACAGAAAATACTTTAGATTCGTATATTGTTAACCTCAATTGACAAATCTACATAAAAGACAAACATAATCGACACATTAAATACTCGGTAGTTTTAATTGTGTTATTGTTACTTGTCTAGAAAAAAATTGTTCATACTACCATACGACCATAAGTTTATTTATTATTTGTCTATCCTTTTTAAAATGTTGATACATATTAACTTCATTCATTAAATGCTAATGCTATGTTTGCTTAAATTTTTTATTAAAAAAGTTCCATGAAATGGGATAAGTGGGCTGACGGATATGAACAGTCGGCAAGTTTGGGAGGGCTTCCTTTGCAGCACGCTTGATATCTTTCAATGTTGGGATATTTTGTCTGTTGCCTTAAATATTAACATTTATTGTAATGGACATACATATCTCCTGGCAAGAACACCCTGAACAGTCCTGAGCACATTTAGAAATGCCTAAAATATATAGGGTCTGAGATGAGTTGGTCGTTACAGTGTTCCGATAAAACTAATTTCTTTCAAATCGGGCAGTAAGTAACGAAGATATCACTAAATATGATTTCAAAGTTTCGGGACCTAAACTCGGGAACTGTGGGTCGACACAGAAAAATTTACTTAATTTTTCTTCTCAAAATAAAAAGATTACGCGATAAGACAACAAAAATAAAACATGTGACAACGCCCCTATTCTAGATTTAACTTAGCTTCGTTTGTGGGAAATAAAAAAGTTGTCGATGTTCCCGACTAAAATGAATGTTTTATTTGATTTACGCGTTCTGAGGTGGACGCTTTCAATATAACCTTTACAAATCAGTTTTTTTAATGGATACATATTGGGAAAAAATGAGACACTAAAGCCTGTCTGAACTGTAGCAAGCCATATTAAAAAATTGCAACATAACAAAATGTGTTACGAACCGTGGGCGGTTGATATTCGACATTTGCGAGCGTGTATTGTATAAAACATAATAGTAGTTACAAAGTTTAAATTTTCTCAAATTCGAATTTTTTGCTAATTTTTTTTAATAACTTTTCTTTTCGTCAAAAATGAGCAATTTTTTAATCGTGGGTAAATGTCAACTGATTTTTTTTTTGGTGCTACCACTGTGACTGAAAATTTCCGGTACAAAATCAACAGCCACACTTCATGTACGGCGCAGGTGAAGGAGTAATTGAACGTGAAAGTCCATGACAACATAATTCCGACCACCAATTACCCTAAAGATCTTGGTGTCCCGGTCGACAGCCACTTCAGGTCTAACGGGTATGCCACCGCTATCTGCAACAAGATGGGAAGCAGACAAAGAAACCTTGTTGACATCTTATAATGCGATCAACGAGACGCTGTGGAATAATCTAAAATTTTCCAAACGCCACCGACTTAAATGAGGAGGAGATCATACCCGTGAGACGGAACACGTATCTGCCTGGATGTTCCGCCATAGCCACCCAAATCACCACCTTGTGGACAGGCTACCCCAGGCAGAAAAGGAAGAATCTTCATGATCTAGAGCGCTAGGTCCAACGCTACAAAAAATAACCTCTTGATCAAAGTGCACATCAGGCAGGACTTAATGGCATTCACTCTCATAAGTCACTGAAGCTTCTCGATATCGAATTCCGTCATTAGCCCCCACGATATCACCAATCGCCGTCCAATTCATCACCACAATTCGATACCAAACTGTTTGAGAATGCTTTCGTATACATTCATCATTACAGTAAATTAAATGCGAACTATGCAAACAGTTGTAGATTCAACTGCAACCGTATATTCATAGTGTCAACGAATCACTTAATCAAATTCAAATCGTTCTTTACGTCATAAGTGATCTTTACATTTTTATTTAAAAATGAAATCTATGAGCCAAACAATTTTACAATTATTCGAAAATATGAAAATTTAACAACATAATAAGGAAAAGAAACATTCAATTCAAAAAATTATAAATTCATATTTAAAATATCAGATGTGCAAGAAATCGTTTGCCTTTGGCTATACGAAAACATAGATTTTGAGTTACTTCATTTATGTTAAATTTCCAAATACTCGAAGTAAAACAACTAAAGCAATTATTACTTGCAATGAGTTATATATCTAAATCTACGTATTTGTTACAGTAAATAACTATTTTTTTTATTTTATGAACAGAAATTATTTTTTGTGTAACTTAATGATACGACGCCAAGTTTTTAAAGAAAACGAAAACAATATTTGTGTGACGGGAATTACAGCTATTTTTACAGTCTACAGAATAATTTGCTCCATGAATGTCGAAGTCTCTAAACACCAGGAGGAGGGGGTTCTTCGTAACGTACCGCTGGTGTTTTTGAAGTTATAACAACATCATCGGGGACCATACTAAGAAGCTCAGCTTCACTTAGTTTTGCCAGACGACTAGACGAAGTCGCGCCTGCAAACAAATTTACAATTAATTTAGAACGCAAATAATCGTTTTCTACGTTACTTTGTAATTCATATGAGGAGTCAATGGGTTCTGCTGGATTATATTCTTCATCAGCAGCTGTTAATGTAGAGGGCGTCTTTATCAACGAACCAATCAACGGCGGTGGTGGTGGCACAGCAGGTTGACCTTCCTGTGTGGATATAGTCGGCTTTATACTAGCTAAAATCTGCGATAAATTCGATGGTATGGCTATGTTTGCCAAAACGTTTGATGTTGTTGCTGAGGCAGTAAATTTCTAAAATAAAACATATTAATTATAATTACTTGCGAATTTATTCTTTTCATACTGTAGATTCTCCAGTCAGTAACCCCGCAATTTCCATTTCCTGAGCTGCTATTTGTCTATTAATTTCCTCCATCTTACGCTTAAGCTCTTCTTCAGCGGTTTGCATTTGATGAGATCCAATGGTAGACAATTTAATAGGCAACAATGGTAGATCATCGTCTGAGCTGCCGCCTGGAGAATATGGTTCATCGGCATCTTTCAATAATGATACAGACGCAGTGGTAGATAATGCTAGGAAGTATATTTGGAACATACATTTTTACGATTACATAATTTTCAAATCAATATTACATCAGTTTACCTTTATGAGATTTTGATACAATTGGTGCTTTTATAATAGCGTCAACATCAATGTCTTTTGGTACAATAGATTGACGACGTTTCTTCGTTTTAGGACTACCAGGAGGAGTAATGGAATCCGCCTCATTTTTTACAAACTATAAATAAAGGTTAAAGGTGTTAAACGGAAATAGGTCATCAATTGAATTTTCATAGGTTTGTTTCTATTTACTCTGGTTTGACATCACTTTTCGCATACGTGTAGTATGATACGTTGCATACTACAGGTTCATATTACATACAAATAAACTATATATGCCGCAATGAATACTTACTTTATTTGAAAGTACTGTAGTGTCAGCAACACCCATTGATTGTTGAGCGAGTGTATTGTGACGTTTGCCAACAACTCGTATAATTATACCAATTAAGACATCTGGTCTACAGGGATCATCGTAAAATTCGACAGATTCACTGGGCCGCAATACAATTGGCATCAGTTTTCCTGAACCCAATGGATAAATATAAAAATCTTTTATAAATGGTGAAACACTTTTTATAACACCCAACCGACTGCGGTTGTCCAAGTACTCGTAAAGTAATTTATATGCAGCAGTCTCCGTCTCGCTGGCTGGTAGTAATCGTATAATTACAATTTCTTTATTGGGACTTTTTTTAATTTTCGAAATATAATCCCATACAGTTTCGGGACCAATGCGGCCAACAACGTCAAGTTCCTTGGCCAATAACTTGGACAAACCCGTACAATTGCCCAAAACATGTTGAAGGCAAAGATGAAATGAAGTTACATCGACCATATTTATGTTACCAGACCATAATGTGGATACGTTCCGTTTACTGCCACTGCCTTCCAATGAGGGAGAATCCAAAGAAATAAAACGAGCATATGGATCATGTGGGGGCGTAGGAATTGAAACTGTGCTAGTTGGTTCTTGATCACTTTCAACGTAACTTGATGGAGCAGGAATATCAACAACACTGCTCGTGTCACAACTACTAATTGTTGTGGAAGTAATCGTCTGAGTGGGAACAGTAGTTATTACTGACGGTTTTCGGACATGATCAATGTCTTTATTTCGATCAGAAACTAAATTTGCTGCTTCTTCTACAGTTTTTGTAGATTCGAGAATTTTATCTACTAAGTTATATGTTTCCAAAGGAATAGAATGCTGATCATGGGTTTGCCTTTTCATTGCAAAACTCTCACGTGTTTTGGACGTGGTTATAGTCCTCCTCTCAATCAAGGACTTTTTGTCAGTGCTATCAACTGGCTGATCTCGCTCAGAGCGATCTTTAATACGATCCTTTTCTCTGTCCCGTTTTTCCTCCTTATGAGAACTCTTGTGTCGTTTGTCATTACGCTCGCGACTCCGACTGCGCGAATGGCTACGGCTACGTTTACGAGTACGCGATTTATCCCGGTGTCGGTCCTTGCTTTTATGCCTTTTTTCGCGTTCTCTCTCGCGGTGTTTCACGTTCTCACGTTCTTTATCTTTTTCCTTATTATGATTATTTGAAGAATTTATTTTTTCTTCATCGATCTGTAAAATTGAATCGGCCATATTACCATGTGACATTGATGTATATTCCACATCAGACCAATGTGTTTGAGATTTGGCCATAGTTGCTTCTTCAGAAAGCCCGGATTTGTTTAAGGTTGACACTACATCCTCTACTGGGATGGTTAGATCAACATTCTCATAATCTGAAGACTTGCCTTCAATTACCTCTTCACCTTTGTGCGTTTTTAAAACGTAATTCTTTGCACATGCTAATAAGTCTAATTCCGATTTCTTAATCATTTCCAGTTGATGCTTTGTTTCCTGTTCGCGCCACTGCGCCAATTCTTGGCTAGCCATTTCCTCTGGAGACATTCGCACTAGTTGTTTTGGCTCTATTAGTTTTCCGCATATCTTAGCGTAGAGTGTATGATTTTTTCGATCTTTAATATTGAATACCAATGAACGATATTTTGCTTTATATTTAGCACCTGTGTCGCGATTAAAATAGTTATACATCTCCAATTCGGTGGCTTTTGCAAATTCTTCTATTTCGTCTGGTGTTAGTTTGGGCGTATCCGTTAACTTGGTGTTATCTGTCATGGAAGCGTTAAGTCCCGAAGTAACGCCTTCATCTTGAATCCGTAACAAAAGTTGCTCGTTAAGAGTACGGCGAACAACAAGTCTAATATCTCCATCGCTGGACTTATTACAAACTTCGGTGTTAACTGGACGTTTTGTGGGAGGTAATTTTTCTTTAGGGGATTTCACGTCATCATATGACTTTTGAATTTTGTCAGCCTTAATGACAACTTGCTGTGGATATTTTTGCAACTGTTTTGGTGTACCCGGTCGAGCATTGGTAGTTTTTATTAATTCCGAACTCTTTATTAAGTCCGGTATATTTCTATTTGGTTTTGTCTGTGCTGTCGATCCAGGTTTGTGGTATATTGACGATTGTGCTTGAGGGCTGTTAGATCTTATTTCTGACTTTTGTTGTACTGTACTCGACAAGGGCAGAAACTGTAGAGGCGGAGGCGAAGTTGTCATCTTTAAAACAGTTGGAGAAGAAGAATGTTGACCGCGCAGTTTTTGCTTTTTCTATAATAGTAATGGTATTAAAAAAATAATAGTTTAACCTATTCGCCAAAAATACCTCTATATCCATTACTGGTGCACTCCCGGGCTGAATAGCTTCAAATGTTGGATTATCTAATAGCCATTTTTTCAGATTAGAGAACGTCGGCGCACTATTTCCTGATAAAATGCGGCCAGATTTACGTTCAAGAACGATAGCCTAGAACAGTTTAAAGGTGAATTCAAACATATTACAAAGATACAACTCAAATGTACTCACTCTTTCCATTTTCGTCTTACGATCCGCCAATGACAATACTTCTTCAAATAATCCTTTCGATTTCTTTTTGGCTTTATCGTCTGGTGCACTTTTATTTAGAGGACTGCCTGGGCTCGCTATCTCAGTCTGTGATTTACTAATGAAATCATGCCAAGCAGTTTGAGAATGCTTTCGTATACATTCATCATTACAGTAAATGGAATTTGGACGTGCTATTTTCTTACAAACGATGCAAGAAGTTGAAGGTTCATTGGGAGTAACTGTATTACTGATATTGGTAACAGTTACATTCTGAGTAGTGGACTGAGCGGGTGATATGGTTTTTATAACTTTTATATTTTGATGTTGGCTCTGTTTGCCCTGACATGATATTTGCTTTACTACAGTAAAAGTTCGAATAGATGTACCATGATTTAGTGTCGCTCTTATGGGTTGTGCTGTAGTAACAAACAACTTTTTTTGTCCAGCGCTGCTACCACTAGTTGCTGCTTGTATTATAACTTTTTTCCCGCTCAAATCCTTAAAATTTATAAACTGTCCACTTGGTATTTTTGGCTTCTGACTTTCGGTAGAGTTTTGATTAACTTCCTTCGGCTGTATTTTTGTAACTTCTTGCTGTAAATTTCCAGTAATAGCAGTCGTTGCAACGGAGCATGTTTCTTTTGGCATAATTCGAGTCGACGGCGGCGCTTCGGCCACTTGTATAACAGTGGCAACTGGTTTCTTAATTAGTAAATCCGTGATTTTGGGTTGTTTCTGTAAAGTCATTTGTGTTTATTGTCCATTCTTCACTAACAGTAATTACATTTACCTGTTCTTCATGTTTCCTTAGACATTTAGGGCAAGTCCAGTCAATGCCCTTTTGTTCCATTTCCAAGCCCATAGCTTTTGTAATGTTTACACACGTACCGTGGAACCAATCCTCACAATCATCACAGCATATCATAAACCGATTGTTATGAGGCTGACGGCAGATACACCACAATCTAATGAATATTTAAAATACATTATTGACGTCGTTGAAATTTTGGCATAACATTTCTAATAAACACATCTTCAGTGTTTTAAACAAGAATTGTGAAATCAAAATTCGAAACACTTTCATGTAGCTCTGTCCAACGAACAGTTATATATCTCCGTTTGAATGGAATTTAAAATATTTATCTGTTGGATCTGAAGCACATGAAGACGGTGGTTGAAGTACATAAAATTGCTAAAACATGTATATATTTATATCTTACTTATTTGGGTCGTCGTCATCTTCATCTCCAGAGCCAGATTCATCCACATCAATTTGTGGTCTATTTGTTTTCTTATTGACTGTTGTTCGTTTTGTTTTCTGATTAGCAATTGTTCCCGTAGTTATTATGCTTTCCTTAGAACCCCGCCTACGATTAACATTTTCTTGGATCTTCTTTTCTTGAGCAATATTAATAGGGCCGCCGACTGATATTATTGACGAACTTGAATGCATTGAACTGTCCAATGATGCTTCATTGACATTTGTTACGGTCACAGAAGACGATGGAGAACTATTAACAGCGCTCGCAAGTGTAGACGGCTGTGCCTGTGCCCGTCTCTTAGCCCGAGTTGTGGGGGCCTCAATTGGAGGTAAAGTTATTACTCGACCGTTTCCCCTAACAATTTGTATTGGTTCTTTGCGAATCAAGGGCGAGGACATTTTCATTGCCTGATTAGAAGATATTACACGGTTGGGAATGATAGTAATTCGTGGAGATGCATTTGTTAAAGGTATATTCGAAATGCTCATTTGTATTATGCTTTTTGAGGAATGTGGTATATCCTAAAAATTAGTTAACTGGTTAAAAAGAAATTTGGAACAAAAACCGAAAGACAAAGTACCTCTAAAATAGTTTTGTTGTTGGCTTGCTGTGAAATAGGAGCTAAAGGGGGAGGATTCTGTGTTGTTGGGTTGCTTGTGCTAGTGATTGGTTCACTACAGTCACCACCTGCACCCAGTACGTCTACAGCTTCTTGTAGAGTTTTATCATCCTTAATCAAATCCACTACCTGTTGCAATATGTCATCGGGTAAATCATCCTCGGCATCAGTAGTGGCTAACAGGGAGGCATGACTGATATCAATATCAGCAATTGTTGTGTTATTATTTCCAGGTGTTACGACGTCTCCGATATTTGCATTATCACAGTTGCTACTGTCCTTAGTTTTGTCAACATTATATTCACTTTTCTTAAAAGTAATTTTAGGTACCAATGTCGACTCTGTACTCTCTAGCATTTTTACCAATTCTGGTATATTTTCAATATTTGAAGCAGGCATAAGAATTTCGTTAGATTTTTCCATCTCGTCCTGCACAATCGAATTTATTAAATCAAGTTGCTTATCATGCTCGGCTTCTAACTCCGAAGAACTTTGATGTGTTTGAATGGATATTTGAGCTGGGAGTTGATTTTTTGCAGCAGTTTCCATACCCAATGGCATAAAAACCTTCAAAGATGTTGTTGTAGTTTTGGGAGAAGTAATGGTAGTCGTACTAGTAGAAGGTTTCGGCGATGATACTCTAGCAACGGGTGTAATAGTTTTCTTTTTATCATGCTGATCCATTAAAGTATTCAAATCGGTGAACCCTCTTGTTTTAGGGCTCGACATAATCTGTCTATGTATAAGAATTTCCTTGTGAGTTTGTGGAGATAACGTTTGATTTACGCTAGTGCTCTTCAATACCACGGATTTGTTTACGACATTGGTACCAGTTGGTGTAGCAAGTAATTTGTTCTCATTCTGTTTCTTAGGTATGGGAGGTAGAGCAGCAATCATCGGTGACAAGGCGCTAGTTTGTCCTACACTTCCTCCAACAGGAACACAACCTCCAGCATGCAGAATTTTTGTAGGAGTTGAACGGACTGTAATGCGACCAGCATCAGGCATATTTTTTAATACTGCTTTCTGCCGATTGATTGCTGTTGATGTAGCTGTGCTAGAGCTGGTCTTATTCGACAGCTCTGAGAGCTCTTCCTGAGTATGAAGACGCCTTGGTTTCTGCTGTATTTTGGGTGTACCAACGGGACGTTTCACAATTTTAGCGATCTTTATTTTTCGCCGCCTTCCTTTTGGATTATTCACAACGAAATCTAAATCACTATCGCGGTCGTTGTCGGATTCATCGGACACTTCCGAAGCGGTACCCTCACTTTCTTCATCTGCTCCGCCAGCTTTTGCGTCGTCGTTTTCATCCATCGATGTCCGGATTGGATCATCTTCTACACCATCATCTTCTGGTTGAGACTTTACACCTTTACAATCTTTCTTTGGTGTGCTAACCAATGAAATATTAGTTTTATCCTTAATGACTGATGATGGGCTAGCACATTTAGTCTGGATTTCTGTCCTTTGCAATGATTTCTTACGGGAGAAAAGCTGTTTTCCAGTTGATGTTTGAAGTGTTGTTATTTTACGATTATTGGTTTGTTTTTCCAATTCTATCTTATCGGCAGCTAATTTTGCCTTCATTTGACTCGGAGAAGTGAACGGTGTGTAGCAATGGTCGTTTTTGATAACAAGCAGTTGGAATTCATAGTCAGCTTTGCTCTTTCTATCGGGACCTAAGCCAGCCATCTCTGTCAAAAATGTAACGTAATGTAATATATATATATATATGTTGCAACATTCGATTTTTGAAATGATATAATTTTCTTTCAAATTAAGTTCAAATACGATATTAAAAATATAATCAGGGATGTTCTGATCTTCTCATTTGGTCGAAGTGAGTAGACTCAGCATAACCACGAAAATATTAAGTAAGAAATTTACTAATGCACTTAATTTTGAATAGAATTAAAAATAGGAAATTCATTTCGATTACTATACTCACTCAACGCTTCCTTTATAATTTCATTGGCGTCGTCCGGGGGATAGAATTCCTCGAACCGTAATCCCACTATTTCCGGCCGCTCCTTCATACGTTTACGCCTCAATTTCTTTTGTTTGGCAGCGTTGGACTGACGGCCACGCCGACGAGGAATTATTTTATTTTTTGATCTTTTTTCTTCAAACAGGTTGTCGTCTGACCCTTGCGTGCTATGTTGGTCAGCATTGTCGTCGCCGTCAGAACTATCGATATTATCGACAGTATCATATCTGTCATCATCAGACAAAGTACTAACTTCATCTACACCGGAGCTTTCATTAGCAGAATCAAGTTCTTGACGCCTAATCATTTCCTCCAGTTTCGCTTCTTCTACTTCCTCATCTTCCATACTGGGTGTTGGGGACGTTAAACGAATGACACTAATCGATGATATTTTCTTCTCATCTATAATAAAGGAAAACATACAGTATAAAGTTACACATTTTTAGTTAACATCGTACTTACCAATTAGATTTTCTAGACCTTTATCGTCGAAGTTTATACCGTTTTTTCCATATACAACAACTAGGTTGGAATCGGAGGTACTAGTATAATTATTAGAAGCAGGCAGCGAGCTGCTTTCAATAAACATTGAACTTGACATAATGCTTTATCTATTTAACTAGCACCGGTGTGAAATGGCGTGTAATAAACTGTGATATCCAACAAAGAAAATAAAAACAAGCCATGCAAGGAAGATTTTTCTCCCATTCACTACCTTCAAAATACCTCCTGGAGTTACCGATAAATTATGTTACTTTATATCGGGCTAAATACTATAATTAAACGGCTCCACGTAAGTTTTGAAAAAGTAATTAGTTTTCATGATTAAAGGTTTCTCTCGCGTAAAAAAATATTTCAGTTTTATTTTTTTTCTTACTTCTTCTTCCTCTTTTTTCTTTGATAATCAATAGGAAGTGTTCTGAAAACTAAAATCATACCTAATTGAAAATCGGCCGAGTGTCAACAACTTGTGTTATTGACAACAACAGTGTTGTTATTTCGGTGCTTTTCCTGCTTAAAGACTGGCGTGCATCTTGCGAAGATTTCGTTTACACAAGAAATACATGTAAAACAACTCACGAAATTTTCGGTTTGAAATTTGCATATAGCCTTGTCACACTGCAGGGGATTAGATTTCGAGCCAAATCTACCTCAAATCTAATACTTTTTCCACATAAAATTTAAAATCGATCAGCTGGTCGATTTTTTTAGAAATCGACCTCGAAATCTAATATTTAGACACGCAAAAATTGAAAAATTTATGGTTATATGGCTAAACTATAGGATAACAAGAAGAAGAATTTAACACTTATTTATAATTTCTCTGTCAATTCAAAAATTGAACAAGATAAATAGAATATATTAAAAGTGTGTGCTAAATTTAATAAAATTTTCAGGAAAAAACGACATTATATGGAGAAAACAAAATGGGCTCCAGTGTCCACTTTATGGTTGAATGCTAGCAACTCTCATTTGTCCTCTGTTAACTCTGACATATGTCAAAGACATATTCATTGCAAATACTCTCGCAATGATGGTGTGTGTTGATGGTTAGTCAACAAGTCAGATCTTTTTTGTTTTTGGTTTATATTGGAAACTTCAGTATAAATTATTAATATTTATAAAACTTTTTTCATAAATCATATTATGAAAAACAATAAACTTGTATGACGATATTTCATAAAATGAAGAACTGCATTTCATAATTTCTATGAAATATTTCATAAATTTTATTACACTTTTCATTGAATTGTGCTTTATGAAACATGTTTTATACATTTTATGAAGTGTTTCATTGGCGACTTTTTAATGAAAAATTTCACTGAGGTTAAGACAAAATCATAAGTAGTATGAAGATAATTCTTTCAGTGTAACGCAGGTGAGGTGTGTTGGTATGTTTTTTCATATGATTGACACTTTGGGTAAGATTTTGAGATTTGAATGAGAGTTTGCACTTGCCTTATAAATACTTACTATTATTACATTATATTTTAATTAAGTATACGTAATGCAAACAAAGTTATATAGGGTCCGCCATCTATCTTTTTTTCAACTATTCAACCGTTGGACTATTATTTGTGGGGTGCCCGAGGCAGCCATTTGAATGAAATTATTTTCCATATTTAATCGGAAAGATTTTACTTTCAAATAAAAAAAGACATTTGTGAAAATATTCAGTAGTTTTTTATAGCATTTAAAAAAAGTTATTTTATGGACCGTATATAACACTGTGTGTAATTTTTTAAGTCACGGAAATAACGGGTGATTTTTTAGCTAATATCTTTTTGGTAACACTGGATTAAACAGCTTACGCACGTTTCGTGTTTTGTTTCACTGTCAAGCATCTTCAGTTTGGTCTATAATTTAACCATGAATCGTCTTACAAACGAACAACGCTTGCAAATTATTGAATTTTATTATCAAAATGCGTGCTCCATTTTCCATTTTATGGTCAGTTTAATCGACCCACTAAAGCGGCTATTCGGGCTATTGTGACTAAATTTCGCACCAAATTTACATTGTTGGACATTAAACCATCAACACTAGGGTTTGCATTTTCCCGTACTTTTTATTTCCCGGGAAACGGGAATTATTTTTTCAATTTCCCGGGATCCCGGGACAGCACGGGAAATCGTTAACATACTGTTTACCATGAGTTAAGCTTATATTTTACAATGAAACATTCACATATAATAAAGCGCAATGTGAAATCAATTCAAACATATTTTCAGTTTCAAAATTAATTAAAGAACAGATATTTCGTATTCTATTGGATAATGTGGACACGACGCAGAACAATCGTTCACATTAATAGTAAGTAGAGCATTAAATGAAATGTTTGTTCTTCGAAAACTTTAAATTCATTATTTTTGGCGTTCGGATACACGCCCAAAATCTATTTTTCCCAGATCTTAATTTTTTTCATATGGAGCTTGACAGGAAAAATCCGAAAAAGTTGATTTTGAGTCTACATCCGAACGCAGCCTAAAAATATTTTGTCATCCAACTACAATATTAGACATACCTGATTGAAAGCTATGTGATCTAAATTTTTATACAACATTTTTAATTTTATTGTGGAAATGATGGACAAAAATATGCGAAGAAATATGTAAAATTTTCTGCTGAATTCCCGCGGGATTCCCGTACGAATTTCCCAGGATACGGGAAATGAAAAATGTGCGAATTCCCGGGAATTTTCCCGCGGGAAATCCCGGGATGCAAACCCTAACGCGCTTACGTAGAGTGCGAACTGAAGAAAATATCGCAGCTGTATCGGCCAATGTTAATGATGACCATCAAATCGAACTTATGTGATTTCAGCTAGATTTCACATGCATTGTGGCAAGGCTATAAGATGCCATACAAAATTGAACTTTGAAAAGCGAACTTATGTCATTTTAGCTAGATTTCGCAGTCAAATTTGTTTGCGGACTATAAAGGATACCTTTAAACTGGGAAATGACATAAGGTCGATTTACAAATGTCAGATGCCATACAAAATTGAGATTTGAAAATCGAATTTATGTCATTTCATTTAGATTTTGCATGCAGTGTGACAAGGCTATAAGCTCGATTTTCAAAAGTCAAATTTGTTTGCGTACTATAAAGGAGACCTTTAAACTGGGAAAAGCTCCCGGATACGATCTTATAACGCCGAAAATGATTGTGTGTACTACTATTTATGGCGATACGGTTCCTTTCAAATTTGTTCAATTACATTTTTAGAATATGCTATTTTCTACAATGGAAGAATCGCTAAACTTAAACCATTTCGCGCATCTAAAAACGTGATTTCATATCACCAATTTAGATTTCGCGAAGGTCATAACACTATAGAGCAGGTATACAGGTTGACCAACGAAATACGAATGCCTTCGCACACAATTTTTCATTTGTAGTTTTACACCAGAGTATGTAAAACACTTTATCTCGCATTTTGCGCAATACGTTTTTGCCCAGATGTCTTAACACCTTATAAACAATATACATACACTTAAAGAAAAAAGTCTGTTATTAACAGCAGCGACTGCCTGCTCCCTATCAGCTGGCAATTTTCTGCTATTACAGCAGTTTTTCTGTCATAACAGCAGTTTTTCTGCAATATTGCATCAGCATTCACTCTGCTAAAGTGTTTGCAGTCTGCTAAAAATGGCTGCTATTAATTAAATTATAAAAATTATAAGCGTTTATAATTTAAAAGCCTTTCAGATTGACGGCGAAAACGAATTCAGCTCGAATTTCATTTTATATTAGCATGGGGCATTATGCGTATCATTAAAAAGACAATCACAATATCTTTCAGTGGTAATAAATTCCCTTATATTAACAATTATTCTAAAAAGTGTTGTTAATAAAATTGTTTTTTTTTTTACATTTCCCTTTTTTCTGTACATATGCTTAAAGTTTCAAGAAAGTGTTTTTTATTGTTAAAAACAGAAAACAGCTGTTTGCTATTTCAGCAGATACAAATCGGCTATCTCTTTTTCAGCAGAAAATCTGTTCTTTCAGCAGACTTTCTGCTTTCTTTTACTGACAAATTCCTTTGAGTGTATATAGTAGGGTTTGCATTTTCCCGTACTTTTTATGAAATGGTGGAAAAATATGCCAAGAAATATGTAAAAATTTCTACTGAATTCCTACGCATTTTACGGGATACGGGAAATGAAAAATATGCGAATTCCCTGGAATTTTCCCGCGGGAAATCCCGGGATGCAAACCCTAATGTCTAGTAGTCGATTACGGAATTAGAAAGTTAATTTTTAACTATAAATCAATAATTCCTAACGCCTTTAAAATAGTATAACATAGCTATCGACGTTACGCACACGCCCGACGCTGTTAAAAAGTGAAACCTCAAAGCCAAAAAAGAGCAGAGCAGAAAAAAAGGCGAAATACCTTGGCGAAATGCCAAGAGAAACGAAAGCTTCCTATGGAATTACAATGTAAGTAATTGTATGTGTTAGACAATATTGTTCATTGAATTTGTTGTTATTGTTGTACTAAAATATTTACCAAATTGCGTGAACCTATTGGATAGTCCGGTCAAAAAATATTAGTGTGTCGGAATGTATAAGGTTATAAGGATATTCGGTAAACGCCACAGCGTCTTTAGCAAATATTCCACATTTTTCAAAGCAATCTGTAAACATTGTACAACCAGGCGTTGTTAATCAGCTTTCTAGAGGAAAGGTATTCTACCCTCCTATGAAAGAAAGTCACAAGTGCCAAAATACCAAAAATGAGAAAAGGGCAGACTGGGAACCCTGAATGAGTTTCTGATCTTCGTGTTAAGCTTATAAGACATATTTTCAACTGTAAATGACTGAAAAACGTTAAGCATGATCGAACAATGATCATATCTACCATTTCTTACCTAGATAAAAATTTTTATTAGTCCGAGTCAAATGCTAATGAAATGCATTAAATTTTTTCTAAAAAGCATAGTTAATATATTTAACAGGCTCAAAGTGGGTTGATTAATCCGTTTAATAGTTATTCGATTTCTCTAAATACTTTCCGATGATATCCATAGAGATATGAATCCTTTACAATGACAAAATAATTTGAATTTAGCTGCAACTTAGTGTTAGCTATACATATATCCATTATTCATACATACATTATATTGTCTGAAACTGCAGCACAAATAATGATATACTCGCTGATATAAATAATATAGATATTAATGCATCTATATTATTTATATCAGCGATATTAAAATTAGCATGTGCTTAAAGTAGTAAACAAAAATTTATAAATGCGTTTGAAAATGAAGTTTTAACGTTTGTACACTCAAAAGAACTGAACTCAAAAGACTGCTGTAACATCAGACTTTTTTGCTGAAAAAGAGGAAGCAGACTTGCTGCTCTAATAGCAGGAGGATGTTTGCTGTTTTTAGCAGCTATTAAATAGAAGCATATTATTTTCCAAAACAACAAATATTTTGTTACAAGAAACATTTTTTAGCGAATTACGCAGCCTAACCCCTTTTTTACAAATAAACACATATCCAAATTTAAAAATAAAAATTGATTTAATAAACACTAGTTTAGGTGGCTGTTCAGTTTTGAATTAAATAAGCACTACTTTAAAACGTTTTGTCCAGATTCGTTCACACATCACAATTTTTACTATTTTTTATTATCCGCTGTATATATTACTTTTTGTATCTACACTAACTTCGTACACCTCTCCGCTAGAAAGCTGATTAACAATTCCAAAATGTGGAATATTTGCTAAAGACGCTGTGGCGTTGACCGAATCCGATCTTTATTAAATTATACATTCCGACCCACTAATCTTTTTTGACCGGACTCTACAACTAATTGCAGTTTGGTAAATATTTTAGTTCTAGCTGTGAAACTGTCTACAATAAAAGGGTGACAAGGCTATTAGACAATTTGTACTGAATTGATAAATTGTACGAATGAAGTTGATTTATGTCCCAAACAGGCTCTTTCGAATTCCGTAATTAGTTTTTTTTTTGATATCACTATTGAGTGATTTACATTTTATAGGAATTTCAACATGGTTTTTCGTCAGTTTTGAATAATTTTCAAGGATACTGCTACTCCTCTACTTTTCTGCTAGAGTCTGCAGTCTAGTTATTTTGCTCCAAACTTTTATTTATTACTTTAAGGGCATTTTATTTTGCTTATATATGCATGAATTTATATTATTTATATCAGCGAGCATATCGTTATTTGTACTAGAGTTTCAGACTATATAATATATGCCTGTCTAATGTATATATGTATAGCATAATTAGTGACACTAACTTACAGCTAAAACTGATTGTTACCGCCAAATTCAGTTTATTGCCATTGTTTATTGCCAAATTCAGTTTCTTTTGCCATTGTAAAGGACTCGGAGTAAAATATTTTGAGGGCTATCAGAAATTTCGAAGATATATGATTTAGAGACTTGGTAAGGTGGCAACATTGTTACCCATTGGTTCATCTTAAATGAATCAACAAGAACAATCTGGCAGCAATGCTAAGAGAGTAGTAAGCTACTTTCTTGTAAAGCAAGTAAATTAAATACAAAAATTAAGCTAGTAAACCCAATCGAACAGGCCTAATACCTATTGTATTTTTATTGTACTCTGTGTTTTATATCACGATTTGATGTACAAAATTGTATTTATGGTAAAAAGTTTATCACAAATACATCGGATCGTGAACTCCACTAATAGTATGGCTGTTTTTCTTTAAGACTGGATAAATAGCTGCGATAACAAAAATGTAAATAAAATGTTAAATTTTCAATCAAAATAAAAAATTCTTTTTTAAAATTGTTGTGTGTGTGAAAACAAATTTTGGAAAAATTATTTTGTGTTAAAATTTTTAGACTTAGTCTGGATAATTATCCAGTGTAAGTCAAAATTATGGTAATCGAGGCAAAGGCCAATAAAGTCAACACAAAATATTTTTGTTGTTTTGGCACATGCAAAAAAATAATTTTTTATTAACGTTTTTGTTATCGCAGCTTGTTATCCCGGCTTAAAGAAAAACAGCCCTATTAACTACTATAATATGTACAGTGGTACTCCGGTTTAACGATTTCGCGATGGATAAGTTGGATTATATTGTGTACCTTATATTACGATGATTGTTCAAAATGTTGTACTCAGTATTAAGATCACACACAGAATACAAAAAAGTACAAAAAACAACAACGTGGAAACTGAAAACTAATTATTTTTCTACGAATTCTTAGGAAAAACAGAGAAATATACAAGTGATAGCAAAAATTTTTATTTTCCTGTAGATTGTATGTAATTTTGTTATTATTTATGAGATCGTAAGAGAGTATCGAACGAAACACCAGTGAGAACGAGATCGGTATTAAGTGAAAATTATCGATAGTAAAACATTAGGATGTGATAAAACATTTGTATGTAATTTTGTTATTATTTATGAGATCGTAAGAGAGTATCGAACGAAACACCAGTGAGAACGAGATCGGTATTAAGTGAAAATTATCGATAGTAAAACATTAGGATGTGATAAAACATTTTTAAATCTGCATCAAGTGGCGAACAACTTCTTCGAAATCGATAGTTTTAAGAAGACTGCAAGAAAAAGCCATCCACAACAGTTTAGTCGTTCCTCAAAAGCAAAAAAGAATCAAAATTTGTTTTAAATTTTCTTAAAATTTTGTTTGTTTTATGAATCGAATTCTAGTATTCTTTTGTACTGTTTTTAATAATAAATATGAGCTATTGCACTGGCGCAGACAGCTAAAAAAAAAAGAGTGAAGCGTCTTTGGATGAAAGAGTGGTTTAAGAAAAGGGGTGAATTTACGCACGAGAATTTGCTGAATGAGTTCAAATTAAGCTCTCCAAATGATTTCTTAAATTTTTTACGTATGGACGAAGAAATATATGAGGAACTTTTAACTTTGGTTGCCCCGAAAATTAAAAAGCAAGATACCCAAATGCGTGACGCAATCTCGCCGAATCAACGCCTATCTATAACTTTGCGTTATCTTGCATCAGGCAATTCATTTTCGGACTTAAAATTTACAAGTGCTATTTCGGAACGTGCGATTGGTCGCATTGTTATGGACACTTGTGCAGAGATAAACAAGGCGTTAAAGGATTATATAAAGGTAAATGAAACAAATTATTTATGATTTGCAGTGTTTTCATCGCATTTAATAAAATGTTTAGCGAATAACTAAACTAAAACATAAAAAAACTTAACATAAACTCATAAAACATAAAAAAACGCATTTAATTCATTAAGGGAAGTAATTTCCTTGCTTAAAAGTAAATTAAAACTTAACAAACTTCACTGAAATGAAGAAAAATAATGTTTGACTGAGTTGTCATCATTTGCGTCTATTGCGGTGGAGTTATGACTTGACTGTGCTTCTGAATTCACAATTTGTGGTGAAATGAGTGGTACTGGAACATATGTGGTCGGTGTAATGCATCTCGTCAAGCTGCCATTACTATTGTACGTAAATGTTGGTGGAGTGTGCGAAGAACTGTATTCAGTGAAAAACGATTGTGGAGTACTTGGTAAACTTGACATATTTAACTGCATAGAGTTTCTATGCAACGTTCCCATTTGTCCTTCGAAAAGAATTTCATTTATGAATTTATCCGCATACATCCTTTGCGTCTCATCCATTTTCCTAAATTTTATAGTCCAACTTTCAACAGTTTTCTCATACTCGTCTGGAGGCTGCTTCAGACGTTTCGCTGCCAACATCATTAACTCTTCAGCCGCATCCGGCTTTTTGCGTTTACTTCGTCCATCGCTAATCTGCAAACAAAAAGCAAAAATGTTTATTGATTCACAATAAATAAAAATATATGTATGTTTTTCTATTTACAGATCCCTTGTACCGAAGATGAGTGGAAAAAAATTGCAACCGACTTTTACCGCCGTTGGAATTTTCCAAACTGCTTAGGAGCCATCGATGGAAAGCACATCGCTATCAGAAAGCCACCGAACTCTGGTTCTTTTTATTATAATTATAAAAAATTCTTTAGCATTGTTCTTATGGCATTAGTGGATGCAAATTACGAATTTATTATGGTTGATGTTGGAACAAACGGAAGAGTATCTGATGGCGGTGTATTAGCCAATACCACATTTGGAAGAGCATTATCTGAAGGTGCATTGAAGTTGCCGAAGCCATCCAATTTGCCGTCAACCGATAAGGAACTGCCTTTTGTTTTTGTTGGAGATGATGCTTTTCAGCTGACAAGCAATTTAATGAAACCATATTCCCAAACAGGGCTCACTGATGAGCAACGGATTTTTAATTATCGATTGAGCCGCGCCCGACGCATCGTTGAAAATGCTTTCGGAATATTGGTGTCTAGATTTAGGGTTCTACAAGGAGCAATTGGAGTTTCGCCCGAAAAAGCTCAAACGATTGTATTAACTTGCTGCTGTCTGCACAATTTTTTGAGGAGAAAGAAGACCACGGAGTATATTTCTACAGTCTCAGTTGATAGGGAGAACGTGATAGATGGAAGTGTTACGGAAGGTTTATGGAGAGAAGATAACAATTATACACCATTGCAAGGCACTAAATGTCGAAATTCTACAAGTACTGCTAAATTAATTAGGGATCAATTTTGCAGCTACTTCAATAACGAGGGTGAAGTCTCCTGGCAAAAAAAATTTGTATCCACCAAAACAACAATATGTAAATAAAAAACAATACAAAAATTCACTTACCACTGTTTCATTTTCTTCATCCATTGATGTTTGGGATCCACACGGCTGTTCATTATCCCGCAGAAAATCGATGGCATCAAAATAATACAAATTCGATTCTGACTCGTCGTTTACTCCGGCATCTCTGCTGCGACGAAGCAAATATCTAAATGGTTTTGATTTTCTTCAAACTCACACAAACCTATCCGTGTGAGTTTTTTTACTAACACAATCAAAAAAATGACAGTTTGAAGAGTGAGTTTGATGTGTGGCCATGGCGCTTAACGATATGGTCTGACAATACACCGTTATATCGAGGTACTACTGTGTTTTATAAAAAAAATTAAATGTTATTATTTTGATGGAATTTCAGTAAAAGGTCGACGTTGCGTGGAATGAATGAAAGAAATTAGCTTTATTTATTAGACAGAAGCAAATAAAACACAAAAAAAAACTAGATTTTTCAAGTTAATTGACATTAGTTAAATGATGCCGTATATTTAGATAGCTTGCATTGAATACAAGTAAATACTTAAGTTTTTGAGTTTGAGTGATATTTCGCCGTCAATGTAAAAAGTTGTTACAATTAAGGGGAAATCCTGGCAACGGTGGTAATTACAATATGCCATTTGTTTTGTTTTTATACAAATAAATCGTCTGTATAGCGGATTGCAGGATTTTATCGCTTTGATCGACAAATCTCACTATATGAGACCAAAGGAACCAAGACACAAGGGCAGCGAACATTAATTTAGTTATACAATCCAACACGTACAGGAGTCGTAACAACGCCCGCGCACGTGGTATTGTTTCATCGCTCTCGCCCAGCATATATTTTCGTATTCCGAGTATGTAGTTACGTAGGTATTGTTCGTAATCCAGTTGATTTGTGTCCATATTAAAAGTGTCGGCATCTGCTTTGTTTAGATTCGACAAGAGCTCCTCGAATTTATACGTTTCAAATACCCATTCTTTTGTGGTATAGTACTGCACTAATTTAATACCAGCGGAAACCTTGTTCTGCACTTTAACTAAGCTGAAATAGAACCATATATATATATATATATTTATCGCAGACAAAAAGAAAACTTCACTTACAATGGCTTGCGACGCAACAGCAATAAGAGGAAGTCCAAAAAGTATGCTGGCAGATAATGAAAGAATATTACACAGAACTTGAAGTAGTAATAGCTCTTTGTAACATCGCCGTTTGGATACCAGAGAGAAAAACTCAATGGTGTTTTATAGAATAAGCGTTTGCCCATATCGATACATTCTCCCCAAGTTTGTAGTGATTTATTTGCCGTCGACATATTGACGAATTCGACTTTTTGGGATTTCTGATGAGCGCGATAGTAGCCAGCTACTATCATTCCATTAATAGCTGTATCTACTGGTATAATTGTTGATGAGTTGTCGGGATTACAATACATGGTTCTGATAACGCCACGTGCGCCTCCGATCATCAGTCCTGTTGGTCCATTGATACTCTCAATCCAACCGGGAAGAGGTTCTCTCCACGCAGCTGTAACTGTAATTAAAAATATACCAAAAAAGATTATTCTTCGAGAATTTGCCATATCATCATTATCATGAATATTACAATATATACGAGGTTTATAGTGCGTTTGTTTTAAATAAGTCTTGGCGATTTTTTCACAAAGACCTCCTATTATGCGCTTACAAGGTTCAATTGATTCAGCAAGAAGCCTCGGAGAGTGACAGGTTTTTGCGGTGGATTTGGACCATCCTTAATACGAAGTGGTGGCGATTTTCAAAGAAGACCCGGTTTAAAATTTTGAGCAATTTTAAAATACACAAAATGTACAATTTAGAAGTTCTATATGTAACCCCCTTTAGAAAAGATGATTAGCTGGATAAAAACATATTTATGGTAGAGCTAAAAACATATTGAGAACTCTAAAATTACACAAAGCCCGAGTTACAGTGGTTCCAAATCAATTTTTCTGGAATCAATTCTGCACGATTATACATTTTGGAAAGAGCTCTTCATATGGACAAGCGCAAAAGAATGGACAAATTGATAAATATGATAAATTTTCATAGAAAATAATTTATTTAAGTAATTTATTCTCGAAATCCAAAGTCCGGATTACGAAAGCAATAATTAAATTTTATCCGTTATTTTCTTCTGACCCACAATCGATATTAAGGAATGCCGGTAATGTCTCCAACATTTCTGAGATTTAGGAATTGTGGGATTTTTATATGAGGTTTCACCAAAATTTTTGAAAAAATTCTAGAATTTCGTATCATAAGAGACACTGCTTGAATTTATTCTTACTACTACATGGCCAGGGCAATGAACCAACATTTATTAACATACGAATGTAGATTGTTCTTGATGTCACTTTTGCTACGGACTCACTGTCCGATCGAATTAGTGGAGCACTCTTTATCGGAGCACCGTTATATCGAATTTCAATTATAACAAGCGACCTTAGAGAACCCCTTGTCCAAGGGTTGATATCGAACAGACAATATGCTTACAAAAAGGGCAAGACGATTGAATCTGCACTTCATGAACTGGTGAGCATCATCGAATCATCCCTTTATTACAAAGAATTGTCATTCTGGATACTCTGGTGCTATACTGACTGCGCACAGTGGTTCAGAATCAAAATCCATCGGTCAAAATGCAATAACATTTTAGAGTTCTGTAAAAGAACAAATTCGACAAGGATCCAAGGATTATTTTGATATATTATCATATATTTTTTAGAATTAGGCCCAAAGTTGACAACTTTTCTTATTTTTCATCAGGATATGTGAAATATGAAGAAAAGTAAATCACAAAAACAACAGCCACGATTAGTCATTAATCATTGATCAGCCAAAACAAAGTAACATATCACCCGGAAATAGCCTCAAAAATAACAGGTTTTTATGAACGATTGATTTTTAGATTGATTAGATCTCATTAAGTGCAAAGTTTCAATGCAATCAGTGGATAACAAAATGTGTATTTTCTTGCTATGTTAACATTTTAGATGTGTTCAGATAATTTCAATTGCTTATGGGCAAACATATTCCTTCTACAAGCTGATCTGAACACTTCAGCTTCACTTTGGAATTTGCTTTTCCGTGGTACCCACACTTATGTATTTTATCAGCAGCGGTGTAAATCATATGTCTTTAAATAAGGATATAAAAGGTGTTTGAAATACATGTGAGGTAATTTATTTTCATTAGTATAGTAATTTAATTATGTACAAAGTAATCGGTTGTGTCGTAATCGATATCAAGTACATCCAGTAAATCTTTACTCTTCCTTATTACAGTGTGTCAAATCCAGATAGCATATCCATTGTTTCCTTATATCTGACAGAATAGTATCTGATGAGAGTATATAAGTTATAATTGAAAATATCTTCATTCTAGGCTTGTTCGATTGGCCTTACTAGCTTAATTTATGTATGGAATTTACTCGCTTAAGAAGAAAGTAGCTTGCTACTCGCTTAGCTGTGCTAATAGATTTTTCTAGTTGATTCTTTTAAGAAAGCTAGTAAGTCCGATCGAACAGGCATTTTGTAATATCCTGGAACACTTTCTTGTATTAAATTGTTAGACGTGCCTAAAGTATCGATGTCTTGCTCCCTGAATTTCTTCGTTTAGTTCTCCTAGTAGAAGAATATTAGCATCTATAATATATCTTCTGTGACAAAGGACCATGTGAACTGTTGTTTTGTTGTTACATTTCTGTCTGTAAATGCATCGGGTTACTATGTACATAGTACATACATGCAATGCTGATGAGGCACATCTTCAGATGAGATGACAGACATCTCATTTGGTTTATTTTGATAATATTTAATTTGGTTCCATTTAGAATCCCACGAGTGTGTACGCAAGGGGAAGTATCATCGTGAACATCGTTCGGCACAGCTCCTACATCCTTGATCTTAAAAGTGCGTTCCCATTTAACAGCTCATACTCTGTGTAATACGTGGCACAGACACCACGTTATTAATACTGGACCACCACAGACAGGCACCAACAGTCATATAGCGGACAGCCACAGCCAAATATGTGTGCACGTCTCGGCGGATTATGTCAACGTTCAGTAAAATATAAAAATTATATATATATATAGTGTACAGTGCTACTTATTCCGTTATCGATGAAAAGGTGATGATACATTTTTGCAAAAAGCTGAAAATTTCACAAATTTTTTAACATTTTTTTCCAGTTCATCTTTTGGTCCTTTAGCTTTACAAAACATATATTTGCATATGTAAGAATTTTTTGGTACATTTTTCAAAGATGAATGCACGCACAATCAGTGTAGGAATACAATGAGAAATATTTTTCTTTTCCGATGCACTCCACTTTGGAATCCCACTTTTTTAGGACCCATTAGACCCAGATCACAACTTAAGTTCCTCATCACGACTATGTCTGTATGAAATTTCATCAAAATCGGTCAAGCGATTTAGGAGTGCCATAATTATTTTCCGTTTTTTCCACATCCCCCACTGTGCGGCGTTGTCTATAGAGCTGCAAAACAATCAATAGTTTTTTTAAGCTAATATCGATAGTTTTTATTCGATAGCGATACTATCGAAGAAAAACACATTACTAAAAAAACACCGGTGACGCCGCTGTGAATTCATGTAAGAAAACACACAACAGATTAAGAAATGTTAATTCTAATTAATAGGCCTGTTCGATTTGGCTTACTAGCTTAATTTTTGTATGGAATTTACTCGCTTAACAAGAAAGTAGCTTGCTACTCTCTTAGTTGTGTTGCTAGATTTTTCTAGTTGATCCATATAAGAAAAATCAATGGGTAGCAACGTTGCCACCTAATCAAGTCTCTTAATTGTATGCTAGTAAGCCCAATCGAACAGGCCTAATGTCTATTTATTTTAAAACAGGGTGGTATTATTTGAAGTTGACGGTTCTGCAATATTTGCAAAAATCAAATCATGAGCAATATTTTATACTTCTTAATTTTGTTCATAGAACGTGATCCATTGATGTACTGGAAGGTAATTATTATAGTTCATTTCCTTTCATAAACCAACATATTCGTTCTTCTTCTTACAACATAATAGGCCTGTTCGATTGGGCTTACTAGCTTACAATTAAGATACTTGACAAGTTGGCAACGTTGCTACACATTGTTTTTTCGTAAATGGATTAACAGGAAAAGCTGGCAACACAGCTGAGAGAGTAGTAAGCTACTTTCTTGTCAAGCGAGTAAATTCCATACAAAAATTAAGCTAGTAAGCCCAATCGAACAGGCCTAATGTCAATGGGATGTCGACATGCTCCTTTTTATCAAAAAGAAATCATTGGGTTACCCAAGACTAACAAATTTTGATATGAAAGTTTTATCAAAATAGTGATCTCCTTGGAACTAAGTCATTAGTTTATTGCAATTGTTTTGTTTTTTAATTAATTTGAATTTAAATAAAATTTGAATTTTATTAATTTGATTGACAAGAAAATTTAAAAATCTACAATTTATCCGATACTATCGATAGTTTTCCCCGAAAGTATCGAATGGAACGACTATCGATTGTCTTGCAGCTCTAGTTGTCTACTATCGGAGTAAAACATTTAAATTATGCAGCGTACGCAGTACACCTGTATGTAACTGTCAGCTTTGACATATTCGCCGTGAAAATGAAGAGATAATGAATGTCAGAAGTACTATGATGAAACAAACATGGGATTCACACTTTAACCTTCGAACCAACGACGCATTTTTTATGTAATTTAAGTCACAATTGACATCTCCATTTATTAAAATAAATACATTAATAAATATAATTTAATTAAATATAATTAAAACCAACATTATCATTATGTCCTTCACCTCCAGGATGTGGGTATACTAACTTTGTCATTCCGTTTGTAACAGCTTGAACATCAAGTATATATTCTTCATCGTCATAAAATTCTAAGACGACCTAGCCATGTTCGTCCGTCTGTTGAAAGCACGCTAGCAGCTAAACGAAATGAGCTAGGACGTCCATAGCCGTAGATCGGTTGGGATTGCAACTGGGCGAAGTCGGTCCAAAGGGAAAATTTTTTCCCTCACAAGGACTGAAAATACCCATAATTTTTTTTTCAATATGTCTGCTTATATTTACTTGATATTAGGTGTGCGTGATTCTTATTCATAGGGGGTGAAATAGGGCAAACGACATCAGCTAGAAACATGAAATTCTGTGTATACTTTCCTCTAATTGAGTAGATACATACATAAAAGTATTTTTTCCAAATTCGTACTTTTAAGGGAAAACATGGGAATAGAGCGATACAAATGGTACCAACCAAACGGCTGCATCTGGAATTATGAAATCGGTGTATACATTCCTCTGATTGCGTAGACACGTAAAATAAACTGATTTTACGAATTTCGTACTTTTGTGGATAAAATAGAAAAAGGGGATAAAATTGTACCAACCAAATGACCGCAGCTAGAGTCATGAAATTCGGAGTATACATTCTTCTGACTGCTTAGACACGAATAACAAAAAGAATTTTCCAAATTCGTATTTTTAAACGATACAATGGGAACAGAGGGATAAAAATGGTACCAACTAAACGGCTAAAGCTAGAATAATGAAATTCGGTATGTACATGCCTCTAATTGCATAGACACGTAAAATAAAGAGGTTTTAGAAAGTCGTACCTTTAGGGGGTGAAATGGGAAAAAGGGGATAAAAATGGAACCAACTAAAGGCCGCTGCTAGAATCATGGAATTCGGTGTATACATTCCTTTGACTGCATAGAGAAGATTTTTCCCAATTCGTACTTTTTTACTTTTACGGCAAAAATTGGTTGAGTCACGAAGTTATTTTATCTTGCACTGTGTACGTGAGAGATAATGGATTTTCAAAATTTGTACATTTGGAATTCAAATAGGATGGAAATACAACCAACTGTAGCACCCACTATCTACCAATATTTATGGCATTTACGCTTTTTTGGAGATATATTTACTTTTTGAATTGACTTGACGTTTTATTTAGATATATAGAATAACCAGCCTACCAGTCTTATAAGGTTTGAAAAAATAAAATTTCTATATTTATTTATAAAATTCCTTTTTCAATATTTTTATTTGTTTTGGTTTGGCTATATTAAAAAAATTGGTAAGATGGGGACGGGGTAGTGGACTAGGAGTGAATCCGGCCAAAACTGAGTTGGTTCTCTTGACGAAAAGGAACAAAATATCTTTTCAATTTTCAATATTTATTTTAATGAAATACTATGCAGTAGATGTAAATTTGTCTTCATAGGACTCATCGAAGTCCGATGACCAAACTCTGGTGAGGAATACCTGATAACTTGCCACGTTCCAGTGGCGTAGGAATCTTATTATCTCACAAGGTACGCCTGGCGCTAATGGATTGAAGACCATACTCAGACAGAGTAATTTCTCTCAAATGTATACAGTGGTATGCACCCACCGAACTGGCTAATTTTTCAATAAAACAAGAATTTTACAGTACAGTAGAGAAGGCGATTACATCATCCAATCGTGGAGATATCAATGCACGACAACATTGGAGGAACAATATTTCCTCATAAATGGATACACAAGGTTACGTGGGTTTTCCCGAATCAGACAACAGAAAATCAGATAGATCACATAACTATTTGTAGAAAATGGCGGGGATCTTTATTAAACGTTCGAAATTGGAGAGGAGCGATCGTGACAAACGATCATTAATTCCTTAGTAGCTATTTACAACGACAGATCGGAGATGAAGGTAAATGTACAGACGTTAAAGAATAGCGCTAGTTATACCGCAGCTCTGCGAATTTTAATAGAGTCTGCAATGGATATCCAGCTCAGAGACTGGAAGCATGTCAAGGATTGCTTGAAAACCCTGCTGAGAGATTTATCGCGTATGGCGAACGAAGACGCAAGCAATGGATACCTGACTACAAGTGGGGTCTAATAGAGAAAAGGAGGACAATAAAATGCAGCCTGAACGCAGCACCTAAAATTCGCTTCAACGGCAATTTAGTGCTATGGATAAATGTGTCAAGCGTAGTGTTCGCAGAATAAACGAATGTGAATAAATGAAATCGCCGACGAAGCCCAATCCTCAGCAACCTCGGTAACCTTTATAAAGCCGTTAAAGAAACTTGCAGGGAAATCTATATATGTACGTAGGAAAACCCCTGAAAGACTGCAATGGGGATTTAGTAACATCCCAAGACAGACAACTAGATCTGTGGTCAGATTTTTACGCCAAAATGCTGGCGCCCTCCAACAGTGGCGAAAACTTTACATGTGGCTACTTGATGCACACTCAAAACAACAATACCCCAGTCCTCCAGAAATTGTCGATGCCATATAATCCCTAAAGACCCAGAAAGCTCTTGGAATAGCCCCCGAACTATTAAAGGCCGACTCACTTCTAAGAGGGCACCTCATACAGCCAAAAAGTAGATGCGCATGTTATGCCAGAAGAGCTAAAAGAAGGGGTGGTTGTACGAATACGGACCGCAACAACTGGCTTGGTATTACTTAGTTGAGAATGGTAAACAAAGTCATTTCATGGATCTCAATGGAAATAACCCCAAAACTGCGGGTGAATATCTTATTTGTGGCACCTTGAACCACGTACAGAATCAAAATCCATCGGCCAAAAATCAATAACTTTTGTTCTAGTAGACATTTTTGAGTTCTGTAAAAATCCAAAATTAATATCTTGAAATATTAACAATAAATATCGTGTAATCGGATATATTTTAGAAATCGGCCCAAAGTTGACTACTTTTAGTATTTTTCGATTTTAAAGAAAAGTAAAATGTTTATTTAAAGTCAAAAAAAGATGGAACTCAAAAATGTCTACTAGAACAAAGTTGTTGAATTTTTGCCGATGGGTTTTGATTCTGAACCACTGTGCGTCGCATATAGGGGAACTGTATACTCAGTTTATCATTTGGTAATCTTTTCTCCTTTTCAATGGACTTTTAATTTCCAAAGAGCACGTGGTATCACAATGGACCACTTCTTGTTTAAGTGAGTAGGATTAATTTCTGACTGCCTCCACACGTTCACGCACACTCACGTGAGCAAAATTCAATATTGCTCACCATCACTCAATTCACGGCGCTCTCGTCCATCTCTAACATAGTAGAAGCCGATTGTTACTCGGTTAGTTGCTGACTATGCTGCTGTCGGAGTTTTCTTTCAGTTCAATTTAACACAATCCCATTGATAACAATTTTATTATTAATAAAATGGCAAAACGCAGCGATAAATTGGACTGTGTTCTATGATTTTATTGAAATGGGAAGACTAAATCTCCCCTTGAAAAAAAATCCATACAGAATAATAACGAAAGTGCTAGCTCGTAATGTAAAACACAGCAATTACATTGTACTCACCAATCGATGGCCTGGCAATAACAATTGCAAATTGTCTCTCATATCGGTTAATTAGATCTTCTGATAATGCCTTGCTGAAAGCATATGTGTTTGGCAATCCATTTAAAAGCCTGCATTTAAAACGTATTATTTAAAGGAACGTGATTTAATTAAGAGCACTTACTTGGGAGTAATTTTGGCCAATTCGTCATCATCCATTGTTTCGATCATATCAATTATATCGTAAGGATTGCGATGTGCCGGATAGGCATGTTCTTCAACAACTGGTTCATTGCACTGCAAGCGCAATTCATCGTGATAAATTGAAGAGAGAAGGAAATTAAAGTGAGTTGCGATTTAATAAATGTTTCAATGTAAATGCATACTTTAAATCTATGATCAATTTGTATGCATATATATGTATGTAAAGGGTGATTTTTTAGCTATTATCTTTTTGGCAACACTGGTTTAAACAGCAGATTGTCGCACCGTGTTTTGTTTCACTGTCACACATCTTCAGTTTGGTCTATAATTTAACCATGAATTGTCTTACAAACGAACAACGCTTGCAAATTATTGAATTTTATTATCAAAATGCGTGCTCCATTTTAGGGTCAGTTTAATCGACCCACTGAAGCGGCTATTCGGGCTATTGTTAGAGTTGGGCCGTTCCGGAACGAAATCGTTCAATTGAACGAATCCCTTGGTGGAACAATTGTAACTGGTTCCTGCTCTTTCATTCTTTCAGTTCCATCGTTCACTTCGTTCCATTGTTATTTTGCTTGTGCCCAACTCTCGTGATGTTTTCGTTCGTTTTACCATTGAACAGCTGATTGTTGTTGCCACAGTTTTTTCCGAACGATTTTTTCTTGGTGCTGACACACCGTTCACATTACACATAACATGGATTAACAGTTGTTGTAATTTAAATACAACCAGCAATATATATTTAATTAAATTATACATACATACTTAAATATATTTTTAATTTTCTAGTTTGGCAGAATTGTTTTGAAAAAAAAAACTGAACGAGTACACAAACAATGTTGTGACGTTTAAACGAATGAATAAGTCATATGAACGAAGGATCCAAAAGGAACGATGGAACGAAACGACTGAACGAGTTCCTTAGCCGGATCGGAACGAAAAGGGCCGATCCGTTCAGTGAACGAGCTATTGTGACTAAATTTCGCACCAAATTTACATTGTTGGACATTAAACCACCAACACGCTTACGTAGAGTGCGAACTGAAGAAAATATCGCAGCTGTATCGGCCAGTGTTAATGATGACCATCAATTATCGATTCGTCGCCGTTCGCAGCAATTGGGCCTCTGTTACTCAAAAACGTAGAAATGGCAAAATTGGACTAAGCGGATGGACCATTTGAGGCGCAGTCAAGGTCAACATTTGCATGAAATAATCTTCAAACATTAAATTATATGGACAGTACTATCGATTCAAATAAAGATTTCATGAATTTTTCTGAATTTTATGTGTTTTTCTGAAAAACTTTCCTATAGCTTTTAAAAAAATCACCCTTTATATGGTGTAAACATGTTGGTAGCCTTGCGTTATAAGTATGGTTTAAAATAAATACAAATTTATATTTATTTGTAAAACTATTTTTTTCATTATTTTTAGTTGTTTTGGTTTGGCTATATTAACCATTTTCATGTACTTCTACGAAAATCTACAGCCTCTGTGGATTGCAAGCCATGGTGGAGGGTATATAACTTTACGCCGTTTTTACTTGTTTTACTTAAAAACTTTTCTTTTACACAAGTATGAGTTTACTCAATTCTAAGAATTTTTATTAGATTCAAAGAAATGTTTTCAAGTATATTTGCTACCCTATTTCTAGTAAGTGAATTATTTTACATGACTTTGAAGCTGGAAAACTTCACTCATACTTTGTTCATTTCCCTACTTTGAAGGATTTTTACTAAACTGGAGTAAAATTGTTGAACTAAAATGGAGTATCGACTTTACTCATGTTTAGGAATGCTATTTTTCTGAGTGTATAAGACTTTCCTCACGTTTCAATATATATACAGATAAAAGGGTTTAAAAAGTTTTATGGCTAAATATTTAGATTATATGGGGTATTCCATGCCAAATTTTCCAATACTGCCTATATTTGTACTAATGCGCTCCATTTTTGTCGGCACGTAATATACATGCAGTGGTAAAAACGCTCCGGTCTAGTGTATGTGACTTACATAGTTTGTGCACTTACTTGGCAAAATGTTGTTGAAACATGTACAAATACTTTCAAATTTGTTATGGTTGACGCTAATTGCAGCACTTTCAGAGTACCCGAGACATTCATTCGGATCATAGGACGCAGCGGTTGATCAAAGCGCACGTTAGCTGCACAGTGAAATATAACATCTACATTTCTAATCAAATGATCTCTGTCGCCTGTGCTGATACCTAGGCCTTCCTCCAAGACATCTCCTCCGATAACGTGAATCTTTTTTCCAACGTCGGGATTTGATTCCAATACCTTGTTGAAAATCTAAAAATATAATAATGGGTGTTTTTTAGATGTGCAGAACTTTAAATTATAATAAAATAATAAATATCTTAATCAGATTCCAAAATCTCAAACTGAAAAGTGACCCTTTTAGAAAAATAATTGTATGCCATTGAGTTTGAATATAATTTGGGGCATGTGGGCGCCGCGACTGAATCGGATGTGATATATTTTGGAAGTCAAATTTGTCGTGTCTCGGCAATGTTTTGCATGATGTTCTCTTCCAAGGGTTCCAAAGTTTTCGGTTTATTCAAATAGATCAATGACTTCGCACTTTGCACGATCTCAGAGTCCACCGACAGTTTCACTCAATATGTCGAATATTTGACGCATTGTATGGCGTGTGGCGCCGCACAGTGGTTCAGAATCAAAATTCAATAACTTTTGTTCTAATAAACATTTTTGAGTTCTGTACAAAATTGAAATTTGACAGGGGACCCAAGGATTATTTCGTTATGCCATGTTTATTTGCGTAACGAAAGTAAAAGTAAATTTTCACTCATTTATGCCACCAGGTGTTTATGAAAATTTGCTTACCATGTTAAAAGTATTAAAAAAATTGTAAACATTAAAAGGGAACAAATAAAAAAACCTATAATTAAAGAAAATACAAATACAAAAGGTAGGCGAATTTGGTTTTTTTCCTGCAAATGAACTCCGTATCAGGCATAAAATTAAGCTTGAGGAAAAAGGAAATTGGCTCAACTTTTTAGCTGCGTACTGACTTTTCAAAAGTTGAGAAAAATGAGTAATTCGCATTTTGGAACCAAAAAATCGGATTTTTTGCACTATCAAATGTATACTATTCTAGAGCGCAATTCCGTGCAGGCAAAAGTACCCTGCGAAAACGGGAACCCTTCTACCCTACCCAAATATGCATTTTATTCCTCAAAGGCTTTCAAAAGGATAAAATTATGTTCATACATTTTTCCAAAAGGGGTATTTTCTTGAAATATATATTACAAACCAACCCTTTTGGCGCCATAATAAAGCTAAGAAACTACAAACTCTAATAAAAAGCAGTTCGACAAAGTCAAAGAAGAAATTGCGTTTTTTTCAATTTTCAAAATCTGAAAATTGGGAAAATCTGTAATACGCATTATGAACAAATACAAAAAAAAATACAAAATAATGTTTAAAAGACATAAAAGCAAAAAAAAAATAAAAATTTAACTTTTCTTTAACACCGAAAATACGAAAAGTAGACAACTATGGACTGATTTCTAAAATATATCCAATTGCCCGATTTTAATGTTAATATATCAAAACAATCCTTGGGTCCTTGTCTAATTTCAATTTTTCTACAGACCAAATGTCTACTAGAACAACCAATTTCGTATTGCTGCCATTAAGTTCTAGAATGTTTTCAAATTTTATTCTATAAATGACTCATTTAGCAACCACACAAAAATCAACAGAAAACAAAAAAGGAAAGACCTCCAATCCAATCATAGATGCTTTGAAATGTCGAACACATTCGAAATTGTTTCACGTTTTTATAAAAACAACTAGCTTTTTGTACCTGGCGTTGCACGGGTTTCGTCTTCCTTATTTATGTAACTTTGTATGATCGCAATTTTTGTTTTGTATATTTTTACTTCTGTAAATTAGTTTAAATTAATACTTATTTAATTACGTTTTTAAAATATAAAAACTTCATGATATTTAAGTAATTTTTTTCAGTGTTTCTTATAAGAAAATAAAACATTTATTAGAGAGTTGATTATGGTAATTATTTCTATGAATGTATTTTGTGTCTATTTGTTAAGTTAGTCAGTATTTCATTGGAGTGCTTCGGGATACACGATATTTACAATTTTTCCACCTTGTTCAAGTACATTAAAGTTTTTGGGTTCGAGAGCAAGCAACATATAAATGACCATGATTCATGATTCCAGATTCAATCCACAAACTTCAAGTGATTGTCCCTGTGCTTTGTTTATAGTCATTGAAAATGCTAGGCGAATCAGAAACTGTAGTCGTTTGAAATTGGATGGTATATCTGCGGGAATGATCGGAATGCGTGGTATAAGGACATATTTTCCTTTTGATTTTCCATTTAAAATCGTTGCTTCAATGACGTTGGGCATTAGTCTCTTGACAAAAATGCTAGTACAAATGCACAATCGAGAAATTCATTTCGATAGTTGACAACTTCATCCGCATTCATGATACTGTCTATCGATTTGTAAGGTGTGCGATCACCTAAAAATTTGTTCCAGAATTAAATTATTGATCGTTGTTTTTTGCAGCCAATATAGCACGGACGTAAAACCACTCTCTGTTTCCATAGTTTGTGGTAATTTGTGGGAAGACTTTCTCAATTGATTCCTGAATGACATTTTTTGAAAATGTAATACTCCTTTTCACTGCATCAACTGATACTTTTGCATTACCAATATCCAGTAGATGTTTCGAAAAATTAGCTGCAGAGCCAGCGTGATGCAGACGTACACGCATATTGGGGGTCAGATTAATTTTTTATACATATCGCCATCGATGCGGGTGCTGATTACTGGAAGTAATCCGGAAGTCTCCACCTAGTAAAATAAGAGTTCCACCTAATGGTTGTGTATTTGATCTTAAATCTTGAAGTGTCCGATTGCTTGCAATTAATAGAGGTTTTTTGTTGCGACAAACAAACGCAAGTCCTCAACATTGAATTGCGGTTCTCTTAGCAAATCCGGATCAGTAATGTCAATGGTAGAACGATCAGGCACCACCATTCCAAGTTGATTAAGAGATTTATTTATTTATTGCATATGTCTTAAATTTTTATCAGCGTATCGTTGAAAATGTTAATCTCAAAAATATAGAATCGTAACGGTGCGATAATGATGCTAAATGTCCTCACTCATATCCTCTTTGAATTTTTCCCACAGGTCTTTTGGGTTAGATGGCGAGCAAGTTCTTAATATTGTCGCAAACAAAGTTCGTATCTGGAGAGGATGACAGCTGACAGAAGCATACATTAATGTGGTCTCCCAGTATCTGACACGCCTCTCTCAACTGCTCTTAAATTTGAAACTGAAGTGGGTCCTCTCACGTTAACTAATAACATTCTGCGTTGTTTGGGTGTACGGTATAAACATGCCATGCTGCATTGTCGTGTCTTCTCCTATTATAGCCAGAAAACATATCCTTTCAACAGGCTAGATACAATAAAATCTTCAAGAGAATCCGCCATTCGTTACGTGTTTTGTGATAATTTCAATATATAGTTGGTGTGGGCAGTCTCACGTCCTTTGGTATCATGACCATTGTATAGTCACCATTCAGAAATTATCTTCTGTTCAGAAGTTAGTCACAATAAAATTTTCAAGAGAATCCGCACTTCGGAATGTGTTTAATGATAGTTTTAAAATATAGTTTGTGTGGGCGGTGCCACTCCTCTTTTTCTTCCTCTTTCTTTCTTCTTTGCCCAGAAGTTAGCTGCTGTAAAATTATCGAGCGAATCCACCCATCGGTATGCCTGTTGTGATAGTTTTAAAATATTTTTTGTGTGGGAGGTACCACCCCCCTTTGTCCTATCATGACCTAGACTATCCAGGAACCATCATCTGTCCATAAGATAGATACAGTAAAATTTTCAGGCGAATCGGTCCACCGGTTTGGCGTCCTATTCGCAACATACAGAGAGACTTTTGTATTGGGGAATATATACATACATACATATGTATATACATACATCAATGGCCCATTTAACATTTTTGTGGGGCCTGTATCACAACATGGACAACTTTCAACACAGATGTTCCTAGGAAAATGATAACGTCAAATTTGAACGAAATCAGTTAAAATGTGTGTTTTCTAGGGCAGAAAAAGTCATAAATCTACATATATCTAAGGTCGGCAGCTCAGAAACCTTTTACATGCATACGTTCTGTAGTCGATTTTGGATATGCTCTAGAGGAAAAGTATTTAAGTCCGGACGAAGGCCGGCAATGCAGGGCACCAACGGAATTAATCAATCGAACACTGAGTCAAAATGGCTGAAAACCATTTAACATTTTAAATGTCATTCAATGGAAATAAAGATAATGTATTAAAAATATGTTTTGAAATAATTCCATTGGTACTAAAACATGTCTAGGCTTTGTTTTCGTACTACGATGACATGCACAATTTAATAGGATTCCGCGTGAACGTGTGTATGTGTATATTAGATCGACTCACCAATAAATTTGAAAAGTCATCCTCAGAAAATGAAGATTGAAGTGTTTTATGATTTTCCGAAAAATACAGGGTAGCTGATGAATGTTGCTACCATGCTGCTGTTGAAAGAGTTCTTCTTTACAGAAGAGTCCCTCTTTTACAGAATGAGGTTTCAACAAGATGGTGCAACTTGCCACATAGTCAAGTCCTGTTATGACAGAATTGCAACGAAATATCCCCAGTAAGACAATGTCAGGAAACTCCACATGTCGTTATTCTTGTGAAGTTATTGCCAACAGAAAGTTTACAAAACAAATAAAAACAATGGGTGATTTAGCTTTCGAACAACAATTCCCGCTGCATGTTTCATTACTCACTAAGGAATGACGGATTACCGAGCGTGGAGATCATTCAAGTTCTAATCTTTCTAACTACAATTAAACAGACTTAATTCAAGTCGCAATGAATTTAAGGAACCGGTGTAGAAGTTATAAAGTATTTCATATTACCTATAATAGGGACAAGTGTATGGGAGATACTGCAAGGGGCAATAAATAAGCATAAATATTTAAAATATTTTTTTTTTAATTTCAGCCAACAGCAATATCAATTTGTGTATGATAACAAATTTTTAAAAAATAATTTTATGTTAAAAATTTCGGACTTATCCAGTGTAAGTCAAATTTATGTTTATCGAGACTAAGACCAAAAAAGTCAACACAAAATATTTTTTTGGAAAATTTGGTTTTGATACAAATATTTATATTGTTATCGCAGCTTGTTATACCGACTAAAAGAAAAACAGTCCTAATATAATACTGTACCCCTGTTCTGGCCAGTACACTGAAAACGGTTTTAAAGAAATCACTACCATTAACGAATGTTCCTACAGCGATTTCAATCATTAGGGTTGTTTACACATGAATATGTTTTGTATTTATTTACTCACACAAAGCTTGATGTTTGACAATTTAATTTGTATACCCGCACTCTACAGAGTAGGAGGGTATATATCATTTGGGACAGAAAAAAAGTGTAACGCATTGAAGCAGTGACTTAAGACCCTAAGTATGTTTGGACCAAATCCGTTTCACGACTTTTTAAGGTGTTTGAGTCATGTCCGTCCGTCCGTCCGTCTGGCTGGCTGGTGTACACGATAACTCTCGAAAGGAGTTAAGTAATCGATTCAAACATTCCACATCGTAATATTTTTCCCAAACTTAGTTTAAGTTCGAAGATGGGCGAAATTGCCACACCCCCTCTGGTACCTCCCACACAAAAAGTCCATATTCCAATGTTAAATAAAATCCATATAACTTCCACATGGATAATCGGAGTCAGCAATATGTTGGTATTTGATAATGTTTTTATAATCACTATAAGTGTACTAAATATGGCGGGTTTTGAGGGTATATATAAGTCGGTTTAGCCGACTGAAGTTTACTGACTTGCTAATAAAATGTTAGTAAATAAACAACAATGCAAAAATAAATTGACAGGCGAAATTATAAAAACTGATGAAAGAAATTTAATTAAATCCAACCCTTTTTATACCCTCATTCTACAGAGTAAAAGGAATGATATATACCATTTGGGACAGAAAAAAAGTGTAACGCATTGAAGGAGTGACTTATGACCAGACAGCGGATTTTTATGCAAATTCCATTTTTAATACTCAAGTATATAAAATATGCATATTGCTATGAAAGATATACTGACATAAAATTAGTTAGATATATCGGTTTATTAAATTGTTTTATAAGTAAAATCATTTGTGAGTAGACGGCATTCAATTCTAACCATCCGTTCAAAATACAATTTTGCATAAAAATCCGTTGTCTACTTATGACCCTAAGTATGTTTGGACCAAATCCGTTAAACGACTATTTAAGATGTTTGAGCCTTGTCCGTCCGTCTGGCTGGTGTACACGATAACTCTCGAAAGGAGTTAAGTAATCGTTTCAAACATTCCACATCGTAATATTTTTCCCAAACTTAGTTTAAGTTCGAAGATGGACGAAATTGCCACACCCCCTCTGGTACCTCCCACACAAATGACTCATATTCCTATGTTAAATTAAAAGTAATGTAGCTTCCACACGGATATTCGGAATCAGCTATATTTTGGTATTTGATAATGTTTTTATAATCACTGTAAGTTTACTAAGTATGACGGGTTTTTCCACGCCCCTTCTGGTACCTCCCACACAAATCACCCTAAACTACATTAAATTAAAGCCGTTATAACTTTTATATCGATGATCGCAATAATGTGAAATTTCATATTTAGCAATTATCCTGCCATACGATAAATTTAATTCATTATAACTTCCTTATATATGTTCTCTGAGAGTGAGGGTATACATAAGTCGGTTTAGCCGACTGAAGCTTAGATAACATAAGATTTTGTGTGACACTGACAAATAGTACAAATTGTATTATATTAATTTAACATTCTGGGGGCTAATTTTTTTCTGGGGGTGGCTTATCCGTGTGGAAGTTACATTGGTTGAAATTTGTGTATGCACCATTTGTGTGGGAGGTACCAAAAGAAGTGTGTCAATTTCTCCCATCTTCAAACTTATACTAAGTTTAGGAAAAATATTCCTACGTACAAAGATTGAATATATTCCTTCATCACTGTACAAATTCAGTGTTTACACTCGTCTGTCTTCGTAGACACGCAAAATATGACTGTTTCTTCAAATTCGTATTTTCACCAAACGGATATACCTAGAATCATGAAATTGGATGTGTACACCACAATGTGGACCCAAAACATAACGAATCTTCGAAATTTTTCAGTCACTTTGTCTGTAGCTAAATCAAGAAATTGCAAATGGGGGAAATATTTCTCCCTAATGACGCCTGGCAATACACCTAATATTTAGGGCACATTTTTGAAGATTACTGCCTCATCTTCACCTTGTGATTACAATTACATTATTATAATTATATAGCAATGGGCTATTATTATTATTATGATAATGAAGCAATGCAATTTATTTAAAACAGTGTGTATTCCTTATAATTTGAAAGAGTAAACAAATATAAAAAATATCACAATCATCCTAATATGATTTCGAACTTCTATGTAAAGTCGACAGCCTCTAATCTGCTGGTAATACTGTGGTGGAGGGTATATAAGTTTCGGCCCGGCCGAACTTAACGCTTTTTTACTTGTTATTCTAACAACGCACGATGGTGCCAAACACCAATTTGAGAGGCAAAAAGTCCATTTTTGATGTAACGTATTTTCAGAAAGTAATAATGGCAGGATGTTGCCAACAATTTAAAATGCAAAATATAAAAATTTGGAATCATGCAGCCAAAGTAACTACTTTTTCTCTTGTTTCATTTTTGATATTTCAACCTAAAGTGTAGCGAAAACACATCTATTGTAAAACGAAGAGGCACAAGCTACTATTTTTTTGTAAATTAGAAAATACTAACACAGATGTGTCGATTAATCAAAAATTAAAAATGTTATTGTAAAAAGCACGGCGATACAGTGTGTTGTGTATTTCGGGTATGTTTACGAGTCGTTCCTGTATTTCTTGGAATAGAACTTTGTTTATCAGCTGAACCACATATATGAGAAGAAACGTAAAAAGGTGGACTTTAATATACCGTTAGAATGGCCTGTCACAAATAAATATTTCTGATTTTAAAGTGTATTAAAGTTAAAAATGCTGATATTGTAAAATTTCGCTTAGAAAATTATCGAAATGCCATTAATCTCCGCGAAATTTCACAAAAGTGTTTATACCTTCTAGACTTTCTGAAGCAATAAAATATAGAATTTTTAAGGTCTTTTTAAAATAACTCGTCTGAAATGGTAATTTTGCAGTAAAATCATGAAAACATGAAAATTACATGAAAAATCTTAGACACTTTCGTTAATTTCGGACAAAAAATATAAACAAACTAAACGAATTGTGCCAATTTCAAGATTGTGTAGTGCTAATTTAGCTAATGGACACCAAATTGTTCGGAACATTTTCTTTTTATTAATCGATACCACTTCTTCACATTCGACTAGAGCTATATCTTATGAACTTTTAATTGTGTACAGCAATAAAAGTTTGCAAATATAATAACAAAATCGTTTAGTAATTTTAAAAAAGTTTAGATAAGAATCACTATGATATCATAATGAAATCTAAAATATTCTTAACAAAAGCAAATAATTAGCTTGAGGCTTGTAGAGCGCTAAGATGTAACATTTGCGATTGGACATTTTTATGGAGCTGTATCTAAATCTGAACCGATGTGTCCTATTTTCATCACAGATGCAACAACAACGGTTTCTGTAACTTCCAATGTTTTGGGAGTTTGCAATTATAATACAAATCCATTTCGACAAACGAAGAAAATTGGTTGATATACATAAACTTATTTCTCTTTGTTCATTTACAACAACTGATGGCATGTTTACCGCAAACAAACTGATTTTTCCCAAAAAAAAAACGATGTTCACGTGTCTAAAATTTCGTTTCTACAAAATGCATTTTTTTCTGCGTGTAGGTCTCTATTTTAAAATCTACTTTAAAGTTGCGAAACAATAAGAAATGAATTTTAACTTACTAAAATTTTTGTCATATTTATCACTTATGTCAAATATTTTTCAAGTAGTATTTTTTGTACATATGTAACAAGTATTATTCAAAAGAGAAACAACAAATTCAGTAACTTGGATCAACGTAGGAAAACGAAACTCTAAAATGCCAATTATTTGGAATATGCGTATAAAGATTTTGAGTAAACATCCCCAAAACTCGTTAGACATCCTATTTAGACCCATACTTTGTCAAAAAGCATATCCAATCATAGAAAAAATGTGGGACTGAAGGGTTTATCGCCAATGAATTTGATCGTTTTTTGTGTAATATTTCTTCAAAATATATATCGAGGGCTTACATTCAAAAGTGGATATGAACCATTTTCTCGAAAAAGAGGTTTTTGATGACTAACTATTTGGATGTCATCTGTCATATAAATTTGGAAAAGATTTTATTTCTAAAGCCATTTTTTTAATTTTCTGATTTGGCTATCCCCTCGCACGTAAGTTTGTGACTGCATAAGTGGCTATGAACATAAAAGTAATAGAAATAAAATAGTTCAACAATGGAGCAGCTGTAACGAACAGGGTGGATCGGGGACAGCCAGTTACATAATCAAATTTATAGAGAAAGAAGGAAGGTAGAGAACTAAAAGAGATGATCTAGGGTATCATTATGATCCTGCAGGTCCTCGAAATATTTCTTTGGCATGTGATTGCTGACTTCATGGGGAATATTTGTGTATGAAAAGTTTCAGAATTATGAACGAAGAAAGGAAAATAAGGAACTGCAACGGCGAATTTTGGATTTTTCATCAATTGCAGCGATTTTCGCGACTGGCTACATATATGTTACAAGCGACCAATCTGACGGATGAAGCTGGAATCTTTGAATTCGCTGTGTACATCACAGAAAATGCGTTTTCTATACAACATGGCCAAGATTTCATGAAAAAAGTTATGGAGTTTACAATAAATCTTATTCTTATTTCAACATTCATAGTGCTCAATTTTAAACATACAAAAGTGGCTATGAACCATGAAACCGCGAATACTAGCAAATTTCGAAAACTTTTTAGTCGTAGCAATTAGTAATCCTTTTTAGATTAAACTGTAGAAGAATGATTAATAATTTCTCTTCAAATTAAGGAGAAAATCAGTTTTTTCGCGATTGTCTTACATCACCATTCACACTGCTAAAGAGTTTGCAGTCTGCTAAAATTGGCTGTTGTTAATTAAAATATAAAAATAGATAAACGTTCATAAGCGAGTTTAGCTCGAATTTTCTTTTATATTAGCTTGGGACAATATGCGTATCACATATATTGCTAAAAACAGCAAACAGCTGTTTACTATCTCAGCAGATACAAATCTGCTGTCTCTTTTTTAACAGCAGAAAATCTGCTCTTTCAGTAGACTTTCTGCTTTCTTTTACTGACATATTCCTTTGAGTGTACTGATAGATGGATTACTGAAATGCAATTTTGCCGACAATGTCTGTCGGACGAATGTATCAAAATCTTTCAAGAAGATCCTGGCAATAAAATATGAGTGGTTGTCAAACGCTCCAGTAAAAATTTCCTAAAAAGTTGGAAAATTAACTAAGTATGTGTATAGTTTCCTTCTTTCAAAGCCATAGTAAATAGTTCATTTACTAGAAAAAGGGTAGTAGATTTACTTAAAAACATTTCTTTGGATCTGATAAAAAATTCTTACAATTGAGTAAATTCATACTTACTTCATACTTAAAAATCTAAATTTTTTGTATGGAAAAAATTCCATTTAGGAAATTTTAACTTAAAAATGAGTTTTTTTCTAAAATGAAGTTAAAATGTTTACTGAAATTTATGCCGAGTTCTTCATACATTTAAGTATTAATGAACTTATAAAAAACATTTGAAATTGTTTAAAAAATTATTGAATATTAATCAAAGAAGAAATTCTCGTTTGTTTGCAGAGACTTATTTCTTAAATACTTTATGAATTATTCTAAACAACCACTGCGAAGGTGCCTATCTTGCCTTCGCAACAATCATGGAGTAATAGATCAACTCCTTATGGCAGAGGTATCATGAAACTTTTGAGAAATATTTCATGTTGTCATTTTTTGTATCAGTTTTGCATACTCTGATGCAAAACTATTTGTTTGATTTTTTAGTTAAATTGAATTTATTTTAATTTCACATTTTTTCCTTGTATAAAATAAAATTTTCCTCAGTTAAAGTAAAAATTTGCTCGTTTTGAGGAAAAATCAGCAAAATTGTCCTCAGTTAGAGTAAATATTTACTTGATTTGGTTAAACATTTACTTAGTTTTAGAAAATTTTCAGCCATATTTTACTAAGATTTAGTAAAAATTTACGTAGTTTTAGGAAAATTTTGCTTAAATTTAGTAAAAAATGCTAGGTTTTATGAAAAATTTACTTAGATTTAGGAAAATTTCAGCAAAATTCTACTTATATTTAGTAAAAATGTACTTGGTTTCCTAAATTTTTGTTAATTTTAACTTATTATAGGGTTATCTTTTTTATGAGTGTAGATGAAACCCCCCCAGGGGAAAATCCTGCGTAAGGGCCTGTGTGCCACAATGGGACCAAATACCAATTTTTGAACTAACGCATTTTCAGAAAGTAATAATGGCAGCAAAATGGAATATTGCAACTCGTTTTTTGAAAGGATTAGCATCCATAAAAATAACTGCAATACATTTAAAATGTAAGTAGGTGTGGGTGTAGATTGATCATCTTAAAATTTTGCTAAAAAAAAACTTCCTTAAGTACATGTACGGAATTTAAAGGCCTATCTATTTCCTCATAGAAAACAACTACCATCCCACTGTAAGTAGGCGTGACAGTAGGTTGAGAAACTAACTTCTGTAAACAACTTTTGAAAGCAGCATAAGGATATGTACGAAATTTAAAAGGTCTACCTGTTTTCTAAGGTATTTTGCCTCAAAAAATCTACTACCATCCCACTGTAAGTGGACGTGGCAACTCAAAATGTTTATAGATGACTTTCGTAAGCACCATTACTACATGTGCGAAATTTCAAAGATGCAGCTGCTTCCAATTCTTTTTTGTCTCTAAAACTGGTCACCGTTCACCTATTGTTTTTGATATTCATTCAATGCTAAGGCAAATTTAATATAAAATTCATCGATACGGTCTTATGTACATCATTGTCGTATGCTTAAATGTCGGAAAACAAAAAATCCAAACTTCTTAAAAACTTCACATTACTGTAGACCTTGAAGTCTGCAGTCTGCATACGTACGTATCTGCTGACATATGCTTTTTTTTCATTTGTGTATTTTGTACGTCCATTAATAATATTGTAAATGAATAGTGTTGGCTGTTGTGCCCCAATGTTTACATACCACACATTTCAAATATTGATCTTTACGAACTTCCGGTGTTAGGCCTCGCTTTGAACGTATCAGCAAATAGAGGCTCTTGACGTCGGAACAGCTTCTGAGAAGTTTCTCCACCAAGACTTTGCCCATAAAGCCTGTGGCTCCAGTTATTAGTATATTTTTGTCAGCATACCAAGATGCTATTTGCGACCGCTCCTCCCCCAGATCCTCCCTCATGAACTGCATGGTGCTGCTACCGCTGTGTGTGTGTGTGTAAAAGTGCTCGTGGAGTGCTGCAAATAAACAAATTAAATAAATAAATATGCGAATGCGATATGGTACGTTTATATGCCTTCCTTCACTCAACTTCGATGATAACTACATACATATGGATGTACATACATACATAGATGACAGTGAAGAAATCATTTTCTTTTTTAATTTCCAAAAAATGCTAGTCGTTGCTATTGTTTCGGCAGATGTATGTACATACATACATATGTACACAGTGAACATGCGTGCGTATGTAGAAATCCGACATGTATGCTCGCTCATAAATAATGTCCACTATTTACACACATTATTTACAAACCGTTTATGAAGTGTAATTACCGTGAATAATGTGTTTGGGGGAATCTACGGAACCAAGTACGCACAGTAAAGGGCCTTGATTTGTTTGTTGACAAAATACTAAAAAAAATAATGAAATAGAAATTGCATTGGAAGTCTTTCAAACTGCGCCTTTTATTGTGCTGACCACAAATGTACTATTTGATCCGAGATTATGTTGTTTTTTCTCTCAACATTTTGCGTTGTAGGTTTTGTGTGAAATTTGAAAAATGTGACAGCACAGTTTTTCATATGTATGTCTCAATGCCGTACATGATAATAGGCCTCTTTTTATACCCTCCACCCCCAGGATGGGGGTATACTAACTTTCCGCCATTCCGTTTGTAACACCTTAAAATATCGACCTATAAAGTATATTTATTCTTGATCGTGATAAAATTCTAAGACGATCTAGCCATGTCCGTCGTCTGTTGAAAGCACGCTAGCTCTAAACGAAAAGAGCTAGGACGTCCATAAATGCTGCTTATAGTCGTATTGAAACTGGGCAAAATCGGCCCAAAAGGGAAAAACTGTTCCCTCGCAAGGACTAAAAATACCCATAATAATCCCTAATATTTTAGAGTATTTAAGCATATGTCTGCTTGTACATACTTGATATTGGGTGTGCGCATTCCCCCTATAACAAAAACGTGCACCATAAAAGGATTTTTATTCGTAGTTTGTGAAATTGGACAAAAAGGGATAATAATTGTACATATTAAACGACAACAGCTAGAAACACGTACATTCCTCTAATCGAGTAGATACATAATATAAAAGTATTTTTTCCAAATTCGTACTTTTAAGGGGTAAAATGGGAATAGAGGGATTAAAATGGTACCTAGAATAATGAAATTCGGTGTATACATTCCTCTGATTGCAAAGACACGTAATATAGACAGATTTTACGATATTCGTACAATTTGGGGTTAAAATGGAAAAAGGGGATAAAAATAGTACCAACCAAATGACCACAGCAAGAGACAGGAAATTCGGAGTGTACATTCCTCTGACAGCGTAGACACGAAAAATAAAAGGTATACAATGGGTACAGCGGGATAAAAATAGTACCAATTAAACGACTACAGCTAGAATGCTAGTGTGCATCCCTCTAATTGCGTAGACAGGTAAAATAAAATAAAGAGACAGGTAAAATAAGAGATAGTCGTAGTCTTAAGGGGGTAAAATAGGAAAAAGGGGATAAAAATGGTACCAAACAAATGGCCGCAGCTAGAATCATGGAATTCGGTGGATACATTCTTTTGACAGCATAGACACGCAAAATTTGGAATTAAAATAGAAAGGAAATACAACTACCTGTAGCGCCCACTATCTACCTATATTTATGGTATTTAAGCTTATTTGAAGATTACTTTTTGAAATGACTTTAACAATTACTTCGATATATATAGTATAAACGTATTGGTAGCCTTGCATTATATGCGCGCTTTGAAATAATAAAAATATTATATATATTTATAAATTTATTTTTTTTCAATATTTTTATTTGCTTTGGTTTAGCTATATTAAACAATTTACATTTTCCTGTAATGTTACTGCACTTCTACGAAAATCTACAGCCTCTGTGGTATGCAGACCATGGTGGACGGTACATAAAGTTCGGCCCGGCCGAACTTAACGCCGTTTTTAGTTGTTTAAGTTCATTTTTATTTTAAATCAAGTTGCCAAAAAGAACGACAATAGCTTTGGTGGCGATTAATTCGTACCACTGCTGTAAAAAGTGAAACATATTGGCAACATTGACTACAGACTGTTTTATAATACAATATTTTAAACTTTCGATTTCATTATTTTTACTCTATTAAAAAACAATTCACAATAACTTGGAAACGCTAAAATGCCACAAATTTCAATCTGGCATACTGCATGCGAAATCGGTCGATTTTCAAATGTCAAATTTGTATGGGATCTGACATTTGTAAATCGACCTTATGTCTTAATCTAGCAGAAATGGATTTCGCATGCAGTGCGACAAGGCTATCGAGCAAATAAGCGACTTTGGCTCAACTCGATAAGACCCTGCGTGACTAATTGGAATGTAAATGTGGAAAGCTAAAAAACAGTCTTATTATCAAAGAATCCTTTAAAATTTTAACATAAAAAAGGTAAAAAACTAGCCCTTTTACATAAACACTAATAAAGCACTAGGAATTAATCATATTATTATTCAACAACCGCACCAGGCACAGAATTAAACAATTACATTATAATTGTAATAAATTTATTATTCAAAGCGACTTGCAAAATCGAAAATCTGTCATTTATATTTATGAGTTTAACTTGTTTTTGAAGAGGGTGTGAAATAATTGCATACTAAATGTCTGCAACAGTTATATATATATATATCAACTTATAATCAAAAAAAGTTTCGAATTACGATGAAAATATAAATATTATACACGTATCTAGGGAAAAAAATCTTAAAATTTTATTTGCCGGCTATAGATATTTGAATTTCCAAAAATCTGATAACCTGCTGACAAATGTATACTCAAATCATTGATCTTCGCAATTTGTTTAACCAAATTTAAAGAGACGTGGAAAATATTTTTTGCAGTAGAATATTTCATGAGATTTTCATAAAAAATGGGCCAGTTACGCATAGTATAGGTTTCCACTTTTGCCGGGCTTAAAGATTTGTTCCTCTTAGGTATGTTAGGTATCTATGTTGACGCGGCTAAACAGAGATATATGGACCACTTTAGATTTCTTTTCTCGCTCTTTGAACCACATATTTTAACCGATTTTCTTCAAATTTGGTACAGTACTTACTATTGGCCGACATCGGTCAATGTTTTCCGATGTGACCACATATTTTAAACGATTTTCTTTAAACTCGGTACACCAAGTTATAGAAACATGTGTGGTGAAAGTGGGCCATATCGGTTCAGATGTAGATATAGCCGCCATACAGATAAATCTCCCAATTTGATTTTTCTGTTCTAGAAACCATATACAGTGGTGAACAAAACATATGCAACTTATGCTTATTCTTGTGGAATATCACACAAAGACATTGTTCAGAAAAGTTCAATACTTCGCATTATTGTTAATTTGAAAAAAAAGAAAAATCACAAATTTCTCTTATACATCGAAGTGGTCGACCGCGACGGTACATAAAGTCGCAAACCGAGTGGTATTTTACAACATCTTGGATTGGAGATAAAAATCTTCGTGTGGTTTTGTTTCGACTATGTACCACCTCCCACACAAATTGGGGATTTATTCGTTTTTTTTTATAAATTAGCAAATTAGTATTGGAAAATTGGGCGTGGCACCTCCCATACGAAGTTACAACCTATTATTGAATATTGACCTGGAGTGCTGACATTTTTTGTAAGTGCATCTAGCATCAATGTGCGTAGTTGTGCCAAAAATGGGCGGTAATGGAAAAAGTGGGCGTGGCACTCCAATATGATGTTAAAACCTATATTGAATATTGTCCGTTCTATGACACCGAGAGTAAAATGACATAAGGTCGATTTACAAATGTCAGATCCCATACAGCTTGAACATTTTTCAGTTGGACAATCTTAGTATTTTTTTATTTAGGAAATGGACCAAAAAAGTAAAAAAAGTCATTTTGTGGTCCCTACTATACATATCCAAATTGTATCTTTCTGTATTAATCCTTAGTAATCCTCACAATAGTTTTTTTCTGTGCGTCACGTAAAAGTCCTAGCAAAGAGTCCACCAACTAAATTAATTAAAAATTAATCCAAAAATATTTTTTTAATGCAACATTTGATTAGATGTAAAAAAATATAAATATATAAAAAATGTTTTTCGATGATCATTAATACAAAAACGGTCACCAAATCCTATCCTACCTCAGGTCTCTTAATGTAATCCAAAAAAGTAATATTTAATACGTTAGTGTTAACATTACTTTAGTGTTAACATAGATGGTCAAATCGAAAGCCATATTGTTATTCACTAAATTCTCTTAAATTTTGGTAAAAAAAAATTGTTTTACTATTTTGGATGCACTAAAATTAGATATGAAATGCCAGGTCCATGCGATGTAGCGTGCGTCACGAAAAATAAAAATTTTTAAATATTTTGTGAGAAAAAAAATATTTTTGCAAGTCGTCTATAATTTTAAATTAAATTAATATCCTAAAAAAATAAAAAAAATAAAAAATTACAATTCTACAATGTGCGTCACGATTTGAATTCTCCCAAAAATTACAATAAAAACCTTTGCAATTTTTATTATTTTCTTATCTTAGCAGAGCAACAACAATTTCGTATTCTTTGTTGGTACCATAGGCGTAGCAAGGGGGTTCTGGGGGCTATTAGTTTCGTCTGGGTTGGAGGAGTATTGGCCCCAAGGAAATCAAATTGCTCCGCAAGTCGTTCGTACAACTTAGCGATTCCTTTGAGTGGCATTTTTTTTAACTGCTCACGGAAAGAGTGCTCTTGACGGAATTGGAGCTGTTGTAAAAAGAAAAATTTGGCAAATGGTGAAAGCTCAAAATATTGTTCTTAATAACGCCCATGATTTTTTTAAATTGGCAAAAATGAATATAAATGGTATTTTTATTTTATATGTAAGCAGTACATATATAAAAAATACAACTGGATTTTTTCGGAGAGATGGGCTAACGTAAAGAGCATTGCCGGAATTAAAAGCAATCATCAGTTAATGAAAATGTGCTCGAAATAGCACAAACGACAGATTCGTCAAAACATAAATTTAATTTATAAACATAAAATATGAATTAAATAATGTTATTAAAAACAAAAAACATTGTTTTGTTAAAATAAATACAATTGTTTTTATTTCTGTACTACTGGAAAAAGTGTAGCGTGCGTCACATAGAGTTCACGGCTTTTGATAAAAATTACAACAAATTTAGGCTGCAAGTATTTTTTTAGAATTCTCTTATATTCATCTTTCTTATACGTATTTCATTTTGTGTGCTTTATTATGCAAAATTTGCTAACAATTGCGAAAACATACGTTAACCTTCAAAGATACTTCCATTTTTTGTAGCGTGCGTCACAATAAATTTTTGTGATAAATTTTTTCGCAACTTTTACCTGTTACAAAAATGTGTTTATGACATTCGAAAAAACACTCATATTCCACTAAACACTATGTATAAGTTGAAGGTATCTCTTTTGAAATACCAAAAAAATTGCTATATTTTAATCCGAAAACGCGTAAGAATGTAGCGATCGCCACGCAGCAATTGCCGATATATCATTTGGGACAGAAAAAAAGTGTAACGCATTGAATGAGTGACTTAAGACCCCAAGTATCTTCGGATCAAATCCAACAATTTTTTATGTTGTTTGAGCCATTTCCGTCCGTTTGTGTACCGATAACTCTCGAAAGGAGTAAAGGAATCAATTCAAACTTTGCACATGATAATATTTTCCCAAAACTTAGGCCACACAAATGACCCATTTTCCTATGTTAAATTAAAACCACTGTAACTTTCACACGTATATTCGGAATCAGCTATATTTTGGTATTTGAGTGTACTAAGTATGGTGGGTTTTGCCACGCCCCTTCTAGTAACTCCAACACAAATCAACCTAAACTACATAAAACTAAAGCTGTTATAACTTTTATACCGATGATCGCAATACTCGTTTAACAATACTCTCTTAGAGTTGATGCCATATTTTTCTTGTTGATCCATTTATGAAAAACCAATAGGTAACAATGGTGCCAACTTATCAAGTCTCTTAATCGTAACTAGTAAGCCCCATCGAACAGGACAAATAAAGAGTGATTTTTTTGAGGTTAGGATTTTCATGCACTAGTATTTGACAGATCACGTGGGATTTCAGACATGGTGTCAAAGAGAAAGATGCTCAGTATGCTTTGACATTTCATCATGAATCGTCTTACAAACGAACAACGCTTGCAAATTATTGAATTTTATTATCAAAATGCGTGCTCTGTTAAGAAAGTTCATTGCGCGCTTCCATTTTATGGTCAGTTTAATCGACCCACTGAAGCGGCTATTCGGGCTATTGTGACTAAATTTCGCACCAAATTTACATTGTTGGACATTAAACCACCAACACGCTTACGTAGAGTGCGAACTGAAGAAAATATCGCAGCTGTATCGGCCAGTGTTAATGATGACCACCAATTTTCGATTCGTCGCCGTTCGCACCAATTGGGTCTCTGTTACTCAAAAACGTGGAAATGCCAAAATTGGACTAAGCGGATGGACCACCTAAGACGCAGCCGCGGTCAACATTTAAATGAAATTATCTTCAAAAAGTAAATGTCATGGACCAATCTAACGTTTCAAATAAAGAACCGATGAGATTTTGCAAATTTTATGCGTTTTTTTTTAAAAAAAAAGTTATCAAGCTCTTAAAAAATCACCCTTTATAATTGTCATTTTAATTTTTTAGCCATTTCCAAAATAACTTTGCAAAAATCACGAATTTCAAAAAAACCAAAAGTTCTGCTGATTGTCCTAGCACAGTTTTTCTAACATATTCTAAAAAGCACCAACTTTGTGTAAATGTCGGCAAAACGCAGAAAAATCTAGAATTGACATTGTGATCCCTGAATCAAATAGAGAGCTGAAAATGCAACAATGAATGTAAATCCCTTTTTATACCCTCCACTAGGGTATTATGTCTTTGTGCACCCTGAAGGAAACGCGATAGACCCATCGTTTACTGGAATCACTTTATGAGTCGATTTAGCAATGTCCATCTGTCTATCCATCTATTATTGTAATCAAAGTACAGGTGGCAATTGTTGTCAGAACCAAATGAAGTTTTTTGGGTTAAGGACGAACGCTATTTAATTTGAAGAAAGTCGGTTCAGATTTAGATATAGCCCCCACACAAATGTAGCTCCAGATTTGACTTTTTCCGCTCTAGAAACCACATATTTTACTTGAATTGCTTCAAATTAACTCACATTAATTCAACTAGAAACATCTACGGTGAACGTGAGTCAGATCGGTTCAGAGTTATATATAGATTCCATACAAATGTCGCTCTTGATTGGAGTTTTTCCGCTCTACAGACCATATATTTTAACCGATTTCCTTCAAATAGAGCACAACGCCTTATATTTACACTAGAAACTCCCATTCAAATTTAGCTTCCGATTTGACTCTTTCCGCTCTAGAAACCACACATTATAAATATATTTGCACTGATGAATGGGAGTCAGATCGGTTCAGATTACTATATAGCGACCATACAAATTTCATTCCCGATTTGAATTTTTCCGCTTTAGAAACACACTATATTTCACCAGCTTCTATTTCAGCTAGAAACAACTATGGTAGTGAGACAAATCGGTTCAAATTTATATATAGCTCCCATATAAATTTCGCTCTCGACTTGACTTTTAAAGATCTAAAAAAAAAACGTTATTCCTGAATTTAATTGTAATGGGCTAGAAAGTGTAGGGTATCATATAGTCGGACCCGCTCGACTTTGCCTTTCCTTACTTGTTAAAAAAACACGTTACCAAAAAGGCATGTTTTTACAGCTCAAAAAAGGCTTGAGTTAAGGAAAAAAATATTTAGTTTATAAGATAAAAACTCGCACTTGTTGCTACTCTAAGAAATGGCCTATTTAACGAAATCATGATCTTAGTTTCATTATTTGTATACCCATTTTAGAATAGAGTGTAAATCCTACAGATTAATATTTGCAAAATCACCCAGAGTTCCCTATATAAATTCTATAGTATTTAATGAAACGACTTTCTAATTTTGTTTCAAATTACATAACATGTTAAATTTAAAATTAAGTAAATTTTCCACTGTTGTCTTAGATCTGGGGGAGACCAGTTGTTGTCACCGTAATACAAACAGTGGCACAAGTGTTGGAAAGAAAAATGTAAGTTTTGTTAAATGTTGTTAGAAGAATAAATAAATATATAATGATGTGATTACATTGTGCTAATCCTTATGCATATTCATCAGGCAATTATCTCGAAACAAAAACCACAATTTCTTATGAATGAAACAAACATGTTCTAATGATTTTAATTATAATCATTATATTAGATACAACCGTCATCAGAGACAAAAAAACATGGTTGTGCTAATATGGAGCGGCAATAAATACCATAAACACTTTAAGTAAACTTTCAAAATGCAATCAATCAATGCAATATTGAAAACGTCACACAAATCACAGTTCTATTTTTGACGAAATTTTATGAGTTAGGACTAGAGTGGTCAAATCCGAAAACGAAATCTTTAAATATCGTCCATGCCCTTTTTGAACTTGGTTTATGTCCCTTCATGTTAACACATTGAGTGCCAAGCGGTTTTGACGCAAACCTTCCCAGGAGGCCAAACATTTTTTTAAAAACAATCACTCTCGTACGGAAACGTACGACGTGGCACTCAATGTGTTAATAGAGGTAGAAGAGACCTGAAAGACCGAATAGTGTCGGAGATATCTAAAAAGATTCTTTGCAGAAATGTTAGAGATTAGCGACAACATGGTATGTATTCGTCACAAATTATTACTAAAACTGTACAGATTTGGAATATATACACCGAATTTCATGATATCAACTTTAGAGGTTTGGAAGGTCCCGTTTTATCCTTTTTTTCAATTATAACCTTTAAAAGTACGAATTTCGAAAAATCCCTCTATTTTACGTGTTTATGCAATTAGAGGGATGTACACACCGAATTTCATGATTCTAGCTGTTGGCGTATCATTGGTACCATATTTTATCCATTTTTGTCCCATTTCGCCCGCTAAAACATTTATTTTCTTTGTGGTGCTTCCAAGCTACAAGAGGAATGTCCGCAACAAATTTCAAATGTATGAAAATCAGAAATTTAATTAATAAACCAAGGCAACCAATATTTTTGTACTATGTATATATATAATGGAAATAATACTTCAATTTATAAAGTAAATATAAGGCAGCAATCATAAATACCCTAAATATTGGGTGATAGAGAATGTATTTTCAGCTGCAGTCCTTTGGTTGGTTGTATTTCCATCTATTTTAAATTCAAAAGTATACATTTTGAAAATACCTTATCTCTCACGTACGCAGTATAAGACAACTTCATGATTCTACCATTTTTTGTCGTAAAAGCAACAAAATAAAGTATGAATTTGGAAAAAAATATTTTACGTGGCTATGCACTCAGAGGAATGTATATACCCAATTTCATGATACTATCTGCGGCCATTTTTATCCCCTTTTTCGCATTTACTCCTTAAAAGTACGACTTTCGAAAATTTCATCATTCTAGCTGTAGCCTTTTAGTTGGTACCATTTTTATCACTCTGCTCCCATTGAATCCCTTGAAAGTACGAATTTGGAAAAACGTTTTTTCGTGTCACTCAGTCAGAGAAATGTATACCGCGAATTTCATGGTTCTATTTGTTTGGTACAATTTGTATCCCCTTTTTCCATTTTACACCCTAAAAGTACGAATTTCGAAAATTTCCTTTATTTTATGTGTGTACGCAATCAGAGGAATATATACACCGAATTTCATTATTCTAGGTGCAGCCGTTTGGTTGGTACTATTTTTATCCCTCTATCCCCATTTAACCCCTTAAAAGTACAAATTTAGAAAAAATACTTCTATATTATTTATATACTCTATTAGAGGTATGTACACGCCAAATTTCGTGTTTCTATCTGTTGTCGTTTGATAGTTACTATTTTTAGCCCTTTTCGTCCCATTTCGCCCCCTACAAATAAAAATCACTCTATGGTGCCCTTTTATGCTATAAAGGGAATGCGAATTGCAAATATCACGTAAATACAAGCTATTATGTTCAAAAAACATGCTGAAATACTCTAAATATTAGGGGTATTTTCAGTCCTTGTGAGGGAAAAAATTTTCCCTCTGGGCCGATTTCGCCCACTTTCAATCCCAACCGATCTGCAACCATAAGACACATTTAGGAAAAATTTGAACCTCCTAGCTAATTTCGTTCGGCCGCTATCGTGCTTTCAACAGACAGACAGACAGACGGGCATGGCTATATCGTCTTAGAATTTTACCTCGACCCAGAATAGATATACTTTATGGGGTCTCCGATGAATATTTTAAGGTGTTACAAACGGAATGACAATGTGAATATACCTCCATCCTGGAGGTGGGGGGTATAAAAAGTAGAATGCGATTGACTTGCAGTATCCCCTCGTCCCGCAAAACTCAAGAGAGGATGATACATAATTGCGTTGATTCACAATTACAATTAATATACATATTTACATTTCTTATAATAATAATGACATTTGTCAACAGTTTAGTAACATATTAGCAGGGATAGCAAGATGTGATAACAAAAACATCAATAAAAAGTTAATTTTTACTCAAAGTAAATTATTATCTTTTCAAAAACTTCAATATAAATAAATAAATTTTCAAGAAAATATTTGTAATATATTATTGTATAATATTTGATAACCATAAATTTGACTTACACTGGATAATTATCAAGACTAAATTCCAAATTTTTAACATATAGATATTTTTTTCCAAATTTGTATCCATACACACATTGGTGTTGTTGTTGGGGATATTTGTAATAAAAGAATTATTTATTTTGAGTTAAATTGTAATTTTTATTTATGTTTTTGTTATTGCAGCTTAGTTATACAGTCTTAAAGAAAAACAAATCTAGTTTAAAAAAGTAGCCAATTTTGCGAAGTCCAGCTTTAACCTTCGCCGTACGGAAGATTTTAATGGGCATTGGTTATCCATCCATAAAGAAATAAAAGTGAGATGGCCACCCGGGTGGGTATTAGTAAGGCGAAGGTTAATAGTAAAATATTTTCCTTTCCATTCAGTACTTTTTTCAGTATATGTTCACATCCAAAAGTGCCGCAGTACTCCAACGATATTCTTTGACAATTTTAATTACTCTGAAAATATGCATGTATTTTATATATCTCTGCATTTACGAAAGATTTGACAATAAATGGAATATATGCCTTCTTCACTAGTGACAGAACATAAAGTACCGTTCTACATCGTCTTATTAAAAAGTGTTATACCAGATTCACATGTTGTGAAATAGATGGTTTTTAATCGACAAAAAACTTCAAACATCATAATTAATTACTCTGACAGATATCTCTTGATTCTGCAGTAATTTATATTACTCAATAGTGATCCATGAAGGTGTTCCATGTAATTTTGGAACGAAGTTAGTAATATTAAAAACGAGTAATATGTTTAAAAACACATAATTACACACATCTCATTGAACAGCAAATGTGGCACGTATATTTCTCTACAAAATATATTAAAGAAATCTAGAAATCATCTACACGTTGAGACAATCGCAAACCTAAACTAAACAAACGATTTATTTAGATCATTTGGTACATATTATAATAATTACGTTATTTCTAATGATTTCGTAAAATAAAATCATTAAAAATCTCACGTTTTTTCTTGTAAACAATTAACTTAACCGGTGTAACCGTACGACAAATTTTAAAAAATTCGTTATACTTGAACTGGATGATCCTATAGGCATATGGAGTAAATTGGCGTTTTTAGTTTTTTGTTTCCTCATCCTATGGCCCTTTAAAGGTTAAAAATTTTCAAAAAATATTTCAATGAGGATGAGGGAATGAAAAATATAATCCGGTATATCATCCGGTTCAAGTGTAATCTGGACTGTAGGACGGTGTTATAGCTTAACTCATTTTTTTTAAATACGTATTTATGTATGAAGGATGAAAATTATTTTTATTTATTTAATTTTTCATTTGTTTTATTCATGTTTTACTTTGTAAGGGAAAACTTGAAATGGCCTTTATGCTAAACTAATGCAAGTAAAAAACATGAAATTTGCAATATTTTCAACGGAAAACAGGACGTGAGAATGACCAATCAAAATGTTGCACTAAACTGATCTATTATTATTTATATATTATTGGAATTGATTATTGTTGTAAAGCTCTCAATGAAGTAAATATTTAAGAAAAAGTGGTCTTAAAAATGGAAAAAGTAAATTAAACATGAATGCAACTATGCAATCCGTTTGAACATCATTGGATTATTTAATTTAATAACAATTATCTTTGCTAAAACAAGTCACGTGGACCTTTCTACTGTGTTGGGTGTTTTGAGATAATCATGTTTAAAGTTTTTTTTTTCAAATAGAGTGTTTGAATAATATTGTGTTAAATATTATTTTTTAGAATGATTTTTTACTAATGTATAATGACGTTCTTATTTTGTAAACTGAATCCTCAATAAGTGGGTCATTTTTGATGGTCCCTGCACGCTTCACACATTGTCATTGTGGTCTTTTACTATTTATTCTCTTTCATTTTTGACCATCGGAATTTTTGCAGAATGTATGTTACAAGCGCCAGTTAAATAAAATACACCTTCGTATAAGTATGTCGAAACGAAAGTCTAAAATAATGAATATCAGATACGTTGAAAATTATTCTAGAATTTCGAAAAGTTAAGACATAACTTAAAAACCCTTTGACGTTCCAAGATGTGCAATATCACGTATACTTCAAAAGAGAGACTCGATATATGTTGCTTCATTTGAAGGATAAGGAAAATTGAAAAGATTAAAAACGAATTTCCAGAAAAGGAAGATCGTTTGGTGACATGGAAAAAAGTTTGTCAAAGTAAAAATGTTCCAATAGGCGGAAACGCTATTCAAGGGAAGAATTTACAGATTATTTCATCTTTAGGCATCATTCAACACGGCGCTAGCTTTTCTTCTTAATGCGGGACAATTTGTCTACCTGGATAAATGGGAAATTGGGTTAGTGGGAAGCATAAGTGGGAATAAACGTCCAATCCCTTGAAGTTCCACTTATTGAGCTTCGAGTGTATACGTTTGGCCCATTTTGTGGAACTAGAACTACACCTTTTCAAGTTCATAATGATTTTATATTTTCTCATTATGGATTTAGATTTTCTGAATATGAACTTGTATTTCTCATTATGAATTGGTATGTTCCTATTATGTATTAATAGTTTTCAATATAAATTAAAAATTCTCATTATGAATTTATACTTTTCATTATGAATTAACATATTCCTATTATAAATTTACATTACCCATTATGAATTTATTTACATTTCTCAATATAAATGTGTATGTTCTAACTACAATCTTGAAGAGGTGTAGACGATAGAAAACAATTTTCTATGAGCAGCCTATATGCTATAATTAAATTGGAATTAACAGGAATACTAGTCTAAAATCATTTTATAGAAGGTCCGTGTATAACATTTTCTGATGTAGTTTGGTGTCCTAAGCTCGAAAACGATATTACAACTTTTTAATGGTTTTTAATTATTTGTTAAAAATCAAATTTATTCCAAGATCACGCCCTGTTATAGGTTAAATTCAAGACAATTATAAATAATGCAAATAATACATATTTTTCGAAAAATCCCATAAAAATTGAAAATGCGGCACTTGAATTGTTTTTATACCCTCCACCTCCAGGATGGGGATATACTAACTTTGTCATTCCGTTTGTAACACCTTGAAATATCGACCTGAGACCCTATAAAGCACATATATTCTTGGTCTTCATAAAATTCTAAGACGATCTAGCCATGTCCGTCCGTCCGTCTGTTGAAAGCACGCTAGCATCTAAACGAAAGGAGCTAGGACGTCCAAAATTTCTATAAATGCGTCATATAGTCGAGGATCGGCCTAAAGGGAAACATTTTTCCCTCACAAGGACTAAAAATACCCATAATAAGCCCTAATATTTTAGTGTATATAAGCATATTTTTTCAATATGTCTGCTTGTACTTACTTGATATTCGGTATGCGCATTCCCCCTATAACAAAAACGTGCACCATAAAATTATATTTATTCGTAGGGGGTGAAATGGGGCGAAAAGGGATAAAATTGTACATATTGAACGACAACAGCTAGAAACACAAAATCGGTATGCTAATCGAGTAGATACATAATATAAAAGTATTTTTTCCAAATTCGTACTTTTAAGGAATAAATGGGAATAGAGGGATACAAATTGTACCAACCAAACGGCTGCACCTAGAATAATGAAATTCGGTGTATACATTCCTCTGATTGCGTCGACACGTAAACTAAACGGATTTTTCGAAATTAGTACTTTTTGGGGTTAAAATGGAAAAAGGGGATACAAATTGTACCAACCAAATGACAGCAGCTAAAGTCATGAAGTTAAAGTCGGGTTTTTCCCACTTCGTACTTTCAAGGGATACAATGGGTACAGAGGGATAAAAAATAGTACCAACTAAACGACTACAGCTTGAATGATGAAATTCGGTATGTACATTAGAGCGTACCAGGTTACAAGTAAAAAAAAAAAAGTTCGCCGTACACCTTCGAATATGAAGTATTATTGAAAGGTAGTTTCAAAAAAAATTTTTTTATTTTTTTATGCCGAACGTAGGGGTCGCGCTTTTACATTTTTCTATATAACTTCTGCATTTATAAACGGATTTTAAAGTGTGATACATCGATGTTTTTGTCCGATTTTTTTGTCTTTGAAGTCATTGAGCTCAAACATGATTCATGATTTTATGCGAGCTTTAATTTTCGATTATTAGAGTGGTACATTAGGGTAGTAGCAACTGAGAAATGATGGGTAAGTACCAGAAGGGGGTGCTTGAGCTCAATGACTTCAAAGACAAAAAAATCGGCCTCGTCGAGACAAAAACATCGATGTATCACACTTTAAAATCCGTTTATAAATACAAGTTATATAGAAAAATGTAAAAGCGCGACCCCTACGTTCGGCATAAAAAAATAAAAATTTTTTTTTTGAAACTACCTTTCAATAATACTTCATATTCGAAGGTGTACGGCGAACTTTTTTTTTGAGGTACGCCCTAATGTACATCCCTCTAATTTTTTAATATGGGGATTTTTGAAAGACGTACTCTTATAGGGGTGAAATGGAAAAAGGGGGTAAAAATAGTACCAACTAAATTGCTATAGCTAGAATAATGGAATTCTGTGTATACATTCCTCTGACTGCACAGACACACAAATAAAAAGATTTTTTCAAATACGTACTTTTTACTTTTACGGAAAAAATTGACTGAATTATGATGTTAGGTTATCTTGCACTGTGTACGTGAGATAATGGGTTTTCCAAATTTGTACTTTTTGGAATTAAAATAGGATGGAATATGTTTACTTGAAGTATTATTTCGATATATATAGTTTAAGCCTTGCCTTGTAAGCGTGGTTTGAAATAATAACATTTTATATTTATTTATATTATTTATATATATATTTATTTCTTTTGGTTTGGCTATATTAAAAAAATAAATTTTACTGTAATGTTACTGCACCTCTACGAAAATCGGCAGTCTCTGTGGAATTCAATCTATGGTGGAACGTATATTTACTTGTTTTGAGTGTTATGGTTTTTTGTTGTTTCGATTGAAATTACCAAAGCTGTGTAGTCGGAAGAAATAAATACAACCCTTTTGAAAGTTATTGATTTTTGTCAATCACAATGCCGAAAAGAAATAATATGGCGGAAGAAGTTTTTGCGTTAATTTTTCACAATTAATTAATTAATTTTTCACATTAATTGTTGTTTTAAATCGGGGCTATTGAAAAATTGCTGACTTCTCAATAATATATTTTAAATTATTAGTGGAGATGCTCGTTAAATAGATTCTATTTTTAATTTATACTAGATACATTACAGTTTAAATGATTTTGGTACATTTTTGTACAAGAGCACTGCCCATGAATTAAATTCAATAAAAAGTTATACTGGATACATAATTTTATATGTCAATCAATTAACATTAAAAAGTACCCCGAATTTAAGGCTTTAGACTTGACATGTTATGTTGTATCACTCAAGATATACAGGGTGGCACAGAATGAGCCACAATGGTTTGAATCCTTTATAACTTTTTTATTTAATTATTATTATTTCTTTGTTTTTTTTTCAGCATTTTGCGAAGGAGGGGAATTAATTACGGATCATTACACGGTCGAACAACGTACAACAATAAATGAATTTTATTTTTCAAACCAACAGTTACAATTAACAATCACAATATTCACAATATGGTAATGAGCGATGAAGCCCATTTCCTATTAAATGGGTATGTCAATAAACAAAACTGCAGGATTTTGGCTACGGAAAATCCAAGAGCAGTTCATCAGCGACAATCACACCCACTTAAGTGTACTGTTTGGTACGGTGTATCCTCCGAAAGGATAATTGGCTAATACTTTTTTGAAATTTTGCGAAAAGTTATGCTAAATAGAGCACGTATGTGCGAAGCAGAAAATGGACATCACTTACAGGATATCATTTTTCAAAGCTAATTGCAAAAATTCCAAAACTGCATTTAAAAAAATTATAATAATCGCATAGGTAAAAAGTTATAAACCATTTAAATCATATAGCTCATTCTGCGTCACCCTGTATGAATGAGCTTAAAGATGTTCTCGGTTAGAGTGTGTCCAAAAGCTACTCAGATTAAAGACTTTCTGCGTTTTCGGCAGGCTTAAAATATTGTATGTACTGTACAATGCAAAGTACATAAGCAACCTAACCTAAATAAAAATTAAAATTTCACTCAAATAACAATTCTTTTTTTAAAATTGTCGCCAACAGCTGTCGCAGCGTGTGTGAAAAAAATTGAAAAAATTATTTTGTGTTAAAAATTTTGGACTTAGCCTGAATAATTATACAGCCTAGTCAAAATTATGGTTATCGTGGCTAAGTCCAAAAAAGTCAACACAAATTTTTGTTTTTTGAAAATTTGTTTTGATAAAATTATTTCAGAGCTGTTAAGTAATGATTAGTAATCGTAATCATTAGTAATTAGATTACTTTTTTTTAAGTAGAAGTAATGATTACAATACGATTACATTCAGTTTTATACGATTAGTAATTGATTACGATTACAAGTAATCAAAAAATAATCAGGATTACTTGCGATTACTGAAAAATAATCAAAAGTAATCAAAAATGAGTTCGACTACTTTAAAAGATTACTTTTGATTACTTTTGACTATTTTAGATTACTTTTGATTTTTTGTGATTACTTTTGATTCTCGCGAAATCGGTATGAGAGTCATAGTAGTCTGTTTGTCAAAACTTTTGACTTTTCAATATATGTCAGTTTTGATTTTTTCTGTTCTCGTTCTTTTGCCAGCTACAACCGAAAGGTAACGGTAATCGCAAGTAATCCTGATTATTTTTTGATTATTTGTAATCGTAATCAATTAGTAATCACAAATTGTTGAATAGTGGATTATATATTCATTACGATTCTTTTTAAAAAGTAATGTAATTGATTACTAATCGTAATCGAAATTTAACAGCTCTGAATTATTTACACTGTTGTTGGAGACAATATGAAAAAATATTTTTTTTATTTTGAGCAAGCTTGTTATCCCGACTTAAAGAAAATCAGCACTAAAATTTGGGCTATGAATCATATTTACCAATTTTTGGTTAATTAACAAAATATTTGTCCCAAAATATAAAAATACTAGAACAGAATAAAAATTTTAGAAGTTTTTTTTTTGCATATTTTTTAAATTTATCTTAAGTTGGAGTAGTTTAATTAACTCATTTGGAAAAATACATCGCGGATCGGTTGATAACAAGGCGTATTTATACAGGTGATAGCACAAGAACAACAACAAATTCGGCAACAACAAAATACAAGTAATTTTTTGAATGGTGAGCCATACTGTCAAAGCAAAATATATGAATGAAAAAAATTTCAGTCAGCTGGGCTCCTGCTATCACCTTTATAAATACGCCTTGGTTGATAAGTAATCGACATGTACACAATGTTGCAAAAAATAAAGCAAAAACAATAGAGATTTTTTAATTTGATATTCATGTTTGGATGCCCATGTTATATTAGGCCTGTTCGATTGGGCTTACTCTCTTAGTTACCGAGTAAGGTGGTGCCAGATCGCCATCGCACTTCAAGACAGACAGCGTAATTTATTTGATATTTTCTCTTTTTTTATCGGAATTTTTTGTCGCTAAGAAAGGGTAAATTTTTATACTTGCCAAATTACGCTTTGAATCGATTTCATCCGTTTTTGGTGCAGCCTACCAAGAAAAACTATCATTATACATATATGAATTAAAGCACTTCAACATAAATAAATGGCAAACAATTTATATTATGATAAATCGTAAAATTGTATTTTTATTCAGTGGACGTGAAAGTAATTAATTCAATTCGCACATTTTCCTTCCATTAAATTTAATATTTTGCCCATTGACTTTGTCATTTCTTTGATGCTGTAATGCTGTAAGAGTAATTTTATCATATATTTTCTTCTTCACTAAATGTAGTTCTTTATTTACAATTTCTACTTTGACAGATCAATGGTACCAAGTTACCGGAAGCACAAGCGTATTTTCCCACAAAACTAGAGAAAAATTCGAACTTGCCAAATAACTTTGTTATATTGAAATATTTCAAATTTATCAAAACTACACTCTGATCTATAGATTTCATTTAACACATACATATGCATGTATCCCCTAAATACATTTGGCGATCACAAACAATAAAAGTTTATTATTTACGTAAAAATAAATTTAGTTTTTTTTAAATATCACTGAACGTTTGAAAAACGTTAGCTTATTTTATTATTACACATTCGATGTTTGTTTCTTTCCCATGCGTAGAATTATCACATCTACGTAATAATTGTTTGTGCAAACATTTAATTCTGAACTCACTTGTCACAAAACACCACAAATTTAAAATACGATTGTTTGCAAATATTTTTTTTAATTTCCTGCTTAGTCTGGGAATTTTGCTGACGAGCTCGGATTTTTCACTGTTCAACAAACGTCGCACAAGTAATGTTTAACACGAAGTCACGATATCGACTAAACTTAATTCGACGAGTCACTGGAAAATATACGCAAAGTTGGCCCTGTAGCTCTGAATGCATTACGTGAATGTGGGTAGGTGTGATAGCACGCTTGGCGTAGCCTCAACTTTAATGTATGTCTGTATGAACACACGTATATGAATGCCTCTGCAGATTGAAAATAACATCCACGGAGAGAATTGAGAGCTGTGTGTGCTAGCTCGCTAACTACATACGGCTATACATACCAATAAGTATATATGTATGTACGTGTACGTGGATACATACGGTGGTGTGCAATTTTCATTCAGTAGTAACCCAACTTAGTTTCGAATTTTATGTGAACTCGAACCACTTACTAGGACAGGAACAGGTAATGTTATGTGATCCCAACCCTGGATGTTTATAGGTGAACATATCGCACATATCCGAAGAAGCGCAAAACATCTTCATCTGGTGATCGCGATGTTGTAAACAATGGGATCGCTAACAACGAATTTAACAGGGTGTCACCCAAGGTAGTTTCCAGTAGTGCAAAACAAGGAATACATGTCCTTTGCATTACATTTTAGTTCAATTTCATTTTATTTAAAAATTTCTGCAACTTGGTTTGGTAAAATTGATAATTTTTGCACGCAAATCTGATAAAAGAACGGCTGACAAATCATTGGAACCTTGACAGGACATAAGCCAAACTTCAATGACGTAGACATTTTGACACAGGAAAATAATTATCGTAGAAGATATACGCTTGAAATGTTACATATTATGCCTGTTCGATTGGGCTTACTAGCTTACAGTTAAGAGACTTGATGAGGTGGCAACATTGCTATCCATTGGTTTTATTTAAATAAATCAGAGATAAAAATCTGGCACCACCTTACTCGGTAACTAAGAGAGTAGCTACTTCTTGCTAAGCGAGTAAATTCCATAAAAAAATTCACCTAGTAAGCCCAATCGAAAAGGCCTATTATAAATAGGCCTGTTCGATCTACAAGACTACTATACTGACCACTGCGCACAAATACAGGGTGCGGATTCTAGATATCTAGATTTTTTAAATTTATGTGTGAAAGATTACGTCACGTAAGTGGCCGCCATTTTCAGCCGCGCAAAGTTGAGCTCTTTCAAGAGCATTTTCCACGACACGAATCAGAGTATCTGGCTGCAACGCTCTTAATTATCCCCAATGGCAATAATCAGGTGCTGTAAAATCCGGCGAACGGGCCGACCAATGAATTTTTGGAAAGTAAAGTTCAAATTGATGTTCAAAATAAAATGCTATGATTTTGTTTCGTTGGATAACGTTGTAACTTTCCATCAATAATCTTCCAGATTTATTTTACAAGTCCTAAAAAGAAAAAGGGGGAAAAAAATAAATTAGAAAAGTTATTAATTTGTCAAGTCCCTTAAATTAAGCACCAGTTTATAGATTGGCTGAAGACAATTAATGAGTCTCTAATTTCCTATAAACATTCTCTTTAAGCCAACAAAACATAGGGTTATGTATATACAGGGTTTTCCAACAAGAGGTGTTATTCTGAATAACCCGGTATTTCGGTAGCTGTCAATTTTGAAGTTTGTATTCTTTGACATTTGACAAGTAGAAACTACTAAAAATGTCTTTTTAATGATACGCATATTGTCCCAAGCTAATATAAAAGGAACGCGTATCTATTTTTATATTTTAATTAACAGCAGCCAATTTTAGCAGACTGCAAACTCTTTAGCAGTGTGAATGGTGATGTACGATTGCAGAATAACTGATATAGCAGAAAAGAACCTGCAGCTAGTCAGCTGACAATCGCTGCTTTTATTAACCCACTTGTTCTCTAAGTGTAGAACTTCTTGTTTTTCAAATAGTTGCTTGAAATTACATACAGCTGCGGTCAAACAAATAGCAGCGACGAGATAAAAAAATGTCGACAAAGAAAAATATTAGTTCTACATCGAAAATCTTAAAACTTTTTACGGCGATTGAAAGGTGGTATTGTACCATTCTTAATCTGGCGTTAAATAAAAAATATGTTTTTGTAATTTTGAGATTAGGTCTTTAGAAATATTTATGTCAAAAATGAGACCAGTCAAAAAAATAGCAGCGCTAATAAAAACTAAATATATTTTGTTTCAATTCACTTTAATTGAAAACTTTTTTGAATAATAAGTTAAATAAGGATATTTTTCTTTAATTTAATACTTAGTTGTACTGACTTTATGGCTTATTACTGCTACATAACGCCGTTTCATTGAGTCGACTAGTCTTTTATAACTTTTACCCGATATGTTTGCCCATACCACTATAATATCGTGTCAAAGCTCGATATTGTTTTTCAGTATAGCTAGTGAGACCTCATTTTAGTCATCACACTTAAAATTGTTGAATATATGTAGGTGCGGTGCCTGCCCGAACCATTCCATAACATCGATATTATTGACTTCAAACCAACTTTTTGCAAGTCTGCTGGTGTTTTCGGGATAATTGACCAGCTAGAAGACTCATTTAAGTGGCTTTCCATATTCTGCATACGTAATATTAGGCAGTATTTTGATGTACTGGGCAGAGTCCATAGTAGTTATGGCCCAATGTATTGACCTAACTCCATAATATGAAAAACAAGCCCTCCCTATTTGACAGTTTTGGTACGTCTGTGGACATCTTACAAATTATCGAGGGACTGTCCCACCATATAAAACGTGCACCCACTTTTTGGATGGCTGATGCAGGTGTTTTTGCGAATTGAAATTTTTTTGTGACATGTCTTTTATTTTTAAGTGGGACTTTTCTCGGACTTCTGGCCTACAGATTATGTTTTCGTAGTATTCTACGAACATTTTAAACTCTCAAAGATGGACAGACATTGTCTTTTATTTCGGTGGCGGGCGTAAGTGGGTTTTTTGTACTAAACGTTACTATTCGGCGAATGGTTGCAGGTGATATAAACTAATTTTTTTGACGTGTTTTTGTTTTTCCTTCTTATAATATCGAATTTCTGATCATTTTAGTGGAACACAGGAAAAAAATCGAACTTCACTATATGATTTACCCTCAGATTTCAAACATTTTATATGAACTCGATTTTGTTCTCCACAATGCTCTCCTCGCCCTACTTACGAAGAAAAAATAAAACAATAACATTTCAGAAATAGTGTGCATTTCATAATATCTTATTTATAACATCGAATCGAATTGAAAAAATGTGATAAAATTCCTTTTTCTTGAGAATTTTTGAATGCTGCTATTATTTTGACCGGCCCAAAATGTCGAATAGTCCAAAAAATTAAAATTTCTAAAAAAATTAAAATCATATCACCAAATAAACAATTATTTTGTGTTTGTAACCCCATTACGCAGCATTTAATGCAGTAGTAGCAATAAAAAAATTATCACACAAATAAATATATGAAAATGTATGCTAAGCTGTGGTGAGCTGCTATTATTTTGACCGCAACTGTACATACATATATATTTTGAAGAAATATTATACAAAAAGCGATCGAATTCCTCGGCGCTTGACCCCCCTTCAGTCCCCGCATTTTTCAGAACATTGGATTTGCCTGTTGACAAAGTATGGGCCTAAATATGATGTCTAATCAGTTTTGGGGGTTTTAATTTATACAAGAGTTACATGAGTAACAGGATGTTTACTCAAAATCTTTATACGCATATTCCGATTAAATAAAAAATATTTGGAAATGTTTCTTCGTTTTTATAATCTTAAATATGTATAAGTTCGAATAACAAATACAGTTTTTTTTGTATTCGATGAAATGCAAGATGAAAAGCACCTAAAAATTTAATTGATACGAAGATCCAAGTTACTGTATTTGTTGTTTCTCTTTTGAATAATACTTGTTACATATGTACACATAAATAAAAAATATTAACTCTGAAAAATATTTGACAGTGAATTGAGAAATATGACAAAAAATCAGTAAGTTAACACTATTTCTTATTGTTTCGCAACTTAAAGTAGATTTTAAAATAGAGACCTACACGCAGAGAAAAATGCATTACGTAAAAACGAAATTTTATACACGTGAACATCGGTTTTGAGTTTCTTTTGTGGGAAAAATTAGTTTGTTTGCGGTAAACATGTCATCACTTGTTGCAAATGAGCAAAGAGAAATATGTTTATATCAAACAGTTTTCTTCGTTTGTCAAAATGGATTTGTATTATCATTACAAACTTCCAAAACATGTAGAAGTAACAGAAACCGTTGTTGTTTCATATGTAATGAAAATAGGTAATGAAATCGGTTCAGATTTAGATACCAAACCACGCATTGCAAACGGAATATACGAATAGCCACACCATGTAATATTTGACCTGTGAACATCTGTTGTCGAAATGGAATATGTGGGTCAATGTTTTGATATAGCCCTTATACAAATGTCCCACTCGATTTCTATACTCAGAGAGGGGTATATCATTCGTTTGAATTGAAAGAAATTTAAAAATGCAAATTGTATTTTATTTAAAAATTAAAGTATACTTTCTTTTGTATAAGTAAAAAATGTCTACATAAAAAATTCTTAGGTTACTCCAATACTTCTTCGCAGAAACGAAGAATTTCGTTTCGCCAATAGATTTTTACATAATTAAATTACTATTCAATGATTTCATTCCAATTAGATATACTACAAATTTGTCCAAAGTTTGACACTCATAGTTAAGCAAATTATTTATCATAGTGATTCTTATCTACACTTTTTTAAAATTACTAAAATATTTTTTATTAAATCTCCATACATTTATTGTAGTACACAATTAAAAGTTCATACGATATTACTCTAGTCAAATGTCAAGAAGTGGCGAAATTATCATTACAAAATCTTAAAACTGGCACAATTCATTAAGTTTGTTTGTATTTTTCATAACTTTTGTCCGAAATTCAAGAGTGTCTACGATTTTCGTGTTTTCATGATTTTACTGCAAAATTATCATTTCAGGCGAGTTATTTTAAAAAGAAATTACAAATTCTATATTTTATTGCTTGTGGAAGTCTAGAAGGTTTTAAAAAAGTATATATCGAAATCTCTCTGGGGGGGGGGTTGAACCCCCAAAATCCCCCATTGCGCACGGCCCTGCTGTCAATAAGAAAAAAACGACACGATCTGACGTTTTGTGTTATGAGATAATATCATTATCTGCAACATTTTTATACCCTCCGCTAGAGTATTATGTCTTTGTGCATTTGTTTGTAACATCCAAAAGGAAACGAGATAGACCCACCCGTTTATTATACCGATCGATTTAGAATCTCTTTTTGAGTCGATTTAGTCCATCTATTCTTGTAATCAAAGTACAGGTCACAATAATTGTCCTATCCTAACAAAAATATCTTTAAATATCAATCAATTTCTATTTCAACTTGAAACATTATGGTGAAGGTGGATCAGATCGGTTCACATTAAGATATATAATGTCGCTCCCGATTTGACTTTTTCCACTCAAGACAGCATATATTTTAACCGATGTTCTTCAAATTTGACAAAACACATTATATTTCAACTAGAAAAACCTACAGTGAATGTGGGCCACATCTCTTCAGGTTTTAATACAACCTTCACACAAATGCCCTCTCAAGGTATTACAGATTTCGATCTAATTTAGCAGAACAAGTTATATGTCAGCTGGAAACATACATTGTGAAAGTAGGTCACATCGGTTCATGATATAATATAAATCGTTCCCGATTTTTATCCGAATTCAATTGTAATGGGGTCGAAAGAAAGTGGAGGGTATCACAGAGTCGGCTCCGCCCGGCTTTAACTTTCCTTACTTGTTATGTACTCCCTTTGAGTTGGTTTAAATCTTACCTATACTTTCTGGTTTCAAGGCTTGAAAACATTGTATGCCGTACTGCGTCATGTTTCTTAAAGATTTCGCTATGTCTTTTCCATCTATCACAGAAGTAGAGCTAGTTTCCAAGCTGTACAATAAGTCTTTATGTGTAAATACACCAAATACTGGCATTGATAAATTAAAAAAATCTACCTGAAAATCCTGGGGCTAAAAAAAAGTACTGGGGTGGTATTAGACTACCCTCTTGCTACGCCTATGGAAATATGATACATTTTATCATTTATATTAAAAATATGTAGACAAGGTCAACTTTTTTCACAATTATACACGAATAATTTCAGTCAATGTTGCTAATTTGTTTTACTTTATCACGAAAGTGTTGTCAATCAATCGCGATTAAAAAACCTTAATAATACGAAAATGGCAAAAAATGTTCGCGAGTGAATGAAATTAGCCATTTCCTAAGGGGTTTTCAACACGATACAGCTTTTCACCATGAACTTATTAGTCGACACCAGAGCTGTTAAGTAATGATTAGTAATCGTAATCATTAGTAATTAGATTACTTTTTTTAAGTAGAAGTAATGATTACAATACGATTACATTCAGTTTTATACGATTAGTAATTGATTACGATTACAAGTAATCAAAAAATAATCAGGATTACTTGAAACCACAGAAGTTTCCTTGGATATACGTGTCATTGGCTTACGGACAATTTGGAACGCAAATCGGCAGCTTCAGCATGCACAAGAATGTTTGGAGTACACACCGCTGAAAATATTGCGCAGATGATTTCGGAAATCAACACTACATTTGGTAATCACAAAAATCAAAAGTAATCAAAAATAGTCAAAAGTAATCTTTTAAAGTAGTCGAACTCATTTTTGATTACTTTTGATTATTTTTCAGTAATCGCAAGTAATCCTGATTATTTTTTGATTATTTGTAATCGTAATCAATTAGTAATCAGAAATTGTTGAATAGTGGATTATATAATCATTACGATTCTTTTTAAAAAGTAATGTAATTGATTACTAATCGTAATCGAAATTTAACAGCTCTGGTCGACACCACCGCGTTGAAAATGGTAATCAGAAAGGTTTCAGTAAGAACATAAAGCGTTTTTCGCATAAAGAGGTTTTCGCTTATTTAATTTTCATAAAAATATAAGTATATGTATATTAGACCGGTCCTTATTTCTTTTTTTTTTGAATTCGTATGACGGCAAGCGTAAAACTACTCTATTTGAACCTAAAAATACACAAAAAAAATTTGATTGGACTATTTTTAGGCGTGCCCCCGCCAACAATTGTTTGTCATTAAAGTTAGTTACTATCATATAGGGGAAATTATCACCTTTGGTGCTCTTTTTTTGACATAACTCGAGAACCACGATTTTGTTTAAATAAATTGAAAAATAATTAAGAATTAGAATTCCTTTAAAATGTGTATATATAGCGTTTTTCTATATAATCAACAGTTTAGCCGGTAAAAATAAATGTATGAAGAAAATAAATATTTTTTGCCTAAAATATTAATATTTTTTATTTTTTAAATTCATAGAAAATCCAAAACGAACAAATACATTTTAAAATTAAAAATCTAAAGCGATGACAACCAAAAGACTTCGATCGGATGATGACATTATGTTAATTGGCGTAATGGACCACCAAATTACTGGAGCTAAATTACCAGGAAGAAAACAAGTGCTACAAGTTTTATTTTATAATTTAAGAATAGTTGGCTTAAATTTAAGAGAAAGTTCTAGATTAGTTGTTGCTGAGGTCAGCACGTTTTGGCAAAAAGCACGAATTCCAACACACCATGAAAAACTGCATTGAGAAGCTGGAAAAATTATACAACAAGTGGAGAGATATTACAAAGCATCATGGTCGAAAAACAGAATGTCAAAACAGGAAAGAAACTGAATTTCAAGATAAATTAGATGATTTATTCGATATCGCACATGCAAACGCGTTTGAATTAATTAAAATACAAGAAGACAAAGAGTTCTTAAAAAAGCAACGAGAAAAAGGAAGACCAGGTTGTATGCTAGGAACGGATAAAATTGTAATGCAGAAAGAAAAGCGAAAGATAGTCCAGAAAGAACAAGAAAACCAGCGTCGAATAAAAGAAGATGAACGAAAAGAGTTATATGAACAACAGATTCAAAGAGGTATACAATTAAATATTCTATCTTTTAAGCAAATCAGAATTATTGTTGTAAAACAGGTATGATTGACATTGACGACGAAAACGATATTGAAGTTGTAGCATCAACATCAACATCTGTATCAAATCCAAATCCAGGTATATCAGGTATCTCCAGAGGTAAAACAATTTTTTTACACCAAGACTGCTTTCAACTTTGGATAAGTGGAAAATCATTGATGGTGCTGCAGTTCATATCCTAAGCGCAACTGCTGACGCGTTGGGCTATGATATCGAAGATCTTATACTAAATAGATCATCAATTCGTGGAATGCGTCAGAAGCATCGTGCAACAACAGCACAAAACATTGCAGCAAACTTTGATGTAAGTACTGTAATGTGGGTTTTCCCTATGCTTCTTTTTTTATGTTTTGAGTATAAATTAAGAAACTTGAGTTTTTATTTCCAGATTCCACGTAGTTTTGTTTTGCACTGGGATGGTACAATGTTACCAGAAATTAGTGGCAGGGAAAAAGTTGACCGCTTGCCAATCATAGTCTCATCTCAAGGTATCGATAAACTACTTGGCATTCCAAAGTTAAAATCTTCGAGTGGAAAACAAATATCAGATGCCGTGTTTAATTCAATAAATGAATATGAAATGCTTGATCTAGTTCAAATAATCTGCTTCGACACAACTGCTCATAATACAGGAGTTCAAAGCGGTGCTGCTGCTCTGCTTGAAGGAAAACTAGGTCGCGATTTATTATATTTTCCCTGCAGACACCATATTTACGAGTTGTTGATCCGTAAAGTGTTTGAAATTAGAGTGGCTACTACAGCCGGTCCAGAAGTGCTAATTTTTAATCGCTTTAGCAAATACTGGATTAATATTGACAAATTAAATTACAAGAGTTGTTTAGAAGATGAACACATTATTACAGTATTGACTGCTGAAGAACGTGGAACAATTTTAAATTACTGTCTAGATAACTTAAAACAAGCTCATAGCAGACGCGACTACAAAGAATTATTGCAATTAGTTGTCACTTTTCCTGGTGGTACGGTGCCGAATTTTAACACCTTTCGTATACCTGGTGCAACTTCTCATGCTCGATGGATGTCAAAATGTATTTATGCACTTAAAATGTATTTGTTTCGTAATGAATTCAATATGACCAACCAAGAGTTAAACGGTATACGTAGTGTCTGTCTGTTCGTAGTTCGTATTTATGTAAAAGCCTGGTTTGGATGCACTAAAGCAATTGAAGCACCAAATCAAGACTTAAATTTAATTAAAAATATTATGGCTTATCCTGAAAGGGATATAGCTCTTGCTTTGCTACAAAAAATCAGCAATCATTTGTGGTATTTGTCGGAAGAAGCAGTCGGTCTTTCATTCTTCGATCCTAATGTAAGTGTTGCAATTAAAAAAAAATGGTTCAGGCAATTAATGTTGAAGCAAATACAGAAAAATGCAAGCGAATAATAACTAATCCAACAAATATCGGCACATTTGCGCAAAAAGATTTAAGCGATTTTGTAAATTCCAATACACACGCATTCTTTGATCGTTTAGAAATTTCAAAAGAATTTTTGCAAGTCGATCCATCGGATTGGAATGAAAGATTTGACTACGCTCACGGATCACAAATTTGTAAAAACCTATCTGTAGTGAATGATGCAGCTGAAAGAGGCGCCAAATTCATTACAGATTATAATAATAAATTAACCCACAACGAAGAGGAGAAACAATTCCTTTTTCAGGTGGTTAAAGAATATAACATGAATTATCCCACTTTTAAAAAGACTTCACTATTAAATTAAAATAATATTAATGTTACTATGAGTATGTAATTAATAAAAATATTTAAGTTTATTCTTAATTTTCAAATAAATGTAAATAAAATAAAAAATATATATTTTTTGCCTTATTTCTCATAATAAAAACAAAAAGGTGCTTGGGGCACGGCTAAAAATTATCCAATCGTTGTCAAATATTTTTAGCGCTTGCCGCAACATATATTCGAGAAAATAAATTTGTCCATATAAATAAGGACCGGTCTAATGTATATATATACAACTGATAACATCATATTAACGCAAGCTCTCTACACACAAGGATCTCTGATGATTTGTCCCTACAGAGGACAATGAAATGCGTATATGGTCAAATGTGTGTATGGTTGAGTGTAGTTCTCCTCCTTTCCATTACCAAAAACAACAACTTCCTTCGTAAGAAGAAATTACTTGATGGAAAAGCTGTAATTCGAATGTACTACAAAACACTCAGGAAATCAATCGACCACTAATCAGACAACACAAAATTCTTTTTTAAAATAGTAAAAAAGTTATTTTATGTTAAAAATTTTGGACTTGATTATCCAGGGATAATTATCTAGTGTAAGTCAAATGTGAGGTTTTCGAGGCTAGTCCAAAAAAGTCAACACAAAATATATTTTCTTGGAAAATTTGTTTGCATAAAAATATTTAGATTGTAGTTTGCGACAATGTGAAAAAATATTTTTTTATGTTGAGTAAAAATTACATTTTCATTAACGTTTTTGTTATCGCAACTTTTTATTCTGACTTAAAGAAAAATTGTCCTATAATATCCAATTAAAGTTTTTATTGATATTAGATAACTTTTAAAAATATATGATTTGAACTGGGATATTGTCCTGCTGACATTATTGTATCTTCTTTTTAATTCTGTTCCTCAGTTCCTGCTTACACTCTACCTCTCAGTTGCTCTCACTTTTATTCATTCTCTGAATGTGGTTTAAATTCATATCTTTATCCTGCCCTATAAGCTTACTGTTCCAGTTCCTGTCTTTCTACATAATTTCTATTTCCTACTTCTATGTACTCCATCTCATATTCTATTGTTCCAGTTCCCGTTTTATTACACAGTACTATCTGTCCTATATGTTTTTTGTTTTCGCCTCACTCAGAAAAAATTAATACCCTATAAAGAGTTAAAATGAACTAAAATTTAGGAAAATTGAACTTCGTATAGCACTAGGGTTTGAATTTTCCTGTACTTTTTATTTCCCGGGACACGGGAATTATTTTTTCGATTTCCCGGGATCCCGGGACAGGACTGGAAATCGTCAACATATTGTTTTCTATATAACAACTTATTTTTTCCGAATAAAACATTCGAACTTTAATAAAGTATTATAAACATTTGGCGCGAATCAAACTTATAATGCCCTATTCCACGAAGTGATGTAGGTATGAAATGTAGACATATTTGTACACTCCACGAGAGTATTATGTCTTTGTGCATTTCTTTGTAACACCCAAAAGAAAGGAGATAGACCCATTGTTAATTATACCGATCGATTTAGAATCACTTTTTGTATCGATTTAGCTATGTCCGTCTGTCTGTCTTTCTGTCTGTCCATCTATTCTTGTAATCACGATACAGGTCGCAATTGTAAACGAAACCAAATGAAACTTTGCACAACGAAGTTTTTCGGTACAAGGACGAACGCTACTTAATTTGAAGAAAATCGGTTCAGATTTAGATATAGCCCCCATACGAATTTCAATCCGGATTTGACTCTTTTCACTCTAGATACCACATATTACAACAGATTTTCTTCAAAATTGGCAAAACATCTTATGTTTCAACTAAAAACATCTGAGGTAAAAATGTGTTAGATCGGATCAGATTTATATATAGCTCCCATACAAATTGATCTCCCGATTTGACTTTTCCTGCTCTAGAAACCACGAATTTTCACGGAATTTCTTCAAAGTGAGCATAACACGTTATATTTGAACTGGAAGCGCTTATTGTGAAAGTTAGTCACTTTATTCCATGTTTGGATATATCCACGATACAAATATTATTTTCGATTTGACAAATTGGACCAGGTCATATTAGCCTATGATTAGGAAACATACAAAAATTCTTCCCGTATTCACTTTTTACCGAATTGAATTTTATTCGGATAGAAAGTGGAGTGTATCACTTTGTCGCCCCCCCCCCCCGACTTTAGCCTTTCCTTACTTGTTTTTAAATTAAGAGGTTTTTTGAAATATAAAAATTTTAAAGCAGACAACTCATTAAAGACTCATAAGATAGTATATTTCTAATTTTATTGTAAAAATTGAGCGCGATAGAGAACGATATTATATACTCGAGAGTTGTATTGTTAGTAAATCGTTAATTATCAGTTCCCTTTCCTGTAGCTTCGAAAACCTAAATTTATATTTTGAGGCAGCCATTTTTAATACATAGTTGTTACTTTAGATTGTATATATTTATAATTTTTAATTTATTTTTTAAAATTGTGTAAAGCTCCTGTACGATTTCTCCACAGATATTAGCATATCAAGACTTTGTTTCATAAAGATATCAACAATTTTGAAATTGAATTATCTCAAAATAGTAATAACGATATTGTAGCCTTCTATTCTGTTATATTCAGTTTATTAAATTACCATATATTGAATTACCATATTCAAGTTAGAAGATTTATATCGTCTAGCTGACACATATCTAATTAAAAGTAATCTTTTTTAAATTATTTTGTATCTTTTACAATTTTATTGTGAAAAGTAGTGAAAAAAATGTACGAGAAATAGGTAAAACTTGCTGCTGAATTACCGCGGGAATCCCGTACAAATTTCCCGGGATACGGGAAACTGAAAATATGGAAATTCCCGGCATTTTTCCGGCAAACCCTATATAGCACTAATGCAATATTTTCTCATATCAAGTTGAAACTTTTCCTTGAAAGTAGTACATGCTTTGAACTTGATTCTAGTTCAATTTTCCGCAAACAAAGTAAATATTTACTGAAACTAAGGAAAATTGCAGTAAGTTTTTCCTCGAACCAAGTACATTTTTACTAAATCTAAGTAAAATTTTGCGGAAATTTTCCTAAATCTATGTAATTTTTTCCTAAAACCAAGTAAATTTTTACTAAATTCAAGTAAAATTTTCCTAAAAGTAAGTAAATTTTTCCTCAAACCAAGTACATTTTTACTAAATCTAAGTACAATTTTGCTGAAATTTTCCAAAAACTAAGTCAATTTTTACTCAAATCAAGTAAATATTTACTTAAACTGAGAAAAATTTTACTTGATACAAGGAAAGAATGAACTTAATTGCTCAATTGTAAAATTTTGTATTAGATCCAATGAAATGATTTATAAAGTAAATTTACTCAAATTTAGGAATGCTATTTTTCTGAGTGTATTAACTAGATTTCAAATGTCAAATCCCATTGAATTTGACACTTGAAATCGTGTTAAGCTCGATTTCTCGAATGGTGTAACCGACCTTATTTGATTTTCATCGGAAGGAAACTGACGCAGCAGCGATAATTTTTGAGAGAGAATTAAGGTTCTAAAATATCATATTTTGCAAACCGTCATTAAACAATACAAAGTTTACTCCTCCGTGTTTATTCGTTTTGTTGGTGTGATATTTGCAAAAGATTTTTGTTTGATTTTTGCAACGACTTTGCTTTTTTGAAAGTGGAAGAGAATTCCATGCGAATTTGCCCATCAAAAATCGTTTGACAAGATATGATACTTTAATGCATTTTAACCTACACTCGTGTGCGGTCAATATTCGTCGAAAACGAAAAATCCACATGGCAAGAGTCAAATGATAAATGTCATATTCATAAAAATAATAAATAATCCTAATGTAAATACATTCATCCAAATCCTTTACAATGACAAACACGTATTCTTGTATTCTGAAATAGCCTTTGTATAATGCGATCGAGATATTCGATTTATTAAAAAAGAGTTTGTTATATGATAAATTACAAATTTATAAATATATATATATAAATATAAAATATAATATAAGTTCGAAGATGGGCGAAATTGCCACGCCCCTTCT